>CM065775.1:14691661-16035661 GCA_033296515.1 Macrochelys suwanniensis
ACAAGATAATTAAATTATCTAACATACTGTCATGTAAATGATGCTCTGTTACTTTTTTTTATCTGATTTTATTCTTGTGTTGGGTTCAGTTTGTGCCTTTGGTGTTCCTGCTGCTGACATATTTGTTCTGTGTTTACATTGTCATTCATTAGCAGATTTTGTATAGAAAGAAAAGCTATATAAATCAAATCATTAGGGCTTCTGTATCTTGAATGTTGTTTTCTCCTCTTTGTGTTCTATGTCTCTACTTTGCAAATAGATTCTATTCAAAGGATTTTTGAATAGTCACACTGTCAACATTAAAATGTATTTTTCTTCTTTATATTAGAAAACCAGGACCAGATGTTTTATGAACAAGTATTTCTAAACATGATATGCTACTTTCCATGATGTTTTATATGGCTCTTAGATGCAGGTTCAGCAGTGGCTGCTTTGAGAGAGACTAGGCTTAGCAAGCAACATCTGTAGGAACTGTGAAGATCTTGAATTTACCTTAATCTACGAAATGTCAAATTTAAAAAGCCAATGTGTTAACTAGATAGCATATTAAATACTTTGTTACAGCAGTCTCTGTTAACATTCAGTCAGAAATGAATGCAAACTGGACTTCAGTGGAAAGGACCAGTCTAAATTCATATGAATTACAAAGCTATAATCTGGTCAAAATAATTAGTACAGTAGATTTAGTTAGTGCACTACCTAGCTTCAAATATAGCTGAGGTAAAATGAGTTGGTTGCTCTCAGGCAAAGCCATAAACATCAGTCTGTATCACAAAATCCCCAAATCCTATGTCATTCTGCTCAGGCAATGACCAAGACTAGAATAGCAAGGATGTTGCAGGTGTGGCCTGAAGTGTTTTGGCAGAATTTATTTGGGAAGTCTGCACAGTAGCTGTCTGCCCTACACTTGGTTCTGCTGTGCGGCCTGCCTTCTTGCTTTCATGAGGAGCACAAAATTCACTAAATTAAACAAATTAAAAAGAATAAATAATAAGATAAGAATTGTAAAATCTAGCAGTGTTGCCATTGGTTTAGAAAGATGATGGGTTTTTTTACCATGAGGTAGAAAAAATCCAGGCACAAAACCAAAGTACAGTGCGTGTCATCACTGCTCAAACTATGTTTACAGAAACTTGTATTTTTTCCAGTCTATCCGCTTCTGCCTTTCTTTAGCTTTTTATAAATAGGTTTTATTTTAATTCTTCTTCCCCTAAAGAACTTTTTTCATATAAACTGTACTGAAAAACCAAAGTGATTACTTTGTCAGCAGTACATTTGAAGGAAAGCTGGTGTTTTTGTCTGGTTTTGTTTTTTAAGTTTTAGCACTTCATTCTTAGTACAGCTTCATTTTGTACCTTATGGACATAGCTTCATCGTTCTTTTAACTGTGTGGTTCTTTGGTACATTATTCTTTCTCCATTAAACTTTATATGGTAATCTAAAGAATGGCCACTGTACTTTGGACTTGTCACTACCTTAACACCTCCACATATCAGCACTCTTTTCCAAACGCTTGAGCCTTACATTCCAGCAGTATTCTTACAGTGAAGGTTTAGTGTATGTTTAAAACACAAGTGACTGCTCTTCAATTAAGAGATGCTGTTGAGTCCAACATAAATGTTAATTGATAACTTGCAGTCTTTGCTTCCGGATATTTGCTCAAATGGAGTACTACTTTCCTGAAGTTATTTGGAGAACAAGTATATTGATTTTTAGTGGTGGCATTTCTAGTTTGGGGTTTTTCAAAGATAGAAACTTAAGTTGTATCACTACTCAGTCACCAGCAGATTTGGAATCTAGAATTTCAAGTGGTTGGAGTTACTATAGAACCTAAACCATTAATTTTACTATTGTTTTTTCATCTTTTTATAATCCAGTACAGTTACAAATTAATTTCTCTTAATAGCTTAATGCTGATGCAGAAAGGGAGGAAGGAGAAGAATTTGAAGACAGCATGGATGTTTTTGATGATAGTAGTTCCAGTCCTTCTGGAACTCTACGAAATTATCCACTGACCTGCAAAGTTGTTTATTCATATAAGGTTTGTATTTTTTCAAAATCTCAGTCTCCTATCAGTAGGTGAGTTATCATAGAAACATATCATAAACTTTATAATAATGATGTCTGTGGGATTTTGCCCAAGGAAGGACCTCAAGATTTAGCCCAATAATAATACACATTAAATGAGTAAAGTCATAGTAATACTATAAATGTATTATTGTAAATGTTAATAAACTTTTAGCAAGCTTAATAAAGTTGTTAGCCACATCTAGGCCCCAGTTCAGCAAGGTACTTAGACACGTCTAACTTTAAGTGTGTAGGTCTTTCACATAGTGTCTTTTGTACCAATGAATCACTAAACAATTTAGTAATACATTTTACAGAATTAAATAGGCATGAGCACAGTAGGTGGTAGTGTTCTTGGACACACTTGCTTTCCTTGACTGAAAAACTCACTTATAAATATCAGTAAGAGACTAGAAAAACCCTTATTAACATGTTTTCAAAGGCTTTAAAAAAAAATCCAGGACATACAATTTCTAGGGGGCTGTATCAAAACTTTATATATTTTTTTAAGTTAGTGTAAAAAATATTGACAATGACAGTTTCCCTTTAAATGTCTGGTTTCTGTGACGGGCACATACCTGGCAAGTGATGTTCTTCATTTTGTATATGACCTTTGTACATTCCAGGCTTCTCAGCCAGATGAACTGACCATCGAGGAACATGAGGTATTGGAAGTGATTGAAGATGGAGACATGGAAGACTGGGTAAAGGTATAATTTTCCTTGCTCATTTTCCTTCCTTTATAGCATTTTGAAAGGGGATTGGAAGATCTGTTTTTGTTTCTCATTCTGGTCTTTTACAGCAGTATGCAAAAAGTTAATACATTTTCATCTGGTTTACTTACAGGCGCGAAATAAAGCAGGCCAAGTGGGCTATGTGCCAGAGAAGTATCTGCAGTTCCCAACATCCAACAGTCTCTTGAGTATGCTGCAATCACTTGCGGCATTGGATAGTCGGTCACACACCTCAAATAATTCAGCTGAAGCTGAGCTAGTCTCAGGAAGCCTAAATGGAGACTCCAGCGGTAAATACTAATAAATAAAACATGCCTGTCAATTTTATTCTTGATAATGTTCTCTTGCTCCAGATGAATGGTATGCCTGTGGATTGGAGCAGATATCTCCTTACCTGAGGGCAACCATTCGCATTAGTACCCATGTCCATGTCTAGAATCTACCAGATGCGTCTAGATATGTTTCATAAGGCTGTGATTGTCAGCATTAGTTTCACTAAAGTAAAACTAAAGTCCTTTTCAATTTAGCAAAGAAGTATACTGTGCATTTTAAAAAAATGTAGCTCATTCTGATGATCTTTCATCTCCCAATCTAGTCTGTTTTGTCAAAGCACTTTATGATTATGAGAGCCAGACGGACGACGAGCTGTCCTTCCCAGAAGGAGCAATCATCCGTATCTTGAACAAGGAGAACCAGGACGATGATGGCTTCTGGGAGGGAGAATTCAATGGTCGTGTTGGGGTTTTCCCATCTGTGTTAGTGGAAGAACTTACAGCCTCAGAAAATGGAGAGACTCAGTGGACTGGAGATATTCAGGTATGTGAAAAATGAAGCATGGGCCTGGTTTGCTAGTGTTCTGCATTGCCACACAGGAGTCCCAGGCATTTTTGTGTAGTACCCTCTTCTCTCCAGTTAGTGAAGAGCTTTGACAAGCTCCAGGGGTCTTTTTTGTTGGAGGATGGTCGCTACTGTAAGGACGTGGGATTCAAAACAAGGAAAAAGGGAGAGGGCTGCAGGGACCCTCCTCCGAATTCCCTTTAAAAAAAAAAAAGTTACTGCTTTCCTTTATTGTGTGACCCGATATAATATTCATCAAATGATGTACTGTGGCAATCATAAGAGATTTGTGCACAAAATAAAGGGATAGTTAGAGGAGAAGGGAAATAAACCAAGGAGGAAATTCTCAATCTCCTTCCTGTAATTAATTTATGGAGTAGATTGAGAGATCAAACAGACCCTGGCAAAAACAATATTATCAGCTCAGACAATGGTATTTTAATGCTTTCATATCTAAAGCTGTACAATACTTTCACAAAGTTTTAGAGGGCAGAACATTCAGCTGTCGGATTTTAACAAGTACATCCTCAGCTCAGTGCAATGTTATGATCTAAAAATATACACTAATTGATGTTGTATTTAACTAATTTATATCATAATAAAGAATTAACACTTATTTACCAAAAACAGTGTTGCTAGAAATCAAAATTCAGTGCCTTCATGAGAGGGTAATTTATCTAGTGCTTTTTATTGTTTCTCTTTGAGAAGTGACCATACAAATTGACATGAGAAATAAGTTGTGACAAGCTGCTGGGAATAGCACGCGTCTCAAAGCTCAGGGTATCTCTCTCAGCCTCAGCAGGTGGGAGCTTTGCTGCAGCTACGCAGTGTGACAACAACTCCTGACACACCAACTTGTCTGCCTTGCCAGCAAACTCCTCAGGGCTCACCCAGCCCAAACCTTGCCTAGCAGGTAACAGTCAGTGAACTCCAGCCCCCGAGTTCCTCTGGGATGTCTCTCTGCAATGCACAGCCCCTACAAGTGTACATTCACAGAACATTTGAAAGAAGCAGCCAACTTAATGAGACAGAAACAGCAGTTTGTTATCTTGGCCGGAGTTAACAATCACTTTAGTTCAATCAAAACACACTGGGTTTGTTTAGATAAAAAGTAAAACAAAAAGAGCTGTTTTAAGCGAGTTCAAGTACAAGGGATAAAGAGAGAAAGGGTTATAAACAAACAAAAGTAAAAATATGCTTTCTAATGGCTGGGATCTGTCTTAACAAGCTCTACAGACTTTGTTCAAAGTAGTTTCCTCACCAATCTTCTTTTTCCAGCAATGGCTGACTAGCTGTGGTTTTTCTTGTCTGCTCAGATGAAGGATAACTTAGGGATTCTCTGCCCCTCTCTTTAAACCTTTGAAAAATATCCCTCTAAAAGTTCATTGACCCTGCTTCAAGAGACAGGAAAGCTTCCTGGAGTGCAATCTCCATCCCCTGCTGAGATTTTCCCCACTTGCTCTTGTGATGGCTTTGTATGCCTGGCATACAAATGTGCTTTTCTTTGTCTTTGGTCACACCTTGCTCAATTTACATGGGAGCCACATTCAAGCGGGCAGAACCATATTCCTTTGTCTGGGAAAAAATTGGTTATCAACTCCCCTTGACATTCCTGGTTTAAACACAGTTTAGTCATAGTTGCAGCACATGTGTATAATCCCTTTTTGGTTGTCCATACACCTATAATGCAATAATATTGACGATCAGTGACATATTTCAAAACTAATAAGTTTTCCAGTGACATATCACATGACACCTTTTAGGTACAGATTATAAGGATAGTGAGTTGGGGTACACTGAGTTGGTCAACCCGGCCTAAATTCACTGCTAGAGATACCCGGGAGCCCCTTGTCTTCTGGCACAGGGATGCTCTTAGAGTCAGATATGTACAACCACGTTATTGTACAACTCATTTCTCCGGATTGAGTCATGCGAGAATCAGATATAAAAATGTCAAAATACAGGCTGTGTTGCAATTTGGTAGGAGTTGCAGTTTTTATACATGCATCCGACGAAGTGGGTATTCACCCACGAAAGCTTATGCTCCAATACGTCTGTTAGTCTATAAGGTGCCACAGGACTCTTTGTCACTTCTACGGTTTTTATACATGCAATTTTTTTTTCTAGCTTGTGATAATAATTAAAAAGACAGCTGTAATAACTTCTTAGACAAACGGATGATGAAATCATGCTTTCCTCTGTACCACCCCTTATGCTTGGAACAGTCTCCTAATATTAAAAGCTCTCATCCCCTCTTCTCCTCCTCGCCTGTTGCTAGAAGCTTATCAGCAATAATGGGCATATGCCAGTCTGTTTGTTCACTGCAATGTGTCCACTGTTCTTTTAAATTATAAGCAGTGTGTGGTAGGGTTTAGCATCACTACCTGTTATAAAGCATCGCATGCCCTGACAATGCTATAGAAATGCTATAGAAAATTAACTTCTACTTCTTACTGATGCCTTATTGCAGTAAAGTGCGTGAGTTTCATTATTCCTACTTTTTGTTCCTCTCTGCATTTAAATGACTTGCATGCTGTCAAGCAATGATAAAATTCATGATCATGAACATTATTTTGTGGAGGTGTATTTGGTGAGATGTGCTTAGCAGGCTGATATGTTTTTAAAACAACTTTCAAACAAAACCTGTCTAGATTACAACTGCTGGAGAAATGAGGAAAAATCTGCTCGGAATGGCCACCTGTGATTTTTTTTTTTAAATCACTGTATTATATCCTCTCTCTTCCCAAATACAGCTGATAAGCACTTTTACTTCTGACAGATATAACTTCGCACTAGATGAAAGCAATTGGAATACCAGTGTATCAGTTAGTGAGTATATTCCTGTGTATTCATTGAACTTGCTAAAGAATGAATCTCTGCAGCGTCTCTTTTCCTCTGTAACACAGATATCCCCAAAGCCTCACAATTCCCTTCCACTCCTGCCGCTGTATGACCAGCCGCCGATTAGTCCCTACCATAGTCCTGATAAGAGAGGCTCCCAGTACTTCCCCAGGTCACCATCAGCTAATGGTAAGAGATTTTTTGCTAGTACAAGAAACAGTCTATTCAAATGTTTGTTTTAATTAACATTTCAGATTGCAGTAGAAACATGTTCTTTTCACAGTATTCAGCTGGTTCAGTAACACACACAATGTGTTTTTATTGTTCACTCTTTCAGAAAATACTTTCAGCTCAGATTCTCCTGGATTCTCACAGCCTTCACGACTTGCTCCTGAAGCCCCATATGGCAAACTGCGACCTGTAAGCTACAAGTGTTGCTGGGTTTAGTGATATGGTAATATTATATAAACCAGGCCAGATCCTCAGCTGATACAAATCAGCATAGCTCCATTGAAGCCAGTGGAACAATGTTGACACCCCAGCTGAGAATCTGGGCCACCATATTCTTCACATCCTATTATAAATCCTGTCTGTCAGATTAATAAATATGCAAACATATTATCCCCAGAAAAAAATATCCAAATGAAGACTTGTTCACGTGTTGTGGAGTGGAACACAGATGTGTCAAAAAGCTACATGATGTGTATGACAGCCAGTTAGATAAGTAAATAGCACAATAAAACAAAGCTGTACCTAGTTACACAATGGGTCATTATGTGTTTCACGATGACCTTGGATCTTATTAATAATTCACTTTCTATCTAATCTAGGTGTTGATATCCACCTTCCTAAATTCAGTATCTGTGCACCTAGATCACTAAAATTTGAATCATGGAAACCAAAATCAGAGGTTTTCAGATCTACAATAATAAAAAAAAAAAATAGGTGCTAGTTTTAATCTTACTCTGCTACTTCAAGCTTTGGAGGATTGCTTCCATTTTTACATAGCTAGTACTCTCTTTGTGAGTAATAATCATGTCTGTGTATATGATTGTAATATATATATAAATAATAGAATTAAAAGACTGAAAAAATAGGTGCTGGAGCAGCTAGATCCTGTACTTTGTACACATGTTTTTCAGAGATTTTGTGTTGCCAACCACAAAAAGTGTTTGGCAGAGAAATCTGTTTGCCAGCAGTCTGTCTCAGCATGTGGTCCTGTTGGCACCTTTACATCAGGGTTAAGCTCATTTGTAACCCCTCCATGGGTCCTCTGATGAGGAGCTCCTCATGCTAAGATCTAATATGTTTTGAGAAGTCTGTGCTACCTACAAAGAGATTTTGCCAAATGAGGAAGGAGGAAATTTACTAACTGAAAAATTCTAAATCCATCTGTTGGGATTACTTTGAAATCAAGAGATTTGGTGGTTTAAAAATTATAAATCAAGCCACAGTTAAGTTTAGACAGTCATATTTTCCTAGCGCTTTTGATGACCAGTGAGGTTGCAGACAATAGTTAGTGTCTTTAGGATTTCCACCCTTCTGTACAATTTAACTTTTTAGCATATAGAATTATGGCTTCCTGACTACGGGTTTATGCCAAAATTTTCTAAATTGGGCACCTAAATTCATATTGTCAAAGATAACAAGCACCCACAACTCCAAGTGAGTAGGTTATATGCATAAGCCAAATGTGTTGCACAGTTCAGTGGTTTGCCATTATCCACTGGAAACACGGGATCAAAAGAGCACTGTCTCATTAAGCACTTCAGTATTTAAGAAACAAATCTTCTTTGATTAGCTTCTTCACATCAACGCACTCCCACTAAGAAAATTACTGGGTCTTTCCTATTCCATATTGTAGATTTTTTCCCCATCACACTAGTGGGCTGTAGTTTTGTTCCACGGCATCTTTGCTGCTGGCAGTGTGCCTGAGACAGCATTGTAGTGTAATGCCTCAGTAAACAAATGCTTTGAAGCAGCATTAAAATTTAAAAACACTTGTTTTAATCAAAATTTGAAGCGAGGTATATTACTGACAGCCAGTCATAATCTTCCACTTCTCTCCAGCATTGTGAAGCCATTTTGTTATCTCTGCAGTTCTTGTTTTACATGGTGCTAATGATATCGAAGCCATTCTGAGAGCATGTAATAAGAATCCTTCACAAAATGCATTAACGTTTACCATAATGCTCTCAGAAGAGCTGTAGTAAGTTTATTATTGTGGTAAAGAATCGAAAGGACATCAGACCTAGTTCTGTGTTGTTGGAGTTAAAAGTATTGGATGGTTTCATAAGCTGTCTGTTGGGTCTAAAAGCTCACACACAATATGAAATCAATGAAAAGATATAGTTTTTCCTTTTAAAAAAAATTACTGTTAAAGCAAAAGTTCATTAAACAACAAAAAAATCTATATTGTAACTAGAAACTGACTAGATATAAGTAAGCTGCTTATTGCCGCAAGAAGTTCTGGCACCATCACAATCCATGCAAGCTCCATTCTTGTGATCTGTGGTGTCGGGGCTGTTAATCATTGAATAATAAAAGTATATGCATCAAAACAGTGTCAGCTGGAACAATTCTAGAACAGATATCAGTGATGGCCTCATTGCGTGGGCCAGATCCTCAGCTGGTGTAAATAGGTGTAGCCTCGTTGACTTGAATAGAGGTACACCTGTTTACACCAGCTTGAGGGTCCGGCCCAGTGTTTCTGGTTTTAGTCTGTATAAGCCATGGAACTTCACGTCTATAGTGTTGTTGTAGCCATGTTGGTCCCAGAAGTTGATTCAATAAAAGATATTACCTCACACACCTTACGAAACTTTGTGATAAGTCTTCTGATAGTTACAGGTGTGGTGTTGCTCATTTCAGGTACGAGCCGCTCCTCCTCCCCCTACACACCATCGCAGGACAACGGAGAAGATAGAGGATGTGGAAATTACTCTGGTATAATGATTGGACTAATGAAGTAGTAGGCTACAATCAAGGTCAAACGTGGTGTTTGGTCAATCTTGTTTTTAGGCACCTTTGCATGATGAAGACTTTTCATAGAGCAAGAAGTGGGGAGGATTATAGGTGACAGTGACATGGTGGATTCCTTCCCTCAGTCATGAATATTTTGTGCCTTTTTTGTTTTTATATACATCCTCCTTCCTCCCTTAGCACAAACCAAGATGGGCCAAACGGTGAGCAGAGGAATGCGTTGGAGCAGGTTTCTCTTTTGGCTAAAGATGGTCAGTTTTTATATGGACGTCTAGGAGAGAGCCTCATTCATGCAACTTAGTCATAGCATACTTATACCATGTGCATTAGTACAGTATATTACTGTTGCTGTAGGAATGTGTTAAAGATTTTCAATTCAACTATCATTGTGTCTGATTAAATAGTAATCAGATTTTATGGAATAAAAAAGGGAACAAAAAATAGGTTTAAGAAGAGGCTGGCTCCTCTTTCATCCCCTCAATTAAGGAAAAAAAGGAAAATAATCTTACAGATAAGAAAAAGTGCTGCAGATCATATGGCGTTAATTGCATTAATGCACACCTCTTGGATAATTAAAAACCAGAACAAAATATTATTTGTATTAATATTTATGCAGTTCATCTAGTAATAGAGTATCTAATAAAAAGGTGCTGAATTAGTAGCAACATCTTGTTCTATAGCATAAACCAACCAGTAGAAAAGTGACATTTTGCCTAGATCTGGAAAATTGAGCTTCATATTTTTTCTTAGCAGATTTTTTTAGTAGTTGGGTCATTTTTATCCCAGTTATTGCTGTGTACTTTATTATCAGCATTATCAGTATATCTTTGCCATCAAAACATCTGGCTAGAGTTAGAAGTGTCATTCAGAATACTTACATGCATTATTTAGTGTCCGCTTTGGATAATCCCATTGTATTTCTCCATGCAAAGCCCATTCACTAGCCAAGACCAGAGAACCAGGAAGTCCATGGCCTATTCCAGTCCTTCAGAAACCATCTTTGGGGGTGAAAGGAGTAGAGGAGATTCAGAACTCAAATTACTTTTATGCAAGATACAGGGAGTACAAGGACTTCAAGGGTAATTTTCCACCAGATTTCTCTAAGAAAGGAATTGTTGATATTTTAGAAAAATTGGGGTATTTTGTATTGTAACATGAATAAAAATTGTTAAGGAGAGGAGGGGAATCCTTCATCCCAGAGGAAAATGGATGTTTCTCTAAATATGATCATTAAACTGTTCTGAAAATAGCAATACCCAGCGGGTCAAAGCTTCAGTGAAAAACCATCAACAAAACATTTAAGAGCTATTTTATGGGTTATACTGAATGCACTTTAGTGTGTTCATATTTTTCCTAAGACAGTAAATTAAGTGTCTACATTTAGTTAACTTACAAGGACTTTTTTGTTTTGTTTTTGAGGCTGCATTTACTAAATCATTTTGCAACATTTTATCATAAACTTTGCACATACTTGTAAATTACAACCCCGGCTGGGTGTCTGAAACATTAGTATTTGCCAATCTCTTCTCCCAGTGGGATGTTAAGTAAGAGTGGAGCTGTTTGAAGAAAAATGTCATCAGTCAGTCATGAAATCTATGACTGTCCATTGAAGATTCTTTTCCATGTTTTTCATTCTTTTGCATCTCTCGTCCTGTTGATCTGTTTGAGGTCTTCTTATGTGTTTATCAAACTTATTCTTAAGTTTAAAAAAAAAGTTTTTTAAAAGATTTAACTGTTGGCAAAAATTTTAAAAGCTTCAAGATGCAGAAGAAAAGCAAGTATTGCCATAATGTTAATGTTCAGTTTTCTTGGCCAGTTTTTCTGTGTCCTTCATACCCGGACTTTCAAAATTCAGAAAGTGTTATATTAAATATCTTTAGTTGTATTTTAAAATATTTTCTGTAAGAGCTGCTAATTTTATTTAAAAAAAAAAATAAGAAAAGTTGTAAAAATATGCCTCCTTTTTAACTATGACTTCTTCATACAGGGCATGTATTCGACGCATCACCATGTACAGTGTCAATACACTGAAAGCATAGGTGCAAATGCTTTCTTTATATTGGCTGTAAAAAGTTTGTATTTATTATGTATAAAATGTTGAATAATAAAAAAGTTAAATTAAACCTGTGTGTATCTTGGTACACAGCACTGTTGCAAAAATGGCAAACTCATCCAGAAGATTTACTCCAGATTTACACCAGTAACTAAGAGCAAAATTTCACTGATGATATTTTGGGAAACATCATCTGATGCAAGGGATTATTTTGTTTCTCGGTTTATTTTTAATCTGTCACTCTCTTACCAAGACATTTAAGTCCTGGTTCAGCAAAGCACTTGCATGTGTGCTTAAATCCATCTCTATTCAGCAGAACACACAAGCTTAAAGTTAAATGACTTCATAGGGACTTAAGAATGTGCTTAAGTGCTTTGCTGAATAGGGATGGATTTAGGCACATGTGTAACTTTAAGTGCTTTGGTGAATCAAGGCCTTAAAGCATAGCTACACTTCTGGCCAGTCTTGGCCCAAAACAATTAAAAATTAGCCCTTCCCTTCCCATTCTTACTTGCTAAGCCCTGATACCTGGGTTATTTACCCCTGCCCCAGTTGATAGCATCACTAGTTCCTAAAGCAGCATAAAGAATGCTGCTCCTTCCAGCCCTGGGCATTAGTGATAACATCAACTGTTGAAGGTGAAACATTGGACCCGGATCTTAGGAAGTAACATGTCTTTCAGTTCACCTGTCAGCTAACAAATTCTGGCACCATTCCCATCAAGTATTGAGCATGTTGCCAGGACTAGGCCGTCGTTCCCAGGCCTCTGCTGACATCACTGATCCTTTAGATAAATAAGCAGGTGAACAATTCTTTGCTCAGTTGGTGCTCATTCCGTAAGACACATAGTGGGAGAAATCAGCAATTTGCCAAGTGTCGAAGAACAAAACTGCTAAGAAATGTTATGTTTGCTTTCAAGCTTTTGAAAGAGTATTAATGTACCAAGAGTGGCGAGTCACTAAAAAAAAATTCTGTTAAAATGATTGCTGGATGTCCTTGATCGGGAGAGAAAGTGTTACAACTATTGTCAAATACATTTGTCCTGTAATAGAATTACATGGTGTATATGTTTGTGTGAAGAATATGAATTCCTCCCTATCACAGCCCTGTCCTCATCTTTTAGATTTCTCTATGCCATAAGAACATAAGAACGGCCCTACTGGGTCAGACCAAAGATCCATCTAGCTCAATATCCTGTCTTCTGACAGTGGCCAATGCCAGGTGCCCCAGAGGGAATGAACAGAACAGGCAATCAAGTGATCCATCCCCTGTCGTGCACTCCCAGCTAGGCACACTGAGAGCATGGGCTTGCATCCCCACCCGTCCTTGCTAGCCAGGATGCCAGTAGTCTTGGTGATGTTTCCTGATGGCACTATGAAACCGGGTTAAATAAGGAACAACTGTGGAAATGTTGGGGAAATGTAGGTAGGCAGAATATGGAATTTAGTAAAGACGAAGGGCGAAATCTGGCCTCATTGGCTTCAGGAAGGCTAGGATTCCACCCAATGAGTCTAATCTTACGTGAGATTGTTACTGGCCATAAGTGACCTGGGTGTTGCTGTAAAGCAAACAACGTTATAACTTGCTGAGTTGAATTGTGCTGGGGTTTATTCTTGGTTTTCATAACAGGGAAGTGTTGTTTAACAAAACTCCAGACAGATGGGTCTGTTCTCTCGTCCCTCAGGGCTTAGATCTCTGGCTGGCGTAGGGTCTCCCTCTTCTCTGCATTGAGTAACCTGCATTGGGGACTGGACGCTCTGTGGACATTCCCAGCGTTTCCTCGTTCTGACATCGGTTATATGGGGGAGGGTGTTCCCCACATCAGCAGCAGGGGGTGGGCTGGCCTGCAGATCTCGGTGACTGTGCTGGAAGCCAAGGCTATCCTCATGGAGGCCCTTAGCGCCAAGGGGAATCTGTGTAAGATGATGATGACTTACTCTTAACTGAGGCTTGGGAGAGAAGGATGCTGTGCAGAATGTCAGCCCCAGGACTTCAAACCCTCCCTCCCCCATCTGCAGGTCTGGCTTCCTGCAGAAAAACTACTGCGGGGACAGAGGGAGCATGCTCTTTCCCCACTTCTGTGCCCCCAGCTACCTGTGTTTCTGCTCTTCCATGCCCCCAGCTAGCCCCCTGTGTATCAGCTCCCCTCCACTCAGCTGGGAGGGGCAGGAAGGTGTTTTGTCCTTAGTCTGGGATGAGCGAGGAGGTTGCAGAAAGATTGGAGTTTAAAAAAAAACAAACCTGAATTCAGGGCCACAAACAAGCCACTAAAGCAAATTCAGCTAGAAAAATGTTGACGTGCTTAGTATTGCAAGTAGCTTCATACCCAAGGCATTACCCAGGGGGATTGAGGATTACAAATCTGATTGAAGGTTCACGGGAGTGAGTGAGCCTCTGCATTGCAGAAGTGAAGGTCATTTTTACCAGAAGATAAAAGCGCTGCAGTGATTCCAGCTCTGAACCGGGTAAGGGAAGTAAAATCTGCCGTCTTCAATTACCGGAGCTGGATTGGAATAGACAACTGGCATCTGCAGTGAACAGCCACCTCTCTCTTTTCACAGTACTACCGGGCAATGAAATGGCCATGGTCACTCTGTGCGTACAATAGCCCACCACGGAAATGCATCTCCTGGGGTGGCACACGAGTGTTGGACAGTACACAACAGCTGCACGACAGCAGCAGTTTAGTACAGAAAGTGAAGAATGCTGTCTGCAGCTGAAGCTGCAGGGGCTTTGGGGGACCCAGACTGTCATTGAAATTTGGCCAAAATCCCAGAGGGATAACACTTACAAAAATGCTCTGGGATCTTAATGATTGGCAGCAGCATGGGCCTTGGTTTTCTCTCTTATGAGTATTGCAACATCTAGCAGCGCAGTGTCCCCTAACACCATGCTGGAGCATAAAATCAGTGCGGCTCAGTCTCAGAGAAAAGAGTATTTCTTAGGACCACTTCCTGCATACAGAATCCTGGATTATCCTGGGAGGTTTTTCATCTAAGTGCTACAGTTTGACCCTGCTTTGTGTATGAGATCTAATGAGATCATGACCTTGAACAAGAGAGAGGTGAGCTGATCCGTGATGGATTTAAATTCTTATCCCATTCCCTACTCCTTCCTCAGAGCTTATTTCTTTAAAGAAGAGGTCCTTAAATGGACCCAGAAACCTTACTGAAGTGAAACTGGACTGAGCTTTCCCCAGTGATGTCTCTGGTTTACAAGGGTGCTTCAGCTGAGCTCCAGCTGTTTGACATCTCTTAAATAACCTCCTACAAGTGACAGGTGAGGAAGTCGTCTCCTTGCTAGCTGTTTGGATAGGGCAATGTGGACTCCCTGCAGGCTCAGAAGTCTGTGGGATCAGTGCTTCAGAATGCATGCTCTTCAGGGCAGGCACTGTCCCTTCATTATCTCTGAAGGCTCATGTACACACTTGGCACTGTATGTACAGGGTAAATACCTCATAAAAATAATCTATCAGAAAAGCCGTACACCAGTGGGATTGGATTGGCTAATGGACTATGGAACCTTTTCCTTCTAGGTTACGAGTTCAAATGTGGCCCAAGTCATTAGTGACTGGAAGTCATTTCAATCTGATTGCATTGGTAGCCTGTGTAAAATTTGTCCACAGACCCATTTTTCCCTTTCCATTTCAGGATTGTTCCCTGCAATATATTTCCCACTACTCTAGCCAGTCTTAAATGTGTCAAGCAATAGGGCTTCCGCCACTTTGTTTAGAAAACGATTCCGCAGTCCAACAGATTTCACAGCTAAGAGATGAAGGGTAGACAGGAGAGAGAACGGGGCTGGTGTTCTCTGTCCAGTTTCTTATTGAACAAGTGTCCAAGTCCCAGAAACCATCACGTCACTTGACAGCCTCGGCAGAGAGGCCAAGCACTGGACAGGCCTAAAAAAAGCTTTGGATGCTCTGATTGTTTCACCTACCGTACTAAATGTTACTGTGTGAATATCTAAACTGGCATTTCCTCCTGAGGGCGGATATGGTATTTGGTGGAGTGATAAAGAACAAGAGGTGCTATAAGGCCAAAGCAGATAAACACGATTTCCTTTTACCTCACTTTCAGTCTAAAGAAAACAAAGTGGGGCAGAATGTGGACATCCTAGATGAGACGAGAACTGGTTTGGCTGGAACAGGAAACAGCCATTGGAGGAGCTTGCCTGGGGGATGGGAGCTCAGAAGTACTTGGGTCCATCTCTCCCACAGATGAGGTTTGGGTGAAGTCTCAACAGCACTGGAGGTGGGAGAAGCTTTTTAATCCCCGGAGCAGGGACAGCAGAAGGCAGTGGGTAGAGCAAGCTTCCCACACCTGACCTGAAGAGAGACTGTCTCTAAGGCAGTTCTGTCTGCATGCCCCATTCAATCCTTGGTCGCTGTTCTGAGGTTGCCAACAAGTGTGCTAGTTAGGCCCAGTCGTGCCACGGATGTTGGTAGTTAAACTTGGCTCCCCATTTTGTTTTGCACACAGGAGCACTGAAAAGCCACAGGATGATGATAACCTTCGGGCATGACTGGAAGGCCCAGATCTGAACCAGAAACCTGCTCCAGTCCCCTCAATATAAGACCATATTTAAGCCCAATGAATGACCCTTTCCATTGGAGCACACTGTTCTTGTGCTGTGTTTTCAGAACTCACCGCAAGAGGGATATGGAGATTGACTGGATGTTTCAAAGCTCCAGGTGAGATTCGAAGAGCAATGGAGCTGGCTAGGGAATAATTCAGTTTTATTTTAAATATATACATCTATTTAAAGTGTAACTGGCAGTCGAGCCCTCCTGCTACTATGGCTGCGGGCCCCGTGGGTCCCGGTCCCACTGCAGGGCTCTGACTGGTAATGCAAAATAAATGGGGCGGTGCTATCACAGAGCCAGGCCACACATCAAGCTGTAAGATAAACAAATGGATGGGACTGATCAGAGGCAGGGTGGCCTTGTGGTTAAAGCACTGGACTGAAACTCAGGTCTCCTGAGTCTAACTTCCAGCTCTGCCATTGACCTGCAGGACAATGTTGGGTAAGTAACTTCCTCTCTCTCTCTCTCTCTGCCTCATTTCCCTGTCTGTAAAATGGGGCTAACATCTCCCAGGGGTGTTGCAAGGGTAAATCCATAAATAATTAGAGCTGTTTAGACAAGAGCCAGGGAGAGAAACCCTCTCCCAGTGTGAAATTATTTACATTCCAGCCTGGAGAGCTACAGAAAAACTGCACATTTTTTAAAAAACATTGTTACAAGAATGATCAGTATGAAGGATGGTTCTGTTTTCGTGGTAATTAGTTTCATCTGTTGTAACGGCTGCGCTCTTTTCCCTTGTTCACTGAAAGATGAATGAATCCCCAGCTCTAGTTGCAGAAGGGACACTCACTGCAGATGTTGTAAATCCCATGGCACAGCTGGTACCTACCTTTTGTGTTCAACTGAATCCTGCAAAGTGGGTCAAATTCATCCCTGGAGCAAACCCCTGCCCCCCAAATCAATGGGGCCCCATCATTGCGCTCCAGGAAAATAACTGCGCTAGCCCAGAGATGCTCACTTCTCCCATACTGGGCCTTTAATATTTGTATTACTACAGTGTCTAGGAGCCAGAGTCCTGGACCAGGAGCCCATCGTGCTAGGCACTGTACAAACGCCGAGGAAGGGAGGGGATGAAAGTGGGCATGAGGGAGATCAGGAGGTGGGACGCAGTCACTGGGACAAGTGGTTGGGTTAGCAGAATAGGAAACTAGACACTTCTGTGTCAGGGGAGGAGGAAGGGAGCGGTGGGGGCAGAGGAAGGTTCTGTCCTATTGTCAATTTTCTCTTGGAAGAACTGCTGCGATCCTTTGAAGAGAGAAGTGAGGGGAGGGATCGGGAAGCGAGTCAAAGGTGGAGAAAAGGCAGCTGGGATTCAGTTAAGTCGGTGAGGGAGAGGTGCTTAGCAGGGGACGGGGCCGAACTGAAGAAGGAGAGATCAAGTCTGTAGTGGAGGAAGTTGGCCTGATCAGAGGATTTCCCTCAGAGACGCTCTGCCTTGCGAGAACAGGAGCCGAGGACGCAGACGTTGTGGGTGATCTAACTGGGAATCCCCTTCCATTGAGCCGTGTCGGAAGGGCAGGTGGTTGCGCTCCTCAGCGCTGTTTTGAGACCACCGCCTCCGCCACCGTGCTGGTCAACTCCATTCTCAGTTTGCAACAGTTCATAGATTCCCAGGCCAGAAGGGGCCATTGTGATGATCTAGTCTGACCACCTGCATCACATGGGCCATTGAACGTCCCCCAGAACAATTCCTAGAACTTCTCTCTTAGGGCTGGTCCACACTACCCCCCAAGTTCGAACTAAGATACGCGACAGCTGAAGTCAAAGTATCTTATTTCAAACTTAAAAGTACTTACCGCTGGTCCACACGGTGGCGCGCAGGCTCCCCCGTCGACTCCGCCTGCTCCGTTCGCAGAGCAGGATTACCGGCGTCAACGGGGAGCACTTCCTGGTTCGATTTATCGCGTCTAGACAAGACGCGATAAATCGAACCCAGAAGATCGATTGGACGCCTCCGATGCAGCGGGTAAGTGTAGACCTACCCTTAGAACAACATCCCATCTTGATTTTAAAATTGCCAGTGATGGAGAATCCACCACGACCCTTGGTAAATTGTTCCAACGGTTAATTACCCTCACCATCAAAAATGTCGGCTTTATTTCCAGTCTGAATTTGTCTAGCTTCAGCTTCCAGCCATTGGATCGTGTTAGACCTTTCCCTGATAGAGTGAAGAGCTGAGCCCATTATTAAATTTGTATTCCTCATGTAGGTACTTACAGATTGTGATCAAGTCACCCCTTAACCTTCTCTTTGTTAAGCTAAATTGATCGAAGTCTTTGAGTCTATCAATATCAGGCCTGTTCTCTAACCCTTTCATCAGTCTTGTGGCTCTTCTCTGAACCCTCTCCAGTTTATCAACATCCTCCTTGAATTGTGGGCACCAGAACCGGATGTATTATTCCAGCAGCAGGTGCTCAGGCACTAAATACAGCGGTAAAACAATCTCTTTACCGCTACATAAGATTCCACTGTTCATTCCTCCCAGGATTGCATTAGCCACAGCATCTTGGCCACAGCATCTCTCTGGGAGCTCATGTTCAGCTGATTATCTCCCATGAGTAAGGCTAAGATTTTGTCATGAATATTTTTAGTAAAAGTCAGGGACACGTCACGGGCAATAAAGAAAAATTAATGGAAGCCGTGACCTGTCCCTGACTTTTTCTAAAAATATACATGATAAAACGGGAAGGGACTGGGCAGCTGCAGGGTGGCTGGGAGCTCTGGGGCCCCCACCACTGGTGGGGGCTCAGAGCTCCAGGGTCCCCGCTACCACCAGCAGTGGACGGGAGCTGCCGGGTCCCTTGCCCCCTCCCCAGCAGCAGGGAGTTGCCGGAATCCCCCTGCC
The DNA here is from genome assembly GCA_033296515.1 of Macrochelys suwanniensis. Lineage (NCBI taxonomy): Eukaryota > Metazoa > Chordata > Testudines > Chelydridae > Macrochelys > Macrochelys suwanniensis. The sequence goes on from CM065775.1 coordinate 14,710,606, forward strand.
ACCACTGCAGTAAGAAGCTTTGGGGGTCCCCCAGCTGCCTTGGTGGTGGCGGGGAGCTGTGGAGGTCCCCCTGCCCCGCAGTGGTGGCGGGGAGCTGGGGGATCCCCCCAGCCTGCAGCGGTGGCTGGGAGCTGCAGGGTACCTCCCACTGCCTATGACGGCTGAGAACTTGGGGGCCCACTGACTCAGGCTGCGGGGGTGCCTCTCAGCTCTCTGCCACTGCAGCTCCCAGCAGCCAGGGCTGAAGTCACTGAGGTCTTTGGAAGTCACGGATTCCGTGACTTCCACGACCTCCGTGACAAAACCATAGCCTGAACCATCATCCCCTAATCTTTTTCAGAGTCTCTGCTTCCCAAGATAGAGTCCCCCGTGCCTGCCCTATAAGCATGGCTCCATTCTTTGTTCTTCAATGTATAAGTTTACATTTAGCTGCAATAAAACATATATTGTTTGCTTGTGCCCAGTTTACCAAGCAACCCAGACTGCTCTGAATTAGTGACCTGTCCTCTTTATTATTTACCACGCTCTCAATTTTTGTGTCATCTGCAAACTTTATCAGTGATGACTTTTTTTTTCCAGGTCATTGATAAAAATGTTAAATAGTGTGGGGCCAAGAACCAAATCACGTGGGACCCCAAGGAAAACAGACCTGCTTGATGACTATTCTCAATTTATAATCACATTTTGAGATCTATCAGTTAGCCAGTTTTCAATCCATTTAATGTGTGCCGTGTTAATTTTACATCATTGTAGTTTTTTAATCAAAATGTCATGCGATACCAAATGCCTTACAGAAGTGCAATAGGGTTAGTGGAAGGATTTGTATTGATGTCTAATTGTCTATATAAAGTCAATAATAATCTACATTTGACCATATGTGCATTTCCTTCCCACTCCCGTGTGACTTGTTCTACAGTCTGTCTTCACTGTACTCAGATGCTTGGCACTTGAATCTGTGCAGCTGGGTCAGCCTAGCCTGTCATGACCTGCGCATGGGTAGTCAGGCCTAATGGTTGGAGCAGGGGCCAGGAGCCAGGAACTGGAGTCAAGGGTCAGTGCCACAGTCAGGATCTAGGAATGAAGCTGTAAATCAGGAGCGAGCAGGACAGGAATACAGCTGGGAACAAGGCAGACACAGGAGCAATCACAGCTGTGGGCATGAGCGTTGAGCAGCCAGCAACCCGCTGCTGGGCTTAAAAGCAGGTCTGCGGTTGCCTCAGCTCATTCGGCAGGCTGGGCAACCCAGCTGAGCTCATTAATCTGCCGGCAGGCTGGGCTGGCTAGACCTCAGGTTTAGCTGAAGGAGGTGGAGCTCACTCCTGACATGAACAGCTACACTGCAAACCCTGCCTGAGTGCCGGTGTCCTCACTGATGCTGCGCTCCCCTGTGTGTCACAAGGACTCCGGGGGTCTGTGCTTTGGGCTGCACTCAGCTGAGCCGTTCTGATTCTTTCCCAGTGAATTGTGGGTGAACTGGTCTGTCCTTCCGGGCTTCGGAGGCCTATCTGCACTACAGTAGTTGAGCCTGCGTCCTCACTGCAAAGTGGGCGGTTACCAGCCTGAGTGAAAGCAGGACCCAGGCTCTAACCCGCCCTCACAGTTTGCCCAGGTTGTGGAAAGCACCAAACTCAGGTGAGAGGGTTTTTCTTTGTGGCTGGGGGCAGCGGGTAGGCGAAAACCTGGGTGAGAGCCTGGGTTAACTCTGCAATGTAGACATACCCCCAGGCTTCAGCGTGGAGCCAGCGAAGGAGAGACTGGGACAAAGCAGGGGATGCTGAAGGCCAAGTCCGTGCTGCTTTTGAGAGGGACCGTGCGCTGTTGGCGCTCGTTTGAAGAGCGGGGCGGTTGCATTTCGAAACAGCGGCTCTAGCGGCTGCCATCAGAAATGGTACAGCTCCGATCTCTTCTTTAGTAAACCCTGCACACAGCTCTCACGTTCTACAGGCAACTTGGCCCTGAATTGCCACTGACTTTGCAAAGCAAGAGAGCTGTGCAACTTGTAAAGCACTCGCCTGAGACCACCCGAAACCCCAGCCTTTGCGCCAGACAGCAGCAGAGGCAGTGAAAGAACTAAAAGCCTCCCAGCTAATGTTTCTTGAAGGGAGCCCTGCTGCACACCAAGTTCTCAGAGGAACAGAAGCCTCTGTTAAGGTCAGTGCAGTTCCTTAGAGACGGGCCCTGACAGGGAGTTTGATTATTTTCCGATAACAAGGGAGATTTCATGGTAGTTAATCCAGAGGCAATAAGAATTGCAGTTGTTTCTTCTGAAATCCTCTGAATGGGCTAATCCAGTTCTGGGGATACAATTGATTATTAAAGTCCCAGCCAGGGCTAAATGAAGGTAATTCTGGGGTGTTAAACGTAAATGCTTTCTGTGTATCTGGTAAAATGAGGACTGGTGCATGTCAGTTATGCAGGATTATAGTTTTCACATTGTAGTTGGAGAATTGCCTGGCTGTGAGATTGAAATAAGTGCTTTGGGGGTGACGAGCTCTGCAAATCGAGGTTTTTTCCAGAAACGAAATAGCTTGTTTCCAAAAGCAAATAGCCTCTCGGAACAGTAAACGGTGCCTGGGCTTATCCTTTCTGCAGTTATTTTTCAGACCTAAAAAGGGCGATAATCTGCAGGTCAGGATTAAAAATTTGAGGCTGTTTCTCTCAATTCTGATCAAGTGGCCACTGGCTAGTGACGAGTCAGACTTCCTGGGTCTCCTGCTAGCCAGCTTCTAAGAACTTTGATATATTGTCCCGTAAAATAACCCTGTGCTTGAATTAGCAACCATGTTTACCACCGGTTGGCCTCTTGCTGTCTACTGAAGAGTCAGTGCTACGCTGTGTGCACGTGGCGTTGTTATTGTAGGGTTGCTTTTGAGTGCAGGGCAGAGCATGCACCAGTTAGTTGTAGGGTTACTTGTGAGCTGTTAGCAGCACATGTTCTGCTGTTGTTTGTAGGTCTGCTCAGAAATATAGGGCTGCATGTGTTCTGGCCAGTAACTATGGTTGCTTGTTCAGGGTTAAGAACGTAAGAATGGCCATACTGGGTCAGACCAATGACCCATCTACCCCAGTATCCAGTCTTCTGACAGTGGCCACTGCCAGGTGCTTCAGAGGAAATGAACAGACCTGGGCAATTATCAAGTGATCCATCCCCGGTTGTCCAGTCCCAGCTTCTGGCAGCCAGAGGCTTAGGGACACTGTGCTCCCTCTAATTTCCCCCACACGTGTGCGGAATTAATTTTGTTATGTGGTGGGAGTGGGACCGAGGGGTTCGGAGTGTGGGAGGGGGCTCAAAATAACTAGAGCATGACCCGGCTCTGAATGCCCCCGATTCTAATCCTGGAGGGCAAAGGGGCAGAATGTGGATTGTAGACTTGATCTGAATTCCACAGCTGGCTCTTCTGTCACTATGTAATGGGCCAAACCACCCCTTGTCCCCTATCTAAACACTCCCAGACTTTGCAGGTGTTTGCAGCTCCAGATCTGGCTCGGGCCCATCCCTGATCATCACAGCCGATACGGGACTCTCTCGAGGGAATGCCCACAGCTCCACGTTCTACGGTGAGGTGCCCACTGCTTTTCTGTCCCTGCTCCAGGGGAAGAAAATGCTGATGAAACCACAAAAAAAGCCACGATCCAGTAACATTAATGCCCTAAGCCAAGCCCACAGGCACTGGGAGATTCAGAGCGAAGGCTGCAAATCCAGGCTAACGCTCCTCTGATGCCTGCTGAGATGTTGCCCAGCATACGGTCTGTGGCACCATGTGCTGTGCTCAGAACCCTGACATCCCAATCAGCCTGACGGCGTCCTCTAATGACGCCGGCTCCGCGTGGAATTTCAGCTTGAAGGTTGAGTCTCCGAGCGTCTGATTTAGCTCGGACTGGGGCAGGCACCAGAACACTGTGAAGGGGGAGTGGGGAGGACTGCTAGGCACACACAAGGATGCAGGTGCCCACGTGCACAACACTGGCATCAGCAACACAGAAACCGACACGCTTACGCCCTCGTTGAGCAGGGCAGGTGCCCACACGTCCTCAGTTGCAGACCCGCAAATCCTTCCATCGCACATTCAGGCTTGTGATAAGTTCAGGCTTCTCTGGGCTGTCCTTGGACATCCTCGGGCAATGTTTAGTGCAGGGGCCGTCAGGAATGCTCCAGAGGGAATTGCTTCTCCTTGCCTTGCCGCAGGAAGTCACAGAGGCAGCATGGCGCTTTTGTAAGAAATGCACGAGAAGCTCCCGGACCTGGCGTGTAATTATCTTGGGCTGTATTTTTCCTGCTGTAATTATTGCTTTTAATCACCTCGCTGCATACAGCAGAGAATAGCTTTGAGCTGCAGGGATCTGCACAGCGGGAAGATGGTGCACTGGGATTTCTGGCTGTATTTTGCACCTTACTAGTGGCATTAGAATTACCTCCCTCCGGAGCTAGTTTCCCAGAGGGAGATCAAGTAGCAGATGGGCAGCTAGTGGTGGGGGGAAGGAAAGCAGAAATAGGGGTGGACCCTGATCATCCTAGGGCTGCCAGTCAGTTTCAGAGGTTCTTTGTCCATGTGAGCACACCAGGCAGGCTGATTGCCACGAGCAGGTCTCATGACGTGATCTGGTGGGTAGGACACTGGACTGGGAGTCAGGACGCTGTTCTCGGCTCTGCCACTGACCTGCTCGGAGACCTTGGGCCAGTCACTTGCCCCTTTGTGTCTCTGTTTCCCCTCCTGCCCTTGTCTGTCTAGTCTGTTTAGAATGTAAGCTCTATGTGTATGTACAGCACCCAGCACAATGGGGCTCTGATCTTCGTTCGGGCCTCTAGACCCCGAGTGATCAGACCATTGTTTGGTACGTCACCTTCTGCCATGCCAGATGAGCCCCCGGGCTTTTGTGTGGCCACAGAGTCAGGCTTATGAGGAAGGCAGATACCAGCAATGCACCTGGCCAATTCTAAAATACTGTACATAGGTGAAAACAATTCCTTCCTGACCCCTGCAACGATCCGCGTATGTCCTGAAGCTTGCAAGTTGATTAGCCTTGTGTCATTCACTTAGGCTGAGTGGTTACAAATGCCATTACCAAGGCAGTTGCTCTCCGTGAACTGCCTGTAAAGGTTTCGTTTTGTGGCCTTAGCATGAAGACAGGTGAAGCGGTGAGGTTTGAACGTGAGCTGTTGGGATGGCCCGCTGTTAACATTCAGTAGGTTCATTAAATAGTAAACAGCTGAACAATGTCAAGCTAAATAGTGCATGGAGCTTTCTTTTTTCCTTTTCTGTGTTTATAGAGGAGTCGTTTAAATTATTTATGGGTGTATTTAAAATCCTTTCTTAAGTGAAACCCAGCTGAGAAGCGAAATCTTGTTTACGGGGACAGCCATCCAAAAGAAAAGTGTCTGAGTCTAATGAGCCCATTTGTGAGCAGTTTCCTTCTGCGTCCCCAGCAGCTCATCAGCTTTCATACATCTGACAGGGGAAGGTTTTAAAAACGGGGTGGTTAACGTTAGGCTGCTGGGTCACGTTTAAGCACTTAACTAGGGGGCCTGGTTATTAAGAAGGAGTGGCAGGGTGGCCTGGTTGGGCACTGGGCTGGGAGTCAGGGATGCTGTGGTCTGTTTCCCGGCTTGGCCACTGAGTGGCCTTGGGAAAGAGACACTGCGGAGGAAGGATGGTCCAGTGGGCAAGGCACTAGCCTAGGGCTTTGCGAGACCCTGGTTCAAGTCCCTGCTCCACCAGAGACTTCCTGTGTGATCTTTGGCAAGTCAGTTAGTCTCTGGGCCTCAGTTCCCTGTCTCTGCAATGGGGATAACAGCCCTGCCACACCCCACTGTGGGGAAGGTAGGTACATTAAAGACTGTGAGATGCTCACATACTATGGTGATGGGATTCTCAGACCTCAGAGAGATACTTATCCTCTGTGCCTGTGTTACTGTGACAGGGAGTACTGGGCCATTTGAGGCCCCCAGCTGGAGGCCTTGTGGTCCTACCACTCCCTGTCCCAGAGAAGGAGCAGTAAAGGAGGGTCCTCCAGGCCTGCCTAGAAAGTCTGCAGGGAAGCAGCCAATCAGAGCCCAGGAGGCTCAGTTAAAAGGAGCTCCAGGGCCTGATGAGCAGGGCAGTTGGCTGGGACCAGAAAGGGGAAGCAGGACTGGAAGACAGAGAAACTCTCCAGGCAAGGCCTGGGAGAGACCCTGCTCAGAGGGAGAACCCAAGAAGGTGGTGGGACTAAGTGGGAAGTGGCCCAGGGAAAGTAGCAGCAACTATTAAAGAAAGCAGTAAGTGGCTGGTACCCTGAGTAGTGGGCAGCCACCAGGGAAGAGCCTAAGCTCCAAGAAGGGCCTAAGACTCAGCACTAAAAGCCCAAGAAAGGGGCTAGAATTTAAACAGGCCTAGAGATGGGGACGAAGACCCCAGAGAGGGCCAACCATTCATTGACCTGTGTTACCCCGGAAGGGGTTCCTTCATGCGTATTAACTGTGTGACATAGCCAGAGGGCTGAGCCACTGAAGACCCACCTGATGAGGACAACAGACGACAGGAGGCACTGTGAGCAGAGAGAGCGCAGGTTCGCTCCCAGCCGACAGGAGGCGCTTGCGAGAGGTGCATGCACCCCATTGCTGTTACCGTTGCCGCATTTCGTCTCCCTCGCCTACTCAGACCACTCTGGAGCAGGGACAGTCAATACGATGCCATCACCTTGCACTTGCATTGGCCTTCATTTAAGGCCAAGATTTAGTCACGGGTATTTTTAGTAAAAGTCCTGGACAGGTCACGGGCAATAAACAAAAATTCCCAGCCTGTGACCTGCCCATGACTTTTACTATAAACACCCCTGACTAAATTTTAGCTTCCCCCGGGTCCCCGGGGCCACTGACACCGGCCGGTATTCGGGTGGGCCCTGGGTCAGCCAGTCGCCGCAGCTGCAGAATTTCACGGAGGTCGTGGAAAATCACAGAATCTGTGACTTCCACGAGCTGCGTGACAGGCTTGCAGCCTTAGCCTTAATGTATTGGTGTTTCCGGAGGCATCATGCTAAAGACCCAATGAGTCAGCATTGACAGGAGTTCTACGTGTGTCGGCACCAAAGGGTTAAAAAGTAAGTTCAATTTGCAGCTCCCTCCAAAGTCTCCCTCCCAAACCTTCCTTGTCTTCTCAGCTTATGTAGCCTGAGAATCCCCCGCCCTTCTCCCTGCTCTGTGCACAGCAGTGCGGGGGACCATCCGTGGATTACCAGCTATGAGATGAACACGATGGGAAGAGGGTGGGAGCCCCTGGAAGGGACAGAGGGATTATCCCTATTTGTAAAGGAACAATGAGACCCAGAGTGGCTGTGACTTGCCCGGGGAGCATCCTGGTTTAGGGGATAGGCAGGGAACGGAGAGTCCATTGAATAGATGAGGCCTGGCTAGGGACTTTCAGAGGGAGTGAGGTGCCTGTATCCCACGGACGTTCCATGGCAGCTGGGCACCCGTAGGCCGCTTTGAAATGCAAACCTTAGAGGTGCTAAGCAGCAAATGGCTTCTGTTGAAGCTGAGGGAGTTACCCTGGACTTGCACCTAGATATAACTGACAGCGGAGTCTGACCCACAGACTAATAGTCAGTGACCGAGCTGGGGACAGAACTGAGGAGTTCTGGGCTCCCTGTCTGGGTCTAGCAGCAGTAAGGATCCACCACCACCTCCTTGCATTGTTGGGGAGGGATAGCTCAGTGGTTTGAGCATTGGCCTGCTAAACCCAGGGTTAAGAGTTCAATCCTTGAGGGGACCATTTAGGGATCTGGAGCAAAAATCTGTCAGGGGATAGTACTTGGTCCTGCTAGTGAAGGCAGGGGACTGGACTTGATGACCTTGCAAGGTCCTTCCAGCTCTATAAGAGAGGCATATATATATATATATATATATAACACTGTCCAAAGCCTCTGAAGGCGCTTGTTTGTGTCTGCTGGACTTTATCTCCCCAATGTTCTACGAGTACATAGAGCAAAGGAATGGCAGATCCTCCACCCCATGTTTTACACATTTTCAAAATGCACAGAAACTCAAAATTAATTAATCCATTTCCTTCAAACAGGGCTCGTCCCTTAGATCTCAGTGGGCTCTGCAAATCCAGCCCATCTTGACAAATTGGTTCATCCATTATGTATATAAAACACCTAATCAGAGCATATGTACCAAGGGCTGGGCTCCTTTTAACAAACCAAGATCAAAGGCAGCTGACTGGAGTTTGCGGAAACTTTCCAAAAGCTTGTCAAAGTTTTTATCAGCAGCTCACCAAGGGGGTTTATAACAGAAGTGGCAATTCAACCCTAACTACAGCAGCTGTTCCAACTCCATCTGCAGTAAAAAGCAAACTATAATATTCCAAGTCTAACAATAAAACTCAAGGTTGAGTCCGACTTCTCTTGGACTTTACAAGTGGCGTTTGCATTTGATACTACCTTCACTTGAATGATAGTTACCTGGTCTTGATTAGCACGTGGATATTGTCTTTCCTATATACATTTCCAGAGAGGGCCTAGAAATGCCTGTAGGTATTTAATCAAAACTCGGTCTAATCTCATGCATTTATGCCCTGGGTTGTATTTTCCAAAGGTGCTCACTGGGAAAACTCATTCACTGCTTAGTGTGTCTTCTGAAATTGCTAGTTGTGATGGTTTTGTGATTTGGACATTTTTCTACTGAGAACCTAGGGCCCCTGTTCAGAAAAGCGCTTAAACACAGGCTCAACTTTAAGAATTAACTTCAATTATCACCTGTTATTTGTACCCTGATAGCATCTTGGAGCCCTAGTTATGACCCAGGACTCTGTGGTGCTAGATGCTGTACAAACACAGAACAAAAAGACAATCTCTGCCCCAGAGAGCAAACAGTGTAAGCAATGGGACTTAAGCACGTGTTGAATCAGGGCTTAGACTAAGCATTGCCAGCCTGGTGGCACATTCTAACCGCCTGGGCTGGATTAGAACGGCTGACCTAGCGAGGTTCTATGCTGCATTTATCAGTCCTGTGGTTGTCCTCCCACGCTTCCACTCTATTTTTCAGAACATTAACACTACCCCTTAGAATCCATTAAACCACTGGACCTGTGCTGACTGTCTGCAGTGCAAATCAGATAAAGGAAAGGAAGCGCCGGTCGTAAAAGTCAAGCAGAATAAATGGCAGAGTGAAACTGGAGTTCATCTGATACTTGACTTATACGCGCAGACTTGAGCAAATCCTGGTCCCATAAAGCTGAGGCAGCTGCCCCATTTGCCGGCCGGAAGGGTATGCTGTTCTACCCTTTCCTGAGCCAGGAAGTTCACTCTCCCATTTTCCTTTGTCCAGCCCTTCAGTCGGAATAAATCACCAGAATGTTTATAATCCAATAAAAGTGGTTTAGGGGAAGGGCCCTTATAATAAATAAGCGCTAGTTGAAAAGGAGGCCATGGGGCCTAGTGGTGGGGGTGATTTTCCACACGTAAAGAGACAACCATGTACTTTCAGCTGTGAAGAGCTTTTACTTCAGATGAGCGGGGGAAGTGCCTCTAAATCCTGGGTTTACCAGGATAGTTACCAGATTATTTCGGGACATTCCAGAAGCTCTCCCACCAATACAGTGCTGTCTGCACCGGGGGGTTAGGTCAGTGTAATTACGTCGCTATGGGGGGGGGGGGGATTTTTCCCTGAGGGACATAGTTATACCGAGCGAGATAGGTCTGGAGCCTAGACCTGCTGTGGGGCAGCATCTCAGCGAAGGAGCCTGCCCAGCCTGCCTTAGCAGTGAGGTTCTGCTGAAATCACTGAGCACTGGGTCAGTGGTGGGACCTCAAGATGTTGTATTGCAGAGCGCACAGTAGACACGCAGGTGGCAGCAGAGACAACAGCGCAATGGCGGCGGCGAGACCGATGGCGCAGCGGCAGGTGGCGGCGGCGAGACCGATGGCGCAGCGGCAGGTGGCCGCGGCGAGACCGATGGCGCAGCGGCAGGTGGCCGCGGCGTGACCGATGGCGCAGCGGCAGGTGGCGGCGGCGTGACCGATGGCGCAGCGGCAGGTGGCGGCGGCGAGACCGATGGCGCAGCGGCAGGTGGCGGCGGCGAGACCGATGGCGCAGCGGCAGGTGGCGGCGGCGAGACCGATGGCGCAGCGGCAGGTGGCGGCGGCGAGACCGATGGCGCAGCGGCAGGTGGCGGCGGCGAGACCGATGGCGCAGCGGCAGGTGGCGGCGGCGTGACCAGCGACCACTGTGAGCCAGCTGCAGTGGTGGAAGCAGCAGCTAAGGCATTGTTTGATGCCTTCCCCTCCCCAGCCCTGAGGTGGGAGGTGAACTCACATGAACGCACCCTCTGAACTCTGGGTCTTCACTGACCAAGGGCAGCAGCTGTGAGTGGGGGGCAGTGGAGGCAGAGGAGAGGGGTGTGTTAAAATCCCACTTGTTTGTCAGATTTTGACACCGCAGGGGAAGAAACTGAGGGGAAGGACACTGCCCAGTGTGCTCTGAGGGGAGGGGGAGTTTGCTTATGAGCCCAGGTGTTTGAAGATGGTTGTGGTTGGTGGTTGGTTCCCGTTCCCTTTTACTAAAAGTTCTTGTTTATTATGCACAGCTTGCGAGTGGGGAAATGTGGCCTCTTAGAGGCACCCAGGCTAGTGTTACATTTCCCCACATTGCTGGGTGAGAGCTTCAGCCGGTTTTGTTCTGCGTTGTCAAGAGGAAGCCCTAAAGTTGAACTTGGCCCTTGCTGCTGCTGGCTGCAGGTGGCAGAAGCGTTCCACACGCTCTGGGGAATGAACAATCCAGTGGACGCCAGATGATGACGCCAAATTCAGTGTCAGAACCTGGGGACTGCCATGCTGCCCCTAGCAACCCCAGCCACCCCTGGGAACCAGGGTCTGATTGGTTCTAATGAGGGTGAATATAAATGGGGGCTAGCGAGCTGCAGTGGCTGGCGTTCAAGCAGCAGTCACTTGTCATCAGAGTGGTGACGAAGAAGTTGCCTCTTAACAGCTGGAGTTTGGAGCGAAGTCTAGAAAAATATGCAGTTGTAAATGGGCAGAGGACGGCAGATTTGAGTGCGATTTGGGGGGGGGCGGGGGCGGGAGTTCAGGTTCCAGGGTCTCAACCAGTGCCAGGAGCAGGTTCTGATCTCATGAGCTCGTCTCACCAGACTGTGGCCCCAAATGGCAGAAATCTCACACCCCTGGCGTTTTCTTGTGGGATAGGCGCAGTCACCGGCGGTAGAGATCTGGCAAGATCAATGGGCTTGTGAGAGACTTTGTGCCATTTGGGGCTGTATCCAACATGGCCAAGAAAAATGAGCTCCCTTTCCAGGTTTTGGATCTAGCCTGTGAAGGCAGGGGCGGAGCTAGAGGTTCTGAGGTATAAGGGATTGGATGGAAGGGGCGGCTTTTCTCCCCTGGTGCTGGACATGAGCACACCATGGAAGCGACTGAATCAGGACATCGCAGGCAGGAGAGAGCGACTCACCAAGCAATGCGGGAAAACCGCCTCATCGGAGAATTATCGGAAGCTGTGCCCAGTCAGCCACCCAGCAAGGACCTCCAGGGTGCTCTCCCTGGCTGTGTTAGCAGGGCCTAGTAACACCGCCTGGGAGAGCAAACACAAATCCCATGCTAGGAAAGGGGCAGGGTGGGGAAGAAGGGAACCCAAAGGAAGAAAAGAATAACCAGTGAAACATAAAAAACCCCCACCATTGTGCCCCTGCATGCCAGGCAGCCATCCCCTAGCAGGGTGGAGAGGGAGCTAGAAAGTCAAAGCACATCATGCCCTCAGACACAGAGCACAGCTAACTAGAGGAAAAAAAGACCAATCGAATGCTCTGTGGTTAAAGAACCTCCCACGAGGTACTGTGTGCTGGGGAACCTCGAGCGGTGGTGGGGAAACATTTAAGCTTTTTATGACAAGTCCTGAAATGGGGGATCATCTTCTCTGTTGATTAGATTCTCCTCTAATCTATCTTGCAGCCCATCCCTGTTTCATCTGGGCGCTCTTACTCCTGTCTCAGGAGGACCCTGAAGATCTGAAAGAAGGTGTCAGTGGAAACAGCAAAACCGTTGTAATGACCACATTAGGCAGTGCAGCAGCATTCGCTGGAAAGTAGCGATTTACAAGTCTGAAGTGCTGCACAAGCATCCATCCAGCTCTTCGCTGATCATTTTGGTTTTTAACCATCATCTCCATTTCAGCTCCTGCAGGATCATCTAGAGGCTCTGGAAATAACGCTTCAGAGGCTCTGAAATCTCAGGGCCATGAGGACCTTCACAAGGTGAGTGTGTTTCCTGCAGAATAGCCATTTAAATGCAGCAGCCCTGGGCCACTAAGCAAAAATGATCATTAGAGAGTATTGATTGTTAGAGAGTCTTTCGCAAAGTGCTTTACAAAATACACTAGAGGCAGCATGCTCTCCCGTGATCTGAGGGCAGGGTTGGGAGCCAGGAGCTTCTGGGTCCTACATCCCGATGTTAACACCTGTTTCTCCTGTGGCCTTGGGTGTCACGACTGGGGCTTGGGCGCTCAGGCCTAGTGGTCAGAGCAGTTGCGATCAGAGGCCAAGAACAGCGCGGAAGGTCAGAGTCAGAGCTAAGGGTCAGGGCCAGTGTCAGGAGTCCGAGAGCAAGCCAAGAAGCAGGGCTCATCTTGTCACACAGACAACCCCGGGCTTAAATAGGGCACTTGGACCAATCAGGGGCCACGAGAGAAGCTGTCAGTCCAGCCTTCCAAGATGGTACTTCCTGGTGTTGATCTTCCCAGCAGGGCCGGCTCTAGGTTTTTTGCCGCCCCAAGCAAAAACAAATTTGGCTGCCCCCCTTCCCCCGCTTTTTTTTGGCTTTTACACATGTTTGCACTTTGCAAATTTTTTTGGTTTTGTTTTGACTGTTTAAAATGCGGCGGGGCAGGGCAGCCGGGGGGGGGGGGGGTGGCCCAGGGGCGGCTCCAGGCACCAGCAAAACAAGCTGGTGCTTGGGGCGGCAAATGATTAGGCGCGGCACAGGGGCAGTGAGCAGGCTGAGCGGGGCCCCGCCGCTCTCCCTTGGGCAGCGACCGCCCACCCCTGGGGGGAGCCTGTAGCACTGCCCTACCCTGGCTGCGGCGGGGCAGGGAGCCGGTTAGGCGGGGAATAGGGTCCTGCGGCACCGTTCTCCCGCGGCAGCAGCCACCCGCCTCCAGGGGGGAGCCGCCCCTGGCTGCCCTGTAGCATTTTAAACAGTCAAAACAACAAAATTTGCAAAGTGCAAACATGTGTAAAAGCCACACAAAAAAAAAGGGGGGGGACCAAAAAAGTTTTTGCTTGGGGTGGCAAAAAACCTAGAGTCGGCCCTGGGGTGGCCGCTGCCGCGGGACCCCACTCAGCCGGCTCCCTACCCCGGCTGCAGCGGGGCAGGGCAGCCAGGGGCAGCTCCAAGCACCAGCTTGTTTTGCTGGTGCCTGGAGCCACCCCTGCTTCCCAAGGTCTGTGATATAATGCAGAATCTGTATGATATGATCCTCTCGCAGCTGCCGGGTAGCAGAGTTGTCTGCATCCCTCAAACGCAGGTTCTAGTCCCCTCCAAACCTCACATCAAGGAAAACACTTAAATTCTCCATTTCTTTGTGTGTAAAATGGGGATGAATCACAGGAATGCTGATATTTACAGAGTGCTTTGGGGAAAGCACTTTATAAGTGCTAAGTAATAGTACACGGATTTCAGCACCCACTGTCAAAATGGACCCGTCTCTGGGGTGGAGCATGGTAGCTATTATAAACATGCTAGTAAGGCTAGACAGTGGTTTAGGGACAAGAAGAAAAAACACTGTGTCCGATGAAAGCGACCTGGGAATGTGGGGAGGAGGGATGGAATTATCCATATGAGTGTTTAACCTGGACACTGGAGTTATCCTCTCTCTTGAGAAGACCATCCTGGGCTCTTCCATGGCCCCAAATAGCTCAGGACCTTGGCTTAATGTCCCATTGGAAAGACTGAACTTCTGGTACCTAATCAAAGCTTTCAAGATTACATTTTACAGGCCAGATTGGCATAAATTGTCGCAACCTTCAATGAAGTCTGCCCACTGTGAATTTGACCTTATATGCTCTAGGATAAAGGTGACAAAACACCGTTGTTCCTTGTTTCATCATCCTTCGGGTTTTTTCTTAATGCAGGATGTTACTAAAAATTGCTGTTAGGACCCTCCAGCATGTTCTTAAAGCGCCTTAGATATTCCTTGGTCTATTTCTGAATTCAGCCCCAGGCTGTAGTAGCTGCCTCCCAGGATTACTTTCCTCCCTCACTACAGCGCTCCCTAGTGTCTCATCCACCCACACAGTCCCAGATGGGATAAAACCAGAGCAGGCCCAGAGCCCGATTCTGTTTTGTGAAAATGGCAAGGTTTGGACATTTGTGTCTTGTTTCACGTGGGAATGAAAATGAGACCTTGCCAACGCTTTTATGAGATGAGAGAGAGAGAGAGAGAATCTCTGACTGTAGCCTGCTGGGGAGGGCACCAGCCTGGGATAGGGGAGACCCACTGTTTGTCTTCTTGTTCCTACATCATTGCACAGAATCTCTATTCTCCATGATTCTGAACAGGGACTGGAACCTGGGTTAGAAGCGCGCACACACACGTGCACCCTTCCCTACAATATTTTTGTCGAAACCAAGACATTTTCGCAAAACACTTCAGCTTTCACAAAACAGATTTTTTTGGACTGGAAAAAGTTTTGCCACAGAAGGTTTTTTATTTTTTTTTTTATTTTTTTTTTAAACCTTCTCTCTTAAAACCTGACCAGCCACTGGGATACAGTGACTCTCTCCTGGCAAGGTAGAGCGGGTGCTTCTCTGTCTAGTCTGATTTGGGAAGCCCCGCCCCCTACTGCTGTGGATGCAAATGCACTGGCTGTTCCAATAAGGGTGACCAGACAGCAAATGTGAAAAATCAGGACGGGGGTGGGGGGTAATAGGAGCCTATATAAGAAAAAAACCCAAAAATCGGGACTGTCCCTATAAAATCGGGACCTCTGGTCATCCTAGTTCTGATGTAATCAACCCTTCACAAAGGTGGCTGTTGTATTCCCATTCTCCAGATGGGAAAACCGAGGTACGGAGAGGCAAAGTAACTTGTCCGGGGTCACAGAGGGGAGTTCATGACAGAGGTGGGAAGGGAATGCGGAGCTCCTGACTCCTGGTCTGCTGCTCTGTCAGCTGGACAACACAGGCTGCCCAAATTGATCCTTAATAACTGGTTCCAGCTCTGTTAGCCAATCCCTGCATTGTTCTGTTGTAACCCGGCTCTCCTGCACTGTGCAGCGAGGCATGTGAGAGTAGACTGCCCACTGGTTGTGATGCTGGCATTCCACTGGGTCTGGTCCATCTGCCTTGCCTGAATGTTGGATGGTATCAATCATGACCCTGCCTGATAAAGCTGTTTTGGGCTGATTGGCTCCATGTAAAGCTGCTTCCTTGCAGGGGCTGAACAACTGACTTGCTCAACAGAAGATGAGTTATTCACGAGGAGTTGAAGGGGGCGTGTTGTGGATCCTGGCCCCGCGAGGATCTGCCCTGTGCAGTGTGTCTTGGCTACGAACCATTTGCAGAGGAAGACTCGGGCTGAGGAGTGGGATTGCAGAGCATGCCGAGAGCTGCTTTCGGGGGCACACACAGCAGGGGGGAGTGGTGCCCGGGCCAACATGAGCACAGCAGGGAGCCAAGCAGAGGGACAACCCGTGGCAACATCATATCATGTGAAGAGAGAGCACAGTGCCTCCCTGGGCAAGGAACGCAAGGCATGGAATTGGGCAGAGAGGGCAGCAGGCTGGCCCAGGTACAGAGCTGGGGAATGTCTGGCCGTTGCTACGTCCCTGCTCCCAGCTGTGGTGGGCAGTGCTGAAGTCCAGTGAAATCACCACCACCGAGCTGACAGCAACAGTGCCAAAGTCCAAAGAATTACACTCCACATTTAACTAGTCTGGGGGTAGGGGTTAAGGACCCTTCCCCCACAAACTGCTCTCCCGAATCCCCCAGCCGGATGGGCTCCTGGAAATGTTGTTGTGAGGTTCCTAGGAATAGGGTTATTTTTGCCAAGCTGCACTGTTTTCCATGGAACCGTTCCACGTCCCAGCCATGGAAAGGAGCAGCAGTTATCGCTTCCCATTCGGGGTGGGCTGGCTGAGGGAGGAAAGCGGAGTCAAAAACAGAACAGTCCATCAAAGCAGGGCTGGGGAAAGATGGTAACTTGACAGCCCTGGTGTCTGACATCCTATTTATCCAGGGAACAGGTACAGTATGGACGGCAGCGCCACAAGCTTCCCCCACATTGCCCTCAGGCGTGCGCCCCAGTCAGTCCTGCCTCTCTGCTGAGGCTGCCAACCAGGAAGCAGATTGTGATTGTGGACGCCTGTCTGCTAGGCACTGACCTGAGACACCCCTTTATTTCACCGAATGGCCATGGGACGGTGGTTCAAAGATTCCAAGGCCAGAAGGGACCATCTGGTCTGACCTCCTGTGCAACACAGGCCAGAGAACTGCCCCAAATAATTCCTGGAGCAGATCTTATAGAAAAACACCCAGTTGTGATTTAAAAATTGTCAGCATCCACCATGGTAAATTGTTCCAGTGGTTAATTACTCTCCCTGGTAAAAATTTACACCACCTTTCCAGTCTGAATTTGTCTAGCTTCAACTTCCAGCCACTGGATCATGTTAGACCTTTCTCTGCTAGATTGAAGAGCCCATTATTAAATATTTGTCCCCCATGTAGGTAATTATAGATTGTAATCGAGTCCCCCTTTAACCTTCCTTTTGTTAGACTCAGAGAGCGCAAATCTATTTAGTTTATCACTATAAGGCATGTTTTCTAACCCTTTAATCAGTCTTGTGGCTCTTCTCTGATCCCTCTTCAATTAATCAGCATCTTTCTTGATATGTGGGCACCAGAATTGGACACAGGATTCCAGCAGCGGGCGCACCTGTGCCAACTACAGCAGTACAATAGCCTCTCTACTCCTACTCGAGATTCCTTGGTTATCCTTGGTTATTCCTTTTGGCCAAAGTGTCTCCCTGGGAGCTCATGGGGTAACTTCTGCTCACTCTCAAGCTGGCCAGATCTGAGCCAGTGACCTTCTAGGGAAAAGGCCCTGCATCCCCAGTCAATCCGGTGAGCCATGTAATCAGAGGGAGGACTGCAAGATCGGCACATGCTTGCTGGGCAGCTCTGGTCTATTGTTAATGGGCTTTTGGCTGCCAGAAATGATGCCACTTTATCGGGAACATGGGGAAGAGTTTTCCATTTTGCTACTGGGACTAGTGTAAATGCCTGGTACTTCAGTTAGACTTTCCCCATTGTGCAAATATTGAGCCAAATTCATCCCTATCAAGACTCATAGATGTTAAGGTCAGAAGGTGCATCCGACGAAGTGGGTATTCACCCACGAAAGCTTATGCTCCAATACGTCTGTTAGTCTATAAGGTGCCACAGGACTCTTTGTCGCTTCTACAAGGTCAGAAGGGACCATCATGATCATCTAGTCTGATGCCCTGCACTTTGCAGGCCACAGCCTCACCTGCCCACTCCTGTAATAGACCCCTAACCTCTGGCTGAGTTACGGAAATCATGGTTTAAAGACTTTAAGTTACAGAGAATCCACCGGTTACACTAGTTTAAACCTGCAAATGACCCGTGCCCCATGCTGCAGAGGAAGGCGGAAAAACTGCAGGGTCTTGGCCAATCTGACCTGAGGGAAAATTCCTTCCCAACCCTACATATGGTGATCAGTTAGACCAGGAGCATGTGGGCAAGACCCACCAGGCAGATACCTGGGAAATAATTCTCTGTAGTAACTCAGAACCCTCCCCATCTAGTGTCCTGTCTCTGGCTGTTGGGGATTTTTGCTACTGGCAGGCCGATGGGCCACATGCCATTGTAGGCAGTCCCATCACACCATCCCCTCCAGAAACTGTTCAAGGTCAGTCTTTAAGCCAGTTAGGTTTTTTGCCCCCACTGCTCCCATTGGGAAGCTGTTCCAAAACTTCACTCCTCTGATGGTTAGAAACCTTCGCCTAATTTGGAGCCTAAACTTGTTGATGGCCAGTTTATAGCCATTTTTTCTTGAGTCCACACTGGCACTTAGCTTAAATAACTCCTCTCCCTCCCTGGTATTTATCCCTCTGATGTATTTATAGAGAGCAACCGTATCTCCCCTCAGCCTTCTTTTTGATAGGCTAAACAAGCTAAGGAGCTCTGAGTCTCCTCACACAAGGTAGGTTTTTATTCCTCGGATCATTCTACCAGCCCGTCTTTGCACCTGTTCCAAAGACTGGCTTCAGAAGAGATCGGCCCACATTCCTTCCTCCCCTTGGTGTATACAATGTGTGTGTCTGATGTTAGTATATTACATCTTTTGGAAATTATTCTCTTGCCTGTGGCTACAAAGATGAACCTGTTGTTCAAGTACATGAGATAATTGAACTGACCTAAGTGCTACTAGCTAGGAGACATTGTTAAAATGCTTCTCAGCAGGGGGACTAGATGGCTTGCGGGGATTAATAATAAGTCTTTCAAGTCCAGTCCACTGATTCAAATCTATTTGATGCTGATAGTAATGTGAGCTTATTGCCATCTGACAATGGAAGGGACTGGAATATGCTGGTGGTCTCAGTTCAGTTCCTGGGGGCTGGGTCAGACTCTGCCACAGCTGAGATGCAAAGGACTCAACACCACTCTGACCATTCCTCACGCTGGCTGAGAGTCAGAAAAGCATCCCTGCTCAGGACAAAATGTAAGCACATGCTTAAGTATTGTCCTGAATAGGGATAGACTTCAACATGAACTTAAGTGCTTTCCTGAACTGGGGCCAGTGACAAGGTACTGTTGGCGAATCTGATTAGCTGTATTACGGTAGCGGCTAGAAGCCCCAGTCATGGACCAGCACCCCACTGCGCTAGGTTCTGTACAAACACACAACAAACCCGGTCTTGCCACTATCCATGCTTTACCTATTCTGTGTGTGACAGATACGTGGTCAGGTATCACTGTGTTTAAAGACACTGAGCAACAGACTCTGATTTTCCTTGACACGGGCTTGTCCAACTAGCCCATGCTTCAGCTGAAATCATTTTGGGTCAGATTTTGGTATCCTTAACCTGAGTTAGCACCTTTGTCTGTGAGTAGCCAGACAATGAGACTACTCATGGAATAAAGTGCTGCTATCAGAATCTGCCCTTTAATAAGGGCCTGGAAAATTAGATGTTTTGGTCCAAATCTCTACCATAAAAGATGCGATTAATCAATGTGATTAATTTACTGCCAACTGAAATTCCATTGTAGCATTTTTTCTTTAAACTCCTGAAAATTATAAGCAGGAATGAAAACGGAGCCCATATTACAACCTTAACAATGGAGAAATTATTGATGTGGTGTAACAGATACTGGTAGGATGTTAAGGCAACTGTTTGCATCCTTCCATTTCACAGACAAGATACTGTGTCTGGGGCTCAGTGGCTGCACTGGGACTAACTATTATTTGTAGCACCTAGAGGCCTCATTGGGGTGAGCGTTGCACATATACATAGGAAGGGACAGCTCCTGCCCCAAAGAGCTTATAATCTGAATAGGACGTGTGGAGCAAGGGAGGACTGTGTGCCCCATTTTACAGATGCAGAACTGAGGCATGAAAGGACTTGGTTGAGTCTGTAGCAGAGCTGGGAATTGAACCTGGATCTCCTGAGTCCCAACTCAGTGCTTTAACTACAAGGCCGGCCGGTCTTCCTCTTTAAGAGAGGTTCTGCTTCCTGGTAGCCTGAGCAAGATGGTTTCCGGCTGTCCCAGGGGAGGGTTGTTCATTGGGACGGAAGGGGAGAGTTCCTCAGTCTGAAAGGGTGAGATTTGTGTAGTTAACGATCCTTCCGCTGGTCAGCGCTTCCTTGCCCACTTCCGAGCAAGCAGCGGGGGCCAGCAGCACTGGGGCCTGATCCGGCCCCCCAGTGAAGTCAGTGGCAGCTTTGCCTACAACAGGAGCAGGCTCGGGCCTAGAACTTCAACCTTCCTTGGGACATCTGGTTTGCTTGCTACCCACTGCCATGTCCCCCTGAGGGCCTGTGACTTTCCTTGCAGTGGCAGTGGGCTCTCTGCCAGGCCAGCCTGGGTGCCAAAACACCGCTGGGGAAGTATCTTGGTTCCTCCCCATCCTTTCGCTGCTGGAATCCAAAGCTTGGCCTGGCCAGGACTCTGCCTGTGGACAAAGAACCAGCTTCTCATTCAGCAGGCAGGGCATGCCCTCTTGTGGTTGTGTGGTGCAAGGACAGCCACAGGGGTGTAGCATTGGCACTGTTTCGTTCCTCGCTAGCCCTACAGGGAGAATTATTGCCCTTAGACAACACTGGCACCTGTCACTAGAGAGAGCTGTGATCAGGTGAGAGACGGGGAGGGGAACCCTTAACTGTCCGCCTGCACTGCGAAAGATCTGGTAGAGACCTTCTCCTCCTGCCACTGGGAGGGGTGGGGGGAAGATGCAGCTGACTCTGCCGCTGGGCATGTGTGATCCAGATCTCCCGCTGGGTGGGCTCAGCCCCATGCGGGTGCCCACATCACAGAACTCAGTACTGCTCCTGGCACTAACTAGCCCCCCCCCCCCCCCACTGGCTGCTGCAGCAAAGGCTAGGGACTGTGTGGGTCCTTACTGAGGTGGGATGAGACACAATGACGGGTGCTGGGGAGGCAGCGTGTACGGCTGGTGCTGTACCTGAGAGCTTGCATCCATTCAGGAGTCCCAGCTTCATTCTGGGGAGGCAGGGAACGCGACTTCCCGGTAACTCTGCTTGTCGGAGTGTGCCGCGGCATTCCCACTCTTGAGCCTGGGCTTCATGGACAAAGACGGGTTGGACCTCCCCAGGCTCTGACCTTTCAGCCCTCTGGGGCACTGGCAAAGTGGGCAGGAGCACAAAATCCCCCTTCCCCATGTCCCATTCCAGCCACCATCCCCCTAGGCTGCCTTGGTCAGTTCCACTGCGCGTGAGCAGCTCCCAGCTGTGCCAACTGCACACGCCTGGGCTGGGGGGTCCCCAGGCATCCACCAATGGGGACAGGAGGTCCCTTGAGAACTCACTGCATGACATGACCATCTCGAGTATGGAAATAACCTACTGCCTGAGACCTGCATGCTCTTGCGGCAATGGGCAGGTAAGCAAGCATTAGCTGCCAGGTTCTGTCCAGCTCCATGGGTGACATTTTATGCAAACTTTTTAATAAGCTAATCTGCATATAGGCATAAGTTTGAATGGATTTAGTGCTGGATGTGCTCTCTGCTCATCTACAGAGCAAAGGTCCCCCCCGACACCAGCCTGACAACATGCCCCATGAAGTTCGTCTAGGGGTGACAGGGGTTGTTGGGTCTCTGTGCCCCAGCAGTTCCTGATACCTCCACTGTGGCTGCCAATCAGTGCGAAGCGTGGAAGTGAGATGGTGACGTGAGAGCTGGAACCGAGACCCCATGAACTCAGATGTGGTAGAATGGAGCATTTGGGGAGAATAGTGTGTGTGGGGGGGGAGCCTCTCTGCCCCCTGCTCCCCATTAACCTTCCTTATTCCGCCAGGCAAATTCTATCCCTGTTCCCTGTACTGGACTCCAAGCCCATCAGCTCCTGTGTATTCCCCTGTCCTCCTTAGCTTCCCTGGCCCCACTGGCTCTTGTGTGCTCCCTTGTAAATTCGGGAGGCCCTGCCTGCCATTAGTTACAGGTGTGAATGCTTTTCCACGGCAGGCTATTACAGATCTACAAATACCACCCATGGCTCTGAAAAGTGATTGTGCTGACAGAGACCGTGACATGAGACCTGTGGCCTGGCCTTGCAAGGAACTGAGTGCCTCCAGTGTTAGCCAAGGGCACTCAGCCTGTCAGAGGAGCCAAGGCCTCCCAGCCAGACCTGGAAAGCACCCCACAGCCCCGCCAGCTGGCTACGCACCTTGCAGAAAGAGCCATTAGCATGGGTCACTGATAGTGCAGCTCACTTATATCTGAGCGCACAGCTGAGCTTGTCAGCCAGAGACGTATGGTGCTTGGGCTAGCGCAGCATTTTCAAAATGCCCGTTACTGGCATCTAGTGTCTGTAGCAGCTTTGGCACAAAGCACCAAAGCATTTGCCATCTCTACTCTTCAGAGCTGCCAAACGTCCCATGCACACAGATCCCAGCCAGCCTTGTAGGATAGGGAGGAAGCCTGAGTTACAATATGTACAAGGGACTTGCATTTACCAGCTGGAAAGGGCCCTCTCTGAGCGTGCAGGGTTAATCAGGCCAGAGCCAGGGGGCACATGGGCCCGATGACGTAACCAGCTGACACCAGGGCTGAATCCTGCCCCAGGAGCTGGTTGTCAAAACAGCCCGGAGTGCTGACATAGCACATAGTTTATCCTTAATAAGGCATAAAAAAGCAGTTTGCGTCAGGACTGGGGTTTTTTTCAGAAACAGAAAAATGTTGGCCCAGCCTCCGGTTGATGAACTGATTAAAAAAATCCCTGCCCTGTATTTATGTGCCCTGTGTGATATGTTCTATCTTGCTGCAGCCAGCCCAGGAACTCCCCGGCCCTTATCACGGCCCTCGCCTTCATGGCTTGATAAGTAAAATGATGGTGTCGAGCCTACAAATGCTTATGCACCTGCTTAGCTTTGCAGGAGTGGGCCAGTTGAAGTCAATGAGGCTGTTCCCAGGCTCAGTGTTAAGCATATGCAAAAATGTTTGCAGGGTTGGGGCCCAAGTGAATGGAAACATTCACCCTGAGTTCTTTGGCCTTTGTTTTTGACGTGTTTAAACAAAAAGCCATGAACATGGGATCTGATGCTGCTGAAAGATGTTGTAGTTGTTTTTTTTTTATTTTAGTTGGGTGGACTGAGCAGTTGCTGGGGATACAGGTGTCCTGGGTTCTGTTTCTGATTCTACCACTGGATCACTGTGTAACCCTGGGCATATCTTTCCCTTCTCTCTGCCTCAGTTTGCCCAGTTGCGAAATAGGGATAATAATGCTTACCCACCACTGTGGAGCACCTGGCTAGCACTATCTAGACCCTGGGGACTTACATGGCCCTGTTACCCTAGTATCTGTGTGGCTCACAGTCTCTAATGGATTTATTCGCACGTCTATGAGGTAGGGAAGTGGTGGTATCCCAATTGTACAGATGTGGGACTGAAAGACTAAGGACCAGATTTTTAAAGGTACAGAGATGCCCAGTGGGATTTTCAAAAGCTCTGAGGCCTCTTAGTCCTGGGTTAGCACCTCCTTTTTTAGCCACCGAAGCATGTTTATTGATACTTCAATTTGTGCATTACACTTGCTCTTTTGGGTTTTTTTTCCTCACGTCCCCCCTACTCGGTTTGTCAAAAGCTACAGATATTGCATGTTAAAATCAACACCTGCAATGCCACAATGCCCAGGACTGGTATTGCACATTATGAAACGATCATACAGCTGAGGAAGTATTCTCCACTCTGTCCCACTAACATTTGACACCAGTGAGTTCCTTCCACACTTTAAAGAGAAAAGCTTAATACAATTCCAGTGTAAATTGTCCATTTCTCTCTCTTTTCCTCTGCTGTGGAGAGCAAGGATATTTCTCTAAAGGATCCTAGAGTTTTAATTCTTAGTTTGTTTTCACATATTAAACTTCTGCAACCTTTCTTGGCTGCAACTCTTTGCCCTTATATTAAACCGGATGCGTTCCCATCCCACTTTCCCAGGCTTTTGTGACTTTTCAGTTCCATAAGAACTGTTTTGGAAATGTTAGACTTCTCTACCAATTAAAGATTAACTTTCCTAAAAGGAACCAGAGTTTGCCCTTACGATAATTTAACCCCAACTGGTATTCTCTTCTCTTTCCTTGCAGGGCTGACACTGGTGAGACTGATACTGGACTACCCGTCCAGTTCTCGTGGCCACATTTTAAAAAGAATGTTGAAAAACTGGAGAAAGTGAAGCGAAGAGCCACAAAAATTATTTTGAGGCCTGGAAAAAATCATAGAATCATAGAATCTCAGGGTTGGAAGGGACCTCAGGAGGTCATCTAGTCCAACCCCCTGCTCAAAGCAGGACTAAACCCAATTAGATCATCCCAGCCAGGGCTTTGTCAAGCCTGACCTTAAAAACATCTAAGGAAGGAGATTCCACCACCTCCCTAGGTAACCCATTCCAGTGCTTCACCACCCTACTAGTGAAAAAGTTTTTCCTAATATCCAACCTAAACCTCCCCCTCTGCAACTTGAGACCATTACTCCTTGTTCTGTCATCTTCTACCACTGAGAACAGTCTAGATCCATCCTCTTTGGAACCCCCTTTCAGGTAGTTGAAAGCAGCTATCAAATCCCCCCTCATTCTTCTCTTCTGCAGGCTAAACAATCCCAGTTCCCTCAGCCTCTCCTCATAAGTCATGTGCTCCAGCCCCCTAATCATTTTTGTTGCCCTCCGTTGGACTCTTTCCAATTTATCCACATCCTTCTTGTAGCGTGGGGCCCAAAACTGGACACAGTACTCCAAATGAGGCCTCACCAGTGCCGAATAGAGGGGAATAATCACGTCCCTCGATCTGCTGGAAATGCCCCTACTTATACAGCCCAAAATGCTGTTAGCCTTCTTGGCAACAAGGGCACACTGTTGACTCATATTCAGCTTTTCGTCCACCGTAACCCCTAGGTCCTTTTCTGCAGAACTGCTGCCCAGCCATTCGGTCCCTAGTCTGTAGCAGTGCATGGGATTCTTCCGTCCTAAGTGCAGGACTCTGCACTTGTCCTTGTTGAACCTCATCAGATTTCTTTTGGCCCAATCCTCTAATTTGTCTAGGTCCCTCTGTATCCTGTCCCTACCCTCCAGCGTATCAACCACTCCTCCCAGTTTAGTGTCATCTGCAAACTTGCTAAGGGTGCAGTCCACACCATCCTCCAGATCGTTGATGAAGATATTGAACAAAACCGGCCCCAGCACCGACCCTTGGGGCACTCCACTTGATACCGGCTGCCAACTAGACATGGAGCCATTGATCACTACCCGTTGAGCACGACCATCCAGCCAGTTTTCTATCCACCTTACCGTCCATTCATCCAGCCCATACTTCCTTAACTTGCTGGCAAGAACACTGTGGGAGACTGTATCAAAAGCTTTGCTAAAGTCAAGAAATAGCACATCCACTGCTTTCCCCTCATCCACAGAGCCAGTTATCTCATCATAGAAGGCAATTAGGTTAGTCAGGCATGACTTGCCCTTGGTGAATCCATGCTGACTGTTCCTGATCACTTTCCCCTCCTTTAAGTGGTTCAGAATTGATTCCTTGAGGACCTGTTCCATGATTTTTCCAGGGACTGAGGTGAGACTGACCGGCCTGTAGTTCCCCGGATCTTCCTTCTTCCCTTCTTTAAAGATGGGCACTACATTAGCTTTTTTCCAGTCATCCGGGACCTCCCCCGATTGCCATGATTTGTCAAAGATAATGGCCAATGGCTCTGCAATCACATCGGCCAACTCCTTTAGCACCCTCGGATGCAGTGCATCCGGCCCCATGGACTTGTGTTCGTCCAGCTTTTCTAAATAGTCCCGAACTACTTCTTTCTCCACAGAGGGCTGGTCACCTCCTCCCCATACCGTGCTGCGGAGTGCAGCCGCCTGGGAGCTGACCTTGTCTGTGAAGACAGAGGCAAAAAAAGCATTGAGTACACTAGCTTTCTCCACATCCTCTGTCACTAGGTTCCCTCCCTCATTCAGCAAGGGGCCCACACTTTCCTTGACTTTCTTCTTGTTGCTCACATACCTGAAGAAACCCTTCTTGTTACTCCTAACATCTCCGGCTAGCTGCAACTCCAAGTGTGATTTGGCCTTCCTAATTTCACTCCTGCATGCCTGAACAATATTTATATACTCCTCCCTGGTCATTTGTCCAATCTTCCACTTCTTGTAAGCTGCTTTTTTGTGTTTAAGACGAGCAAGGATTTCACTGTTAAGCCAAGCTGGTCGCCTGCCATATTTACTTTTCTTTCTACACATCGGGATGGTTTGTTCCTGCAACCTCAATAAGGATTCTTTAAAATACAGCCAGCTTTCCTCGACTCCTTTCCCCCTCATGTTATTCTCCCAGGGGACCTTGCCCATCAGTTCCCTGAGGGAGTCAAAGTCTGCTTTTCTGAAGTCCAGGGTCTCTGTTCTACTGCTCTCCTTTCTTCCTTGCGTCAGGATCCTGAACTCAACCATCTCATGGTCACTGCCTCCCAGGTTCCCATCCACTATTGCTTCCTCTACTATTTCTTCCCTGTTTGTGAGCAGCAGGTCAAGAAGAGCTTTTCCCCTAGTTGGTTCCTCCAGCACTTGCACCAGGAAATTGTCCCCTACACTTTCCAAAAACTTCCTGGATTGTCTGTGCACCGCTGTATTGCTCTCCCAGCAGATATCGGGGTGATTAAAGTCACCCATGAGAACCAGGGCCTGTGATCTAGTAACTTCTGTTAGTTGCTGGAAGAAAGCCTCGTCCACCTCATCCCCCTGGTCTGGTGGTCTGTAGCAGACTCCCACCACGACATTACCCTTGTTGCTCCCACTTCTAAATTTAATCCAGAGACTCTCAGGTTTTTCTGCAGTTTCATACTGGAGCTCTGAGCAGTCATACTGCTCTCTTACATACAACGCAACTCCCCCACCTTTTCTGCCCTGCCTATCCTTCCTGAACAGTTTATATCCATCCATGACAGTACTCCAATCATGTGAGTTATCCCACCAAGTCTCTGTTATTCCAATTACATCATAATTCCTTGACTGTGCCAGGACTTCCAGTTCTCCCTGCTTGTTCCCCAGGCTTCTTGCATTTGTGTATAGGCATTTAAGATAACTCACCGATCGTCCTGCTGTCCCAGTGTGGGGCAGGAGCCCTCCCCTCTTGCACTCACCTACTTGTGCTTCCTCCCGGTATCCCACTTCCCCACTTACCTTGGGGCTTTGGTCTCCTTCCCCCGGTGAACCTAGTTTAAAGCCCTCCTCACTAGGTTAGCCAGCCTGCTTCCAAAGATGCTCTTCCCTCTCTTCGTCAGGTGGAGCCCATCTCTGCCTAGCACTCCTTCTTCTTGGAACACCATCCCATGGTCAAAGAATCCGAACCCGTCTCTCCGACACCATCTGCGTAGCCATTTGTTGACTTCCACGATTCGACGGTCTCTACCCCGGCCTTTTCCTGCCAGAGGGAGAATGGACGAGAACACCACTTGCGCCTCAAACTCCTTTATCCTTCTTCCCAGAGCCACGTAGTCTGCAGTAATGCCTCAATCTATTTAGTTTATCAAAAAGTAGATCAAAGGATTAATAGGTTAAAACCAGAAGGGACCACTGTGGTCCTCCAATCTGACCTTGTGTATTAACACAGCCCATAGAATCTACCACAGCCTGGTTTGCTTGGCTGGAACACGTCTGGTCTGTTGTACTAAGTGCCGGCTGCTGCTGGTTTATAGATTCACAGATTCCAAGACCAGAAGGGACGACTGTGATCATCTCGTCTGACCTCCTGTACAGCCCAGTCTATAGAACTTCCCCAAAATAATTCATAGAGCAGCTCTTTTGGAAAAACATCTAAAGATCGATTTTAAAATTGGCAGTGATTGAGAATCCACTGCCTCCCTTGGTAAATTGTCCCAAAGGTGACACTCACCCTCACTGTTAAAAGTTTGCCCCTTATTTCTAGTCTGAATTTGTCTAGCTTCAACCTCCAGCCATTGGCTCTTGTTACATCTTTGTCTGCTAGATTGAAGAGTCCTATATTATCAAATGTCTGTTCCCCATGTAGGTACTTATAGACTGTGATCGAGTCACCCCTCAACCTCCTCTTTGATAGGCCAAATGCCTTGAGTTTTTCATATAAATCCCCCCTTTCGATGGTACGCTCTTTGCACATCTGGCCCTGGCACATCTCTCACAATCCATCTTTGTTATTAGAAACAAATAGCTATTTAAGCCACAATGGCCAGTTAAAATTCTACATAAATCCACTTCACTTCTTCTCGTCGGGTCATGGAGTCTATAAGCACTTTTGACTCTTGGATGTTTTTCATGGACCTTTCACCCTTTGTGTCTGTTGCCCATATTTCTTGCCTCTCTTAACTCTCTTCCTCTCTTAACTCATTTGTAATTAGATTTTTAGACTCCAATTTACTTAAAGGGATCAAGTTGCTTGTGTTTGACAGCGTTTTTGTCTGCCGGCTCATTACCCATCACCCCTATATGCGCTGGCATCCATGTATTACTGTGATTACACCCAGGGCCGGCTCCAGGCACCAGCGCAGAAAGCGCGTGTCTGGGGCGGCAAGCCACGGGGGGGGGGGGTGACGGTCGCCGTGAAGGCGGCAGTCGGGCAGCCTTCGGCGGCGTTTTTGTGGGAGGTCCTGTGGATTCGGCGGCAATTTGGCGGCAGGTCCGCCGACAGCATGGGACTGGCGGAGTGCCCGCAGAAATGCCGCCGACAGCTGCCTGACTGCCGTGCTTGGAGCTGCCCCTGATTACACCCAGCTGCGTCAATTCTCTTGTTACCAGTGATATTTCATTAAGTGCCATTTCTGATTGCTAGTGATCCTGAGAAGGAATGAGGCAGGATGGCCAAGGCGGCTGGGCACACATCTATGACTCAATTTAATACCAACATTATACCTGACAATTCAGCCGTCAGAATGGCCACAAAATTGATAGCCTTAGAGCTTTCTTGATTGCAAGCGAAAGAACGCACCATGCTGTTCCCCCTCTTCCTGTTTTTACATCTTTGGAGCTATCAGCATACATTTGGGAGTAGCGTCCCCACTCATCACCAATGTATTGATTTGCTGTATCTTGCATATTTAATAAAGGGTCCTGTGGCACCTTATAGACTAACAGAGGTATTGGAGCATAAGCTTTCGTGGGTGAATACCCACTTCTTCGGATGCAAGCAACCACTGCTTGCATCCGAAGAAGTGGGTATTCACCCACGAAAGCTTATGCTCCAATACCTCTGTTAGTCTATAAGGTGCCACAGGACCCTTTGTCGCTTCTACAGATCCAGACTAACATGGCTACCCCTCTGATACTTGCATATTTAACACTCTCCCCTGGGTTTCTCCTTGACCCTGGCTAACTTCCTTTCCTTTTAGGCAATGACTGCAGCCCTCATCCCTACAGCTGCTTCCTCCTCTTCCTTCTTCTCCTTCCTGTGTTTTATGGCAAGGCAGACCCACTTGCTAAGTCTCTGACCGCCAGGCACTCCTCAATGTTCTCACTTATACCCCGCCCATGAGTATAGTTGGTGGGGGTCAGTGGGAGCATTGCCCCCCAAACAGGGCTGGCCTTATGGGTGGGTGCCATGGTCCGGGGGACAAGGCTCAGTGCATTTAACTTAATGCACCAGGACGGGCCCCTGTCAGCAGCCCCCCTGACTTTCTCCTCTTCCTTGCCCCTCAGCAGCCCAGGGTGCCAGCTGTTTGGTGGTCCTGCTGGAGCCCACGCTCTGCATGTCTCTTTGCATTGTGGTGGGGAAGCAGGAGTCGGTCATGCAGCATCCCCTTGCACCATGAAATACAGGGGTGGCAGCAGCCCCAGCAGGAAGGCTGCTGCAGCAGCACCGGGAGGCACCAGAAAAGCAGCAGCATCAAGTCCAGCTACAGCAGCCAGTGCCTGCGCGGCCGCAGCTCCCACACGCAGGTCGCCACAGGAGGCAGCAGCTGGAGCTCCCCCGCTAAGCCATCCCATCGCCCCAGCACTGGCAGCCCAGGTAATGCGCAGCCCGGAAAAACATGCCGCTGCTGCAGATGGCGGGAGGGAGCCAGCGAGTCGGGAACACCGGACCCTCAGAAACACATGCTGCTGGGTCAGCCCCTCTCTCACACTTCACGTTTCTCACACCCTCACAGGCAGGGACACACACAGGCTCCCACGTGTAGATACACGCACACAGCACCACTCACGCATCCGGTCTTGGCATGGCAACTTGGAAGCTACACCAACATAACCAAAGGGGAACGGAGACTGAGCCGTCAGGGTCCCTGTGTGAGACCCAGACAAACACTGGGGCAGGTGCCCGGCCCCACAGGCCAGCGGTGACGGTACTGTGGCTCCCAGCACTGCAAGCCTCGGGCAGGTGTGGCATTTGCCCCCTCCCCCACCCCCCACCAGACCTGTTGGCCTGGGTGGAGCTGCCCCTGCAACTACAGAAGTCAAACTACACCAATGACACTTTTGTTACTAGAGTTCCCAATTCGTTTTTTTTAGATTCCAAGTAGGGGGACAGTCATAGTCTTCAATATTACCCTTTCCTTGACATAGAATGATGTCAGGAAGTGGTCACTTCCCATTCCCTCTGCTTTATAGATTTCCCAGCCACATTTACTTGCTACGTTGCTTGTGGCAGTTCCCAGGTCTAGACAGGAGAAACTTCCACCAGCTGCATTAAATTTGGTAGGTGCTCTGTCATTCAGAATTACTAAATTATTTGCATCAATGAATGGCTCTAGATATTTTCCGTTATAATTTTTCCTACTTCCCCACACTCTGCTATGGCTGCTTAAATCTCCACACATAATATATGGGCTTGTGGCATCTGCAATTCTCTCTTTCAGCTCCTTGGCCACTAGTTTTCTGCATGGGTTGTACACATTATATATTCTTAGTGACATGAAATTATTTTGCATCGGAACCTCAATAGCATTATACTCAATATTAAGTCTTTTCACCTGTACTTCAGAATAATTTAGGAAGTTAGCAGCAGGGAGGTGAAGGCCACAAGGGCATTCAGGACACAGGGAGGAGCAGAATGTGGGCCCCCTCTGCTTCCAAAAGGTGTCTTAGCTCTCCTTCCAGGAATTTGGTTTCCACAGATTTCTCTAGTCTCTCCAGTCACCCCGGTTCTACCACCCCAACACCCCCCACCTTCTGAAGGGTGCACGGGAAAGACATCTGCGCCTGCTGCTCAGGAGGACTTTCTCACTGGTGAAGAATGTCACCTGAGGAGCTGTACAGAATGTGTCAGCTAAGCAGTTGACACCCTGTGTGTAATGAGTTTGGCAGGTCTCAGTCCTAGCAGACAAGCGTCCACAGCACAAAACCCACGACAGCTCTTAGCACTAAATGTCCTCCTTTGGGCAGGCTCTCGCAGAGTGGCCAGGGACTGAACTGGCCATGACAGGAAATGAATGAGCCTCTCTCTCCTAGAGGTGGCATCTCCGGATTAGGGATGAGGTACGTTGGCAGAATGACTTGAAGAAAGCTTGCATTGCCTTTGTCTATGGTTTATCCCCCTTGCCAGGGCTGTCTAGCTGGCATTTTTCACCAGCACTAAAATCACTTAAAAATAAATAAGTGAAGGCATTGGAACAGAGACAAGTCTATTCCACCTCCACTACCCCTCCGCCCCCCCCAGCAACTGTCTTTAGTGACCTCTAGTGGCAGAATGAGTGCATTACTGTTAAGTTAAAATCTCAGAATAATACTGTACCTAGCTACTATGCAGTGCTTTGAAAATGGAAAGGCAGCAAACGTTTCCGTCAATTTCAGTGCACAAATGTAGTCTGGTGTGGTTACCCATACACCAGCCATGGGTCTCATAGGTCAGTGTACATGGAGTTGTGGGTTTCCTGTCTGTCTCCTGGCATGGAGGGATAGGGGTAACTTAAGGATCCCGGCCCATCATGCCACGTGGAATGTTGAGCAGAGTAGGGAGCTGCAACCATGGAGTTCTCCAAGAACTGCAAAGGGCGGGGTGGGGGGAGTTCTGGAATTTTTGGACCTTTAGGTCAACTCAGGTCTGCAGCATTTGTTTGCTGCCTAAGAAGCCCCATGATGCCCTAGTGCATCTCCCTCTCCTTTTCCTGCACCTTTCTCCTGTCCAATCTTTCCTTCTTTCTGCGTTGGCCATGTTGGTGCTCCAGACTTGGGCAACAAGTGCACCCCCCCATTCAGGGAGGCTAGCCCCCTGCCCTGTCCCTTCCACCTGAGGCCCTGCCCCCCACAACTCATGCCAGCTGGCTGGCGGGCACAGCCCCAAACCCCGGCTGGCGCCCAGAGCAGCCCTGAACCTGGGCCGGCCCACCTGGGCCTGGAGTAGCCCCAAGCGTGGGTCAGACCACCAGCACCCAGAGCAGTCCCGACCCCGGCTGGCCTGCCGGCGCCCAGAGCAGCCCTGAGCTCTGGCTGGCCCACCAGAGCCCAGAACAGCCCCGAACCCGAGCCAGCATGCTGGTGCCCAGAGCTGCCCTGAGCCCAGACCACCCAGAGGAATGCTAAGCCTTGCTGTGGCTTGGCCCTGTGGCTGTGGCGGGGAGCATTAGCGGAGGTTTGGGGAGGCTTAGCCTCCCCCAGCCTCCATTACCCACGGCCCATGCCTGCAGGCCCTTTCTTTGTGATCTGATGCAGAACTGGCTTGCAGGATCTCACTGGACACGTCCTCCCTCCCTAGTCCTCTTCTTTCTTCTCCTCATCATGGTAAAGTGTTCTGTGGGTGTGGAGGGGGGGCATCCCTTAAGACTGCAATGACAGCAGCCGCTGGTAAAAGGAGACAGATGTATTACTGCCTTTACAGTCACAGTGGGAAGGGAAAGATGAGTTTCAAAATTTCCTTCCCTTATTCCCATAAAACCTTTTAATATGACATGTTTATTGACATTTCAGCTTCGAATTGGAATGCCTCTGCACAGCGCCACTCTCCAGCCCTGGCTATGGTGAGTATGGGACAAGGCGGGGGAAGGAATTTCAGTTGCATGAAACAATTTTATAGGGAATGGCACTGAACATTGGCACTATTTAATGCTGGTGGTGGTGGTTTTAGCTGGTATCTCGCTCCTGAGGATCACAAAGGCGCAGAAAGCACAGCTGCTACTGGTGTCTCAAAGCCACCCAGGCCCACATGCCTCTAGCCTGTTTTACTGCAATGATGCCAGCTGAACTCATGGCAGAGAAGTGTTGGAAAGTGTCCTACTGCAGAGGAAGAAATAACGCAGTCATCCCGAGAAACCTTGGGGAGAGGATTGCAAAGTATCTCTGTGAAAGTTTCATCCAGATCTCACAGGACATCCTCTGTAAGCGAACACACTGCTCCAAACACTCCCCACCCCCTGCCTAACCCAAGCAGGGAATGAAAAGTAAATGCCAAATCTACCTCTGTTTGTTGTACCGCTACCTCTTCTCATATGAGTAAAACAATGAGAAGTTGATAGCTGAGTCTTGTTAACTTATGGATGGACTGGGCACCATCTTAAATTTAAAATTGTAAGAAAAAATGCATGTACACACCCAAGTCCCCTTCATCACGCTCATCCATGTTTGCCTGGTGGCATCTCAAACAGGTTCTGTCTCGCTGCAAAGAGGGACCCCATTCTGCACCATGTCTTAGGGTTGCCAACTTTCTAGTCACACAAAACCAAACACCCTAGGCTCGCCCCTTCCCTGAGGCCCTGCCCCTGTCCTGCCCCTTCCCAAGGCCCCACCCTCAGTGACCAGCTCTCCCCCAGCCTCACTCATTTTCACTGGGCTGAGGCAGGGGGTGGGGATGGGGGAGGGGGTGAGGGCTCTAACTGGGGGTGTGGCCAGAAATGGGTTCAGGGTGCAGGAGGGGGTTCCGGGCTTTGGCAGGGAGTTGGCGTGCGGGAAGGGGTGAGGGGTCTGGCTGGGGGTGCAGGCTCTGAGATGGGGTTGGGGATGAGGGGTTTGGGGTGCAGGAGGGAGCTCCAGGCTGGGGGGTAGGGCCAAGGATTTTGGAGTGTAGGAGGGGGCTGCGGGTTGAGGCAGGGGGTTGGGGTGCAGGGGGGGTGAGGGCTCTGGGGTGGTGCCGGGGATGAGGTGTTCAGGGTGTGGGAGGGAGCTCTGGGCTGGGGCAGGGGGCTGGAGAATAAGGGAGGTGAGGGCTCTGGGCTGGGGGTGTGGGCTCTGAGGTGGGGCTGGGGATGAGGGTTTTGGG
The DNA here is from genome assembly GCA_033296515.1 of Macrochelys suwanniensis. NCBI lineage: Eukaryota > Metazoa > Chordata > Testudines > Chelydridae > Macrochelys > Macrochelys suwanniensis. The sequence continues at coordinate 14,744,479 of CM065775.1, forward strand.
GTGCAGGAAGGGGTTCCAGGTTGGGGCAGGGGTTTGGGGCTCGGGGTTGGGGTGTGGCTCCATGCGCAACTCTCACCCTCAGGCACCCCCCCAGCTCCCATTGACTGGTTCCTGGCCAATGGGAGTGCGGAGCCGGTGCTCGGGCAGTACACGGAGCCCTGTGGCCCCTCCGCTTAGGAGCTGGACCTGCTGGCAGCTTCCGGGGCGCAGTGCAGTGCCAGCCTGGACAGGTAGGGACTAGCCTGCTTTACCGCTGCAGCACCGCCGACCGGACTTTTAATGGCCCGGTTGGTGGTGCTGACCGGAGCCGCCAGGGTCCCTTTTCGACCAGGTGTTTCGGTCAAAAACCAGACACCCGGTCCCCCTACCGTATCTCCACCCTCCTCCTCCTTGCTGTACACAGTCGAGGTCTCTATCTCTGGCTCCGCTGAGGTATCCATGGTGATCTGTGGGGTGCTGGGGGAGTTTCTGCCAAGTAGGGCGGGATGCAGGTCATTGTAAAAGAAGACTGTCTGGGGCTCAGACCCCGATCGATTGTTGTGCTCCCTGTCCTTGTGGTACGCCTGCTGCAGTTCCTTCGCCTTCATGCGGCAACGCTGCTGGTCCCTGTCGTATCCGTGTCTGCATCCCTCGTGCAATAGGCGCATAGATGTCCATGTTGCTGTGGCTGGTCTGTAGCTGTTGCCAGCACGGCCTCTTCTCCCCGCAGGCCCAAGCAATCCACTGTCTCTTGTCTACACCGGGTCGGAGCGTGTCTAGTGTGTGGAGCTGGCATGGTCGGCTGAGCAGTCACCCATGAGAAGGGAGAGCTGCTAAGTGTGCTTGCTAGGGAAAAGACATTTCAATAACGTGTGTGTGTGGGGGGGGGGGTGTTTAAAGTGTAGGGGGGCTTCTGTTGTCCGTGACCTCTGGGCAGTGGAGTTCACAAACTGCTGTAGGACAGTTGGGTCCACACTCGCACTGGAGGTGGGGTTACTGTGTCGCCGTCCCGGGGCGCTTAAGTGCATGTAGACGTGTCCGTGTGCATCAGTAGGTCGATGCATGGTAGTTTACGTCAACTTCACTTTCTAATGCAGACCCACCCTTAACCTGGAATAAGAGTGTCCACACAGCGCTTTGCTCTGAAAGACCCAAACCCGTCCACAGTGACTGTCGTGCCAGCGCGAGCGCGCACAAGCCCTGACCCGCTGCTCTCAGATCACGGCTGGAGGGTCCCTGAGGAAGACTACATTTCCCACCCGCCCCTGCGAGCCCACGTGACCGGCCGCGGCCCAATGGCAAGTGGCGAAAGGACCTTATATCCTCCCCCGGGCGGGGTGGCTTCTTCCTTTCGCCGGGGCGGCGCGACGCAAGATGGCGGTGCAGATCTCTAAGAAGCGCAAGGTGAGCGCTGCGGGCGGCCCCCAGCGGCCGCGGGGCCCGGCGATAGCGGCCGGGCTGGGAGCCGGGAGCGCCCGGCAGGGCCCGGGCAGCGGGGCGGGGCAGCCGAGGCGGCGGCGGGGGCGGATGGAGACGGATGAAAGGCCGGGCCCGGCCGGGCGCAACATGGCGGCTCCCTGCGGCTCGTGGGGCCGGCGGTCGGGCCTGGACGGGGACCGGCTCCCCGCGGGGCCTGGCGCGTGTCTGCAGCCCGGGGCGCGGAGCCTGTGCGGGGCTGGAGGAGGCGCTGGGGGGCCGGAGCCCCTGGGTTTGGGGGGACCGGGCAGGCGGCCCGGAAGCGCCCCGGGGCTGCAGCTGGAAGGAGGCTTGGTTCCGCCTTGAGCGCCCGCGTGGCTGAAAGCAGCTGCTCGTTCCCCGGTGCACAGAGCCCCGGGCTCCGCTTGGCACCTGGGGTTGGTGCCGCGTTGGGGAAGCGGGTTTCAGGCACTTCATAGAATCATAGAATCTCAGGGTTGGAAGGGACCTTAGGAGGTCATCTAGTCCAACCCCCCTGCTCAAAGCAGGGCCAATCCCCAATTTTTGCCCCAGATCCCTAAATGGCCCCCTCAAGGATTGAACTCACAACCCTGGGTTTAGCAGGCCAATGCTCAAACCACTGAGCTATCCCTCCCCCCTTTGGGGAGTGGGCCTGGGGAATATTTGCTCTTTCCTCTCTGTTGCAAATCAGCCAGAGGGTGTTTTCATGAGTGGGCCCTGGAGCTGGCAGAGTAAAACGCCGCTTTCCAGTGAGTTGGGTCTAAGGAGTTTATAGGAAGTGGAGAAATGTAGGGCTACGGTCCTGGTCATCCCAGGGCTAGTAACCTGGTGTGAAACCTTCTAACGTCCATAACTAACAAAGATGCAAAGTTGGGATCCAGTCATGCCAAATTTATAACCAGGTGCAATGTTTGCTGTCAGGTGTTTTCAGGTTCAGGACCTGGGTTTAAGCAGTAAAACTGCTTATTGATTGGGGGTGGTCTGACATAATTAACTTAACATTCACACCGTCTAGAAAGTGCTACCATTTGGAAAAGAGTAACAAAGTATGGTTTTATCAACTAGTTTTGAGCATGGTTTTAGCTGGATGTGGTTTGAAGCCTTGGTCTGATCATTGCTTAAGGGATTAAACTGATTTTAGGGGTGTAGTCACTAAAGCAGGGTTGAGGCACATTTGGCCTTGCATAGGGAGGCTTGTTGTATTATTGTCTATGCTGCTCTCTGTGAAGAAAGAGATATGTAGACTCTGGGGCTGTTCAACCAGCAATGAAACTTTAAATTTTAGAAAACTCATTTTGTGAACTGTTGAACATAGCTTGACTTGTTCTGTTTTGTGTTTTAGTTTGTTGCTGATGGTATCTTCAAAGCTGAGCTAAATGAGTTTCTGACTCGTGAGTTGGCTGAAGATGGATACTCTGGAGTAGAGGTCCGAGTTACTCCAACGAGGACTGAAATTATCATCCTTGCTACCAGGTAGTTGAAGCTTTCTCCTTATTCTTTCACCGCATTCATCAGTAGACAAAATCTGTGACACTTGTGTATAATCCTTCTATACATGACCGTATTTCTTTGGGAAGACGGTAACCAGAAATAGTGAATGAAATTAAGAAATGGTGAATAAATGTCCACATATTAGGGGAAACTTCCTTGTGATGAGGTTAAATTGTAGAATAGTCTCTGAGAATGACTGTAATCCCTATCTAGTCAGTCATTTAAAACTAGATTTGGCACAGTAATGTACTGTAGTAAGACTGGTACATTGGCATGGAGAAAAAATTAAATCCTCAGATAGGTTTTACTTCCCAGCTGTATATTCCAATAACTTTGTTTACCTTATTCAGAACGCAAAACGTTCTTGGTGAGAAGGGGCGCCGAATCCGGGAGCTGACTGCTGTCGTACAGAAGAGGTTTGGCTTTCCTGAAGGAAGCGTTGAGGTAAGTGGCTTTTCTCTTTTTATTGTCACCTTTTCTGATGATATCTTAAAATGAGCCTTACTGTTGCTTTTGATTACATCATTGTTAGAAAAGGAATTAATTTAATGTGACAGCAATTTAAAAGTTGCACATCTGTCTGCCTATGTGTTATCAACAGTCATCACAAGTAAGATTTAATAGTATTGGTTATGAGGCATTAGCTTTTCACTTTTTCTCTCCACCAATGGAGATGCATTGGTGATAGACCAAAAATGGGGAAGGTATTATGACCTGTAGCAGGTTTGAGTTAGAGTGGATCCTTGCTAGCTAATGCTACTGGCTCTTGTATTTTACTTCATGCAAAACTGATTGTTGTATTGATTATTGCAACAAGTTTGTGGAACTAGTTGTCACAAGGTACCTTTGAGGCCTAAATTGCAAGGGATAACAGCATCCAGAGTACAGCAGTAAGAATTAAAACAAAGTTTGCAAGGACTATAGCATTGGGGCCATTTGTAAGGGCATAAACTGTTGGCTGATGGCGTTTAGGAAGAAACTTTTCCTTTGGGGAGGCTATTCCGTAGTTGCCTACCACAGGGTTTCCTGCATGTTTCCTCTGAAGAATCTGCTGCTAGCTACTGTTGGAGATGAGGCTACTGGTAGAATCTGTGTTAATGCAATTCTTGGCTTTCTTTTCCCCATCACACAAAGCAAATTGCTTTATGGAACTTAGATTAAACTGTACTGGGAGAAATTGCCAGGTGACTGTGTGCCACATTGACTTTTGTCCTGTGCTTTGCTTAGGACATTACACTTTCAACCTCGCTTTCTGACTGTGATCTCTTTATTAAGCTTTCAGTCGTCCCAGAGTGCTGGGCATGTCTGGTAGGATGCGCCTCCAAGCACAGCCGAACGTACCATGCCCACCTTGCAGGATGCATCACCAGCGCTGTCCATACTTGGACACGTTTGGAAGATTGCACCTCCAGGGCTGCCTAACGTTCTGGGCTGGCTTGGTAGGATTGCACCTCCAGGACTGCACCAAGCATGCCTTAATGGTGCCTTGGTTTTCAATGGAGCGTCACTAGGATGTCTCAGCTCAACATGAGAAGCAGACTACAAACACCAAAGCAGGTAAAAGCCACAATGTGATGTCTAAGGGTAAAGATCCAGCAGGTGTGTAAGTATCAAGGAACTAAGTGGGTTACTGGGTGCAAAAGAGAGGGGAGCACAGAGGGCAGCTGAGGCAACTATGCATAGAAGACTGCTAACCTTCACTGTTGTAACACTGTTTCTGAGCACTCTTTCCTTATTTTGTAGCTCTATGCTGAGAAGGTGGCCACAAGAGGTCTATGTGCTATTGCCCAAGCAGAGTCCCTGCGTTACAAACTTCTGGGAGGTTTAGCGGTGCGTCGGTAAGTGCAGAAGTGTAATAAAATGGTCTTTTAGATGTAATAGAGTAAAGAAGTGACTAAGAGCACTCTATGGGTTCTGATCCCTGCTCTGACAGGGTCTCCGTGGCCTTGAGGAAAATTCCTTAACCGCTGTGTTTGTGGACTGGGACTAATGCATGCATTACCCAGGTTAAGTTAGGATTGATAGAATAAAGATGTAAAGTGCTGTTATCTCATTTTTCCTTAATATTAATTATCTAGGTGGTAAATGCACATTAGTAGATTTCTTATTTCAAAAGTAGGTTTTTAAAAAGCCACTGTTATATGCAAACTAGATACCATTAACTCAGGTTTGAACAGAGACTGGGAATGGTTCGGTCATTACGTTGTTTAAATCTATTTCCCCTAATTTAGTATCCTAGTACCCTTACACCTCTGTGTCAGCTATCCGTAATGGGCCATCTTGATTATCACTTCAAAAGTTTCTTTCCCCTGCTGATAATAGTTCCTTTCAATTAATTAGCCTTTTACAGTTGGTATGGTTACTTCCACCTTTTCATGTTTCTCTGTATGTATAAATATTTGCTTACTATGTGATCCATTCCATGCATCTGATGAAGTGAGCTGTTGCCCACGAAAGCTTATGCTTAAATAAATTTGTTAGTCTCTAAGGTGCCACAAGTATTCCTTTTCTTTTTGTTACACTCCAGCAAACTTAAAACAAATTTTAATGAGCATTTATTTGAACTGCCATTTCTTTGTTTGTTTAAACACAAGTCTCTTGATAGCACTTGCCCTGTTACTGAGTGGAGTAGTAAGAGGGTGCAGGCTGAGTCAAATATGAAAAGCTTATATTTACACCCATTTATTAGGAATGGTGTGGGGGGAAATATTAGCAAAGACGGCGCTTGGGTCTCAAACAAAGCTTTCTAGGAAATGAATTGTGGTTTAAATGACCTGTGGTCACACATGTTAAGATCCCTTCAGTGATGATACGATGACGAGTCAGAAAAGGGATATGTATCCTGTTAAGTGCACCCTTTGCAGTGTCATGTTCTGTGATGCTGTGCTTGGGTTCCTTGGCAGGATGGTCCTGTTCACTGGATGATTTAGAGGCATTTGTCTGAGAAGGGATGGAGAGCCAGAATTTTCTGCCTCAATAGGCTGTCGGACGCTTTTTTAAATGTAATTACGTGTAGTAGCAACCACACCAGAGCCCATTGTGCAGAGCAGTGCACATGCCCTTAACATCTAAGCATACGGTGAAACGGGTGCAGAATTCACAATGTTGAAACTCTGGAGTGAGATTTTTAGAAAAGGGCTGGGGGGCAGACAATGCTGCAGCAGTCACCTTTGGTGAAACTTCTCTTTAGAGAGCTGGATTTCTGGATCAGAATTTGATGGTTATGGAGGGTTTAGGTGGCACATTCCACAGCTATATCTCCTACTTGTGCAGTACACCGTGCTCTCTGCAACCACTGAGTAGCTCTTTTCCCTCCCCGAAGAGCCTGCTATGGTGTCCTCCGCTTCATCATGGAGAGTGGTGCTAAGGGTTGTGAGGTGGTGGTGTCCGGTAAACTCAGAGGCCAGCGAGCCAAGTCTATGAAGTTTGTGGATGGCCTGATGATCCACAGTGGAGACCCTGTAAACTACTATGTCGATACAGCTGTGCGCCACGTCCTCCTCAGGCAGGGTGAGTGTTTGGAATATGTGTCCCCCTTGCAATTGGCTGGCTCCCTGTATTCTCACTGAGTACCAGACAATCCAATCTGCTGCCACTCTGCTGCTTGGCAGCTTCCCTGCTGTCTGAATGCTACAGGAGTGGTCACTCCCAGAATCCTAGTGCATTTTCTGTTGTGTAAAGTATTCAGCTCTTACTGCTGCCAGTTACTGGTACCTGTAATGCTGTTTTGCCTTTTGAAATTACACGCCCTTACAGGCTGAGGCTGTCTTCTGTTACACACATTTTGTCTAGTGTGGAATATCGTCTGCTCTTGTCCTGTATAAATAAATTGGAAATGTAGGTTAAGCTGTCTTCAGCTGCCAGTAAAATTCCTAATTAGCAAGTTATGACTGGGGCTTAGTAGTACGGTACCATGGGTCAGCACATCAGCTAGTTGTGTTTTCCTGCAGCAGCATTGCCTATCAGTTAGTCACGTTGGATATGCATACATCTGTATTCAAAGTTTCTAATTGTTAGCCCGGAAAATACATACATTTTTCATGGTGCTGTATAAATCGTTCCTGTAAACATGGCACAACAGGTAATGAACTATAGTAAGGGCTTCATCCTGTGGGGGACCCAGGAGCGGTGCTAGTGTGTACAAGAGACTGGCAAAGTGACTTACAAGACTGTCATTTTCAAGAAACTTAAATGAGTAGGAACTTAAGCTCCAGTCACTTTCACTTAGGCCTACTTGAAAATCTTCCCCTGACTGACCTGAAATAATCAGTGCAATTCACTGACTACAATTAATTCCTCTGTGTAATAAATCATTTAGTTGTAAATGTGAAATGTATTCTGATAAGTGGTGTATGCTGTTCTGTATTTCATTAAATTCCAGTTACCATCCTAATGTAGCTTGACGCAAATTGTGCTACAAGTTCATTATCTAGTAAAGAAGCAATATATCATTCACCACTTCTAACATACTAAAAATGTACAGTTAAGAATCTGAAACTAGAAACTAAATCATTCTTAAATAAATGTATATAGTTGTATCGCCTCGTAGGTAGCAAAAAGATGTATCAAATCTAGTGTAAAGGCTCTAGTTGTAAATATGTATTAAGGGTTATATCAACCAATGAGTGCACCTTTCTGTAGCAGAGAACTGAAATACAAATGGAAAAGTTGTTTAAAATAGATTATTTAAATTGGAGCTTTCCATTTGGTGATATAAATCATTTAAATTGTCCTGATTTAAATCAATCCTCCTGCAGCCGGGGTAGACTGACTTGAGCTAGTGCGCCAAAAGTAGCAGTGTGCATATTGCCGCTGAGGCTGGAACTCGGGCGCTCAAGTCTAGGGGTCAGGTGGGTTTGAGCCCAATCTCCAGCCTGAGCTGCAATGTCGACACTGCAGTATTTAGCATGTTGTTTGAGCCCTGCTGGCACAAGTCTGTCTCCCTGGACTGGGAGGCTCACTTCCACCAGCAGTGTAGGCATACCCTCGGTGACTGAAGAGCTCGTGGAATCAGTGACACTGAAATCTAAGTAGTTGAGAGAGAAGGGGATTTTAAGTCACTGTTCAAAACTTGTTAGTTACCTACTTAACCCCTGTTCCTGAGAAACATTTGGGATAAAATTATGACTTGGGATTTATAAAATACCACTGAAAGCCAAGGACTCCCACCCCAGATCTCTAATCCTCCTGGGGCTCCTGGCAGAAACAAAATGCAAGACTAGATAGTCCTGATATTTTTTTTCCTATGGTAAAAAGCAGGAGGGAGAATGTAAGTCTTTCAGGTCTGTATAATTAAACCTTCAAGAAGGATGCAAACTATTTTTTACTCCTCAGGTCACTGAGTGATTGTAACATGTGAGCAAACAGTCCTTGAACATGACATAAGAGCAGTTTAGCTTACCTGATATCCCTTCAGTGATGATACGATGACGAGTCAGAAAGGACATTTCTTGTGTAAGTGTAGCCTGCTCAGTGCCATGTTCTTTGGTACTGTGCTTAGGGTACCTTAGCAGAGTGTCCTGTTCATTGGATGATTTAGAGGCATTTGTCTGAGAAGGGATACAGAGAATGTTTATAAATTAGCCCAGGAAACTGGGGTTTAAAGCTCCCACTTCGTGAGAGAGCAGTGCATGAAACGAGGAAAGGAAAATTACTGGACTAGTTTACTTCTGTGCCTTCATACGCTTAAAGATGTTAATTCACACTAATAACAGTCCTATTACAGATTACCCAAAGTGTAAGCTTTATGTGAGTGTTGTGAGCTTCCTCTAAATAAACATGGCAGTGTTTTAGAACTTGTATCAGTTCAGCATCCGAGTGTATGCGGAGCATCTTATCTCCTTTAATTGCAATGTCCACAGTTGTTGTATTGCAATTTTTTTCAGGTGTGCTGGGTATTAAAGTAAAGATTATGTTGCCTTGGGACCCAAGTGGGAAGATTGGACCCAAGAAACCCCTGCCAGATCATGTCAGCATTGTGGAGCCCAAGGAAGAGATCTTACCTACCACACCCATCTCAGAGCAGAAAGGTGGCAAACCAGAACAGCCAGCCATGCCTCAGCCAGTTCCCACTGCATAATGGGTAAGTGACCTTGTTCTGTAACTCTGAAATGGTAGAAACTAGTGTGATGCCTATGAGAAATAATCGTTTTTATTCTCATAAATAAGAATATGCTCATACTTTGAGGTATAAATTGATCTTCTGCTGGAGTCAGGAAGAAACAAAGTTTAGGTGCATTATCTGAGTTTCTCCAAAGAATTCTGTATTGCCCTGTGGCCAGAATGGGACAAGTGCAGGGCATTAAACCATTGGCGGGTTCTGCAGCAATGGTCGTATGTTGCTTTGAAAATAAGCATTGGCAAATTGTGGCTTAGTCTGTCAAATGTAAAATAAAATTTTTAAAAGCTGAGTACAGAAATACATGTGCTGTTATAAAGAAGCACTGACTGACCTGTTCAATCAGTAGCTCCCATTTTATGAAAGGAGACCATCCTGTCGCTGTGTATTTGTTCCCCCCCATTTCTAGAGTGCACCCAGTCTTTGACTGCAGGGTCAGTTGCTGCAGTGCAGGGTCTGGGGTGATGGAGTGCAAAGTAAGGGCAATAGGTAAGGAACATAGTTTTGTGAAGTGTTTGAGGCAGTGGGTGGAGCACTGTGTAACTCCTTACCATTGCTGCATTATTAAACCAGTTAACGTCAGCCCTTCAGTGAAGATATGATGACGAGTCTGAAAAGAGATATTTGTCCAAGTGCCCTGTGCCATGTTATGTTCTATATCATGGATTTCAGGACCTTGAATCAGAGTCTTTGACTGATGACTTCAGAGGCATTTGTCTGAGAAGGGTTATTTGAGGCCTCTTTTGCTCAAACACTAAAGGTGAAAACTGAGTTATGCTTCTTGAGAATCTTTACCCAAAGTTTCCCACGATGCTATGGTAGTGGTGCTCTACCCGACCTTTGATATCATCAGAAACTTCTGAAAGCACCTGTCATTCACACCTATACTATGCCACAGTCTGTAAAATTTGCACCATGTTTTCTCCTTCTAACAGCTCATGTTCTAAGATTGCAAACACTTTGCTGTAGATTTAATCAATAGAGTGCAGGTCTATTCAGTGATTAATGATACAATCTCACTGAATAGACCTGTTCCCGTGTGTATTCAGCCATAGCCGCAAATTCTTCTGATGATATTTTTTCTCCTGTTAAATTGTATTTGTCTTGGGGTGCTGTGGCGTGACGATTCTCTTCTAGCTTGCACGTCAGCAGAGTTGTTAATTAAATTGCAATTGCAGATGTTCTTAGTGGTAGAGATGTGCAAGGAGGAAAGACCCCCACACTGGCTTCACATTCTACCTGGAGCTGCTGTTGCTGCCAGGTAGAAAAAAAACGTTGGTCACTTCTCCCTGGGTAGCACTTTGAAGCAGTTCAGTTTATTATAGAGCAATATGCATAGCACCTAAAGCTTACAAATAAATACAACAGATCACTGGAACTTTGATCCCTGCTTCAGGGATTTTATTTATTTATTTATTTATTTTTGTAAAATGGAAGTGTACTTACTGTCGTTAGATTTCCTTGAATTACTTTGTTCCCTTAATTTCTAATCAGACAGATCATTAGAGGCAATGACAAGTGTGTGGATAATGCTAGGGAAGTAAAGGGGACTGTTTGTATTAATTGGAACCACAATTGCTTTTATAATCATGTTAGGAATCAACCTCACTGAGCTAGTTTTAGACCTGTTGCAGTGGTGGAAAGCACTGTGGAGCTGATAAATTATGTTAAATGGCAGTGCCTAGCATGGTAGGGCCCTGATCTCTGTTGAGGCCCCGAGAAGCTACCGTAGCATAAATAACAATAAATTGATTTTAACTTTGTATTATGAATGCTGTAGCCTGGCTGGTAATGGATTGCAGTCCAGTGGAGCTTCAGACTGGCAAGATAATTTTGAGTCAGGATGACTAATAACTTTGCAGTGATCGCTGAAATTTGTGCTCTTTCTAAGTGTTTTGTTTTTTTTTGTTGTAGGATTTTTCAACACTTGGAAGGAGAAGGTCGACTGTGGCCCATGAAAGGATCTTAATAAAATCATAAGACAGTGTAATGTGGAGACTCTTCTTTTGACCAGTGTAGTTCTTGAAAAGTTTTGCCTCCAAGTTCTCTGGAAGTTTTGCCCATCCCAGGTTCCTTTTTTCTACCACCTTTTGGAGTGAACTGTCAGATCTCAAGCTAAACAGAATCAAGCCTGGTCAGTGTGCTTCTCTGACTCTGGGCAGAACCATGGCCACAATCTGGTGCGTATGCCTCATGAATATCCCTTAAATTGGAGTCCTGAGTCCTCAGTGACACTAATTTTATGCCAAGTGACTTAAAAAAAGTGAGGGGTGGGGTGTTAATCCTAGTTGCTGAAATGCACTTGGCGAAGTCTTCACTTCACCATTGCTGGGTGTTGTTAGCCAGCTGCTTTTTGGTGTTAGGTAAAGTTCACAAAATGCTTTTGGGTGTGAAAGCGTCTACATAAGTTTGGTGCGTTGAGGCTTGCAGTTTTTTAAACTCTCTTGGAGATTTTAATGAATTGAGAGTTCAGTGTGAACCATGAGATGCAAAATTTTCTTAACCTCTTAGGAGTTGAAGGTTGTTCTACGTGGCACTGGAAAGAGCTTTTTTCATTTGGATTTGTGGTAAAATATGAATTGACATGTTGATGTGATTTCCCCTCTCTCTCTCTCTCTCCCCCTCCCCCCCCCCCCCCATTTCTATACAAAAGACACCCTTTTAATGGACTGGCTCCAGATCTGTAGGATAAATTCAAGTAGTAGATCTTACTGATTTCTAAAATACAACTAAACTGTTTCCTGACAAGAGAATTTCATTGGTGTTTATTCGGCATACAGTATTGTATGCCAGGTCTAAGTTTTTGCATTAGATTGCTCTGGGAATTCAGCAAGTTAGGAGGTATGAATTGCCTCATTGAAACCTGACCTGTTAAAGACCACTGTTTCTGAACTGGCGGGGGGTTGGAGAAAAGTATTCATGAAACCCAGGGGAGGAGAACAAGAGGCTGTTGGGTCATGAAGCATTAAATCTTATTGCAACCCGAAGAAAAGAATCTTGCTCCCCCCACTTCCCACAACACCCTTACCCATAAAGGTCAGTGTTTCGTCAACCTCTTCAAGCACACGCGAATTACATAGGTGTATCATTGATACGTTTCCTCTTTTAAATGGAAGGATTGTGAAAATGTCTTTGAATAAGAGGTCATGGCTGAGAGACATTGCACTAGCCAGCGTTTCTCAAATGTGGTCACTGAAGGCTTTTCTTGCGGCCACAGAGTCCTGGGTGATTTTTTGGGGGGTGGGGGAGCAGCGGCCCCTCCTCCGGGACCACCAGCGCCACCCCCTGCTCGCGTCCTCCTCCTCCTCTCCCCCCCCCCCCCCCCCCCCAGCCACAAATGCCGGAGGATCAGGCAGCAAGAGTGAGATCCCTACCTTCCCAGGAGTGATGGGACTTGAGCTTCGGGCTCCAGCCCTGGGGTGGTGGGTGGCAGGCTCTGGCCCTAGCCCTGCCGGCAGCGGGTGCCAGCCCTGGCCTCACCACCCCTCCGTTGCCCCTGGCCTCCCTACCCATCTCCCCATCCAGGGCTTATTTTGTTCCTCTGCTTGCTGGGACTGAGTAAATTTGCTGTGAAAAGTGATATTTGTATGTTAATATCACTTTTCACTGCCTCCCAGTTAGCTAACAAGTCTGCTTCTGTTAATATCATTTTTCATAAACATACAAATATCACTTTTCGCAGCAGCAGACTTCCTAGCCAGCAAGTCTAATTTAATTAAAAAAAAAAACAACCAGAACAAAAGAAACTACAACAAAAGACAAGAACATGCAAAGCACCTTATTTGTGTTTCTATTCTGTGTAGGTCCAGGAAAGAATAGAGACAACTGCATTATTTTTATTGAGTTTGCAAAAAAACCTTATGTAAATGAAAAAAACACGTCCAAATCATTGTAAATTTATAAAGTTAATTAAGTATTTAAGGAAAAATTGTCAGAGCGGCCACCAGCAAGAATTGGTGGCTGCACTTAGACCACAAAAAAATGTGAGAACCCCTGCACTAGGCAAACAATTACAGGGCAGCACTCCTACTGCCCCCTGTGAGCTTTGGAGAATCAGCTCTTGGGTTGTCAGTCAGGCATCTCTCAAACTCATTTGGTTTACTGCAGTATACTAAACAAAGTAATACTTAAAATAGCTTCTGCTACATTATGCAAGGCTGTTGAACTACCTTAAATATTATATCCAGGCCTGTACAAGAGCCAAGTAGCATAGCTTGCACTGTTCTATACATTTGCACCACTATGGAAGCTATAATAATCAAGCCAGTTCACTAACAGGCTTTTAACCATGAATTCTACATATTGCCTTTGCTAACTTCGTTTCTTAGACTGAAAAGTGCATCCATTCCTAACACTGGATTTAGTGCATCAGGCTACCTACAGTTTTTAGGCACCATGGAAATAAATAGTGGAACTGCATTATAAATTCTTTATAGGCACTCTGAATCTGATCGCATTTAGGTGCCTCTTAATCTACATATTGCTGTGATAAAATGAGAAATACTGAAATGTGCAAATTCTCTCAGTGTTCTGTAGGGCTGATGGGTTGGGACATTAGCACTCCCCTTGAGCCTTGTTCTTGTGCCAAAAAATACCGTAGCCAGAAGTGTGCAGGGCTGGCCTTACCATGAGGCGAACTGAGGCGGCCACCTCAGGTGCCAGACTCTGGGGGGGGAGGAGGGGGCACCACTAGGACCCAGAGTGTAGAAAATTGTCTGCTACTGGTGCATATGTATTCTCTCTGCTCTAGATGCACAGAGATGGAGTGCTGTGCTGGAGGAAGGAGGGCACAAGAGACATAACTGGCAGGCAGGCGAAAAGGTGAAGGGGAATAACAGAAAGCAGCAGGAGCTGCAGGGAGAGAGAAGAGGCAGCGCCTCTTGTGTACCTCTCTAGCACCCCCAGGAGCCTGGACTGGTTAACACCAGCTTCTCAGGGAGCTTCCTGTTTCCTGCTGCTTTCCTGAACCCTCTTGAGGAGAACAGGCAGTCAACTGAAGTAGGAGCCAGTTAGGCCCTTAAGACGCTGATATCTTCCCTCACTCAGGCCCTGCTACCAGCCTGCTTATTTGTCCCCTTCAAATGAGTGTTGAGAGCCACTAGAGCTGGCACAGAACAGCAGTCATGAGTGAAAGAAGAAAACGCCCCCCTGGGGCAGCATCCAGAAAAAGAAAGAAAAGCTTCCTTTGCTTTCTATCTAGGCAGGAAGGAGCTCTCCTGAGATACGTAGACACAAATGTTCACGGGGGGCCTTCCGGCCCCAGTGAGGATGTGAGTGGTGAGGAGATGCCTAATCTTCCAGTCAGAGTGCAGGTGATCTGGCAGCTACTGCAGCATCCATATCTCCATCTCAAATGGATCTAACAATGCACATTCCTGAAGAAAAGTGTAGCTCAGAGAAGAGTGTGGTGGAGGCACAAGAAACAGCTGCTGCTGAGTTTAGTTGCTTAAGTCTAGATGATCCAGGACTGTGGACCCACTTGAGCAGTAGCCTGAGGGACTTCCTTGTAGTCCATGGGCCACAGCAAGTGAAAAACTTCATTGTCCCCAAAGACAATGAAAATAGAAGTTTCCATCCAACACATTACAGGTGTGAAATCCCCAATGGTGACAAAGTGGAGAGGCCATGGCTTATGTACTCAAAAACCCAGAATGCTGCATACTGTTCTTGTTGCAAACTCTTCCAGGCTAATGTTCCAGCTACATTGGGTTCTACGGGAACAGAGGACTGGAAAAATCTGGCTAGAAATCTGGCATGCCATGAGAAGGCAGCAAATCACCAGAGAGCATTCCATAGGTGGAAAGAGCTTGAGATGAGACTAAAGTTTAAGGCCACCAGAGATGATCAGCATCAAGAGAAGATTGCATCAGAGTCTCTTTACTGGCAAAATGTTCTGAAAAGGCTCATTGCCATTGTGAGAATGCTTGCTACCCAAAACCTAGCACTGCGTGGCACTTCAGATCAGCTGTATGTGCCAAACAGTGGAAACTTCCTTAAAATTGTGGAGCCGATGGCTGAGTTTGATGCTGTACTCCAGGAGCATCTAAGAGTCACCACCCAAGAAAAGCTTCAGAGTGGTACCCGTGTTAGTCTGTATCCGCAAAAAGAACGAGGAGTGCTTGTGGCACCTTCGAGACTAATGAAGTGGGCTTTAGCTCACGAAAGCTTGTGCCCAAATAAATTTTAGTCTCTAAGGTGCCACAAGTACTCCTCGTTCTTTTCACCCAAGAAATGGACACACACCACTACCTTGGAAAAACCATTCAAAATGAGATCATACAATTACTGGCAACAAAAGTCAAACAGAAGATTGTGGCAGAGCTGAAGTCAGCAAGATATTACTCTGTTATTCTGGACTGCACACCTAACATCAGCCATACGGAACAAATGACTTTAATGGTGCGTTTTGGAACAACAACCTAGTGAAAATGTCCCTGCAATAGTGTCTGTCAGAGCATTTTCTAGAATTTGACATTGATGATCCTACATGTCAGCTGGTAGCTGTGCTTCTTAAAAAGCTGGAAGATATGGTAATTGCAATAGCTGACATGAGAGGTCAGGGCTACAATAATAGTGCCAACATGAGAGGAAAGAACAGAGGAGTGCAGACATGGATCTGAGAGTTAAACCCTTGAGCTTTTCTTGTCCCATGCAGTTCTCATTCATTGAACTTGGTGGTCAGTGATGCAGCATCAGCTTCTAGTGAGGCTAAGTGTCCCTTCTGTCCCTAAATGTCCCAAAAACAGACTTTCTTAAAAAGACAAGGTAAATTCAACTTCTGCTAAAAGGGAAAACCCTTCGTGGCCAGCAGGTGGCAGTAGAGCAGTTGGTCTACCTTTTAGGGCCAGAAGGGACATTTAGCGTAACCTATGTAGCAGAAGCTTGTAAATTTATTAGTCTCAATCCTGCTTGGTAGAGTTATGCTAATGAAAATATTAAGTTTCAGAACCACAGAACACATAAACTTGCCAATAATTTTACCATTAACTTCTTGAGGAAAATTCATTTTAATAAGTCTGAGCAATTCTTCCGTCATCTCAACAAGTCTGCTCACTTGGTTTACTATAGCACCTATTGTTCGCATTCTAATAATACCCTGAGGCTCCAATTAAGAGAGAGATTGAGTTTTCCTGGGTTCTGTACAAATGCATAAAAGACCCCCCGCATCAGTGTTGATGCTAAATGAATGTAGTGATAGATTCTATGCATCTAGTCAGACTAGGTAATCTAATGGTCCCTTCTAGCCTTAAACTCTGTGAATCAACGAAATCAGTGTTTCCCAAATGTGGCCACCAAGCTACGTTCCCTGTAAGCTGCGCAGCAGGCTCTCAAGGGCTATGCAGGCAGGGAGAGGAGTGTGGCCCAGGCCCACTGGAGCTGCTGTGGAGAGATGCCGCTCATCTGGCCCTGAGCTGCTGCAGTGAGAGGGGGGCTGTGGGTAATCCTCCCTATCGCAACCCCGGGGCAGCCTGCACCCCAAACCCCTCATCCCTGGCCCCACCACAAAGCCTTCAGCCCCCCTGCACCCCAGCCCTGAGCCCCCTCCCACACCCTGAACCCCTCATCCATGGTCCCACCCCAGAGCTTTCACCCCTAGCCAGAGCCCTCCTCCCCTGCACCCACCCCTCTTCCCCAGCCATGAGCCCCCTCCCACACTCTGAACCCCTCAGCCCCACCCCCAGCGCATGAAGTTTATGTGCACCGATATGAAGATGATGTGTGTCACATAACAAAATTCATTCTGCACATGGGTGGGAAAAATTAGAGGGAACACTGGCTGCCAGGGGTTTTTCCTGCAGTCATAACACCCTCCTGGGCAGAGATGTGGGAGGGGGCAAAACTGTGGCTCTTCCTTGCAGTGCCCAGTTGCTCTGGGGGAGGGCTTCAGCCTCCCCCATCCTCAGCCAGAGGCCACCCCTGCTTCAGCTGAGGCTCTGGGCTTCACCCTCCCCCCCGGCTTCAGCCATGGGCCACCGGGGGTGGGCTTTGGCACCCTGCGCTTCAGACTTGGGGCTCTGAGAGTGGGCTCTGGCCTTCAGCCTCTCCCCCACCCCCTGAACCTTCTCCAGCTGTGGGGCTCCCGCTCTGGGCTTCAGGAAGGCCAGCCTCACTGGGTGCTGTGGTCAAGAGGCAAGAAGCGGCGTAAGTGTGGGGTGTGAGGCTGCAGCATGGAGCAATGGGGTGGGGGGAGCAATGGAGCCTAGGGGGCTGATGGAGAGCTGTGGGGGTCTGGGGTAGGCAGCAGGGGGCCAGAGGTGATAGTTGGGGGGCTGGGGGAGGTGCCAGGGATATCAATATGCAACTACATTTTTATTATTGAGTCTTCAAAAGAAAACCCCACGTCAATCAATTACAATGATTTGGCCATGTATCTGTGCATATTTAATTGTCAATAATTTTAGGAAAATTTGTCAGAGCCGCCACCAGCAAGAGGTGGTGGCCGCAGTCTGAGGCCACCAAAATTTTCGTTGTGAAAATCCCTGAACTAAATTGTTACCTAAGGTTTGGTCTACTCTTGAAAATAAGACCAGCATAGGAATGCTGTGAAAATAACACGCCCCTGACTGAGACAGCCTGCAGGGTACATGCAGCTGGAAGGGTGCTTCTTTCAGCATAGCTAAGGGTTGTTGGAGTGGTATTCCTGCAACAGAAAACACCCTTGTCAGCGTAGGCTGCGTCTGGACTACAGGGCTTTACCTAAGATCTGAGACTAGAACTTTTTGTCAGCTAGATTAAAAGCCTAACATAACCCCATCCAAGAGCTGGAAATTCAGCAGCAAAATTCAAATTGAAAATAAGACACACATTTGTAAGTGTGGGTCATTATTTGTATTACTGTGGTACCCACTAGAACTGCTCATCAAATTGGGGAGGGGTGGTAAATTCTTCATCAGTTGGAGTCTTTCTGTTAAGAGTGGGAGTCTCTCTAAAAGGCCTGTTGCAGTTCGGTATGAGTTGTAGGGCTCGATGCAGGAATTGCTGAGTGTGTGCTCTGGTCTGTTATGCAGAACATCAGACTAGCTTGGCAATAATGGTCCGTTGTGGCCTTAAAAATCTATTAAGCTGCCTGGGATGTGCAGAAACGTCCTGGTGACAAGAGCCCAGTTTAACTTTAAGGCCCTAGGCTGAGTTTTTGGGACTGGGAGTAGAAAGAGCTCTTCCTTGTAAATTGTGACTGGTTGAGCCAAGAAACACGAAACCCTTTGGTATTGTGTTACAGCTACTTTTAAGATTAGCCTGCCCCACTCCATCTCTGTGCTCCTTTCCTCTTCCAGTGCATCGGGTATCTTCATGCTATTTTCCCTGCTGTTCCTTTGTCTTAGAACTGAAGAAGAGCTCTGTATAAGCACAACCGCCTGTCCCTGTAACCCATAGAAGTTGGTCCAATCAAAGAGATTCCCTCACCTACCTTGATTCTCTCAGACCTGCCTGTCATTTAGCTTCTTCCTCAGAACACAAAGCCTAGGGGGTTCAGCTGCTGAGGAAATCGCTGTGGCTAAAATCTGTGCTGGTCAGATTATACCACCGGGTGGTGTCTGATACGCAGTGTGCAAGCATAGTCCAGTGGTTAAAGTAGAAGTGTGGACCAATGAGACATCTTGCCTTGTTTGCATGGGGCTCTGTTCACCTAAGGCTGCCCATTGTTTCAGTTGGAATTGAGGGTGCTTCTTGCATGGTGGCAGGTGTTACCAGCTAATGGGGTCACGCAGAGGATGGAGGCATGGTGGGGGGGGGTGTCTATTCCTGGCTTTACCATATTTTCTTCATAACTGTGGTCAAGTTGCTTGTAGCCGATTGGTTTGTTGTTTTTTTTTAAAGCCTGCCTCTTCTCCGGCCACACACTGGGGTCAAGGCACTGAGCAGTTGCAGCTCCTGTTAGCTTCAGTAGAAGCTGTGAGCATTCAGAAAGCAGATGACTAACCACTCTGTGCTGATTCCGTGTCAGAGGGGTGGGGAGGCTAAATGAATGTTCATAAAGTGCTGCTCTGATTGTTGGGTGAATGGTATATACTGAATTACAAGACAAATAATAAACCCCAGGTTTGATTTAAGTGGACAGGGCAGAGACCTGTGAGCCAAGCTTTGGCACAGGATGAGGTTTTGCAGATAAACCCCTTGAGCCAATTGCTTACAGCCACTGCAGGATTCAAACAATCCAGGCCTTCCTGACCACAAATCATCTCCCCCTCCCCCAATGCCAAGATTAACTGAAAAAATTTTATTGCAAAAATTATACAACTCATAGTTTTGAGATACAAGAATTCAAAACGGGAAAAAAGCAGACACTTCCATTTACATGATGCAAAGTGACACTCTCCCCAGTGTGTTCTCCACACTCCCAGCCACCCCCATTCTGTATAAATGTGCACCAGCCATGGGTTTCAGTGCACAGATTTGTCTGAGCATCCACACTGCAATATTTTGTGCATTCTGATACATGCCCATGCCCCACCCACCCCATTGGAGATGTGTCAGAGCTCAAACTGGAGGTGTTAAGGACAGCATTGCCCGCTGGGCTGACCTGTATGAGATTTTGGCAGATGCTTTACTGTACTTTTGTAACTTCATCTACTTAAAGAGAGAAGATCAGATCAAATTTTGGCCCCCACATTTAGGTATATACCCAAAATTCAGATCAACAGGAATGGTTGGTTCTTTTTTAAACTATTGTGGAAGTCAAATGTACCAATTAAACCTCTGTCAGCCTCTGAAATCCAGATGCTGCAGGCTTGAGCTTGTGCTTGAGAACTTGAAACAGACTAGAAAGGGACTGTAACCAGTCCAGTTTCACTGTCCACCCTGACTGCAATCGGCATCAGTGACTTGCAAAGTAGATTAAACTGAAAAACAATTATCTAACCCTTTGTTCTAGGTTTGCCGTGACACGGTGTGCATGCATGCGTCTGTGTGTGTGTAAGCAGCATTAGACATACACTTAGGAATTTGTAGGATCCGGACCATTTATTTTTTTAAATACAAGCTTCAACCTGATAACGTCCCTTTGGGAAAAATTCACTTTGATCTATCAACTCCAGGCCTGGAATTGCATCGAGACTTGCCACTTCTCACGCGTAAATACAAGTGTTACCCTATGGGCCTTATGCAGGTCAGCCACTGGGGAGTGAACCCTCTTGGGAAGATGTAGGAAGCCAGGCTATGGAAGATCTAAAGTCTTCCTAGTTCAGAAAAAGGAAACGAAGAATCTGAGCCAGCATTCATTGAGAGGTGTCAGCAGCAGTCTTCCCTTTGGGAGATGGTTCAGGCTCTAGCTTTCTAGTTGCAGAGAGAAACCTTCACAATGTAAACTGTTTCTTGCCCAGTCTGTCCTGACAAGACTGAAACAAAAGCACCGAAACGTGAACTTCCTCCGCTCCCTTCTAAGGGGTTAATGAAAACTTTTGAGAGCGGACCCAGTGCTGGTGAGTTGTCTGCTTGGTAGCTGCCCCCAGCCCGAAATCCTCTTGATCCACAGAGTAGGTAGAGCACAGCTAGCTACAGAGAAAATCACCCCTCCTCCAGCTGCACCTCACCTCTGCTGAAGGGACCACCTGAAAAAGGGTCTTTTAATCTCTATGGCCCCTTTGCTGAGAAACCTCACTACTGGGTGATTTAAGGTGGATTTTTTTTTAAATCGAGTATTCCCAAAGAAGCTGATTTTTGCAAGATTTCAGCTGTCCATGGGTAAGGAGTGGATAGATTTTTACCTTGTGTTCAACTGGAAGTATTTGGGGAGAGATGACACACATTTCAGAGCATGGCTAAGTGGTTTAGAAGGTACAGGGGAAAATTCTACTTGTATCTATGTTTGTATGTGGGCCACAGCATCAGAACACCTACTTACATGTATGGCTGTTTGTTACAGTCTGTTTCCCCCTCCTAAAGTAACCAAAACAATTAGACTAATCCTGAGGGCTCACATCTCCTCTCCCTTACATCTGCATCCATCAGGAGTGCCTCCATGGCAGTCAGTCGGTGTAAGCGGGAACACACTCGGTCCCTGCTGCTCCCTTTAACAAGCAAGATGCAGGCAGAAGAACTTCAAGGAGGGAACAGATAAAGGGACCAGCCCCCTGGCTTCCATTTCAGCCAAGAAACTCGCCCGGGCAAGGAACCAGGAACAATCTATATGTGACAGGAGGCAAGCTGTCCCCTAAGCACAAACCTGAAGGAAGTTGTCAGGGAAGAGGGATGGGGAAGCAGCGCTCCATGTGTCTAGAACAAAGCGCACAACAGAGACTGATGCAAGTGTGTGGGCTGGTACCTTTACTGTGGCCTCAGCTGTACTGCAGCCGAGCAGATGGTGCCATCATGCCTGGCATAAGGGTTTATTCTACTGCAGGAAGGAGGAAGACGACACAGACAGTAACCTAAAATCTCAGCAGATATACCACTGACTGGGAACAGATTTCCCAGTGAATTGGTCCCTCCCATTGTTCCTGGCCCTTTCACCCCTCTCCCTCCCACCTCCCCTGTTCCTCCCACACATTTTCTTTTGGTGGAATATTCTGGCGAGGTAAAGTGTATGCTGGATTTAACATCAAATGCATTCTGGTCCGGCTAGCACCCATCAGTTCGTAAAGAATACAAAAGAACATTTCCCCATTTAAAAAACCCCACCCCACCAAAACCTGAAAATTCAAACTACAATTCATCGCGCATTTTGTCCCCTTTGGGCCTCACTAGCCTGCCAATAAAAAGAATGGAGTTGGTTTTATTGTCCTTGATCACAAAGACGAATGGGTGATCGGCGTAGAAGAGTTTCGGGTTCCTCATTTCTTCTCGGCCGTAGATGTCGCCATCAAAGGGATTCCCCTCGGTGTCCCACTCGAGGGCCGCGGCATGGAAGACGTTGGAAAGGTAGAGATCTTTCTTGCCTGAAATCTTTGACAGGTCAGCCTTGTTCTTGTCCATGGCTTCAGTCAAACCAAGGTCCGCCAAATGTTTCTATGATGAAAGACAGGCAGGTTAGACTCCTAGGGAAGACACTGGTGGTGTTCAATCATATGGTCAACCAGCTACATTCTGCTCTCAGTAGTGTGAATACAGAATAATGCCCCAGTGCTCAGGGAATAGGTCTAGATACCTGGAGGTGTTAACAGCAGGATGTGGCTCCTTGGATCCTGAAAGGAACAGGGGAGTTGATGGAGAAATTTCCCTCCCCCTTTTGTGAAAGTGTAAACGAGCTGGGCAAAATGACAACACATTGGCTTTAACCCATAAACCCAGAGCCCAACTTGGAGCCAGGCAGCCATTTAAGCAGAAGTGTTTGTCTAAGTTTCCACTGAATAATGCCGTTTGTAAGTAATAAGCGAGCCAACGTGTGTATTAAACACCATAATTGCCCCATCTTCACTCCCTACTTTCAGGGCTGGAGAGGAGAATTCCCCAAGTGCAAGGACAGTGGGGATCTGGTTAGAACTGCATATGCAGATCTGATCAAAACTGCCTATCCTGGGCTCCTCAAATGTAGTTCTTGTAGGTCGTGCCAGGGGGATTCTAACACATGTCCACTCAGGGAAGCTCCCAAGGCAGAAATCACAGGGTCCTCTCTTCCCCCACCATCCTGGTCTCTTACAACCTTCCCAACATTGGCAGAAATTTCCTCTGCTTATAAGTGCCAGCCTGTCACTTCAGAGGAAAAGGTGGGGGGAAAGACCCAGGAACCACCCTTAGCAGCCAGCCTGGTTTATGGCGTCAGGAGAGACTTTACCTGAAGATCGTGGCTGACTTCCAAGCTGACTTTCGGCAGGGAAATGGCCACGGCTCTCTTCTTCAACTTGCCGATCCAAGTTTTCAGTTGCTCTCTGGTCAGCAGCTTCTCAACTCTCTCCAGTGGCTCCACGTGGTTGGGCATGATGAAGATCATGCTGGAGAGTTTGTGAGCGAGAGGCATCTCCACAATCTGAACTTTCTCAGCCTCATCATCAAAGTAGTTGTACAGACCTTTAAGAAAAAAAGAATCGCAAGCAGAGGCAATAATGGTAAGCCACGGGAAGCAGAGAAAAGCTACCTGATTCTGTTGCTAATTTGCCCCATGTTTTCAGCGGAGTGCAATCTGGGGACTGTCTAGTTTACTGGCCCAAAAGTAGACAAGCATAGTGACAGAGCTGCTACTATTCAGAGCTCTGTTTGATGCCCCACTGATAGATCTCCTATGGAATCTCTTCCTAATGGACAAGTGTCCAGATCTAAAGCCATCAACACAAATGGCATTCCCTCTGCTTGTATAAGATTTAAGCGTAAAGCTGCATAGTTTTGTCTCATCTGAAAGACTGGTGGGGAAAGAAAACCAGGTGAAAAGTTGACCAACTGGGCTAATATAATCTCTGTTGTAAATCAGCAGGATGGATTTAGTCTAGTGGATCTTGGGGCAGGGAGCATAAGCTAAAACTTACCTGTGCGGTGCATCATGGGAACTCCCACTGTGAAGGAACGGGTCACCATAAAGCCACGGTTGTCCACCATCTTGTGATGGAACTTCTCATCCCAGTGAGCTATAAATGGAGGAGGAGGAGAACCCATCAGTTAACAAGAAATGGGAAGAGGCTGTGTCATCATGCACAAATTTAACTTCAGTAGCCCAGCAAGGAACATCCTAGACTGGTGAGCATCTAAGAACCCACAATTTGTCCTACTGAAGAGAACACTGATATATATGTCTAATGCAGCGTCTTGTCTCTGGCTTTATTTTGGAGTTTTAAAAAAAATCCCATTTTTGTTATTGTGCTAACTTGGGGTGAGACTGGGATTAGCAAATTCCTTTCCCCCCCACACCCATCCCTTCCCATCTACCTTCTATCCTGCAGCCTGAAGTTTATTTATCGTGGCATCAATTTAGACCAAATTATTTATATGTCCTCTTGAAGTTTCAGATGGAGAAACCAATTCACTTCCACTCCTAAAATAAGATTTCTGTTGCAAGCTCCAATGGCTCCTGTTTTTCACTCCAGTGCATTTCAGCTGTGGGGGAAAAGATCCCTCCGTATAAAGCCCTGTAGGACTCTAGCAAACTCATTGAGCCTGTGTCTCCTCTCCCTTGCCCCAGTGTGTAACTCCACTGATTTACACCAGTGTACATGGGAGCTGAATTAGGCCCTTTGAGTCATTGATGTCTAGATTAGGAGCAGCAGGTAAAGCCCGGTATTGGGTAGCGGGTGCCATCTGCACTTGATCACTCATCTCACTAGTTTAGAGCACCCTCTGCATTTAACTTACGCTTGAAGAACATGGCGTTCACGATCAGGGCCCCGTCGGTCTTCTCCACGTTTGTGGTGACCTCGGGGAGCTTGCCATTGGTGGTCTGGGATGCCCACTCGTTGATGGATTTCAGGGCGCTCCTCTTGTCCCTGAAGTTGATCTTGGAGTGTTCGTAGTTGTAGTGCTTCTTGCTGTTCTTCACAAAGTCATCGGCAAAGCTGATGGAGCTGGGGCCGTACAAGCGGTTCCCGAGCTTCCAGGTGACGTTGCGGGCGGTGGAGTTGCTGACCTCGTTCAGGAGCTCCGCCAGCCCGCTGTGAACGTAGTCGTCGTTCAGCTTGTCGGCGCTGAGCACGGCCTTGGCTTGGGAGGCTGTGGTGGCCTTGCCACCGAGTGACACCAGGCCGAGTGAGGAGGCCACCACTACGGGAGACACGAGGATGTTCTCCATGTTCTTGTCTTTAGCCATCGTGTGGTAGAGGTTGAAGGCGAGAGTTGCGCTGCGGTCGGCTAAGGCGGTTGCCTTATCACTCAGCTTCTTATCTTCCGAGGGCACTGCAGCCACTAGGGCACAGAGGGCCAGAAGGCTGGGCACCCACATGGCTTCCACTGAATGCGACGCTGCTGTGAACCTGCAAGGCAGCGAAAGGTTCAGAAACGGTCGGACCACATTCCCTCCTAAAGCCACGTCAGCATCCAGACTAGTCTAAGCTCTAATGCTTCCGATTAACCCCATTCCTAGGATCCAGTGCTGGAAAGTGAAATAGCGTTCGTGATGCAATCTGACCTGCACCTGTGGGGTTTGCTTCCAATTGAATAACTTTAATAGGGTTCCAATTTCCAACCAGGCTTCAGCTCAGCCTCCCTTTTTTTGCGGGTGTGAACCTACACCCTCAAAAACTGTCCATGTGGAGAGCTAAATTGTAGCTAATGCTGGAGAGTCCAAATTGCATTCTGAAACGGCTGGTCTCTGAATGTTAGAGACCAGGTGTCAACTAAACTCACTGGTTTGCTGTTGGGACTTTAAAGTGACATGATCAGGCAAGTTGGTTGGTTCAAAGACCTAGGTGATAGGATGGAGATCTTTTCAATTCTAGGACAGTGGTTCAAATCCAGCTCAAGGTGGGAGGGACTGAAGATCACGGCTGTTTGGCAGTCCAGTGGCCACTGAAGATCACTGCTGTTTGGTGGCCCAGTGGCCACCACAATCAAGGTAAAACATTGCAGGCTGGGGATCAGTCATCTCTGCAAGCTACAACTCTGTACGGAAGAGGAGGGTAGCTGAAACCCACTTCAATTTATGCAAATCGGATTGAGCTCTTTAACCCCAGCAAGCTGCCCACATTTGAAGAAGCAAGTGGTCCCTAGCGTACACCCAAAGGCTGGCTAAGTGCTGCTGCCCCCCTGCTGGACTTGTACTTTGGGCTCGAGGGTGCTCCAAAAGGTCTAGAGAGCTCAAAAACTTCCCAAGCAAAGCTACCTGCTTATGTATATTAGGGGTTAAATTCCTTTTCTATGCCCGAGACTTTTTTTGTTGTATGACATTACTAATGCTGAATTGTTCAGGCATGGTGCCAAGTGCTATGACTGAGCTCCATTCTTTAGTCATTCTTCCCCCTGGCTGAGGCTGCTTTGAAGTTCAGTTCCTGGTATGCAGCGGCAAGCAGCAGCTAGAGGGGCAGCATTAGGGTTAAAGAAAACAGAACAGGAAAAACAGAGGTGGGCTTAAGGACACACAAAAGAAAGCGTTTGTGCATGTAGCCACAAGCAGACATGTTGCAGTTCACAGGATGGAAATTATATAGCCTTAGGGATAGGGTTAATGTACAGCCTCAGATCCCTTCAATAATAAGCCTTGTTGAAAGACTGAAAATGAAGATCTACTGACTTTAATTTGCCCTGGCTATCCAAAAGAAAGACTATTTAAGACACATACACCCGTTTATAATAATCTCCCCGTCTGGATGTGGGGGCTGGGATTATGCAGTTAAACAGTTTCAAACGTTTTTGTGGTTTTTTTGTTTGTTTTCTTCTTCTAAAGATACCTTGAAACTTTTTCATAGTGAGGTCAACGTTTGTCTTTTTCATTCTGAAAGAAAACAGATACAGAAAGTAGTTCCCTTGAGAATGGAGCCTGGTTTAAAGCACGTGCTAGATCTTTAGGACAGTTCCATTACTTCCGAGAGCAATGAAACCTAGCCACCATGCAGGAAGCCGCTGTGCCCAAACTTTGCTCGCAGAAGGGTTGAATCGACAAATGGCTATGTCTCCCCAAGGACTATGGAAGTACACAGTAACAACAGGTCTCAGCCTGTAAGCTCCACCCTGTTCTGAGCAACATCTCCTACCCTTGAATTACTGAAGGGGTTGTGTTAGTGAGACAACAGCATTGGCCTGCGTGTTATAATTTAGTGCTGCTCTCTGATTCTTTAATTGCTCGTGCTTGATAGCTTCCACCCACACCCTGCACTCCCCAGGGTCCATCTGTCATGAGATGCAGGCAGGCAGATCCTTGTGCCAGCGTGGCAGGTCTGTCTGTGGTGGGAGTCATCTTGCAGAATCAGGGCCTTAGACCCCCCCCCACACACACACAAGATCAGAACAAACCGCATGACAAAGTGACTCACACAAATGTAATAAGCAAATGCTGTTTGGGTGTTAGTAGAGATCTTGCACTAAGACAGCCGGAGGCTTTGCATTTGGCACAGAGTTGCTTTTAGTTCATAATAAGAGAGAACAAAGAGCTGCACCCTTATCCCCAGGGCTGGGTTTTTCCTCCCTGCTCTGCAGTAGTTCACCCTTTGGGCAGGGGAACCCACGGCTCATGGGGATAGAGGGAGCAGTGGATACTGGTTTAATGCTGGCTCTGAGCTGGAGAGAGGAGCACAGAGCTGGTCCCTGAGACACTGCTATTTTATTCCTCCCCTGCATTTTATTTCACTTTCATTGCTTGGGATACTTAAACCCGGTGCACTCCCTGGTCTTGAGGATCTGTGTGAGCTTCACTGGCAGCTCCTTCCCATGGCTGCCTCTGGTGTGGGGCAGCCTGGAAGATGGACCCCTCTAGTGTGGGGCAGGAGGGGCTGCTGCCCTCGGATCAGTGGAGCCCAGACGTGCCTCCCCTCAAACTGCAGAAAAACAGCTGCTACGGCCACCAAGTTTAATACCCTGCAGCCCCACCCACAGTTCCAGTCCAGCATGAGCTTCTTCTCCCCCCCCACCCCCTTTCCTCCCACATCCTCCACAGGGCCAGGGTGGGGCATGCAGCCCCGCCCAGAAATGCTCCATTGTGACCCTCCCCACCAATCCCCAGGGATGGGGGAGTTACCCCCCCCCCCTCCTAAACTTCCTAGGCTGCTGAACAGACTCCTGGCGAGAGCCTCACCCTTTACCCTGACACCAACCTGTTCACCTCCCCCCTCATTTATTCCCAGTAAGAGATTCCCCTGCTCCTGCTCAGTAGCATAGTCAGGGGGAGCCTGCGCTCTCCCGCTCTCAGCCTGCGCTCTCCCGCTGAGCAGAAGCGGCGCCTTTTTCGTGCTCCGGCGCTGCAGGCGGAGTGGAGCATTTAAAAAAAAAATTTGTTTTTATCCCGGCGCCTTTTCTTTTAGCTCTGCTCCCCCCTGTGCTCTAAACCTGGCTAGGCCCCTCCTCCTGCTCCCCTTTCACACTGGGGATTTCCCAGCAACTGGGGGACATTCCATGGGACTCTCCCCCACCCCGTCTCCCCTAGCCCAGGGAGAGTCCAGGCATCCCTCTGCCCCCCCACACTCCCTGCCATGGGGACACTCTGGGGGGGGGGTGTCCCCCTCCCCTGCACACTCCCTGCGGGACACTCCGGGTGTGGGTGTGTGTGTGTGTGTGTGTGTGTGTGTGCCCCTCCTCTGCACCCCCCCCTGCCACGGGGACACTCCGGGTGTGTGTGTGTGTGCCCCTCCTCTGCACCCCCCCCCTGCCACGGGGACACTCCGGGTGTGTGTGTGTGTGTGTGCCCCTCCCGCACACACACCCTGCCGCGGGGACACTCCAGGGTGTGTGTGTGTTCCCCCCTCCCCTGCACACCCCCCCACGGGGACACTCCGGGGTGTGTGTTCCCCCCCCCCCCCCACGGGGACACTCCGGGGTGTGTGTGCCCCCCCCCTGCACACACCCCCACGGGGACACTCCGGGGTGTGTGTTCCCCCCCCCCCGCCGCACACCCCCCCACGGGGACACTCCGGGGTGTGTGTGTGTGTGCCCCTCCCGCACACACATCCTGCCGCGGGGACACTCCGTGGTGTGTGTCGTCGTCCCCCCCCCCCCGCACACACCCCCACGGGGACACTCCGGGGTGTGTGTCCCCCCCCCCCCCCCCGCACACACCCCCACGGGGACACTCCGGGGTGTGTGTGCCCCTCCCGCACACCCCCTGCCTCGGGGACACTCCGGGGTGTGTGTGCCCCTCCCGCACACCCCCTGCCTCGGGGACACCCTCACCATACCAAGGGGAGATCAATGAGGCGCCCCCCCCCCCCCCGTGTCTTGCTACCGCCCCGCCTACCGCCCTGCCCCCCCCCCCCCCCCCCCGGCACAGCCAGTCGAACGCGGCCAGGTGCTCGAACCCGCGGAGCCCCTCACCTGGAGGGGTCGCTCCGGCGCCGCTGGGGCTCGCGCCTGGTCGCGGGGTGCGGAGCTCGCGGGGCTGGGGCGCGATTCGCAGCGAGCGGAGCAGCTGGAGTCTCCCGGTGCGTGTGTCTCTCTCTCTCTCTTTGCAGGGCCCAGGCCCGCGGAGGGGGCTATATACCCCGCCGGGAGAAACTTCTAGAAACTTGGAAAAGTTTCACGTTTAAATGGGAGGCTCCGAGCTCCAAAAAAAGCACTTTGGAGCCTCCCACTGGCGGACTGCCCCTCCCCCGCCCCCCATCCCACTCCTGAGAGCTGCTGCAGGGTCCTACTGCTTGGTGGGTTGCAGGCGGCAGAGTCCTCTGGGGCCGGGGCAGTGAAGTGCCAAGCCCAGAGGTGCCTGGGCTCAGGCCTGGCACAAATGAAGAAGCATTGGCTCTTCTCCCCAGGGTGCAGGTGGGGAGCTGATGCACAGAACAGCTGAGCCTCAAAGGTATTTAGGCAACTAACCCCTGTTGCTTTCTAGAGGAGTTGGGCACCTAGTCCAGTAAGTGACTTGCTCAAAGTGATACAACTAGGGTGACCAGACAGCATGTGTGAAAAATCGGGAGGGGAGGTGAGGGGTTATAGGAGCCTATATAAGAAAAAGACCCCAAAATCGGGACTGTCCCTATAAAATCAGGACATCTGGTCACCCTAGATACAACTTGTGTGTGAGGAGCAGGGGCTGGAACTCAGATGTCCCAAGTTTGACGCTTTGTAGCCCAGCCACTGGCCCACCTTTCCACACATCAGCCTTCTCTCAGATGCAGAGCGAGACATGGCTCCTGCACCCTATTGCTTACAAACCGCAGCCCCCGTCCTTCAAACAAGTAAGCCTGTGCATCACTTTATTCACCTGAGCGGCCCCATAGAGCTTAGTGGGGCTACTCGCGTGATAAAGTTACACACATGCTCAAATGTGTGAAGGATCAGGGTTTATATACAGACAAAACACTAGAGTTTGTTATTGGTGTAATCCCGCTGAAGGCCATGGCGTTACAACAGGGATGAATTTGGATACCGGCTACCAGAAACCATGTTACAAGGAATAGTAAATATAGTATTATCATCAAACCAACTAAATAAAGGCGACAGTTGTCTGAGTGCAACTATTTAGGGCTCACTGACAGATCTGATATTCAGAGGGTGTCGCTGATTTCGAGATGTCTGATTTGATCAATGCCCCTGACTCTTGCGTGTCTTACTTTTAAATTACTATATTTTCACAGGGCTGCTCATTCAATGTCACAGAATGTGAATAGCAGTCAAACCCATGATGGGGGCTCAATGCCAGGCTATAGAGAGACACAGCTGGCTCGAGACATAGAGTATCACTACGATGGACAATGTTCTAGATCTGTAAAGCTTTCCATACTATTATTTCTCTCCCCACCCACTCCTCAATATTTGGATTGCTGGTGGGGTGAATTTTCCACACTGATTGCATTTAACCCGACTTCCAAATCCATTCAGTGATCCAGTCATATGAAGGTCAAAGGCTTTGTCACTGGTAGACATAGCCATGCTAGCGCTGATGGAGCTAGTGCACTAAAAATAGAATTGCAGTCGTGGCTGTATGGGCTAGCCACCCCCCACTAGGAGCTCATCTGAAACCCTAGTTAAGTACTCAGGGCAGCTAGCCCATCCCATTGTGCCACTGTGGCTACACTGCTATTTTTAGCGCACTAGTGTGATCAGAGCTAGTGTGGGTATTTCTAGCTGACCTGGAAATGATACCTCCAGCTCCTGTGTAAACATACCCTAAGACCGGCAGAATTCTTTTAGATGTCCAAGTTTTACTGAAGCATGGTGCTTTGAGAAAACTTTGTCAAACTTCTACACACTTTGAAGCAAGCTTGAAGCAAGCTGGTATGGATATGGATTCACAGACTGGAAGTAATTTCATTTTCATTTCAAGCTGTCAAATCTGTTGTTTAATTCACCTTTGTGTGACATCAAGGTAAACAACATTCTGGGGCTTGTTTTCATATACCTTAACATCACAAGGCCCCATTACAGTGCTGGAGCAGTGTAAAAGAAGTCTATTTTTATTTCCTCCCTCCCTTCGAAGCACCATTTAATTTCACTGTTTATTCTCTCTAATACTTCTTTTTGCCTCTACAATCACGCTGGCTACCTAGCAAGCCAGGTATCTTAATGAATCCCTGTTGCTGTGGTAGAAAATAGCATAAAGGTATAGCGTAGAACATGAGGCTTTTGTGTCCTAGCTTTGAATGCTCTGAAAAGTCGCCATACATATCAGGTGTGCAAAGTAGCCAAGCCAGCAGAAAAAATGGCTTGAGAACGGCTCATTCTGTGTGTTACAGTTGCTCCCAACAAAGCCTATCCTGATGCCCACCTGCCCTCCTCACCTTTGCTGGCAGGATAAAGGGGAAAAACGACAAGTGATTGGTTTCCCTCCTCCATCCCTTGTACATGGGCATCCACCCTCGCCTCATTCCAATCTCTCAAAAACTCACTTCTGCCCCTGAAATTTCATTGTTTTACAGCAAACATTCTTGTAAATGTCATTACATTTAAAAATGAAATCTGTGATGCAATTATCTCCTAACTCTGCTTCTTCAGGAGCAGCTGTCCCCCCAGGGCATATACCCTTCATTTAGTAGTCTCTAAACTGCCAGTGACTTTGTCCTGGTATGTCTTTTACCCAACATCAGGGCATGATCGTCCAAACCCTGACTGAAGAAGTCCTTGTCTTCTTTGTTATTAGCTGTCTGTATGGTTTCTAACACAATGGAGTCCTGATCCCTGACTGGGTTTCCTAGGGGCTAGCCATAATACAGATGATAATAGTAGCCTCAGTGGAATTATTCCTGTGAGTGAAAACAAACCTCCTGGCCAAAGGTTTGTCAAGCTCAGGCCCCATAGCTTGTATGCACCTTGGTGCAGGGATCACCTTTCCATGTGCTGTGCCCATCTACAATGCTAATAAATAACAATAATAATGAATCCTATAGAAACTCTGTATCTTTCTGTACCTAACAAACAGAGGTGGACACAATGCAAATAGATCATATAAAGGCTCAAATTATTTGAGATTTTTGAGATCTCTTATATAACAAAATGTTTTGTCAATGAAAATGATCTGGCTACCCACAGCTGAAATAACAAAAGTAACTACATGTTTCTATTGTTATTCATGCTGTCAGTATGGTTACCAGCAATATTTAATAACAGTTATAGTAGATAGCAGGTAGGTAATGACTGTTTGTTCCATTTTTCCTGGCTTTTGTTTCTGGCTGAGAGAAAAACAGGCGCTTTTATTAGTTCATAATAATCTTTATTATGGCTGAGCTGAGCCAGGTGTAATTTGCACAAAAACCTGTCGCATGGAAATAGTGCCAAGGGGTGCATTATCTGACAGAAAACATGAAAGCATCTCAGCAGCCTAGAAAAAAGAGACTTCTGACTTGGTGGGATTTTTCAATGGGAAAAAGGATTATTGCCTAGGGAAAAAAGGAGTCTGAATGCACCAGATTTCCAGATCTTGACCTTCCTGGCATTTGTAACCCAGAGTCTAATCTAAACTGAGGCCTGATCCTGCAACCTTTACTCATGATAGTCATCCTTGCTTCTGCAGTTGTTCCCTTTGACTTAAAAGGGGCTACCTAGATACAGTTGCAACCCTGGGCCCCTGCGGACAATATTCCTATTAAGACCCTATTGTGAGAGGCTGAGCATCTTCATCTCCCAATGGGAGTCAAGGGAATGTAATGGTGCTCTGTACCTCATAGGAGACATTCAGCACCTTAAAGGATTGGCCCCATTCTCGTTCGTCATGGTGACAATGAATGGATTATCACTAATCAGAGGTGCTACTGGAATAGCACTGAATAACTCCACTGATCAAAGGTGCCACTCGAAGAGGTTTGCAGCTCAGGCAGGGCACCAGATTTCCTGAAACTATGTCCAGCAGTTAGATACTCCATGAACTGTGCGGGAGAACTCTCGCACTAAGTGCTATTGTGTCATGAGCAAGTGGACAGTGGAAGTCAAATCCTGTTCTCCTGCCTCATGTGAATAGTCCGACTGAGCAGGATTTGTCCCTGCTTTGGGGTAGTGTAGGCTGTCTGGGTAGTGTCTATTCAGGCATTACAGATGAGGTTTTTCTTGTCTGTTTTTCTCGTTGTGTGTTGTATTAGCATATTATCTTGGGATCCAGTTTTGCTCTCATTCACACCAGAGCATATCTGAAGCAATTCCATTGTCTTCGGTGGAGTTACTCTGGATTCACAGTAGTGAATCAGAATTTGACCCACAATCCTTTGTTTTTATCACATACGTTCTTTGCTACTTTTTAATTTTCATCCTTTGCAGTAGCATCTTCCATGAGGGGAAAAAATAAGACACTGAATAGAGATGCAATCAATAGGCCCAACACAATGCACCAAGTTCCACTACAAAGTAGGCAAAAGGTTACTAGAGGCAGCCATACCGTTTGCCTATTGGTGAAACCAGATGCAGTCCCTTTAAATTTCCAAGATGCACTTCAGCAGCAGGGTTCTTTGCCAAACCCAGCATCTGACGCTGCCCCGCCTTCCCCTTCCTCTCTGTAATTACATCCCATAAAGGGCATTGTTCTAGCTAAAATAAAATCTAAACCTTTTAATCCAAATGCCTTTTTATGTTCTGCCTTCCTCCACTGAATTCCTTTGACAAGTTTACATGGCTATATGTACTTTTAACATTTAAAATGATCTTTACTCAGTAGCCGTAATTTTTGGCTGAATAAAAATAATTCTTTATAGGTGATCAATGATCTCTGAAAACACAGAGAACTCAGTGCAGAGATTTTTAGATTTCCTGGATGGTTTTCAGTTTTTGAAGGCATATTTTCTTCTAGTCATATTATAACTAAATGCCGTTATATATGAGTAATTTATCCTATTCAATAAAACAATTTTGTTGTAATAAATCGACCATGCGTTAAAATTTTAAGTCCTATAAAATGAACAAACTACATTTAAGTGGCTGCATCAGATTGGACTCAGCCTTTCAAATCTATGCTGCATATTGTTCAGTGCAAATTGTCTGGAATCAGAGTGATACGTGCAATGTGTAACATTTCTTTTGGCGGAAAGTAATCTTAAAGTGGAATTCCAGCTCTGCATATTCTCTAGAAGGCTCTCAACTCCCCTCCCCCATAGTGCCACGTTGGACAGTCTGCATCAGGCAAAGGGAGGGGAGGGGGAGAGCAGGGATATTGGGAGTTGCCTTCTTCCCTCTTCTTTGCTCCTCCTAATTACACAGCTTCAGTCGCCAAAAGACACTTCTCCTCCTGGAGCACTAAAAACCCACCCCTGCGATAAAATGCTGCATGCACGGTACAACTTGTATTTCTTTTACTGAGATGTATTTGAAATACGCCCATTTCCCCCTGAATGGAGTAGCAGTAAAACTTGCAAGGGACAGAGATTCCTTGCTTTAGAGAAGGATGTGATGAATCCAAGGAAATATAACATACATTCAAAACACTGTTAACTAATGGTCTGATCCTGCTTCTATCCAATTCAGCGTGAGTTTTACTATTGATTGCAATGGGATGAGGGTTGGGTGACACTTATTGGACTGTGAGCTGTGTGAGGCACGGTCTTTTTGTTCTCTGTTTGTACAGCGCCTAGCACGATGGGGTCCTGGTCCCTGAAAGGGGAATCCTAGATGCTACCACACTACAAATAATAAATCCTATTGAGCTCTTTCTTGTAAACATCACTATTACCTAGAGATGGGACCTAAACTCAAACCTCAGATCTAGCCCCCTCAGCCCCATATTTTGTAGCTGGATCCAAATCTGGACCCAGACTTCATGACTTAGGTCTGCAACGGGCCCAGCCTTTGGGGAAGTTTGCATTGATTCTGAATCCACATCTGCATTTGGCAGCTTGCCACTCCTCAGGTGAGCAGGCTTTGGCCCTGAAGCCATAGAAGAAATACTTCTAGTTAGAGGCAGCCTCTCTGGGGTGAGCGCAGCATGCTCCATATCAGTGTGGGGACAGGGGGTTTTGCCCAAGGATGCCCCTAGAAGCCCTCTACTCTTAATGAAAGTGCATGGGCTCTCTAAATCCCTGCAGATCCCCAGTTTTTAAGGTCTTCTCTAAGTGATACTAAGCTACAAGGCATTCGGTTTAGCTGCCTTGGAAAGACGTCAGCCCAGATGGGATTTCAGCTTTATTTCCGGGGAGTCTAGGCATTTCAAACCTGAGGCTTAGCTCACTTAGCCAGCCCTTTTGGTCCGTAGTGTCCCGTCTCCCCGCACCCCTGGTATGTAGGAAATAAAATGTTGCCCAGCCCAGGAGATACCTCTGGCCTGCAAGAATAGGGCATAATCATGCCAGGTTCCGAGTGTCTCCTGCACGGTGTTGAGCACTCACTCTCAACTCCCTTTGACTTGAAAGGAGCTTGAGGGCGCTCAGGACTGGGCCCATGTGTCACACAGCTGGGGGAGGAGTTACAGGTGATTAATAGCACAGCTCAGAACTGGGGGAGTGAAGCAGACCTGCACATGAATTAAGTTGTCATTCCTGATGACAGACACTAAAGAACCCATGACACTGTTGCCTTTCCTCTCTCCCGCTCAGCATCATCTCTGTCCCTCGCAGAAATCACCAAGGTTTGCACAAACTCTCACAGACAGTCTCTTCCCCTGTCAGCATGCAGCTGCCCCAGGCACCCTCTTGAAATGGAGTTGTGATGACTGCAAAGTCCACACAACTTCCTCCCGCCCCCCCAATGGCGTCTGCAGCCTACCCTATAGGCTGGATGTGTTAGGGAGTTTGCCGCCTCCCCAAGCCAATCAGCTCAGGCTGGGTCTAATATGTCAATGGACGGGGCTGGGTGGAAAAGCAGGAACAAGGAGGCAGACACGGCGATGGAGGAAATGGCCCGAGGTTACGGCCCAGGCACTGCTCTGAGCAGTAATCCAGACACTCTGGCCAGCCCCCGGTCGTCCCTGATCCTATAAATCAGGGGTGGTCTTGGTGCTACTAGAGGAGACAGAACACCACACCCAGGAGATGTGTGGGTTACACTGACACCTGTATTAAGCCTCTGAGCATGTCCAGTGTGCATAGAAGTTTCCAGACTGCGTAGGGCACTCATGCAGTTAATAGGCAGTGGGCCTTTCCTCCTGACTCCGGGGGTCTCCCTTGGCAGGGCAGCCTTTGCTGGTTACTGCTGTGAGTTTAGTGCTGGTGAAAGGTTCTGCATGGTCTCTTCTGTAGACTTAGCTCCTCCACTAAGCCACCGGGCAGGGACAGTCTGGGCAGTGGTAGCGCGAGATTCCCACCCCGATGGCCAGCCAATGTAACTCAGCTTTGCCCTGTGCGTCTGGAATTGTGTGATTCTCTTTGTCCTTGGTCCTGTGTGGAGGCTGCCAGCTGGAGTGACTGGAGTAGTGTCTGCGGGGATCTGCCCTGACAGCCCATTCCAAAGAGGGGACCTGCCAGGTGTCACCAGGATGGCTTCGCAATCGCTGGGCTCCATCAGAATCGCTGGCATTTCCCCCATTGTTATCTGTATTATGGCAGTGCCTAGAGGCCACAACTGAGATCAGGACCCCATTGTGCTAGGTGCTGTACAGACACACAGTAAGAGACAGCACCTGCCCTGAAGAATTTACAGTCCAAACAGACAAGCCAGACTAAAGTTCTCCTGTCTCAACAGTAACAATGAACTGTCCTGTCTCATCTGTAACAACAGGCCAAAGTCATCTCTGCTGTAACCGATGTGGATGGAAATACGCCAGGGATGGCAGCATCCCCATGTGTACACTATATTTGTTCCAAACCCATAGATTTAGTGAAGGCCCAGGGTAGATTTATACACAGTGCAATGGAAAGAGAATACAACCATGTAACTCAGTGGGGATCCACACTGCAGCTGGGAGGTGTAATTCTCAGCTCGGGTAGACGAGCCTGCACTAGTTCTGATGGAGCTAGTGTGCTCAAAAGAGCAGCGTGGCCACAGCAGCATGGGTAGTGGCTCAGGCTACACACCTGTGTACATATCCAGGTCCTCGCTTAATGTGCCAGAGAAAGGTCCCCAAATCTCTGCCAATGTGCCCGGGGGGAATTCCTCCAGTGCTTTGAAATGAAAATAACTGCAATTGTAAGGGCTAGTATCCTGGCCAAATTCCAGGTTGGGTAACTGCATCTGCTCAAATTCCCTCTGTACTGTCAAATGGATATGCGTGTTTTTTTTCACTTCCTGACCTAACCTGTTGCACGGTTTACTGCGCATCTGCTAAACAGCTGGTATGTTTCATTCTGCTGGTAGCTGCATTTCAGTAGTTGGGGAAGTGATGCCTGTGAATAATCTGCCCATCAGTTTGTAAAATGGCATTAAAACTTCTCTAGTTGTCACATGGGGTCACAGGAGCATGGATGGGAATAGGGAGAAAGGTTAGACCCAAAAGAGGTGGTTATGTCATAGGACAACATGCTGTCAGGCACTGGGAGTCTTGAACTTGCAGTGGGGGGTGGTCTAAGAGTCATCACCACCAATCCTCCATGTAGTAGTTCACAGACTGTAGCCTGGACTGGTATCCATGAAGCACAGCTGGGGCACATGCCCCGGCCCATGCTCTGATTGGGAGAAATCCAAGGCTTCTAATTGGGCTGCAGCCCCTATTTAAGCCAGGAACTTGTCTCTGCAACTGGGCTTTATGCTGCTGTGGATTGCTGCATGGGTGTTTGCTTCTTTCTTGTCAGCTGAGCCTGACCTCCTGGTGTCCTGGTTCTTGATTCTGATATCCTGGAGTTCCAAGTTGGCCTGATTCCTGGTAGCTGGCCCCTGTGCCTACCCCTAAGCCAGGCTGCCCATGCCCTAGCCCTGACACGTGCTGAGCATGATGTATGATACCTGTGGTACTGGGGACTGTGCCTCTAAGGGCTGAGTTTCTCAGACTGAGTCTGGGTGGGCTGCTGTGAAGCTCTTGTTGTTAAGCACAGCCACTTGGAACTGGACAGAGAATAAAGTGGACTTCTTGTAAAATAATGTAAGACATTTCATTTTTTGCACTTTCCCCCTCTTTTGCTGGGCATTGTGTTGGCTGCCACAGCGTATGCAGATCCATGTGCTGGAATCTGAGTTTGTGCTTTGTGTATGGGAACATATGTAAAAAATGTGATGGGTGGAGTGATGTGATTCATTGCATTTCTTTGAATCCCGCCATAAATCTGTCTGGGGGGCACATGTCTCCTGTTATTGAGCATGCTGTTTCCTCTGTTGGCAGTGACATTACCGAGACCCTGACCTGCTGTCTGTCTCCTCAGATTCTGCCTTGATACGGAGAGTTGTTTTATTTTTAAAAAATTAATTGCTATTGTTTATGTGGCACACTTGTACAGTACTGCCCTTGCTTTCATGACTCCTATGGGGCACGTCCCTTCCCATGGACCAATGTGGGCTTAAACCAAGATCTGGTATCTGATTGGGACTCTGTTGGCTGAAGGCGGTGAGGTCTGAACATGTACCTGGATCTGAATTTTGCAAATGCTGAGTGCTGATCACCCCTGGTACATTAGGGTGTTTGAAATCCAGATCCAAACTTTGCAGCTGGGGCTCATCTCTTTTCCTATTACATTTAAACCATGCACTGCAAAACTGCTTCCTAACACACCTGGGAGTGTTGACCATAGTCCCCCACCCTTCCACCGGGCATCCCATACTGCACACCCGCTCAACGCCCCAGCGTCCCATGCGCAGCCCCATCTGACTCCATTGTCAGCAGGTAGACTAAAATCCCCAACGTAGTGCCTTCCTGGGTAAGCTGTGCCTCAGCCCCACCCCCAGTCCAGGGGAGGGGAGCTACTGAAGCTGTGGAATCCTACAGACAGTGGAGGAGGGAGTCATATTGCAGGCAGGGGACCATGTCATAGAGGGGGTGTGAAGCTGGAAGGACCCATCTAAATGTCGGATACTGTTGCTACAACAAATCACCTTTAATTTGTGATTTTTTTGTTTGTTAGAGGACTGGAAATCAGGATACTAGGGTCCTGTTCCCCTCTTCCCTTACCCTGTCTGTGCCTCAGCTTCCCCACCTGTAGTAACTCACCAGGGTTACTTAATTCATCAGTGTCTATACAGAGCTTGAGAACGGTGGGTGGAAGTTATTGTTAAGGAAATTGTATGCTGGGAGTAGTTTTCAGGCTCTTGTGATTTCATTCTTCATTCTCACAAGTACAGTAAAAGAGCAGCACTGTCCATCTCTTTAGACTTGCAGCAGAGTGAAAAGAAACTCCCTTACATGACGATAGAGCTGCTCCTGTGGCCCACGTGTCTAACTGGCCCCCTGTGCTGAGAGAAACCCAACACCAGCCAATCCTGGGCTTCCAGCTCAGATGCTCGCAGAGCAGCAAGCCTGGAGGGTTCATCGTGAGCACGCTTCCCTGTGCAAATTACACAACTGTCTGTGTCATCCCGCTGGCTAGTGAGGCTCAGGCCTGGCAAAGGGACGCGACGCTGCCTTGTCAAGCGTCTTTCTAGCTGTCGATGGCCGGAAAGGGGATAGCTGGACAGGACGTAGTCACTGACGAGGCTGGGAGGCGGAATCCTTGCTAACATTTAAGCAGGGCTGGTGCAAGGAAGTTTTGCCTAGGGCCCCCCAAATCCTGGCACCCTAGGCAACCGCCTAGGGTTAGCTAG
The DNA here is from genome assembly GCA_033296515.1 of Macrochelys suwanniensis. NCBI lineage: Eukaryota > Metazoa > Chordata > Testudines > Chelydridae > Macrochelys > Macrochelys suwanniensis. The sequence continues at coordinate 14,784,011 of CM065775.1, forward strand.
TGATAGCACCGGCCCAGCATTTAAGCAGCACTTACTATGGGGTTGGGCTCTGAGGGGGACTGGGTGAGTACTGACCGCTAGAGAAGAATGCCAGGGCAGCAGGCATGCTGCTCTGGTGATGCCTGGAAAGGAACAATAGGCCGCTCGAATGCTGTTCGCTCAATCAGCCCTGCACAATTGTCATGACAACTCTAAGGCTCCAGTTGCAAAATCTACTTACAATTAAAAGGGTGGGGGTGGGGCGAATGCTATTTTACTCACCCATTTAAAAAAACGACAGCCTGAGTGAGCAGCATTGTTATAAAAACACTGTATGGTCACTAATCCCAGCTGTACCGCAGCTAAGCAACCTGGGGACCCAAAGCAATGCCTATTGAAGGAGGTCTTTCCCTTCACTTCAGTGGGCACTGGATCAGGCCTGACAGCAATAAGGAATACGTGTGATAATGGGAAGGCATCTTTCTCCATCTTGCTTTGGCGTGGGAGGCTCCTTTTCACTCTGGGAGTAACCATTATGTGAGAGTTCAAAGGCCGGATCATAGTATGAAAGGACAGTAAAGGGCTGAATCCATCCGTCTGTCTGTGCAGGACTGTTCTCTGTTCTGTCTGGTTTTAAATGTACTCCAGTGACAGGCCTCCCTTCGGAAGACCAGGCCACAGACCTTACTGTTAGGCTCTACCTCCCCTGAACCCTTTTACCATGCTTGTTAGTCTGGTAGCTGATCACCTCAGACCAAAGACCCTTTCCAGAGTGATGGCGCCTCATGAAACGATTACAATTGACTGATGTTTTCCAGAGTGACTGGTGATTTGGGAGGGTGACTCCATTTTTTGGATGCCCAGTTTGAGGTACACTGAATGGGCTCGACTTTCTGAAGGAGGGCGGTCCCTCAAGTTGAGTACCCGATAAACGAGAGGAAGGATGGTCCAGGGGTTAGGGCTCTAACCTGGGACTTTCAGACTCGGAGTCATGTCCCTGCTCCACCCCAGACTTCCCTTGTGACCTCAGACAAGCCACTTAAGTCGTTTGTCTCAGTTCCCCATCTGCAAAACAGAGAAATGCTAGTTTGCTGATCTGCAAGAGGGGTTATGAGGATAACTACATTGAAGGCACCTTGGTAACAAGAGCCATATGAGTACCTAAAACCAAAGACTATCCATGCCTGCTGATAGAGGGGGGCAGAGTGAGGGCAGCTGGCATCAGCAGTGTTACTGAGCATGCTCAGTAAAAGCTAAGAAGCAAATCTGGGGGTGTATGTGACCTTGCATGCTCCCCCCCCCCCCGGTCACCTGTGCCTAAAACAGATAAAATTAAATTAGGCTTATGCCTTGTCTGGTTGTACACTGATACAGGACAGAGATAACCCTTCAACCCAACGGCTAAGAACAGTTCTATTTCAAAGACAGAGCTCTTTAAAGAAATATTTTTTCTAAAGCGTGTTTCTATTTAGCAAAAATTGTCTCAAACTGACCAGCAGATATTTTGGTTTTCTCAGTTGTCTTTACCCACTGAAGTCTGCCTTAGTCTCTCACTCATCCTATGCATCCCCTTGGCAACAATTCAGTGAGAGCGCGAAGAATGTCTGGTTCCCACCACCCACGTACTGCAGATATGTAAGCAAGGGGGGAGTTAGAGATTGTCTTGGCAGCCCTGAGGCCTCATCTGTTCCACTTCTACGTGGTCAACAAGAAAAATGCTCAAGTGGATATGGCAGGGAATAGGGCCTCATCTGTCCCAGTTCCCTTGAAAAAGGGTATCAGGAATCACATGTCCATTCACCAACGGAGTTAACCACCTACTTCTATTTATCTGACCGCTGGAGAATCTTAAATGTCTTGAAACTTCATGTCCTTGCTTGTCGTCAAAGTGTGATGTTTTATAATATATTGATCTGAATCAGCATGCTGCAAGATGCCCAAAATAAATGTGGGACTCTAAATGTCTTGTACATGTAACCGACAGGCCTTCTGGGTGTGGTGTTCTATCCCATCAAGTGGCACTGAGACCACTTAGAGAGAGTTAAAATGAGTCTGCTCTACAGCCTTAGCTAAGAGCCAGCTGAATTTTAGCTCATACTGTAGAGGCTGAGGCTCATGCATTAAGCTCCAGAGATCCCAGGTTTGATTCCGCCCGCCGATGACAGTGGTCTGTCGGCATTACATACACTCTGGACACATCTGTGAAAATCAGGACTACATCTTGGAAAGTGTGGGAATGGCTGGTGGTGATTCTATCACAGGGTATATTGTGCAGATGTAGGTAGGCAGGTGTTGTAATATAACTGGATGTTTCTTGTCCTCTAATTGTCTCTTCCAGATTTCCACAGTGGGTTTCAGTGGTGGAAACCAAGTGTTCTGGGCAAGGAACATATTGGATTCTTTATATACTTTTCCTAGTTCCTCTTATTTCCCTTCCTTGGTATTGGTGGCTAGCACCATCCCTTTGGTTAGGCATAACAGGCTGGTATTTTCTAAAGCTCTCAGCATTGGCCTAACTGCTCCCATTGACTTCAGTGGGATCAGAGTTGAGTCAAACTGATCATTTTTGAAAATGCTACTGCAAACTTCTTGCTGTTGCATGACTGAACGTTGCCAGTTCTGGGCCTTAAGTTGTTTTGAGGGGAAAATTCCATGTTGGAGGGGAAGGAGGAAACACTTATTTGTCAGGCTGGGGTTTTTTTTAAAGAAAAAATAACAACATACGACAGCTTTTAGAAGCCCTTCAGACTGAGAATGTTGGGCTGCATCTTGGGGCAATGGTGTGGTAGGCAGAGCACAGGTAAAGCAGTTAAGGCATGATCAATGCAATTCATCACATAGGTATCACCAGATCTCCTCCCCAGGTGAGATTCCTGAGTCTCACGATTCCTCTGGTGTCAGCGAATATGTGTGAAAGCCACTGGAAAAGTGTCCCATCCCCCTCTAGTGCTGGTCCACATAGAAGATGACACCCTACTACTGCCATCAGTTACTCTGTTAGCTCAAGTGGCAGAGGTCTGTGAAGTGGGGTCTAAAGGTTCCAGTCCTACTGGTGTCAGCAGGATGTCATGTGATGACATTTCTATTCCTTTAGTTTTCTTTTTTTAAAAAACCTAGCTTGTGTGTTTTCTATGTTAAAAGAACATTATTAGGCTTGCAAAGCCAAGTGCTCAAAAGTTAGGAAATACCAGAATTAAGGTTGCCCGTGCAACCTTTTTCCAGGCCCCTTGTGGGTATGCATTATGATAGGGTTTTTTATAGCCTGAAAACATCTTTCACAGCATCCCTGCTTCATTCAGTGCACAGAATCGACATGCTATGGGGATAAATCAGCGTTGAGTAGCGAAGGAGGCTGGACCCCTTCTTAAGGTATGCAGTGAGTGAGGCAGGAAGAGAGGATGGACTCCTGGTTATGGCAGCTGAATGCTGCCTAGGGGAATTGGATTTGGTCACTGCCTCTGCCAAAGAGTTCCTGTGTGATGCTGGGCAGGTCACTTAAATGAGACTTTTCACAGGGGTCACTAATTGTGTGTTCCTCATTTTCTGGTGATTTGCAGCAGTGCTGAGCTCTGATAGCTACCGCTGACGTCAGTGGGAGCAGTGCTTTGAACATATAAAATGCTCTGTAGTCAGGGCCGGCCCTAGCTTTTTGGCCGCCCCAAGCAAAAAAAAACCAAACCCACAAGCGCCGCACCCCCCGCCCAATGCCGGCCAAAACACACCCCCCCCCCCAACAACACCGCCCCGCCAAAACCCTGGGCGGGGGGCCAGCGGGGAGGGTGGCATACCCGCCGCCCCGCTCCCCCTGCCAGTGGGGAGCACGGAACGCCTGCCGCCCCGCTCCCCCGGCAGGGGCGCCAGAGGAAAATTAGTTTTTTTTGTAAATTAAAAACAAACAAACAAACAACAAAAAAAAACCTTGAGTGCCGCCCCCCCCACCCCCCAGGTGCTGCCCCAAGCACGTGCTTGGTAGGCTGGTGCCTGGAGCCGGCCCTGTCTGTAGTGCTAAAATCTCTGAAAAAATCAGATCCCAGGCATCCCAGATTGGGTGCCTAAAATTAATAGAAGCTTTTTACTTTCATTCTTTAGGCTTCAGCTTCCCATGTGTAAAATGAGGATAACAGCCGCCGCTCACCTCACAGGGCTGTTATGGAAAATACATTCATTAGTGTTTTTAAGCATTCATGTGATGTGTGCCACAGAATAATCCACAAGGGAATGAATAATTCTGTCTATCAGAGCAGGGTTTGAGTAGTGGGCAGTAAATAAGGCCTGGGGTCACACACTGGACAAGCAGAGGGAAACAAAATATTGAATAGCTGCTCATTAACTGAGTACCATCCGTCCTGTGCACCGATAGAGGCAAGGGTCCTGAGAAAGAAATGGTATGTGATCATGTAATTAAAGACTACCATAATGCAGCTGCACAAAGGGGCTGAACTTAAGTTGCGCAGGTAACCTCAATACTGGCATTTCCAGATAATGGAATGCTTGACTTTGCAATTTTTTTTGTAAAGTTCGTGTGTCTCTCTATTACACATGCATTTCTCTCTATCTTATGTTATCTGCATTTCAGAATGCTTTTTCTGACCACAAGAAACTTGGTAAAAGTAGCATTTGCTTTTATTCTTAGAATTACATTATAAACTTTTTTAATAGCCACAAAATAACCAAAGCCCCACATAGTTTTTTAGCTGAAGTTACATTTTCCTTCCTGTTTTAAATGAGGAAAAAATTGCAGGGCTCCTTAATGAGGGTATATTATATAGCTACTACATATGTACACAGGCAAAGCTTCTAGCAGTTGGCCAAGGACCAAGATGGATTTCTGGAAAATTCAAGGAGTCTTCATGATGCAACACTGGTGAATTCTTGCAGAGCAACATCTGCTAAAGCAGTCCAGCTGTTCATATCATACCCAGATGTTAAAGGGCCAAACTCTTATTCTTTCAAGGTTCATGTTTCCATGCTGGTAAAGCTCTGGATTTTGTGGCCTTCTCATATTACAATGCCACGTTCATGAGTTAGAGCTACATTGATTTTTCGAGTTGTCAGTAGTTTTCTGTTTTGATGAGTTAATAAGTCAAGAAGAAATATTGCTCCCTAAAATATCTAGGCTTATGAGTTTTCTACCACTGTCAATTCCCCTTTAAGAAATGGCTGAGTGCCAGTTCTTGTTTAACTGCAGGAGAGGAAAAGCATTTAACAGCTGCAATGTTTCTTGTTTGTTAGGATGACACAAGCTCCCCTCAGACTGTTGGAATAAAGCAAATGTTGCTTGCTGAGACGGTGCTCTGGATAGCTGAGTGAATCTTGACATTTTATGGAGGTGGTATTGTTTCCTTCAGGGATTTGAATGAATACATCCTAGGGCTTAGGAGCATGGGAGAAGGGTGTGCTGCCCCTCGGCCATACTCTGCCACTCTGTGTGACCTGCCAGAAGCCCCTCTGTTGGCACACCCAGGGGATCAGTGTGCGTGCGTGTGTGTGTGTATGTATGTATGTATAGCTGGTATAGCTCCTGGCTGGCCCCATGGGAATCCTATCAGGGTTAATGCAGCAGTTCTCCTGAGGGGTCCACTTTGCTGCTGCAGCTGTGGGGACTCTGCTGGTGGTAGTGTGGCTCAGGAACTGCCCTGCTATGGGTAAGGGAAGGCAGGACACAGTTGGTGCCCTCTATAGGGCTGCCCCCCGCATCACAGGCCTCCTTTCCCTGCCTCACTCTAGGCACCTCCAAATGCTGCCTGGCCCGGGGGAAGTCAGAAAGAAAAAGGTTGAGAACCCCTGTCCTAAGGTATATTTTCTAGTGCTTGATCCAGTCTGATTTTCAAAGCCCTATGTGACTGAGGCCTCTGCCTCTTTCCGCAGGAGACTCTTGAGAGGCAGCAGCATGATCTAGTGCAAAGAGGGACTCAGGAGATCTGGGTTCTACTCCTGAATCTGCTAGCAGCCTGTGGTATGACTTTGGGCGAGTCACTTCTCATCTCTTTTCCCCTCCTGGCTCTTGAGTGTCTTGTCTATTTAGGCTGTAACTTCGAGGCAGGGACAGGCTCTCATGTGTACATACAGCGCTGAGCACAACGGGGCCTTGATCTTGGCTGGAGCCTCTAGGGGCTGCTGCAGGATAAATAATAATCTCACCGTCTTAAATAAGAAGCTCTCTGAAACAAAGAGCTCTACATTTTCACTGCATGGGAGGAAAGGGACACGCTCCCTATTAATGTCACCGTGGTTCTTGTGCTGCCTAGGGGCACAGGGCTTCACTGCAGCCATGCCCGTCCTTTGGAGACCTGGCAATGCAGTATGCACAGCGTGGAGCCCAACTGGGCAAGTGGCTGCAGCAGAGAGGTCCTGCCTGTTTCCCGGCTGAGGCAAGCAGTCAATAGGAAGAATTTGTTTCATGCACATAAGTGCTCTTGTTCTGTAGCTGGTGAAGGCAGGGACTGCATGAGCGAGGGAGTGAAGGAAGAGGGAATGGCTGAATGGGGACATTGTTTCACCCCTAATCGCCTTGTGGGATCCTTACAGACTGACGACAAACTAAGAACTTTTTTTGCCTCATTTTCACTCTCCAGGTCACGTCCGTCCTGGTACAAGGCCCGTTTCCTTCCTTGATCACTGTGGGATGTTTATGTGATAGAGATGGGTCTGAATCAACCCCCCCGGAACTGAACTCAGAGATACTTTGGCTCTGAATTGGACTCTTGTAGTTTGGGTTTATCTCAAGTTCATTTACTGCAAGAGCGTAGAGAGAAGTGGAGGAGGGGGAGGGCGAGAGGGGCGGGGGTAAGGGCAGCTTCCAGGCCTTAAATAGTTTGGGAGCCCAACAGAGGGTTCCCAAATTTATTTAAAGGGATAGTACCCAATTTCCATATACTAAATGTCAAATATACCCCACAGGTATTTTAATACCATGCTGTGATCATGGGGAGCCCTAGCTCCAAGCAGGCATTGCTCCACGTTGGATCTAGATACAGCAGACCGGGCTGCATGCTGTATATTCCATGGACAGTGGCGGATTATCCAATGGGCCCACGGGCCCCATGCCCAGGGGCCCCGGCCAATTGGGGGCCCTTGGAAAAATGGGCGCCCCAGCAGAAATCCGCTGTGAGGCGGTGGAATCCCGGCACTCTGACAGAAGCCCCGGGGCAGGCAGGGGAAGTCCCAGCGTCCAGACCCCAGCTGCAGCCCCGGGACTGGAGGAGCTCTTGCTCCCTGCTGCAGCCCCGAGGCTGTGGAGCAGGGACAGAGCTTCCCCAGTCTTGGGGCCACAGTATGGGGGGGTGCCAGAAAGGAACGAACCAGGGGTGGGGCCACGGTGGGGGGTGCAAAATGGGGTGGGACCGTGGGCGAAATGGAGGCAGGGCCGCATGGGAAAGGGGTGGAACGGGGGAGGGACCGCAGGTGGAAGGGGTGGGGTGGGGCCTCAGCACCAGGGCCCCCCCACTTGCTCTGGCCCAGGGCCCCAGGAGACCTTAATCTGCCTCTGTCCATGGGCCACGCCTTCATAAAAGAAGTGAGGGGAGCTACAGTCTGCTCAGGGGTGGCTCTAGGGTTCCTAGCTGAGCTGAGCTCTGTTTAGCTACCCACGCAGCTCAACCCATTGTGTCTCCTCCTGGAAGCTTGTGTTCACAAGAGCTGTCCTATCACACACACAGCCCCACTGAAGTCAGCCTGCTGGAAGTGAATCCCACTGAATTTCCAAAGACACAATTTTCCTGTCTGAAGATGGAGTTTGATCTAAACCAAATTTTCTCGCGGGATCATTTTTCTAAGTTTCTAAAAGAGATCCTCTCGTTCAGGGCCTTTCAATCTGTGGTCCGCAGTCCCCTGCGGTCTGCAGACTATGCCTAAGATTTCCAGAGGGGTCTGCGCCTCCATTCGAAATTTTTTTAGGAGTCTACAAATGAGAAAAGGTTGAAAACCCCGGCGCTGCTTCAAACAGGAATTGCTTTGGGGAAGTTCTATGGCCTGTGTCATGCAGAGCAGACTAGATACTCGCCGTGCTCTGGCTGAACCTTGGAATCTATGAATCTAAGGTAAAATGTTGACATTGTTGAAGTGAAATGTTTTGAGGTTTTGTTTCGCTTGTTAGAAACCCCCAAATGGTCGGTTTACCTGTGTGATTTTATTTTTCAGGGCTTTGTCCACTTTAATTTTTTTAACTGCTTCCCCTTTCCCCCCCATTTTTAAACCTTTTTATTGTCTTCCAGCTGGAAAACGGAAAATGTGGGGAAGCCTCACTGTGTGATGTAGTCCCTACATTTCTTTAACAGACTCACAAATACACTCCAAGGCTTTGTCTTCACTAGGAAAAGAAAGGGTGTTCTTACCTTGTGTCAGTTAACACATGCTAACTAATGGGAGTTAAACGCCAAGTGAAGACCAAGCATCTTGTAGCTTTCACATGAGTGAGCTGGTCAAAATAAATCTATAGTCTTTATCTCAACCTGTTAACATATGTGTGAAAGCTACAAACTGGGCTGTCTTCTGTAGTGTTTAACTATGTTAGGGCTTGTCTACATGGTGGGATAATGCGCTCTGTGAATGTTAAAGTGCACTAATGTGTTGCACATTAATTGGTCACATAGACCCCGCTTGTGCACTTGAACATAATGCTATTTGAAACAGTACTATGTTAAAGCACATTAGGAAACTGCTAGTGAGCACCAGCTGGGTCTGCCTAAATCAATTAACACGTAACATGTTAGTGCACTTTAGATATTACACCCCTGTGAAGTGCATTAACACACTGTGTAGACAAGCCCTGAACTAGCAGGTGAGCTAACATGAGGTAAGAATACACCCGTTTTCTACTGAAGACATGCCCTGAGACTTAGAACTCGGATACCGTCAAGTTTTCATATATAGATGTAGATTTTGCACCACAGATGTATCCTCTACCAGGTGGGGAGCTGCTGCTTTTTGACTCTGGGTGTGGGTGTGTGTGTGGGTGGGTGGCCCAACCTGGTTAAAACTATTGTGAATTTCTATGTAAATGTTGTGTGTCACAGCAAGAGGCTGAAGTGTTTTTGACCGCTCTCTGTATCAAGGAAGATGACTTTCTACCTCTCCCCCACAATCAAAAAGAAACCCCATAGTTAGGGTACTGCACTTCTTGAGTGGCAAGTTCTAGTGCCCCCTAGTGGTGATTGAGGTATCCATACAATATAATCATTTTAGACAAATGAGGTATTTTCCTCCATAGGTTTCTTTCTCATGTAATTGCTTTGACAAAGTCTGTCTTAGTCACATGTTGGAAGATGGTGTCAGGTTTTAGGGTCTCAGAGTGTGTGTGTTGGGGGGCGGGGGGATTTAGGTGCACCTGCCGGGGCCCGGGATTTCAGCAAGAGCAGGGCTGAAGCCCTGAGCCCAGACAGGCACGCCCCAGCTCTTGAACTTCTGAAGATCGTCATATGAGGCTCGGAGGGTCAATAAGTTTGGCCGCCCCTGATCTAGTCTGACGTCCTGTTTATCACAGGCCTTTAAAACTTGCCTTGGCTACAGTAGGGTTTTAACATTAGCTAACACATATTAAAAACACGTTTTCCCCAGTGAAGTCAGGATCTTAAAGGAATCCTTAATTGCCGTGGGAGGGTGGGTGCTCAGCACTATCTGAAACTCAAGCCCCCTTTACGGTGTCTCAAGTAGGGCACCCAAAATCAGGAGTCACGTTTGAAACTTTGGGCTTCAGCCTCTATCCCACGAGCTGAAGAATAAACTCCTGTCGTTAGCAGCTATGGTAGAACTCTAATCCTCTCCTGTGCACAGACTTCTTAGCAGTCACTTGGCAGCCATTCTGCATGATGGCAGTGTGGTGAGGGTTAAATAGCTGTTTTCATTCTGGTCCATGTTTTTGCTGCCGGAGAACAGCACAGAGCTGCACAGACCTGTCAGACGCTAAGAAGTGAGCAGCGGGGCATTCCCCCGGGGGATTCTGAGTGACAGATGAGAGTCGAGAAAGGTCGTTCATTCCCAAGGACTCCAGCCTCTGAGGGAAGGCAAACCTCAGTCATGTGAGCATCAGATGGAATGTGCTTTGCTTGCAGCAGATGAATGAGGCTGGTTCCAGGTTTATCCTAAATAAATAAAGCTAAGATGAGGGGCTGGCTGGTTCAGGGGAAGATGGATAGCAAGCCAGGCCTTTAACTCCAAACAGATCATTAGAACATAAGAATGGCCCTACTGGATCAGACCAAAGGTCCATCTAACCTAGTATCCTGTCTTCCGACAGTGGCCAATGCCAGATGCTTTACAGGGAATGAACAGAACAGGTAATCATCAAGTGATCCATCCCATCGCCCATTCCCAGCTTCTAGCAAACAGAAGCTAGGGACACCCTCCCTGCCCATCCTGGCTAATAGCCATTCATGGACCGATCCTCCATGAACTTATCTAATTCTTTTTTGAACCCTGTTATAGTCTTGGGCCTTCACCACATCCTCTGGCAAGGAGTTGACTGTGCATTGTGTGAAGAAATACTTCCTGTTGTTTGTTTTAAACCTGCTGCCTATTAATTTCATTTGGTGACCCCTATATTTGGGGTCATTTGGTCCACTATTGTGACCTCAGTCCCATTCCCAATAGCCAGGTGTCCACAACACTAAAACTGCCATTGTTATTCGTGTTAACAGGCCCGCTAGGCAGCGTTCTTAGCAGAGAGGCTAAGGACTGGCTGACCATGGAGAGTGAATGCCCTTCCCACCTCTGAAGATGTCCCTGGCATGAAAGGCTTGGTGTGTTTTGCTGGTTTGAAGAAATTCACACTGTCGGGCTCGACCAATCTCTGTGATAGGGGCAGGTGCTGTCCCTTGAGCAGGGCAGGCAGGGGATCTGCTCCAGGGTGTAAAGTAAGAGTTAGCTGATGGAAGTCAGTCCAGGGACAGGCTGTTGTGAAGAAAGGAGACTTGCAGCCCCTGCTAACAGGGGGCATAAGGCCAAGTCAGGGACCCCAGTTTGGAGGGATGACTTATCTTTGATTTTCTTGCTGCTTTCCCTTGTAGCTAAAGTGGGCTTTGGCCTTGTATCCCTTGAGTCGACGCAGTTCTTCAGCTCTGGGATCCAGATGACCCTGCCTTTGTCTGCTGAGCTGGCTTACGTCATTGGTTGATAGCCCTGACTGAACATTGCTTGTAGGAAAAGCTCCTAGGCTGATGCAACCCATAACCGTCAGTGAGACTTACGAAAAGGGCTGTACCAGAGCCAGAGTCTGGAAGTAGATGCATATACAAATAGTAGACAAGGAGGCTGGCCAGGTAAAGTCCAGTAGCTGGAAGAGACTGAATGATGTAGATCAAATGAATGAATTTGGGCTGTACTCTGGGCTGGTGAGCAAGACAAGTGGTTTCAATGGTCACTCTGCTCCCAGTAATAACACCTGTTCTTCTCCAGAGCATTTTTTTTTTCAAGCCTGTGGCAACGCTGCCTGAGACTACGATCTTGTGAAATCTCATCAGCCAGGCCAGGCTGGGCCACTACAGAGGCAATTCATCCTCTGTAACCCACTGGTGAGTGTTCATCATAGAATCGTAGGACTGGAAGGGTCCTCAAGAGGTCATCTAGTCCAGTCCCCTGCAGTCATGGCAGGACTAAGTATTATCTAGACCATCCCTGACAGGTGTTTGTCTAACCTGCTCTTAAAAATCTCCAATGATGGAGATTCCACAACCATTTATTTCAGTGCTTAACCACCCCGACAGGAAGTTTTTGCTAATGCCCAACCTAAACCGCCCTTGCTGCAATTTAAGCCCGTTGCTTCTTGTCCTATCCTCAGAGGTTAAGAAGAAATATTTTTCTCCCTCCTCCTTGTAACAACCTTTTATGTACTTGTGCCTGAGCCACAGGTGATCTGAGTCTGTTACAGCCCCAGCCTGGGATGGGCCCCTCGCCATTTTGCCAGCCAGGGTGTAAAATGTTTTTGGTGCCCCTGGCCCCAGCAGCCTGGTGGTGGGTGGGAACAAAAGCTCTGTGGTCAAGCAGTTTGGCATGCCCACCCCCCAAAACTGGTGCCCAGGGCGTCTGCCCTGCTTACCCACTCTTAGAATGGCTCTGGCCCCAGTTGGGGAGGTTTGGTGCTGTTAGCTCAAGCTGTGGCAGCTCATGCTTTTAGTCCCTGGTATGTTGGCCAATATGGTAGCTGTTGCAGTACTCCATCATGGTGTTACCCGTGATGGGTGAACATCAAAGATTCAAATGTTTGCATCAGGTGAGCATTTTCAGGTAGCTTCTCTGACCCATTTTTAGGTCCCTTTCTTGCCTCCATCCTGATTTTGTGACTCCAAAAGGCCCATACCCTCCAGTTCCTCCCCTGGGGAATGTTGGAAGGTTGCAGGGAAGGTGCCACAACATTTTTGAGAGTTGTGGGACAAAAAGGTGGATTCACTGGGGCCCTTTGAGGATGCCCCTGTATCTTGCATTCCTTCATATCTTTTTTTTTGGGGGGGAGGCCTCAGGGGGCAGGGCCACAATCTGGGCACAGGTGGCCCCCCCACTTGAAGGGAGCTTCTAGCACTCGTGCGTAAGCCTCCCCAAACGGAAGACTCACATGCTACCTATGGTGATGGGCCAAGATTGACCAGACCAAGACCACCTAAAGTAGACAGACCACTGGATCATGCCTGTACATTCAGCACTTGTCTAACTGGAACCCCTAATTTAAAATATGGTACCTGTGATGGGGTGTCCACCCCTACACAGGAAAGTAAGGGGGCCAGGAAGGCCTATTAACCGCCCAAGCTGCACCTGGAGAAGAAGCCAGGGACGGCTGGGACCTGATTGCTGACGACACCCAGCTGAGGTGGAAGAGGCAGGGCCTATAAAGCCAGGAAGCTGGCAATAGACAGGGGCCACTGTCACTCCCTGGGAAGATGGGGGAGGGTTTGGAGCTGGTAGCCCCAGAGAAAGGAGGGGAACCAAAGTAGTGGGAAGGAACAGTAAGGGCTGGGGGAGTAAAGCCCAGAACTGCTGGCTTGAGAGTCCCTGGAGTAGGCAGGCCCAGGTTCCCCTAGTGGCCACGGGGGAAGCGGCACCCGCAGGGCAATGCTGGAGAAGACTGCCTGAGATCGTTTGTGCAGTAGGACTTTGCGGGAATACCCTGGAAGGGGGGAAAAGCTAAGTGACCTAGCCAGAGGGCTGGGTCACAAAGAGGACGCTGCGGTTCCTAGACAAGAGAGGAGCTATGGACCTAAGAGAGAGACAGTGTGACGCCATACGACCACGAGAAGGGGCATTGACCTTGAGAACTAATCCCCAGAGTGACCAAGAAAAGGCACCAGTGATGCACCCCGGGACAGTAACAAACAATGGCATTTTTAAAGCTCTTTGCCAGGCTAACAGTACAGCGCTTCCCAGACCTGTCAGATGCTAAGGTCCAGACAGTCAAATACATTCCCACAGGGGATGCTGCATGACCGATAAGATCCCAGAGACACCCTTTGGACCCAGTGTTCCTTAGGGAAGGTGGACTTCAGCCAGGAGAATGGCAGATGAAACATACCTGTCTTGCAGCATCCAGATGAGGCTGCAGTCCCAATGTCTCCCCACGGCTCAGACTTCGCAAGGAGGGACCTGCTGAATTTGCTTCAGTCTTCACCATTCAGTGGGCCAGATTTCTGGGTGCCTATTCCCCCACGATGTCAACCCTGCAAAGTCTTGTGCAACATAAGGAGAGACATGTCATTGATCACTCTGATTTCTTTTGCACCAGTTGGATCCAGTTGTTAGCGGCACATAGCCATGGTACTGGTGACAGCACTGCTTAGTGGGCTGAATGAAAATGGGTGGGGGGTTGTCTCCAACTTCACCGTGCCTCCAAGCCAGAAATTAATTCTGTCTCCTCCCTCACCTCTGCTCCTACTGGAGCTGCTGGAGTTCTTCACGCCCTCTCCCAGGTCGGGGGGGAGGGGGGCTGCAGTGGGGTCCCTTCTCCTCCTTCGCAGGACAGGTGTTGTAGGGGGAGGAGCAAGGGAGCCTTCCTTGTTACTCACAGAAGGAAAGGGGGAACAGAGGAGCCCTGAGCTGCTGGCTGTCCCTCACCCCCCAATTACTTCTGCTGGGGAGGAGCGGGGAGAACTCCCTGCAGCAGCCCTGCTCGCCCCTTTAACCAACACGTCCAAAGTGCAGTTCTTTGGACGGGAACTCTGACTGCAATCTCTCTGCCAGCAGGCCCCATGTCTGTTCTTTCCACTGCGTGTGACAGGAGCGCGTTGGAAAAGACATTGGCCCCGCAGACACGCGGTGGTCGCAGAATCAGGGGAGCTTCCTTGTTTGTCAGTTGTCACGAGCAATGAAAGCTGTACAGACCTACAGGGCCCTTTCTGCCCAGTTTGCCCACCGGCAACCCCCTTGTCTTCAAGTCAGAGGGTATGCCCGTCTCCACTGCCTGCAGCTCTGGCGTGGAAACCTATTCCACAGCTGCACTGGCTCCTCAGCACTAACGGGCAAAGTGTTGTTTAAAAAAAAGTGTGTTTCTGAGGGTCCCAGCTGTGACACAAGAAGCAAGTCTGCTGAGCAAGAAAGTGCATCTGACGCTGTTTCAGCACGAGTCCAGGGGCCCCAGTGAATGTTAATGAGAGGGAAGGGGAGCATGGTCCAGGGGTTAGTGCACTCCCTGGGGCTTAGGCTGCAGGGCTATAAATTGCCATGTGGACGGCTCAGGCTGGAGACCAGGCCCTCGGACCTCCCAAGGAGGGTGAGTTTCAGAGCCCGGGCTCCAGCCCACGGCTGAACATCTATGGGGCTATTTTTCACCTTGCAGCCTGAGCCCTGTGGGCCTTAGTCAGCTGACCTGGGCTCTGAGACTCGGTGCTGCGAGTCTTTGATTGCAGTGCAGACGTGGTCTCTTTCTCTTTGGGCCTCGGGTCCCCATCAGGGCAAGGGCATAATAGCACTTCCCTACCTCACAGGGGTATGGTGAGGACAATGCATTAGAGCAGGGTTGGGCAGCCTTTCAGAAGTGGAGTGCTGAGTCTTCATTTATTCACTCTAATTTAAGGTTTCGCGTGCCAGTCATACATTTTAACGTTTTTAGAAGGTCTCTTTCTATAAGTCTATAATATATAAGTAAACTATTGTATGTAAAGTAAATAAGGTTTTTGAAATGTTTAAGAAGCTTTACTTAAAATTAAATTAAAATGCAGAGCCCCCCAGACCGGTCGCCAGGACCCAGGTAGTGTGAGTACCACTGAAAATCTGCTCGCACCCGTGCCACAGGTTGCCTACCCCTGCATTAGACTATGAAGGGCTCAGATACTGTGGTAATATTGGGAGCCATAGAGAACTTGCTAGAACTCCTGCACTTCGAATGGAACATTATCACCATCTTCAAGGGTGTGTGCAGGCTTTAAACACCAAGTTGAGAGAGAGACTCAGAGGGCTACAGCTCGAGTAATGGACTGAAATGAAGAGAAAGATGCATGTTGGGAATAGCTCCCTACCACTGAGATCTGTGAGTGTCAAATAGTTTCCAAAGACGTCGGAGCTGCATTGATTGAAGCTTTTAAAATTAGACTAGGATAAATTAGAAAATTCCCTCTAGGAATCTGCCTTGCCCTGGCAGTGAGATGGACTAGGTGATTTCACAGATCTTTTCTAGCTCTAATTTATACCTTTAAATTATTCCTTTCATAAAGGTGTCCTAATGGGTCTCTCCATCCAGAATTGCCGTAATTGTTTAACCAGCAATAACACTCTGATGCCAGTAGGTGGTGAGCATCAACTAACTTTCAGGGTGAATGCAGAGTTCTGGCCCTTCCAAAGTGCTGTATCTGCTTGGCTTTTAAGGTGTGTGTGTGTGTGTGTTGATTTTAATTTTCAGCCTAGTCACTTCATAGTAAAATCTCCTTTCTTCCCAGCAGAGGGGCTTTCTTAGGTACAAGCCCACCCAAAAGCCCAGATCCCAGCTCTGGAGATGTTGGAATCCAGTTCCACGCTTTGTGGTTCAACCCCGTCTCTTATGCTCATTGAAGCTCTCTGGTTATGCCCTGTGAAATCATGCTGCAGGGCCCTTCCCATGCTGAGGGTAGTGTGTAGACAGGCAGGATCAGCCTGTGGGATCTATGGAGATGGCACAGTCAATATTTGGCTCAGTTCCCCCTCCAGACATGAGTCTGCCTCTCTGATCCAGTCACTCTGTGTAACGAAGCCTGATGGCACCCAGGTCCCATCACTAACTCCAGTGCTGACTAGGCAGGAAGCTGATATTAGAGTAGCACCTAGAAACCTCGGTTTGGGATCAGCGGCACATTGTGCCGAGTGCTGTACCAGTGTAATGAAAAGACAGTCACAGCACCAGCAAGCTTACAGGTGAGGTGATGCATATGATGAAAACAGCTGGTGGATCCAGCAAACAAGGGGTCAGGGAGGACAAAGTAACAGTGAAACAGTCACGAGTTGTGTAATAAGCAGCACTCCAGCTGCCTAGAGGTGGGGCATGGTTTAGACGACTGAACATGGGACTGGGATTCATGAACACTTTGATTCTCTCTCCAGCTTTACTGCTGGCTTGTTTAGCCTTGGGCAAGTCACTTAATATTTTTTGCCTGTATTTCCCCATCCGTAGCATGGAGATGTTCATACCATTACCTGTCTCACTGAAGTGTCATGAGGACACAACGTTAATATGCCTTGAACACACAAAGTGCTCAGCAGTATTAGCATTTGCCCTGCCATGCAAGGGGACCTGTCTCAGCATTTACTTTGGCATGGCTGCTGCCCTTGACAGTGATGGCTGGGTGGCAAACCATTCCAGTTCAGGACTAGATGGTGGGAGGATGCTGCACTCTGGCCACCTCCCAGGATCCCTTGCATCTACTCTATCGTGTGCGTTGCCCAGTGGCCCAGTACTTCCTCGGGCCCAAAGACCTGGCAGTTAAGTGACCATTAACGAAAAAATTCAGCTTCATCTTTAAAGTCCAAACAGCAATGACTTGATCAAATGACCCTCTTGTTACAAGCTGTCAAAGTGCAAGGCTGGATCTGCAACAAAGCCAAACATAAAGCTCTAAGGTCCAGATTCTCAAAGGTATTTAGGCTCCTAACTTCTATTGATTCAGTAGAAGTTAGATCCTTAAAAGGTAATCAGGCTCCTGGGCTTAAGAGCGTTACATTTCTGCTTTTTACTAATGCTGGGGCTGAATCAGGCCCTTGCCTCCTACAGCATAAGTTAGAGCGGCCTTGTGGCTACTCTAAGTTCTATGTCTGCTGGAATGGTCTCCGGGAACCTACTCCCACTGGCCCAGGGTCACTGTAACACAGTGATTTTCAAACTCTGTTTCTGGTGACCCAGTTGAAGAAAATTGTTGATGCCTGTGACTCAATGGAGCTGGGGATGAAGGGCTTGGGGTGCAGGAAGAGGCTTGGGGGTGGGGGTCAGGGCTGGGGCAGGGGATTGGGGTGCAGGGTTGGGGCATGGATTTACCTCGGGTGGTTCCCGGTCAGTGGCACAACGGGAGTGCTAAGGCAGGCTTCCTGCCTCTCCCAGCACCGCAGATCACGCTGCGCCCCGGAAGTAGCCAGCAGCAGGTCCAACTCCTAGGCAGAGGCGCACAAGCGGCTCCATGCAGCTTTCGCCTGCAGGCACCGCGTGTGGAGCTAGTGCCTGGGGTGGGGGCAGCGCACAGAGCCCCGTAGCCCCCCCGCCTAGGAGCCGGACCTGCTGCTGGCTGCTTCCAGGGCCCAGCGCGGTGTCAGAACCTGTAGGGACTAGCCTGCCTTCTCCAGGCAGAATTGCCAATGGGACTTTTAACGGCCCGGTCGGCGGTGCTGACCAGAGCCGCCGCGACCCAGTGCCTTCCATTCCATGACCCAGTACTGGGTCGTGACCCACAGTTTGAAAACCACGGCTCTAACACATCACTCTCTGGCTCCCATGTTCCATCCCCTCCCGCCCTGGGATGCCTCCTGCCTGCCCCGATGTCCACTATGCCAGAGGAGGGGAGCAGGTAGGGTGAAGCCGGCTATGCCAGCGTTTCACCAGCTGAGGCAGGGAATCTTCCACTACCCTTTTAAAGCCGCTTTAAGTCCTTTGCTTGTGGTGCTAGAGCAGGGCAAAGGGGACTTAACCAAGGAGAAGATCTGGCTCAGAATGGTTAACTGCTTTCGGTAAGGATGGCTGGGGCTCTGGATTTGTTCATCCATGCGTGTGCACCCCCTTCTCCCCCCAGGACAGTTTGGATCCACATTCAGGTCCAAGTTCGCACTTAACAATGGAGGTGTGTGGGTCCCTGTCCTAGTGCACTAATGGATGGTTTATATGCTGAGGTAATGTCTGCTGGCTGGGCCTCGCCTGTACTCAGTCAGATTCCTGTATAATGAAAGGCTCTAACCCTGTGCTTGGCTCACAAAACCACAGGGCAGCATGCCTTAGGTGGGTTTGAGCCGGCTGCCTGGTGGGCTAGGCCATCTCCGGGCAGGGAGTTTTCCCTCTCGGGGGTAGTGGAGGGATGATGTGCTCTGGATACAGCTCTCCAGATGCTCCTATGAGAGCAGGCTGAGCCTTCTCCTGGGAGCCGAGGACTCTTTTCCTCCTGCTCTGGTGGGTTCTGCCCGGTTAAAGGTAACGCAGAACTTGCACAGGAGGAGGGGAGCCGCTGTGTGGCAGCAGCAGTCTGTGTTTCTCCTATGAATGCTCTTTAATTATGACAAATAAATAAATAAATAGAATCATAGAAAGGCGGGGACGCTAATCTAGGTCAAAAAGCAGGCCAGCACACAGGCTATAGACAGGTCCCAGCATGCTGGCATGAATCGGTGTGCTGCCGAAAACAGGAAAGTGGGGGATTTAAATGGCCATGACATCTAGGGAAATAGGGCAAGAATCTTGATCCATGGGATCCCCAAACAGTCCTCTCCCCCGTGAGTTAAAGGAGAGCTGCTGGCCCTGAAGGAGCGGGAAGGTCCCGCATGCTCTTTGAGTCAGTCCCTGGACGGCATGCGGATGCACACACGCTACAAGGCAATGCCGCGCGCCTGCTTATTTAATCACATCGCACCGACAGGGCGTGGGGGCTTCACTAGTAACTGTGAACAAAGGGCACCAGCCCCCAAAAGGCTCCTCTTCAAATTGACAATGCGCAGATGAAGGGCTGGGGATGGAAGTTAATGGCAAGTCAGGGAGAGGGGCTAGGAGCTGGCCCATGGCTTGCTGGTGCTGTTTACCTTTCTCTGTAAGGGTAGAAAGATTGATTATAGGCCTCTTGGAAGAAGCTTGAGAGGGACTCGAAGGAGGGGAGAGTGGCCCAGTGGAAGATACTTAAGCGGCCTGAACAAAGGTAGATACGTAATCAGCCTGAACAATGGAGTTCTCTGGGCTGGATACCGGGGGCCTGATTCTTGACTTATTTGTACCCTAGGTTGCGCTAACACATTGATTGGCTGGCATGGATTAGGCATCCCTTTCTCTGCCCAATCCACAGAGGCTGAGTCTGTTACAGCCTCACCTAGATCCTTAGCTCCAGGTGTAGAGACTCATGTTGTTAGCTCCAGAGGTCCTTGATGTTGGCCAAGATTGCAGGCATCACACAGTTACTTACACCTGTGCAAAGCAAGCGTAGACTGCTCCCAGTCTGACCTGGCAGGGTTTGGCACCCACTCCACACAGGCCGTGGGTGTCGGACTCAGGTCCTCTGCATTGAAGAGGAAGGCAGCTGCAATCTGCTCCCATTTAATGCCAGTGCAGTGCAGCCTTCTGGTTCTTGGTAAGATGCTAAATGCAGGTCTCAGTTGGGCTCAGTTTGGGAGCTCCAGAGTTAAAGTAAACGAGTCCATCTGCTGTGAACATATGCAGCCCTGCTTAAACTTTCAGAGCTGCTGGAACAGGCTTGTGGTTAGAATGAGCTCCAGAGACGTGTCCATTCCAAGTGGCCTGGGGTCTCCTTGGTAAATGGCTGAATGCACTGGCAAAATGCATTTCCTGAAGGCCCGGAAGCTTAGTAGGTTTCATGGACAAGGATTAGACTTTGATGTGAATAAGAATAGCACCTACAATTACACCAGATGGCACAAAAATAAGGGGCTATCAACATAGGCGTGCGCAGAACATTTCATTAGGGTGTGCACCCAGGGAGCCCCGCCCTAGCCCGCCCCTCCCCCTTCCACGCCCTCCCACTTCCCGCCCCCTGACTGCCCCCCTCAAGATCCTGCCCCCTTGCTCCTTGTCCCCTGACTGCCCCCTCCTGGGACCCTGCCCCTATCTAAGCCTCCTTGCTCCTTGTCCCCTGACTGCCCCCTCCTGAGACCATCCACCCTAACTGCCCCCCTAGGACCCTACCCCTACCTATCCCCTGACTTCCCTGACCCCTATCCACACCCCCGCCCCCTGACAGACCCCCGGGACTCTCACACCTATCCAACCACTCCCTGTCCCCTGACTGCCCCCCCAGAACACCCGACCCATCTAACCCCCCCTGCTTCCTGCCTGACTGCCCCAACCCCTCTTCACACCCCTGCCCCCAGACAGGCCCCCCAGAACTCCTGACCCATCTAACCTCACCTTCTCCCTGCCCCTGACTGCCCCAACCCCTCTCCACACCCATGCTCCCTGACAGCCCCCCCCCAAGTCCCCGACCCATCCAACTCCCCCTACTCCCTGTCCCTTGACTGCCCCCTCCAGAAACCCCCTGCTGCCCCTTCTCCACCCCCTGGCCCCCTTACCACACCAGCTCAGAACAGTGTGTCGGGCTCTGCGCAGAGCCCGACACACTGCCGCGCTCCTCCGCGGAGCGCACAGCCCGGTTCCCGCCCTCGCAGAGTGCTGCGGAGCAGCGTGCTGGGCAGCAGGGGAGGGGGTGGAGCAGGGGAGGAGGGGCTCCTCAGCTGCCGGAGGCCCCATGCAAGCAGCTCAATCCGGCCCGGCCGCCCTTCAGCTGCGCCACGCTCTGCGGGGGGTGGAAATCCTGGACACGGCTCCGTCGCCATTGCTGCCTGCAGCCGCCGCAGCCTCCTCCTCTTCCTCCTCCCCCTCGAGCCTCCAGCGGGGAGGCTCGAGGGGGAGGCACACCCCGTGCACACCCAGCACACCTGGTGCACACGCCTATGGCTATCAAGCCTTTTGCTTCAGGGCATAAACTGGCCACCAGTTGGGGTCAGGAAAATCCCTACCATCTTGCTATTTACAGTTAGAGTGATTTGTGTGTGGACCGGGATGGGGTGGGGTGGGACGGGGGTAGTGGAGACTATGCGTTCTTTTAAAACATTAGGTACTGGTACTGTCGGACAAGATACCAGGCTTCTAGGTGGATCTCTTCCAATGTGGCCACTCTTACATCTTGCAGCCTGGAAGGGTTTTTATGGCTTGTCATTAGTTGCAAGAAATGAAGGAAAATCTCTGATTCTTTTCCTTCACATAAGTTAGAGGTGGAAAAGACCAGTTAAATCACACTGTCCATCTTATAGCCCAGAGCAGCACCTGAGCCCTCTTCCCTGAAGAGCTCACAGCCCAAGACTAAATGTAATGAGTGGATGTGTCAATCAGAAGGAACAAAGGGGAGGGAGGATGAGGGGAACTATGATTAGAACAAGTGTTTACAAAGGCCTGTTGTGTGCACAGCTAGATGGCTTGAATGCATACTGCTACCCACCTAGCTGTCTTTTACCAGTTAGCAATTAACTTTGGGCATCACGACAGACGGGTTGAGAGGAGAGATTAAAAGGAGAACAGGATAGTGTCTTTAAGGACTAGTTTGAGGAGAATTCTTCCATGCAGCTCTTATGTATGGGATAGGCAGTAAGATGTTTATGGGAGAGATGGACAAATAGGTGATGGTGACAGGCATAGCTGATGGACTAGTGGTGATGGGGGTTGACATAAGATAGAAGGATCAATAAGTAAGGAGAGGTGAAATTGTAAAGGACCTTCAAGGTAAGGACCAGAAAGTCTGTATTTGCTGGAGAAAGCGGGGCCTGGTAGCCAGCCAGTAGAGGAGGGAGGGCCAGTGGAGAGGGTCACAGGTCAGGAAGATCTTATCATTAATGTCTTGAATGGGCATGAGATGGATGTTGGGGAGGCCAGTGCGGAGAAGGCTGAAGGCCTGGATGAGACACTCTGCAGTGTGAACTGAGAGAAGGCCAAATATGTTAGGAAGGAAGAAGCAGCAAGAGCGAAAAAAACCCCAGGGCCTCTGCCAATCTGCCCTGAAGGAAAATTCCTTCCCGACCCCAAATATGGTGATCAGCTAAACCCTGAGCATGTGGGCAAGATTCATCAGCCAGACACCCAGGAAAGAATTCTCTGTAGTAACTCAGATCCCACCCCATCTAACATCCCATCACCGGCCATTGGGCATATTTACCGCTAATAGTCAAATATCAATTAATTGCCAAAAATAGGCTATCCCATCGTACCATCCCCTCCATAAACATATCAAGCTTAGTCTTGAAGCCAGATAGGTCTTTTGCCCCCACTGCTCCCCTTGGAAGGCTGTTCCAGAACTTCACTCCTCTGATGGTTAGAAACCTTTGTCTAATTTCAAGTCTAAACTTCCTGATGGCCAGTTTATACCCATTTTTTCTTGTGTCCACATTGGTACTGAGCTTAAATAATTCCTCTCCCTCCCTGGTATTTATCCCTCTGATATATTTAAAGAGAGCAATCATATCTCCCCCACGGCCGGCTCTAGGCACCAGCAAAACAAGCTGGTGCTTGGGGCGGCACATTTCTAGGGGCGGCATTCTGGTGCCGGCTATGCCACCCCTAGAAATGTGCCCCCGCCGCCCCAGCTCACCTCTGCTCTGCGCCGCCGCCACTTGGCTTCTCCCCCTCCCTCCCAGGCTTGCCCCGCACAAAACAGCTGTTTTGTGTGCCGCTGCCGCTAGGCTTAAAGCCTGGGAGGGAGGGGGAGAAGCCGAGCGGTGGCAGCGCACAAAGCCTGGGAGGGAGGGGGACGCTCGGCTTCTCCCCTTCCCTCCCAGGCTTGAAAGTCTGGGAGGGAGGGGGAGAAGCTGAGCGGTGGTGGCAGACGGAGGTGAGCTGGGGTGGGAGGCGGGGCTGGAGATTTGGGGAAGGGGTTGGGAAGGGGCGGAGTTGAGGTGGGGGGGCAAGAAAGAAATGGGGGCGCGGCCAAAAATCTTTTTCCTTGCAGCAGCAAAAATCCTAGAGCCGGCTCTGATCTCCCCTCAGCCTTCTTTTGGTTAGGCTAAACAAGCCAAGTTCTTTGAGTCTCCTTTCATAAGACAGGTTTTCCATTCCTTGGATCATCCTAGTAGCCCTTCTCTGTACCTGTTCCAGTTTGAATTCATCCTTCTTGAACATGGGAGACCAGAACTGCACACAGTATTCCAGATGAGGTCTCACCAGTGCCTCGTATAACGGCACTAGGTGTGCCAGCTGAGCCTGAAAGGGGTTTTCCCTTTGGTCAAGCATGTAGGAGGGAGGCTGAGGCTGCCCCAGCAAGAGGCTGTTCTTTATATGGCTTGTGCCAGGCTGAAAATATGGGAGGTCCTTGTAAGCCTGCCAAGAGGCAGATTTGTCAGGAGTAGAGCTGGTGCCCTCGGTAGGCCTGATTCTTGGATTAGTTTGAATTAGTTTAAATATTGTGGGTTCAGAAGTTTGACTGTGCGGGGGTTCGCATTCTGCTGGGAGAGGCTGAAAACAGGGTAGGGACGAAGTGGAGTGGAAAAGCGCAAGTCTGAAAGAATGGGCAGAGATGGCCTGTGAGGGAAAATCCTAATGCAAAAAGAAATGCACCATATAGAGCCCTTATTTGCACCATACAGTCCACAGCTAGTTTAAACAACGAGGAGTCCTTGTGGCACCTTAAAGACTAACATTTATTTGGGCATAAGCTTTTGTGGGCTAGAACCCACTTCGTCAGATGCATGGAGTGGAAAATTCAGGAGCAGGTATAAATACATGAAAAGATGGGAGTTGCCTTACCAAGTGTGAGGTCAGGCTAATGAGACAATTCAATTAACAGTAGGATACCAAGGGAGGAAAAATAACTTTTGTAGTGGTAATGAGAGTGGCCCATTTCAAACAGTTGACAAGAAGGTGAGAGTAACAGTACGGGGAAATTATTATGGGGGAAATTAGGTTTAGGTTTTGTAATGACCCAACCACTCCCAGTCTTTATTCAGGCCTAATGTGGTGGTGGTCAGTTTGCAAATTAATTCCACTTCCGCAGTTTCACGTTGGAGTCTGTTTTTGAAGTTTTTTTGTTGAAGAATTGCCACTTTTAGGTCTGTTATTGAGTGACCAGGGAGACTGAAGTGTTCTCCTACTGGTTTTTGAATGTTATAATTCCTGATGTCAGATTTGTGTCCATTTATTCTTTTGTGTACAGACTGTCCGGTTTGGCCAATGTACATGGCAGAGGGGCATTGCTGGCACATGATGGCATATATCACATTGGTAGATGTGCAGGTGAACGAGCCGCTGGTGGTGTGGCTGATGTGGTTAGGTCCTATGATGGTGTCCCTTGAATAGATATGTAAATAGAGTTGGCACCGGGGTTTGTTGCAGGGTTTGGTTCCTGGGTTAGTGTTTTTGTTGTGTGGTGTATAGTTGCTGGTGAATATTTGCTTTAGGTTGGGGGGCTGTCTGTAAGCGAGGACTGGCCTGTCTCCCAAGGTCTGTGAGAGTGAGGGATCGTCCTTCAGGATAGGTTGTAGATCCTTGATGATGCGCTGGAGAGGTTTCAGTTGGGGGCTGTAGGTGACAGCTAGTGGCGTTCTGATACTTTCTTTGTTGGGCCTGTCTTGTAGTAGATGACTTCTGGGTACCCTTCTGGCTCTGTACATCTGTTTCTTCACTTCACCAGGTAGGTATTGTAGTTTTAAGAATGCTTGATAGAGATCCTGTAGGTGTTTGTCTCTGCCTGAGGGATTGAGCAAATGCGGTTGTATCTTAGAGCATGGCTGTGGACAATGGATCATGTGATGTGGTCTGGATGAAAGCTGGAGGCATGTAGGTAAATATAGCGGTCAGTAGGTTTCTGGTGTAGGGTGGTGTTTATGTGACCATCGCTTATTAGCACTGTTGTGTCTAGGAAGTGGACCTCTTGTGTGGACTGGTCCAGGCTGAGATTGATGGTGGGGTGGAAATTGTTGAAATCCTGGTGGAATTCTTCAAGGGCCTCCTTCCCATGGGTCCAGATGATGAAGATGTCGTCAATGTAGCGCAAGTAGAGTAGGGGCATTAGGGGACGAGAGCTGAGGAAGCGTTGTTCTAAGTCAGCCATAAAAATGTTGGCATACTGTGGGGCCATGCAGGCACTCATAGCAGTCCCGCTGACTTGAAGGTATAAATTGTCCCCAAATCTGAAATAGTTGTGGGTGAGGACAAAGTCACAAAGTTCAGCCACCAGGTTTGCTGTGATAGTATCGGGGATGCTATTCCTGATGGCTTGTAGTCCATCTTTGTGTGGAATGTTCGTGTAGAGAGCTTCTACATCCATAGTGGCCAGGATGGTGTTTTCTGAAAGCCTCCCCAAAAAGTCAAGCTACTCTCACTTTGCCTTGTTTCACTCTCTTTGGTCAACAATACTTGGCACTCCTGCAGCATAGCACCCTTCTTCCGCCCATCTCCTGTTCACTCAGCATCATCACACCCCTGGGAGGTACCTGGGTGGTGTTATCCCCACTTTACAGATGGGAAAACTGAGGTGCAGAGGCGTTTAGTGGCTTGTTACATAGAACCAATGGCTGAGCTGAGTCCTACCTCCTGGGCCCTGCTATGACCACTAGACGCACACATTTACTGAGTGGCGGAGGTCACACTGTACTTTTAGGCTGGCAGTTCTTCAGAGCAGGGTTATGGTCTTTATTTATGTTATCAAGATCTAGGCTTTGCTGTGCTAGGTCCTATGTAAACACACAGTAAAAGACAGTCCATGCCCCGAAGAGTTTATAATCTGAACAGCCATGACAACAGAAGGCGTAGCATCCCATTTTACAGCTGGAGATTAAGTAACTTGCCCAAGGTCACCTGAGTCTAGTGGAGACTGGAACTGAACTGTGATGTCCAGTGCATTAATCACAAGACCATCCCTCCTATCTAGTCAGCTCTTTGTGGAATACTTTCTATCTCCTGTATGAATTTATGGATCCCTATAAATAACCGCACTGGCGCGATCCCGCTGGCGGCTGAATAGCAAGGGCCGAATATGTGTGGAGATTCTCAGTGGTATAAAGCTCACTACCTGGAGTGACGTTTTAGGGGGCTGGCAGCTGGAAGGAGTTACGCTTAAATAAAGGCAAAGGAATTTCTGCCCTGTGACCTCTCTGCTGAAGGTCCCATCTGCCCCAGGGCTTTACAGCATAACGTTGTACAAAAACACCCAGCGGGCTGTGAGCAATGGGGATAAAATCCTCCCCCAGCCACTGGTGTTCCACTTCGGAAAGGGACACGGGGGAGGTCAGCTGGGCCCTCTTTTCATTATGTGTTGGCAAGGGATTATCTACTGCAGGCAAAAGCTCTGCTGTGAATGTTACTGTCTCTGAGCTGCTTTATGCCAGATGGTGTTTTTACGCTGAGGGTGGGATTTTAATAATACTGTGACAAGGAGCCCTCAGAGCACTGAACCGGGCCTGGTGGCTAGCAGCAAGGGGCGCAGTGAGCGCGCAATGCTGGCTAGTACCACCAGGCCCAGTGAGCATACACTTGCACCCCGTGCAAACCTGTAGTCCCTGCTGTGAGCCAGAGCCTCAGATCTCCGCTTGGTCACAACGGCCATTGATTTCAATAGCTGTTCACCTGAGTAAAGACCAAGGCCTGCAGGATTGAGCCCTTATGCAGGATCTGTCTCTATGGATCCGCTGAAAGCCCGGTGAAGCAATGGAGATCACCATTTTTGGGGGGGAGGGGGAGCAGAATGTCTAGCCATTTCTGCAGGGGCCAGGCTAGGCAGGGGGAGAGGGGTAAGGGGAACTGCCCAGCAATGGAAGAAATTATGGGCCTGATTCTCAGTTACTCCATTCCTGTGCTGTGGGGAGGGGCTCTAAGCCACCGTACCATCTTCTGGGGCCATGAAGGAGCCCTTCCTGTCAGCCCCCCACAGCGTAAATTAGAGCAGCCATAGGGCATCTCTAACTTCAGCTCTGCTCCCCATGGGCACTGGGCTATGGACAATACTCAGGTGCCTTGCATTCCAGACAAACCCCAATCCTCTTAAGTGAGAGGCTATGGGCCAAGGGCTTTGTGAAGCCCTTACACCAGGTCTGAACCAGACAGGGAAGCTGTCTGCATCGGACTTATTCGTAGGGGGCCATTTACATCCCCTTTAAAGCCCTCTTATATGGTCAGATCTGACTTAAAGAGCCATGGTGTAACTGAGGGTATATCTACACTGCAATTAGACACCTGGGGTTGGCCCATGCCAGGTGATTTGGGTTCGTGGGGCTTGGGCTAAGGGGCTGTTTGATTGTGATGTAGACATTCAGGCTCAGGCGGGAGCCCAGGCTCTAGGACCCGGGGGGTGGGGGTGGGCCTGCAGCCTGAGCCCGAATGTCTACGCTGCAGTTAAACAACCCCTGAGACCGTGAGCGAGAGTCAGCTGGCACTGGCCAGCCGTAGGTGTCTAATTGCATGTAGACATCATAGGCGCTGACTCCGTGGGTGCTCCGGGGCTGGAGCACCCACGGGGAAAATTGCTGGGTGCTCAGCACTCACCGGCAGCTCCCCGCCAGCCCCGCGCCCGTTACTGGAGCACTTACCATCGCCCCCGACTCTGGCCGACGTTGCGGGGCCCCGCCCATGACTCCGGCCGACGTTGTGGGGCCCCGCCCCTGACTCCGGCCGACGTTGCGGGGCCCCACCCCTGATGCACCCAGGGGAGCCGACGGAAGTCGGTTCCTATGGCAGACATGCTCTTGGACTCCAGTCCTGTGTGTATGGGGGGTGAGGGGCTTGATCCTGCTCTTATTGAGGTCAATGGCAAAACTCCCACTGATTTCAGTCGGAGCAAGATCAGGTCCCAAACAAGGAGAGTTTCTAGTTCCCTGAATGGGAATAATCTTCAGAGGACACTTTGGTTCTAAACAGACACAGTACAGAGCAATTAGTCTCCCTTGTGATTTAGTGGATCTTATCATTGGGTGATTTACCAAGCACCAAATACTTTATTTGTGAGTCTCTGGGTGCACGTACCTTCTCCCCTATTAGCCAGATGATGCTTCTCCGAGGTGATTAGGGCAACGGAGGAATTAAAGCATGCAGTCTTTACCCATATATTATTCCCTAGCACAATTTATCAGCAGCCCAGTGTTCCTGAGGAACAATATCTCAACAGATGGGATTTCTTCTCTAGGAAGCATCAGCATGAGGGTTTATCAGGGAGATGGTAGCTCCAAAAGAGAAGGTGAGTGCTACATTTTACATTAAATAGGCATTTGTGATTCACATCAGCACTGGATTTCTGCTCTCTCGGCTTCTATGTAATAAAGGTAAGAGACACATGGACAGACTCTTCCGTGGGCTTGTGCAGGGACAGAGGGGAGACGATTCACCACTCTACAGTTCATGGACCAATGTAGCCCCCAGCATCCCCCTTGGAATAGCCCCTCTGGGTCACTGCAGGGGTGCAGAATCACCGCAGTGCAGGTCTGGTGCATCTCTGCTGAAGTCAATGGCGTTATATGGGTGTAGCAGACAGCAGGATCTGCCTTGTAGAATTGGTTGTACCGGATACAATCATGGCTTCATTAAGTCTGGTTAGTGATCAGTACTCTAGCTTAGAGAAAGGCAAAAAAGTCTCTAGCTGGTCTGGTTATTAAGAGAACCTCAGACATGTGAGCTGAGTGTAACTGATTCAGCCTGGGCCAACAGAACTGCCCCATTCATCTCAGCAAGCTGTTAGCTCAGATGTGCAATGGTTATAGGTCAGCATTACTAACTAGGTCACTGGTTTCAGAGTGGTAGCCGTGTTCGTCTGTATCAGCAAAAAAGAACGAGGACTACTTGTAGCACCTTAGAGACTAACAAATTTATTTGGGCATAAGCTTTCATGGGCTAAAACCCACTTCATTAGATGCATCTGATGAAGTGGGTTTTAGCCCACGAAAGTTTATGCCCAGATAAATTTGTTAGTCTCTAAGGTGCCACAAGTACGCCTCGTTCTTTTAACTAGGTCACTGCCCATCAGAGCATGTCAGAAAGGGGAGGGAGGATCACAGTTCATTCAGGTGCATGAGGTGGGTGTACTTAGGAAACACCACTTGTCACAGTGACCAGGCTAACTGCCCTTCTGACCCGTCCTGGTCTCTCTCAGCACACCCTGTCTAGCTCGCAGGGCCCAAGCTGTCACCTGTCTCTCATGTGATTCTCCAACTCTCAGACTGGGCCCTGGATTGCAGTCCCCTGAGTATCAACCATGATTTACCTCAGCAGGTCCGACTTATGTCCAGCCCCTGCAATTTTCTCCCCTCTGGGCCATGACAGTGGTTTCAGTGTCCAAATGGCAAAATCCTTATTTAGAACAAAAGCATTTCAGAGAAAACATCTTAAACAATCAAATAGGGGTGTCTGTGTGTGTGTGTGTGTGTGTGTGTGTCTGTGTCTGTGTCTGTGTGTGTCTGTGTGTCAGTCAGCCTGTCTCCCTAGACCAGGGGTTCTCAAACTGGGGGTTGGGACCCCTCAGGGCGTTGTGAGGTTATTACATGGGGGGTCGCGAGCTGTCAGCCTCCACCCCAAACCCTGCTTTGCATCCAGCATTTATAATGGTGTTCAATATATAAACAAGTGCTTTCATTTATGGGGGGGGGGGTTGCACTCAAAGGCGTGCTATGTGAAAGGGGTCACCAGTACAAAAGTTTGAGAACCACTGCCCTAGACAGCTTCTGACAAGTGGCCCCCTCCCCTTTTTTAGGCATTTTAACTCTTTAGGCTCCTAGTTTTGGCAAAATAAGGCTTGTGAGCTGTTGGAAATCGGAGACAGGATTCTTGAAGCTAACAGCTTGCTCCACTGTCTTTCAAGCATGTGCTTGGGTAGTTCTCATCTGGCCAGCCACTGTGTCACCTTCATCCACTACCCCGCTGTACAGTAACTTCCCCTCATTGAGCAGGTCACATAGTGTTCACACCATTATTCTATATCCACTCCCCATCTGTCACTCCACCATTTGTTGTCTTTCCTTGTTCAAGAAAAAGCCATGCCCAAGGAGCCCAGAAAGGCACCTGAGCCCCACTGAGGGTGAGGTGAGCCCAGGACAGCATTCGGCCTCCACTGGGGGGAAGCTAAGGCTGAGGAGCAAAACTCACGGGTGTATGCAAATCTCACTGCAGGGAGCCATTCCTCTGGAGCCCAGAGAGTCTGCCTGATCATATTTTGAATATCTGCACTCGCTCCTGTGAGTGGAACCTCAAGTGGGTGGGGCTTATTTTGTGGGTGGAGCATGGAGGAGTACCACCACCTCCCCCAAACCAGAATTTGATGCCTGGTTTCATGGTGAATGCAGAGGCGATGTGGATTCTGCTTCTGGCTCTGCTCCAGGCTTCAAGTCTGACCACGTGAACTGTAATAGATTGGCAGAAACCCTCCCATAAAAAGCATGCATGGAACAATTCCAAATAACAAATATGTTTGCAGACAAGTTTGCAGACAAGTCCATGAATGGGGACAGAGGCTCGGGCTGACAGATAAATGGCTCACAATAAAAAATTTGGACAGCTGTAACCAGAGCCTTGGGGGCCTTGATGCATAGGCTGGCCTGTCTCTTCTCATGCCCCCTTTAGTCAGGGAGTGCCTGTGTCAACCGTCTGCCTGTGTCCTGTGCATAGGCGCCAACTCCATGGGTGCTCCGGGGCTGTAGCACCCATGGGGAAAAATTGGTGGGTGCTCAGCACCCACCAGCAGCTCCCCGCCAGCCCCGCGCCTGTGACCGGAGCACCTTACCTTCACCCCGGATGCCGGGCGATGTTGCGGAGCCCCGCCCCCGACGCCGGGTGACATTGCGGGGCCCCGCCCTCGACGCACCCACCGGATCCGACGGAAGTCAGCTCCTACGGTCCTGTGGGTGTACAGTGTGTGTGTTGCGGAAGCAGGCGCAGGCCCCAATTCCTGCTCAGGACATGCCAGAATGTCACCCAGATAGTTTCTCATCACATTCCCGTGGGGGGGTCCTGATCTCATGCAATAACAAAACAAACTGTTTATTTCTCATCCCAGGAGGTGTCATGTGTGTGTGGGGTGTGTGTGTGCGCGCGCGCTGCAGACAAACGGGATAGTAACAGGCTTATTCTGTTATCGGTTGCCAGCCCTTGAGCCTCCTTTTACTAAGCTGTTATGTAACCACTCTGGGTGTCTGACCTCCTCTAGCCACTGCTGCTGAAGCTTTATCCTGAATGAGCCAAACTAGCTTTCTAATTAAACACGTGCCACGTAAGACTGTAATTACACATACATTAAGAGTTCATGTTAAGATTAATCAATTACAGTGCATGCTCAGATACATGCACCCTGGATAGCCCACAGATTGAAAGGCATCCATCACACTCCTTGCCTGTCCGCCACTGCCCCGTGTTTAAGTCCAGGGGTCCTTGGTTGAAGTAGAAATACCCTTCCTCTGTGTCCCTACTGTCTCTGTGTCCTATAAACAGAAAGGCTTATGCTGTCACTGCTGCAGATTTAGACCTGTGTGACCATGAGATTTACTGAAGCAAAGCATCAGCTGATGTATCTCTATACACTCATTAAAGGAATTATTTTCCGCTGACATTCAATCCATGTCTGTGCAGAAAAAAGGGGAGCGGGTTTGTTTCTCACAACTAGTGAATGAAAACCACTCCAATCGGGTTCCCAGCAGACAAGGGACATTGTTTCTGTGGGGGAATCCAGTTTACCTGGTGCTTATGTCCAGGGGGAAGGGCAGATGGGCTGGAATCCCAAAGAGTTCTCTTTGTTCCCTTATGAATTTCTCCATCATGCCTGAAATGAAAACACTGTTGTTAAATGGTGGTGGGTGAAAGTAGGTCAGAGAATTAGTAAATGAAGAGGAGGTATATTATGAATTGAATAATAGTAACTTACATTAAAATAGCAATTATTTTGTCCCAAAGGACACCAAAGCACTTGTCATGACACATAAACAGGAATTCACTGACCACTGAAATGCAGCCACCTCTGTGGTGGGATGCAGCAGCTGACAGCACACAACAGTGCTGCACAAGTTTAGGACAGGAAGTGAAGATGATACCCCTCCCCAAATGAATCTATAAAGTGATCTTGGTCTGCAGAATATAGTGACCAAAATGGGACATTTAAAACCAAAATTTGTGCAGAAAGTGCTAGATTATCAGCCCTGGAGACTAAGGCTCATAGGGATGTTCTGGGCCCAGGTCACGTAAGTTTCCCCTACCTTAGACAGCCTTACTGGTTCATCTAGATTCTTTTCTGGAGAAGTCACCTTTAGAGATGAGAGGGTTGTTGTTCAGTCTCCATAACTCATTCAATCCCTGGTCTCTCTACTCAGACATCTAACACAGGAACTAACTAGTGAGTTTTGTAACTGACACCCACCCCCGGGAACTGGACTGAGGCTGCCAAACTGCCATTATTATTATTATTGGGAAGCGGTGCGGGCCGGGGGATGTGCTCCCGCAGCCCCCATTGGCCAGGAATGGTGAACTGCGGCCAGTGGGAGCCGCGATCGGCCGAACTGGCGGACACAGCAAGTAAACAAATGGGCCTGCCCCGCCAGGGTGCTTACCCTGGTGAGCCGCTTGCCGAAGGTTGCCAATGCCTGGCTTAGTACATACAACATCAGAGACTGCCACCTACTGCTGAATTGGGCTGCGTCTCATTATCTTTTGGGTGTATTCTCTCAGCTGGGTGTATTTTTAAACTTGAGAGGGACTTGAATCAAAATCTCAGACCTGACTCCAGGTCTAGTTCCAAACTTTCTAGCTCTACAATAGGCCAAAGCAAAACCTGGTTCTGAATGCTCCTGGAATTCAAAGCTTTGGGCTGTAAACTCGGACTAAAACTTGAACCAGAGCTAAGATTTCAGCTCTAATCAGATCCAAAACCTGGATCCAGATGCAAACTTTTATCTGTAATTTAAACTTTCTAGTAAAAAAAAATAGTTAATCAGATGGATAAATGGGTTCATTTCACAGTGGCTACAGTTCATGGTAGTTTCAGGTCATAGGTGTTCATGTGTGGATGTTCTGATCTATGCTGAGAAGCATCTTCTGGTCTTAAGATTCAAATGAACCCTAAAGCCCCAACCAAAACTTGGTCAAAACTCCAGTTTCATCACCTGCCGTCATGGTGAAACTATGGAAAGCTCTAAATTTCATACGATTTCAACATAAAACTATAAATCAGCCTAGGTTTCCTTAAAACTATGGCAGGCTGATGTGAAAGGTGACTCCTAGTGAACATACAGATATCACCCATTGGCTGAGTTATTGAGTTGGTAACAAAATGCTAAACCAGGCAAATGCCCCACATGGTTCTGAATTTTGCTGTGAACATCTGGCCCTGCTCAGACGGGGTTCTGCGCAATCTAAGTGGGGGTGTCCCTTGTAATCACATTACATGGTGATCCTTTGACGTTATGTTGTATTCCTAGGTTCAGAGCTGGACTCTCTCTTCTTTCCTCCTTAAACTCTGAGTCTTCCTATCAGACTTTGTAGGCTCCATTCAGTAATGACTCTAGCCCTTAGTGATGCTAGAATTCCCACAGATTCCCAGTTCTGGCTCCACAGGACACTGTCCCAGTTGGCATTAAGGTGTGCTGGCTGTGAAAGGCCTACAAGCAGAGTGAGCCAGCTGTCCCCACAGACAGTGCTGAGATGGCTGGGAGGCGAAGAGGTCATGCATGCCTAGCCACTCTTCACTATGTCAGGTACATTACTGCTCCCAAATCCCCATCCACCTACAGATGGGCAGAACATTGCAAAGTCTGAAAAATGCTTTTTGACAAAAGCTAGTGTGATCCTGGAAGGCGAGAGATATATGGGACTTAGGACTCTGTTTTTCAGAGGGGACCATTCGGTCAGTCTGACCTCCTGTGTAAAACAGACCATTAAATTTCATCTGGCTTTCCCCTATATTGAGCCCAGTGATTGTACTTCACCTAAAGCATTTCAGAGACCAAACTGTTGTGTCACAGGCAGAGAACAGGAGGGACTGAGGTGCCTTCAGTGCCCCATGCCTCTGCAATAGCAAGGAATTGATTAGGTGAGATTAGGTTTGGGAGGGTGAGCAGCATGGCAGACTTACAAAAGCTTTCTGCCGCCTGGCGAGCGAGGGGA
Source organism: Macrochelys suwanniensis (assembly GCA_033296515.1). Classification (NCBI taxonomy): domain Eukaryota; kingdom Metazoa; phylum Chordata; order Testudines; family Chelydridae; genus Macrochelys; species Macrochelys suwanniensis. The sequence continues at coordinate 14,818,176 of CM065775.1, forward strand.
AAAAGCAGCTTCTCCAGGCCATCTGCTGCGGCTATCTGGGCCCCACGTGAACACTGTAAATTGGACACAAAGGGATTTGTTGCAATTGTCTAGCACATTTTCATTTCTTTAACTGAATTTAGATCCCCTAATACTTTATTATTGCTGTGATAGTAGCTCCTAGATACTGAGGGAGGCTGACATTCTGCTAGGTACTGTATCATGCACAATAAGAGACAGTCTCTGCTCTGAAGGACTTATTGTCTGTACACTCAGCTGCTGGTGGGTGCTCAACACCCACCATTTTTTCCCCATGGGTGCTCCAGAGGGGAGATGGGCACAGAGAGGGGAAGTGACTTGCCCAGGGTTATGCAGGTCTGTGGCAGAGCTGGGACTAGAACCCATGTCTCTTGTGGCACTGTTTGTTTAGACCATGCTGCCTTTTATCTCTCATTCAGTATTGGAAGGTGAACCCCTGCGTCCGAGTGGCCTATAATGTCGGCCTCCATCGCCCACTTGGTAAATTCTCAAACACGCACCTTCGTGCTTTCTCCCTGGCTGCCCTTCATGCTTCGGAAGAGCTCATAGACTCATAGACTTTAAGGTCAGACGGGACCATTATGATCATCTAGTCTGACCTCCTGCACAACGCAGGCCACAGAATCTCACCCACCCACTCCTGGAATAAACTCCTAACCTAGGTCTGAGCTATTTAAGTTTTCAAATCATGGAAGTCCCCCTAAACATCCCCAGAGCTACCTCATTGTCCTCCTTCACATCCCTCCTCAAAACTCTCCTTTGCCAGGATGCCTTCAGAAGTTTGAGAACAGGCTTCTAGTGTGCTGAGACACTGCCTGTCATGCTGACCATGGTATTCCCGCCCCCCGCCCCCATCAGACTGTCTGTATATATCTGCTATCTCTTGTCTTAGCCCTAGATTGTCAGCTGTCTGTGGCAGGGACTGTCTCTTAGGTCTGTGTTTGTACAGGACATGGGTCCTGGGCAATGGCTGGGGTTCCTAGGCATGATGGTAATACAAACTCATAATGACACTCACTTTACACATGCACAGAGAGGGTCAGAAAGAAGCATAGGCTCCGACTTTTACTTTTCCCCAGGGTTGCTCCACCCCCGCTCTGCCCCGAGGCTCCGTCCCTGCTCTGCCCCTTTCCCCAAGGCCTCGTCTTCACTCCGCCTCTTCCCACCCCTGCTCCTCCCCCTTCCCCCAAGGCCCCTCCCTCCCACCACTCCCTGCTCTCCCCCCAAGCCGCTAAACAGCTATTTGGTGGCACCCCCGATTAGCTGATCGGTGGCACTGCCGAACAGCTGTGGCTGCTGGATGCTGAACACCCCCTATTTTTTCCTGTGGGTGCTCCAGCCCTGGAGTCGGCACCTATGGAAAGTAACCATAGGTGCCGCAGCAAATTTCTGGCAGAACTGCGGTAGGCTATAAGGGATAAACTGCTAAATCCTGACTCCCAACCCTTGTCTTCTTGCCACTGGGCAGTTTTCTTCCTTATTCATATTCCATGCTCCTCTCTTTTGAACTCAGACTGACATATGTGGATGGCAGCTCCAAGTAAACAGTGCAGTGACTCATGGGCTGCCGTTGACAGGCCTCTGCACAGCTGCTGACAGCTGGAACAGAATGGCGGATTTCGTAACCAGTGCCATGCTTGTCAGGTGAACGTGGCAGCCTTACTTCACCCCAAACGCCTCCTTGTTGTTCTCCTAGTGCTCCGAAGAACAGTGGTAAATCTCCATACATAGACGCACCCTAGAGAACTTCCATGCAAGCAGACAGCCAGAGCAAAATGGAAATTCCTGTTGTGAATGAGTCAGGCTACATATGCAAGTGCAGCATGAGTACGCTTGGAAAAACGTTCAATCATTATTGCTGCCCACCCTCTAGCGGTGCTGGGGGAGGGAAACATTTTGTGGTTGGGGATTTTTTTGTTTTGATTGGGAAGCATTAGCTGACGGGCTGCGTGCAACCTCCTCTGCCTCGGCCCAGCAGCCGTTTCCTTCTGTTCCAGTCGGGCGCTGTTTGGAACTGGGGTTGCCAGTTCGGCCTGATTGCTGGGCAGTTCCTGAATCAAAGCATCACAGGAGTGAAAGCTGGAAAAGATCTACTAGTCAGCTAGCCCACGCCGCTGCCAGGGCAGAATTGTTCCTTAGAGTCTGTTTGGGTTTTTTCCCGGGCTTTGCCTAGTCCAGTTTTAAGTGTCCCATGCAGAAGGGACCCCTTTGTCCCATGCTGTCACCCCATTGATATCACAGGGATGGGTGCAGTATAGGAACTAGAACAGAAATCTCTTGGAGGGATGATTCAGCATTATTATTACTCTAGCACCTAAAGTTCCTAAGTGAGATCAGAGACTTACCACGTTAGGCACCGTCTAGACACATACTAAGGTCCGGTCTACACTACAGACCTATAGTGATATAACTATGTTGCTCAGGGGTGTGAAAAATCCACCCCCTGAGCGATGAGTTATACCGACCTAACCCCCGTGTAGACAGCACTGTGTCGGTGGGGAAGCTTCTCCCTCTGATATAGCTACCGCCTCTCGAGGAGGTGAAGTAGCTACACCGATGGGTGAGCTCTGTCAGTCAGCATAGAGCATCTTCACTAAAGTACTGCATCGGTACAGCTGCACCAATGCAATGTTTTAAGTGTAGACGTGCCCTCAGAGGCAGTCCCTGCCCCCAAAAGTATAGAACAACAGATGGACACAGCCAGAGCAGCACAAGGAAACGAAGGGGCCGTCCACACTGCAATAAAAGACCCACAGCACAGCAATGGCTGGCCCACTCAGCTGAGTTGGGCTTGCACCGTGGGGCTACAAACCCCGTGACGGAGGAGGGTCTTAGAGCCCAGGCTCCGGCCTGAGCCCAAACATCTACACTGCAAGTTTTAGTCCTGCAGTCCAAGCCCCACTAGTATAAGTCAGTTGACCCAGGCTCTGAGACTCAGTGGCATGGGTTTTTTATTGCAGTGTAGACGTACCCAGTACTGGTCAGCATGATAGGCAGTGGTCTCAGCACACCTCCTTGGTCATCTAGTGAACAGATTTCACTTTGGATCTGGAAGTTTTTCTTGATACTCAGCCTGTCTGTTGGGGATTAGGCGATGAGCAACAAGTGAATCACAGAAGCTGTTAATACTGTATCACTGGTATGAACCCAAGTCTCTAAAGGGGAAAGATTAATATAGTAAATCACCCACCTAACTTGCAAAGGAGCTACGTATTTAGGGAAAAAAATAAGAAAAGGAATACTTGTGGCACCTTAGAGACTAACAAATTTATTTCAGCATAAGCTTTCGAGGACTACAGTCCTCTTCATCGGATGCATAGGATGGAACTTAAAGGTAGCAATTTTGCAACAGAAAAACTTCAAAAACAGACTCCAACAAGAAGCTGCCAAACTTGAATTAATATGCAAACTAGATACCATTACCTTAGGTTTGAATATAGACCGGAAATGGCTCGGTCATTACGTTAATTGAATCTATTTCCCCCGTTAAATACCCTTAACACCTTTGTGTCAACTGTCTGTAATGGGCCATGTTGATTATCACTTCAAAAGCTTCTTTCCTACTGATAACAATTCCTTTCAATTAATTAGCCTTTTACAGTTGGTATGCTTACTTCCACCTTTTCATGTTCTCTGAATGTATAAATATCGTCCCACTGTATGTTCCATTCTATGCATCTGACAAAGCGGACTATAGTCCACGAAAGCTTATGCTGAAATAAATTTGTTAGTCTCTAAGGTGCCACATAATTCCTTTCTTATTTTTTTTTGCTGACGCAGACTAACACGGCTACTACACTGAAACCTACATATTTAGGCTTTTTGCTATACGTTTTTAGGGCCAATTTTCAAAAATACTGTTGTTCTCCATTTCCCTTTGCACTCTCACCAGCACATTTGTTGCATCTGACTGAAAACAGTCTCACTATTCCTCTCCAAAGAGGTCTAAAAATTAAATGCAACTTCTGCCATAGTAGCACACTAGTAAAACTGCCTGGGTTGAAGGAAATACCAGAGCGTTTTACTCACATAAGGGTGGGAGGGTTAAAGCCTATAAAATATAAATCTACCTCTGCCATCAAAACATAGACTACAACCCATTTTTATCCTCTGTTTGTTTAGTCTTCCATTTTTGGGGAAGATAACATACCATCCCCGGTACAGCATGAGAGACTGCTGTCTGCAATCGCGGAAATCCTAACCGTTTCTAATCTTAGACTGTTTTTCCTTGGGAGTTTATTTCTTTAAATAGAAAGGTTTAAATTGGATTGATTGATACAATCCTTCATCTTTGTGCTAGCCCCTAATAATTAACCATTAGCTGCTTCTTCTAGTGGCTTTCTTGCCTCATTCGGACCCTGCCTCATTTATCATTTCCCATTTCTCTTGTTCATTTTTCTTTCCTTTTTGGTTTCCAGGCTTTTCTCTCCCCACCTCCCTTATTTCATTTCCTTGGTCCTCCCTTTTCCCCCTCCACATAACTTCTTTTGTACTAGTGTCAACAGTCCCATCACTGGGGTGGGGTGGATGTGAAATCTATTGTCCAGTTCTACAGCACAGCTTTCTTTTCCTTATTTAAGTGAGTCAGAAAGATAAAATCAAGGTAAGCACAGATTTCGGAGCTGAGCGGCTCACCAGGTGGCATGGAGCACAGAAAGAGCTGGACTTCTGCCACTATTTTGTTGACCTGCTCAAAAAATTCTAAGTAGATTGGAGAGACACTACTTTCCTTTGCAGAGGCTGTGCTGCTTTGTTCTTATACATATTATGCTCTATCTAGGCATTTTTATAATTCTATTTTCAATAATCATTTGAACCAATTTACCTGGCTTATGGCCCTGTAATTCCCAGGATCACCAAAGTGCTTTGTGCTAAAGATGGCTGCAAAATTAGTTGCCTTCCAGTCTCCTGATATAGGAGCTGATTTTACAAGAGAGCATATTTCTATTAGCAGGTCAGCCACTTCGTTCGTAAGCTCCTTCAGAGCTCTTGGATACACCATCTGCTCCCACTGACTTGTTTCTCGAGCTTATCAATTTTGTTTCAGCATCTGCTCTTAAGACACTTGACGAGCGAAATTCACTCTGTGCAGGTAGGGTTGCCAACCCTCTAGGATTGGCCTGGAGTCTCCAGGAATTAATGATTAATCTTTAAGTAAAGATTATGTCATGTGATTAAATCTTCAGGAATACGTCCAACCAAAATTAGCAACCCTATGTGCAGGTCAGCACCAGGACTAGGCCCTACTTCAATCCCACTCAGAACAGGATTTCAGTCGGACATAGGCCTTCTATGGGTTCTCTGACCAAAATCTAATTTCACTCATAAAGCGGAGGTCCAAGGTAGGTATCTCCCACCATTCTCTGAAGTGAAGACGGAGACTAGAATCATTTAGCTTCTCTGCAGTGGCCTTATTTTCCTTAATTGTTTCCTTTATTCCCTTGTAGGCCTGCAGAGCCACCAACTCTCTTGCAGGCTTCCTGCTTTTGATATTCTGAAAAGCAAACAGCAAGTAAACTGGGGTTAAAGTCTCTAATGTCTACTCACAAACCCAGACTTAAGTAGGGACACTGGGCCCAGAAACCTGTGCTTAACCTTCCCTCCCACATACTCTACTTTGTAAGTCTTATTTATTATCATTACAAGGGGAATCTGAAATCCAACCTACCAGTCTGTTGCCACCACTCCAATGTGAAGGAAGCACAAGGAACTGTTAAGGTGAAATGAGAGAATAGCTGTGCCAGTGATTCTTAACCAGAACAGCAAGCACCACCAGGAAACCACACTGAGAGACTTCACTGATAAGTGCCAGAAGAGACAGTGCCAGAGTACCAGCTGCATAAACATTGCTTGGTCATACACGCCTGGATCTCTTACTCTTCAATTAATATTTGCTGAACCACCCCAGTTTCCTTCTGAAATTCCTTCTCCCCCTGGGCTGAATAGATTACACCACTGCTTGCTTTCCCCTCTGGAACACGTTTCATCCTAGGAGATCCCAAAGCAATTTACAAACGAAAAGTGGATATACATATGATGCACAAAGATACCTTCACTGAAATGCAGCCACTTCTGGGGTGAAACTTAGCCACCGCTGAGCAGGGCACGTTATTTTTCACTTCTTTTCCTAAGTTGTCATAATATAGCCATTTGAAAATGCAGTAGGAATTTAGGTAGACGGAATGTAGTTACTTTGGTTGAAAATTGACCAGGCCACTGGGGTGAACACCTTACACTTCTGGAAAAGTGCCATGGTATCTTTAAGAACTATCTCAGGTGGACATTTCATCTGAAAGTTTATTCATCAATATTAAGGTCAGAATAGACCGTGATGATAATCTTGTCCTGCATTGCACAGGCCAGAGGATTCACCCAGTGACTCCTGCATTGAGCCCAACGACTTGTAGTTGAGCAGAGACTATCTTTTTTAAAAATACCTCCATCCACTCTTTATTTAAAGACACCAAGTGACGGAGAGTTCACCACCTCCCTTGCTAAGCTGTTCTGATGAGCAAATATACCATATGTTGTGGTAATTTTCTCGATGAAAGAATTGCAGTGGGTGTTCAGAAAGTTAGGCTAACGTCTGAAACGATGCCATTTGCTTCGGAAACCATTTGATATTTATATTTTTATCATGATGTGGAATAGTTCTTACGTAAGTGCTGAAATTTTGTATACTTGTGTTAATCATCCTAGTGAAAGCTCATATATATTGTGTGTCCGGTTGGCATTTCGCTTTAGAAATAAGCTATTATGGGCAAGGCAGTGCCTGGCATCTGCAAGGGGCCGTGAGAGGGCACAAGGCACCTCCACCCCACCCCCCGCATCCAATACAGGTTGTCGGGATGACTGCTTTTGCTCAGGGAGCACAACAACCACTCAGTGACTCAGACTGTACTGCTCCCAGCACTAGACTCCCCCACAAAATAGTGAAGGCGAAGGACCAGTGGTCCCGCACAATCCTTTGCTAGCCTGCAGAGATGGCTGAGTGCAGAGAGTAGTAATAGTGCTTCTTCCGGGCACCATGCCTGCCACACCTCCTGATTGGTTTGGTGTGGCTCTGCACTGCCCTCCAATGAAGGGCTGTGTCTCAAAGGCACAAATTAGTAGAGCATTTTCTCCCCCCTAAGGACGTGTGGCCAAATTCACTGCTTGAACTACACTTAATCAAGTCTAGTGTCAGTGGGAGACACCCCAGAGCTCTGTCCCGCTGAAGGTGGAGGCTTTCAGAAACCATTACACACAGATTTCCCTGCCGCAGTCTATGTCTACACTTAAACCGCTATAGTGGCACACCTGTAGCGCTGCCCCTGTGCAGCTATAGAGCTTCAGTGTAGCTGCTCACTACAGAGACAGGAGGGGGTTTCATGTCGCTGTAGTTAATCCAGCTGTCCAAGAGTCAGTAGCTAGGTTGATGGAAGAATTCTTCTATCGACCTAGCACTGTCTACACCAGGGGTTGGGTCGGCTTAACTACGCCGCTCAGGGGGCTGGATTTTTCACACCCCTCCGTGATGTAGCTAACTTTTAATCATCCTAGTGAATCTGGTAGATCTGGCCTCAGACTCTTTGACCGAAGCATTATTTAGGTAAAGAGTAGCTGCGTAATGATATATCCACGTAAACGTAGGCCAGGTGTACACTAGAAGGTTAGGTTGACCCAGCTACGTGGCTCAGCAGTGTGAAAAATCCACACCTCTGAGTGATGTAGTTAAGCCGACCTAACCACCAGCATAGACAGCGCTAGGTCGACTGAAGAATTATTTCGTCCTGAATCCAGATTTGAGTCTGGATTTCCAAATTCACCACTCCCGCCCTCAAAATTCATGTAGTTGGACTGGGAGAAAGGACACAGATTCCTGGGTCTAGCTGAGCTGGATTTGGCATCATATCTAGGGTAGGAGGGTGGGGAAGGCAGCTTTAAGCCACCTTGCTGTTCCCTTGATCTTGGCGCTGGGTGGGGGCCAACACGGTGCTGGCATGATCTAGAGCAGCCTAAGAACTGCTCTGAATTATGCCATCTGAAACAGTCTCTTAGGGTCTCCTGGCTCTGCCAGCTAAGAATTACTAGGGGCCAGGATCCAGCCAAGGACAAGCTGGCACAAGGCCCGAAATGTGAAATGGGGTGACTGGGTCTGGGGTTCCAGTTCTGCTGAGAATTAAAGGAGGCCCTGACTGCGAAATTCAGATCTGGATTCAAGTCCAGAGTTAGAGCAGTTGGGCGTGTTTGGATCCGGGGCTCTGGCTTGGGGTTGTCTCTAATATGAAGTAAGGTTTCCTGCTAGGCCAGAGCAGAGGCCAAGAATGGAGGGAGAGCCAGTGAAACACTGTGTAATTTTTCACTTACTCTGAAATAAAAATATACCTCGGGCTTGTTTTGGAATTAATCTAAAAAAAAATTCCTCTTGATGGGAACCATCTGTAGCCTGAGGATGCTGGCTACTTCCCTCCGAATGAGCATAGACTGTTATTCAGCGTGTGTTTCTCTCCGCGTTTTGCTTTTAGTCTTTACTGTCCTTAGGAATTCTAGCTATTCCAGTAGGTTTTCCTTCTGGATGGTCCTACCATTCAAAGCACAAGCAGCTTATTATGTGTATATGGCATAATATTTATTTTCCTCATATAATAGTTTTGGCCAGCACAGCCTGCCAATGGTTGCTGGTCTCGCTAGCATAGACACTGAAAGTGTCTTCATTGTAACCCTTCAACTCCAGACGTTACCTCATGTTCATGGCCTCTTAAATCTATACCACATAACAAAACACATAACAAAATACCACCCCTGGGCCCTGAGGAGCAGCATTATCCTGGCTTCACATTGACTAAATCAATGGAAATGTCATTCCAGTTGAATGATTGTGTTAATAATGACTACCTCACATATATAGGCTACCAAAGAGATCCCTATGGTACCTTACTGACCTGCATAGATATCACAGTATCCATCACTGAAATGCAGCCCCCTCTGGGGTGGAGGGTGGTACCTGCTTAACAGCAGCACTGCACAGTACTATTCAGGACAGGATAGGAAAAAGAATGCTTTATTGAAAATGGTAACGTAAGAACGGCCATATTGGGTCAGACCCATGGCCCATGTAGCTCAGTAGCCTGTCTTCCGACAGTGGCCAATGCCAGGTGCTTCAGAGGGAATGAACAGAACAGGCAATAATTGAGTAATCCATCCCCTCTTAACCAGTCCCAGCATCTGGCAGTCAGAGGTTTAGGGGCAGTCAGAGCATGGGGTTGCATCCCTGACCATCTTGCCTAATAGCCATTGCTGTACCTACTCCCCATGAACTTATCTAATTATTTTTTGAACCTAGTTATACTTTTGTGTACCTTTTGTGTAACTTCACATCATCAGCTGGCAAGGAGTTCCACAGGTTGACTATGTGTTGTGTGAAGAAATACTTCCTTTTGTTTGTTTTAAACCTGCTGCCTATTAATTTCATTGAGGGACCCCTGGTTCTTGCGTTATGTGAAGGGGTAAATAACACTTCCTTATTCACTTTCTCCACACCAGTCAAGATTTTATAGACTTCTATCATATCCCCCCTTAGGCCTGGTCTATACTACAGCGTTAGGTTGACATAAAGCAGCTTATGTCAATCTAATTATGTCAGTGTCTACACTCCAGCCTTGCTCGCACCGATATATGTGCCCTACTACACCAGCATAATAACTCCATCGCCACGAGCGGAGAGAGCTGATGTCAGTGTAGTTAGGGTAATGCAGTGGCCTTGCAGACTGTGACGGGGCAGAGCGGCACTGGTACCGCAGGGGTTAACCCTTCCTTCCTGGCAGAGGAAGCCCCGCCCCGGAAGCCCTGCTGGGCATGCTCCAACTGGAGCCTAGCTATAAAAGCCTGCAAAGCGGCTCAGTCTGGGCTGACCACTGGAGGAGAAGGAAGCACACTGCCAGCTTCCGAGGTGGGACAGCCAACACCCCAGGATCCAGGGGCCAACCAAGCCGGGACACCCTCTGCACCCCAGACGGAGGATGCGACAGGAGGGGATGGACCGGAGAACCAGCCATTGAGGGTAGGAAGTGACCCAGGGGAACTTTAGAGGCCAGTAGTGCTAAAGCCGCACTGACGCTCGGCGTGTTGCGGGCGGATCCCCGCCGAGCTAAGCACAAGGGGGAACCCCGCTAACAGGAGAGCCCTGGGTCAGGACCCAGTGGAGAGGGCGGGCCCGGCTCCCCCTACTACTCCGGCCATTAGACCGTACTTCCCCACCGGAGAGAGGGAAGGCTATGGACTCTGGCCGCTGGGCCACACTGCCCTGACCCTCGGGGCAAGTTGTATGGACTCTGGCCGCTGGACCACGCTGCCCTGACCCTTGGGGCGAGTTACATGGACTCTGGCCGTTGGGCCACGCTGCCCTGACCCTCGGGGCAAGTTGTATGGACTCTGGCCATTGGGCCACGCTGCCCTGATACTCGGGGGTGCGATGCACGGACTCGGGCCATTAGGGCCTGCTACCCCGCCCAGGGGGCGAGCAAGGGGAAACCGGCCATTAGGCCACAAAGGACGACCTTAAGGGGACGGGTGTGGGGACTTAAGAGTGGCGAGGCCCCGGCACCTCAGCCACCCCTGCCACAAAGGGGCGCTGCGGGGCCAGACCCCTCACACAGACACTGCAGGTTACTTACATTGGCTGTTGGCTGTCAATGTTGTCAATTTCACGGCTCCGTGCTGGAGCCGTGAAATTGATAAGAACGGCCGATAGGCTCCCTGCTGTGGACCATGTCCCTGGCTCACAGCTCTGGCTGTCCCCCTGGGGTGAGTGAGGGGCTCCAGCTATAGTTGGGCTCCCCATTGGGAACCTGATTGCCATCCGGCTCCCTGCTGGGAGCCCAGCTGCCCCTGGTGCTCCTGGCTCCCTGCTCCATGCCCAGAGCCTGGGCTGCTGCTGGGCTCCCAGTGGAGAACTGGGAGCTGAAAGCCCAGGTGGGGGAGGGGGGCAACCAGGCTCCCAGTGGGGAGCCCAGGGGGACAGTGGGGAATTGGGGGCAGCTGGGCTCCCAGTGGGGAGCTGGGAGTCCTGGGGGGCAGCTGGGCTCCTGGCAGGGAGTGGGGAGCCCTGGGGGGCAGTGGGGAGCTGGGGGGCAGCTGGGTGCCCAGCAGGGAGCTCCGTGCAGAGCTGAGAGCCCTGGCGGTAGCCGGGCTCCCACCAGGGAGCGGAGCTTAGACCCCGGCTGGGCTCCCACCAGGGAGCGGAGCTTAGACCCCGGCTGGGCTCCCACCAGGGAGCGGAGCTGAGACCAGGGCTGGGCTCCCAGTGAGGAGCGGAGCTGAGAGCCCAGGCGGTAGCTGGACTTCTAGCAGGGAACTCCCCACGGAGCTGAGAGCCCAGACTCTCAGTCCCCCACACTGCCCCTCTTAAGTTGGTGAAAGCGCTCCTGGTGAGCGACACCACCGACAGAAGGAGGTAGTGTGCACATGAAAAACCGCAGTAATTACTGTGGTGGCTGAATCATAGGTCGACTTAAATTTGTAGTGTAGAAATGCCCTGAGTCATTTCTATTCCAAGCTGAGAAGTCCCAGTCTTTTTAATCTCTCCTCATACGGAAGCCGTTCCATACCCTTAATCATTTTTGTTGCCCTTCTTTGTACCTTTTCCATTTCTAATATATCTTATTTGAGATGGGGTGCCCAGAATTGGATGCAGTATTCAAGGTGAGGGTGTATAATGGATTTATATAGTGGCATTATGATATTATCTCTCTTATTACTATCCCTTTACTAATGTTTCCAAACGTTGTTAGGTTTTTTGACTGCTGTTGCCCATTGAGCAGACGTTTTCAGAGAACTATTCACAATGATTCCAAGATCTCTTTCTTGAGTGGTAACAGCTAATTTAGATCCCCTCATTTTGTATGTGTAGCTGGGATTATGTTTTCCAATGTGCTTTACTCTGCATTTATCAACATTGAATTTCATCTGCCATTTTGTTGCCCAGTCACCCAGTTTTGTAAGATCCCTTTGTAACTCTTCGCAGTCTGCTTTGGACTTAACTACCTTTAATTTTGTATCATCTGCAAATTTTGCCACTTCACTGTTTACCCTTTTGTCCAAATCATTTATTAATATGTTGAACAGCACTGGCCTAACTACAGATCTCGGAGGGAATCAAATTCTGAAAACTGACCATTTATTCCTACCCTTTGTTTCCTGTCTTTTAACCAGTTACTGATCCATGAGAGGACCTTTCTTCTTATCCCATGACAGTTTACTTTGCTTAAGAGCTTTTGGTGAGGGACCTTGTCAAAGGCTTTCTGAAAGTCCAAGTACACTATATCCACTGTGCCAATATGTTTGTTGACCCCCTCAAAGAATTTTAACAGATTGGTGAAGCATGATTTCCCTTTGCAAAAGCCATGTTGACTCTTCCCCAAAAAATCATGTTTGACTATGTGTGGGATAATTCTATTGTTTACTATACTTTCAAACAATTTGCCTGGTACTAAAGTTAGGCTTACCAGCCTATAATTGCAAGCATTGCCTCTGGAGCCTTTTTAAAAAATTGGCATCACATTAGCTGTCCTCCAGTCATCTGCCACAGAAGCTGATTTAAGCGATAGTTTACATACCACAGTTAGTAGTTCTCCAAATTCATATTTGAGTTCCTTCAGAACTCTTGGGCAAATACCTTATTTACACCTCAATCTGTGACAGTTCCTCAGATTTGTCATAAAAAAGAAATGGCTCAGATGTGGGAATCTCCCTCAGATCCTCTGCAGTGAAGACTGATGCAAAGAATTAATTTAGCTTCCCCGCAATGGCCTTGTCTTCCTTGAGTGCTCCTTTAGCATCTCAACTGTCCAATGGCCCCATTGATTGTTTGGCAGGCTTCCTGCTCCTGATGTATCTACATTCCACCCCCACCCCACCCCCTGCTATTAGTTGTTGAGTCTTTTGCTAGTTGCTCTTCAAATTCTTTTTTGGCATGCCTATTTACACTTTTACCCTTGACTTGCCAGAGTTTGTGCTCCTTTCTATTTTCCTCAGTAGGATTTGACTTCCAATTTTTAAAGGCTGTCTTTTTGTCTCTAACTGCCTCTTTTGCTCTGTTGTTTAGCCATGGTGGCATTTTTTTTGGCCGTCTTACTGGGTTTTTTTTATTTGGGGTATACATTTAATTTGAGCCTCTGTTACAGTGTTTTTAAAATGTTTCCATGCAGCTTGCAGGCATTTCACTCTTGTGACTGTTCCTTTTAATTTCCATTTAACTAGCCTGCTCATTTTTGGGTAGTTCCCCTTTCTGAAATTAAATGCTACAGTGGTGGGCTTCTTTGGTATTTCCCCCACCACAAGGAAGTTAAATTTAATTATATTATGGTTGCTACTACCAAGCGGTTCAGCTATGTTCACCTCTTGGACCAGATCCTGTGCTCCACTTAGGACTAAATCAAGAACTGTGTCCCCTTGTGGGTTCTAGGACTAGCTGCTCCAAGAAGCCGTAGTGGATGAGTTTAAGAGGTAGCGCCTCTGGGATAGATGAAAGCTACTCCTGTTGATGGTGTGTAGCAAGAACAGCTTAGGGTGAGGGGGAGTCCTAGAGGAAATCAACAGAAAATAGGGAAAAGCCCTACTTGAGAGATAAAGGAGGATGAACTAATTACATTATTTTCTCTAATACTAACTTTTACCTTGGTTGGGTGTCTCCTTCTCTCCCTGCCGTGGGTGACATATTACTTTAGGCTGAAAGTGCTGGTTGCCCTGCCCTGTGAAAATCCCTTGCTGCACAGGGTAAGAATTCTCCTCCTCATCCCTCACCTCTGAAGCTGGTGAAACAGGAAGTTGGAAGCAAGAGGCATGAGGACTTGGTTTTCTGTGTTCTTGTGGCCGTGCTGTTTAACCAGGATAACACCTACTTACTGAAATCAATGAGAGTTAGGCACCTAGGGGCTTATGAAATTTCCACTAGGTCCCTATTTGTATCTTTAAGCATCTAAATACCTTTAAAATTTGGCCCAAAGAGCCTCCTTTGAATAGTTAGCTTTAATCAGTCACTGACCACTACCTTCCCTCTGAGTGTGTAAATGTATATTCTCCCCATCTCACTTCTTGTGTGTGGGTGCATGCCCCATCTGACCGCCACTTTCTTCCTTTGTCTGTTCTCTACTAAGTGGTTCCTGTCTGTTCACCCCCTCCTGCCCGTGTGTGTGTGTGTCCCTTTGATGGCCCTGACTGGAGAAGAAGCAGCATGGAGAAAAAAGGTATTTTTAAAAATCTTTTTACAGTATTTGTTTTCAAAATACCATGGAATGCACTGTGTGATAGTGGAGTTTTCCTACCCACTCAGAGCTTGGCAGCCTTTGCTGGAATGTAAGTAGACAATGTAATTACTCCAGTTGAAATTTGACCAGGACACTGGGGTTAGCAACCCTGCTCTTGTGAAAAATTACGTGGACAAGTGGTCAGGACTCTTGGTCTTATGTCTCATCTAAGTGTAAGCAAGGTCTGAAGGAATGCTTCCCTGACAGCTAGCTGGGAGAGGGAGAGACTTTGGGTGTGTTTATGTAAAAACAGTTTACTCCTGCTCTGCTTAGATATTCAGCAAATACAGCGGTGTCAAAGTGATCAACTTTGGCTGGTGTTGAGTTACAAAACACCTTAGTACTGAATGCAGGGGTGGTGAAATATGGTTACCAATGTTGTAATTATTGTGGGAATACAGGGAAGCAGGGCTGTGCTTAACCTGTCCCAAATGAGGGGGTCACCTTCAGTTGAAAGAACATTGTTAAGCCAGGGGCTCAAATGCCAGGGCCCTGTGAAAGTAAGTGAGGTGGGAGCAGATATTCTAGCTAGGAGGTGGCATACCCTCACCAAGGTTCAATATGTAGAAGCGAAAGAGAGTCCTGTGGTACCTTATAGACTAACAGATATATTGGAACATAAGCTTTTGTGGGTGAATACCCACTTCTTCAGATGCACCCACAAAAGCTTATGCTCTAATATATCTGTTAGTCTATAAGGTGCCACAGGACTCTTTTTTGCTTCTACAGATCCAGACTAACATGGCTACCCCCCTGATACCTGGTTTAATATGTTCCTTGCTGCTGTTTAAAAAGAAAGCTAAATAGGCTTCATTAGGAGCCTCTTTGTTATTTTAAATACTCAATGAAAGCTAAAAATCCATTGTGGTAGGACTGTGTTTCTGTCCAGAGCTGAAAATCACTGAGAGCTGAAATCGCTTGAGATGGGGCAGTGTTTCTGCCCAGCCTGCAAAGAGCTGAAAATCACTAAGAGACTGATGTGCAAAGGTCACAGCAGAGAGACAGGTGGCAGCAGAAGGTGACTGACAGTCAGCTGATGAATGAGCAGCTGGTGAGGTGGCAAGCAGAATGCGTGGATGGCGGGGCAGCCAGGCCACACAGCAAGCGGCTGGCAGAGAGGTGCAGAGAACCGCTGGCGGCGCAGCGAGCAGCCAGAGGAGCGGCCAGCAGAGAGGGGCCATGGAGTGAGTAAGGTGCCTCCTTACCTCCACCCAGGGTGGGAGGTGAACTTTGCAGATGCACCTCTGAACTCTGGGTCTGCACTGACCAAGGACAGTAACTGTGAGTGGGTTGCAAAGAAGGGACGGGCACATTAAAGGGACTTTTGGGTTGCTGGACTTAAGAACCCGAGGGGAAAAGGACACTGCTCAGTCTATTTGGGGTCTTTTGCTCATGGTTTATGTTTATGAACCCTGTTTGCGGTGTTTTCCCAAATTAACACCGAGTTACTTTCCTCCTTTTATTAGAAGTTTCTTTTCTACACTCAGACTCTGTGCTTGCGAGTGGGGAAGTTGTGCCTCTCAGAGGCGCCCAGGAGTGGTGTATAAATTTCCCAGGTTACTGGGTGGGGACTCGAGATGGTTCTGTGTTGTATCGATGGAAAGGAACCCCTCGATATTGAACCTGACCTTGATTACTGCTGTCTCTGCCTGGCAGAAGGGTTACATAAGAGAGAGAACCTCCAGCAGCACAGTGCTCCCTAGTATCATTCCACACTGACTCAGAGTTAAGGGGGTCACTTAACCTGTGTCTATGCTAGCATTTTTCTTTAAATTTCCCATGATTGCATTAACAATTTGTTATGCAAATCCCAAGATGGGACTAGCTGCAGCTCCAGCTGCACCAGTCCTGGTGAGCAGTGGTGGCGATGCTGCTATAGACCAGCGGCTGACATTTTGACTACTGTGTCTTCTAATCCTACACCTGCTGATAATCACCAGAGTCAGGCCTACACCAGCACTCCCCACCCTTGCTACCACGAGTGAAGTTGTGCTGGTTTTGGTCTTATGATGGGAAAGCGTGAGAAAGAAGCTGGTGTAGACAGGGCCAAACTGACTCATCAGCAGGAATTCCTGCAGGGCTGAGTCCGGAGATTTCCCATTTAACTATTGATCCAGCCCTACTCAGCCTGTATGCTCTCAGGGAACCACAGTCCAAAGTATTCTGGGTGAAATCAGACTGAAAGAACATAAGAATGACCATACTGGGTCAGACCAAAAGTCTGTTTTAGCCCAGTATCCTGTCTTCCAACAGTGGCCAATGCGTAGTGTCCCAGAGGGAATGAACAGAACAGGTAATCATCAAGTGATCCATCCCATGTCGCCCATTCCCAGCTTCTGGCAAACAGAGGCTAGGGACACCATCCCTTCCCAGAGCTAAACTATTGTATTGAAATACTTAAAGAAATATTAATGCTGAGATGGGTAATACCTAGTGCTAATGTTCCCCCAACTTGAAATCATTTAATGACAGAGGCCAGTTATAAGTGGCTCATAAATGCTGATCAGCCAAATCTGCAAGTGCTACAGCTTACATTTACTTTTATTTAGGATTTACTTCTAACTTGCACAGAGTTTGGGGAATTTAAACAGGAGTGTTTATTTTGAAGCACGACATTTGCTCATCAGCAAACAGTTGAGTCTCCCTTTAACTGAGGGGTAAATTATATCAATCTGAATTATTCATCAGATACATTTTTGTCAGAAGCCTTGTTGGCACAAAGTTCACAAATATGTTTAACAAACATCTGTGAGGAATTGGGTTATTGCGCTGTTTGTGTGGCCTGTGAGAACAGGGTCAAGCTGTCCTGTATAGTAAGAGTTGTAGTCTAAGGGACAAACTCATTCCTGATGTAAATAGGTGAGAGTCCAATAAAGTCAGTGGAGAACACCACCTTACCCCAGTGCTGATTTTAGCCCTGCCTTTCTATCTGTTTGAGTATTTTTCACTCAAAAGAATAATAAAACCTAGCTCTTATATAGCATTTGTCATCAGTAGATCTCAAAGTGCTTTACAAAGGAGGCCTGTATAGACTCACAGACTTGAGGGCCAGAAGAAACCATCATGATCATCTAGTCGTACCTCCTACACATTGCAGGCTGCAGAACCTCACCCACCCGCTCCTGTAATAGACCCATGACCTCTGGCTGAGTTACTGAAATCTGCAAATCATGATTTAAAGACTTCAGGTTACAGAGAATCCACCACTTAATCTAGTTTAAATCAGCAAGTGACCCGTCGCCCATGCTGCACAGGAAGGGGATCCCCCACCCCCAGGGTCTCTGCCAATCTGACCTGTGGGAAAGATCCTTCCTGACCCTACATATGGCGATTGGTTGAACCCTGAGCAAGTGGGCAAGACCCATCAGCCAGACACAAGGGAAAGAATTCTCTGTAGTAACTCAGAGCCCTTTTCATGTAGTGTCCCATCTCTGGCCGTTGGGGATTTTTGCTACTAGTATCATTGTTTCTGTTTTATAGATGGGGAAACTGAGGTACAGATCAGGGCAGTGCCTTGCCCAAAGTCATGCAGCAGGCCAGTGGCAGAGCCAGGAATAGAACTGAGGTCCCTTGAAGCCTAGTCCAGTGTGCTAGCCACTAGGCAACACTGCCTCTCAAAAAAAATGGTCCTGGTTTTAAATGGGAAAACTGAAAAATTCTGAGGTCTGTTTTTGCCTCTTTCCTTAAAAACTGAACCAGTTTAATGAGATGGAAACAAATGCAAAGGGTTTCAAAGGGTTAGAATTATTTTGCCTGGTGCTACTTGCTTACAACCCAGTTTGGGCCCACTCACGCTGGCCAGCCAAATTGCTAAAATCCGGGTTGGCACCAACCAGCTGTGAACTCTGGCTGTTTCATTCCCTGTGTCAATAGGTTCAGTGTTAGACGTCACTCGTCTAACCATCCCTACAACCATCCTACAAGCATATTCACAAGATTTCTGTATATGCAAGGCCAGCTTTAGGCTTAAGGAGCTGCCAGCGGTGACACAGCACTGGAGCAGCACTGCAGGATTGCCTACTTTAGGCAATCCTGCAGCTCCCTCGAAAGCCATTTGGCTGCAAAGTCTAAGATGCTCTGGTCCACTCTATTCCCTTTGCACGATCAGAGTGGCATAAAGGCGATGGAAAGTGGCCAGATCTCTGCAGATGTGGATGCCCCAAGGGGGTGTAGAGTTGGACTAAGCAGCTCCTACGCTGCCTGTAGTCCCCAGGGTATAGGGTGTATGCTAGAGGAAGGGACTCACAGGTTGCTCTAGTCTATGCCAGGATCAGAGCCAGTA
Organism: Macrochelys suwanniensis; assembly: GCA_033296515.1. Classification (NCBI taxonomy): domain Eukaryota; kingdom Metazoa; phylum Chordata; order Testudines; family Chelydridae; genus Macrochelys; species Macrochelys suwanniensis. Next base: position 14,836,761 of record CM065775.1, read on the forward strand.
TAGAACTGGCCCCAGGATCAAGGCGCTGAAGCTGGCTTGCTTGTGGTCCTCCTCCTTTGCCCAACAGAAACTGGGAACAACAGTGGAGAATCTTGTCCTCACAGTGTGGCTCTTTCCCCCAACTTACACCTGCCCCCCCCCAAAAACCCTCATCTTGATTCCCTAGGGCCTCAAATGATCACCACAGATCTTTGAGTATGAAGTAGTTCCTACTTCATGCCATGCAATATTGGTGCATGAACAGTGAACCTCACACTAGCATTTCAACCTGGCCCTTGAATTGTGGGCCCGCATAAACTGGAGACCTCTGTCGCTATAGAATTGGCAGCACTGTCTGAACCTGCTTTTCTTCCAGGAAAAGTATATATCTAGGGCAGGGGTCCCCAAACTTTTCAGGGTCATGCCCCCCTTTCCCCTGTCCTAGGGTTGCCAGGCGTCCAGTTTTCAACCGGAACGCCCGGTTGAAAAGGGACCCTGGTGGCTCCAGTCAGCACTGCCAACCGGGCTGTTAAAAGTCCGGTCAGTAGCGCAGCAGAGTCCCAGGGCTAAGGCAGGCTCCCTGTCTGCCCTAGATCTGCACGGCTCCCAGAAGCGGCCGCTGGGTTCCTGCATCCGCTAGGCACATGGGCGGCCAGGGCTCTGTGTGCTGCCCGCACCCTGAGTGCTGGCTCCACAACTCTCATTGGCTAGGAACCGCAACCAATGGGAGCTGCGGGGGCGGTGCCTGCAGGCCTGCGCGAGTGAGGGCAGAGCACGGAGCCTCACTGGCCGCCCATGCACCTAGGGGCTGCAGGGACCTGGTGGCCACTTCCAGGAAGCCGCGGTAAGCGCCGCCAGGACCCTGCACCCCCTCCTACACCCTAACCCCCTGCCCCAGCCCAGAGTCCACACCCGCATCCCGCAACCTCCCCCCTACTACAAGCTCCTGTCCCAGCCCGGAGCCCTCTCCTGCACCGCAAACCCCTCATCCCCGGCCCTACCCCAGAGCCCACACCTCCAACTGGAGCCCTCACCCCCCCTGCACCCCAACCTCCTGCCCCAGCCCAGAGCCCTCTCTTGCACCCTAAAACCCTCAATCCCAGCCCCACCCCAGAGTCCACACCCCCAGCTGGAGCCTGCTTCTTCTCCGGCATTCTGAACCCCTTGGCCCCAGCCTGGAGCCCTCTCCTGCACCCTGAACTCCTCATTTCTCACCCCACCTGGAGCCTGTACCCCCAGGCCAGAGCCCATACCCCTCCCCCCAGCACCCCAACCCCCTGCTCCAGCCCAGTGAAAGTGAGTGAGGGTGGGGGAAAATGAGCGATGGAGGGAGTGGGATGGAGCAAGTGGGGGCAGGACCTCAGAGAAGGGGTGGGGCAGGGGTGGAGTCTCGGGGCAGGGGGCTGGGCAGGGGTGTTCGGTTTTGTGCGATTAGAAAGTTGGCAACCCTACCCTGTCTGCGCCCCTCCCAGTCGGGGCCAGGAGCAGGGCCGCAGCTTGTGGGGGGAGGGATGTGGACAGGAGTAAGGGGGCTGGGGCTGAGGCTGGGGCCACAGCTGGGGGTGGGGACAGGGCTGGGAGTGGAGCCCTGGCTGGGGGCCGAGGCCCCCCAGCCATGCCCCCCGAAGGGTCCTGGAATCTCTGATCTAGGGGGAATATAGACTACAACTCCAAACACAACAGAGAGCATTCTGTCTTGCACTAGTTACTGTAAGCAGATAATGGGAAATCTGCTTATGGGGCTTCTATTGCAAAAAACAAAACAACGCAAAAAACCCCTTGTTTTCATAGTTCTTATGTCTTCTCCAGCTTATCCGTCTATTTCACACAGCTTTGATTTCACCTTGCTGAAGGGGCTCGGAGTGTCTTCTAGAAACTCCAGACTAGAACACTGAGATACTGCCTTGATAAGGAATCTGAAAAGGAAATGTGAACGTGCAGCATTAGGGAGGGTGAGTTTCAAAGGGGCAGAGAAGCACCCAAAAGAACCTATCAGACTGCTTTGGTCATGACATTGGGCTAGAAAGCTCATGAGAAAAGGGAGACTTTCTGCAATACCTGATTTCAGCCCGGTCAGAAATGCAATAAAAGTAGTTTTTCTGTGTCACTGCTTCAGCATTTTTGCTTCCTGTTCTTTCCACCATCAGGAAACTCTGAGGCACAGGAGAAATGAAAGGAACAACAAAACAGTTAATTTAACTGTTTCCAGCCTCATCAAAGGGTTAGATTTTGTTTGAGCTTTGGGCACAAGGACTATTGTACCCCTTAAACCTCACCTAAGTCATCAAAACAGAGCTTAAGTGGTGCGACACTTGTGCTGGCCCTGTGTGCAGGGATGAATTTCACCGCAGGCAATTAGAGGCATGAGACATACACCACTTCAAGCTGCAGTCTTGTCAGTTCTCATAAGCAGGTTCAGTACTTGAGAGACCTGAAAACCAAAGTGATGCAGGAAGTGGTGCTGATTCAGTAGTTGTGCTCTCCTTTTAGTACTAATCCAATTTCCCACTATGGTGCTAGGGAGCACAGAGCTGCCAGATGTTCTGTAGAGATCCTGAATGCATGTGGGTACAGCTATTCTCACAGTATATTTGTAGGATTAGGGGATGTCCTATGTCCTGGCTAAATTCCAATTAGGTGATTACATCCCGCCTTCCTAAACATTTCCTTTATGATGATGATGTTGTTCATTTTCTCTTCTATACTGTTTTGTACAGATGTGGTGAGGTGTTATACAATTGCAGTGTTCCACACCAGAGGGGGAGGTAAAATGATTCCTACTGTATATACATGGGTGGCCAGATTTTCGAGATCCTAGCTGCCACAATCTAGGGCAGGCTTTCAAAAGGACTCACCACCCATTAGTTCCCATTGTGCCCCTTTGGGTGCTGAGCCCTTCTGAACATTCTGCTCATGAGCTCAGTGTTATCAGGTATTGGGCACATTCAGTGAGATGCCAGGAGCTCCGGACATTCTGCACCTTAAATCTGTAAAACACTTTGGATGAAAGACACCAGGGACCAAATGTTCACAGGCACATCAGTCCAGCCTCTAGGGCATGCATGTTTTTACAAGCACAATTGTTGTGAGCTATCGCTGGCACACACAAGTGATACAACTTACACATACGGACCTATTTCACATGATGGTCATTTGCAAGTAGGTTTTGTTGTGTGTTTGTGGGGGGTTTAGACAAAAGAAGGTCGAACTCAATGAGAAGCATATCAGCTGGTGAAGGTGTTAACTTTTGGTTTTGCCAGTGGATGCCCCACACTGGCTCCACCCCCTCCCCCAAGGCCCCGCCCCCACTCTCCCCCAGGGCCCCCCCACTCCACCTCTTCCCACCTCCGCTCCGCCCCCTCCCCCGAGACCCTCTCCCCTGCGTGCCTCCCACCTGCCGCTCATCCTTTGTGCCCCCTCCTGCCTTAAGGCAGTGAGTGGGGGAGGGGACAGAGAGGAGCGAGTGGCAGGGCAGCCCTGCTAAACAGCTGATCGGTGGCGTAGCCACTGAAGAGCTGATGGGGGTGCAGGGCCAGCTGCTGAACAGCTGACTGTTGGCCAGCCCCAGGGCCACCAGAGCAGCAACCCTGGCCAGCCCCATGGGTGCTAAGCACCCCCTATTTTTTCTCCGTGGGTGCTTGAGCCCCTGAGCGCCCACGGAGTTGGCGCCTGTGAGCTGGTGTAAATAGTCAGCCCTCAGTGGAGCTCTGACTATGTACACTAGCTGAGGATCTGCTCCTACCTGTTTCACTCAGACACAGCATCCTTCAGTTCTGTAGTCTCCAAAAAAGGAAAAACCCAAGCAATTTTCTGAAAGCGCTGAGGATGTTGCTGTAGTGGGGTTTTTTTGGATTTTTTTAAATCCTGAAATGGTAGTATATGAAACCACATAATATTGTACATGGAAGAAAATACACCTCATTGCTTCTATACTTGAAACATGGACTCACACAACATTTTTCAGACCCTGAGATTTAGAACTACAGGGATTTAATTTATGAATTGTGTGTGTAAACATGTCTGATCATAAATATATTAAGCAGAAGCATTTGATGAGCCGTCTCAGTCCCTTATGTAGAAAGGAGACATATTACAATGTTACTATACAGTTAGGATCTCAGACTCAGGAGAGTCCGGGACTGAGATAACAAGGAAATGAATGTATACTTCCCCATAGTGAATAAAAGGGCCTTTGTTCAGGGACAGGGTTCTGGTCACTGGTAGCATTGTTTGAGGGAGATTTTATTTCAGTTTCTTTCAAATAAGCAGTGAAAAGAATGTTGTAACCCTGCAGGGACCTCTCAACCCTTAGAAATTGAAAGAGATTAATCACAGGTAATATTTACTATGAAGTGGACCAGAAAAGTCTGTTTATTACTGTAGTGGGGTGGCTCCCCCACTCCAGCAGAAAAAGGGTTAAAGTCAGCCCTGGGAGAAGGCCTCGGCTGAGAGCTGCTAAACTGGGCTGATTGGGGAAGCAGCCGCAGCTGGGCCACGCCCCAATCAGGCCACAGCTGGGTCACGCCCCAATCAGGCCACAGCTGGCCTATATAAAAAGGCTGTGAGCCAGTGGCCCAGAAGGAGTCTCTCTTCAGGCTAGGAGAGAGCAGGGTTTGTAGAAAGGGTACTGGGCATGAAGCAGGGCTGGGGAAAGCCAGAGGAGCTCCAGGCTGGCAACTCCCTAGGCTGCAGGGCCTGGTCTAAGGCCCGTAGAGGTACTGGGAGGCAGAGGAAGGCAGCAGGCCCGAACCCCCCTTGCCTATGATGAGTGGCTTTTACACTGCAGTCTGCCTCAGTGAACGGGGGCTTGGTGATGACTGGCAGTAGCCCAGACTGAGGCAAGGTGGGGATAAGAGGGTTGGGGGTTTCCCGGAGAGGGGAGACCCATAGAGACTGTTGGGGGAACTACCAGGGGGCAGCCCCCAGGGTAAAAGGGCACTGGGGTCTGGGAGGGACATGGGGGGCCAGCAGCAAGCGGGACATCAGCCTGAAGAGGGCGCTCTGGGCTGGTAGAAAAGCTAATTCCTGGAGGTGCTGCGGGGTGAGTCCTGTCACAATTACATAGATATGTCACGTCCACTTTCAGATTAATAATGGGTGAAACCCCTAAGAGTGCCTGAGTATTTGCAACTCCCATTGAAATCCATTGTATTGACTATCATTAATTAATTTGATTGCAGTAACACCTGGGTGACCAAGGCATGGACCAGATCCCCATTATTCTAGGCACTGTATCAACCCAGAACAAAAAGTCCCTCCCCGAAACAGCTCACAATCTAAGTATAAGACAAGAGACAATAGGGTAGATATAGGCAGATGGGGGGAGTACAAGGAAACCATGAGACACTATTGGTCAGCATGATAGGCAGTGGCCTCTGCACACCAGCCCTGCCAGCTACTCCTCCAACCTTTCTTTGTAAGATAGCAACCTCAGTAACAGACACATTAGAAATTTGTTCATGGAAAGGTGCTGACTGATGTTTGGGAAATATCAGTAAATAAGTTGTTTGCTCCTGACCCCTGCAGGTGCTGCAGGCTGAATGATGCAGCCAAGTATTGTTGTCATTTATTTGTATTATTGTAGCGTCCAGGGCAAGAATCCAGCTTGTGCTGGTCAGCCAATCCTGGGGTTGGCCCGCCAGATATTTCCAACACAGCTGTGGAACTTGTGTGGGGCTGCTTCAGGTGTAAATGCATGACATTCTTTCCCTCCCCTACTGTGTTTGGCACAGCAAGCAGAATGGGGGTGATGCGATGTTAGCAGGAGAAGAAGCACATTGCTGCAACCAGAGATTCGGTGACAGTTAAGCATGGCAGCTGAGGTTTCCTTTAAACAGCAAATGGATGGAATGTTGGGAGCAGAAGATTCTGTGGCAGTTGGGAATGATGGTTGTGGGGAAGGAGAGCCTTTGACAGGAGAAGATGAAATGTTGGACTCACGAGGGTCCCAGGGCTGGTTCCATGTCAGCTAGGAATCACATTAGGGGCTGGTTCCTCTGGGTTGATAGGAGGACAAGTCAGTTTGTCATGTGTAACTCTGTCCTATCTTACAAATGCAGAACAGTGCACTGTACTCTAGACAGGGCTGGCTCCAGCTTTTCGGCTGCCCCAAGCAAAAAAAACCAGAAAAAAACCCCAAAGCAAAAAAAAAAAAATGGCTGCTGCCGAAGTGCTGAAGCAAAAAACAACAACCCCGAAGCAAAAAAAATGGCTGCCGCTGAAGTGCTGAAGCAAAAAAACCCCAAAACTGCTGCCCTAGAATCCCCTGACTACCGCCCCTTATAGGGCACCACCCCAGGCACGCACTTGGCCATCTATGTGCCCAATCTACCAAGGATGTTAATTTGTTACAGCCCCCACTATGCAGTCTGGCGCTCTAGCTCAAGCTCTAAGAACTCGTATTCAGTTCTTAGTGTTTGACGCACATCTATCTAAATATGCGTGCAATGGGCACATTATGAAATTTAGGCCTGTGTTGTGTGACACCATCCACTAGGATCAAAGAGACTGTTAATCATCCAACTCTGAGGACTGATTCTCTCCTCAATGCCTCAGGCTGTTTTGCCTCCTTCAGTACAGAGGGTATGCAATACAACCTGCTGCCTCGGACCTGGTCTACACCTAAAATGTAGGTTGACCTAGCTACATCGCTCAGGTGTGTACAAAATTCATACCCCTGAGAGATGTCGTTAAGATGACCTGATCCCCAGTGTAGACAGTGCTGGGTCTACCGAAGAGTTCTTCTGTCAACCAAGCTAGCGCCTCTCGAAGAGGTGAATTTACCACAGCGATGAAAAATCAGTGGACTGGGTCATAGGCAGTCAGACCTAGTGGTCGCAGTAGGAGTCAGATCTTGTGATCAGAGTCTGAATGCAAGATCCAAGACAGATTCGAAGTAATGAATCAGAACCAAGGGTCGGGACTGAAGTCAGAATCTGAATGCCACAGCCAACGGTTGAGGCAGTCAGTCAGGAGTCCGAGTTAAAGGTCAGTGCCGGATTACCAGGAGTCAGGGAAGGCCAGAGCAGGGCTGGTTCTGAGGCAGGAGCAAGGCTGGGTGCAGGATGGGGTCTGGGCTGGAGCTGTGGAGGAGCAGGGCGTGGCAAGACAACAGGGAGGCAGAGTCCATGGGTGTTTGCGTTAAGCAGCTGACTAGCTGCTGCTAGGTTAAGAACCAGCCGGCTGGCTTCCTCAGCCCATCAGGCAGGGTGGTCTGTCAGGCAGCCTGCCTGCCTTGTTAGGGTTTCAGGAGTACTGAGCAGGTGCAGCTGAGGATCTTACTCCTGCTAGAAGATCCTTTTCCATCACTGCAGTTAGTATCTACACTACAGCACATACTCTTAGGGACTTAAACCAGCTCCCACTGAAGTCAATGGCAAAACTCCCACTGATTTCACTGCCAGCAGGATTGGGCTTTAATTCTCGCCCTCTTTTCTCTGTTAACTCCTGTATAGAGGACAAGAGTCCATTAACAAAAGATAAGGTATCTCAACCTATAGAACCATCACTGGCTTATATTAGAGCTCTCTCCCATGGGGAGGGGGGAAATCTTGACAGAGGCTTGGTCTACACTACATACCCCTGAATGACAAAGTTATACTGACCTTAGCCCCCTGTGAAGACAGCACTATGTTGGCGGGAGAGCTTCTCCCGGTGACATAGCTACTGCCTCTCGCGGAGGTGGCATTATTAAGCCTACGGGAGAGATCTCTCCTGTCCGCTTAGAGCATCTTCACCAGACACGCTACAGTGGCGCAGCTGCATTGGTGCAGTTGCACTGATGTAAATTTGTAGTGTGGACCTGCCCTAAAGTCAATGACTTTAGTTGTTGGGGAGTTAAGCAGAAGTGGAGAACTTTGTTAAGATGTTAAAGGGAGAAGAGGTGGAGATGATGACTAGCAGTAGCGTAGGCAGGTCCGGAGCACAGGGGGAGCGGCGCTATAAAAAGGTGCCTCCACAGGCTTCCCCTGTACTCACCCGGTGGCACCACCGGTGGCGCTCTGGGTCTTTGGCAGCACTTCGGCGGTGGGTCCTCACTCGCTCCGGGTCTTCGGTGGTACCCGCCGCCGAAATGCCGCCGAAGACCCGGAGCGCCGCCGGGTGAGTGCAAGAAGCGGCGCTTAAAAACAAGAAGTTCCAGAAGACTGGTAGAAAGCGCCGCTTCCTTTTTAAGGCGCCGCTTCTGCTCACAGGGGGAGCGGCTGCTCCCCCTGCTCCCACCCTGGCTACACTACTGATGAATAGGGTTGTTTCAAGGAGATAAATCCATGCTAACACAGTAGGGATAAGAAGGCTCTTGAGCATAGTTGAAAATATAGAAAATCCGACAGGCGCTGACTTTCCAAAGTGCCGGGGGGTGCTCGACCCTCGGCTCTGACCCAGGCCTGGCCCCCACTCCACCCCTTCCCCTAAGGCCCCACCCTCGCCCTGCCTCTTCCCTCCTCCATCCTGCCCAGTTCCACGCAATCCCCCAAATGCACCATGTCCTTGCTCCTCCCCTCTCCCTCCCAGCCTCCTGCTCGCTGTGAAACAGCTGTCTGCAGCAGGCAGGAGGCACAGGGAGGCGCTGATCCACGGGGCTTTCCAGTGGGCAGGAGGTGCTGGAGGGGAGAAGATGATAGGGGAGCTGCCGGTGGGTGCTCAGCACCAACTATTTTTTCCCTGTGGGTGCTCCAGCCCCGGAGCACTCATGGAGTTTGCGCCTATGGAAAACACCATGAAATGATGATGATTTAGGTCATGTTAATTTTCCTTCGATTAACTCTGACGTGGCTCTAACCTTGATGTTTTACTAAGCTCTCTCGACCATTAATGTTGATTTTTAATAAGTCTTGGAGCACTGGGGAAGTTCCAGAAGACTGGTAGAAAGCTAATGTGCCAATATTTAAAAAGGATAAATGAGACAACCTGGGTAATTATAGGCCTGTCATCCTGACGTCAGTCCTGGGCAATATAATGGGATGGCTGCTATAGGACTCAATTAATAAAGAAGTATAGGAGAGTAATATAATTATTGGCAGTCAACACGGGTGGATGGAAAACAGATTGTCTAACTTGATTTTTTTATGAGTTTGCAAATTTGATTGATAAAGGGAATAGTGTTGCTATAATAGACTAGACTTTTGTAAGGCATTTGTCTTGTTACTGCCAACACTTTTAGAAACTAGAATGATACAAAATCAACGTGGCATACATTAAATGGGGAACCCACACTGAGCAGGTAAGTTTCTAGTGGGATCCCACAGGGGTCAGTTCTTGGCCCTGTGCTATTTAACATTTTTATCTATGACCTGGAAGAAAAAAAAAATAATCATCACTGATAAAGTTTGCAGATGACACAAATATTGGGGGAGTGGTAAATAATGAGGAGGACAGATCAGTAACCTGAAGCAATCTGGATTGCTTGGTAAAGTGGGTGCAAGCAAACAATATGATAAATTGGAGAGGGTTCAGAGGAGCCCCCAGAATGATTAAAATATTGGAAAACATGGCTTATAGCGAAACATTCCTGGAACTCAATCTGTTTAGTTTATCACAGAGCATGTTAAGGGGTGACTCCATGAGTCTCGCAGTACCTACATGGTGAAAAACAGTTGCTGATGGGCTCTTCAGTCTAGCAGAGAAAGGTATTACATAATCCAATGGAATGGAAAGGATTCCATTGCTGCAGTGAATGCACTCCCTTGAAAGGTGGTAGCTAGGTCGAGGGAAGAATTCTTCATCTGCACCTACAGTGGGAGTTAGACTGGCCTAACTACATTGCACTTAGCCCTGGGCTACACTAGGGAGGGGGGGGTCGATCTACGATACGCAACTTTAGCTATGTGAATAACGTAGCTGAAGTCGGCGTATCATAATCGACTTACCTGGCCGTGAGAACGGCGGCGAGTCGATCACTGCCGCTCCCCCGTCGACTCCGCTTCCGCCTTTCACCAAGGTGGATTTCCGGAGTCGACGAGGAGCACGTTCGGGGATCGATTAAGCGCGTCTAAACGAGACGCGATAAATTGATCCCCGATAGATCGATTGCTCCCTGCCGATCCGGCGGGTAGTGAAGACCTAAGTTTTAAATGCAGATCAGGCCTTTCAGGGAGATTTTAGAGGTATATGTCTCCGCTGAAGAAGTGGGTATTCACCCAGGAAAGCTTATGCTCCAATACGTCTGTAAGTCTATAAAGTGCCACAGGACTCTTTGCCGCTTTTACAGATCCAGACTAACACTGATACATGTCTCCCCTTGTTATTCAGAGGGCAGTGCAGCTTAGCACTCCTTGCTCGGGGCTGTACCAAAAGATACAATTTGCTCAGAGTTTTAGTTTTCTATGCACCTATTGGCCAATATATGCTGGCTAGCATATCTATCTATCTTTTTCTCTCATAATAATAATATGTACTAGCACCACCATATATACATTATTATGCATTAAGCACAAATAGCATTAAGCACAATATTATAGCAGTTATATAGCCTAAGTTGGCCCAAACCTTTACTATAATATTGTTCACTTATTCTAAGTATCCCATAACACGTTGCATTTGTTGACGTAAGCTTTGGCTTAAGTAGATAGGGAAACTATCAGGATCAAGACATATGAATGTTCTACCTTGGTACAAACCTAGGAGGTGCCTTCACACTCTTAGTACCGGGAATGCACGTGTTATGAACAAAGAGATAAGGAGTACACTACAGTATCAGAAAAATAAGGTAGAAAGCCAATTGGTCAAATCTAGCATCAGATGACATACACAGTACCTTTTACTTATAAACAGGAAGGGTATAAAAAGATGGCTTTAAGGGTGTAATATTGGGAGCACACGTTCTGTGTAAGGTAAATATAACAGCACTGCATGAGATGGCTTCCCAGAAACTGGTATTGAACTTTTTTCCTGTGCTGTATTATTATTGGCTTAGACCAATAAACCTGACAGATATTGGTTATTTGGTCTCTTAAATATATTGCATAACAAACCAAAATGTGGTCAAGCACATGACTATACAATTTATTAACACACCAAACGTAGAAGAAGGAAGGTTCTACTTTTGTCTTTCCATTTCTTGGAATGTTTTATGCAGATGTCCAACTCCTCTGTCCCTGCCAATGACAGGTGGTTCATAATCAAAATTCATATGGTTTATGATCCAGGCCTGGACTTTACACAGACTAAGAATAAAACATCTGATCAAATTTATTCCTCCTCTGCTGTGCTGGAAGTGCAGCCACTAATGGACTTTAGATCTAGTTATTTATTAATTTTTTTAACCACTCCATTAATTGAATGCAATCTTGAATGTCTTTGGCACTCCTACCTAGACCCATTGTCTGGAAGTCCTACTTGTGATGCAATATGGGAACTTTTTAGTAATGTTTGTAGTCCCCCCACCCGCCCCCGTAACAGACATGTATATATCCTTTGTATCCTGCTGAGAGCAGAAACTAGGGGTTAGAGATAGGCTCATTATTTTTAATTGTGTTTACTTAATGTGAAAAAACTAATAACATTTAAAAAGGAGATTGCTTAAGACATGAAGAAAATGATGAAGGAAGGAATAACCAATGTGAGAGAGAAGAGGAGCTTTGTCTGAGACCTCAGGGATTCAGACTGTGCCGCCCACAAGGTGGGATGAAGAGAACTGCTGCTTCCGCCAGAGCTCAGATCCTGGTTCCACCAGGACCAGAAATCCTTTGAAGAGGGAGTGTGAGCTGTTTCACTGATCTAGCTGTACATTTTATGGTGATGTCAGGTCCTTTCTGGAGGATGTGAGCAGTGAATTAGCAGCCCTGTACAACAGGGCTGACAGGAAGACCATGCTGCTCTCCTTCCCACTAGGAGGCACTACAGGAAGCTGTGGGTGAACCATCCAGACTCACCTTAGCTCCCTCTCTCCAGTCAAGACCTTTCAAGGGCCATAGGTGCAGGTGCTAAAGCTCTCTGGCCCACCTGAGGGCTTTGCTGCCCTCTTCAAGTCCTTCAGGAAGGCACAAGGGAAGGGAATGGCAAGTAGCAACAATCCCCCCCAAAGAAGTCCTGAAGGAGAGGTAGATGCCTATGGCTTGCATCTGTGCCTAACCCCACTACTGTGAGGGGTGTGTTGGTTGTAAGCATCTGTCAGGGCATCTCTAGCTCCTTGGGTTGCTGTGGCCTTGCTCTAATCAGCATGATGATCTGTGTCCCCCTCCCAGGCCAAGTCCCTCACAGTAATGCTTTGGGAATTTGTGAGCATGAGGCAGTCCCTGCAACCCCCTATTTTCCAGTCCTACAATTGAGACCTCAACAGGTCATCTAATCCAGTCCCCTGTACTCATGGCAGGACTGAGTATTCTAGACCATCCCTCACAGGTGTTTGTCTAACCTGCTCTTAAAAATCTCCAGTGATGGAGATTCCACAACCTCCCTAGGCAATTTATTCCAGTGCTTAACCACTCTGACAGTTAGGAAGTTTTTCCTAGTTTCAAACCTCCCTTGCTGCAATTTAAGCCCACTGCTTCTTGTCCTATCCTCAGAGATTAAGGAGAACAATTTTTCTCCCTCGTCCTTGTAACAACCTTTTATGTACTTTAAAACAGTTATGTCCCCTCTCAGCCTCCTCTTCTCCAGACTAAACACACCCAATTGTTTCAATCTTCCCTCATAGGTCATGTTTTCTAGATCTTTAATCATTTTTGTTGCTCTTCTCTGGACTTTCTCCAATTTTTCCACATCTTTCCTGAAATGGGGCACCCAGAACTGGACACGATACTCCAGTTGAGGTCTAATCAACGTGGTGTAGAGCAGAAGAATTACTTCTCGTGTCTTGCTTATAACACTCCTGCTAATACATCCCAGAATGATGTTTTCTTTTTTTTAATTACACTATTGACTCATATTTAGTTTGTGATCCACTATGACCCCCAGATCCCTTTCCGCAGTACTCCTTCCAAGGCAGTCATTTCCCATTTTGTATGTGTGAAACTGATTGTTCCTTCCTAAATGGAATACTTTGCGTTTGTCCTTATTGAATTTCATCCTGTTGACTTCAGACCATTTCTCTAGTTTGTCCAGATCATTTTGAATTTTAATCTTATCCTCCAAAGCATTTGCAACCCATCCCAGGTTGGTATTGTTCACAAACTTTATCAGTGTATCTCTATGCCATTATCTAAATCATTGATGAAGCCTTTGAACAGAACTGGACCCAGAACTGATCCCTGTGGGACCACACTCAATATGCCCTTCCAGTTTGATTGTGAACCACTGATGATTACTCTCTGGGAATGATTTTCCAATCGATTCTGCACCCATCTTATAGTAGCTCCATCTAGGTTATATTTCCTTAGTTTGTTTATGAGAAGGTCATGCGAGACAGTATTAAAAGCCTTACTAAAGTCAAGATATACCATGGCTACTGCTTCCTCCCATCCACAAGGCTTGTTACCCTGTCAAAAAAAGCTATTAGATTGGAAGTTGATGGGTCTGTTGGGGATGGTACAACCCATACCCCTATTGGGAGACTCAGGCTTCTTTCTCTGGCGTGCCTTTCACCCCTCTCTTCCTCCCTTCTGCACTCTCCAGGAATGAATGTTAGCAGCAGCCTCCCTCCTGCTCTTCCTTTCTGGGGATTATGTAAGCTACATGCCACCTCCTCTTAGGGTGTTTTCCTTAGAAGCAGTGGTGCAACCAGATCAAAACTAGCTGGGAAGGAGGGGACCAGAAATGAAAGTGAATGAGTCATGAAGCCTCAGTGAGTGAGACATGCACAGGAAAAGAAAATATTAAGAGGGGACATGTCTCTCCTCTTTTCCTTCCCACATTCTTGCATCTATACCTAGATGCTTTGTCATAGGCCTATTTTCTGCATCAGCTTTTGTCCTTTTTCCCCATCAGCTTTCCTCTCTTCCCTTTTGTGGCTGGCAGTGAAACATTCTTCTCCACCTCCCTTCACACATTTGAAAGGTCTTGCAGGAAAACCTACTAACTTGCTTGTGGGCTCTGTCTCAGCATCTGCCTCCTGGAGAGAGATGGATTCTGCCCTCCTAGCGGTCTCTTGTTCTGAGGGCAGCTGTCCCTCTGACTGCCAGAAGGGAATACTTGCTGTTTGTGGTCTCAGCCCCTCTCCATTTCCTAACCGGCCAACTTGCTTCCTGCTGGTGCTGGAACTTGTGGTTGCTGTCTGGCTTAGAATCATAGAATATCAGGGTTGGAAGGGACCTTGGGAGGTCATCTAGTCCAACCCCCTGCTCAAAGCAGGACCAATCCCCAATTTTTGCCCCAGATCCCCAAATGGCCCCCCTCAAGGATTGAACTCACAACCCTGGGTTTAGCAGCCCAATGCTCAAACCACTGAGCTATCCCTCCCCCCTTGTTAATATCTTGTTAATATCTCTAGTTGTATGATGTTGCTCTGTGGTCACCATTCTGAGGTGCGTCAGCCGCTGTTTCCCCAGTCCCCAAGAGCATGGGCCAACGGTTCTGACAGAGTGGCTCTCGATCCCTATGTGCCCTGCTTTCATTTAATCAAGAAGCAGAGAAGCCTTCAGAAGCTGAGCACCAGAATCCTTGGACCCTGACCTTCTTCTATAGGGTAAGTACTCTCTCTGTTCTCAGAAAAGTGGAGCTTTACTTTGGGACCCTACGTGCTCCCATATGGGGGGCGCATAGGCGCCGACTCTGTGGGTGCTCTGGGCCTGGAGCACCCACAGGTAAAAATTAGTGGGCGCTCTGCACCCACCGGAAACCAAGCTCAGCTCCCCTCCCCACCCCCCCATCCCACCTCACCTCCTCCGCCTCCTCCCCTGAGCGCGCTGCGTCCCCGCTCCTCCGCCTACCTCCCAGCACTTGCCGCCACCAAACAGCTGTTTGGCGGCATAGCAAGCTCTGGGAGGGAGAGGGAGGAGTGGGAACATGGCGCGCTCAGGGGAGGAGGCGGGGAAGAGGTGGGGCTGGGGCAGGGATTTCAGGAAGGAGTTGGAATAGAGGCAGGAAGGGGGTGGAGTGGGGGCGGGGACTGTGGGGAAGGGGTTGGAATGGGGGCAGGGGTGGAGTAGAGTCGGGGCAGGGCCGGGGGCAGAGGCGGGTTGAGCACTGACTGGCACGAGCAGAAGTCAGCACCTATGGGGGTAGGATTGCAGAACCCAGTCTCCAGCCCGAGCCTGAACATCTACACACCAATTCTTAGCCCTGCAGCCCAAGCCCTGCGAGCCGAAGTCACTTGACCCAGTTGTGCCATGGCCATGCTGCAGGTCTTTTATTCCAGGGTAGGTGTTCCTTTGGAGGGCTGTGGTTTTGGATGGGCAAATATTTTCCTTGTAGGTTATAGATACCTACTAACCTCAGCCTTCCTGGTTAAAAGGCCAGTAGTGCACTGGCCTATCTCTGCAGGGCTCAGCTGTTACATTGGCTAGCTGCATACTGCTGTTGCCTCCCCTACTGCAGCCATGTGCAAGTTTTTTGTTTTACCTTAGCTTTCCTGTATGGGCTGCTGAGACTGATGTACCCTTGGCAAGCAGGGAGTGAACTGGGGCCGGGCTGCCTCAGTAATTCCCAAGCCAATTTGTTCCTTTGCCTTGACATGGAGCCTCTTCACCATGGACGCTGTGCTAGCTCCTCCATCCAAAGAAACCCCTGCAGACCCTTTTAGGTAGGTTCTTCCCTTGCTATTATTATGTTGTGATAACTGGGCCTACAAATTTACCCTAATTGTCAGCTCAACTGTAAAAAGTATGTGAACGTTCATAAGATGTCATGGTAACTAAATGCTGATGGGAAAAGGTATCAAAAGGAGACAGACTGAATTAGTCTAAACACAAAAGCCTCCTGATATAACTCAAGGACTATGTTAAACTCATGCTTGGTAAAGACAGAAGCTGTGGAATTGGAAATTAATGAATGGAAATTGGTGTGTTGGATATTAGGTTTAACTGATGGACAAAATAATGAGGGGATGGGCTATTCCACTCAGCACTCCCTTCTGGATCCTTGAAGAAAGAGACTTTGGGTAGAGGGGGAAATAGTAAGAACAGACAGAGGCTACTGGAGTGAGCTTCATCATTATGGCTGCAACCCCCATGTTTCCTGGGACCCTGAAACTTCTTGGTCTTAATCCTGAGAGACGTCCAGACCAGGCCAGAAAGAGGGACCCAGATGACATTACCACCCCACTGGTTCCAGCTGAATCCCAAACACCAGCTAAGATGAAATGGGATCGGACTTTAACAATAGGACCACCAACAGCTCCAGCTCATCTCAGCTAACTTCTTTTTTTGCCCAAAAGGACATCCTTGCCATCTTTGATACCATCTAAAAGACTGTCAGACAAGGGGTCATTTCCTTCTAAAACCTCTCTCCAGGGAAAGAGAAAAGGAATGTTGTTAAAATGAAGTCCTTACTTCATACTTCACATTTCAAATGCTTTAATTGTTTTCTCTTCTTTTCTGTATCTTTAATAAAAAGTTAAAAGCATTTTTAATGGTGGGTTTGCCACGGTACGAAGCAGACTGAGGTCTAACTATACCAAAACTTGGACCTTGTTTAAGACGGTTCAGTGTTGGACAGTGAATGGGTTATGTTAATACCTCTGGCCTATTTATTCCATTTAAATTAACATAACAGGCCCCTCTTTCAGCTGACTTCCTATCAGGCACCAATCCTCCTCCTGTCTTGCATCAGAATGCCATCGAGAGAGTCTAAGGAGGATCTAAACCTCAGTTCCATTCCTGGCCTCGCCCTTTCCTCCTTTCCCTAGGGCTCCTAAGCAGCAGCCTGGGGTTCAGTATATAATAGGCTATGATATCTCCTCCTCATGACAAATATCAAGCTCTCTTTCCAGCAGTTGGAGGAGGTTTCTTTTACTGACATCCCCCAACTCTCTGTGGTTGATCTTCAAGCTCAGTTGCCTGTCACTAGTCAAGAAGTTGCCTGGCAGTATTACATGTCTTCCAGCCCCTCAAGCAAGAATGACAGAAGAGTTTCCCTCCCTGGATATCTCTCAGATAACCCTTCTGACAGGACAAGAACTCTTTCCTCCTGCTTCAGGGACCTTTCCACTGTTTACTGGAAGCACTTATGTAATGCCAGTATTTGAACAAGCGGCTCCTACAAAAAATGACTCTCTTAGCATATAACAAACCTGGTTTTCCCCAGGGGGTGTGGGGTCACCGGGAGCAGAGAAAGAGACTGGGAGCCTATTTATGTTTTCCCATCTTAAATAAAATATTTTCTCATAACCATTACCAAGGAAGGAGCCAATTGGCAAAGAAAGTTCCAGTAAGTGCACTTGCTGGAAATGTTTATACTCTGTTCCTGAGAAACACACAGAATGTATTTATAGCACAGTGTTCAACTTACACAACTTGAACTTGTGTGTGTGCAGGCACATGTGAATCTAGACTTTATGTATCCTCTCAGGGAAATGTATTTGAAATATCCAATGGCTACAGGACTATACCAAGAAGCATAACGTTAACCTTTGCCAAAATATATCCAGGCTCATCTGCCTGAAGACTGGACAGCACCTTCTATAGCTTTTTAAGGCCACAAGGGATTCATAGATTTCGGTGCCAGAAGGGACCAACAGTTCAGTCTGACCTCCTGCATAACACATATGATAGGATTTTACCCAGTTACCCCTCTGTTGAGCACAATAACTTGTGTTTGATTAAAGCACAGATTCCAGAAAGGCAGGCAGTCTTGATATCAAGACATTACGGGATGGAGAATCCGCCAGTTCCCCTGGAAGCTTGTCCAAAGGTTTACCATCCGCACTGTTAAAAATGTGTGCCTTATTTTTAATTTGAATGCCTGTATTTGACTTCCATCCATTAATTCTTGTACTGCCTTTCTCTGCTAGACTGAAGTGCACTTTTTAGTGCCTGGTATTTTCTCCCCATCAGGGGACTTATTCACCAATCATTATGGGACCATTTAGTCTGACATGCATAACGCCCTCTCCTAGAATTTCACCCAGTGATTCTTATATCGTTGTGGCTGAACTAGTGCAGCACTCTTAGAAGGACATCCAGTCTTACCGATAGACTCAGAGTGATGAAGAATTTACTACATCCCAGCTAATCTGTTCTAGTGTCCTTACCATTAAAAATCTGCACCTTATCTTGAACAGAGAGGGTTGAGGCTTTGGTGGTTAACCTAATAGAACAAGCAAACACCAAGACTATGTAAATTGTGCAAAGTATTCCTCAACAGAGTCAACTAATGATATCTCTGACTTCAGTTGCTGGGTAACATCGAACATTTACATGCTCCTAGTCAATAATCTCTTCCGAACTTGTAGTCTACACCACCCACCAGTCTGTACCGAGCACAGTGTGTGTTTCTGTTTAAATAGACAGACAGCTATTAAAACGAAAACCAGTGAATCTAAAAGCATAAACATAAAAATTACCTGTTTTCCAATGTTTGTTTCCTTGGCAGACCATTATCTCCTATGACTTTCATAGATCCCAAGACCAGAAGGGATCACTGTGATCATCTAGTCTGACCTCCTGTATAGCATGAACCATAGAACTTCCCCAAAATAATTCCCACAGCACATCTGTTAGAAAAACATCCAATCGTGATTTAAAAATTGTCAGTGGTGGAGACTCCACCACGACCCTTGATAAGTGGTTCCGGTGGTTAATTATCCTCACTGTTAAAAATGTACTCCTTATATCCAGTCGGAATTTGTCTCGCTTCAACTTCCAGCCACTGGATCATGTTATATCTTTCCCTGCTAGATTGTAGAGCCCATTCTTAAATATTTGTTTCCATGTACATATTTATAGAATGTAATCAACTCACCCCTTAACCTTCTCTTTGCTAAACTAAATAGATTGAGCTCCTTGAGTCTATCACTATAAAGCATGCTTTCTAATCCTTTAATTATTCTCATGGCTTTTCCCTGAACCCTCTCCCATTTATCAACACCCTTCTTGAATTGTGGGCACCAAGCCTGGACCCAGTATTCCAGCAGTGGTCACACCAGTGCCAAACACAGAGGTAAAATAACCCCTCTGCTCCTATTTGGATTCCTCTGTTTATGCATCCCAGAATCGCATTAGCTCTTTCAGCCACAGTGTCACATTGAGAGCTCATGTTCAGCTGATTATCCACCATGACCCCCAATTTTTTTTCAATCATTGCTTTCCAGGATAAAGTCCCCCATTCTGTAAGTATGGCTTATGTTCTTTGTTACTAGATGTATACATTTTTATTTATCCATATTAAAACACATATTATTTGCCTGCTCCCAGTTTACCGGTGACCTGTCCTCTTCATTATTTACCACGCCCACAATTTTTGTTCTGCAAACATCTGCAAACAGTGGCCTCTCCAGGAATTGAAATGGGGGGTGGGTGTTCGAATTTACTGGAGGGGTGGGGGTGTCACTAAATTGGCATATAACTAGGTCACAAAACTAGGGGGGTGTTGGGGAAATTCAGGGGGGGTGTAGGGAAATCACTGTCTGCAAACTTTACCAGTGATGATTTTATGTTTTCTTCCAGGTCATTGATAAAAATATTAAATAGAGTAGGGCCAAGAACAGATCCCTGCAGGATCCTTTTGGAAACACACCCCACATGATGGTGATTCCTTGTTTACAATTACATTTTAAGACCTATCAGTTAGCCAGTTTTCAATCCATTTAATGTGTGCTGTGTTAACTACATATCGTTCTACTTTTTGTATCAAAATATTGAGTGGTACCAAGTCAAAAGCCTTACAAAAGTCTAAGTATATTGCATCAACACTATTACCTTTATCAACCAAACTTTTTTATGAGATTACAAGTTAAGTTAGTTTTACAGGATCTATCTTCCATAAACCCATGTTGATTGGCATTAAGTAGATTACTTTCCTTTAATTCTTTATTAATCGCGGCCCATATCTGCCCGCGATGGGGTGTACAAACCCCACACTGGGCCTCATAGGGTTAAAGGACAAGACTGGGTCCAGTTAGCCACGCCTCTCCAGACCTGCAGAGCATGCTCCAACTGGAGAAGAAGTTGAAAAGGGAGCAACACAGCTCAGATGGGAGAAGGCTGGGGAAGAAGAAAGCCCCCACCCCCCCAGGGTCCTGGAGAAGACCACCAGAGAAGCCTCCCTGAGAGGAATAAGACTGTATACTGAGCCCAGCTGGGGCTGAAGATTTAGTTATCTTTTCTTTTTACCTTATATTGGACTTGGAGCTGGGGGAGAGAAGCAGATGGTAGGAAGTGACCCCGGGAGGGTCACTCAGAAGGCAGACACTGGGTCAGAGAACTAATGGAGGGAGGCGGGGGGACTTGGGCTCCTCTACCAGCTGCCCCTTCTGCAGAAGGGGCCTAAGCCTCATGCCCACCTCACTCCCACTCTGGTAAGAAGAGGGACTGGACTGAAAGACCTTTCTGCTGGGAGGTGGCCCTAGCGCACTACCCACTAGGCCACCTAGCCCACCAAGGACTCTTATTACACAGCCATTCTGTTCTCTTGCAGGGGATCAATGTCAGGCTGACAGATTTATAATTACCTGGGTCATCCCGTTTACTCTTTTTGAAAACTGGCACAACGTTGGCACAAGGTTGGCTTTCTTTCAGTCATCTGGAACTTCCCCAGTGCTGCAAGACTTATTGAAAATCAACATTAACGGGCCAACAAGCACCTCAGCCAGCTCTTTTAAAACTCTTGGATGCAAGTTATCTGGATCAGCTGATTTTAAAAATGTCTAAAAAGGCAGTGGCATGGCCCTGCTCTGGCTCCTACATGTAGGGGCAGCCAGGGGGCTAAGCTCTACATGCTGCCACTGCCCCAGCCCTGATCCCCCTCCCATCCTCTGAACCCCTTGGTCCTGGCCTGGAGCACCCTCCTACACCCCAAACTCCTCATCCCCAGCGCCACCCAGGAGCCCACATCCTCAGCACGGAGCCCCCTCCCACACCCTGAACTCCTCATTTCTGGCTCCACCCCGGAGCCCGCGGCCCCAATCAGAGCCCGCACCCCAGCCCCAATTTTGTGAGCATTCATGGCCTGCCATACAATTTCTATTCCCAGATGTGGCCCTCGGGCCAAAGAGTTTGCCCACCCCTGTCCTAGTGTGATTTGGTGGTCTATAGCAGACACCAACTAATACCTCATCTTGTGCTTTATCTGTCAGGACATTGATCCCAGGGCCAGCTCCAGGCACCAGCCTACCAAGCACGTGCTTGGGGCGGCACCTCAGGGTGGGGTGGCACTCAGGTTTTTTTGTTTTTTTTGTTTTTTTTTTTCAATTAAAAAACCCACTCTTCCCGGCCGGGGGGAGCAGGGCCGTGCTTCCTGCCGGTGCCCCAGCCGGGGCGGCGGGCATGCCGGGCTCCCCGCCAGCACCCTGGTCGGGGCTGCGGGCAGCTGTTTTTTTTTTTGCCTGGGGCGGCAAAAAAGCCAGAGCTGGCCCTGATTGATCCATAAGCATTCAAAATCATTTTCTTCTGAGTTATTAGTGACTCGGAAACTGTAATGCCATTTTTTATATAGCATGCCACTCCCCTTTCCGTTTTGATCCTTCCTAAAGAGTTATAATCATTGAGTTTAACATTCCAACTGTGCGAATCATCCCACCAGGCTTCAGTAATACCAATTAGATCAAATTTATGCTCATAAATGAGCAATTCCAATTCCTCTTGTTTATTACCCTGTGTGACAGGGTTCTCAGCAGGAATGGCTCAGCCAGTCCTCGGTCACTCCAGCTCCAATTAAAGGAGGTAAATTGGAGCTGGCTGGAGACACCTGTACCTGATGGACAAAGGGGAAACAGCTGCTAGCCCAATTAGCCTGGGGCTATATACAGGCCCAGAGGCAGACAGGAAGGGCAGTCCAGGGCAGTCCTGTCCTCCTGGGTGCAGAGGCTAAGGAATCCTCAAGGCTTGAACCCCCAAGTTGTACCTGTTGAGAAGGTGGTGGATTGGCACTATGTAAATAAACTGCACTGGTGACTGCTGAGCCAGAAGGTCTTGGAGTGGTTTGTGGAGTAAAGCAGAGGCAGGACCAAGGGGAGCCCGGCTACACTCTGTTTCCTCACATTGGCATATGAGCAATTCAAGAATTTCTTCTCTTCATGGACCCTGTGAGTGCTTAGAGAGGATGTAGTATATCCTTGGAAGCACCTCCCCCTCCCTTTTTCTGTTCAGTTGCTGGAACCCTGGAGTCTTACTCCAGACTCCTAATCTTTAACTACTGTCTGGCCTTGACCTGTGTTCTTGAACAGGGTATTCGTAGAACCTTCTACTTCACCTTGATTTTCTTGTCCAGGGTGTTTCCATCTCCTAGAGTTTCCTGGTTGGGGTGTGGAATATTTTTAAAAAAATTCTCCTAATCTCCTGGTCTTCAGTGTGGGCTGTAGAATATCTTCAGTAAATTCTCCTGCTGGATCTTTGAAAGGGATAGATATATCCTTTTAACTTCTCATATTCAGGCTCAGGGATGATTTACACTTTGTAACTCTTCCCCTACTGTTCCTAGCTGAGAGGGAACAATAACTCTTCCTTGTGTTCCCACGCTGGTATGTGGCCAGAGCCAACCCTAGCAATTTGGAATGGGTCTGCAACTAGAGTTGCCAACCCTCCAGGGCTGTCCTTGGGTCTCCAGGAATTAAAGATTAATCTTTAATTAAAGATTATGTCATGTGATGAAACCTCCAGGAATATGTCCAACCAAAATTGGCAACCCTACTTGCAAAATAATTGTTCACCTTGCTCTCCACATCCTGTGTCCTCACAATGGACTGGATTTAGGATTAGAGGAAAGGTTGCCAGGCCGGTTGCATCCTAGCTTGGAAAGAATTCAAATCCACTGTAAATAAATAAAATCTCGCAATGCAGACTGGTGAAACTTTCACACAACACTTTAAAAAAAAAATCTCAGAACCTTTCTGAAAGCATCCAAAGCAAACAGCTCACCCAGGAGTCAGCCACGATTCCTGCAAAAACAAAGCAACTCTCTTGGGAGTGCAACTAACAACTAATCAACTCCTCCAGATAGGCCACCGATGACATGGGGACTAAAGCTGTCACTATCAACTCTGCAGGGGGAAATCAAATGGCCTATGGGGACACTTTCAATCAAAACTCAATTACATCCATTAAGGACTGAATGTCTCTGAATTAAAGTATTGGGAAAAAGCATATTAATAAAAATGTATTCACACAAACACAGGAACATGCAGATCCCATGTCTCTTTGACTTCCATTTTCCTAATATCACTGTGAGCAAAACAATAGCACGTCCCTTACCCTGCTTGTCTGTATGCCATGATCTTCAATCATTAAAAGGATTTACTTCAGGTCCGTATCATTGCCCTTCAGTAGGTATAACCCACTGGTCAGTGTCTGTTCCGTGTCCCTTCTGGGGACCGATCTACAGAGGACATGAGTCTGCTACATCTCATAGCAACAACGGCTGGTGCTTTTGCTCCAACTGGAGGGGCTCCTGCTTTTACTTCTGGAGGTCCCTGATTTAAACCCTGGTGTCAGCCCAAGAGGGCAGCAATCACCTAGTCATCTCAGTTCCCCACTGAGTCTCCCAAAGGCAACAGTCCACCACCAGTCTGGCATTTCTGAGGCAGCAGTTGTGTTGCCATCCTCCTCAGGTCACTGAGAATCCCAGCTGGCACAGAAATACCACTAACATCTCCCCCATGGAAAGGGAATAGAGCATCCCCATCCAACCCTTTCCAAAATTTGCATCCCCAAATCCCCCTCCAGGATTTACTACAACCTGCAGTGCCACAGAGTACTATGAGGTGTGGTTGTAGAACCTGATTGGGAGCTAAGTTCCATCCATGGCTCCAGCATCATTTAAAGCCCCCTAGTATTTCACAAATGCTGAAACCTGGGTTGCATAGGTCAATGGCACTTGTTTTTGGTACTCTTGGGGTGGGCTGTGTGCAACCACGTATAAAACCAAGGAACTAGTTGAGCAGTGGTTGCGTATTCCATTCAACAAATTACATTAAAAGAACATTAAAGTTGCAAAGGCAAGGATGCAAAAGTCAGGTTGTCCATGCAACCTTAATTTAGTCTCCGTGCATTATGGCACAGTTGTTAATTACATGATCACATACCATTTCCCCCTCACAGGACTCCTGCTTCATTCATTGAATGGGTTGTTATTCAATATTTCTTTTTATCCTCCTCATTCAATGTCTGGCCCCAGGACGTAGTTAACTCACACCGTCCAAAACCCTGCACTGTATACAAAACTACTAATTTCCTGTTGTGCCTTTTTTGCTCTTTACACTACAAATATAATATGAAAAAACCACTTGGCACAGTGGGGTCCAAATAACCATGTTCACTAGCTATATACAACATCCAAAACCTGGCTCCATGTACCCACTGCTGCTCTGGCAGGGTTCTGAAGCACAGAAAATGGGGGTCACTAGAGGATCACAAACCATTGAAAGAGATACTACCCAATTCCCAATTCGGGCAGGTGGGGCTTGTTAGCCTTGGAAGGCAGCCCACCTAGGAGAAGGAAAACTCTGATTTAAAACCTCCGCTGCCTTGTGGCAATACCCACTCATGGGAAAGGCTAAGGGAGTCAACCCTGAAACCAAATCCGGTGTTGGAGTCCCGATGGCGGTCTGACATTGTCCTCAACGTCATTCTGGCAACTCCTGCGACGCCACTGGTGCCAAGTTGTATCGACATTGTCTTTCCCTTGGATCCATCAGTTGCGTGGGGAGGGGGGTTCTGCTGCATGGGCAACAGCTGTTCCTCCATATCACCCTGCCCTGGCTTGCGCCCTGGAGAGGACACTCCAGCTTCGCCTCATAGCATCGATACAACACGGGAAGCAACAGTTTACCGGTTATAAGCCGCCTCCTCAATTAGCGTAGAGCTGGCACCAGGGGTTGCTTCCGACAGTGGGAGGGATCACCACGTCTCACTGGACAACTATCGCCTGCCTCAATCTGGGCAGCCCCCAGCCAATAAGGTGTTGTCCCGCCACAGTTCACCTGCTTCAGTGGGTGCGTGGGGCTTAGTGTACGTGAGTACCCGATAAGTGGACTGCGAACCATGCACCAGGCAACAACAAACGAAAACCAACATAAGAAACCAGCCCTCAAGTTAGGATGCTGGAATGTACGAACCATGACAACTGGCCTATCACAAGACCTTCAGGCAATCAGCGATGTTCGGAAGACTGCAGTCATCAACGATGAGCTAGCACGACTCCAAATTGATATAGTCGCATTGCAGGAGACACGGCTGCCAGACGCTGGGACTCTCAGGGAAAAGAACTATATGTTCTTCTGGCAAGGGAAGAGTGCCGAAGAAATCAGAGTGTGTGGTGTTGGATTTGCCGTAAGAAATTCTTTACTGGGGATGGTGGAACCTGGTCAACAAGGAACTGAAAGACTGTTACCACTCCGACTCCACACATCCACTGGACCTGTCAACCTGATCAGCGTGTATGCACCAACACTCGGCGCCACCAGGGATACCAAGGACGAGTTCTGTGACCAGTTAGACACGATCATCAGGAGTATCCCTAAAGAAGAGCACTTGATACTACTGGGTGACTTCAATGCCAGAGTGGGCGCTGACCACAACTTTTGGCCAACCTGTCTTGGAAAGTTTGGCGTTGGAGAAATGAATGAGAATGGACAACGACTTCTGGAACTGTGCTCGTACCATGACCTCAGCATCACCAACTCATTCTTCCAGACAAAGCCTCAACACAAAGTGTCCTGGAGACACCCTTGCTCCATGCACTGGCACCAACTCGACCTGATCATCACCAGGCGGGCTGTCTTGAAGTGCGTCCTGCTTACTCGCACCTTCCACAGTGCTGACTGCGACAGTGATCATTCGCTGGTGTGCAGCAAGATGAAGCTACAGCCAAAGAAGATTCATTGCTCTAGGCCAGAGGGCAAACCCCGCATTGATGTGAGCAAGACCGCACACCCAGACAAGGCAGAGAAATTTACCCATGAGCTCTCCGAGGTTCTGAACTGCATGCCTCCCGGTGGCTGCGCCAAAGAGAGATGGGACCACATCAGAGACGCAGTACACAGCACAGCCATGAAAGTTTTTGGAAAGAAACGAAAAATGAACAATGACTGGTTTGAGGCCAACTCCGCCACACTCACTCCAGCCATTGAAGAACGCCGCGCTGTTCACCTGGAGTACAAGCGTTCCCCCAGTCAGAGGACTCTACAAGAGTATCGATTTGCCAGGAGCAAAGTACAGAGACTAGCTCGACAGTGTGCAAATGATTACTGGCTCCAGCTCTGCCGGAGCATTCAACTATCTGCTGACACTGGAAACATCAGGGGAATGTATGATGGCATCAAGAAGGCCGTGGGACCCACAAAGAAGTGGAGAGTGTCACTGAAGTCTGCAACAGGCGAAAACATCCAGGACAAGGGCAAGCAGATGGATAGATGGGTGGAGCACTACTCTGAAGTGTACTCCAGGCAAAACACCGTCACCGAAGCTGCCCTCAATACCGTGGATGGTTTTCCCATTGAAACTGAGCTGGACGAGAAGCCCACCATGGAAGAACTGAAGAAAGTCATTGAGAGCTTGTCCACAGGAAAGGCTCCAGGAAAGGATGGCATCCCACCAGAAGTTATCAAGTGTGGCATCAATGTCCTCGTAGAACACCTCCACGACCTCCTCTGTCAGTGCTGGGATGAAGGTGCAGTACCTCAGGATATGAGAGACGCCAACATCGTGACCCTCTACAAGAACAAGGGTGATAGAAGCGACTGCAACAACTACAGAGGCATATCACTCCTGAGTGTTGTGGGTAAAGTCTTTGCATGCGTGATCCTGAACAGACTGCAGAGGCTTGCTGACAGAGTCACAGTGCGGGTTCCGAGCAGGGAGATCCACAACCGATATGGTTTTCTCCTTAAGGCAGCTGCAAGAGAAATGCAGACAACAGCATAAGCCACTACTCCTTGCCTTCATAGACCTGACCAAAGCTTTCGACCTTGTGAACAGAGATGGGCTGTTCAAGATCCTGGCAAAGATTGGCTGCCCACTGAAGCTGCTGAGTGTGATCCAGTCTTTTCACGACAACATGAAAGGCACAGTACTGTATGATGGCTTGTCCTCCGATGCCTTCGATATCCACAGTGGAGTAAAACAAGGCTGCGTTCTCGCTCCCACACTCTTCGGCATCTTCTTCGCAGTGTTGCTGAAACGTGCCTTTGGAAATTCCACAGAGGGAGTCTATCTCCACACCCGGTCTGACGGGAGACTTTTCAATCTGGCTCGACTAAAGGCCAAAAGCAAGGTACAGGAGGCAACAATAAGAGACATGCTGTTTGCAGACGACGCTGCCCTGGCCACCCACACAGAAATCGATCTCCAGCGTCTGATTGACCGCTTTTCCAGAGCTTGCGAAGAGTTCGGGTTGACAATCAGTCTTCAGAAGACCAAAGTTATGGCCCAGGATGCAGAACATCCAAGCATTGCCATCAATGACTATGTGCTAGAGGTGGTCAGTCAGTTCACCTACCTTGGATCTACCATCACGGACAACCTCTCACTGGACCCTGAGATCAACCGTAGAATTGGCAAGGCCTTCACAATTTTGGCCAGTTTGTCACAGAGAGTGTGGAACAACAACATGCTGACCATCAACACAAAGGTCGCTGTGTGCCGCGCATGTGTGCTAAACACTCTTCTCTATGCCAGCGAAACTTGGACCCCCTATGCTTCGCAAGAAAAGAGACTGAATGCCTTCGACATGCGCTGCCTCCGTCACATACTCGGGATCACTTGGAGTGATTGAATAACGAACAACAAGGTGCTGGAACGTGCCAAGATCTCCAGCATGTTCACTCTCCTCCGTCAAGATGGCTTGGCCATCTAAGTCGCATAGAAGATGGACGGATACCCAAAGACCTGTTGTATGCTGAACTTGCCTCCGGAAACAGAGCTACAGGACGGCCCCACCTTCGCTTCAAGGATGTCTGTAAGAGGGACCTGAAGACTGTTCAAATCGACATCAACAGCTGGGAAGAGCTCGCCCAGGACAGATGCAGATGGAGACACGCTCTGACCACTGGATTGAAAACTGGTGAAGACAAGCTGCGGCAGCTTGCCGAGGAAAAGCAGGTTCAACGAAAAAGGAAGCAGCGGCTCCAACCCACAGCTGACACCGCCTTCAAATGCAGCAAATGTAATCGAGACTGCCACTCTCGTGTGGGGCTCTACAGCCACAACAGACGCTGCACAACCATCAACTAAATATTCCCCATGGGCGCATATCCATCGTCTCTCGAGACTAACGGACGCCAACAACAACAACCCAATTCCTATACACTGCATTTCCTCATGAGCATTTCTGTGGTGCTCTCACCATAGTATCTGAGTGCTTCATAAACATTAGTGAATTAATCTTCACAGTACCCCATGGTATTAGGTGCTGCTATTATCCCAATTTCACAGGAAAACCACTGAGGCACAGCGATACAAAGGCCAAATTGTCAGAAGTGTCTACTACTTTTGGGTGTCCACCTTGGGACACCTAGGGCCATTTTGTTTTCCCAGAGAACTTAGCATTTGTATAACACTTAATATGTTCAAAGCACAGCTCCAGTTGACAGCAGCTGCATTTGTGAATGCTTAGAATCTGCAAATTTTCTAATTAAAAAAAACAAACCAGAAAACAACTGAACAATAACAACAACTCTATCATGTGAAACCATATTGAACCCCAGTTTGGGTCATCAGCAAGGTTCAGACATTTAGATCCACAGCAGAGTCCTCTGTCACTAGACCTAATGGAGTAACTGATAGCAATGGAAGGCTGTTATCCTCTATGTGGACCAGCTGGTAGAGGGGGATGTGGCACATTACCGTTGGGTCTCACAGCTACTTACTGACAGCAGAGGAAAGCCAGGACTCCTGGGTTCAATTCCAGGTTTTGAAGTCCCACTGTATCCCCAACCTGTCTCTGTCAACTTCTGCTCCTATCTAGGTCTCCCACATCCTGTAGCTCCTGCTCCTCTTCTGTGCATCCCTTCTGCTGTCTCTCCACCTCTGGCTACTGCATCTCCACCTCCCCAAAGGCCTGGCTTTCATCTCTTTGCACTCCTTCTTCCGCAGGCTACTTGGGCTTCAGCAGCTCTCAGGTCTTGTGCCTAGAGGCCCCCTTGGATCTGGGAGGAGCTATTGATGGAAAAGATCTGTTTAGCCTCTAAAGCCCTGGGCTGGAGCATACTCAGCACAGGCAGAATTGGTAGCAGCCTAACTCTAACAAGTTTCTACAGAGCATGTGAGAACTGAGATGAGTTAGAGGTTTATAACTTGTTCAAATTTAGGTAAATTTTCAGTTTTCACAGAGACAGCAAAAAGCACCTGTCACATTGTTCTCTCGTCCTTTCCCCTGGGGGAGAAGTGTGCACAGTGGAGTCTTGTATTGTGATAGGGTGTTTTTTTTTTAATATACATGTTGCTATATAT
The DNA here is from genome assembly GCA_033296515.1 of Macrochelys suwanniensis. Taxonomy (NCBI): domain Eukaryota; kingdom Metazoa; phylum Chordata; order Testudines; family Chelydridae; genus Macrochelys; species Macrochelys suwanniensis. The sequence goes on from CM065775.1 coordinate 14,866,154, forward strand.
TTATGTTAGAGAGGCAAGGTCAAAGAAATGCAGCTTGCACTTGGAGCTGAAGGTGGGAAGGTTGGTGATGCTCCTTAGATCAAAGCATGACGCCGCTAGAGCTTCTCAACAAAGCACTTAGAAAAATGTTTCTAACATGGGCAAAACAAGGTATTTTCGCCTAGTGTACCAACTCTTCACAATTTGTTTTTCTTAAAGTCCTAGCTCCTGGCTCCACATGATTACAGGAGAATCATAGAAGTGTAGGATTGGAAGGAACCTTAATAGGTCATCTAGTCCAGTCCCTTCCACTCAAGGCAGGACTACATAATATTCAGACAAGTCAGGATCTCAGTTTTCATTTAAAACAAAAACAAACCCTGTTTCCATTCCTCTTGGTTGCAGAGAAAAGCTTGAAAATGTGATCCCCGTGCACCCTAAAGGTTTGGAAATCAGAAAAGAAATACAAATAATGAATTTTAAAAAACACAATATAATTTGGGTTCTTTTAAAGCTAATCTCATGATTTTTTGGAGCTTGACTCATGATTTCTGAATGCTTGAGATTGGCAATTGCTGTTATGGAACGTGTTATGCAATTTTAATTATAGTCAGTGTTAACCATTCTGCCTATAATCACATTCTTTTGTTGTTTGCATTTTATCCTCTCTGTCTTTTCTGCTTTATTATGGTGTTGGCTGTTGTATCATTCTTTAAGTTTGGCTTTATCTACTTCAATTTTCTTCTTGGAATAGAGGGAGAGTTGCATATATGTATTTATCTAGTTAGGATGCAACTTCTTGAATGGTCTTGGAGCTATTTTTGAAAAGTGTGACAATGGCTACATTGTTATCAGTCTGCTCTTCCTACTTCAGTGAAGTCAAGTTTTTGTTTGTCTAAGACTCTGTTTTGGCTCTGATAGTGAACTGGCAGCAGAGTGTCATACCATGGCTTTATCCTCTTTGTGTAGCATGCAGGGGCCCAGTCAGGATCAGGGCCCCATCGCCCTGAGCAGCACCATACAAACACATGGCAAGAGACAGTCCCTGGCCCGACCTGCTTACCATCTGTGGCCCCCAGACCTAAAAACGCTTAGATTTGTGTAACTTTACCTACATGATTCCTCCCACTGAAGTCTATGGGGCTGCTCCATGAGTATGTTCTTAAATGTTTGCAATATCAGGGTCTAATTTAAGACAAGGTGAATCAAGTGAGCCTAACAGATTACTGAAGGTGGAGGGCGGGGCGGGGCGGGGGGGGGGGAAATGAGGGTCAGGGGGATCAGAATGCCTGGTGGTTACAAATTAGCTACCTGCACTTTTAGCAGATTTGAGTCAGTTTTGTCTTAGGTACAGGCCATAACCCTTTCCTGCCTGAGTCCAGCAGGGATAGGGTGTATCCCAGGCTATGACCCTTTCCTGCCCAGGGTTCCTGGGTGGGGGTGTCTAGCCCAGGCTGTGACCCTTTCCTGCCCAGGTTCCCGGGTAGGGGTGTCTATCCCAGGCTGTGACCCTTTCCTGCCCAGGTTCCTGGGGGTGTGTGTGTAGCCCAGGCTGTGACCCTTTCCTGCCCGGGTTCCCGGCTGGGGGTGGGGGTGTCTAGCCCAGGCTGTGACCCTTTCCTGCCCGGGTTCCTAGGTGGGGGTGTTTAGCCCGGGCTGTGACCCTTTCCTGCCCGGGTCCCCGGCTGGGGGAGGGGGTGTCTAGCCCGGGCCCCCAGCTGGGGGTGGGGGTGTCTAGCCCCGGCTGTGACCCTTTCCTGCCCGGGTCCCCGGCTGGGGCGGTGGGTGTATATCCTACACTGTGACCCTCTCCTGCGCGGGTTCCTGGCTGGGGTGGGGGGTGTCTAGCCCAGGCTGTGACCCTTTCCTGCCTGGGTCCCCGGCTGGGGTTGGGGGTGTCTAGCCCGGGCTGTGACCCTTTCCTGCCCGGGTTCCCGGCTGGGGTTGGGGGTGTCTAGGCTGGGCTGTGTGACCCTTTCCTGCCTGGGTCTCCGGCCGGGGGCGGGGGGGTGTCTAGCCCGGGCTGTGACCCTTTCCTGCCCGGGTCCCCAGCTGGGGTTGGGGGTGTCTAGCCCGGGCTGTGACCCTTTCCTGCCTGGGTCCCCGGCTGGGGTTGGGGGTGTCTAGCCTGGGCTGTGACCCTTTCCTGCCCGGGTCCCCGGCTGGGGTTGGGGGTGTCTAGGCTGGGCTGTGTGACCCTTTCCTGCCCGGGTCTCCGGCCGGGGGCGGGGGGTGTCTAGCCCGGGCTGTGACCCTTTCCTGCCCGGGTCCCGGCTGGGGTTGGGGGTGTCTAGCCCGGGCTGTGACCCTTTCCTGCCCGGGTCCCGGCTGGGGTTGGGGGTGTCTAGCCCGGGCTGTGACCCTTTCCTGCCCGGGTCTCCGGCCGGGGGTGGGGGGTGTCTAGCCCGGGCTGTGACCCTTTCCTGCCCAGGTTCCTAGGTGGGGGTGTTTAGCCCGGGCTGTGACCCTTTCCTGCCCGGGTCCCCGGCTGGGGGTGGGGGTGTCTAGCCCGGGCCCCCAGCTGGGGGTGGGGGTGTCTAGCCCCGGCTGTGACCCTTTCCTGCCCGGGTCCCCGGCTGGGGCGGTGGGTGTATATCCTACACTGTGACCCTTTCCTGCGCGGGTTCCTGGCTGGGGCGGGGGGTGTCTAGCCCAGGCTGTGACCCTTTCCTGCCTGGGTCCCCGGCTGGGGTTGGGGATGTCTAGCCCGGGCTGTGACCCTTTCCTGCCCGGGTTCCCGGCTGGGGTTGGGGGTGTCTAGGCTGGGCTGTGTGACCCTTTCCTGCCTGGGTCTCCGGCCGGGGGCGGGGGGGTGTCTAGCCCGGGCTGTGACCCTTTCCTGCCCGGGTCCCCAGCTGGGGTTGGGGGTGTCTAGCCCGGGCTGTGTGACCCTTTCCTGCCCGGGTCCCCGGCTGGGGTTGGGGGTGTCTAGCCCGGGCTGTGACCCTTTCCTGCCCAGGTCCCCGGCTGGGGCGGTGGGTGTATATCCTACACTGTGACCCTTTCCTGCCTGGGTCCCCGGCTGGGGTTGGAGGTGTCTAGCCTGGGCTGTGACCCTTTCCTGCCCGGGTCTCCGGCCGGGGGCGGGGGGTGTCTAGCCCGGGCTGTGACCCTTTCCTGCCCGGGTCCCGGCTGGGGTTGGGGGTGTCTAGCCCGGGCTGTGACCCTTTCCTGCCCGGGTCTCCGGGCGGGGGCGGGGGGTGTCTAGCCCGGGCTGTGACCCTGCGCTGCCCGGGTTCCCGGGTAGGGGTGTCTATCCCAGGCTGTGACCCTTTCCTGCCCAGGTTCCTGGGGGTGTGTGTGTAGCCCAGGCTGTGACCCTTTCCTGCCTGGGTTCCCGGCTGGGGGTGGGGGTGTCTAGCCCAGGCTGTGACCCTTTCCTGCCCGGGTTCCTAGGTGGGGGTGTTTAGCCCGGGCTGTGACCCTTTCCTGCCCGGGTCCCCGGCTGGGGGTGGGGGTGTCTAGCCCGGGCCCCCAGCTGGGGGTGGGGGTGTCTAGCCCTGGCTGTGACCCTTTCCTGCCTGGGTCCCCGGCTGGGGCGGTGGGTGTATATCCTACACTGTGACCCTTTCCTGCGCGGGTTCCTGGCTGGGGCGGGGGGTGTCTAGCCCAGGCTGTGACCCTTTCCTGCCCGGGGCCCCGGCTGGGGTTGGGGGTGTCTAGCCCGGGCTGTGACCCTTTCCTGCCTGGGTCCCCGGCTGGGGTTGGGGGTGTCTAGCCCGGGCTGTGACCCTTTCCTGCCCGGGTTCCCGGCTGGGGTTGGGGGTGTCTAGGCTGGGCTGTGTGACCCTTTCCTGCCTGGGTCTCCGGCCGGGGGCAGGGGGGTGTCTAGCCCGGGCTGTGACCCTTTCCTGCCCGGGTCCCCAGCTGGGGTTGGGGGTGTCTAGCCCGGGCTGTGTGACCCTTTCCTGCCTGGGTCCCCAGCTGGGGTTGGGGGTGTCTAGCCCGGGCTGTGTGACCCTTTCCTGCCTGGGTCCCCAGCTGGGGTTGGGGGTGTCTAGCCCGGGCTGTGTGACCCTTTCCTGCCGGGGTCCCCGGCTGGGGTTGGGGGTGTCTAGCCCGGGCTGTGACCCTTTCCTGCCCGGGTCCCCAGCTGGGGTTGGGGGTGTCTAGCCCGGGCTGTGACCCTTTCCTGCCCGGGTCCCCAGCTGGGGTTGGGGGTGTCTAGCCCGGGCTGTGACCCTTTCCTGCCCGGGTCCCCGGCTGGGGTTGGGGGTGTCTAGCCTGGGCTGTGACCCTTTCCTGCCCGGGTCCCCGGCTGGGGTTGGGGGTGTCTAGCCTGGGCTGTGTGACCCTTTCCTGCCCGGGTCTCCGGCCGGGGGCGGGGGGTGTCTAGCCCGGGCTGTGACCCTTTCCTGCCCGGGTCCCCGGCTGGGGTTGGGGGTGTCTAGCCCGGGCTGTGACCCTTTCCTGCCTGGGTCCCCGGCTGGGGTTGGGGGTGTCTAGCCCGGGCTGTGACCCTTTCCTGCCCGGGTTCCCGGCTGGGGTTGGGGGTGTCTAGGCTGGGCTGTGTGACCCTTTCCTGCCTGGGTCTCCGGCCGGGGGCAGGGGGGTGTCTAGCCCGGGCTGTGACCCTTTCCTGCCCGGGTCCCCAGCTGGGGTTGGGGGTGTCTAGCCCGGGCTGTGTGACCCTTTCCTGCCTGGGTCCCCAGCTGGGGTTGGGGGTGTCTAGCCCGGGCTGTGTGACCCTTTCCTGCCGGGGTCCCCGGCTGGGGTTGGGGGTGTCTAGCCCGGGCTGTGACCCTTTCCTGCCCGGGTCCCCAGCTGGGGTTGGGGGTGTCTAGCCCGGGCTGTGACCCTTTCCTGCCCGGGTCCCCAGCTGGGGTTGGGGGTGTCTAGCCCGGGCTGTGACCCTTTCCTGCCCGGGTCCCCGGCTGGGGTTGGGGGTGTCTAGCCTGGGCTGTGACCCTTTCCTGCCCGGGTCCCCGGCTGGGGTTGGGGGTGTCTAGCCTGGGCTGTGTGACCCTTTCCTGCCCGGGTCTCCGGCCGGGGGCGGGGGGTGTCTAGCCCGGGCTGTGACCCTTTCCTGCCCGGGTCCCCGGCTGGGGTTGGGGGTGTCTAGCCCGGGCTGTGACCCTTTCCTGCCCGGGTCCCCGGCTGGGGTTGGGGGTGTCTAGCCTGGGCTGTGACCCTTTCCTGCCCGGGTCCCCAGCTGGGGTTGGGGGTGTCTAGCCCGGGCTGTGTGACCCTTTCCTGCCCGGGTCCCCGGCTGGGGTTGGGGGTGTCTAGCCTGGGCTGTGTGACCCTTTCCTGCCCGGGTCTCCGGCCGGGGGCGGGGGGTGTCTAGCCCGGGCTGTGACCCTGCGCTGCCCGGGTCTCCGGGCGGGGGCGGGGGGTGTCTAGCCCGGGCTGTGACCCTGCGCTGCCCGGGTTCCCGCCGGGGCTGGGTGTAGCCAGGGTAGCCCCGCCTCCGCCCATCTCGTTCAGCCGGGGGCGGAGTGAGCTGGGTTCAGGCTCCCCCGCGCCGCGCTCTCCGCTTTACTCCGCGGCTGCTGCTGGCCGAGGGCTGACATCGGGGAGCAGCGGAGGCGCTGAGCGAGCGGAGCCGGCTGCCGGGGTCCCTCCTCCCGCGGGCTCTGCCGCTGCTCGGGCCCCGCGCCCGGCTCGCGTCCCCCTCCTGGAGAGGCGCCGCTCGCAGCGCCCCGGCGCCGGGGAGGAAGCGGCAGGTTCCCCGCTTGGCGCGGCTCCGAGTGCCCGGAGGAGCCGGGCGAGGAGGGCAGCCCGCCCCGGGGGCACTTCTCGCCGCGCGGCCGGGGGCGGCGGACCGGCCGCTGGAAGTTGCCGGGAGTGGCTCGGAGCTGGTGGCTTCCCCAGGTGAGCGCCGCTGCCCGCTGCAAAGGGAGCCAGCCCGGGGGCGGGGGGACAGGAGGGGGAGCAGAGCAGAGCAGCCTGCGGTGTCGGGGGGCGATGGGGGACCCTGCTTCCCCCCCACACTTCTGACAAGCCCCTGGGGACAGGAGGGGATGCATCTGGGCGTGTGACCCCCTTTCCCAGCGGCTGTGAGGGCGGGCGTGGAAACCCCGGGTGCGTCTCTCTCCTTTTCCCCCCGCGTCCTCCTCTCCCCGACCCCGACAGCTCCCTGGGGAGCTGGGTTGGGGGAAGCAGGTCCGGGGGGCGGGGGGAAGGAGGATGGAGAGATTCCCCTTTGGAGAGGGGGGTGTTTTGCGGGGAGTCTCCCCTGGATGTGGCGCTCGCCCCTGGGCGGGGGTGTTCGTGCACCTCCCCTTAATCAGGGGCCAGCGAGATGGACTGTTAGCCCCGTTGGCTGGCAGCTGGCTTAGCAGAGCAGCCCTGGGGGTAAGTAGGTGGGATCCCATGGAGAGCGGTGGGGGTGGCTCTCTCTGCCCGATTCGCGTGACAGTGGGATGGGGATCCCCTGGCATGACAGTCGCCCTCCCACCGTGCTCTCTGCCCTTCCAAAGTTTGTGACTGGCTGTCCTGGCCACGCGGGATGCTCTGGTGGTGCTGGGCCCGAGGGTATTGTGCAAATCATCATGAGGATGAATGCCAGCCGCCCAGCTGGAGAGGGGGCACCCAGTCTGGGGTTATAGGATTGCTCACACCGGTGCCGGGCAGCCGATTGTGAGCATTACATTTCATCTGGGTTGCATCCGGCTTTGTTTTTAACGCCGTGTTAGGTATGTGTGTGTTCACATCAAAACTGCTATGGGAATGATGACTGCATCTGCACTGCCCTGGCACCCTCCAGAGCCGTGTGTGGCATTTTTCAGGATGGGGGGTTATCTCATGTCTTGAAATCCTGAGCCAGCAAAATCGGCGAGCCTGAGGTAGATTAATGCAGCCTCATTAGTTTAGTCAGGAGGAACACGCTGGGTCAATGCAGACAATTAGAAGCCTCCCCTAGTGTCTTAATAAGTCTGACAGCATGTCTCTGCCTGGTGACACCTTCCAGGGGGTTAGCTTTGTTTTTATTAAATCTCCTTTATTCATATTGCTAGGGGGGAAATGTGCAGGAGAATCCATGGCCTTTTGCCTTCTTTGCAAAGAAAGCGCCAGAAAAGGAGGAAATTCTGAAAGGGAGTGAAGGAAGAATGAAGGGGCCTGGGAATGAATGATACATGCTTGGAGAATATTTGTTTTATTTACACCCCTTTCCCTCTGCAATCCCTCTGTACTTGGTGAATAGACTTCCAGGCATTGAAAACTGTTTGCCTTAGCACTTTCTGGCATTAAAACTACAGAGATTCAGATGTCTTGGACCAGATGGCAAAGCAGGATTCTTCAATCCTGGAAATCTGTCCTCTTCAGATTTTGCAACACTTCCTATTTTTAGGAGAAGAATCATAGCGCAAATAACTTGATTTGAGATCACTCATACGTATCCTGTCTGCTTGTATGTTTTTTTCTGGTGGGGAAGGGGAGAAAAGGAAATATGGATGTAATCTGAAATGCTTCAAAAGGTGCACACTGTTGGGCAGTAAGATGGTGTGTGTGAAACTTTAAAGATTAGTTCTGATTCTGTTTGTACTGGTTTTTGATTGATAGCTCTACAGAGGAATAATGGGAGCTCACAGAATAGTTCTCTATAATGGCTTGTCTACATTAGAAAGTTCCACCATGCATTTACATGGTTAGATCAGTGCATTTTACTCTGTGGTGACACTTTAGACCGTGGTGGCCAACCTGAGCCTGAGAAGGAGCCAGAATTTACCAATGTACATTGCCAAAGAGCCACAGTAATACGTCAGCAGCCCCCCGTAAGCTTCCCTCCTCGCACCTCCCGATCAGCTGTTTCGTGGCACGCAGGAGGCTCTGTGGGGAGGGGGGGGGGAGTGAGAGCACAGCAGGCTCAGGGGAGGGGGCAGGAAGGGGTGGAGTGGTGGCAGGGCCTGTGGCAGAACCAGGGGTCAAGCAGTGAGCACCCGGTGGCACATTGGAAAGTTGGCACCTGTAGCTCCAGCTCCGGAGTTGGTGCCTATACAAGGAGCCGCATATTAACTTCTGAAGAGCTGCATGTGGCTCCAGAGCCACAGGTTGGCCACCCCTGCTCTAGATGATGTAGACAGTACTGTGTCCAAAAATCCTGCAAATAAGGCTGTTTTATTTTAAAGACCTGTTTGGGATAGGATTAAACACTGTCTTTATCAGAATAAGTAGGATGGTTCTACCTTGCTTTGTGGTTTAGATTCACTACTACCTAAATTACTGGTCTGTAGATAGCATACCTACCACTTAGCATCTAAGCCCTGGGCTACACGGGGGTGTGTGTGTGTGTGTGTCAATCTATGATACGCAACTTCAGCTACGTGAATAACGTAGCTGAAGTCGGTGTATCGTAATCAACTAACCTGGCCGTGAGAACGGCGGCGAGTCGATCGCTGCCGCTCCCCCATCGACTCCGCCTCCGCCTTTCACCGGGGTGGATTTCCGGAGTCGACGAGGAGCATGTTCGGGGATCGATTAAGCGTGTCTAAATGAGACGCGATAAATCAATCCCCAATAGCTCGATTGCTCCCCGCCGATCCAGCGGGTAGTGAAGACAAGCCCTAAGAGTGTCTAGTCACTGGCAGATTTAGTGTATATTGAGTTGTCTTCCTTTTGAATTGTTGGGTATATTGGTCATCTGTTCATACAGAACACAATCCCTTAACACACCATCTAGTCATTGCCCACTTTCCATCCTGATTGTTCCACAATTTGGGAAGAGGTTGCTATTTTTTATCATATTTTTCACTTGCACTGTCAAGCCTTGAAGTCTGCTTCAAACTGGTAATCAAACAGTAGTAATTCAACTGTAAAAAGCCTCTTTATAAATCAGAAGCCGCCACTTAAATGTGCATATCAGATCAGTTGTAAGATAGTTAATTTTAGAGTGGGTGTTTCCTTCAAGCTGTGCAAAACACTTCTTTAAAAGAAAAGGTTCTTTGCGTGTAAAAAAGCAAAATGACCAAGATTTGTCCACTGCCATTCACTGCAGAAGCACAAATTAAATGAATTCTGGGCCAGTACATTTTATTTGGTGTCTGTCAATTTCCAAAGCTTTTAATTTATTAGGGAAATTCTTCCTTTGCACCAGGAAGACTATGATTAGATGCGATATCTTGAATCTGCTCTGTGGGCCAAGGATTATTTGTTTCTTTCACTTTATAGAAAGTGCCATGCATATTTACCATCCTCTATAAATAACTGTGTGTTAGAATTGCCCTAGTTTTTTTTCTTCTAACTTGTACTGTTGTGTGGATTTGGTTATCCCATCATTATCTTAACACTGAACAAGGTAAGATTCCCATTAGCAAGTGTCTTGTTCTGTCAGGTAGGTGCCCATTGCTGCTTGAAGTGTGGCCTGTGGCAGAGTGCTGCAGATGCACCTGCTGGGGATGTTAACCAGAGTTTGAATGATTCCTTTATCAATCTTTATCTGCCCCCTGCCCTCAGACATCCTGTCTTTCTCTCCAGCAGTTGATGTCCAGCATAGCACATTTGTGCAAGGTGTGGATTGGAACTCAATTTGATGCTAAAGGTAGTTAAAGAAACTATTATCCCCTCCAAAAGGATTTTAATAACTAGACCTTTTTTGTAACTCATTATCCAAAAGATAGTGATTAACTAACTGAGAAGATGTATTAGAGGCTTGTCAGACACTGTTCATATTTCTCCTTCAAGAGTCTCTGCTGTGATGCTATATTTCAGCTCTAAAACAAGTACACAGCTCTTACTTTCCCTGCATTGATTTACAATCTCCATGTAACTCTTTGTGGACACTCTTATTTTTCCAAACCAATGCTTCGTTGGTTATATATGTACATACTGTAGCTTTAAAATTAATGCTAGCTGGCAGGAACAATCCATCACTTGTTAATGATGTAACAAATCTGTGGTCACTTGGGATTTCAATGCTGTCACTATATTGCATGCCACAGCCACACTAAATTACCTGATATCTGCAAGGGTAGAACTCTGATTCGCCGGCTTCAAAAGCAGAGGAGTAACAGGAAAACCTCAGCAGAGGTTAACAGTATAGGGACTATACCCAAAGTCGATCTCTTTGATTCTGGTCAGAAGAGGACAGTGCTACACAAACCAGCCAGTTCATTTAAAATGCTAATACTCTGTTTCATAGCACCTTTCACCTTGCTAACATTAAGCCTATTAAAGAATCTCCATTTTTACAGGGGAGGTAAGAGACAGAACTGAAATTCATTGACCTTCTCAAGGTCACATTGTGAACTAGAGACCACAAGAAATAGAACCCAGCATATCCGGTTCCCAGTCCCCTGCTCCAAGCACACTCCCTTCCAGGCAGGGTCCTTGCATATTTGTTTTGTACAGTACCAAGTACACACTGATGGTATCGAGCACATGAAGAAGGGGGTATGTATGTGTGCATAAAGCAGGGGGAAGGGTTTGTAAGGGAATTCTAAATGGTTGTCTGTAGTAACAGGGGATTGTGTTAAACAATGACTGGAGAAAACTATTGTTTAATAAAACCCTAAACCATCTTGATATCTGGTTTTGTTGTGTTCTTTTTTTTTAAGCCACTTTCTCTCAATTCCCTCTCCCCCCATTCTGAACAGCTGCCTTGTGATTTTTTTTTGGACTAATATCCTATCGTTGCTTGATACTGTAGAACACACGCCACCTTATCTCTTTAATATGTAGTTTAAAATATTTTTATAATGTTCCTGCCAAGAAAGACTGTCAAGATAAATGTGTTCTTCTGAAGATGTTCAAACTAGATTTCTCTTGAATTGCTTGGGGTGGGGGCAATCGTAAACCTTTCCATGCTAAGGTTGATCTCGGAATGCATTGTACTTAATCAATACACGATTGAAGCGGTACCCGGCGGTTGCTTTAGTTTTGTCTGCTTTGTCCGCTCAGACTTCAATTACACAGAATCATCCTTATACACAATGTAAGGGTGAATCTTCCGCCCTCCCCTCCTCTTGTGTATGTGAAAAATCTGCAAATAATCTCTTGCTTAACTTTAGGGGCACCTGAAGTTTGGGTGCTAAATGCTCAATTGTAGCCGTAGCCACATTGGTCCCGGGATATTAGAGAGACAAGGTGAGTGAGATAATATCTTTTATTAGACCAACTTCTGCTGGTAAGACCTCAAGAGCTTGTGTCTCTTCACCAACAGTAGTTGGCACAATAAGAGAGAGTGCCTCATCCGCCTTGAATTTGATGGGGGTTGAGGGTGCCTTGGCAGCTTTTCAGGATCAGGTCTATAAGGGTATCATTTGTTTTTTTTAAATTGTTTGTAGAAAGTGGCTGCTGAGGAAGGGACCCTCTCCGCCCCTGCCCTCTGTTTTTGTGGAGGTGGTACTGGTGACAGACCACAAATTTAGGCATCAATCCTGCAATGAGCTCTGTGCTGCCAGACTCCTGCAGCCATGCAGATCCTCACTGAAAGCTCTTCTCTTATTTATAAATAGCAAGTGCTTGCTTGGAAATGGTTCTGTGCAATCATGGTTTATATATGAAAGCCCTATCTATTATTTACATGTCAAGGCACTGATCCTTCAAGTTACCCCACTGGGCTTCCATTGGGGCACAGGGTTCTGCAGGATTGCTTGGTTGGGGTCTAAGTGATTTCAGCTGAAATAACTCTGATCTACTGTACTCTTCTCCACTTGTACTGTTTGTTTACTATTTGCTGTTTTGTTGCTCTGGACTGGTGATGCTAAACTGGTCAGTTTCACTTTCAGACTACTGTTAAGCTGATGCAGTGTGTGACTTCCAAGGTAGGAGAACACGGTTTAAAAACAAACTCTATTATTTCTCTTTGCAAAACCTTAAATTCTGGTCATGTGCTACTGGCACTGTGCACTTATAAATATCGCATCTGTGTCACAGTGTGTCCCCTTCCTGTCCTCTCTCCCCCCCCAAGAAATCAAAGCAGAGATTTAAATAACCTTTTTCCTTATGGTCCTAGGTGTGAGACACAGTGCAGCAGAGTTCTGTAATGCTTTTAAATAGGTGGGTCTTGTATATGTTCCTGAATTACATGAGGGAATGCATCAGGCATAAACAGCACTTACGTGAAGGCTACATTTTCCTTTAGGTGCAGTGGCCCCTTCTAAAGTGTCTCTCTTTAAATTAACCAGATGAGTTTTCTGTGTGTGCCAATTTCCAAGTGCTACAATGAGGCATTCTAATAGATTAGGTCTCAGGCCACTTTGTTTGTATTTATTAATCTGTGTGATCACTGACACACTCACTGATCTAAAACTGCCTGAGTCTAAAATAATGGCACACGTGGTGGTGTTTACTATGAAACTGCAATCACAGGAAATACAATAGATCAGTTTTTTGGTGTGGGAGGGAGAGAAGGGAAATCTTCTGGTTAAAAGATGAGGGGGGAGGGATAGCTCAGTGGTTTGAGCATTGGCCTGCTAAACCCAGGGTTGTGAGTTCAATCCTTGAGGGGGCCATTTAGGGATCTGGGGCAAAAATTGGGGATTGGTCCTGCTTTGAGCAGGGGGTTGGACTAGATGACCTCCTAAGGTCCCTTCCAACCCTGATATTCTATGATTCTATGAGGAACAAGGAGATCTGGATGTTTGGTTACTACAATTAATGAGCAAAGCGTAACGTAAGAACCTAAGAGGAGGTTCTATTCTCAGTTCTGACACAGACTTGCAGTGTGACTTTGCACAAATCAGTTAGAGGCTACTTTTGAAAGACTGGTTCTAACTATCAGAGGGGTAGCCGTGTTAGTCTGGATCTGTAGAAGCAACAAAGGTTCCTGTGGCACCCTGTAGACTAACAGATGTATTGAAGCATAAGCTTTCGTGGGTGAATACCCACTTCATCGGTATGCAAGCAGTGGAAATGTCATACCCCCACTCCTCCCAGAGGTCCTGAGAACCTATGGCCCCACTTGCTTTTTACCCATATACCCTTTTCCCCATTTCCCGATCTGTGAAATGGGGATATAATACTTAAGTGTTGTGGGGTTTAATGTCTTGTAAAGCGTTTTGGGACACTTAGATGGAAGGAGATACAGAAGTACAAAGGATTTGTATTGCTTATCTGTCCATCAAAACTTTCTTCCCTCTGCATTAAAATATTTCCCGCATGCCCCAATTGTTCATGTATAAACATTATAATGGGCTTATCCAATGCTTTGCTTCATGCTTTCTTCTGAAAGATAAAGATTGGATATGTTTCTGATGACTGACACGTCCTCTGAAATCATTGTCTCTTCTCTGTCTCCGCTTTCATGGTTTAATCTAGAAGGAAGCCCTGCCTGGAGAGAAGTTTCCTTAAGGTGTCAAGTCAGGGAGGTTTCAGAAGTAGTTGCCCATCCTGATGGTGATTACCTTTGTAGGCAAGTGTGGGAATTTCATGTCAATCTATCCACTAATAATTTGCATCTCTTTTGGATGAGACTTAAACCTGACAGCTGAACCAGCTGTGACCCAAGATCCATGGTGTTTCACATAGGTAGAGGTGCATCTAAATACGTAACCTTTGATACCTAGCACCAGAGGCCAAAGTCTTCAAATCTGCATGCCTAAAGTGAGGCTCCTGTAGCCACATTTAGACACCTGAAACAGAAATGGTCTCATCTTAAAAAGGTGCTGAACACTTGCAGTTTCCAGCCTAATTTTAGGCACTAGGTTTGAAAATTTTGGCCAGAGAGTCTCTTATGGATCCTGTCATTTGTCAAGGTACTGTTACCTTCTCCAGGTGTAGGTGCTGCCTTACACAGATCCGAGTTAAAGTTCTTTTGTTTTTTAGAGTTATGATTTAATGACATCCTTCTAATATACTACAGGTAAGACAGCTCTGTGTTTTCAAATATTAACATGCTGGGTCTAAACTTGCAGTGGTGTCTTTTACATTAAATTACCTGAAAGCAAATTGCTTCTCGGTACATCACATGATCATGCATAGCACCACTGCTGCATGGATGCTTGTTGGCTAAACACAAACTTGTGTGGATGCCCAGGAAGATAACTCTTGCTGTGCACAGAAAAATAAAAAAATAAAGTCTCCAATGCTTGTGGCACTATATCAATGCAGCAGCTGTCCCTGAAAAGTACAGAGAATGGGACAAGTAGAGCCCCGAGTGTATGAAGAAGTGCACTCTTTAGTATTTCTATAAATGTAAGTTTGAGGGCCCCTGCAAAAGCACTATGCTCTAGCTCAGTGGTTCTCAATTGTGGTCCACCACTTCTTCAGGGAAAGCCCCTGGCATGCCGGGCTGGTTTGTTTACTTGCTGCGTCCGCAGGTTCGGCCGATCACGGCTCCCACTGGCTGCGGTTCGCCGCTCCAGGCCAATGGGGGCTGCGGGACATGGCGCGGGCTAAGGGTTGTGCTGTCCGCCATTGGCCTGGAGCGGCGAACCACGGCCAGTGGGAGCCGCGACCAGCCGAACCTGCGGACACGGAAGGTCAACAAACCGGCCTGGTGCGCCAAGGGCTTTCCCTGAAGAAGCGGTGTACCACAGCTGAGAACCACTGCTCTAGCTGTTTGAACTCAGGGCTGGGGCCTGAGTTCTAATCCTGACTTTGCCACCCACCTGAATCACCATGTGAAGTTAAGCAAGCCACTAATCCCTGAATTTTGAGTGCCACTATTTTTGGAGACTTGACCTGAGACACTTGAGGATGTGTTTTTGTTTGTTTGTTTTGTGTTCTTTTTTGTTTTTAAAAAAGAGGCGCTTAGCACTTAACTCCATCTGAAGTCAGTGGGTGCTGTGGGGTCCCTAGAACTGTTGAAAATCAGGCACAAGATGACTTGCATTAAGGCATCAGAAATCAGTGGCTACTTCTAAAAACTCTGACTCTCTTTTTACCCTTCTGTCTGTTGGGGATAACTTGCCCATCTTTTTAAGGGATGGTGTATGAAGATTATATTTAAAGTACCGCGGAGGCCTTTGTTAACAAAGCATGTCAGTTTGGGTTAAATGTAGCCTTACATTTAATATAGTCAATGAAAAATCACTCTCACTGCTTGGGTGCATAGGTGCTTTGATGGTGGGGGATGATTATATGGGGGACTGTAGCCTGTCTAAGCCAACCCTGTGCATACCCCCGTTCCTGTCGATACTGCAGATTTGTGCAGGGGGGTTGTGTTAGGAATCATTGTCCTGCCCGGCTGGAACCTGCTGAGCCTGCAGGAACAAGAATGAACGTGCTTTGCACTTTCCACTGAGAGATGGCAAACCAGCGCTTTTCTGTGTGTGTGTGACCCTAAAGAACATTGATGTAGCTTTAAGCATTGTAATATCTGTTCAAATGTGACACAGTTGTTCTTTATTTGGCTGTTAATGGCTCTGCCTTAAACCTGATGTAGGAAAATGAGTCTGTCCCACACTTGGGAAGCTGAAATGGTAACATTAAGGGGATTGCCAGGAAAGGGGTGGGGTAGGGGCGGGCCTCCATCAAGGGCCAGGGGTAGCATTAGTGGGAAGCTCAGACCTCTATTACCAGCAGCTGGGTGGGTGCTAACCCTGGACTTTCCCCAAGGGACTAATTTTACAAATCTGCCTCCTATTTAGTAATTGTCTGACAGCTTTTGGAATTACCCCCCCCCCCCCCCGCCTCCTCTTCCCCACTCTTCTCCTCTTTTGTCCCAACCCCCTCACTCTGAGAAGAAGCTCACTACTTTTCTTTCAGCCCCTCCCAAACCCGGTGATCCAGATAACTGTGAAACTATGCCACAGAGTAGCACCTGGATACCTGGCGTCCGACCCCAAACATGGTGATCAGACTCTGAGCATGTGGGAAAGACCCATCAGCCAGACACCTGGGAAAGAATTCTCTGTAGTAACTCAGTGCTCTCGCCATCCCCAGCAGTTGAGGATTTTTGGTACTGGCAGTTGCTTATGGGCCACATGCCATTGTAGGCAGTCCCATCGTACCATCTCCTCCATAAACATATCAAGCTCAGACTTGAAGCCAGTTAGGTTTTTTTGCCTCCACTGCTCCCCTTGCAAGGCTGTTTCAGAACTTCACTCTTCTGGTGGTTAGAAACTTTCACCTAATTTCGAGGCTACACCCAGCTCTTTCTCCTCCTCTGTTGCGTCCAACTGATAAACCCCCAGTTTATAGCAAAAAGTCTTCTTTTTGGTCCCTAAATTCATGACCTTGCACTTTGCACTATTAAATATTATCCCATTTCTATTACTCTAGTTTACAAGGTCATCCAGATCTTCTTGTGTGATAGTCCGGTCCCCCTCCATATTGGCAATACCTCCCAACTTTGTGTCATCTGCAAATTTTATTAGCACACACTCACGTTTTGTGTCAAAGTCAGTAATAAAAATGTTAAAATAGGATTGGTTCCAAGACCGATCCCTAAGGAACTTCACTAGTAACCTCCCTCTAGCCTGACAGTTCACCTTTCAGTATGACCCATTGTAGTCGCCTCTTTAACCAGTTCCTTATTCACCTTACAGTTCTCATATTAATTCCCATCTTCTCCAATTTAATTAATAATTTCCCATTTGGAATTGTATCAAATGCCTTATTGACATCTGGGTAGATTAGATCTACTGCATTTCCTTTGTCTAAAAAATCAGTTATCTTCTCAAAGAAGGAGATCAGTTTGGTTTGGCATAATCTACGTTTTGTAAAATCATGTTGTATTTTATCCCAGTTACCGTTCACCCTCTATGTCCTTGACTACTTTCTCTTTCAAAATTTGTTCCAAGACCTTGCATACAATTGAGGTCAAACTAACAGTAATTTCCTGGATCATTTTTTCCCCCTTTCTTAAAAATAAGAACTATATTAGCAATTCTCCAGTCATAGGGTACGACGCTGAGTTTACAAATTCATTAAAAATTCTTGCTATTGCGCTTGCAATTTCATGTGCCAGTTCCTTGAATATTCTTGAATGGAGATTATCCAGGCCCCGATTTAGTCCCATTAAGCAGTTTGAGTTTGGCTTCCACCTTGGATGTGGTAATTTCTCCCTCCATTAGCCACCCTGCTATTAGTAGCACATGTCCTCCAATCTATATCTGGGAAGTTAAAGGTGATCCATGCCCGCCTAGAGGGGGGACCGAGTGAGGGTAGCCAGCTCCAATAATGTTACTGAGCATGCTCAGTATGAGCCAAGCAGCAAATCTAGGAGTAGGCCTCTAACCCTGCATATCCTCTGCCCCACACGTTGCCTCTGAGTGGCAGTATGAGCAACCCTATGTGGATGCGATGACGTGTCTCCATCCTAAAACACGGGGATTAATGCTTGAGGGTAGTATGATCTCCAGGGCCCATTCAGTCCTGGGCCTCTGAGGGTGTGTCTACACGGCAATTAAAAACCTGCCGCTGGCCTGTGCCAGCTGACTTGGGCTGCAGGGCTGGTTAATTGCAGTGTAGATGTCTTGGATTGGGCTGGAGCCTGAGCCAGAACATGTACAGTCAGGGCCGGTGCAAGGAAGTTTCGCGCCCTAGGCGAAACTTCCTTGAACCAGACTGGGAGGCAGGAGACAGCTGCCCGCCGCCCCCCAAATCCTGGCGCGAGTGGCGCCCTAGGCGACTGCCTAGGGTCGCCTAGTGCTAGCGCCAGCCCTGTGTACAGTATACTGCAATGAAACAGCCCCGTGAGCCCAGGTCAGCTGGCAGGGGCCAGCTGCCGGTGTCCCACTGCAGTGTAGACGTACTCCGAGGCAAGAGGTCAGAGGGTAATAACCTCATTACTACCTAACTGGGCTGGATTTGAACCAGTGACCTCTATTGCTACTAATCCCCTGGTGGCCTTGTCATCCTGCTATGCGTAACAAGATGGCTTTTTCAAGTAAGAATGTGGTAAGTTGGCAGGAACTTCCTCTAAAGAATGGAATCAGTGAGCTTATTTTGTGGTAAAGCTTTAACATACTGTTTTCCTTCAGAGAGCCCCTACCGGGAGTAGTTCCCATGGATTCACTTCTAAGAGGAGAAGTAACGTTAAAACACCTAAAAACTCTGCAACTTGAGACAGCCCCTAAATATTTGCTTAAAAGTGGTACATTATGTTACTCTTATTTATAGTAATGCTGGTGTGATGGCTGCCCTCTTGGCTGATGCGCAGGGGATTAAACTAGGGACTTTTAGAGCTAAAAGCAGAAACTGCTACAGCAAGGAACCTAAGCCCCCTAGCTGGGGGCTGTAATAACTCCTACCCATTGTGGATTGGCCCAGTGGGAGGCTTGTAACACACACTCACTGGTATGTTACACTAGCACTTAGAGGACGCCCTTACACTGGGCGCTGTATAAACACATAGTAAGAGACTGGCCTTTTTCCCCTCAAAGAGCTTGCAATTCAAGGCCAAAGGTGGGAGAAAGGAAGCAGTGTTATCCCCATGCTACAGATAGGGCAAGCTTTGTATGTCCTTCCCCAAGTCAGAGGTTCTCCAACCTTTTCCGGGTCATCTCCTCCCCTAACAGAGTGGGGCTGAGGGCGGGACCAGGAGCTGGGCTATGGCGGAGCAGGGCTGGTTGATGCTCCCTCCCTGCCCCTCGTGACAGCTAGCCCAGGCCCCAACGCATGCACTGAATGTTCCCCTGTGCCCCCCTAAGGGGGCATGCCCCACTGTTTGGGGACCTCTGCCCTAAGTCATGTGGGAAGTCTGTGGTAGGACTGTAGAGAACTCAGATCTCTACAGTCTCTGTGCCTTAACCGCGAGACCATCCTCTCCCTCACGATAGAAGTGAATTAAGAAGGACACACTTGTCATGCAAGAACTCGATGGGAGCATGCAAGTTAAGAAGGCTGTGAAGTGAGGGGTGTGTCATGCCTCATCATTCGGTCTGGTTTTAATGCAACTTGTCTCTTTGGTGGTGGTGTGGTGTTTTTTTTAAAAACTTTTAACTGGTTTAATTCTTGGTTCCTTTTCTGAGCAGTATGTACAAATTTATATCTTGGTTGATGATTTTCAGTAGCATCCTTCTAATGAACTCTGAATGTGGTCAGGTGAACCTTTTCAACACAGATAAAAGAACCCAATGCACTTGAGAGTTACTTCAGCCTGGAACTCTTTATCAGCGTGGAGATTGGTGAAACAAAAGTGCCAGCTCTTGCCAAGCCCGTAGGCATTTGCTAAGAACTGACAAACTCATAGCTGGAAACCAAACCAGCTCACCTGTGTGATTTTGTTCAACATACGTATTAGTGAGTTGCTGCATGTATTAATTTCATTTGTAGCACGGAATACAGACATTACAAAGAAATATGTAAGTTTTGCTTTGTAACTTTGAAATGCTTGCTCTGAGCTTGTGAACCCAGGCATGGGAATCCCGTCTCCCCCACCCATTCAGGAGGCCTATCAAGATTAAATGGGCCATTTAAGGAACCTCAGGATACAAAGGATAGGGCCATTCTCCAATCTGTTGGAAATGCTGTGTGCAAGGGTGCTTGTCGCTTGGACTGGAAGGCTAAATGTAAAAGATTAAACAAGGTCACAAGACATTTTTTTCATCTCTTGACTGTTTGAAATCCCACTGGCCGGAGACACTAAATTAGATCGCTCAGAGGTGATCCCTGGATCCAACCTGAAATACTTTTTTGAATTGACACATCGCTACAGTTCTGTCATCTTTAGGAACCATAGATGGTAACATATTTGTCTGTATATGCGTGCTTGCTCGAGTCTGTAAATAACTCTTGTTTTTGTTTTTTTTTCTAGTTAGTAAATCTTTATTTAGTTTTATGGGATTGGCTACAGGTGTTGTCTTTGGTGTGGGATCTGAGATACAAATTGTTCTTAGGTATATGTGACTGGTCCCTTGGGACTAGAAGTAACCCGACTATTTTGTGACCTTTTGGTATAGGTGACCAGTTATCACTAAATCCCGCTTGCCTGGGTGGCAGGACAGACTGGAGAGCCGAAGGGGAGTCATGGTAAGACAGTTATGGTGATCCAGGAGTTCACTGAGTTGGTGAAAGTTAATTCTAGAACCAGGTGCAGCGGGTATCAAAGGCCAGGGCAGGTTAAGCCCCAAGGCTCCTCTCCCTCTCCCCTGAAGGACTAATGTTCTAGGAAAGTTTAGGTCACTTCTGTATTGCCGAAAGATGCAGGGCTGTCAAGATGCTCTTCCTCTGCTATAATAATAGACTAATGTTCCTTTTTTAAAGGAAAAATGCAAAGGGGAACTGGATGGCTCATGGTAATGGGCTGCGAAACCTTTATGTTACTGGCTCAAATCTGGTGTCCTAGTTTTCCATTTATTCAATGGCCTCTGTGAAATGAGTGAGTTTGTCAAGTGCCTAGAAGTGAAGACTCCATAGTCACCAATATCATCACAGCCAACGGGAGTGGTGGTCTTGGCAGAGAGGCAGAGGATTAGATAGACACCGATACAGGATCACCTACTGGCATCCTGCCAAGGCAGTTTTGAAATGCCTTGGCTGGAGGAGAGGAACTTGTGGTGCATCTGTGCATACTGTTCTGTAGCGACATAAACTTTGTTCTCCAGGGCTTTCAGTCGGCACCTTTCACGAGCACTAACTTCACAACAGAGGGAGAAAGAACCTGCCTGTATTATGTAACACTTCAGTCCTCTTTAATATACTAAACTAAATCATGGTGGTGGCTGTAACCCTGACTTTTACAGGGGGCTTATGACACGCCCGTGACCTGATTAAAACTGTTTGGCCCCATCTTCAGAGAGTGTCGGTGTCCTAGTTGGGTGTGTCATGTTACATGATCCACAGGCGCAGAAGGTTTGGCAGAATAGAGAGACCCTTAAAAGCCAGCTCTGCTGCTGAACCCCTGTCTGAGCTAGCAATAGTATTGTTCTTTTAGTATAGTGTAACTGGAATATTGAAGTTGGAGGTAGAAGTGTGGCAGTTCTCTGAATCAGCCACCAAGAAATACTTAGCGCTCTTCCTCCCTCCCAGAACAGGACTAGACTACTTCCTCTTCTGTGTTTCTGAGATGCTGGAATGAGGTCACGTTCCGGAAGCTTGGTGTTAGCGATGTGTAAAGAAATACCTGTGTGTTGGATCAGATAGGTGGCACGGCAGAAAGATGAGATGTGGGAATGTTGGAGGAGGGAGGAGGAGATCTTTGTGGGCATCAGATGTATTTATAACTATGCCATTACCATCCCTTGCTCAAGTGCAAAGCTTTTAGAAACCTGCTGTACTTTAGTGAAAGCTTGGTTTGATTGAATCATGTTTCAGAATTCCTGCTCACAGAAGAGGGGGGAGATCCCAGGGAAAGGAGACATGGACTTCACTGCAGATATTTTGCAGTGTTGGAAGAGACTGGTTTAAAGAACAAACAAACCAGCAATGATCAGAATATTTAAGAGACTTAACAGCATTCATTAACCTGAACATGTGTAATAGCAGTTAACATGATCATTCTGTTCTGCAGCTGCATAGTCACACTTCATCATTTTGGTGAGTGATGAATTGTGACTGAACAATTGTGACCAGTAACTGCTCACTGCTGATTCATAGACTTCAGTTTCAGTAAACACATGACTTAAACTTCATATGGGAACACACAAATAATTGGCCTGCAGTTGAAAATTATGGCCATTGGGATTTTCAGATGCATTGGATATTCTTCAGTCACCAGATCTACAGGATTCAAAGGCGCCTAAGAGAGTTAAGTACTCAAATCCCAAAGAAAGTTAATGGGAATTACACACTTAACACCTTTTAGGTCCCTTTTGAAAATCTCAGTCAGAACTGAATGCTTGCCAAATGATTAAATATAATTGGGGGAAAGGATAAACAGAATAATCAGGCTAAATTGCAGCATAGCAAATAAAGTTACGTATGCTTAGGGTAATGAATATTGTGAAATCCCTTTTATGTAAATACCACCTAGTTTTGGAGAACAGCAACTAATATCTTGCATCAATGGAAAATATTTGTAGTAACTTCAGTGTCTTTTTACCTAGGAATTTGGTAACTGGAATTCTGACTGATTTCACACTGCTCTATAAGCAAATTTAATTCTAGCAAGAGAGGTTTATATCTAAAAGAAATAAATAGCTGTTTAGGAGGCAGGCAAGATAAACATACAGTGGTGGATGGAAACATGCTAGGTGTAGCTTTGTAGCAGGGTTAGGCCAAATATGTGATATCTCATCTCTGACCTTTTGGACTCTGTCATCACACCTGGAACTTTGCCCAGCCTCTCACGTGCATGGCAGCTTTGTGTTTAGTTCCAGGACACAATTACTTATGGAGGCCGCTCAACTTCCAGGAAGAACATTTCAATGTGTCATTGTTTTTTGTGACCCCTGGTGACCAATGTGTCTGCAGGTATCAGCCAGCGGGAGTGGGGAGGATGAGGGACATTTTTTTTTTCCCCACCAGCTTCCAAGGTTAATTCTGTAAAATGATCTCAAATATTGTATGCTCTGGATTAGCCCTCGCTTCAGAGAGACCCCATCTAAAACTGCTAGGGAAATGTGGTTTGTCGAGTCTGCTTTTTGAAGAACTAGAAAAGGAATTGAATAGGTGGTCTGGGATAAATTATCAAACACCCTAGTGAAGTGGGAGTACAGTCAGAACATGTAACAAGATGCTATAAAAACACTACTGATAATGGCTACCTTTGTCAAATCTACAGACCATACCATGTCTGGCCGTAGACTATGTGGGTGGGGCCAGCACTGTGCCTGGTTCTGCTCTTTTGAGGTCTCCCATGCAATGTGGGTGATTTTTAGTTGGTGGAACGCTTTCCTTGGTACTGGCAGTGAACAGTTCCTTGGCGTAATGGGCATTGACCAGCTCGAGGTGTCTCTAAGACAATCCTATGGTACTCGGTGCAAGACTAATCATGTTGATGCCAGCCTCTTGCCAAAATCACAGCTTGGGAACAGCATTGTGTTTGAGATTCTATTCGTGGTGTCTATTCACTAAGTCCCTGCTTTCCACCCTAAAACTTTAACATTACTTTGGACAGATGCTTCATTCTACTCCAGAAGTCGCGGTCTCAGTGGCGGTTCCTGTATGGTCCATTGTAAAATGCTCTAGTACTCCTCTTAGATGAAGGGTGCTACACGAGCACTGACTCAAATGGCTCCTTGGCTATCGGTTCTGTAGAATCAAAATAGCAGCTGGTTTTTATTCTGCCTCATGCATCATCAAGTTTAATGCCAGGTAAATAGCAAAATATTTGCGCCAAGGAGAAGGTTTGGGCTGAGACTGGTTACTGGCATTAAAAGTAAATGTATCTTTAAGTGACTGGGTTTTGAAATAACAAATTGAAAAACTTGAATGAAGTGAGTGAGTGGAGACATAGGAATTGTCAGTCCCAGAGGCTTCAGACGAAGCTGCAAGACACATTGTACTTGGTAGTTATGGAGTAAGTTCTCCCTAATGTCCCCTCATGTGCCTTCCCCATTTGCCTCCTCTCCTGATTAAGGTTGGCTTAAATCCGCATGCTGCAGGGTATATCACATCTAAATTGCTAGACTTTTTAAAATCCTTAACTATAATTAGATCAAGTTCTCTCTCTTTACTGACTGTAACCAAGCTTCGTAACTCTTTCTAATGTCATGTCCAGCCCTCTTTCTATTCCTACATCAACGCTGCAGTGTAAAATCGAGAATGTATTGATAGCAATGACTTATAGACTCATAGACTTTAAGGTCAGAAGGGACCATTATGATCATCTAGTCTGACCTCCTGCACAATGCAGGCCACAGAATCTCACCCACCCACTCCTGGAATAATCCTCTCACCTATGTCTCAGCTATTGAAGTCCTCAAATCATGGTTTAAAGACTTCAAGATGCAGGTAGGGGGTTGGAGTGCAGGAAGGGGCTCAGGGCAAGGGGTTGGGGCAGAGGAGGGGTGTGGAGTGTATGAGGGAGCTCAGGGAAGGGAGTTGGGGTGCAAGAGGGGTTTGGGCTCCGGCCCGTCATCGCTTACCTGTAGCGGCTCCGAGGTGGCAGCGGCGCGCACCAGGGCAGGCTCCTTGACCCTGGCCCCACGCCGCTCCCGTAAGCAGCCAGTACCACATCTCTGCGGCCCCTGGGGCAGAGGGCTCCACATGTTGCCCTTGCCTGTGGGCACCTTCCCTGAAGCTCCCATTGGCCGCAGTTCCCCGTTCCCAGCCAATGGGAGCTGCAGGGGACAGTGCCTGGAGGCGAGGGCAGCTCATGGAGCCCTCTGCCCCCCTCTCCTCTGTGGCCACAGGGACATGGCGCCGGCCACTTTTGGGAGTGGTGCAGGGCCCGCGGCGCCACAGGCGTGGCAATCCTGTGGGCCGGATCCAAAGCCCGGAGGGGCTGGGTCCGGCCGGTGGGCAAGCCATGTTCTGCATCCCACGTCTAAAACTGAAGGGGATTGTTGAGGATTAAGGCCCTGATTCAAAGCCTACTTAAGTCAATGGAAGACTCCCATGAATGGGCGTTGGCTTGAGCCCTGTTCACCCAGGTCTGTGCAGCACTATGGGAGTTCTGATGGAAGGTGCCATAGAAGTATGACATGTTCAACTTTTTTTTGATCATCTCAAACGTAACACCTTTTTCTTCCACCCCTTTTGCCATAGAGGCTCTTTGTCAAAGCATAGCTTCTCATACAGTCCATTTGTCCTCCTTAGCATTCCCACCCCCTCTTGCTTCCTGAACCTGCTGGTGGCAAGCCCTGTGTAGTCAGCCCCCTTGGGGAAGAGATCCTGTTTTTTTACTAAGCACTTTGGGGTACTTAAACTTCTGCACACCTCGTGGTGTCCATGCATCATTTATACATCTCAACCCATGTGCTTGGCAGAAGTAATTCTCTAAGAAGTTGGTGCCTGTGCAAAAAGTAATGGAGGGGATGGCTTATTGGCTCAAGCATCTGGGTTACAATACCTACGCTCCCTGGAATTGCAGTTTAAACCACACTGTTCATTTTGGCCCTTGGCCCTTTTGGTAGTAGATAATCTTAGTACTGAAACAGGGTATGGGATGGGCTGTGTGTTTGTGTGTTTGTGTGTGTTTCATCCACAGAAGGGGGGAGGGATAGCTCAGTGGTTTGAGCATTGGCCTGCTAAACCCAGGGTTGTGAGTTCAATCCTTGAGGGGGCCATTTAGGGATCTGGGGCAAAAATTGGGGATTGGTCCTGCTTTGAGCAGGGGGTTGGACTAGATGACCTCCTAAGGTCCCTTCCAACCCTGATATTCTATGATTCTATGATTCTAAGCCTGATGTGGTTCTTCCCATAGTGGAAGGACTGCTGATTTAGGAAGTAATCCAGACAGGAAGGTTGGTGTGGGGGTACTCCCTGCCTGGGGAAGGTGAAGGGTTTTTTGGGAGTCTGCAGCAGGCAGGGAGCTGCCTTTTTACCCTCTTGCAGTAATAAAGAAACGTTCTGTTTACTTCCTCGTTCCTCTGCTGGCATTCCAGGGACCCTGCCTACTTGTGCTAACCTACAGGAAAGAGACTGCGTGATGTCATACAGCCTTACTGTATAAGGGTGTCTTTTAGATGGAAAGTTAGACTGGTTGATGTAAGAGCATGTGAAATTTAAGAATGGGAGTTTGCCCTCGCTTGTGTGACGAAAATTTACGTTTTCTAACCCCCTCTCCTGGCCATACTTCCATTGTTCTGCATTTTAAGTGGTGGGGGGCAAAGCAATTCTTCCTCTCTGTGGATGAGGGAGTTTGTAAAGCACTTAAGGATGAGGCAAGATGCGCTATGTAAGTGTCAAGATAACACTGGATTTGTAAAGACCTCTAGCCCAGAAACTCCTGAATTCTGGGGCACTTGAGGTCTTGTTTGAATATTGGGGCTTGAGTGCTTCTCTGTTTTTGTTCCCCTATCCATCTCTTTTAGCAGAGATTGTGATCACATTTTGATGCGTCTATGAAGAACAATTTGTGTGTGTTCTGCCTTATCTTAAGAAGGCTGTTTTAACAAACAAGTTTGCAAAGCACTGGGGTAGGGGTGGACTGGGAAAACAACTTGTGCTCTGAACGCCGCAAACTTGTGCTCTGAACTCTTATTTCACTAGAACCTCACTCTTGGGCCCACACTATGGAAGAACTGAGTAGACCTGGGACTTTCTATCCAACGAATGCAGAATTTTTTATTTCTGCGCCCTCTTAGCGTAAATGATGCAGACACTCAGAAGGTGCCACCTCCAGTTATATTAAAGATGAGAGCTAGGTGTAGGAAAAACCTCTTGCTAGGATAAGGTAACATTCAAGACAGAGTCCTAATTCCTCATGGATGAAAGAGGTGGGGGAATTTCAGACTGCAAGGAGAACATGTCAGAGTCTTAAAGCAAACACGGAACACCCTGTAATACCATCACTGCATGTTCAGAGGTGAAGCTGGTGGGGAAGAGGGTGTGGTATTCAGTAACTGCTCTGGGCCCACAATACTTGAAAGAGAACCTCTGTATTCAGAGACTAAATTCCAGCTGCCTCTGCATAACAGGACATGGGCTTCTGCATTGCCCCTCCTCTAGACTTCCTGTCTGGGAAGCTAAAACACATCAAGGTACAGTTCCCAATACCACAGTGGGAGGATAGGAAAGAGCATTTGTTAGTGAGTTAAGTAGCAGTGTTGCAGCATAAGTGTGAGTGGTTTTGCTTAAGCTTCACTTTTTGCTAGGCAGCAGCTTGAATTGGTTTATAATGCTTCAAACTTTCATCCCTGAGTAAGACATCTATATTTTTCTTAAACAAAACGCATTACATCATAGGTCAAGCAATAGCCACACGCTCGACTGCTAACATTTTTCTGCAGCGAAAGTAGTCTTTTGGAACTTCATAGTGGCTGTGTAATAAAATTTAATGAACTTTGCAGTCCCCAGTCACTCCTTTTACTAAAGCATAGACAGATAAGTTTCTTGCATAACTTTACAGGCTGTGCATTGTGTCAAGTATCAGAGGGGTAGCCGTGTTAGTCTGGATCTGTAGAAGCGACACGGCACCTTATAGACCAGGGGTAGGCAACCTATGGCACGTGTGCCAAAGGCGGCAGGCAAGCTGATTTTCAGTGGCATTCACACTGCCTGGGTCCTGGCCACCGGTCTGGGGGGCTCTGCATTTTAATTTAATTTTGATTTAAATTTAATTTTAAATGAAGCTTCTTAAAAAAATTATTTACTTTACATACAACGATAGTTTAGTTATATATTATAGACTTACAATATAAGAGACCTTCTAAAAACGTTAAAATGTATGACTGGCACGTGAAACCTTAAATTAGAGTGAATAAATGGAGTTTCAGCACACCACTTTTGAAAGGTTGCCGACCCCTGTTATAGACTAACAGATGTATTGGAGCATAAGCTTTCTTGGGTGAATACCCACTTCCAATACCGTTGCATCTGACGAAGTGGGTATTCACCCACAAAAGTTTATGCTCCAGTACATCTGTTAGTCTATAAGGTGCCACAGGACTCTTTGTCGCTCTTACAGGCTGTGGCTTTCATGTGCGCACAGCCTGCTTATAAATGGCTTATTCTTTTTTATCAGAATCATTCCCATGTCCAGCCACCTTATGTTATGAACTGCTGACGAATGGAGTTTCTAATGGAAGCGAGCGTGTACTGTAGCCTTCAAATAGAGCTTGTTGTGAATGTTAAGAGTACCTCTGCAGCTGTTTAACTGTTTCTTAACAATACAGACAAATCATTAAATACTCTGTTTATCTGCTGGAAATTGTCTGAGTCCTCGTTGCAGAAGTGGAAAATGGAGCAAGAAGGTGTAGACAATAGGCTAGATCAGGGGTCGGCAATCTTTCAGAAGTGGTGCGCCGAGTCGTCATTTATTCACTCTAAGGTTTTGCGTGCCAGTAATACATTTTAACGTTTTTAGAAGGTCTCTTTCTATAAGTCTTTAATATATAACTAATATATTGTTGTATGTAAAGTAAATAAGATTTTTAAAATGTTTAAGAAGCTTCATTTAAAATTTAAAATGCAGAGCCCCCTGGACCGGTGGCCAGGACCTGGGCAGTGTGAGTGCCACTGAAAATCAGCTCGCGTGTCACCTTTGGCACGCGTGCCATAGGTTGCCTACCCCTGGGCTAGATGTAGCCTGAAGTGAAAAGGAAATTGCATAGACTTCTCTGAACTGCACCTGCTCATGTCAGGCCTGAATTTGGTCTCTTGTCCTTTTGGAGACCCTTGATGCTATTTAAGTTAGCCTCATAGGTTGCCTGTGCTTAATAGGAGGCTGTGATGTGACGGTGGCTAGGAGAGGAGACCGGATATCTGGGCTTTGTTCCAGCCTCGACCAATGACTTGGTGTGATATTGAGCCTTTGTGTGCCCCAGTTTCCTGATCTGAGGAAGTGAAGGCCCCGTGGGTAGGGCACTAGCCTTGGATTTGAAACCTGAGTATAAGTGCCTGCCCTGCCACAGACTTCCTGTGTGACCTTGGGCAAGTCACAGGGAATGTTGCGAAGGCCAAAACTATAGGTGGGTTCAACAAAGAACTGAATAAGTTCATGGAGGACATGTCCATAAATGACTATTAGTCAAAATGGTCAGAGATGCAACCCCATGCTCTTGGTGTCCCTATACTGCTGAATGCCAGAAGCTGGCAGTGGATGACAGGGGAGGATCAGTTGATGATTACCTGGATGATCGTGCCCTCTGAAGCACTTGGCATTGGCCACTGTTGGAACTGGCTAGATGGGCTACTGGTCTGACCCAGTATGGCCGTTCTTATGTTCACTTAGTCTTTCTGTGCCTCCATTCCTCATCTGTACAATGGGGATTCAGCACTCACAGGGGTGTTGTGAAGATAAATACATTAAAGACTGTGAGGTGCTCAGATACAGTTATGGGGAGGGTATCATATCAATATCTCAGACTAGACAGAACTGTATGATGGCATTAGTATTTGCCTAACTTTGTGAAGCACTTTGAGATAATCTGATGAGCGTGCATATTTACTGTTTTATTACACTGTCAGCATTCAAGTGATCCTAATTCAGTTTTGACATTCACTTGTTATTGGGCTAATAAGGGGGTAGGCGAGTTTAGGAACAAACTGTTGGGGAGGAGAAGGGGATTCTGTTTTTTAACTTACTGGAGATTTTTAGGTCTCTTCAAATAATTCTGCTGAAAATAGATGTTACTTTTACTCTGGAATGAATTTTAGGTAGCCTGGGATGCCACCAGTGATTTTAAAGGGGAAACTGTAAGAATTGTCCGCTGCTCACCTTTCATGGGCTGTACTCCCTACAGGTTTTGGGACGTCAGCTAGATCTAAATTACCGGGGATTGTTGGCCACATTAGAGCCTGCCCCTACTCCTATTGACTTTAGTCAATAGCATGATCAGGCCCTAACTGATGAATTGAGTGACCCCCAATCCCCCATCATTACTAGCCAGCAGGCATAAAGACTAAGTTCTGCTGTGAAATCCTGCTACGCAGGAGATGGCACAGAACCCAATGTTGCTCTCTTGGAAGGACGTAAGGCTTAACGGGAATGTCACTTAGTTAAAGTACCGGAGTGGGACTTGGGAGACCTGGGCTCAATTCCCTGCTCTGCTGCAGACTTCCTCTGTGTCCCTGGGCAAGTCACTTAGTTGTTGTTTGCCTCTGTTCCCAGTCTGTAAAATGGGGATAATAGCCTTGCCGTCCTTACAGGGGAGAGGAGTGTTGAGTATAAATAGGTCAAAGGCTGTGAGATGCTCAGATGCTGTGGAAATGGGGGTATGAAATGGGGGCATGCCGGAGAAGAAAGGGTTAAGGAGCTGCTCTGCGCTTGCCCCGCTGCACCTGCAAAGCCTGTACAAGTTCATGGGTGAGCTTAAAAAGGGGAAGCAGGGGAGCTCAGCTGTAGGCAGACAGGGAGGTAGCCGACCTGGAAAAGGGGGCAACAGGTCGTTACATAGCCTGCAAAGGAGGGACTAGTGACTCTTTATTTTTGCGCTCAATTCTTTACTTTACCCTGTGTGAAGAGGAGCACTGGTAGGAAGCGATTTGGGGAGGCAGCTGCATAGCGCCCCAAGGTGCCGGGCGTAGCTACCGGTGGGCCCTGGATCGAAGCCCTGTGGACAGGTGGGCCTGGCCTTCCCTTCCAACCCCCTAAAAAGGGGACAATGACATAAGTTGATCCCTTGGCTGGCAACTTAGTTGGGGGAAGACCTGGAACATGCGAGGAGGAAGCCAGGAAGCCTTTACTGACTTCTGATGACTTCCATGCTATTGGACCTTTATGTACCCTGAAAGGGATGGAATTGAATGAGTGACCTGGCCAGAGGGTCACTCATCTGGGCCTAGGCGACTCACCTAAGGTTTACGGAAAGAATCAGTTTTGAGCTGGGATTGGAATCTGCAAGGCCATAGCTCCTAGTCTTATG
Source organism: Macrochelys suwanniensis (assembly GCA_033296515.1). Taxonomy (NCBI): domain Eukaryota; kingdom Metazoa; phylum Chordata; order Testudines; family Chelydridae; genus Macrochelys; species Macrochelys suwanniensis. The sequence goes on from CM065775.1 coordinate 14,896,315, forward strand.
CTTAGGCCCATAAATTACATCTAGGTGTCCTTCCCCTCCCCCCGGGAGATATTTATATACACCCCCTAATATGCTGCCTAGCTCATTGCAAAAGTATAGGGGGATGTCTGCACTGTTCATCTGATTGACTTTACTGCGGAGGAAGTGTATGGTGAGGCCTCTATGTGCTGCTCTAAGCATATTTTGGGGGTAACTCCGTTTTTTATTTTTGGGAGTATTTTTGCTCACAAAAGGGTGTGCTGCTGGGCTCTTTGCACAGCTGTGGGATGGTGTCGTCTTCCTATCAAATAGCGTTAATAAAAAATGGTATGTCGGAGGAATTTACCAGCCCAGGAGGTCTGTTAACTCCTATTAAACAGACCTTGGAGAAATTCACACAACATGCTCTGCTGTTTTGCTTTGGATGCTGCATGAATATTTGCAGATTGTAGTTCAATATTTTCCATTTGAATTGCTAATACAACTGAGTGCGGCAATTGCTCTCTTATTAAAGTGCACGTTTCTCAGACAGAGGTGGGCATCTGGATGGTTTTGTCTTTCTTCAATTGTAGGGTCTGAATTATTCCTGAAAGTAAGGGAAAACAGGCTGACAGATTGTCTTCACTGCTTTTTTAATTTAAATAAAGCTGTTTTTCACCTTGGGGCAATCAATGTGTGTGAGCCATCCTGAGGTAAAAACACAATGAAGCTCTTTAATTTACCATGAGGTAAACTCACTGGGGTTGACCTAGGTGATTCTACAAAGATGAAAACAGTAAGTTGCCATATCAAACTGAAGTTACTTCCCAAAATAAGCTAGAGCCCGCACAACAGGGGTCATCACCCTTCTTATAGGGTGGATCGCATTTTAATAAAGAATCTTGTGGCTCAGCCTCCCCAGACCAGTTCCCAGTTGCCATTGCCCAGACCAGTTCCCCTCCTGTTTACAATTGTGTAACAGCCTTGTGGCAACCACAGCAATTTCTTACATGGAAAAAGTAATATTTAGTTATTGCTGTATGCGTTTTAGCAGCTAGAAATAAGGAGAGCATGGAGTTCTCTGCGGATAAGCAGAAAGAGTTCCAGAGTTGAGAAGCTCATAGTAATAAATATAAATCAGAAGTTAGGAATTGTAGAAAATTGATAAGGGAAGCAAGGGGACACAAGGAGAAATCAGTGGCCAGCAGAGTTAAAGACAAGGAATTATTTAAATGTATTAGAAACAAAAAGAATCCTGTCAATGGTATTGGTCCATTACTAAATTGAAATGCTAGAATTATAAATAATAATGCCGAAAAGGCAAAAGTATTCAATAAATATTTATTTATTTGGTGTGGGGGGGAGGGGAAACAGATGTTAAAGTCTCACTGTAAGGTGATGGTAACTCTAACATCCTCCAGAGATATTAGTGGAATGGAAAAACAGAAGCTACTAAAGCTATTGACTTTTGAATCAGTAGGTCTAGATAACTTGCGTCCAAGAGCTTTAAAAGAGGTGGCTGAGGGAGCTTGCTTATTGGTTAATGTTGATTTTTTTTTTTAAGCACTTGGAAAGTTCTAAAAGACTGGAAGAAAGCTAATATTGTGTCAATTTTCAAAAAGGGTAAACAGGATGACCTGTCAGCAGGGCCGGTGCAAGGAAGTTTCATGCCCTAGGCGAAACTTCCTTGCACTGGCCCTGTGTCTCTTCCCCCCCACCCCCAGCCAGCTCCCCTGCCCCCAGGAGCTCCGCTCCCCCCCGCCCGCGGGAGCTCAGCCCCCCTCCCCAAGCCCGCAGGCTCTGGGAGCTGAGCATGGAGCCGGGAGGCAGCCGCGGCGAGCCGCCCCTTGTCTCCCAGCTCAGCCGCTGAGCAGGGAGGCAGTGGGCAGTCGTGGCGAGCCGCCCCTGGTCTCCCCGCTCAGCCACTGAACGGGAAGGCAGGGGGCAGCCGCGGCGAGCCGCCCCTTGCTTCCTGGCTCCATGCTCAGTGGCTGAGCGGGGAGCCGGGAGGCAGCCGCCCCCAAAATCTTGGCATCCTAGGCGACCGCCTAGGGTTGCCTAGTGCAAGCGCCGGCCCTGCCTGTCAGCCTGACCTCGATCCTGGACAAGATAATAGAGTGGCTGATAAGGGGCTCAATTAATAACGAATTAAAGGAGGGTAATTGATGCTTGTCAACATGGGTTTATGGAAAATAGATCCTGTCAAACTAATTTAATACCTCTTTTGATGAACTACAAGTTTGGCTGATAAAGGTAATAGTGTTGATGTAATATACTTAAACTTCTGCAAGGTGTTTGACTTGATTCCACGTGATCTTTTTTACTTAAAAAAACAACACTAGAAGGAGATAAGGCACAAGAGACACATTAAATGGATTAAGAGCTGGCTAACTGATGGGTCTCAAAACGTAATTGTAAATGGGGAATCCATCACTGAGCAGGTCTGTTACCAGTGGAATCCTGAAGGGATTTGTTCTTGGCCCTAAGCAATTTAACATTTTTATCGGTGACCTGGAAGAAAATCTAAAATTACCGATAGTTTGCAGATGACAAAAATTGGGGGAGTAGTAAATACTGAAGTGGACAGGTCCCTGATTCATTGGGTACAAGCAAACCATATGCATTTTAATACAGCTAAATGTAAACCTGTCCACCTAGGAACAAAGACTGTAGGCCATACTTACATTGTGGGAGACTCTATCCTGGGAAGCAGTGACTCTGAAAGAGATTTGGAGGTTGTCGTGTATAAGCAGCAGAATGTGAGCTCCCAATGTGATACTGTGGCTAAAAAAAAGCCAATGTGATCCTGGGATGCATAAACAGGTGGGTACAAATAGATGTATAGGGGTTACTTTATCTCTGTATTGGTCACTGGTGCGACCACTGCTGGAATACTGTGTCCAGTTCTGGTGCTAACAACTCAAGAAATATGTTGATAAATAGGAGGGGGTTCAGAGAAGAGCCACGAGAATGATTAAAGGATAGACTCAAGAAGCTCAATCTATTTAGCTTAACAAAGAGAAAGTTAAGGGGTGGCTGGATTACAGTCTATAAATATCTACCTGGAGAACAAATATTTAATAATGGGCTCTTCAGTCTAGCAGGGAAAGGTATAGCGAGATCCCGTGGCTAGAAATTGAAGCTAGATAAATTCAGACTGGACATAAAGTGTAAATTTCTGACAGTGAGGGCAATTAACCATTGGAACAATTTATCAAGGTTTGTGGTGGATTCTCCATCATTGGTTCCTTCTGGTGTTGGAAACTATGAATTGCTGCTCCAGATGACTTAGCCCAGGGGTGGGAAAACTACGGCCCGCGAGCTGTTTTAAGCTGGCCCACGAGCTCCCGCTGGGGAGCGGGGTTTGGGGCTTGCCCCACTCTGGCATGCTGGGTCGGGGGCCGCACCACAGCATGGCCCTGCTCCGGCTCCTACGTGCTCCAATGGCCCCCTCTGGCACGCCAATGGGAGCTGCAGGGGCGGTGCCTACGGATGAGGCAGCATGCAGAGCCTCCTGGCAGCGCCTCCATGTAGGAGCTGGAGAAGGGATATGCCACTGCTTCTGGGAGCCGCTTGAGGTAAGCGCTGCTCGGAGTCTGCACCCCTGAGCCTCTCCCCATGCCCCAACCCTCCGCTCCAGCCCTGATCCCTCTCCTGCCCTCCGAACCCCTCAGTCCCAGCCCAGAGCACCCTCCTATACCCCAAACTCCTCATCCTCAGCCCCACCCCAGAGCCTGCACCCCCAAGCAGAGCCCTTACCCCCTCCCGCACCCGGTCCCCAACCCTAATTTTGTGAACATTCGTGGCCCCCCATACAATTTCTATTCCCCGATGTGGCCCTCAGGCTAAAAAGTTTGCCCACCCCTGACTTAGCCCCTGCAGGCAAATAACTGAGCAAAAATATATGCACCATGCAACTTGCTATGGCTTTGTCTACACTATGCACCTTTTTAGTGACACGGCTGTGCTGCTACAGCCATGCCAATAAAAGGTGCGCAGCGTAGCTGCTGCTTGTCGGTGGGAACTTCCACCCCTAACGAGCGGCGGTAGCTTTGTCAGCAGGAGGGCGCTCCTGCCGACAAAGCGCTGTTCAGACCGGTGCTTTTCGTTGGCAAAACTTGTGTTTCAGGGGCGTGTGGTTTTTTTCTTTAACACCTTGGAAGGACAAAACTTTTGTTGTTCAGTTGCCAGTGTAGACAAAGCCTAAGATGTGCATTTGTGGAGTGGTCTGCCTTGACTTGTTTCTAGGTTATTGAGGTGAAGGCTGTTCCTTATTGCTTAATAGGTTGCTTTTACCATGAAGATGCATGCATAACTACCTAGATAACAATCCTGTTGTCTTGTCCTCCTTTCTTTCCTCCCCCCGTCCCACACTCTTGTTGTTTTTCATGTGCCTTGTTTCTTTTCTTTTTAGACTGCAAGGTCTCTGGAGGAAGGGATCAAGTTCCCTTGTAAAACACTTGGGGTGTTATAAATATTTGGCCTCTGACTTCTGTCGCACAGCATCAGTACTTCCCAAACCATGAACCTGACAGGAGTTCTGCAAAAGATCTGTCATGATTCTAAGAGATTTAGTCTCCAGTCTCAAGGACCAGCTTCCTAGCAATGGCTTTTCCTGCTGAAGGTGCCTAGGCATATAGATGAGATGTCCTGAATTCTCTCATCTTCTCAAAATTCAGAGTGCTCTGCGCAGTGCATTGTCGAGGATTGCAAAATGACTCAACTTCCCGGAGGTCTTCGTGCCTTGAACATTGTTGATAAGAACGCCGTGGCTTGGCTTGACCGAATCGCATACGCTAAATAAATAAGTGCAGGATACATGATGTGAGGGTTCTCAGGAAGTGTTCTTAGCTAGTTTGGATCAGCAAACTGTCCAGCTACACTGTGCAGCTTTTTTGATCTCCCACACAGTACAACGTGCAAACACCACTGTGTACAACACAACCGTCCATCCATAAATGTGGCACTCACATTCATAAATTAAGTCCACTAAAAGGATGCCTGTTGGCCCAATGCTGAGATCCACTGAGAACCAGGGAAGTTACAGGTTGAGCAGCAGTTGTTCAGCACCTCACAAAGCTTGGTCTCCTCCACAACCTCCAATGTGCAACACTTCTCTCACCCGCATCCTCCCCCCTTGGGTGTTTGCCTGGCAACAGGGGGCTTACAAAAACCTTGTTGGTGACTTAGCAGGGGTGTGACTGATCTGATTGGCCTCATGCCCGCCAGTTGGCTGGAATAGCAACAGTTACGCTTAATGGCTATTTGGATACTATTAGTAATAGCTTTGCAGTAATTTATAGGTCTCCCAGTGCTAGTTTTGGCAGTGGGATAATTTGGCCTGAATGCATCTATTTATAGAGCACAAAGGGATTTTTTTGCCCAACCACTTGATGTTAAAGTAATAAGCTCAAAATTATACCACTGAAGAAATTCACACCTCTCATTTCCTGCCTGCATTTCTTCTCCCTCACCATGCTCCCCCTTCTCTCCTTAGTGATCCCTTTTCTTTCCTCCACTTGCTGCCTCATACTCCTTCATTCTGCCTCTGTGCTCTCCTGCTCCTTCAGTTTCTTTCGTAGGACCTCTTTCTTCTTAACGGCATTGATCTCCTCACTGTCCTTGTTTTACCACCATGTATTTTTCTCGTAGATAGAGCATAGGACAAGGGGCCAGAAACTCCAGTATTCTTATCGCAGCTCTGCAGTGTTGGGGGAAAATTGCTTAACTGCCTTACCTTGGTGTCTCTACCTGTAAAATGGGTGCCTATGATAGCTGGCAGACCAGAGACATACAGAGCTAAAAGCATGAACTGCTACCTTTTGAACTAAGGATCTGTAGATGGGGGCTGTAACTCGTATGTCTGTGAATTGTCACAGAGGGGAACATGTAACATATCCCTTCACCGGTGTGTTACATTGACACTAGCTCAGAGATCCATGGAAGCACACAGTGCTGACATGCCCTCAAACTGTTGTATCTTTTTTTAAATCACTTGTACATCAAAGGCATGTGTCTAAATAGGGGGCTTAAATCACATTGTCACTGTTTGTACATACCTTTTTTTCATGCAGTTTTGACTTCCTGTGTTGATCTGAGAATTTAAACATCTGAGGCATAATGCTTTACACCTGACTCAGAATAAACTCATGGTAGGGCCAGAGGTGCACTTCAGCAGTGCAAACTTTGCCCAGCTCCCTCGCAGGAGATCTGTGCTTGGAGACAGGATTTCAAAACTGTAGGTAGCTAGCAAATGGAACTCCCTCATCCGGATTCCTTATCTCAGTGGAAACAGACATTTTGACTTGTAGGCTCATAGTCATTGCCATGAATAACTTTAAATTTGCTGCTGAGGAAGTGGAAAGGTACAACAACAAGACCACACTAACAGCCTGGATACGGAAATGGAGAAAACAATTTGAACTGGAGAATAACCACTGCTGGCACATGCTTTAATTAATCCAGACTTATGACAGGCTTGTGGCTGCTAATAGTTTTATATAGGCCCTGATTCAAGAAGGTGCTTAAGCAAGTGGGTCATCTCAAAGTACCTTCCTGAATTGGAACTGTAGCACCCCTTGTGTAAGGAAGCACAATCTGCCCAGGTACAGCACTGAAATGCAGCCACTTGCGGTTTGGCAGGTTGCAGCCCATGGCATAATAATGAGATGGAAAGGCCCACTAGTCCTGAAGGACCCAAACCCCTACTCTTAGGCTATGTCTACATTGCACTTTTATCAGTAAAACTTGTGTTGGTCAGAGGTGTGAAAAAACCACCCTCCCGACCAACAGAAGTTTTCATGACAAAAAACGTCGGCATGGACGGTGCTATGTCAGTGGGAGAAGCTCTCACGCTGACATAGCTGCCACCCCTTCTCGGGGCTGGTTTTATTTTGCTGGCAGGAGAACTCCGCGTACCTTTCAGCGACATGGCTGTAGAGGCACAGCTGTGCCGCTGCAAGGTACGCAGTGTAGACATAGACTTACTAAATGTGCTGCAGGCTCCTTAATGTCCATGCAGAGCAGACAGGACGTTGAGTTTTGGAAGGTCACAGTATTTGGTGCACAGTATTCAGAAGGTTTTGAATCTAGACCGATGGACAATGCTGTTGTCAGTGGTTTAGTGTATTTTCTACAGATTTTTGTCTCCATATTCTCTCCCCGCTGCTGACCGGCTGTTTGCTCCAGTGCCCTCCTACCCTCTCCTTCAATCTCTCCACCTCAGTTTCACTCCACCTGCCCTTTTGTTCTACACCTGTGCAAATAACTAATTTTTCTGGGGGTTGATAGCTGACCTGAAAATTTTTTTTTTAGCAAAAACAACAAGAAGTCCTTGTGGCACCTTAGAGACTAACACATTTATTTGAGCATAAAATTTCGTGGGCCAGAACCCACTTAATCAGATGCATGGAGTGGAAAATACAGGAGCTGGTACACGGAGTGGAACCCACTTCATCAGATGCATGGAGTGGAAAAAGTTATTTTTCTTCCCTCGCTATCTTACTGTTAATTAAATTGTCTCGTTAGACTGACCTCACACTTAGTAAGGCAACTCCCATCTTTTCATGTATTTATACTTGCTCCTGTATTTTTCACTCCATGCATCTGATGAAGTGGGTTCTAGCCTACAAAAACTTATGCCCAAATAAATTTGTTAGTCTCTAAGGTGCCACGAGGACTCCTCATTGTTTTTGCTGATACAGACTAACACGGCTACAACTCCAAAAAAAAAAAAAAAAAGTAGTTTGCTTCTAACCAAAACTGAAACTTGAGAAGTTTGAAATGAGATTTTGACCTTTCATTTCAAAACGATGTTTCATTTTAAAAAATGGGTTGATACACACCCATTTTGATTCTTTAAAAAAAGTGAATTTTTTTTTTTAATCAGCTGAAACTGTTTCATGAACTCGTGAATAGTTTTAGTTGCCCCCAAATTCACTGTGGAAATTTCACCCATGTCTATTTCCTGTCCCCTCCCTCTTCCTTTGTCTTTCCCTTTAGCTGTCGCTCCCTTTAGCTCTGAGGTATCAGGCCTCGTGCTGTTCTCCCTTTCTTGGCATGAAATTGTACGATTCCCTCACTTTCAGACCAGGCCATGAGCCGCAGTCCCCAGGTGCTAAACATGATTACCTCAGCAGGCCTGACTTATGTTGTTGCTGTTCTGTACCCTTTAGGAACGTGGACCAGTGGTTAACACAGTGATCAAAGTACTTGTTTAGAACAAAATCCCTTCAGAGAAAGGCCTTAAAACAATAAACAGACTTTAACTTGCCAGGTGTCTATCCATCTTCCACTCAGGGATCCTGGTAGGTCTCATAGGCACCCACTTACAAGCCTGGGAGGGAGGGGGGAAAGCGCAGCGGCGGCGCCTCGGGGGAGGGGTATGGGGAGGAGGCAGAGGTGCCTTCCGCCTCCTCCCCATGCCCCTCCCCCGAGGCGCCGCCACTGCGCTCCCCCCCCGCCCCCCCCGCCCCAGGCTTGCTGCGCACCGAACAGTTAGCGCACCGCAAGCCTATGAGCGAGGAAAAGTGGCTTGGCATTGGCACCTCGGGAGGCGGAGGCTGAGGTTAGCTGGGGGGGGGGCGCTGGTGAGGAGCTGAATTTTTCCCTGTGGGTGCTCCAGCCCGGAGCACCCACGGAGTCAGCGCCTATGGTAGGTCTAAACTTCCAGCTGACTCATGCCCCACCCTCTAGACAGCTAGGGTCTGGTTGTTATCTGTTCCCTTATCTCGCAACATGGTTCACATTGTCTGCTTCAGGGAGAGTGTTCTTAAGGGTCAGTCTTCTTGATTTCCCTCTCCTTCCCGAGACTGTCTCTCTCTGTAGCGCTTGGATCTGTCTCCCCGCAGAGGCAAAACAGCTATGCAACTTCGGGCTGGAGCCGGGGAGTAGGTCACTGACATGTAAGTGCCTCTAAGGCTATGGCTACACTACAGAATTAGGTCGAAATTATAGAAGTCGATATTTTAAAACCCGATTTTATGGAATCAATTGTGTGTGTCCCCACTAAAGAGCATTAAGACCATGAGGCCGACGGACTGTGTCCACAGTAGCGGGGCTAGCGTCGACTTTCGGAGCGTTGCATTGCGGGTAGCTATCCCACAGTTCCCGCAGTCTCCGCCGCCCATTGGAATTCTGGGTTGCGATCCCAAAGCCTGATGGGGCAGAAAACATTGTCACTGGTGGTTCTGGGTACATGTCCATCAAGCCATCCCCCGTCCCTCCCTCCCTCCCTCCGTGAAAGCAATCTTTTTCGCGCCTTTTTTCCAGGGTTTACAGGGTTTACGGGTTTGCTACGGCAGCATGGAGCCTGCTCAGCTCACAATTACCGTACATCTCCAGCATATGCCTGGACATTAGGTCTAGTGGGGATTCAGTCGCACTATAATACGGGCAGAGGGATAGCTCAGCGTTCTGAGTGTTGGCCTGCTAAACTCGGGGTTGCGAGTTCAATCCTTGAGGGGGCTATTCCGCCTGAGGCTGGTAGTCTCAGGACTACACAGCATAAGCTCCTTGCCTTCTAGCTGCAGATGGTGCAATATGCCATAAATGATCGTAGTCGCGGGACTACGCAGCAGCTCCTTTCCTTCTAGCAACATATGGTGCTATATGCCATAAATGATCGTAGTTGCAGGACTACACAGCAGAAGGTCCTTGCCGTCTAGCTGCAGATTGTGCAATAGGCTTGAAATTCATCGTCCCCTGTGTGCTCCTGGCCGGCCTATGGTGTGGTTGGCCTGGGGCGCTTGGACATAAATGGGAGTGACCAGAGTGACTCTGGTCATTCTCTTTTTTTATGTTTTGTTTAAGGGAGATTCAGTACTGCCTGGAACACGGGCAGAGGGATAGCTCAGCGGTCTGGGGTTTCCGGGTTTGCTACGGCAAGCAATTACCGTACCTCTCCAGCGTACGCCTGGACATTAGGTCTAGTGGGGATTCAGTCTGCTTGTATTACAGAGGGATAGCTCAGCGGTCTGAGCGTTGGCCCGCTAAACCCAGGGTTGCGAGTTCAATCCTTGAGGGGGCCAGGAGATGATGATGGATATCAAGCCTACTGAACCATCTGCAGCTAGAAGGGAAGGCGCCTAACCCTTGCTTCCCGCATATTGTACCATCTGCAGCTAGAAGGAAAGGAGCCTAACCCCTTGCTCCCCCCTCCCTCCGTGAAAGCAGCGGAGGGGGGAGCCCAAAATCCTTTCATGCCTTTTTCATGCGGGCGCCATACCAGGGAAAGCATGGAGCCCGATCAGATCGCCGCGGCTGTTATCGCCGTTATGAACACCACGCGCATTGTCCAGGAATATATGGAGAACGATAACCAGGAGCTGCTACAGCTACAGCAGGCGAGGAGGTGACGGCAGCACCCTGAGGACAGTGATGAGGACATGGACACAGACCTCTCTCAAAAAAGGCCCCCCCGCAAGGTGGACATCATGGTGGCAATGGGGCTTGTTGATACAGTGGAACGCCGATTCTGGGCCCGGGAAACAAGCACAGACTGATGGGACCGCATAGCGCTGCAGTTGTGGGACGGTCAGCAATGGCTGCGAAACTTTCGCATGCGTAAGGGCACTTTCATGGAACTTTGTGAGTTGCTTTCCCCTGCCCTGAAGCGCCAGAACACCAAGATGAGAGCAGCCCTCACAGTAGAGAAGCGAATGGCGATAGCCCTGTGGAAGCTTGCAATGCCAGACAGCTACCGGTCAGTCGCGAATCAATTCGGAGTGGGAAAATCTACAGTGGGGGCTGTTGTGATGCAAGTAGCCAAGGCGATCACCAAGCTGCTGGTACCAAGGGTTGTGAGTCTGGGAAATGTGCAGCTCATACTGGATGGCTTTGCAGCAATGGGGTTCCCGAACTGTGGTGGGGCGATAGACGGAACCCATATCCCTGTCTTGGCACCGGACCACCAAGCCAGCGAGTACATAAACTGAAAGGGTTACTTTGCAATAGTGCTGCAAGCACTGGTGGATCACAAGGGATGTTTTACCAACATCAACGTGGGATGGCCGGGAAAGGTACATGACGCTCGCATCTTCAGGAACTCTGGTCTGTTTCAGCTGCTGCAGCAAGGGACTTTCTTCCCAGACCAGAAAATAACCGTTGGGGATGTTGAGATGCCTATAGTTATTCTTGGGGACCCAGCCTACCCCTTAATGCCATGGCTCATGAAGCCATACACAGGTAGCCTGGACAGTAGTCAGGAGCTTTTCAACTATAGGCTGAGCAAGTGCAGAATGGTGGTGGAATGTGCATTTGGGCGTTTAAAAGCTCGCTGGCGCAGTTTATTGACTAGGCTAGATCTCAGCGAAACCAATATTCCCATTATTATTACTACTTGCTGTGCGCTCCACAATATCTGTGAGAGTAAGGGGGAGACGTTTATGGCGGGGTGGGAGGTTGAGGCAAATCACCTGGCCGCTGGTTATGCGCAGCCAGACACCAGGGCTATTACAAGAGTACAGCAGGGTGCATTGCTCATCAGGGAAGCTTTGAAAACCAGTTTCATGAATGGCCAGGGTGCTGTGTGAAAGTTCTGTTTTTTCCCGTTAATGCAAAGCCCCGCCCCTTGATTCACTCTACTTCCCTGTAACCGAACCGCCCTCCGGTCACCGCTTGCAGAGGCAATAAAGTCATTGTTGCTTAAAATTCATGCATTCTTTATTAATTCGTCAAACAAATAGGGGGAAATATGGGGGTAACTGCCATGGTTGCCCGGGATGGGTGGTGGAGGAAGGGAAGCACCAGGATGGGTGGTGGATGAGGGAAGGACAAGGACACACAGCACTTTAAAACTTATTGAATGCCAGCCTTTTGTTGCTTGGACAGTTCTCTTGGTTTGACGGTTGGGTGCACGGACGCCGCCCAAACGCGTTCTTGGGCGTCTCGGTGAGGAGGTTATGGGACTCGGGGAGGAGAGCTGTTGGTTACACAGGGGCTGTAGTGGCAGTCTGGGCTCAGGCGGCCTTTCCTGAACCCTACGCCTTTCCTCAGCCATAAGCCGGAGGATTTCCGTTTGATCCTCCAGTAGCCTCAGAATTGCATCCTGCCTTCTCTCAGCATGCTGACGCCACCTACTCTCTTCAGCACGCCACCTATCCTCGCGATCAAATTGTGCCTTTCTGGACTCCGACAGTGTCTGCCTCCACGCATTCTGCTGGGCAGCTTCAGTGTGGGAGGATTGCATGAGCTCTGAGAACATATCGTCTCGATTCCTTTTTTTTTACTTCTAATCTTCGCTAGCCTCTGGGACGGTGATGAAAGGGGTGGCGGTGAAACATTGCAGCTGCGGGAGGAAACAAGCGGGAGAGGAGTAGTTTAAAAGAAACATATTAGAGAACAATGGTCCAAACATTACATAGCACATGTGCATTTGGTCCAAAGTTGCACTTTGCCTGTTATATTGAGGGTCTGCCGGTTTGGTGTGTGAGATCACACAAGCAGGTCCGGCGGGCAACAGAATTCGGCTTGCAGGCAGCCATGGTAAGCCACAGTCTATAGGCTTCTTTAACCTTCATAACATGTGGGAATGGTTTCAAACAGCAATCCCCTCATTTCCCATAACAAACAGCCTGTGGGCTGGCAATTTTAAAAGGGTTGGCAATTGAAAAGGGAGGGGCGGCGGTTTTCGGGTTAACGTGCAGCGCGAACCTAATGGACATCCCCCCCACACACTCAGACACACATCCAAGATGTTCGCTGTTCCCCCTCCCCCCACCGCGTGGGTCACAGCGGGGAAGATTTCCGTTCAGCCACAGGCAAACAGCCCAGCAGGGACGGACCCCTCTGAATGCCCCCTTAATAAAATTCCCCTATTTCAACCAGGTGACCGTGAATGATATCACTCTTCTGAGGATAATACAGACAGATAAAGAATGGATGTTGCTTGAATGCCAGCAAACACCGGGACCATACGCCGCCATGCTTTGCAATGCAATGATTCCAGACTACGTGCTACTGGCCTGGCGTGGTAGAGTGTGTTACCACGGAGCACAGGATAAGGCTGCCCTCCCCAAAAACCTTTTGCACAGGCTTTGGGAGTACATCCAGGAGAGCTTTCTGGAGATGTCCCCGGAGGATTTCCGCTCCATCCCCGAACATGTTAACAGACTTTTCCAGTAGCTGTAGCTGTACTGGCCGCGAATTAATCATTAAACACGCTTGCTTATAAAACATGTATTAATTTAACAGAGGTACACTCACCAGAGGTCCCTTCTCCGGCATCAAGCACGCCTAGGGTGGGTTCGTAGGGTACTGGCTCCAGGGTGACAAAGAGTTCCTGGCTGTCGGGAAAAAGGGCTTCTCCACTTTCTTGCTGTGTCTGTGCGGTATTTTCAGCATCATTATCATCATCTTCCTCTTCCCGAAAATGCTCCTCGGTGGTTTCTGATGATCCACAGACGGAGCATACCACGTGGGTGGGTCAGTGCTGGCTGCACCCCCTAGAATGACATGCAGCTCATCATAGAAGCGGCATGTCTGGGGCTCTGACCCAGAGCGGCTGTTTGCATCTCTGGTTCTTTGGTAGGCTTGCCTGAGCTCCTTAATTTTAACGCGGCACTGTTGCGCGTCCCTGTTGTAGCCTCTGTCATGCATGCCCTTGGAGACTTTGGCATATGTATTGGCATTTCTTCTTTTGGACCATAGCTCTGCTAGCACGGTTTCGTCTCCCCATACAGCGATCAGATTGCGTACTTCACGCTCGGTCCACACTGGAGCTCGTCTTCGGTTCTGGGAGTCCATCATGGTCTGCTGATGAGATCTGCACTCACCTGCAGCTCACCACGCTGGCCAAACAGGAAATGAAATTCAAAAGTTCACGGGGCTTTTCCTGTCTACCTGGGCGGAGCATTCAAGCTCAGACTGCTGTCCAGAGCGGTCAAATGTTGCACTGTGGGATAGATCCAGGAAGCCAATACCGTCGAACTGCGTCCACACTAAGCCTAGTTCGATTCGGCAATATCGCTTTAAGCGGTAATCCCCTCGTTGGGGGTGGAGTGGTGAGATCGATTTTAAGAGCCCTAGAAGTCGATGTTAATGGCTTCGTCGTGTGGACGGGTGCACGGATCAGTCGATATAATGCTAATTAATTCGACCTAAACTCGTAGTGTAGACCAGGGCTAAGTGTTTGTTTGTTAGGTTGCTTATCTAGATCCATTGCTGTTTTCCTGCTTGTTTTTCCAGCAGCGAATACATACACGCAGGAATAAACCACAGAGTGTGTACGTAAAAGTATTACATAGCAGCTCCCCATCCACCACAGTAGCTAATTCTCTCCTCACTTAAACTCGATTTAATAAAGAGTTAAAGGAGGGTAATGTAATCTAATGCAAATCAACTTGAGTTTATGGAAAATAGATCCAGTCTAACTTTATCTTTTTTTTTTCTTGATGAGACTACCAGTTTGGTTGATAAAGATAGAATTGTAGGCCTGGAAGGGACCCTGAAAGGTCTTCTAGTCCAGCCTCCTGTACTCCATAATAATAGGTTTGACATAATATACGTACACTTCTGTAAAGCATTTGACTTGACATTTTGATTAAAGAGTAGCATGATATAAAATTAACACAGTATACATTTAAATAGATTAAAAACTGGCTAACTGATGGATTGTAAACAGGGAATCCATCATCAAGCTCGGGAGTTTCCAGTGGGGTCTTGCCTCTAACATTTTGTATCAATGACCTGGAAAAAAAACAAACAAACCCTAATGTTATCATTGATAAAATTCTCAGATGACCGAAAAACTGTGGGAGTATTAAATAATGAAGAGGATGGGTCACTGATTTAGTGACCTGGATCTCTTGGTAAAATGGGACCAATCAAACAATATGCGTTTCAATACCGCTAAATGGATAGAGCTAGGAATAAAGAATATAGCCATACTCACAGGATGGGGGACCTCTGTATTTGGCACTGGTGTGACTACTGCTGGAATACCGTGTCCTGTTCTGGTGCTGGCAATTGAAGAAGGAAGTTGATAAATTGGATACTCTTCAGAGATGAGTCACGAGAATGATTAAAGGATTCAAAAACATGTCTCATAGTGATCGTGCTTTTTGAGTCTATCTATTTAGCTTAATCAAGTTACTCCCTAACCTTCTCTTTGTTAGTCTGAGTATCTACGTGGGGAACAATATCTAAGAATGGCCTCTCCAATCTAGCAGAGAAAGGTCAACATGATCCAGTGGCTGAAAGTTGATGTTAAACAAATTCAGATTGGAAATAGCCCATTCATTTGTAACAGTGATGATAATTAAAAATGGGAACAACTTACTAAGGATTGTGGTGGATTCTTCATCACTGATGTGACAAAGTTCCTCCTCTACCTTGGTAGGTCCTGCGCTTATTGGCGGATTCTGCTTGCCTCAGAGATCTTCCCCTCTAATAGAATCCACAGTCCAGGTTAACTCCTCCTGTGTCTGATCAGGAGTTGGGAGTTTTGGCGGGAACCCGGGCCCGCCCTCTACTCCGGGTTCCAGCCCAGGGCCCTGTGCATTGCAGCTGTTTAGAGTGCCTCCTGGAACAACTGCACGACAGCTACAACTCCCTGGGCTACTTCCCCATGGACTCCTCCCAACACCTTCTTTATCCTCACCACAGGATCTTCCAGCAGTACACCCTCTTACTCTCAGCTCCTAGTGCTTCTTGCTCCCAGCTCCTCACACGCAACCTCCTTCCACAGCTCCAGACATCTCCCCTTCACTGACTAACTGGGAGGCTTTTAACTAGTTTCAGCCAGCCCCTGATTGGCTGCAGGTGTCTCAATTAACCTCCCTGCCTTCTGGAAAGTTCTTAATTGGCCCCAGGTGTCTTGATTAACCTGGAGCAACTGCCATAAGGTATCAGGGATTTGTTTAGCCTGGGGCTAACATACTGGTTCCTTACCACTTTCCTATAGCCCTCTGGCCGGGAAGGTGGTAGAGGGCTGCTGCTGCTCCTCCTGCTGGGGCTGCTGCTAGGCCCTGGGCCCTCCCAGCTGCTGTTTGCTGCTACTGCTGCTCCAGCTTCTCCCCTGGCTGGGCCAGACACCCCTCCCATTACTCTACTCTCCGGTTGCTGGCTGCCTGGCAGCTGAACCCCCCCCCCCCCTCCAACACCTTGGTTGCTGCTACTCCTGCTGCTGCAGCAACCCCTTGGGGGGGAGGGGGCCTGCTGGCCCTCTCCCCAGAGGAGGGGTGTGAGGGGCTCCTGCTCCAGCCGCTGCTGTGACCACCACCACCACCATCTGTGAGGGGTCCTGCCTGACCACCGGACCACCACCTGGGGTTGCTGGAGCTGCTGCTGCTGCCCTGTTTGCTGCCAGGAAGCTGCTGGTACCCAGAGGAGGAAGACCCGGAAGACCGTCGGCGGAGACTCTGCAGACCACCGTGGAGGGGGCCTCCAAGAACTGAGTAATCTTTCGAACTGTGCTCTAGTGGTGGGGGTATTGACTGTGTTTGTAGGGGCACAGGTGGTATGGCGCCGAGCCTGCCCCCTGGTCCACCTGTGCCCCCCCATAACCCCCACCACCACCGCTGCCCCCTCCACCACCTCTGCTGGCTGCTCACCATCTGCCTTGTGCTATGGCCTCTGGACTTAGCTGCTTCCATGGCCCGCCACAACCTTTTAACATCATTTGGGCCTGCAGCAGCAACCAGCCCCACCCATTGACATTGTGCAAGCGCACGTGGGTGCACGTGCCCCCTTCCATACCCCTTGGACTGACCCTCTTCCCCCCAGCAGCACGTCCCTTGCTTTGTCCCTTGCCACCTGCCCCATTTACCCCTTGCAGTTGTTTGCCCCCTTTTTTTGGTCCCAGCCCCTTGCTATTTTCAGTTTTGCCTGCCCCGCCCCTCTCCCTCTACAGCCTTGTTTGTTTGCCCTACCCTAGCCCTGAAACTAGTCCCTTGTTTTTTCTGCCCCATTCTTAGTTGGTTGTCTCCCTCCCCCTGAAGCTCCGTTTGCCCTGATTAGCCCCCCGCTTTCATGCACCCACGCCCCGTCCCATGCGCTTGTGCCCCTCCCCTGTTTAATTTTGACCCTATCTCACTGCACCCCCATGCTGTTATCTCATCCCCTCCCCTAGTGCAACAAGAGGAGCCGGATTTCCCATCTTGTGTCGGTGACTGAACCCTACCCCCGCACTAGTCCGAGATAACCCTGGACCCTGTCCCCACTTTTAGTGCCCTCCTCCCCTGCCTGCAGCCTAGCGGAGAGGAGTGGTCACCCCAATTCCTCTCCCCGCCCCCTCTCAAGAGTTTTCCCTTCCCCCCCGTTCATCATGGCAGGCGACATGGAGGGAGGAGCCCCTCCAGACGGCACGGCCGCCCCTCCTCCGCCTGTTCCCCCGTCACCCTCCCTAGCCTCCAGCTCA
This sequence comes from Macrochelys suwanniensis, assembly GCA_033296515.1. NCBI lineage: Eukaryota > Metazoa > Chordata > Testudines > Chelydridae > Macrochelys > Macrochelys suwanniensis. Next base: position 14,913,629 of record CM065775.1, read on the forward strand.
ACCGCCGCTGCCGAACCACCTGCTCTCGCCCCCGCTGGGGCACCGGCGGCGGCGGACACTGAAGAGCCCTCCGCTGCTGCCACGTCCCTCGCCCTCCCCGATTCTGGGGGAGCCCCCCCAGCCGGCAGGAAGGGCCAGGGTAAAAAGAAGGGTAAGGGCCCCGCGACAAAGACCCTCCATGGCAGAGGCAGCCACTACTGCTGCGGCCCTGCCACCGGCTGCGGCGTCCTTCTCTGCTGTTCCCTCTACCAGCTCTGCGGGTGTCCCACCCCCGGCCCCCAGAGCGTACGCCCAGGTGGCGGAAACCCCCTCACCTGCCGCAACGTCACCTAACCCGCCCACCACCTCAGCTACCATCTATAGCGGCCGGGGCCCCTTTCCCGCCTTGACCAGGAGGCACGGTGTCTGTTGCCTCCTGGTACCCGCCTCGCCCCACGTAGAAACCTATGTGCGGGCGTTGGCGAGGGTGGTGGGGCCCACGGCCATCGTAGCGGCCTCCAAAATGTACGGGAAGGTAGTCTTCTTCCTCGCATCGGAGGCCGCGGCCCAAGAGGCGGTGGAGAAGGGCCTGGCGGTGGGGGGCGTGTTCGTCCCATTAGAGCCGCTGGAGGACTTGGGCGTCCGCCTAGTCCTCACTTCCGTCCCTCCCTTCCTCCCCAATGCCGCCCTGTTACCTGCCCTCTCTGCCCTGGGGAGACCCATCTCTGTAGTCAGCCCTCTCCCACTGGGCTGCAAAGACCCCGCCCTCCGTCACATCCTCTCGTTCCGCCGGCAGGTGCAGCTCCAAATGCCGCCGGCTGCACGTGACGGGGAGGCGCTCGAGGGGTCCTTTATGGTCCCCTATCACGGGGCCCGTTACCGGGTGTACTATTCCACGGGGGAGGCCCGGTGCTACCTCTGCCGGGTGATGGGACACGTCCGGAGGGACTGTCCCTTGGCCCGGCAAGGAGGAGCACCCGAGACCCCCGAGCCCCGGCAGGGCGTCGGCCCCGTCATTGCCGGCGCCCCTGAATGCCCGGTGCCCAGAGCCGCCCCTCCTCCTTCCCAGTCCACCGCTGCTCCCACTCGGGCCCTGGGAGTACCTCCCCCAGTGAGCCCAGACGAGTGGGAGAGGCCCACTGTGAACAGTCTGCTGAGGCCTGTGGAGGAGGGTGAGGCAGGGATATCGCCGGGCGTGGGAGAGGGCCCGCCCCAGAGAGACTTTTCTCTCCCTTATGCTGCCCCACCACTACCTCCCCGAGTCCCTAAGAAATCGCCCCTCCCCCCTGACCCAACCCTTACTAGCCAGCCCCCAGATGATGCCATGGAGGGCTGGGCCTTAGTACAGGGGAAGCGGGGCAAGTGGAAGGCTCGAGCCCCACTCCTTTGCACCGATGCGGAAGCCCCCCAGAAGACCAGGAAGGGGGGCACTGATGCCGAGCCTTCCGCTTTGCCCCTGAGCGGCTTTTGTCCGCCAGAACCGGCTGGGAAAGACGTGGCAGCACCGGAAGGTATTACCGCCCCTCCCTTGGAAGCCCTCGATAGAGCTCCTTCTGCCCCTTTTGTCGACCCTGCGCGCCCTGACCCGAGCATCGCTTCAGGTGCCAGCGGGGAGAACCCCGGGGTGGCAGAAGGTGACCTGCCCTCCATCTATGAGGAGATCGAGGCCCTGGGTCTGACCCCAATCACCCAGGGGGAGGACGACCCTTTACCAGCAGGCTTCGATCTCAATGACCTCACCCCGGTGCCCCTTTCCCCCCTCTCCCCATGCTCCCTCCCCTTGACCGCCGGTTCCGCTCCCACCTCCGAGGATCCCCTGGGCTCTTCCACCTGCCTGGTCGCAAGTGACACCTCGCTGACGGCCGCCAAGCCTCCTGAAGCAACGGCCAGTGCCCTGCGGCCGGGACCCGAATCCCAGGGGGTACCCCTCATTGGGGTGGGACAGCAGTTCTCCTTCCCAGGCGGGGACCCCGCAAATATCTGTCCACCTCCCGATGCCGTAGCTGTAACTCAAGCCATCATACTAGAGCCCGGCATCGTGGGGGGTCCCCTTCCCAATTCCCAGATCCCTCAGCCACACCAAGAGAGGCCACCTCCCAGTGGCCCAGCTCCTGCGGCTCAGGATCCTCTACCCGTTCCTCAGCCCGGCCCTGCTCATGTCCCCCTCCCTGCCCCTACTTCTGATCCCTGCCCCGCCCCTGATGCCGTCCCAATCTCCTACACCTCCCATGATGACACTGCCGCCCCTAGGGCTGTCTCCCTCCCCTTAACAGAGGATGACCCCCAGGGAGTGGCTCCAGTATTTCCTCGTCCCGACCCACCAGGGGCTGCTCTTCTCCCTCCGCCGCCTCCCCCAACTAAGCCGAATTTCAGGTTGGGCCCTAAGGTGCCGGCCAGCAGGAGCTGCGTCGAGGGTCCGCCCCTTGCCTGTCCATTTCGGTGGGCCATAGGGCTGTGTCAGGGGCCCCTTCTTTCGATAGCCGGGAGCCAGTAACCCCGGCCCCCCATACGCTGCGAGAGGAGCTGCGGGAGTTCCTGGAGGACGTCCGGGGCTCCCGCAACAAAGTACAGCTCGCTCTCCAGCGATGGGGGGACTTCCACCAAATCCTCCGGGCCGCGAGGGCCCTCATGGGGGAAGGTAAAGGGACTGGGAAGCAGGCCACCACGGCCTACCAACGGGTCCGCCTTTTCCGTGACTCACTACTCACCTACGGGGTGGGTCACGGATTGTTACGCGGCCTGATGGGGGCTGTGAGTGACTCTGCCAGCGAGGATCACCCCCCAGCCCTCCTCATGGCATCTCTCCTCTTCGCAACATTGAACACCCGGGGCTGTAGGATGGGTCTCTGCAGGAGCCAGGTGCTCCCCTTCCTTCGGGAGGGGGGGTACTCTGTAGTATTCCTGCAGGAGACCCATACGGATCCAGCCACTGAAGACAGCTGGCGGCTGGAATGGGGGGACAGAGTCTACTTCAGCCATCTCTCTCTGTTCGCCAGGCTGGAGTGGCGACCTTGTTCTCCCCCGACCTACGGCCTGAGGTGCTGGGGGTTGCCAAGGCTGTGCCGGGCCGCCTGCTGCACCTACGGGTCCGTATGGAGGGGCTCGTGGTCAATCTCGTCAACATCTATGCCCCGACAGCGGGCCCGGAACAACTTCGTTTCTATCAGCAGGCATCCACCTTCCTCGGCACCTTGGATCCTCGCGAGTGCCTGGTCCTGGGCGGGGACTTTAACAACACCCTTGAGAAACAGGACCGCTCGGGGATTGAGCAGTGCCCGGCCGCCGCGGACGTCCTCAGGGAGATTGTCGAACATCACTCCCTGGTGGACGTCTGGCGCGACCACCACCCGGACGACAGCTCAACCTTCACCTTTGTCCGAGTGGAGGCCCATCGGTCGCACCACTCCCGGTTGGACCGCATCTATTTATCACGTTTTCACCTTTCGCGGGCCCACTCCTCCAGCGTCCGGCCGGCCCCGTTCTCTGATCATCATCTCGCTACCATGACGGCCTCTCTCTGCGCGGAAAGGCCGGGGCCGGCCTATTGGCATTTTAATAACAGTTTGCTGGAGGATGTGGGTTTTGTGGCGTCCTTCCGGGAGTTCTGGCTGGCCTGGCGAGGGCAGCGGCACGCCTTTCCCTCGGCGCAGCGATGGTGGGATCTAGGGAAGGTACGCGCCCGGCTCTTCTGCCGTGACTACACCCGGGGCGCCAGCTGACGGAGGGATGCGACGATAGAGCAGTTGGAACGGGAGGTCTTAGAGCTGGAAAGGCATCTGGCCGCCAGCCCTGAGGATCCATCCCTCTGTGGGGCGTGCCGGGAGAAGCGGGAGGAGCTCCGGGAACTCAAAGATCATTGGGCCCGGGGCGCCTTCGTTCGATCCCGCATCCGTCTCCTTCGGGAGATGGATCGCGGCTCCCGCTTCTTCTACGCCCTGGAGAAAAAGAGGGGGGCTAAGAAACACGTCACCTGCCTCCTCGCAGAAGATGGCACCCCCCTCACGGATCCGGCGGAGATGTGCGGGAGGGCCAAGGCCTTCTACGCGAGCCTTTTCTCCCCGGATCCGACCGATCCTAACGCTTGCAGAGTACTCTGGGACGAACTCCCTACGGTCAGCACGGGCGACCGAGACCGGCTAGAGCTGCCTCTCACTCTGGCCAAGTTCTCGGAAGCCCTCCGTTGCATGCCAACTAATAAATCTCCGGGACTGGACGGGCTGACCGTGGAGTTCTACCGCGTGTTCTGGGACATCCTTGGCCCAGACCTTGTCACCGTCTGGGCCGAGTCCTTGCAGGGCGGGGTCCTCCCTCTTTCGTGCAGGCGAGCCGTGCTCGCCTTATTGCCGAAGAAGGGGGACCTCCGCGATTTACGGAATTGGCGTCCCGTCTCGCTCCTCAGCACGGACTATAAAGTCGTAGCAAAGGCCATCTCGCTGCGGCTTGGGTCCGTGCTGGCGGACGTGGTCCACCCAGACCAGACCTACACCGTCCCGGGCCGCACCATTCTCGACAACCTGTATCTGGTCCGGGATCTCTTGGAGCTTGGGTGTAGGGATGGTCTGTCGTTCGCCCTCCTGTCTCTGGATCAGGAGAAGGCGTTCGACAGGGTGGATCACGGGTACCTCCTGAGCACTCTGCGAGCGTTTGGCTTTGGGCCCCAGTTTGTGGATTTTCTCCAGGTGCTGTACGCCTCCGCAGAGTGTCTCGTCAGGCTCAACTGGACCCTGACCGAGCCGGTCAGCTTCGGGCGAGGAGTACGGCAGGGGTGCCCCCTCTCGGGCCAGCTGTACGCTTTGGCGATCGAGCCCTTCCTCTGTCTCCTCCGCAGGAGGTTGACGGGGTTGGTGCTCCGAGAGCTGGAGCTGCGGCTGGTCCTGTCGGCATACGCCGACGATGTGCTCCTCGTGGTCCAAGACCCGGGCGACTTGGTGCGGGTGGAGGCTTGCCAGGCGATCTACTCGGCGGCCTCCTCTGCCCGGGTCAACTGGGTCAAGAGCTCTGGCCTGGTGGTAGGGGACGGGTGGCAGGCGAGCTCCCTCCCACCCGCGCTTCAGGCCATCAGGTGGAGCGCGGGTCCGCTGCTCTATCTCGGCGTTTACCTTTCTGCCACGCATCCATCCCCGCCGGAGAACTGGCAAGGTTTAGAGGGCAGGGTGATAGAGCGGATCCGGAGATGGACAGGACTACTCCGGTGCCTCTCCTTTCGAGGGAGAGCACTGGTAATCAATCAATTAGTCCTGTCCATGCTCTGGTACCGGCTCAACACCCTGGTCCCGGCCCCGGGTTTCCTGGCCAACCTCCGGACGTCGATTCTGGAGTTCTTTTGGTCAGGACTGCACTGGGTCTCTGCAGGGGTTCTCCATCTTCCTCTGGAGGAGGGTGGGCAGGGCCTGAAGTGTCCACACACTCAGGTCCATGTCTTCCGTCTCCAGGCCCTGCAGAGGCTCCTTTATGGTGCAGGTAGTCCGGCGTGGAGCGTATTGGCGCACGCCTTCCTGCGCCGTTTCCGAGGGCTCCAATATGACCGGCAGCTCCTTTATCTCCATCCAAGAGGTCTTCCGCGAGACCTCTACGGGCTGCCGGTCTTCTACCAGGACCTCCTCCGGACCTGGAAGCTATTCTCAGCAACCAGGTCCGTGGCGGCCACCGAGGGGGCAGATCTCCTCGCGGAGCCCCTGCTACACAACCCCCAGCTCCGTGTGCAGGTGGCGGAGTCCCCCTCGGTGCGCCAGAGGTTGGTACTGGCAGAAGTCACTAGGGTCGGAGACCTCCTGGACTACGACCAGGGAGACTGGCTGGATCCCCTGACGCTTGCTCAGCGCATGGGGCTCTCCAGACCTCGTACTCCCCGGTGCGTACTTCAGGAGGTGAAGGCTGCTTTGCCGCCCGCTGCTCAGGTTTACCTCGACCGGGTCCTGCGAGAGGGTACGCCCCGCCCTCCCTTCACCCCAAGCCCTCCGGACCTTTTTATTGGGCCCCTGCCCCATGGACCCAACCGGGTCCCCTGTCCCTTCACGGTGAGCCGGCTGCACGAACTGCAGCCGGTCCGCTTCCAGACCGCGCCAAGGAAACATCTATACATGCTCGTGCTCCACACCCTTCATCTCCTCACCCTCACGTCCCGCCCCGATACGAAATGGCGGGACCTCCTGCCACCTCTAGTGGGTGAGAAGCCCCGGTGGGCCAGCCTTTACTCCTCCTTAGTCCCAAGGCCCGCCGGGGATGTCAGTTGGTGGCTCCTTCATGGAGCCGTGAGTACGGGCGTGTACTTGGCGCGGTTCACCCCAATCCCCGACACATGTCCCTTTTGCTGCGTGAGGGAGACCCTAGCGCACATTTATCTGGAGTGCGCCAGGCTGCAGCCCCTGTTCCGGCTCCTCTTAGACATTTTGTTGAGGTTTTGGTTGCACTTTTCCCCTCACCTTTTTATTTATGCACTTCCAATCCGCGGCCCCACGAAGTCACGGGACCTCCTGGTCAACCTCCTCCTGGCCCTAGCTAAACTGGCCATCTACAAGACCAGGGTGGGGAAGTTGGCCGATGGAGGCTCCTGTGACTGTGGGGCCCATTTTCGATCCTCTGTTCGTTCACGCATCCGGGCAGAGTTCCTCTGGGCAGCATCCACTGGCTCCCTTGACACCTTTGAGGAGCAGTGGGCGCTGTCCGGGGTTCTCTGCTCGGTGTCCCCATCTGGTTCGCTTCGTTTGACCCTTTGACCGCACTCCCATTCCTGTTTTTTCATTTTTTGTCCCCCGGAATCACTTGGCATCCAGGTCCTGTGGATCCCTCCCCTTAGGCTGAAGGGGGGGATCCTTTAGCAGTGGGCGGGCTTCGCCCTCCCACTTCCCGGATCCCAATAGGAACATACTGGTTCCTTACCACTTTCCTATAGCCCTCTGGCCTTGCCCCGTCACACTGACTATTTTTAAAATCAAGATTGGATGGTTTTGGGGAAGTTCTGTGGCCTGTGTTATAGAAGAGGTCAGACTAGATGACCACAGTGATCCCTTTTGGCTTTGGAATCTATGAATTTATAAACCCCATGCAGAGAACCCTTTTTTTAATGTGGAACTAACATGCTGTTTGCTGGCCAGCCTCGGTTCATGTTTGCTTGTATGTTGCATTCCTTTCTGCTACCTTCTGTCTTGTCTGTTTAATTCTAAGCTTTTCTGGGCAGAGACTGTCTACTACCATTTGTATGATGCCAATGTGGTCCTATTCTTGCTTGGTCCCTAAGCATGAGGTTAACTATTTAACAGTCTCAATCGGGGCTGGAGGTTGCACGCCCAGGAAACCTTTCTGCCTCTTGAAGCAGGGCCAATGAACTTTGGCAAGATATAAAGGAGGGTGGGGAAGAGGAGATATTTAGTTCCTCAAGTGATGGATGCCCAAAGAAATCACAGAACATTTGGATCCTTCAGCCAAGGGGGCTGAAGTCTCTGGGAACTGAAGACAGGTGAAAGCTGCTTAGGCAAAGATTGTAACTTGCTGAAATTAAGTTTTACTTTTGTTTGCTTGTTACCCTTTCTATCCTTTATACCTTTTTGTTCAATCAACTTTTTGCTGTTACTATAAACCAGTTCAGTGATCTGATTAAAACACTTTTTGCTAACCCCAGTTAAGATGATAAACTTCTAGGTGTTGTCTTTTTAAGGGAGCGGCAGACTTAACTTCTGAGTGTGTTGAGTGAGAGGGCTGCACACTACAGGGCAGATGGTTGTGGGAAGTGTGGCATGAGCAAGGGATGTTGAGGTCACCTTGCAAAGCACCAAAACCCCTCACTGGAGGCTTTTAAGAACCTGCTAGACAAATACTGTCTGAGATGGTTTAAGTATGCTTGGTCTTGCCGCAGTACAAGGGGCTGGACTAGATGATCTCTCAAGGTCCCTTCCAGCCATGCACTTCTGCGATTCTGACTAAGAAATCTGTTTTTAATCCGCATCTTCTAACGAAAAAACATTTATTTGGAAAATTCCCAGCAGCTCTGTTCTTGACCCTTGTGCTTATGCAGTGGCCGGCTCTCTTAAGGCCAAGCAGCAGTCATATGCCCTAGTTCCCAGTTGATTTGCTTTCTAGCATCTGGGTTTTGTCCATTCAGGCGGACCAGCTCCCCAGCACCACGGGACTTCTCCATTGCTCTCCCTGCTGGAAAATGTGGTATAGCTTCCCATTCAGACTGGGGAAAGGAGAATGGGATCCTTCTTGGAGGAGGCAAGTTGTGAGGAGGACAAATGACACCATACAGGGTATCTTTTGTACAAACATGATTGCAGTAGTTGTAGGGTGTGAATACAGGGGTGCTTACAGTCACATTCCCTCATCTGTTTGTATCCATCTATTGTCTTGTGTAATACGTGGATTGTAAGTTCTTTGGGGCAGGGACTGTCATTTTGTTCTGTTTGTACAGTGGCTAGCACAGGGGAGTCCTGTTCCATGACCAGACCCCTAGGTGCAGAGGTGAAAGTAAGCCGGTACGCCAAGAGCCGGTGTGCCATATCAGGGTGGCTGGCTTCCCCAGGTGACAATTTAAAGGGCCTTCTACCACCCCGGCCCTTTAAATAGCCCCCGGAGCCCTGGGGTAGCGGCGGTGGGGCTCCGGTGGCTATTTAAAGGGCCGGGGCGGTAGAGGCAGCGGGAGCCCCGGGCCCTTTAAATAGCCTCCGGAGCCTCACCACTACCCTGGCGGGGAGGGGAGGGGAGAGGGAGGGGGGGTCACTTTCTGGTAGAGGGCAGGCTGGGGCTGGCTCTGACCCCTCAGCCCCATCCCTTCTGCCTGAGGCACCGCCCCTTCCGGGGGCCAGAGTCGGCTGCAACCCAGCCCCTGTAAGTCAGTATATCTACTTTCACCCCTGCCTTGGCGCTACGGTAATATAAATAATTATAACACAGACTTCAAATCTGTTTCTGACAAGCCTTTAAGTCAGGTGCGTGGAGGGCGTAGAAGACGATTTGACAGGCATATGGCCAGTATGGAACTGAAGTATGCTAGTATGGCTTTTTTTTGCATATTTCAATAAAAATTAAGTTTACAGAAACTACTGCTGTTTCTCAAGAACCTATTTCAAATGGCTAAAGCTCTCCTTGGAGGTGTTTTTAAATTAATTGGGAGGAAATTCAGTTACTCATGCAAACCAGCTGCACTTCAGAGATGCCAGGTTAACAGTCCTGGAGGATTAAAGTCTAACCTCCTGAGAACTTCAGTGTGGAGAGTGTCACTGCCCGCTTCCTACCCCAAATTACCCTAATATGCTTGGGGAAACTGCCTATTCTGGAGGGAGAGAGAACTTGTCTCCATGGCCTTGTCATGGGTAGTGGATACTCATCCATTACAACAACGAGACTATTGACTTTCTTCACACATAATATTGAACGTCCTCATGATGGTTGTGACTTAGAATCATAGAATATCAGGGATGGAAGGGACCTTAGGAGGTCATCTAGTCCAACCCCCTGCTCAAAGCAGGACCAATCCCCAATTTTTGCCCCAGATCCCTAAATGGCCCCCTTAAGGATTGAACTCACAACCCTGGGTTTAGCAGGCCAATGCTCAAACCACTGAGCTATCCCAGTCACTGCTGACCTAGGCTGGATTTGAATTGGTGACCAAAAGGTGAATTATGCCCTATCTCGTTGCTATTGCTCCAGGCCATCCGGTCTCTTAAAGAAGCTGAGCAAATACACACTGAAAAACGCAATTACATTCGTCGTGCTTTGCCCGTTTGTCCAAACAGTAAGGGCTGGTTTCATCCCTGGCGAAACCTCAAGTGCTTTGGGGTGAAAGGGAACTTCAAAAACTGTCTTTCTGGGGAATAGGGATCGCTGGCATTGCATTTATAAAAACAAACAGAGCAACCTTTTCTTGGCTTGAAGCAAGTATGTGATGTTAACACCATCCCTGAATAAGGCAGCACTGAACGTGGATCTGCTGCCAAGAACTCTGTTGTGGTGGCTGCTGACAAGGAGACAAAGGCCAAAAAAACCTCGATTACAACAAAAATTCAATTTTAAATGACATCACTGTGGTGGCAATGATGACACTTGGGAATCGTCCAGCTACTCGGTGGCCTTGTGAGCGTTTGTGCTTTTCCATTGGCAATAGTGATTTTTGAGAGAGCTGGAGTAATGGTCTCATTTATTATTCATAGTCCGTCTAAATTATAGATGCTGGGGTGGGGGGGCAGGAGGGAAGACCTGTTCGGTCATTTCGTGCATACCCTGTGGGGGTCCACTGCTGCAGGATTGTTTCCTGAAATCTATATTTTCCAGAGCGTTGTCCAGCCTGTCTTCAATATATCTAATAATGGGGCCTTTGGAGACTTTTCAACTGCCTAGCAGATCACTCTATTAGGTTTTCCTGACATTAGCCTAAATTACTTTTCTTGCTTGTTAATCTCTTCTCTCACCTCTCATTATTTCTGACTATATCCCTTTGCCCTGCCTTGCATGATTCTTCTTCCTCCTCCATGTTTAAACCCCTGAATCTTAATGTTTTTGGTACCTCCAGAAGTGCTAAATTGTTAAGCTGGGTTTTATAGAAGTGTTTAGTCAATTTTCTTGATTAGCATGCACCCCCGCAAAAACCTTATAATTATAGGTTCTTGTCTTTCTAGTCATCACCATAGTATCTGAGAACCTTCCACCTAAAATAGGGTAGCAATAGCAAAGCCCTTAGCTAGAAACTCCAGAGTAACTATCTTCCCTCTTTCAGGTGACAAATCTCTGCTTCGGATAAGTGTGGGGTTTTTTTGGGGGTGGGAGGGAAGTTGGCTGATTCTCTGAATGGCTGGAAGAGTAGGGTTGCCAACTTCCTAACTGCACAAAACCAAACACCTCTGCCCCTTCTCTGAGGCCCCGCCCCTGCTCTCTTCATCCTCCCTCCCTCTGTTGCTTGCTGTTCCCACCCTCACTTTAACTGGGCAGGAGATTGGGGTGCAGGAGAGGGGTGTGGACACTGGGGTGGGGTGTGGGCTATGGGTGGGGGTGGGGACAGAAATGAGGGGTACAGGGTGTGGAGAGGGCTCTGGGCTAGGGCAGGGGATTGGGGTGCAGGGCGGGTGTGAGGGCTCCGGCTGAGTTTGTGGGCTCAGGTAGGGCCAGGGATGAGGGGTTTGGGGTGCAGGAGGGGGCTCAGGGCTGGGGCAGGGGATTAGGGTGTGTGGGCTGTAGGAGGGGACTCTGGGATGGGGCAGGGGGTTGGGGTGTGGGGTCCTGGTGTTCCGGTCGAAAACTGAACGCCTGGCAACCTTATGGAAGCGCTTTATTTAAGAATGCTGAGACTGGATTTGTCTAATCTTCTTTGGAAGTTTATTCCACACTCAGATAAACTAAGAATGTCTCATTTCCCTCCCCCCTCCCCCTCCCTGGTCTCTCATGCTTCATGCTGGGCTGAAATAAAAACATTTTGTGGTTATGCTAGACAGGATTAAAAAAACCCACCTTCCTGTGGCAGAGTACAAAGTGATCACCCACTGGAGTTGGGAAGAGAAGTTCTTCCCCTTTCCCAATGCTGTGGTGTAGTATCGCACGATTTAGATGTGCCTTGGGACCTTTATTCCTTCCTGTGGAGCATTCGGCATTGACCGCTGCTGGAGACGGGATATCGAGGTAAATGGACCATTGGTCTTTCTGGTAGGGCAATTGCATTCTTAACTCTCATAACCACTAATGGAAGTGGTGCGCACAACTAAATAGCAAGATGCAGGCCCTTCTCCACAGAGCGGAAACGTAGTGGAGACCGCATGCACAAATTATTTATGATGTCGGGGACGTGCCTGAGATGGATATCCTGCCTTATGGAGTCTAACACGCCCCCCCCGCCCCGTGGTTTTACCTATGCTCGGGGACTGATCCTGCAACCGGGCATGTGAGCCTGGTGTGCAGGGTGCTTAGTACCTCCACAGGATCTGGCCCCAACACAGCGCAGTAGTCAGAATGCTGGCCTTGTCCTAACAGAGAGGCTTTTGTCCCAGTGGTACCAAGGTAGGACTAGGATTTCATGTAATCAGATAGGTAGGGCTGGAAGGGATCTTGAAAGGTGATCCAATCTAGCGCCCTGCACTGAGACAGGAAGAAGTCAACCTAGACCATCCCTGACAGGAGTTTGTCCATCCTGTTCTTAAAAACCTCCAAAGGTGGGGATTCCACAACCTCCCTTTGGAAGCCTATTCCAGAATGTAACTGTCCTTCTACTTAGAAAGTGTTCCCTAATATCCAGCCTAAATCTCCCTGGTTGCAGATTAAGCCCATTACTTGTGCTATCTTCAGTGGACGTGGAGTACAACTGATCACTGTCCTCTCTATAACAGCCCTTAATTTATTTGAAGAGTTATCAGGTCCCTCCTCGATCGTCTTTGCTCAAGACTAAACATGCCCCGTTTTAACCTTTCCTATAAAAAAGGGTTGTTCTCCTCTGGACTTTGTCCAATGTATCCACATCTTTTCTAAAATGTGGTACGTGGAATTAGACACAGACACTGAGGTCTCACCAGTGCTGAGTAGAGCAGGACAATTCCCTCCCATGTCTTACGTGGAGACTCCTGCATAACATTAGTCTTTTTTGCAACTACATCACCTTGTGGATTCATTTTCAATTTGATCTACTATAACTCCCAGCTCCTTTTCAGCAGTGCTTCCTCCTAGCCAGTTATTCTCCATTTTGTAGTTGTGCAGATGATTATTCCTTCCTACAGGTAGTAGGTTGCATTTGTCTCTTCTGAGTTTCGTCTTGTTGATTTCAGACTGTTAGGGTTCCCTCCCCACTCTGAACTCTAGGGTACAGTTGTGGGGACCCGCATAAAAGACCCCCTAAGCTTATTTCTACCAGCTTAGGTTTAAGTAGAGGCTGCCACCACCAAGTGATTTAAACAAAGAACCGGGGAAAAGGACCACTTGGAGTTCCCCTTCCCCCAAAATATTCCCTCAATCCCTTACACTCCCTTTCCTGGTGAGGCTTGAGAATAATCTCCTAACCAATTGGTTACAAATGATCAAAGACCCAAACCCCTGGATCTTAGAACAATGGAAAAATCAGTCAGGTTCTTAAAAGAAGGATTTTATTAAAAAAAGAAGGTAAAAATCATCTCTGTAAAATTAGGATGGAAGATACTTTACAGGGTACTCAGCTTCAAAACACAGAGGCTTCCCCTCTAGGCAAAACCTTAAAGTTACAAAAAGAAAACCCAGGAATACACCTTCCTCTCAGGACAGGGAAAGTTCACAAGCCAAAACAAAGATAAGCTAACGCATTCTCTGATTAGTACTTACTAATTCTAATGGAGCTGGATTGATTGTTTCTTGCTCTGTCTCTGGCAAGCACACAGAACAGACAGACAAAGCAGGCAGACTTTTTGTTGAAGGAAGGAGATCGTGCAGGCTCTGGAGAGAATGGGCAGAGAGCAGCGTTTCTGTTTTTGAATGTAAGTAAGCTGCTAAAAAGCCAAGGAGGGTGGAAAATTAAAAGGGAACTTCAGAACACAAACTAGCTGAGGTCTGACCTGTAAATACAATAAATTCGTGTGTCTCAAAGTTTAAACTGAGCTCAATGTGCTCGGATAGGCTGATGGGACCCTCATACTCTTGCTGCCCGGAGGGCCAACCTTAGGGATGGTCGAGGTGGGTGATCGTCCAGGGCGCCATGGTCGGTGGAGAGCCCGGTCAAGAGGGTGTTACAATAACATCCCCCTGCCATCCCCACGGAGCTCCACCATCCAGCCTGTTCAGCTCATAGCCGCAGTCCACCTCCAGCCCTGGTCTACCCCCATCCTCTGCACTGGTAGCACCTCTTCCCTGCTCCGCCTCATCCCCCAACCCCGCTCCACCTCCAGCCTCACCCAGGGTGCCATTTTCCATAAGGCCAGCCCTGCTGCCTGGTGCCATCTTTTGGATGAAACGTACAAGGTCCTGACCTCTTCTTTTTTACTAAACATCCCACAGCACTATTCAAAGCCCTGTATGAAGTTTTTAAATACTAGGAGTGTTAACTCCAGGCTCCTGGCCAAATTCCAAATCTGGTATGGTTTGACCTTCTAAGTTTCCCCATGTAGCTTCCATCTGATGGGCCATTCTAAACAGTGCTGCTGTGCTCTCTAATCTGCTGTTGTGTTTCAGCTCAGAAGCAGCTGCATTTCAGTGCTGGGTGAAATTATCCCTGTCTATATAGTCTTAGATATCTGTGTTTTTAAGTGCTTTGACATCCTCTGGTGTAAAAGATTCCATGGTGATGTTGGGCTGTTTTTTGATCTTCCCTAAAAACTGGCCTTTTAAATGTATGTTTTGTTTTGGTTTGGTTTTTTTTAAGACTAAGCGTTTTTTTGCTTGTAGCTTTAAACATATATATTTGGTGTGGGAGGGAGGAAAGTCTGAAATAGCAGCCACTTATTGCCCATACTGTGACAAGCATGTATGTTTCTGACTTTCTCCCATTCGGTGAGTTAAAGCTGGAAAGCTACATCTGTCATCTGAATTGCCAAACTCTTGAAGTAATTCAGCTCCTTAAATCTGTAACATTCTCCATTTACCTATTTTGCCTGAACATTTTTCAGCAGAAAGTTGTCATTATCCTTGTGACACTGCACCCCATATTCTTCATAGATGATTATAACATAATCACAATGTATTTTATGCAAGATAGGTCATCTGAGATTATTGGAAAGGTTATGATTTACTGAATATCCTATTTGTATGCATGTATCATTTTTGTATTTGAAGTTAGGAATATTGACTGTGTGTCTGTATTACTAATGTGTTTATGCCTGGGGAACGCCCACTAGACAAAAGGCTCTCAGTCTAGATGGCTGGCTGGCTGGGAAGAGCCCATTCAAGTTAATGAACTGTTAGGGAGAACAATAGGCATTAGAAGAAGCTTATTGCCCACTTGGAGAGAGGAGGGAGGGTCTTCCTGAGGACTCTGCAAACAGCCTCCGACTCATGGCTGCTGTGACACTACAGGGACATGTGACCAGGTCACCTGGTGCTGGACTCCATCTTGGGATATCAGTACTTTTCCACTGGCTGACATGGGAACCAAGCTTCAAAACAGAGTTACTGCCATATGCTAAGACTATGTAAGGTAGGGGAGTGACATCATGGTTCTTCACTGTCTCCCCACCCAAAGAACAAAGATTGAACTGGGGGAAGTGATGGACCCAGGCTAAAGGGATTTTTAGCCTGTGAACGAAACACCTGGGGTTTCTAAGCTGTAAACCAGCGCAGTTTGCCTCTTAAGAATCTGCAGGCTGCTGGTATCATCACTTTCTATATGAATAGCAGATCCTTACCCTATCTCTTTAGTATATTAAGCGCAGACTTTGTTTTTGTTTGCTAGGTAATCTGCTTTGATCTGTTGGCTAACCCTTATAATCACTTAAAATCTATGTTTTTGTAGTTGTTAAACTTCGTTTTGCTTTGTTTAAAACCAGTGTAGGGGAGTTATAACTTGGGGCAGAAAGCTGTGTATATTCCTCTCCACATTGAGGGAGGGGGCGAATTTCATGAGCTTGCGCTGTACAGTTTCCTGTGCAACAAGACGGTATAATTTCGGGTTTACACTCCAGATGGAGTGTGTGCCTGAGCAGTAGGGTGACTAGATGTCCCGATTTTATAGGGACAGTCCTGATTTTTGGGTCTTTTTCTCACATAGGCACCTATTACCCTCCATCCCCCTCCAGATTTTTGACACTTGCTATCTGGTCAGCCTACTGAGCAGCTGGGAAGTTCCTTCGCTGGAGCTTTCCCATGCAGAGCTGATTACAGAGTCTGTATGTAATTGCAGCTGGGTGTTTCCTTACCTATATGTTCTGGAGGGGGCTTGAGAGCTTGTCACAGCAATACAGTGTAAAGGGAGCCCCGGCTGGTGGGTCAGGGGGGCTCAGTGGTTCCTCAGTTCCAGGTGGCACCCTGGGGGGGAACCAGTCACAATCCCATTCTCCAGTCTAGAGGACTCCTTAGATGTTGTGTACTATGTAATTAACAATGAACCATAGTTCATACAGACTGCCTCTTTCCCTAGAGGTTTGAGCTGTTCATCTCTGCAAGATACATTAAGCAGTCAGTGTCCAGATATTAGGCGGCTTAAGTCCTATGACATGACGAACTGTGCAATATAGTAGACACCTGAATCCAACCAGTAAGTATTTAATGTGTGACTATGGTTGGAAAAGTGTTTCAGAAAATCATGCTCTTTTGCTCCTGTGGGTCTTCAAAGTAAAATTGGCTGTGTTCACACACAGCATAAAACAATCCTACCCCTGTTGCTACCAGAGAATGCAAGTGCCTGGTTCTGGAAGAGGTGGTGTGCCCTGGAGCGTGCATGCTTGGGGCTTTGACGAACTTGTGCTCTCTCTCGGCAGCATTGACAAAAATGTTCTGGTTCCAGAAACGATAAAGAACAGAGCATGCTTCTCAGATATCTCATTAACATTGGGACTTTAGCAGCTCAATTTCACTCTTGTGTAAAGGGGAGATCCAGGGCCTCCACTCCACACTTTGGGTTCCTTCCCTCTCTCCAGTCCCTCCCCCATGTGGAGTCAGCCACTGTTCAACAGCTGCACCAGCACTCGTTGAAAGAGAGTGGCTTCATGCCACCTTCCAAGGTTTGCTCCAGCCTTCATCGGGGAAGAAGGCCTCTGTCAGTGCTTGCAGCTCCTCCGTGTTTGGGTCTGTAAATGGTCCTGGCCAGTCCTCAGCTTCCTCGGGGTCGTTGTCGGCCTTCCAGCTCGGGAGCTCACAGGAGGCGTCTGGCTCCTCCGGCGGCTGGGCCCCAACTGAGTTCTACGGCCCGCCTTTTATACTCCCAGTCCTGCCCGCTGACTTCCAGCAGGAGGGTTGAGTGTGGCATGGCTCCGCCCACCAGGGTTCAGTGAGGGGTTCCTCCCCCTCTGGGTCTGTGGGCGGCCAATCCACCTCACTACAGGGCGACAGGGGATGGATCACTTGATTATTCCCTGTTCTGTTCATTCCTTCTGGCACCTGGCATTGGCCACTATCAGCAGACAGGATACTGGGCTGGATGCACCTTTGGTCTGACCCAATATGGCCGTTCTTGTGTTCTTAACTGATGAAATGCAGCTGCTTCGGGGGTAGCAGAGCAGGGGCCCACCACCGTACAGTAAATGATGGGAAATTTGAACTAAGAACACTTGGCACAACCTGGTCCTCTAGACACAACCCTTGGCACCTTTAGCTAATGTACACAGACAGGAACTCTCCTCAAAAACATGCCCACGTCATGGGACTTTGATTTTTGTGCCTGGAAGGATCAAAAGCTGACATGACCTTACTGAAATTGAGCCCTTTTCATGACAGACCTTATATTGCTTAGCCAATGGTGCAAGAGTGATAGTTTTACTATTAAACAAGTGGACTTTGCACTCCTTTTTCAGACCGTTCCTACCCAAGGCAAATTAAGCAAAAGCAGTGCTGGTGGTACATCTCTGCAGGATTATCTCATGCTTCAGATGAAAGAGGAACACAGCCAAAGTGCATACATCCCCCTGAGAAGTGCAGCAAGGCTGGCTAGGGAACACAAGGTCTTTCGTTATGTCCTTGCGCAGTACCGGGCAATCGCATACACTATTCAGTGTACATACGATAATGGAAAAGATTTGCTTTTTGTCTGTTAAATGCGGAAAGACAATGTTAATGTGAAAGCTGAGAATTTAACAGCTAAAAACTGGACCATGACAAGTTAAGTTTCTCATTAGCAATGTTAACTCACCCACAGATATGTTTTCAGCATACAGTATTTGCACTATCTATTTAGCTAGTGCTAATACAAACAGGCCTGTTACCACTCACGAGAAAGATCTTGGGGTCATTGTGGATAGTTCTCTGAAAACATCTGCTCAGTGTGCAGCTGCAGTCAAAAAAGCGAACAATGTTAGGACCTATTAGGAAAGGTATCGATAATAAAACAGAAAATATCACAATGCCACTATATAAGTCCATGGTTCACCTACAGCTGGAATACTACATCCAGTTCAGGTCCCCTCCTCTCAAAAAAGATGCATAAGAATTAGAAAAAGTACAGAAAAGGGCAACAAAAATGATTAGGTGTATGGAACAGCTTCCATATGAGGAGAGACTAAAAAAGCTAAGATGGTTAACCCTTTGACTTCCAGATGCTGGGAGTGGACAACACAGGTGATGGATCGCTCAATAACGGCCCTGTTCTGTTCATTCCCCTGAAGCACCTGGCATTGGCCACTGTCGGAAGACAGGATTCTGGGCTAGAGGGACCTTTGGTCTGACCCAATATGGCTCTTCTTATGTTTGATTCTTATATATCTAAATGGTTTCTAAATTTGGCAAGGTCTGCAGTCTGGACTGCTATAACTAGGCTTTGAAGGATTTGACTTTTATTGGTAAAATGTCAATTTTACTCTACACGCAAACTGATGAAAAATACTTCCATGGGTGATCGAAATTTACAGATAAAGTAAGAAAAGTGTTTCTTGAGTACATAGTTTGATTTAAGGATGTTTACGTTGTATGTTTTCACACTGATGTTGACAACGTGTTTTAATGGCTATAAAGCTTTAACTTTTTGAATGTTAACATCTACTTTCACTCAATCGTCTGAACCACCCATAATTTCCTGAAACTGTGAACATTTAAATAGATAAAAATGTAAAAAGCTTAAAAATAAAAGTTTATTATCTGTCAAAACCATGGCAATAAATACTGAATTCTGCCAAGATTTAAACACACAACTCGCATTAAAATGTGTCTCAATTCAAAAGGTCGCTTTAAAAAAAAATAGTCTTGGCCATCCATTAAAGGTTTCCCATTGTGCCAGAAGGGCAAACGTGGACCAGATCCAGAGTTAGGACATCCAGCAAGCTTGGGACAGTGAAAAGATTGTGAACAACTTCACTTTAGAGTGAGTGTGTGTTTGTGTGTGTGTGTCCTTCTCCCCCCCCACCCCCCCGCCTGAAATTACTCAGAACCAAATCAACTTGTCTATGAATTTCCTCCCTCACCAAAAAGTAGTTCCATGCTCATTTGCAGCCAGTTTTCAGGGAGTGAAAATGGGTACTCAGTGAAATGAAGTTTTAAAATGTTCACTCCTCTATTAGCCTAGATCCATGTACAGTTTCTTGAGATTTTTTCTTTTTAAAGCAACCATTTGGGTGAGACACATTTTAATGTGAGGGGTGTGTTTTAAATCTTCTGGAAGCTTTGAAAACCTTGCCCAGTAAGTGTTCTTGTATTCCTGCATATAGCTGCCTATTCTGTTCTAGTTCTTATTCCACACCATTCACTATGGTCTGAGTGCACAGTGTTTCATAATTGAGTACACACAACAGGCTCAGATTTTCAATAACAATATTCATATGTGAGATTAGATACCTGTTGTTTGCATATATGCGAAGAGCTGGGCTGAGACCACTGTGGGTTCCTGGACTATACATTTCTTTTGCATAATTGTTACCTCCCAGTGCTTAACCCACCTTTTCCTCCAGTCAAGCATAGTACAGCTAAAGCAGTGTGCTGAGCAGTATTAATTTGCCTGATGTGATTGTGACTGCCCTTTGAGATTTCGTACCCTAATTGGCTTATTACCGAGGAAATGCTGCACATGCATTCTGTAGAATGCGTCTTGTGAGAGTCTCCCATCACTTACTGCTGCTCAGCAAATCTAGTGCTAAGACAATGCAGCGTAGCGAGTTAGAGATTTGGGGTCAGGAGTAGGTAGTGGTAAGAACGGTAGAAAAAAAGACTGAGGAAGCCAGGGCCCAGCTGCACACATCGCTGGCTCGCTAATAGCTGTATTTTTTTTTTAATCATGAATTTAATGCTGGCAAAAGATTGAAGGACATGGAGATGGCAGTTCTTTGCCCGCAGGACAGATTTGGCATGGGTAGTGGCAGTGCCAAGTTCTTTATCCTGTCCTGCTGATGTGATATATTAATGATTGGGAGGTTCCACCTCCAAGGGTGGGGAAGGTAGTTTGTCTTTCTAATCTATACAGTCCTTGCCCGCTGTAGAAACTACTACCAATGAGGCCACTTACTGTGAGCCGTGGTGATGGTGGTTTGATGGAAATTCTTGTCCTGTGAGACAGCCAACTCCATTCATATAGGCCATCTGATGGCAATAGCTCCTGGTCCCAATCCACCTGGACTGCATTTGAACTGGAGGCTTCTGGAATGTTTTATTCATCATATTTTTAAGGACAGTTTTGCATGGTGAGGCCCATAGATGCTACCCTTCTAATGATGGAATAGAGCAGATATTCTGGAACTTGTGTGAAAGTCGGGTCCGATGGCTTTGCACCTCAATGTTGTGTTCCCATTTTAGTGCTGATAGTTAAAAGGGTGGTTGTGCTGTAGTAGGTGGATTGCTAGCCCTGCAAATCTGGTGACTAAGATAAAGCAGCATAGTGAACTAGAGATTTGGGGTCAGGAGCAGGTAGTGGAAAAGACCCTTGATTCGGGCATTCTTGGCTCATGGAAGTGAGTTCCAGAGCAGAGAACCTCTTGCTGAGTGTCCAGTCTCTAGTCCAAAGATGTTCACATTGAAGGAGCTGCCGGGCCTTTTAAATGTCTGAACTAGAAGAACTCTTCTTTGCAACTAGATCTATTCCTGAAGAACAGATAGGGATGACCCTGTCAGGGTTCCCTCCCCACTCTAGGGTAAAGACGTGGGGACCCGCATGAAGAGCTCCTAAGCTTATTTTTACCAGCTTAGGTTAAAACCCCCAAGGTACAAAATTCCCTGCACCCTGAGAAATGCTTCTCCCACTGCCACCATCAAGTGTTTTAAACAGGAATCCAGGAAAGGAAACCACTTGAAGTTCTCTTTCCCCCCCAAAATACCCTCTCAAGCCCATACCCCCCCTTTCCTGGGACGCTTGAGAATAATCTCCTAACCAATTGGTTACACAGTGATCTAAAAACCCACCCCCGGGGTTTTAACACCATAGAAAACAGTCAGCTTCTTAAAAGAAGGATTTTATTAAAACAAAGAAGGTAAAATCATCTCTGTAAAATCAAGATGGTAACTATCTTACAGGGTACTCAATTTCCAAACTCAGAGGGATCCCCCCTCTGGACAAAACCTTAAAGTTACAGGGCGAAAAAAAGGAATAACCCCTCCCTCTCACATAGGGAATGTACCAAGCAAAAATAAACAGAAATCTACTCGCTATGCTATCTAAACTTACTTTAGAAAAGTGAGGATTTGATGAACAGATGACTGGTTCCTTCTGACTCCAAGATCGCTCTGAGTCTGACAAAGACCCACACACAAAGCTTTCCCCCTCCCAAGATTTGAAAGTATCTTGTCCCCTTATTGGTTAGATGCCGGCCAGGTCAGGTGTCGGTCTGGTTACCTGCATTTCTTAACCCTTTACTGGTAAGAGGATTTTATAGCACTGCATCAGACCCTCTCCTCCTTCCCTTTATATTTATGACAGACCCTTTGTGAATATCTGGAATCTTTGACCTGGTAGGCTGACCTTTTTAATGGGTTAAAACCAGTCTTAATTTGTGTCATGGCTTGCCAGGGCTGAGCCCTGACACCTCTGAGCTTGGCAGTTCATAGCCCTGGCACCTCTGGGCTGGCTGCATCAGTTATGAATGTAAAAAGATGGCTTGAGCCCTGGCACCTCTTTCATTACAAATTAAGCACTGGATGAAACCACAGGGATGTACCAGAGTTTGGTTTGTCAAGCTTGTTAAACTGTCCCTCAGCTGTACTGAACAGTAGCGTAATTTCCTATTAATAGCACCACTTTTTCTACAGCAATGGGATGCTTGGTTGCACTGATGGAATTAGTTCCACCTTCCATGATGTAAAAGTGGGACAGAGGCTCAGGAGACTAATAGTCCAACAGAACATAGCACTGGGCCTTTTTGATCCTGAAGAAAATCCATTCCACCCTCACGAGTTTCGTCAGTCAGTGCTTCTGAGGTAAATAGCGTAGGGCAAAGATGAGGGCACCACGTTTGTGTGGTTCTGAAATGTGGGACAGCCTTCACTGTGAGTGACGTAGCTGAAAATGGACTATCCTTAAATTGAGCAGCTCAGCTCCCGGTGATAGAAACTGACATAAGCAAGCGAGGCTTATGCCTACCACGTGCGTAGCTGTCAGAGCTGGCTACTAGGACAAGAAACCTGTCTGCAAGTCAGCATCTCTTTGAATCTACTCCCTTGCTGCAGGGTTGAGTGTGGGAAGGCCTACGATGAATAGAGTTTCCTACTGCCAACAGTACTTCCGTTATGCAACCGCTGGTATCTGTAGCACAGCACTTGAGAATTTAAATACCTAGGAATGGTAAAGAAAATTTATGAACACAGGCAGTCCCTGGCATCAGTGTTGTGACCAGAGACGAGTCAGAGGCAAATGAATACTTGCATTTCCCATTGAAGTTAATGGGAATTACAGGTGTTCAGAACCTCTGAAAATCTGGCTTATAACCTGTGTCTCCATTCCCCATCTGTAAAATGGGGACACGTGCCGATATCCCAGGGGTGTTGTAAGGCTAAATCGCACATTTTGTCTGAGCCTCTTGGTTCACAAAATGTAAAGTTAATATTTTCAAAACCTGTCCCGGCTTCCTCTGATCTCCGCGTCGCTCATTCTCCTGTTCTGTCCTCCTTGCATTTTATGAAATCCTTGGAAGGTGTGTGAGTCTTGCCTCCCAATGCCGTTCCAAGCCGAGTAACACTTCCTATTAAAATGTAGGGCTGGTATCAGGATACCAGGTAGTTTGATAGCTGCTTTCAACTACCTGATTGATGCCAGGGACTGCCTGTGTTCATAAATTTTCTTTACCATTCCTAGGTATTTAAATTCTCAAGTGCTGTGCTACAGATACCAGCGGTTGCATAACGGAAGTACTGTTGGCAGTAGGAAACTCTATTCATCGGCCTTCCCACACTCAACCCTGCAGCAAGGGAGTAGATTCAAAGAGATGCTGACATGCAGACAGGTTTCTTGTCCTAGTAGCCAGCTCTGACAGCTACGCACGTGGTAGGCATAAGCCTCGCTTGCTTATGTCAGTTTCTATCACCGGGAGCTGAGCTGCTCAATTTAAGGATAGTCCATTTTCAGCTATGTCACTCACAATGAAGGCTGTCCCACATTTCAGAACCACACAAACGTGGTGCCCTCATCTTTGCCCTACGCTATTTACCTCAGAAGCACTGACTGAGGGGAAAGCAGTGGATGTGCTATTTCTTGACTTTAGCAAAGCTTTTGATACAGTCTCCCACAGTGTTCTTGCCAGCAAGTTAAGGAAGTATGGGCTGGATGAATGGACGGTAAGGTGGATAGAAAACTGGCTGGATGGTCGTGCTCAACGGGTAGTGATCAATGGCTCCATGTCTAGTTGGCAGCCGGTATCAAGTGGAGTGCCCCAAGGGTCGGTGCTGGGGCCGGTTTTGTTCAATATCTTCATCAACAATCTGGAGGATGGTGTGGACTGCACCCTTAGCAAGTTTGCAGATGACACTAAACTGGGAGGAGTGGTTGATACGCTGGAGGGTAGGGACAGGATACAGAGGGACCTAGACAAATTAAAGGATTGGGCCAAAAGAAATCTGATGAGGTTCAACAAGGACAAGTGCAGAGTCCTGCACTTAGGACGGAAGAATCCCATGCACTGCTACAGACTAGGGACCGAATGGCTGGGCAGCAGTTCTGCAGAAAAGGACCTAGGGGTTACGGTGGACGAAAAGCTGAATATGAGTCAACAGTGTGCCCTTGTTGCCAAGAAGGCTAACGGCATTTTGGGCTGTATAAGTAGGGGCATTTCCAGCAGATCGAGGGACGTGATTATTCCCCGCTATTCGGCACTGGTGAGGCCTCATTTGGAGTACTGTGTCCAGTTTTGGGCCCCACGCTACAAGAAGGATGTGGATAAATTGGAAAGAGTCCAGCGGAGGGCAACAAAAATGATTAGGGGGCTGGAGCACATGACTTATGAGGAGAGGCTGAGGGAACTGGGATTGTTTAGCCTGCAGAAGAGAAGAATGAGGGGGGATTTGATAGCTGCTTTCAACTACCTAAAAGGGGGTTCCAAAGAGGATGGATCTAGACTGTTCTCAGTGGTAGAAGATGACAGAACAAGGAGTAATGGTCTCAAGTTGCAGAGGGGGAGGTTTAGGTTGGATATTAGGAAAAACTTTTTCACTAGTAGGGTGGTGAAGCACTGGAATGGGTTACCTAGGGAGGTGGTGGAATCTCCTTCCTTAGAGGTTTTTAAGGTCAGGCTTGACAAAGCCCTGGCTGGGATGATCTAATTGGGTTTGGTCCTGCTTTGAGCAGGGGGTTGGACAAGATGACCTCCTGAGGTCCCTTCCAACCCTGAGATTCTATGATTCTACTGGTTCTTTGTGGATTCTTGAAACTTCCCAGTTTGCAGCTCTTTAACAATGACTAATTCTGCTGCACCCATTGCCCCCTGGTGCCAAACCCCCACCCCCGAGCTCCTCTTGCAATGATTAAATTGCCCACAGGCCCTTTTGGACATTATGCAATTAGCCGCCTGTGGGCTAACCAAAAGCTAAATGATCATGTGCGCCACACTGGGCCAAATGAGTCACTTTCAGTGCCTGCTGCAGAGGAGGCCTTCACACACCTCAGTATGGAGTTGATCCAAAACCCACTGAAATAATGTAAAGATTCCTGTTTGATTTCTCCTATGGGCTGCGTGGGTCAGTTCCTAAAACAATCAACCCCCTTTGACTAACCCTTGTAACTGAGAGCACATCATCACTGGCAATGTTAAAGCGCTGCCGCGGCAGCACTTAAACATGGCTTGTGTAGTTGCGGTGCGGCGCTGCTATAAAAACCCCACCTCCACGAGGGACGTAGCCCCCAGCGCTGGTGCACTGTCTACACTGCCGCGTTACTGCGCTGACACTTGCAGCGCTTAGGGGGGTGTTTTTTTGCAGCGCTGTAAAGTGCCAGTGGGAACAAGCCCTGACTTGACAAGGCTGCAGGCCGCAGAATTGCGAGCAAAGGTTGCCTGCCGTTTCAGCTAAAGGCAAATCTCTGTTCCTCCCAAGCCTGAGGCATTACCCAGCAGTCTCTCCTCCCGCTCCCTGGAACACTTGCCACTGACGAGCTTACCTGTGTCTCCTTGATTGTTTAAAAAAATATTTATTTATTTTATTTTGCTTTCAGCCGTGTTTAAATGTACGTTGTCACAACTGTTTAATGCTTCCTCTTGAGCGGGAGATCTGATTATATATAATATATGTCATTTTGCTCTGACAGCTCAGCTGTCAATGACGCTTAATGAGGGGTTTATGTGGATGTGATTTGAAACTAAGGTTGACTGGAGTCTGAGCATTTGTCTACACTGGCTAAAGTACTGCTGTACATGTTTGTGAAAGAAACTTTCCTCCAACAGCCCTGACCACTGTTCCCTCTAAGCTGTGCGTGTGTGCGCACACAGATCCTAAACCCCGCGCACACGGCAAAACACCGCGCGCACAAAAATTTACACAGAAGCACAACAATTTGCACAGAATAAACTTTTTTGCACACAGGGCCTGTCAAAAATTAGAGGGAACATTGCCCCTGACCCTAGGTTATTAGAGAGGCTGACAGTATCCAGTGTTGGGAGTGGACTCGTAGACTCATAGACTTTAGATGATCACGATGGTCCCTTCTGACCTTAGCCTGACCTCCTGCACAATGCAGGCCACAGAATCTCACCCACCCATTCCTGCAATAATCCTCTCACCTATGTCTCAGCTATTGAGGTCCTCAAATCATGGTTCATGATTCCTCTGTCTGATCCACTCCTTTGTCACTAGTGTCTTAACTTTAAAAGGAAGCATATATGTTTTGATGGCTTTTATAAACAGAAGCAGAGAATTGGGGGACCACAAAGTGTCTTGTTTGTATCATGAAATAGACATGGGAAATTACTTTTTTTCTGAGTGATCTCTGAACCACATGAGTATGAAGCAGTCTCCTCTTGATGTCCTCCTCCCTCACTCCTTGCAAAATAAAACAGCTGGCTGCTTTGGAGAAGAGTATTTCCTTTCAAGCAAGGAGAAATCCAAGGCTCCTGAGTCTCAGCAAACCTCTCAGTAGCAGATGGTTATTTTGGGAGCACGGCACTCTAAGGTTCTCTCTTCTTCTCTCTCTCAGCAAGCTGTAGTGTGGTCTCTAGATTTGCCTTTGCCGGCATATGGTAGTGTTTGAGCTCCAGAGGAAGAATAATGGTTCTACAATAACATTGTGTACTCAAATATGGTGCCTTTTTATTAGAGAACCTTGAAGATTTTTAAAAATAGCAGTCCCTGCCCAGAAAAACTGCTTCTATATTTGTCATCCACCCCAGACTTTGGAGAATCATCCTAAATTTGCCGGAGAAATCCCGTGTCCCACAAGCGAGATTATTCATCTGCCCTGAACTATTGACTCAGTAATCACATGGTCTTCTCCAGAAGTTTGCATTAATTTTATATTTGCGCTTCCTGGAAGTGTATAATTCTGCTTGTGCAATAAAGCTGACTTTTAAAAATATCCTCTGTTCATCCAAGAATGTGAAACTTCTAAAATGAGCTCCCGCATAACATACTGCAGCAGTTCCTTGCTGTAGCCTTTCTTTTTTAAATTGGAAACATTCCATTGGTACAGCTGTAGTGGCATTTTGCCAAAACGCTGATTTATTTCCTTCCTTTCTAATGTTTCTTAAAAAAAAAAAAATCCTTAAAGGAAAACAAGCCAGTTGTTTTAGGCATTGGAGCATGCTGCTGACTTCACGTAGTGCCAGAGTGGGACAGCATCCTCCAGGCAAGCTGAAAAGGCATATTGAGTGGGGTCCCACAGGGATCAGTTCTGCGTCTGTTCTGTTCAATATCTTCATCAGTGATTTAGATAATGGCATAGAGAGAACACTTATAAAGTTTGCGGACGATACCAAGCTGGGAGGGGTTGCAAGTGCTTTTGAGGATAGGGTTAAAATTCAAAATAATCTGGACAAACTGGAGAAATGGTCTGAAGTAAATAGGATGAAATTCAATAAGGACAAATGCAAAGTACTCCATTTAGGTAGGAACAATCAGTTGCACACATACAAGATGGGAATTGGCTGCCTAGGAAGGAGTACTCCGGAAAGGGATCTGGGGGTCATAATGGATCACAAGCCTAAATATGAGTCAACAGGGTAACGCTGCTGCCAAAAAAAGCAAAAATCATTCTGAGGAGTGTTGTAAGCAAGACACGAGAAGTAATTCTTCCTCTCTACACCACGCTGATTAGGCCTCAACTGGAGTATTGTGACCAGTTCTGGGCGCCCCATTTCAGGAAAGATGTGGACAAATTAGAGGAAATCCAGAGGAGAACAACAAAAATTATTGAAGGCCTAGAAAGCATGAGCTATGAGGAAAGATTGAAAAAATTGGATTTGTTTAGTCTGGAGAAGAGAAGGCTGAGGGGGGACATAACAGTTTTCAAGTACATAAAAGGTTGTTCCAAGGAGGAGGCAGAAAAATTGTTCTCCTTAACTTCTGAGCATAGGACAAGAAACAATGGGCTTAAACTGCGGCAAGGGCGGTTTAGGTTGGACATTAGGAAAAACGTTCTAACTGTCAGGGTGGTTAAGCACTGGAATAAATTGCCCAGGGAGGTTGTGGAATCTCCATCATTGGAGATTTTTAAGAGCAGGTTAGACAAACACCTGTCAGGGAGGATCTAGTTAGTACTTAGTCCTGCCATGAGTGCAGGGGACTGGACTAGATGACCTCTTGAGGTCTCTTCCAGTCCTACACTTCTATGATTCTTAATGTACAAGGTCCAAGAGGAATAAACTGACCAAGAGTAATTCCAGAAATGCTTAAATACAGCGCCGATCGGAGGCTTTTTAGGGGCATGGTGGTGAGGCTGTGAGAAGTATGATGCTCATGGATTATAGTGCCAAATCTTGTCCCACCCTTACTGGAGCTGGGCAGGTGAGGTGGGGATGTTTGTTGCTAAAGGGGTATCAAGATTTCAGAGTTTGCATTACCAGAAGAAGCTTGTGGCGCTTTCTAGCTCAGCCAGCTCTTCTGGTCTTCCCATACTTCAGGGATGGAGTTGTGGAGAACAAAGCCATATGGGACCAGATTTTCCAAAGAGCTCTGTGTCCAGCAGCTCATCGCGGCAGACTTCCAAAGATTCTCAGCAGCCAACACATTGAGCTCTCCCAAAAACCTGACCCTTGGAGCCCAAGTAGGCTGACCAGATACCAAGTATGAAAAATCAGGACAGGGGTTGGGGGGTAATAGGAGCCTATATAAGAAAAAGCCCCAAATATTGGGACTGTCCCTATAAAATCGGGACATCTGGTCACCCTGAGCCCAAGGCAGATGTCCTTGGATGGTTGTCTGGCCACAGAAGCTTTAGGCCTTGTTTACATGTGTGATTTTTTTGGTCACTGGTGCAGCTGCACTAGTTCAGAGTCAGTGCTGATGCAGTGCACCAATATAAACCATGATTTACATTAGGGCAGCTTACCCTGGGATGCAAATCCATGATTTCTACTGCTGCGTAGTGTTTGCTTTTGCCTCTGGGCTTTGCATTAGTGCCAAGTGGCTTAAAAATCCAAGTGTAGAATCATAAAAGCCATAGGGTTAGAAGGGACCACAAGGGTCATCTAGTCTAACCTCTTATCAAGATGCAGGTTTTGTTGCATCTAAGCCATCCAAGACAGATGGCAAGACCTTGGTGTCATATTAGTGACTTGTGTGCTTTTGAAATCAGTGTCATTGGAAATACCTGAGCAGAGAGGAGTTAGCAGCATGCTACATGAGAGCTGGGAGAGAAATTACTAAAATTACCTGAAAGACTTTAATCCCTGTCTTGCAAACTCTTGATTTTTCTCTTGACTCTTTTTAGTATTTGACTGGGAACTTAGTACAATTGAGAGTTCTAGGAATCCCAAAAGTAATAAGGACTTGCCTATATAGAGACACTCAGGAAGGTTAATCTGATTTAAATAAAGGTGTGAATTAGAAGTAGAATAATTAAATTGCATTCAATCCCTGTGCAAAGACTCTCATTCAGAATTCAAGTGGTCTTATTCTGGCAGTTTAACTATTCCATTTTTAATTCACACCTTCACTTAATTCGGATTAACCTTCCTGAATGTCCCCTTGTAGACAAGCCCTAATGAATATCTTATATGAAGCATGTGTGGCTCCTACTTAGCCTGTAGGAACAACAGCCCTATCACTCTGCCCCCAAACCTATGTGCATAGTTCTGACTGAGCAGAATGCCTATCGGTGAGGTAACAGCCCTGGCTACATGTGTTGCCTTGCTTGAGATGGGTGGCTAATCCATGCTAATGCGCTGTTCATAGAATAGAATTTTTCGCTAATAGGCAGCTTTGTGGGGCTTAAGTACCAGACTGACCTTGCCGGTACACATCCGTCTAAGGGCAGTGTGTTAGCTTGTGGTTTAGCACTGTAATTTTAAAAGTAAACTGTCAGAAGAGTGATTAGAAAGGGGAAGATTTGTTTAAAAAAAAAAAAACCCAACTCGTTGATGTTGTGGGGATGCAGCTGCTTTTCATTTCCAGAGCACCTTTCTTCCAAGGATTTCAAACTACTTTACAGACCTTAATTACGGGATGAAGGATGCTCTTGTGGTTGAGACACTGAACTGAGACTCAATTTTTGGCCTGGCCACAGACTTTCCTGCTGGCCTTTGCCAAGCCATCTAAGGTATGTATGCACAGCCCAGGGGGGTGAACCTCCCAGCCCGGGTTGACAGACTCAGGGGCTCACAGTACCAGGCTAAAAAATAGCTGTATAGACGGTGCGGCTCGGGCTCTGAAGTCCATCCCCCTTCCTAGGCCATCCCAATTATACATACAAACTGAAGAGGTCTACATTAGCTGTTACCACTCGAGAGAGATCTTGGAGTCACCCTGGGTAGTTCTTTGAAAACATCTGCTCAGTGTGCAGTAGCAGTCAAAACAGCTAACCATGTTAGGAACCATTGAGGAAAGGGATAGATAAGACAGAAAATATTATTAATGCCACTATATAAATCCCTGGTATCCTCACACCTTGAATACTGTTTGCAATTCTGGCCACCCCATCTCAAAAAAGATACACTAGAATTGGAAAAGGTAGTGAGAAGCAGCCGCGTAGCCAGGTCCAGAGTTCCGGGGGAGCGGAGCTAAAAAAGGCACCTCCCCCTGTACTCACCCAGCGGCGCTCCAGCTGTTTGGCGGCACTTCGGCGGCGGGTCCTTCACTCACTCCGGGTCTTCGGTGGTACCTGCTGCCGAAGTGCCGCCAAAGACCCGAGTGAAGGACCTGCCACCAAAGTGCTGCTGAACAGCTGGAGTGCCGCCAGGTGAGTGCAAGAAGCGGTGCCTTAAAAAGAAGTGGCTCCTTTTTTTAGCTCCTTTCCCCCTTTAAAAAAAGGCGTCGCTTCCTTTTTAAGGCGCCGCTTCTGTTCACAGGGGGAGCGGCCGCTACCTCCACTCTGCCCCTGGCTACGCTACTGGTGAGAAGGGCAACAAAAGTGATTCAGGGTATGGAACAGCTTCCATATGAGGAGTGAGTAAAAAAGACAGGAACTAGTCAGCTTGGGAAAGAGACTATTAAGGGGGTGGGATATGATTGTATAGACCTCTGTCATAACTGATGCGGAGAAAGTGGTAAGAAAGTGTTGTTTACTCCTTCTCATAACACAAGAACGAGGGGGTCACCAAATGAAATAAATAGGTAGCAAGTTTAAAACAAACATAAGGAAATACTTCTTCACACAATGCACAGTCAACCTGTGGAACTCATTGCTAGGGGATGTTGTGAAGGCCAAAAGTATAACTGGGTTCTAAAAAGAATTAGATAAGTTCATGGAGGATAGGTG
Organism: Macrochelys suwanniensis; assembly: GCA_033296515.1. Taxonomy (NCBI): domain Eukaryota; kingdom Metazoa; phylum Chordata; order Testudines; family Chelydridae; genus Macrochelys; species Macrochelys suwanniensis. Next base: position 14,944,434 of record CM065775.1, read on the forward strand.
CATCAGTGGCTATTTGCCAAGATGGTCAGGGATGCAACCCATGCTCTGGGTGTCCCTACTGCTGAATGCCAGAAGCTGGAACTGGACGACAGGGGATGGATCACTTGATATTTGCCCTATTCTGTTTGTTCCCTCTAAAGCATCTGGCACTGGCCGCTGTTGGAAGACAGGATACTGGGCTAGATGGACTATTGGTCTGATCCAGTGTGGCTGCTCTCATGTAAATAGAACCTAGGAGCCCTTACTTCCACTCGTATGTGCCAACGACTAAACATTGTACCCTTCATAAGAAATGAGTAATTCAAATAGCTTTTAAAATTAACTGCCCTGCCTACAAGTAGTAGTAGCAATTTGAGCTCAAATTTTCCAGGAGTTATGGCAGCATGTTTATCTTTGCTTCTTCCTCATCTGAACAACTTAAATGGGTGTTAAAATGCTTTTTTTGCCTTCCAAAAACTGGTAGTGCAGAAAATGCATTGTTGGTGAGATTCTCTTTCTCTTCGTCTCCTTTCTTCAGCCTTGACTCTAAGGTCTGGTCTACACCACAAAGTTAGATTGGGTTAACTACATTGCTCAAGACTGTGAAAAATTTCACTCTGCAAATGTAATTAAGTTAACCTAAACCCTGGTGTAGACTCAATCCAGCGACTGCTTCTGGGAGAGGTGGATTTACTACTGGAAGAACTCCTTCCATTGCTGTAGTAAGCATCTACACTGCAGTGCTACAGCAGCGCTGCTGTAGTGGTTCTAGTGTAGACATAGCTTGAGACATCACAGCAAGGAAAGATGTTAATTGCTTCCCAGGGAACTGTTGGAAATAAAACGAGTTGTAACCATAGAATCTGTCATACCTAATTTTGTCTTGATTTGCAAGGGGGAGGGGAAACTACAATAGTTGACAAACGCAAATCAATTTTGTTTCTTAAACTGCACATTTCTTAAGCAGCGTTTTACTGTAATTCTATTGTGCTGTGTTAGATTTACCCTCCTGGTGTTCACAATGTTTTATTTGCTTTAATTCTTTCACGTAACCATGACCTTCCCTTGGACAAGATATTATAGCTCCAGAAGTTCTCAGACTTGTTCATAGCATGGATAATATCTTCATAGAATGATTTTATCCTGGACAGCTCCTATCCCATTAGTGATTAGAATAAACTCTCTGCCACAAAGGTAATTGCTGTTACCTAATATATTACTTTGTGGTAGTAAGAATGTTAATGTCTTGCTGCTTTTAATGCACTTAGCACCTGGAAACCAGGAGAACCACTGCCCTGAGACCAATCAACTCTCCTGGGACCACCAGCTAGGGGGCTGGACTGCTGACGGTCCATGGAGCTATTGCTCCGCTTTCTTTGGAGGATCTCTAAGCACTTGCTGTCTTAAACTGATGGCTGGATTAAGCTCATCCTTGTAAAAGCTCCTGTGACCCCAGGGTCACATAGCCTGGAAGAGCCCTGTTCTGAGCAGTAGAGGGGAGGTGTGTGTGTGACAGAAAGCTAAGCAGTAGTTATCTGTAGATGGCGGTAGCTTTGTTAGGTAATGGGGAGTTAACTCAACAAAAAATTCCAGTGTACTAAAGCCTGCCAGACCTCTGCTTTGTATACCAGGAGGGATGGTCAAGGACTCAGGTTTGATAGGTGCTCCTGTAAATATTGTGACCTTGTTAGATAGTACCTTTCTGTAGGCCAGGCAATGGTGTGACAAAAGGGGGTTGTCCCTTAGCTGGCTCATGTATAACTTGGTCTGTTACCCCAAGATCAGAATTTGTCCCACTATTGCTGTTACTTACAGACCCCTATCCACGCACTGCAATGTAAACGCAGAAATCCAGTCACTCAGAAAGAGGAAACGCATCTGTAAGTGCATTGCATGGCCTAACCCTCATCTCCCTGGAGCACTCCCTGACATGCAGCATGATGTGAATTCCTGAAGTCAGTCACGGGTCAGGCCGGGGCGCTGTTTACATCCTATAATTAACATCTGGGTAGTTAATCACCAGGCAGCAGCAGAGCCAAAAAAGCTCTGAATTGAAGTCAGGCTCACAGTTGCAGTGGGATCTCTGTAGTCCATAGCTGATATGAGCTAGCAACAAAGCTGTATCGACTCAAACCATCCTGTGTGTGTGTGTGTGTGTGTGTGTGTGTGTGTGTGTGTGTGTGTGTGTGTGTGTGTGTGTGTGTGTGTGTGTGTGTGTAAGAGAGAGAGAGAGAGCCATCCCTCTCTGTAATACACACACGGCATGTGAGAGCTATCTCGCTCTACCACCCCTCCCGTGTGTGTGCATGTGGTGCCGCCCCCCAACCTCTGTGGATGTGTGAATCAACAAGTATCAATTAACTCTCATGTAAGTCAGGCCCCGTTCTTTCCTCTTTCTCTCTTGTGGTGTTCAGCTGAGGAACTTTTAGTCAACATGAGGAGTGTAACAATAGTCCGGTATTTGGCTAGTGAATGCTAGTTGGGTATGTCTGAACTCTTCTTGCAATAGACTACTAGTATTAAAAATGTAGCCTCGTTAGCTCACAAAACGGAACGTATTTGCCGTCTATTAATAGCCCCTCATTCGTGGTTAGTCATGTACTATTTTCACTGGAACATAATATAAAAATCCTGTTAACTTCATTAAAGCTGGATCTGAGAGAGTGCAATTACTTTCTACCCTGTAAGGAGCTGGGGAGTGGGAGAGGGAGGGGAAGACTGATAGGGAGAAATTGTGGGGTGGTAACTATGGGTCAGAGTTCCCCTTCTAATGGCAGCCATTGTAGAACATCTGCTTTTTGTTTAAGGAGGTGGATGGGGATTTTTTCTGAACCTGAGTTGTTACTGAAGATGATGATCGCACTTATATAGCGCCTTTCATCGGTCGATCTCAAAGCACTTTACAAAGGAGTGCAGTATCATTATCCCCATTTTACAGATGGGGAAACTGAGGCATGGAGCGGTAAAGTGACTTGCCCAAGATCACCCAGCAGGGAAATGGCAGAGCAGGAAATAGAGCCCATGACTCCTGAGTCCCAGTGCAGTGCTCTAGCCACTAGGCCACATTGCCTCACAACTAAAGATGGCTGCCACCATTAGTTGCCACATCATAGACTCATAGACTTTAAGGCAGTGGTCCCCAACCTTTCTGTGGCCAAGAGCACATTCATGCCCTCAGAAGAGTGTGGCGGGCAACAACGCTTCTTGGCGGCATTTCGGTGGCGACACTTCTCTGGTGGCCGCACTCCTCGGCAGCAGCTTCTCCACCGAAAGCATTCCTCGGTGGCATTTCGGTGGCAGGTTCTCCGGTGGATGCGCTCCTCTCCTCTTCGTTCCTTGGTGCCGGCCCTGACGGCGGGCGCCATGGTGCCCGCGGGCACCACGTTGGGGACCACTGCTTTAAGGTCAGAAGGGACCATTATGATCATCTAGTCTGACCTCCTGCACGGTGCAGGCTACAGAATCTCATCCACCCACTCCTGCAATAATCCTCTCACCTATGTCTCAGCTATTGAAGTCCTCAAATCATGGTTTAAAGACTTCAAGATGCAGAGAATCCTCCAGCAAGTGACCCGTGCCCCATGCTGCAGAGGAAGGCGAAAACCCCACAAGGCCTCTGCTAATCTGCCCTGGAGGAAAATTCCTTCCTGACCCCAAATATGGCGATCAGCTGAACCCTGAGCATGTGGGCAAGACTCTCCAACCAGACACCCAGGAAAAAATTCTCTGTAGTAACTTCTAACATCACATCACCGGCCATTGGGCCTATTTACCACTGATAGTCAAAGGTCAGTTAATTGCCAAGATCATGTTATCCCATCAAACCATCCCCTCCATAAACGTATCTAGCTTAATCTTGAAGCCAGATAGGTCTTTTGCCCCCACTGCTTCCCTTAGGGTACGTCTATACTACCCGCCTGATTTGGCAGGTAGTAATCGATCTTCTGGGATCGATTTATCGCATCTTGTCTAGACGCGATAAATCGATCCCAGAAGCGCTCGCCCTCGACTGCGGAACTCCTGCTCGCTGAGAGGAGGAAGCGCTGTCGACGGGGGAGCCTGCCTGCTGCGTGTGGACCCGCGGTAAGTGCTTTGAAGTTCGAACTAAGATACTTCGACTTCAGCTACGTTATTCACATAGCTGAAGTTGCGTATCTTAGTTCGATCCCCCCCCACTAGTGTGGACCAGGCCTTAGAGGAGTGAAGTTCTGGAACAGCCTTCTGATGGTTAGAAACCTTCATCTAATTCAAGTCTAAACTTCCTGATGTCCAGTTTATATCCATTTGTTCTTGTGTCCACATTTGTACTGAGTTTAAATAATTCCTCTCCCTCCCTGGTATTTATCCCTCGGATATATTTAAAGAGAGCAATCATGTTTTCCTGAAGAGAATATTTTCCCTTTAGAAATAGTTGTCATTTTCCAAACAACATACTCTGTATTGGTTAAAGGCCTTCTGTTGCATACAGCTTTTGTCTATATGATTTGACCTAGGAGGTGAGGAGAAATCTGCGTTCCATTCTTTTCTGCCTCCTTTAAGCCAAATTTGAGAGCGGTTAAATTACAGCTTTAAAACAAAGATTGGAAGAGGTGAGAAATGAGACAAGGAGCCTCCCTAAAGAATATGGGCTTGATCCAGCTCCCATTGGAATCAATAGGAGCTAGATTAGGCCCTTTCTGCATGTACTGGACTCTAAAATATGTACGCAAAGGTGCTTGCTCCTGAGTAGGAGTAAACGTGCTCCTGAGTAGAAGGGGTGAGTCCAACAGCAAGAAGGGGAGTACATAACATGCTGTGTGACTTCATGTTGCCATCTTGTGGCTGGCTTACAAGAACTAAGGGCTCTATTGCTAGTGTTACTAACTGTGAGATTTCACCGTGGGTCCTCCCATAGGGGATATGTTTTCTTAAAGCCTCAGCTCCTGGAGTCATGGGATCACATGAGAATCTTACTTTGCTTCCTAATGAAAACAATGTTTCTGGCGCTAATCATTGTGGAGAAAAGCCTGAAACCATGAACTAAGCGCACCCCTTAGGCTCAGAAACCAGAAGGAAAAGAAAAGGAACCAACACTTTATTATTTATTATTATTTTTAAATCTCACCTTTGAAGCCTAGTTATGATTTCTGGACACTTGGGGTTAAAAAGACGCTGCTGCTACTGCTTCCAGCTGGCAGAGATGTTTAGCTCAAGTGGCAAAGGCTTGTGTGTTTTGGAACTGAGGTCTAATCATGGCTCCTGGAGGTGGTATTTTAAGCAAGTCCTCTCGAGTTACTGTGTCTTGTCTGCATGGATTCATTACCAATGGAGAGAAGCTGTTAATTGACTTAAAATATTGCTATCCACGGACTATATTTTACAATGCATAAGTGTGTGTATAAAGCTTAATTATGCTGGTCCAAACTGATTAAAATGTAGCACTTCAATTCCTCCAGACGCTCCAGCTGTTAACACAATTTGTTTCTAGTAGAGGCTTCCTGCGGTTAGATGTCTGAGCCCAGGTTAAAACAGTGTTACTCAGCCAGGATGTAGATTGGGCAGGAGGAGATGAGAAGGCTTTTATCAGTGTGACTGGCCCAACCTTTGAGAATTGGGGGGGGGGAAGAAATAACTTCTCTGCGTTGGCCAGTGAATCTGTTCGTACTCGTAGCTGGGAGTGGGGCACACGTGAATCGGCAGACCTGTGTCTCCTGAATCGGCAGATCTGTGCTGCTGCGAAAACATAAACAATGCTGCTTTGAAAGCATTGGCGGTGGCCTATGCGGGTGTTTCCTGTGTTTAGTGTGTCTGCGATTAACCACTTCCTGGAACTTTCTCCCCCTTGCGCTAAGCCTCCTGGAGAGGAGAAGAGCAAAGGTCACCCCCACGGTGACTGGTGGCGTTTCCCAGAAATGCGGGTCTGGTCTGGTCAGCTCCACAGTGACCGATCAGGCTGAAGGCCTGAACCATGGGCAGAGGGGCCACAGAACCCAGAAATCCAACAGATCGCAGGGACAGGAATGAAAAAAGTGACAGGCGTGCAGGTGGCAGGGTCAAAAAGAGGCGTCTGGAGAGGAGCCCCCAGCAGAGCGCCCAAGACAGTGCCTGATGCTCCAAGGAGGAGTTGGTGGACGTTGCCCAGAGGAACTCTTTGTCTCAGTGCTTGGGCAGCAGCCTGGCCAGGTCACTAAATTGCTCCAGTAGGCCTCCCCCTGACCTGGAGGGACCATCGTGAGGTGTCTATTCAAGGCTTGTTCGCTCTGCTGAGTGACCGTGAAGTGCGAGATATAGTGGGATGAGGGTTTGATAGGCCTGCTTAATGGGGAGCCCCAGCTGCTGCCAAAGAGGACACCATATGCCGGGCTTCTGCTTCCCCCCGCCCATGATTCCTCCTTTCTTCTCCATACCCCTTCTCACTCCACGTTCCCCTCCCCTGCCCTATTCCACTCCCTTTCCTTCCCCACTGCCTCTTCTGCCCCACCTCCTTGCCTCATTTCTCCTGCCCCCACCCCACCCAGCCCCACTGTGGGCGCTCATTGTTGTACAGAAAACAGGAAGGCTCCCAGAACACAGAAGTGGAGCAGGACCGGCACTAGGACCCAGGAAGCGGCGTCCAGCTGTGGAGTCACCAGAGCCGAGCCACAGCCTCTTTCAGCTGGGCATCTCTATGCTCCCAGAAATGAGGTGGGGGGGGCAGTGGCTCGTAACCCTGTGTGCCTCCCCATGCCTTGCCTCTGTTTTTTTGGGGGGCAATGCCCCTTCCAAACTGCACCCCTGGTGGTCCCCATGCCCACCCCTCCTTTGCTTCCCTGTCATTTTCTGCAGGGAAGCAAAGATTCTGCAGGGAGAACATTTTCTGCGTGTGCGCAGTAGTGCAGAATTCTCCTAGGAGTAGTGTGTGCACGTCTTAAGTTGAATTGGTCAGCAAATTATTCTTTTTTTTTTTTTTTTTACCAAAAAAAGTTTTAAACTCCTTCACTTCCCTGTGCGCGCTTTCCCCTCCCCGCCACCTGTTCATTTAACATTAACCCTGTCAATGTTGATGTTTTTATGTTTACATTTCTTTTAATCTCTCTTGAAATTGTGGCCAGCTGCAGTGAAGACGAAAGCATATCTTGCCATGCAATGTTCAGCACAAAGGAGACCTTAATCCATGCAGGTAGCCAATAGCTCCCCACCCATGTATGCACCAGTCTGTTGATACTTTTTAAAACTACATATACAAGTAATGGTGTGTTAAAACCAACACCAGTTGCAGCAGTGTTGTGCAGGCAAACCGAAATAACCTCAATTTCTAGTGCCCTTTCCAAGAACAGACAGATGGTAACAAATTGGTCAGTGTAATTTAACCGATCAATTCCAACAAGCTGTTCTGCACATTGTTAGCAGTAGAGCAGCCTTTCTGGTAGCAGTTCAGACAGAATGGGCTAAATCCTGCCTTGAGTCACAGCCTTGCGACTTGACTGGGGGCGTCTGGGGTATGACTAAGGGCAGAATGTGTCCCCTTTCCCACTAACACTTGGGAGTTGGGGAACGTACTGGGCAAATCAGTGGGGTCTAAAGTGGGACCTGAAGTGTGTGCATCAGATCTTCTCAAATAAGTCAGCCTTTCGGGAAGGATGTAGAGTTGCTTTATCTAAGCTGTTTCCAAGGTGCCCACCATTGTGGCGAGAGCTCTCTCCTGTGGTTCCCAGTAGCTGTAAGTATGCGGCAACGGCCACACCCCGGTAAGTTGCCTTGGCAGGCGGGCTAAACCAGGTAAGGGTAACCAGCAGTGTGGAAACTGGTGATTTAGGGATTGCCCTCCGAAGCATACAAAGACTGTTCTAGTAGCCAAGGTGGAAGAGACCATATATTGGTCCAACGGCTTGAAAAGCAGTGTAGCAACGCATTGTGGAAGGTGAAAGGCATGATGGGGCACTACAGAAGTCATGGCTATCCAATGCAGCTAACGGAGCCTTCAGTTGTAACAACCTGGGCCAAGCTTCAGCAGCCAAGAGAATGGGATTGTGCCAGTGGAACAACTCTCCCATTTTAATCAACTTCACGCACACGTCATTCAATGCATCTCTCTCTTTAAAAGTCCTGTGGCAATTGGGGAGTGGCAAAGCCACAGGTGAAGATGATTCCTGGCGGTTGTAGTCACAAGCCTGCACGCAGGCGGCCTGGAACGTTGTTCACCCATCCCTGACCCAAGGGCTGCAGAGAGGCTCAGCAACACCCCATGTGACAGAGCCGCCCTTTTTAGGATTGCACTGCTCTCCCTTTGTAAGGGAAGGGGCTAGAAAAGGTGCCTCAAACATTGCCTGCCCAAATTAAATCCAGCCAGTTTACCATGGCTGGCGGATCATCCTCAACGCGGTCCAAAATGAAAGAACTTAAAAAGCACTAAAGATTGTTGCTTGGAACATCAGGACTATGATAGACAAAGACAATACCTCTCGATTTGAAAGAAGAACAGCTCTCCTTTCAAAGGAGCTAGCCTGGTATGACACTGACATAGCAGGTGGAGGATGAGGGAGGGGAATCTTCTGTCACTTCTCAAAGCTCAAGGGGAGCAGGTACTAGTGGGAAGGGGTGAGGCCAGGTCAGAAGGGGAGCCAAGGAGTGGGGGAAACTTGGGAAGGGGAGAAGTGAGAGCTCCAGGGAAGAGGATGGGAGCTGAGAAATTGAGGGAAGAAGTTGCAGGAAATTGAAGGTGGGGCAACAGGGTCAGGACATCTTCTTGTCCCCCTTCAACTTTGGGGCCAGCATGACCCTGCTTACTGCAAAGGCCCGATCTGCAGAGGTGCTAAGCAACCGCAGTTCACAATTGACTACTTGGCACCTCCAAAAATGTGTCCCTGAACTCTGTGTTTGGGGAATGTCAGCCTTCCTGTGTAACCCAGTTGGAGTCGGAGATCATTGGTATACCAAGCGTGTCTCTTGGCTGCCCCGACGTCCATCCTGTGACATCCCAGTGTTGAGATCTTCAAAGCAGCACAGGGGAATGTAACCCTACGTCTTCCATTAATTTTAATGGTTAACTGCCCTGCACTGCTTTGAAAACCTCCACCTGTGTGTCTTATTGATCAGAATTGTTAATGTGTAACATTGCTCCTGTAGCAACGGCGCCTGCTTTTGAAAGTATTTCAGTTTGGGGTGGGTTGGCAATGTTATATACTGCATGGACGCTGTCTCTTTATCCAGTCCCAGGAGGTGAGGGATTAGGCCAAAAGCTTTATTGCTAATGGTGGTATAAAGTAGCTTTGTGTGGACTATTGAGGTTAAATGTTGGTGTCAACCTGTATAGCTTTTTCCTGCCAGGTGGACTAAATTGCTTTTTATTTGCCAAGCCCTAATCTCAAGGTCTGTGTCTACATTAAAGAATAAACTGGTTCAAGTGTGTCCACACTAGTTATGCTGAAATGGTGTGAGTGGTTAAAGGCGTGGTCCATGTCCGTCACGTGCTAGTATTGCTCTAAATTGCTTTGGTTGTAATGCTCTCTGGCTACTTAATTCACAGTTTCTGACAAGGATCTTGAAGGCAGTGGATTTTGAGAGATTTCAATAGGCTACAGATGCATAAACAGATAAGTAGTCCAGGCCAATTTGAACCATTCCAGCTTGTCTATGTTTAGGATGGCAGTAAAGTGGTTCACAGAGTAAGAGTTGAGATTGACGTGGTTCTTAAACCTACTGAATACCTAATCTATTTAAACCAGTTCTTGAGATACAGTAAACTTCTCTAGTGGTGGATAAAGCAAAGGTTCGGACTAATGTTTAACACAGCCGAGGAAGCTCTGTCCCTATGCTGCATTTGGTGTCTATAACTTTAGATACAACAGGCAAGACGCAAAAGGAACCTTCAGGGTCTAAACTTCTGTTGTGGCAGGTAAATGAACGAAACAGCTGAGTTCAAACTAGAGCTGATTGGAAAATGGAAGTTTCGTCCTGTGGGAAATGCTCACGTTTTGAAATTTTGTCCTGAATTGGTATAAAAAGTGGAAATTGCAAGATATTTTGTGGAACAGAAATTCCAAATGTTTCAATTCAGAAACATTGGAACCATTTTAAGAAAAACATTTTGTTTTGCTGTCGTAATAGGGTTTTTTGATAAAGTTGAAAAAATGTAAAGTAAAAATGAATTGCCTCGTGCTAGTTCTGAACTGTTTCAAATTTTTTTCCGTCAAATTTAATCAAAATCAATGCACTCCTGCGAAACTTTTAGATTTTGATGAATCAGCATATTCTGATAAGTATTCCATCAATTCTTTGGAATAGCTTTAGCTTAAACCATCCCATCAGCCTTTCGAGTTTTGTAAAGAGGAAAACGTTACCTTTCCTGTCGTAAAAAATTTCTCATTGCACTTTGCTCAAAAACAGCTGAAGTTTGATAGCTGAAATGTGGCATTTAAATAGTCTGTAGTGAAGACTGGCATCTAACAAAAAGCATCAAAATTAGTTGCTTTAACACCTAGAAAAGTTTAGGTCTGTACGAAAATTGCGAAGTCTGTAGCCATCTGTTCTTAAAATAAGATTTAGAATTGCAAAATCAACACATGTTCTGAGTGACCTGTGATCTCAACCAGAAGTTAGGAATGGGCGACAGGGGATGGATCACTTGCTGATTACCTGTTCTGTTCACTTCCTCTGGGGCACCCAGTATCAGAAGACAGGATACTGGGCTAGATGGACCTTTGGTCTGACCCAGTATGGCTGTTCCTATGTTTAATAGCTCCATTCTAATTACCACTGCTCACAAGGAGTGAGCTGGAAGCAGCTGATGTCCAAGAAGCTTATCGTCAAAATTACAATTTGTCAGGCATATCATACAATGTCACCATCACGTGAGCCACTGCAGCAGTTTCACTAGAGTGGGTTGCAGTTCCCCTGCTGGTTGTTAGAGGTTGCTGTGCCATTTGTGGAGCAGGCAGTCAAAACTGGTGATCTCTGAGCTGGGTGGAGTAGCCTAGTAAATCTGGCCTCCTTCACTCTCTGCACCAGTTGGTGCGTGCACTTTGTATATCTGTTCAGGACAAATCTAAATGAGCTCTTTGGGTAGGTGTATTCCTAGGTAGTGGGAGCGCCTCCAATTCAGGAATTAAGACTTGACAATAGGCTTGGCAAGCCAGTCAATTGACTGCCTAGTTGACCACTGTTAAATATTCTGGCAAGAATGCCCTGATGTGGGCGGGAGCTACCTTTTTGATTGGAACATGGTGCCATCAAGATGTCCGAAGATGTGGCCGGCTGCCTACCTAGCATAAATGAATTTTAAAATGACTTTTCTTTTATAGTTGCTGTTTGTTTTATTTCTGTTTAACTTCATTTTTCTTTTCGTTTTTGTAACTGTTCAGTCATGAATAACATTGACATGGAAATGCTAACCTAATATTGCTAAAAAGAATTTTCCTTTTTTTTTTTTAAAGAATTTCATTTAATTGTGTTTCACATTTTTCTGAGTTTAAAATAACTCTGTTAAGTACCTTGGTTTTTGTAATTAGGCGTAAGTATCTATTTAGGGCTAAGCCAATTGAAGACCATAAAGTCTTTTTCTCCTTTTTTTTATTACTGTTCTAATAAATTAGTGCGTTAAAATATTTTACCATTTTTGACCAAAGTCTGACCAGTCAATTGCACGATTATTTTTGGAGAGGTCAGATGCCCAACCCTATGTCAACAATGCGGTACATAACTGAACCCTATTGATTGCACCTGCCCTGGATATGTATTCACACAGCACTTTCTAAACTCCCAAAGCTTTCTCCCAGCATGCATTAAACACTGTGCAAATCTGTAATGGAGTCTCTGGAAGCAGTCTCTTCATTTGGTTGTTTCAAATTCTTGGTCTGGAATCTGAGATGATGTGCCCAGTGCTTTATAACAACCCAGATTTGTAATCATATGCAGTGTTTTAGCTGTGTTAGTCCCAGGATATTAGAGACACAAGATGGGGGAGGTAATATCTTTTATTGGACCAACTTCTGTAGATGAAAGATCTGAAGAAGAGTTCTGTGTAGCTTGAAAGTTGTCTCTTGAAGAAAAGTTGGTCCAGGAAAAGATACTGTATTACCTCACCCACCTTATGTCTCAGATTTTTGTAATGCAGTCCACAAATACCTGCTATGTTACAAATATCCTCTTACTAACTGAACATCTTATCTTTTTGCCCTTTCACTATCTATGCTATTTAGGCTGTTTTCATTGTGCTTGCTCAGAAGTAAAAGAAGTACTCTGTTTCACTTGTATCTAGTAAACTTTTCTTTGTAGCATGTGAAGTACAGGAGCGTCTGAATGGTGGTACTGGAAACCTTGCTGGGAAGTGATTAAGGAAACAAAACCCTTTTGTAATGGTTTTAAGAAAGTATCCTGGAAATGCTTCTACTGGTATCAAATTTTGTAATAAAGTGATAGGCAGTGTCGCTTTAATTCAGCCTTAATTTCCAGTGCTGTTAGTTGAAACATGGCCAGTCCAAGCAATTTACATAATTTTGTGCCTTTTGGGTTCCAGTTGGGGCACAGCAAAATTTTGTGGTAGAGTTCTCCAGAAATCCCCTGATCACAGCACAGGCTGCTAATTCTTTGTGGTGGTGGCATTATTGGGTTTGGTTTTTTTTTTTTTTTTAAATGTCTAACAGCATTTTGTTTCTGCTTCCTGTGTGAGAGTCAAAATAAGACACAATTTCCTGTCTGATTCAGTATCACTAATGAGCCCTTAATTAACCTGACTAAGCACAGTATCACAGTTTAGTCTTCTGAAATTAGGGGATGGTTTATGGGGATGGACCTGCAGAACTGAATAAAAATCCTATCCTAGCTATAGAATTGTATATGGAGATACATAAAAACTGGTAGAAAGGATAGAGAAGTTTTAGTTTTGTTCCTATAGAAACCGTATTGTTTTCATCCCTCTAAAATTAAGTAGTCAAGCAGCTTCTCTTATGAAAAATACCCTCTCAAAGCACTCTAAGCTTGTGGCTGGGGGTGCGGTTTCTGACAATGTGTGTTTTCAGAACACAGCTGGGAAACAAACACACCTTTCCGCTATAAGTGCTTGAGATCAAAGATTGGTTTTATGTGACATAGACACTAGACAAAACAAAGAGAGAGAGAAAAGCCCTGGACTATCTTCTCAGTGTTTTGTAAAGGCAGTAGGCAGGTTCTGTGTCTCAGTTAGTGGGCCATGATCCAGCAAAGTAATTAGGTACGTGCAATGTCCCATTGAAGCCAGTGGGGCTAGGCATGCACTTAAGTCTCTTGCTGAATCAGCCTATAATGGGAAAGCTGTCTCCAACCTGAACTATAGAGCAGCTACAGTTGTTCCATAAAGCCATAAGATAGGCATACGAGTGTAAGTATATGCTACAGGACATACAGGTACAACACAACAAAGTTATTTATTGTTGAACTATAAAATTCTCTCTACCCCGCCCCTCCCCCAGCCTTCTTGTAACTAACCATGGGATTGTAATGCTGCATTGAACTTGTATCCATATGGCCACATTCTGATCTCATTTTTGCAAATGTAAATTCAAAGCAACTGCACGGGCATCCCTGTCTTTTGCCCTGGTAAAACGGAGCTCAGAATTGGGCAAATAACAGGTGATGTGATGCTCAGTAGCGTAGCCAGGTCTTGAGCACAGGGGGAGCGGCGCTATAAAAAGGCACCTCCCCGCTCCCCCTGTACTCACCCTGCGGCGCTTTAAAGGGCCCGGGGCTCCAGCCGCTGCGGAGCCCCAGGCCCTTTAAAGTGCCTTAAAAGGCCTGTGGCTCCCCGCAGCGGCAGGAATCGCGGACCTTTTAAAGTGCCGCCCCAGCAAGGCTCGGGCGGCACCTTAGCGCCGCTTCTCCTCACAGGGGGAGCGGCCACTCCCCCCTGGCTATGCTACTGGTGATGCTATATTTGCTCTTTGAAGTATGGCTCCCACACTAAGGCATAGCCACAGCAACTTGCGAACAGCCTCATGAGACTTCTACCCACAGGAGTAAACATCCAGGTTATATTTAGACGTTAAAGCCCAGAATCTGCTGTCCAAAGTATCTTTTGAACTGATGCGACTGATCTCCATGTCAGCGGCTGAGCAGAACTTGTTTCCATCAGATTGTTGCTCTTTTAATGATTCTCGTGCCCAAATGAAATGAGCCCTTTCAGAGAGAAATAGACGATAAAACCATAGCACATCCCAGTTTAGCTTAGTGGAACTACACAGTGCAGTATGAATGTCCCCAAGGGTTCTTATTTAGCTTCCCTGATAGTAATAGAACAGCTGGCTTTGGTTCCAGGGTGAACCAAACCATGTTAGGATGCACATCTGTGGAGTGAGTTGGAAAGCACAATTTATGGCATACATGGGATGCATTAAGATTTGAATTCTGCGGGGTGGTGAACTGCTAAGTGTGAAAACATCTAGTTTCCTGGGCTATTCTGTGGTCTGACCAGAAATACGTATCTGCCTAATGTAATGGACTGTGTCTTGTAACTACTGATCTCTGAATATAAAATGCAGAGACAAAGATTACATATCTTTTCTTTTTTTCCTTCTCAGCACTGGCAGCACAGTGGGACTCTCTTAAGTCACTCTGATTCCTTAAAATTGTTCGTACTGTCAAAGTTTCAGCCAGGAACAAGTCAACTTAAAGGTAAGCAAAAGAAACAGGATCAAGGTTTTCCCCCCCAGTATCCCATAGTCCTGCTTCTAACTAGGTAACTGCTACAGTGGCTTCTCCGTAATGTTGCTCTGCTCTGTTTAAAGAGCAACCTTTCATGCCGAGAAGTAACTGCTTTTCAGTGTTACATCAATGACGTTTGTGTAACACTGACAGGCCCCACTCGTCGGCGGGCGGGATCGAACCTGGGAATTCTGGAGCTAAATGAATGAGCCTCTACTGCATGAGCTAAAAGCCACAGGGCCCTTAGCTAAGACTGTAGCAGACTCATTAATTCTAAGTGGTCTCGGTGCCACTAGAGGGGACAGAGTACTGCGTTACATTTGCATAAGAATATATGATGTGTGGGGTTACAAAAGTCACTATAGTTGCTAATAAATCAGAAAACAATACTCTTTATAAACATTTCTAATTCCCATCCAGAATCTTGCACTAACAAGAGGTGTGCACATATCTGTAGCAGGGGTGGGCAAACCTTTTGGCCCGAGGGCCACATCTAGATATGGAAATTGTATGACGGGCCATGAATGCTCACAGATTTAGGGGTTGGGGTGCGGGCTCTGGGATGGGGCCAGAAATGAGGAGTTCAGGGTGTGTGTGTGGGAGTGCTTCGGCCTGGGACTGAGGGGTTTGGAGGGCGGGAGGGGGATCAGGGCTGGGGCAGGGGGTTGGGGCACAGGAAGGGGTCGGGTGCAGGCTCCGGGCGGCGCTTACCTCAAGCAGCTCCCAGAAGCAGCAGCATGTCCCCTCTCTGGATCCTATGCGGAGGCACGGCCAGGCCGCTGTGCACGCTTCCCTGTCCACAGGCACTGCCCCTGCAGCTCCCATTGGCCACAGTTCCCGACCAATGGGAGCTGTGGGGGCAGCACTTGGGATGGGGGCAGCGTGTGGAGCCCCCTGGCTGCCCATATACGTAGGAGCCGGAGGGGGGACATGCCGCTGTTTCCAGGACCCGCATGGAGTGGGGCAAGCCCCTGACCCCGCTTCCCGGCTGGAGCTCGAGGGCCGGATTAAAACGTTGGGAGGGTCGGATGTGGCCTTCGGGCCATAGTTTGCCCACCCCTGGTCTGTAGAGTAACCCCATGATCTTATTGCTGTGCTGGTCCCTCCTTTTTCACCCCTCCCCTTCCTTATTCCCACTTGCCATATCTAAAACTAGACTGGAAATGCTTCAGAGTGGGGACTGTGGGCCAGATCCTCCAACGGGGTAAATGAACTATTCTGGTTGCACCAGCTGTTGTAAATGTATCCTTCCTTCCTGACCTTTGTCCTTTTTTTGACCTTTCTGGAGGTGCAACTGGTGTTTTAAATAATGCAAAAGGTGCTGATAGGATTTTTTCCACTTATCCAACAACTCAGACTTTGGGCTGAGATGAAGCCTGGGAAGATTTGGCTCAAAAGGACAATTCTCCCTCCCCCCCGAAAGTTATGAGGCAATCAATGAAAGTTGTAGGGGCTGTTATATAAAGTCAGCCTTAATTCTTGCTGTTCATTTGCAACCAGGAAGGCTCTGCTCCAGGAATAGTCTATAATGTTACCAGTTAGTTACCAGTTAATGTTAGTCAAAGGTCAATTAATTGCCATCAGTGGTAAATAGGACCAATGGTCAATGATGGGATGTTAGAAGTTACTACAGAGAACTTTTTCCTGGGTGTCTGGCTGGTGAGTCTTGCCCACATGCTCGGGGTTCAGCTGATCGCCATATTTGGGGTCAGGAAGGAATTTTCCTCCAGGGTAGATTGGCAGAGGCCCTGGAGGTTTTTTGCCTTCCTTTGCAGCATGGGGCACGGGTCACTTACCGGAGGATTCTCTGCATCTTGAAGTCTTTAAACCATGATTTGAGGACTTCAATAGCTGAGACATAGGTGAGAGGATTATTGCAGGAGTGGGTGGGTGAGATTCTGTGGCCTGCATTGTGCAGGAGGTCAGACTAGATGATCATAATGGTCCCTTCTGACCTTAAAGTCTATGAGTCTATGAGACTAATACTCTGCCCTTTAGAGTGTCTGCCACCTGAAGGTCTTGGAGGACTTTGCAGTTGTTCTAACTCTACCCCCGCCATTCACCTTGCTGTGCAGGTGATACCCTCCCATTTCCGGTTCACCAAGCCACTGTTCCTTCTTTACTCCAATAATCCCCCCTCAAGGATCTCTCCTTCTGTGCTGCCGACAAGGAGCAAGTCTACAGTGAACTATATGGGGAAAAAGCATACACCCAAATGTGCCAGATAATCCTTCTCCTGGGCTTCAGTCCATCCTCTCCTACCTTACATGGATAGATTCCAAGGCCAGAAGGGACCATTCTGATCATCTCCTTGGCCATTGTATAACCGAGGCTGTCAAACTTCCCCAAAGTAATTCCTTTTGAACTAGAGCATCTCTCCCAAAAATGCCCCTTTTTCTGTCCTGCTCACATTGTCACCTCTTCAGGGTAGGGACTGTCTGCATTTTGGGCTAGCTCCTTAAGAGCTCAGGGCCAGTTCAGTTCCCTGCTTCCCAAGTGCTCACTACCCACAATGAAGGCCAGGTTTCTAGAATTGCTTAGCTCCCACGAAATGTACATGTAAATCCATCAGCTGACCAAAAGAGCTCAGCAGCTCCCGTCCCAGCAACACCCTCTCAAAGTCTGGCCATAGAGTTCTGCATCCAGCATGCTGAACTCTTCAGAAAATCTGGCCACTGATTTTGGTGCCTAAATGGGAACTGAGCTCTTCTGGGAAATCTCTTTTGTGTCTTGTTCAGCACCGAGTACACTAATGCTATGGGAAACCTGGAAAACTTGCTGGAACTAGTCCTTGTGAAACCACCAGTTGGACTTTGCAGATCCAAGCACATTGGATGGTTGGGATGAACCCTAAAGACTGGGTGACTCATTTAGTGGCCTGAGGAGTGGACGAGTAGATTCTGTACCCAGGCTGGCAGTCTTTTCTGCTAACTGAGGTAAGCCCCTCAGCTCTTGGGTGCTTATGAACGGAAGATGCTGTTACCTCTTTAATGTTCACCCCTCTCAAACCTTTCTGCTTCAGAAAAGTTGGCTAAAGTGGGGACTAGGGCGACCAGACAGCAAGTGTGAAAAATCGGGACGGGGGTGGGGGGTAATAGAAGCCTATATAAGAAAAAGACCCAAAAATCGGGACGGTCCCTATAAAATCGGGACATCTGGTCAACCTAGTGGGGACAGAGAATTAAAAGGGCATAAATCAAAACCAGCCTTTCTCAACAAGTGGTTTTGTAGGTTCAGAATAAGTCTTGCATCTGTGGTTTCTGGTTTCTGTAATCAACTTCCCCTCTGCAGCCTTGGGGGCCCTTGGGGGGAGGGATAGCTCAGTGGTTTGAGCATTGGCCTGCTAAACCCAGGGTTGTGAGTTCAATCCTTGAGGGGGCCACTTAGGGATCTGGGGCAAAAAAAATAAATCTGTCAGGGGACAGTACTTGGTCCTGCTAGTGAAGTGCTTTATTTAATGTTCGTTTCAGACCTTCACCTTGACCATTGCTGCTGCTCGTGCTGCATTAGCTTAGCTTTTAGATTGTGGAGATACCTTGCTGAAACTTTCTGGTCATATTTTTGCCCCCTGTCAATTGAAACTAATGTTAGGAGTTGAGACCACTCAGAAGCTCTTGACGTTAGGGATACTGGATCTTGTCGTAAGAGGTAGAAGCTGACAGCAACTTGCAGCCAGTTCATTTTCCAATTTGCTTTTAACCTCTAAAGCACCCTGCTGACTTGTATAGTGCTACCTTCATTCGCCTCTGTCACTGGCTTGCCTGAGCCAGGGGGTCGTCTCATGAGCTCACCTAGATTTCAGCAGCCTGGCCCATGTCTAGCTCAGGCTGGCCCATCTGGGCCTTCCATTTACAGAGTAAATCAGAGTCTCTCAGTGACCTAAGGGCAAAGTGTGACCAGCAATGGGCCCTGACCTGGCCTGGCTTCTTGGGTTATGGTAGAGAGAAAATCCATCCTTCCTCTCCTGGCTCACCCAGGAACTGCCATTTGATAGAAGCAGCCAGCCCTTCTTCTTTGGCCTGCTGGGCCCTCATTGGCTGCCACCTGCTCTACCGGCCCTTCTAATTGTTGGAGGACCAAGTCTTGCTGGTTCTACATGCAGCTGACCCTGGGAGGCCTTTCTAGGCAACCCCAGAGGTCCCAAACTTTCTGCCCTTCTTTTCTTAAAGGGCCACTTGCTGGGGCGTGGTGCATCAAGGCAGCAGGGTCTCTGGCAGGGGGGCAGCAAATGCCTGGTACATCGCATCACACCCACTCATTTCTTTTTATTGGTGCTAGACAGCAGGGCTTGCCTTTCCTACCTCTGTTTAATGTAGGTCTTGCAATCCTCTTATTTGTAATACGAGAACACCAAGGAACCTCGATAAATGTCTTGTTGCGCTAGGCGTGGTACAAACATGACCAAAGACAGTCCCTGGCCATAAGAGTTCACAATTTAGCTGACAGGATACAGCACAAAAATGGGATGATGGTGAGTTGGAGGGACGGGGGAGATGTTGGAACAATAAGATGAGCAATCTTTTGCCTCAGTGACCTGCCCTAAGGGGTATGCCTTCTAAAGAACCTCCTGGGTCTGTACTGTTTTCTCTCAGCCGGTTTGGTTCCTGAAGTTTTGATCCCTGCCCTGTAATCAGTCAGAATGGAATCTACACATGCATTGGGCACAAGCACTGATAATTGAACCTGCCTGGCTAGGAGGTTGTTTGTTTGTGTTTTTGTTTGTTTGTTTGTTCCTTGTCTGCTTTGAAGAAGTCTCCGCTCCTGCTGGTTCTGGGAGTAAGAGACCGGGAACTGGAAAAACTCACTTGTTCTTATCCCAGAACTGGGTGGCTTATACTATCTCCCATAGTGTAAGCGCCAGGGTAGGTCTTGCCACAGAGTGGTGGGGAGGGTTCTGTGTAGCCCTTTCGCTTGTGGTTCCCCAGCTCTTCTTTGGAGCCAGCCAGTCGCTTCATTTCTTTTTAAATCTCACCTTTAAAATCTTTCCCTTCCTCTTTGCTTTGTGAATGATGCTCTGTAAAGCCTCCGATGGTCTCGATGAATGGTACTATGTATTTTAAAAAGCATATTGTGAGCAAGCGCGGCATGGACACTTCCGAGAACCTGCCTGTCTGGAAGTGGGGCAGGTTTCAAGAATGTTTCAGTGCCCCGCTTGCTGTTAATGGAGAAGCCAGCAGACGGACAGCAGTCAGTGTGTTTTGTGGGTCTAATTTTAGGGCTGGCTGCTGCCCAAAATGGGTAGCTGGATTGGTGGGTTTCCCTCTGAGCCAGCCAAGATCTAGCCATCTTGTGAGTTGCAGCGACCTTAATGGGCCTCAGGTAGCCCCTTGCTTTGGTTAGACATAAAGCTGGCACTGTTGGCCGTGTCTCTAAGTCTGTTGGACAAATTAAGTTACTTTCTGTTGGGAATCTTGTGAAAGAAGCTCTCTTGAAACTGAGAAGAACTGATTCAACGCTAGGAAAAAGCTTTGCAAACTAGGGCCAGCTCCTTATTGCGTCAAAGTGGTTGGCTCTGTTCCTCTATTTTGAGTTTGGTATTTCTGTATAGTGCATGCATAAATCTGAGACTAATTATTTATTGCATGCAGTGTTGTGGTTGTTGGGTGGGTGGTTGCTAAGCACCAAGGATGTGCTTGTCAATTTTAGATTTTTTTTTTTAATAGATCAACAATCATCAGTGGAGAGTCAAAAGTTTTTTTTTTTTTTTCAATCCACATGTTGTGTACTGTAAGAAAAAGGCATCGGGAATGTGTGGAGAATTTTGAAACTTCACTCTGAAACTGCTACTAAAAGGTTCTGAAAGGAACCTTTCAGTTGGTGCATGTGACAGTTATGGCTATGTAAGAACCGTACTACCTGCTAGTGGGCAAGACTTGCATGATAATGTTGAAGAAGCTGTATATGTTGGGTTCAAATCCGTGGGTGAGAACACAGCTTGAATAAGTGCTCAGAGACAACTGTGTTTCTCCCCCTTAGAGAACATAAAATCTTATTCAGCTATGAGAAGAAATTGGTAACTATGTGAGAAATCCAGACAATGACCTACATCTGTCCCTTGAGGTATTTAAGGGGATGCTGTCAAGTCAAGCAGTTATAGGACTAAAATGTAGGTGCTGTGTAAAAACGTCCTTGCCTAACTCCCCACCAATGGAAATGTGCACATGATGCTTCCCCGCTCCCCAAGCGAGACGTGGCATGTGTTGGTGTGAGGCTTTTTGGGAAGAATGCTGGGAAAAGAGGCTTTAACATACCCCATAGCATCGGTGCAATACTGCTGTAGTAACCCTCACTCTGGTACTAACACTAACAGAATGCTGTCCTAGGGAGAGACAGCTAGTGAGTGGGTAGCTCAGACTGGGGAGGGGGTTCTGCATCCCCCAAAAGGGGCAGCTGGTAAAAGCTATTGGAGAAGAATCAAAATGCTGAGCTAGCGGATGACCCGGCGCCTGAGTAGGAGGTGAGCTGATAAAAGAAGAACAGGAGAATAAAAGTAGGACACTGGGAAGAGAGGAGAAGGAAAGAAGGAAATCGGAAACGTTTCAGGTCAGGAGAAGCAGAAAAAAATAGACTTGGGTATGTGAGCAGGTACTATCAGAGAAGGGAAGAAGAGGGAAATAAAATGTAAGCTTAGTGGAGAGAGAGTATCAAGGGAAAAAACAGAAAGGAAACAACTGGTGAAAAAGAATTGATCAAAAAGCTGTGTTAGATGAAAACAGATTCTGAAAACAAAGCGAGAAGCCCACCAACAAAGGACCTAAAATACATGAACAGAAAGAATGACTGTTTCAACATCTTGTGATACAGGAGGGCCAGGGAGCAGCAGTAGTAGAGTGTGAGAGGGGAAATATATAAGCCCTAGGCTAATTAAGGCGTGGCTCCCTGGAGACTAGGGAGGGTGGCTACAGGTTAATTGGAGCACCTGCAGTCAATTAAGGCCTCTCAGGAACCTAATAAAACCCCCTGCTTCAGGCAGACAGGGGAGGAGGAGGAAGGAGTTGGAGCAGAGTGTTTTGGTGGTGGAGCAGAGAGCAGTTTGGAGGAAAGCAGAGGAGAGTTTGGAGAAGTGCTGTGGCGGGCTAAAAAGACCAAGACCCTAGGTAAAGGGACACCTGGCTTGTGCAGAGGGAAGGCAGGAAGCCCCACAAGCAGGAGAGGGAAGGAGCCCAGGGGAAAGTATCACTAGTACAAGTGGTTTACCCACTAACCTAGGGCCCCTGGGCTGGGACCCAGAGTAGAGGGCGGGCCTGGGTCCCTCCCTCTCCATTCCCCTTCTCTTGGATACTAGTGGGACAGCTGATACCCCAGTTCAGGGGCAAGAAATGGCGCCCTGAAAACCCCCCACAAGAAGAGAAAGTGCGGGACCCTCATAGTAGTGCCAGCAATTTGCCACAATCTATTGAATGAATACAGTCCAAAGATGCCTGTTGGTGAAGTGAGGTCCCATGAGGTGAAGAAATCCTGCTTGTGGATAAACTTGATGAAAAGAGAGTCACAGGAACGTTGAATCTATAAGGAGCTCTTCAAGCTGAAGAGAAAGAAAGGACAAGACAGCAAGAGTGGAGTTGGATGTACAGCCAAGGAGAGGAAAAGTTGATTCTTCTCTGAAGTACATTAAGTAATCTGTCTTGTTCTTGTTAATAACAATACCTTTGGTACAATAGAAGCTCAGAGTTACGAACTGACCGGTCAATCACACACTTCATCAGGCAGCAGCAGAGACCCCCCTGTCCTCCTGCCCCCCAAAAGGAAATACAGTACAGTACTGTGTTAAACATAAACTACTACTAAAAAAAGGGAGAGTTTAAAAAAAAAAAAAGATTTGACAAACTGTGATTGTTTCATTTAAATTAAGATGGTTAAATGCAGCATTTTTCTTCTGCATAGTAAAGTTTCAAAGCTGTATTAAGTCAAGGTTCAGTTGTAAACTTTTTTGAAAGAACAACCATAACGTTTTGCTCCATTATGAACACTTCACAAACAACCTCCGTTCCTGAGGTGTTCGTAACTGAGGTTCTACTGTAGCTGTGAGATATTCCCTTACCCACCTTGTATCTGCACAGAGTAAGGAAGAGTAGCACGTACAAGGTCGTGAAGGTTAATGTGTAGGTCACCTATAGTTTATGATTATAAGTAGTAAGTATTTAGTAATGTTCCATGTCTAAAAAATTTCAAATGATCCCTTTTTATCGTGGCTTGCCTCTGCCTCTCTTCACAGTTAGTCTAGCTTTGCATAGCTGGGTCACCCCACGGTGATTTTTGGGTTTCTATTAGATGAAAAGGGAAGATGACCAGAAACTGTGAAACCAACAAGCTTTTTGCTTTGTTGGCCAAGGAGAGAGAATTACCACAAGAAACAAAGAAACAAAAAAATCCCTGGACTGTTCAAGTTCTTTCAGTCTTACTGGTCTTAGGTGCTAGTAATACCAGAAAGGAAAATTTTAAAATAAAACTTTCATTAGGACCCTGTCCTTTCTTAAAATATTGAACATATTCAATATTCCAAGTAAATAATATTCCTCTGATAAAAACTAAATATTAGTCATTGCTATTCCTTGCCACCAGTAACACAATAAGGTCATCTAGTTGGAAGAGAGAATTATCTTAAATTTCCATCTCATTAGATTATGTAAAACAGCCTGGAGAAAGCTAAAAAGTTAATAAAACGGAGGGCCCAGGATAAAGAGACAGATGATCATTATGAGCTATCATTGCAGCGTTGACTAACACTGCTGTAATTAGGATTTCATAATGGAAAAGATTAATACATCCTGACCAACCTAGCTTTTTTAGGGGCTTTATAACTTGACCATAAAAATTCATAAACTCAGCTAAAACTTGGCAAAATGCTCCTTCCATGGTGGAAATTTCCATTTAAAAATAGCCTCCTTCTCTCCATTTTCTTATTTTCTATTCCCCTTCTTAAATTGCACTGGAATAAAAGTTAAATTGCACTTCCTTTACACCGGTTTACTGGGGATATGCTCTTCCTTTCCAGCTTGTGGAGACAATGGTTACTATTTTTCAGATTTATTTCTCACATATGGAAATTGCCACTACAAAAGCAGCAGTAATTAGTCTCCAGCAGGTGCAATAGCTTTTCAACCCCTGGCTGGTAGAAAGACCTAGTGGGCAAATGCACTGCTTGGTGTACTGCAGCATTACAGCTATAATATACACGTGAATGCTACCAGTTCTTGGGTTTCAGCTTCTGTGTGCAGTGTCTTGCTATGTGGATTAGTCAAAGACTCAGTCTGAGGATGGGCCTTGTGCTTTCGGTTTCATTGAATGCGATGTTGGCAGCCTCACGAAATCAGAATGGCCTGATCTCATCCACTTTCTCTTACTTCGACCAACTTGCATTCGAAAAGTTTAAGTGCAGTTTATGGTCAGAAAAGTGACTCTAAATGTAACATTGTGTGGTTCCATCTAACAGTGATTTGCCTACACCCTAGGGGGTGTACACCCCCTCTGAATTTTCCCAACACCCCCCCCCCACCCCAGTTTTGTGAACTAGTTACATGCAGTGTTACCAATTTAGTGATTGTTTGGGAATTTGAATTTAAATTGAAACATTAATACACACTTTAAAAGCATATAATGTATATGATAAAATAAGTGTATCTGAAAATGTATAATAGATTTGAAAAGTATGAACACAGACTAGCTTCCTTATACAGCTTTTGTTTTTTGTGTGTCAGTGCATTCATTTCGGTGATGTTGGCTAACCTAATAATTTCAAATGATGATTTGTAAGCAAAGTCTAAAAGAGCTCTCCCTGACAGCTAGTGATGAGCTAGGAACTGGGGGGAAAGGCTTCAGGACCAGATTGTATTTACATTCACACCTAATCTACCTAGGTATCCACCAAACAGAGCTGTGTTCCCCAAGTGATAGATTTTGGCTGGGTTTGGGTTACAAATCACTTGAATGCGGGGAGTGGGGGTAATGAAATGTTATTTTTATTGTATGGGTAAAGGGCAGTAGAACTGTCCTTAGCCTGTGCTGATTGAGGGCATCAAGAGAGAGGGTGGGGACAGGTGTTTTGCTTTATGGTCTGCCTGAGTCACAAGTGCTATTTGACCTGTGCCTCTCCACTGTTTAAAGACCGAGCTGATTAGGCTTCATAGAGAGTCTTTTGGTTTGTTAAGTGACCACTAGAGTGGAAATCTCTGATAATCAGGTCTAAGTGCTTAGACCTGCTGTGGGACAGTGTTTCTATGGAAGAGATGCCCCCGTCTGCGCTAGCACTGAGGTTCCCCCCACCCCGAAGAGCTGAAATCACTGAGAGTCAGGTGGAACCGCGAGAGACCGACTCACAGAGGTCACAGTGGCAGGTGGCAGCAGAAGATGACAGTGTAGGGCTATTGGGGCACAGCAATAGAGTGAACGGTGGCATGACAAACAACAGCAGCCAGGAGCATTGGACTTAGGGTGACCAGATGTCCCGATTTTATAGGGACAGTCCCGATTTTGGGGTCTTTTTCTTATATAGGCTCCTATTACTCCCCACCCCCATCCCGATTTTTCACACTTGCTTTCTGGTCACCCTACTTGGACTATGTTTTAGTGACCTTTCTCCAGAAGCTATATTTGTGACTGGGAAAGTTATATAAATATATGTTTCCTAGTAGGCCAAGATTTTAAAAATGCATTATTTGCCAAGATCATTATCTCACATCATCGCTATCTCAAGAGGTCATTATCTTGGGGAGTTTCTGTACTAAACTTTTTTATTATTATATTTTTTTATGTAAGAATGGCTATATTGGGTCAGATCAATGGTCCATCTATCCCAGTATCCTGTCTTCTGAAAGTGACTGTTCCATGTGCTTCAGAGGGAATGAACAGAACAGGGAATCATTGATTGATCCATCCCCTGTCGTCCACTCCCAGCTTCTGGTCAACAGAGGCTAGGGACTTTCGGATCATGATGTTGCATCCCTGCCCATCCTGGCTAATAGCCATTGATGGACCAATCTTCCATGAACTTATCTAGTTCTTTTTTGAACCATTATAATTTTGGCCTTCACAACATCTTTGGCAAAAAGTTCCACGGGTGACTGTGCGTTGTGTGAAGAAATACTTCCTTTAAAACTTTGTTTTAAACTTACTGCCTATTAATTTCATTGGGTGACCCCTGGTTCTTTTGTTAAGTGAAGGGATAAATAACTGCACTGCTACAGACTAGGGACCGAATGGCTGGGCAGCAGTTCTGCAGAAAAGGACCTAGGGGTTACAGTGGACGAAAAGCTGAATATGAGTCAACAGTGTGCCGTTGTTGCCAAGAAGGCTAATGGTATTTTGGGCTGTATAAGTATGGGCATTTCCAGCAGATCGAGGGACGTGATTATTCCCCGCTATTCGGCACTGGTGAGGCCTCATTTGGAGTACTGTGTCCAGTTTTGGGCCCCACACTACAAGAAGGATGTGGATAAATTGGAAAGAGTCCAACGGAGGGCAACAAAAATGATTAGGGGGCTGGAGCACATGACTTATGAGGAGAGGCTGAGGGAACTGGGATTGTTTAGCCTGCAGAAGAGAAGAGTGAGGGGGGATTTGATAGCTGCTTTCAACTACCTAAAAGGGGGTTCCAAAGAGGATGGATCTAGACTGTTCTCAGTGATAGAAGATGACGGAACAAGGAGTAATGGTCTCAAGTTGCAGAGGGGGAGCTTTAGGTTGGATATTAGGAAAAACTTTTTCACTAGTAGGGTGGTGAAGCACTGGAATGGGTTACCTAGGGAGGTGGTGGAATCTCCTTCCTTAGAGGTTTTTAAGGTCAGGCTTGACAAAGCCCTGGCTGGGATGATCTAGTTGGGGTTGGTCCTGGTTTGAGCAGGGGGTTGGACTAGATGACCTCCTGAGGTCCCTTCCAACCCTGAGATTCTATGATAACACTTCCTTATTCATTTTCTCCTCACCAATCGAGATTTTATAAGACTCTATCATATCCACTCTTAGTCGTCTCTTTTCTAAGCTGAAAAGGCCCAGTCTTCTCTCCTCATATGGAATCTGCTCCATACCCCTAATCATTTTTGTTACCCTTCTCTGTACCTTTTTCAATTCCAATATATCTTTTTTGAGATGGTGTGACCAGAACTACACGCAGTATTTAAGATGTGGGCATGTCATGGATTTATATAGTAAAAGTGGAGGAGCTTGGTTTGCCACACTGATCAGCTAAGCCAATACTGACAACCTATATGAAAAGGCTGCAAAACACCATGCTTCTGGACTGCATCAACATGCAGAAAGCTTTATAAGCCAGTCACTGTCAAAGCCAATTTTAGAAGAACTTAATGAGGCTATTAAGAATGCTGGAGACACAACTCAGTTTATGTGAACCAACATGGCTATTGCATCATACTTGCTATTTAAGCAAGAGATACCACACACTACACACTAGAGGCCTATGTTAAGTGCATTGTCACTTGTTAATCCTGAAGTTGGACACTGGTTCCGAACAAGACTGGCAAATGCTATCTTTCTGCAAAAAACTCAGCTGACTCTCTTGAAACATGTGGTGCAACAGTGAAAGACTCAGGAGTTGAAAAAGTGAAGAATTCTCTCACTATATTCAAAATATGTGCATACATGGCCAACAAATGCACCAATGCAAATAGGCATCAAGTATTAAGTCATTACGTATGTTATCTTGATGTCTGTGGTAGGCCAGTAGATGCATTCTAGATGTTCAGTTATAGAAGACACATCAGCTGCATCTGTGACATCTTAGAAGAGTTAAATGCTTGTAAATTGAACCCCAAATAGATGGCTGCTTGTGCATTTGATGGAGCTACAAACTTCTCTGGAAGACATAGTGGAGTACAAGCTTTGCTCAGAGAAAAGTGTAACCCTAATCTCTCCTATACACACTGTAGAGGCCATCTACTCCTAGCACTAGTACAAGCTGCAGAATCTTCAAAAGACATTAAAAAGCCACAAGTTTAATGGCTTTTTTTATACTCTTTTTTTTTTTTTTTTCAGCAAGAGTCCAAAAGGACTGAACATTTTGGAAACAAATAGAAGATACACTGGGATTGAAGTTCAGATGAGTCCAACCTGGGAAAACCTGCTGGCTTTCTCATGAGTGATTCTTGGCAGTTGTCTTAAAATTACTGCAACCGTTATTACTGGCTTTAGAAAGTATCCACCAAGATAGGACAGATCTAGTGAGGCTGGTGGACTACTTTTGTTACTAAGTTCAGAGAAGACTATGACAATTCTCTCTCTTGTAAGTCTACTGTTGAAACCACTTGGGTCATTAAACAATGTAATCCAGGCATCTACTACAACAGTAGTAGATCTTTGTCCAGAAATAGAAGCTATCCTTGGATCAATCAGAGATATCCATTGAAAATGTACTGGAAGAAGCAAAGACTTCAGTCCAGAAGTTGACTAATGAAGGTACTTATATTGACTCCATAAGTGAAGAGGACAAGAAGTGTTTGTTAAGCCACCTGAAAAAGTACAAAGACTTGATTCTTACAAATCTACAATAGAGATTTCTGGATTCTATTCAACCTCCACGTAGCTTTTACAGATGCCTGTCTTATAAAACACCTACAGTTGAGTGGAGTGAGGCACTACCAGCAATGGGGCTGCTATGTGATCAGGGCAGAATAGAGAATTTTGAACACAGCGTGGAATATCATACGATGCATGAATGAAGATTTAACTTCAACTTCTTTATCATCACTAATGGTTCGACCCAATCTTTGTGCTATGTTTCCTGCCATGAAAGTAGGAATTCATCTCTTGCTAATCCCAGTCACAACAGCTACAGCTGAACATAATTTTTCCTCATTGAATAGAATTTTGTGTTCTGAAACAAGTCACCTTCTGCCTGATCATGAGCATATCATGAAGGACTGGAAGTAACGGACACACAAGAAGACACCAAGGAGTGCAAAATTACAACAAGAAACCAAGACGGATGTAGATGTTGTGCTTCATAGTAGGCTTGAGTAGCTAACTTTAATTTTTGTGATGGTTTTAAAACATGAGTTAAATCTAATAAAATGGTCATGAAACATTTTTCAGTTTTTACTATAGTGCCATACAGCCCACCTTTGCCCTCATGGTCTCAGCCCTCATCGGCCCTGACACCCCCCCTGAATATTTCAACACCCCCCCTAATTTCAATTCCTGGGGAAGACACTGCTTATAATGCCTTGAGATCAGACTCCATCAGTTTTACAGGTCAGATGCAGTTTTCAATTACCAGGCCCACAACTGTAGCCTGGGCTCTGAAAATTCAGCCAGGATCTCTGCCTCTTATCACTACCAAGCTTCTGCAATTGGAACGTAGCTGGCTGTTTTGGTGGTTGATGTGGGAGTTGGGGCAGAATCCAGCTTGCTAGTTCACAGCTACGTTGGCTCTGAAAAACTAACGATATGTCTACACTACCTGCCGGATTGGTAAGTGCTGTATAAGAAAATGTAATAGTCGTATCTACTAATGGGGCCACTTAAAGCCCATTTGAGATGTTAAACCAGTCTTTGAGGAACCCAGTGGATTGCTCTACAGGCTGAAAAAGTAACCTTCCATAATGACTGTCCCCTTTTGATTCTCTAAGTAATGCTCGGCAAATAATCCATATTAAATAGTAAAAATGTCACGGAAAATCGGATGTGACTGTTGGATTAACAGTAAACCAATGGATTTTTCACTCTGATTGTCAGTAAACTGAAATACTCTTTGAGAGACCCTCATGGCCATAGGGCTTGTCCTTGCTGTAGAGTTTGGGAGAGCCTGCTAGCTCCATTTATGTGGGTATGGGCATTTTTCAACGCTGACTCCACTTTGGTTTCTAATGAACGCAGGAGAAACTGTAAAAAGTCTTTTGTTAAAAAAACAACCAACCAACCAACCAAATAAAAAAAACCACCTAGCACAGCCCTTTCTTGACAAACTAGATGGTCACAGCATTGGCTTGATCTGAAGAGCTGGTGTCTGTAAATGTACATCCATCCCTATTTTCAGTTTGACTAGGGTTTTTTCTTAATGGGAGACAGTAAATATACAAGACATCAGTAGAGTCTGGTTTGCCCACTGACTTCTATAAACAATAATAAATGGCAGGGGAGGGATAGGTTGAATTTTCTCATTCACTCCTTTCTATGCATGATTATTTGGTCGGCCTTCTAATCTCTGTATTGAAGCAGTAGGTGTCCCATACACCTGGCTCTTTTTTAGTTACTCATTTGAAGACTCACGTTCTCCAAACTCAGCAAGATTTCTTTTATAAACGGAACACTGCATAGTAGGTTCTGTAATGACCTACATTGACTAAGGTGGATACAAGGAGTTGTTTCTTGAATAGGTTTTGTTGTTGCTTGGAGAGACTCTTATTCTGGAAAATCTTTGCACAAATTGCTCTATAAATAACCCCAACTCTAATATCTCGCCTTCTCTCATGACATAGTATTTAATAATAGTTGTTTTTTCTTTACCACTTTTATGTAGGTCATGTGATGCCACAGCATTGAGCAAGTTGTAGTTAACTTCTTATTCTTGCCAGATGTAATCGTAACATTCCCTGCCACAAATCTTCCATTCAAGTAAACTCTGCTGACGGGATTGCTTCTGCATTTCCTCACCACAGAACTAGATGCATTTTTCCTGCTAGTGCTGTACTAGCGCCATCTGGAACAGCCTCCCCCACTGTTTGCACCTAATTAACTCTGACTAATATTTTCCAATCCCCTCTCTCTCTTCCATGGTTTGACTCGAATAAAAACAAGTAAAACCTTGGCCCTGGAGCCGCCAAGTTTCCTTTCCTTTTATCTTCCTACCACCCAATTTTTAATTCAGTCTCCCACTTTCATTTTTATCTTCACTCCATGGCCCTCTTCTCTGATTCTTTTTGTTTTTGTTTGTCTGCCCCCTGGACCATCCTCCCCTGCAAAAAAAAAAAAAAAAAAATGGGTTTCCATAACCTGGACCTCCCCACTTCTCGAGGCAAGTCCCATCTCCATCGCTTTCTTTTCTCTCTTCCTGGGCTGACCACCCCTTATCTAGTCCTCTGCTCCTTGTGGGCATAAGGAACTTTGGACCTTCTTCAGGGTCTGTCTAGTATGAATATTGGCACACTCTGGCACATGAGGCTCAAGTTCCCTCAGGCTCCAGGGAATGCTAAATCCCATGTGAATTAGAACGGAGTTTCAGTAATCAAGGTGAGTACATGGGTGGGGACTATTTCGGCCAAGGTGGAAGTACCGTGAGCATCTGTTTTCACTCTATTTCCTCACCCCCTACTTTCCCTGACCCAATAGGGAAATACCGGAAACCTTGCAAGAGTCCTTGAGATTTCCCACTCAATTTAACACACGCATAAGTACTCTTGTGGGTGCTTAACCAGACTAATCCTTTAGAACTTCCTCCTTGACCAAAATTGCCCCCCTTCTGTTATGTTGATTGACTTCCCATATCCACCCCAGAAGTGGCTGCAAGTGTGTGTGTGTGTGTGTGTGATCTTTAGGGATGAATAGCTATGTAAATTTATTAATAATTTTGTGGTGCTGGCTCCATATTTGCATTAAAATGGCTTGTTCGTGAAGCCACTCTTGCTTTTCTTTCCTGTAGAGTGATGAAATTTCTGCCTAAGGTACTCCTAGGTATTTCCCTTTTCTGGGCATACACTACAAAACATCACCACTTATGAAATGAAAGAACATGTTGTTGTTGAGCCACAGTAGGTCTATATGTTCCCTGTGGCCTGGTTTATTAGCTCTCAGTGAACACTTACGTAACTGATTTTTTCAGTCTGTTACCTTGGGAATTGTCCCTTGTTAAATATTTTATTTTCCAATCCATTGAGTTGTCACGGGCTGTTAGAAATTCAGCTTTCAGACTCTCCCCGCCTGAGGTGGGATCTCCTTCATACCCCTGGTCTCCTCTGATCACGGCATTCTTTTTACATCCTCCTCTTCCTCCTCTCTGGTGGTGATAGATAAACAGCAGCTCCTCCTCCAACTCCTGGCAGCAATCTACCAGCCCCCACCTCACTCGGTGGCACACTCCTCTCCTCCCGGAGCCTCACTACCCACCAACACCCTGATTCATTCAGGGCTTGTACTTTGGAAACTTTGGCCCAAGCTGTCTTGGGTTGGGTATTCAAAATCACCTGCTGCTTGAAGACATTTGGGTCCATGTCCCTTTCTTTGGACATGAATGGCCACAAAGAGGTGTTACTTGGTCAGTGTATAGTGAACTGTAAGATATTGCTGTGTTTGGGGGTCTGATGGGCTGAAACTGCTTCTTATGAATGAATAAGATTAACTCTGGTCTGGCTTGTTAGGGCATCACTATGGGGAAGAGCTGAGGCCATTCTTTTGCTGTGAAGACAGAAAATTCTAGTATGTGCGAGCCAGAATTGTATAGTTAATCTTAGCCCTACATTTCAACATTGTGTTAAATGGATGGATATAATGGAGTTATTCGCTGGAGTAGCACTTTGCAAATTATAATTGTTAGCTATCGAAGTGTGGTGGGTGGTAATAGGAATAGATATTGTAAGATATGCCCTGGAAAACACGTGAAGTGTAACAGAATGGATGCTATTAAGGTTCAAGGTAATAAAATATCTCTTAAAATGTCTGAAAGTACTTTGACTAATAGCTGTTGGAGTTGTATCCATCAATGAGTTTATAAATCCCTCATGGCTGTCCCTCTGGTAAGGACATTGAAATAGTAGCTGACGTAATTGGTTTGCAGATGGAGTTATTTCCCCCCCTCTCCAGTCAGACTTGGGAGGGGACTTCAATTTGTCCTGCTAAGCCAGGGAGTGTCGCTTTAATAGCTGCTTTAAAGCTCTCTCTTCCCTTTTTTCAATGACTTTGGTCTCCAATATTGGATTTGACATGACCTCTACCTGGATGTAAAGATATGCTTTGAAAGTGGAGAATGTGGTCTAGATTATACTGTACTTGTAAGCTCATAAAATTAGCAATGGTTAAGATGTTGTAGGCTAGTGCACTCTCGGCCGTTCCTTACCATACTGTCCTGGACTGGCCAATTGGAATTCACCTGGAGCCATGAAATACCCCTTAGTGTAGGGTAATTAGACTAAACTTGAAACTATAGTAGAACTTATAAGTAGTAATTAGTAATAATGTAGCTAGTAAGAGACCTCTGATAGAACAATGTGTATCTCTTAACACAATGTTCCTTGTATCAGGATCTGGGTTCTTCATGTTCGCAAAAGCCTGCAGGAAGTATAAGCTGACAGAGTGTGATCCTTTGGGTGCTTCACTGGTATTGTAATAACTGCTTTTCTGGTATGTAGTCTCATAAATTAAAAATGTTTGCTGCTGCAGCACATGAAATAATTTCACATAGATTGACACTTTACAATGGTAGTGCACAGTAAGGAACCAGGTCAAAGCCTGGGGTGCCGAGCACTTAAATTGCACTTGCTCTCTGAATCCACCTCCACTAGCGGCAGGTTTGGATAATTTTTGGTGGTGCCCAGAACAGGTCCAAGTCCTGTGCACCCCCTTTTCCACCCCAGGCCTAAGGCTCTGGGAGGGAGTTTGGGCTCTGGGCTGGGGCAGGGGGCTGGGGTACAGGAGGGGGTGCGGGCTCTGGGAGGGAGTTTGGGTGTGGGAGGGGTGAGGGGTCAGGCTCTGGGAGGGGGTATGGGGTGCGACTCTGGGATGGGGCAGGGGATTGGGTTGCAGGTGGCGCCAGCTCCTGAAAGTGACCTGCATACCCCTCTGGCAATGGCTCGGGGCAGGGGCAGCACCTGGGGGAGACCCCCGGCCCTAAACATTGGTGAAGCCAGGCCCCCAGGCACTGAATATTCATGGAGCCTGCACACCCCAGGCCAATACAACTCCCTGTCCACCTCAACTACACGTAAGCATATTAAAACATTCCACTTCCAGCTGTCCCTATTATCCACCATGAAGCGCCAGTATTTTCCTAACTGGAATTTAATCTATAAAATGCGCTATTGCAAGCTCTACTTGGCCCTTTTTGCTAGTTCAGCTGACACCACTGGGCTTGATCCATTATTTTCTACAGCAGTTTGGAGTATATTCACTGACTTCACTGAGAGTTGGCTTGGGACCTTCAATAAGACAATATTTGCTCATTTAAAAGTTATATGGTAACTGGGTATGCGTACACTAGCTTTCTCTCACTGTGACAGGGCATTATTTATGGCTGCCTAAGACACAGTTCTTTCTTGAGATCAAATGTACTAATGTAAGATCACTGTGCCACTAGATGGCACTACTCCAGGTGAGCCATAAGTCTCTGACTGTCTCGGCAGTTCAGTTTTTGAATGAAAGCTGTGGTGTTTAGCTGGGATTCAGTTCTTTTTAGAAGCTGCTTTTTATTATTTGTATACCTAAGTAAAAGCTGGTTCACCACCTGCATGTGTCAGCCTGAAATAATTGCGATGCAGAACTGCAAAACAAATGTATATTTGTAATGCTTTTGAGACCATGTAATGCTGGTACTTATTAAATCTGGTCTCTAGTGTCCCAAAAACCTCATGTAACTGTAGCAGCTGCAACTCTAAGAAGAGAGAGAGAGCTTCAAAATGTATACCTGATCTGTTTTCAGACTTTGAAACTCGATTAATGCAAATAAAGAATACTTGATGTTTGGATCCACAGTTGCAAGTCAAATGGGAAAATGCCTCTCTTCAATAACTCAATATGCCGTATGATGATGTAAATAGAGTAGCAAGGAAAATGGCTCCATCCTCATTTGTGTTTTTTCTCTTTTGGGTTTTAAAAAAATTATACATGTAATGGAACAATCAAGATGGGCACATACCAAATTCGGGTCATCAAGTGATCTTATTATTGTAAACTTTGTCTTCCCTTGCCCACATCCCTCCGATGGTTGCTACAGTCATTCATCCTATCCTCTCTAAATTAGAATCATAGAATCTCAGGGTTGGAAGGGACCTCAGGAGGTCATCTAGTCCAACCCCCTGCTCAAAGCCATGAAATTAGACTGGAAACTCTTTGGCACTTGGACCACATAGTGTCTATTTGTGTGCTTTGTGCTGTGCCTACTACTCTGAGTGCTATATAACAATAACTAGAAAAGCAGGCTTTAGTAATACATCTGTACCTCACAATTCCACTTGGATTTTCTGAGCATTTCTAGCAGATAGGATGGATCATCTCAGCTCAAATGACTGTTCCATCAGGTTGGGTATCTTTGTCTTCAGAAGTAGCTTATTCCTAAGCATTTCCAAGAGTGGACCACTTCAGTGGAGATGGTGAAATGCACATACTCAGATGTGTGATGGGGAGAGATTCCTGCCTGACGCTTGTGGTAATCGGATTGTTCCAAAAAGCGTAAGATTGGAGTACCCTTTTCTTAAGAGGGCTGTAATAGTTGAAAATGTCTGCTCATAAACATATCCAACTTTCAAAAAGGAGGTCCCACTATAGTATTGGAATCATGACTAGCTATGTTAATAATTCTGCAAGTTGACTATTGATTTTTCTCTCTCTTCCTCCCCCTCTAATTCTGCATTCCCGTGATTTGGTCCGCACAATCAGAAGCATGGCTTTACTTTGAAAAGCGTGTGTGTACAAAATGGGTTTCCACTTCATCTCAATTGCTCTGAATAAAATATGCTCAGTCTACAAGTGAGGAAAAAAGCTTTTTTCTAACTGACAGCTCTCCAACCCAGTCAAGTATCTGTCATGCTGTCTGGAGTGGCTCATAACTGAGAGTGCCTAGCTCAGGGCAGACTGTCAGAAAACAAGGGCAGACACCCCAAACTAGTGGTATGTTATAAAATTAGATTTCCACCAATCCAGTAACAAATGTGAACTCCTGGATTGCTATACCAGCCTTACCATGGAGTCACAGATTGTCCCCTTAGGCTCTCCAGTCTATCTTGCCACACTAACAAACTGAACTTTTGTGATAAAGTTACTTAAACCTAAAATCACACAACATCAGGTTTCTCCCAGTCCCAAGAGACCAGTCGCTTACCCCAGATCAATTGATACTCCAGATCTTACACTAAAGACAATACTGGCAGCTAAATCCTATAGTAAACTAACTAAAGGTTTATTAGTGGAGAAAAAGGAATGAGTTATTGAGAGGTTAAAGGGGGTAAAACATACGTACAGGTGAGTCACAGTTTGTAATTCCAAATGGTGGCAGTGATGTAATAAACTACCAGTTTTTCAAAAGTCATTCAGAGTACCCAGATTGTCTCTGGAAATCTCTGCTTTGCATCTAGCGCACTTCTCTGTCAGAGTACAAACAGTCCAGAGATGAAGGATCTTTCTTTGAATCCATCCTTATAGCTGCTTCTTCCAGAAGCCGAGCTGGCTGTATCTCTCTCTACCCACGTGGGCTTATCCTCTGAGGAGAAGTGAGGATTGTACTTAGACTTTTGACCTCCGGCCACCAGGCATAATGGCCACTTGCTTTTAAATTTAGCGTTTTCTGTTAAAGCCCTTAAGTCCTTCATTAGCATTTCCCAAGATTTCTTTGATGGGTTATTTCATGACATGGGTATGCACAGTGTTTGTTTGCTATTACATTAGAACAGGAACAGACGAGTGAAAACAATACAAGCGACGTTCCACTAGTTTTCATGAAGTTTAAACCTTTGAATACACACTTGTATATTACTGTAAGGGGGTCGGACTCACCCCTGCGGCGCCTCCCGCCGCTCTCTGTCGGGAATTAGCTCGTCCAGCTCCAGAACGCCCTCTGCAGGCCGGTGACCTGCCTTACCGCTCTGGCCCTCGTGTCCCTCCCAATACCCGCCCCTTTCTCTGGGGTGCTGCCCCCCTGGCAGTACCCCCTTAGTCTGGGTCTCCCCCTCCCAGGGGAACCCCCACTCACTATCCCCACTTTGCCTCAGTACTAGGCTAATGCGAGTCACCATCAAGCCCCCGCTCACTGGGGCAGACTGCAGTATTAGCCATTCATCACAGGCAAAGGGGGTTTGGACCTGCTGCCTCTGCCTACCCATGGGCTGCCCCTGCAACCTCAGTACCTATTCTGGCCTTACCAGGACTGCAGCTTGGGGTTTTCCTAGGCCAGAGCTCCCCGGCTCCCTTGGCCTTTCCCCAGCCCTGCTCCACTCCAGGTACCCTGCTTAGCTCCTGCAGCCAGGCCCTTCTCCCTCTGAAGGCAGAGAGAGACTCTCTAAGCTCCTGGCTAGCAGCCCTTTTATAAGGGCCTGCTGCAGCCTGATTGGGGCATGGCCCAGCTGCGGCTGCTTCCCCAATCAGCCTGCACCCAGCCTCAGCCCTCTCCCAGGGCTGTTTTAAGCCCCTCAGGGCAGGAGCGGGGTAGACACCCCACTACAATTACTCACTTTGATCTATACTAATACACAAGCAAATTGATCTGACCTGGTCTGCCAGTGTCATGGTATCTGAAAAGCAAGTTGGGTTCTTTCGGACTTGCATGTGATTAGTTGAGATTTTGCTGGCCAGATTCTGCTGTTGATGACACCTGTGCAACACTACTAGGTCAGTGTTGTTTGAGGTTAGGAATTGACCCTTTAGTTAGGGCTTTGCTGACAATGTTCTTGAAGTACACATTGAAATAGAATCAAGCTTGCATTCCCCATAGCTAGGTTGACTTTATGGGGCTAGCCACTATGGAGTAGTAAACATTTCCTTTTGGCGCTAAAGCAGACGTGACAAAGCTGAAGAGACGCAGGGAGTAGATTTGTTGAGTAAGTATCATTTACACTGCCAGTTTTCCAACAATAACAGTACTTGAATGCTTAGTTACACAAGCTGGTTTCACCCATTTTTGTTACTCAAGAGAAAAGAGAGCAAAAATCTAGATGAGGGCAGGGCAGACTGGAGCTCCTGCCTCTTTATATAACAGAGAATCGCATGTTGAATATGTTTTAAAGACTGTTTCTTAGAGCAGGGAGAAGGAATTGTGGGAAATAAAGAGCTCATAATCTGTTAAACAAAGATTTTTCCACCCTTCCCCAAACCAGGAGAACCACGTGGCTGGCACCCGGTTCTCTGGATAATCATACAGCAGATGTGCAAAGAATGTGACCATAAAAAACAAACTTACTTTAATTGAAACAATAAGGCAAAATCTGTTTGTGTGTGTGTGTGGGGGCATGTCTCTAGCACTTAGATGAGTAGCTAATTGCAAGGTTTGTGCTTTTCCGGCTGGTATAAAACACTTTTCAATGCGGCAATGGGGAAAATTCCTCAAGAAAATCATAGAACAAACTCTACAGGAGCATGTATGACTTACCAAGGGGAAACTGTGTGTGTGTCTGTGTTGGGTTTAAAAATCTGTTCTCGTTTAACTTCGGAATAAAACACATGCTGAAAATAGATGAGGCTGGAGGGCAGATTCTCTGTTCTGAAGCTAGTTATAGCTAAAAGAATTAAGATTTTTCTTATTTCCAGCTAGACTAATAGTTGGGAATGTTTCTTTTTCTTAGATCGACTTTTAATTAGCACTTATTCTTTGTGGTGGGGAGAGTCTCATCTGGTGTGCTTCTGCATTCAGCCTGGAGCTTTGCCTTCTTGGTATGTTGTCTCACTGTGCCCCAACAAGGAGCGGTGCCAGTTTTTTTGCTGCCCTAGGCGGTGGCAGCGGGAGAGGCTGCCGCTGAAATGCCGCTGAGGTCCCCGACGGCCGAAGAAGCTGCTGCTGAAGTGCTGCCGGGGTCCTTGGCAGCAGCTTCTTTGGCCGCCGGGGACCTCGGCGGCATTTCAGCAGCAGCCTCTCCTGCCGGCGGCCGCCGAGGGACCTGAAATGCCGCCCCCCCCAAATCCTAGGCAACCGCCTAGGGTCGCTTAATGGTAACGCCGGCCCTGGCCCCAACATTGGTGTTGCACCTCCCTGCTGGTTGCTCTCCTCTTCCTCATTCACATCTGCCTCATTGACCTCAAAATCGTCTTCTCCTGCTGCCCAGCTTGGCTGAAGTTCTCTTCACCTTGGATGTATTGCGTCATGGTGAGTTCTCTCCCAATGCTGTTTACAGAGGATCTTCCCTAGGCAGGAGCTTTCAGAACCATCTGGTGTCTCGGTCAAGACCCAGCCTTTTCCGATGCGTTGTGTGCTGCTGGTATTTATGTTGTCCAGTCTACTTTTTTTTTTTTTTTTTTTTTTTTGTGTGCGTGTGTGGGGATTTGTAAGTGGGTCTTATTGCTCATGTTTGTTTGATGCTGCGGTTTTGCCAGGATTAACAGTCATTCCTGCCAGTGATGTCTGGCATTCCGAATGCTTGCATCCACCTTGCCCCTCTGTTGCTGTGGACATATTCTGGACTCTTCTGATTGTTTTACCATTGAGCCGTCTGTGTGTTGTTTGCCTGGGAAATTCTGGCATGCTGTCACTAGCTAGCATGCAGATAACTTCTCAAAAGTGTTGCAGAAGAATGGCAAAGAATTTAATTACCACTGCTCTTAATAATGAATTATCGTAACATATAGGACCCAAAATGTGCTGGAAAGTAATGGCTCCTGCCTGAAAGAGCTGGTAATATGAGAGCAACATGCACATAAGTAGCTATGCACATGAGTTTTCCCGTAAAATTCAATGGGGCTACTTATGTGCATAACCATTTTGCAGGATGTTACCCTAGGTACCCAATCGAGCAGGTCCTCACTGTTCGTATATTATTCCTTTGGGGCTTTGTCCCTAGACCTTAGTTCCTCTCTGTGGTCTGTGGAACACTAGTGGTCTGTGAAGAGCTGGCTGGACACATTGTGCTAATTCTCCTCTTTTTCCAGTTGATAAATGACACCGAAAACACTACAAATGCACAGACTGCTTCGCTAATATTTTCTATGTAAGCAGTCACTGTGGTTGTGTTTTGTGCATGAGAAGGGAGGGGTCAAGGAGGCAATCTTCAATAAGGTGTCCACCCAATAAAAATTTGTTAGAACCCTAGTTCTAAGCAGAGAAAACAAGTTCTCTCAACTTCTGCTGATTTTTTTAACTCATCAGCTACTGCTTTCCAACCTAACTTTCAAATTAAGAACACACTTTTCTTCTTGAAGTTGAATCTAATTCTTAGGTCTCCTCAGCCACATATTCATCTGGTTCTTATTTTGATCCTGAACTCTTTCATGGCATTGGCCAGCCACTCCAGCCTCTTGTCTTATACATTTCCTAGTGGCTGGGTCTTCTCCAGTATTTCTAAGGAAAAGCCAGTAGTTGGTGTGGGTAAATCATTAGATGGTCTGCTTCCCAGTGAATCAGTGCCATGACACAGACCAGGGTCCCAGTATGGTACTGAAGGGAGAGTGCTGCAGGGGTGGGCCTCTGTAACCAAGTAACTTTTACATGACTCTTCAGTAACCAAAAACTGTTGGCTTCAACAGTGTCTTGTGGCAATGAATTCCACAGGTTAATAATGCATAGTGTATGTGAATGTGGCTTCATATGTTCAGCATTGCTTTCAGTCTCCTACCTTCTACTTCTTGTTTTTTGTTCACTCTTTGACTCCTTCAGCACACTGTGGGCAGCTCGAGGATCACATCTGCATAGTGATGGCCAAGTTTTTTCCTTTGGTAGTGTACAAATCACTTAGAATCCAGCTGTGTAGTTTGTGGTGTTCCTTCGAAGGTATTTAGCACCGTTTGTTTAAATCTATCATTTCGATCTCAAATCTTTCACTCTGGTTCAGTGTTTTTAGTAAGACGCTCCTTTATAAATCAGATCTCTCTCTCTTTGCTTTCATGATCTCTGTATTTGTGTATTTGGCTACCACAAAAAAGCCATCTGTGTTAATCTCCTCCATCATGACCCCTTGCCTCTGCACCACAGCTGGATCTCCGGTTACATCACTGTCCTGTGATTCTTCTGTTGCTTTTCATAGTGTTCAAATTAAAAGTGCTACCTTAGTAAAATTGAATTAATTTCGAGCTCTTGCCACTCTTCCCAGGAACGATCGCCTGTGTTTTGTGATCCTACCTTGCCTCTGTGCAATACCCTCTTCTGCTAGGAGAGGAAAAATTGGAGTTGGATGGGAGTGTGACGGGTTCCCCCCCGCAGGGTGCCACCTGGAATTGAGGAACCACTGAGCCCCCCTGACCCACCAGCCTGGGCTCCCTTTACACTGTACTGCTGTGACCAGCCTGCCAAGCCCTCTCCCAGGATCCAGCACACATACAGATAGGGACACACCCTGCTGCAGTACATACAGATGCTGTGATCAGCTCTGCATGGGGAGGCTACAGCTAAGGAACTGCCCAGCCACTCAAGTGCACACACCCCTCTGGAGTGTAAACCCAAAATTATACTGTACAGCGTAAGCTCATGAAATTCGCCCCCTCCCTCAATGTGGAGAAGGATATGCATCAGCTTTCTGCCCCAAGTTATGACTCCCACACACTGGCTTTAGAATAAGTTTTTTAACTACAAAAGATAGATTTTAAGTGATTATAAGGGATAACAAACAGGTCAAAGCTGATGACCTAGCAAACAAACAAAACACTCAAACTAAGCTTAATATACTAAAGAGATTGGATATGAGTAGCAAATTCTCACCCTTACTGATGATACAAGCAGGTTGCAGAGATTCTTAAGGGGCCAGCTGCACTTGCTTACAGCTTAAAAACCCCAGGTGTTCCTTTCACAGGCTAAAAATCCCTTTAGCCTGCGTCAAGCACTTCTTCCCCCAGTTCAGTCTGTGTTCCTCAGGTGTCTCTTTGGGTAGGGAGTCAGTGAAGAACCACAATGATGTCACTCCCCTGCCTTAAATAGCTTTTGCATATCGCTGGAACCCTTGTCTCAAAGCTTGGTTCCCATGCAGTCAGTGGAAAAACATTGGTATTCCAAGATGGAGTCCAGTACCAGGTGACCTGGTTACAGGTCCCTGTAGTGCCACAGCAGCCATTGCTTGGAGGTCGTTTGTAGTGTCCTCAGGAAGACTCCCCCAGTGGGATATTGGCTTCTTCTAAGAACGATTGTTTTCTCGTAATGGCTCATCAACCTGAATGGGCCCTTCCTAGCCATCTAGACTGAGCATCTTTTGTCTAGTGGGCGTTCCCCAGGTCTAAACACATTTGTAATAGATATATCGTCAATATGCCTAACATCAGATAGAAAAATGATACATGCATACAAATAGGATAAATGTCTTCAGTAAATCATAACCTTTCCAATGATATTTCACATGACTTATCTTGTGTAAAATACATCAGAATTATGCCATTATCCTATACTAATAGTATCACTGTGAAGAATGTGGGGTGCAGTGTCACAGGGAGAATTAATGACGATTGCAAGGGTTTGTATACTTTCCAAGGCAAGTAATGGGACTGAGGACCAGTACTCTGCAGACTCTGTGCTACCACCACTTCATTAATAGTCTCTGTCATGTTGAATCCATGTGAACATATGTTTTGCTTCAAAAAGAAACAGAGTGAGCTGTCCCTTAAAGGGTGAAATAACACATCGCTCAGTTCTGTTCCCTGGCTTTGGGTGGAGCAGAAGAAAAAGTTTTTTGGGGGATTCATTCGAAGGCCAAAGATAACTGGCTTCTGCAAGTGCAGGCAAAGACTTCGGTTTGTAGGAAGAGTGAAGAATGCAATTCTGGTGTTTGCTCTGTAAAAGACTTATGTGGGTAACTCCTCCTGAATCACCCCCCACCTTCTCATCCTTCTGTGTATGCTGGGGAGGAAATATGCCTCTTGACTTGTGAAAATCTTGAATAAAGGCTTTAAAGGGAGCTAGTATATGTTGTGTTTATTTACTTAGTGAGATTAAAGTCTGTTTTTCTTCTGTAATCCCTTTGAAGTGTTATCTTTGATGTTGAATTCTCATTAACTGGAGGCCAAAAAATCCCTAGGTCAGAATGTCGTTTTGAAAAAGTAAATATTTCTGGTTTTAGGAGCTCTGAATGGCAAGTTATACATGGGGTTGGGGATAATTATGCATCATCCTGTTCCTTTAACGTTCAGGTCATTTTTTACAATCTTGCAAATGAAAGCAGATATAAGTGATTGCTAATGCTCAGTGTTTCCCCTGCTTACAGTGTAGCCATGGTTTTGTCACGAATGTTGGATTCCAGACAGCACTGAAAGTCTTTCTCCCTTAAAGGCATAATGTTGGTGCCACAATTCTGGAATTTGTCTGTCAGCTAAGAACAGCCATATTGGGTCAGACCAAAGGTCCATCTAGCTCAGTATTCTGTCTTCCAACAGTGGCCAATGCCAGGTGCCCCAGGGAATGAACAGAACAGGTAATCATCAAGTCTTCCATCCCCTGTCACCCATTCCTAGCTTCTGGCAAACAGAGGCTAGGGACACCCTCCCTGCTCATCCTGCCTAATAACCATTGATGGACCTATTCTCCATGAACATATCTAGTTCTTTTTTGAACCCTGTTATAGTCTTGGCCTTCACAACATCCTCTGGCAACAAATTTCGCAGATTGATTGATTGTGCATTGAGTGAAGAAATACTTCCTTTTATTTGTTTTAAACCTGCTGCCTACTCATTTCATTTGGTGACCCCTAGTTCTTGTGCTGTGTGAAGGAGTAAATAACATTTCCTTATTTACTTTCTCCACCCCAGTCATGATTTTTATAGACCTCTATCATATCCCCCCTTAGTCATTTCCTTTCCAAGCAGAAAAGGCCCAGTCTTATTAATCTCTCCTCAGATGGAAGCTATTCCATACCCCTAATCATTTTTGTTGCCCTTCTCGGTATCTTTTCCAGTTCCAATATATCTTTTTTGAGATGAGATGACCAGATCTGCACACAGTATTCAAGATGTAGGCATATCTTGGATTTATACAGAGGTGATATGCTATTTTCTGTCTTATCTATCCCTTTCCTTATGATTCCCAACATTTGTTTGCTTTTTTGACTGCCGCTGCACATTTGAGTGGATGTTTTCAGAGAACTATTCACAGTGACTCCGAGATCTCTTTCTTGATCGGTAACAGGTAATTTAGACCCATCATTTTATATGTATAGTTGGGATTATGTTTTCCAGCAAGCATACTTTGCGTTTATCAACATTGAATTTCATCTGCCATTTATCAAACAAACTCCATCTATTTGCTGATCTCTGGCTATTTTGATTTAATGTTAGTGCTAGTCCATAAATGTCTGATGGAGGCTGCCTGGGCCCACTAGACATACTTCATTTCTGGTCTTAAGTGACTCTTGCAAATGTTTATGCAGTCATTGTAAATAGACATGATATATTTGCTTTCTTTTGGCTTATAACTGTAGTTCTGTCCTCACCAGTGAAAAGATGGTCATCTGCATTTTAAGCTATTGTATTTGCAACCTGTGGACCCCTGGAGTCCACACACTATGCCTAAGATTTCCAAAGGGGTCCATACCGCCATTTAAAATTTTGCATGTGGGAAATGGTTGAAAATGACAAGTCTGTTGTCTTCACTTGTGCAGAAACTTTCTTTAGTATTGATCATACAAACAAGAACTTTGCCTAGAACAGAAATGGTGGGAGGAAGACCTCTAGAAATGGGGCTTTTGGTGCATGCAATCATAAATGTTGGAGATGGGGGCAGAAACGTTTTGAGTCACAAGTGATCTCTCTGCCAGTGTGGGATTGTTCACAACTGGTTGTTCATTAGTGTGCTGTCTCGTCTGGTTTGAAATGTCTTTATTGATGCAAGTGCCACCGCATCCCTTCTCTTGGGAAATTATTTCATAGAATAGAACTTCAGATATAAAGTAATGGCACATTGTCTGTCATGGTCAAATATATGCTGTCCCTTACTTGTTTTTCCACCCTCCCCCCACTCCATACTTCCTGGAGGAGCTGGAATCCTCTAGGACAATGGAACTCTGTGACTAGATTGAGTATGGAGAAAAGTGGAGAGGAAGTCTAGTCAGAAGCTGTTCTGTGGCTATGGAGCTCTTTCACATGATTTGACAATGACCATTAGCCTCTCCACCTTCTGGATTAAGGGCTTGTTCAGGGCATAATCCAACTGAGCACTTGCACGTTATTTTTAAGCACATGCTTAAATACAGTCCCATTGAAGTCTAGTGCTCTACTGGATTGGAGCCAGAGTGCTTAGAACCTTTACAGGATTGAGCCTTAATGTTCGCATCCCATAGGTAGGGTGGAATAAGAACGGGAATACCTTGCTCTCCTCCTGCTGGAAATGGCGAGAGAAGAAGGAATTGAGGTCACTGGTAGGCAATCCTTTGGATTTGTGTTAACTTTGTTTAGCCATCTGAATAGTGCAGTGCTGGGTGCACTCTGAATACCCAGAGAATGGGCGAGTACCTGTGGTGGCAAGGCAGAAGACAC
Source organism: Macrochelys suwanniensis (assembly GCA_033296515.1). Classification (NCBI taxonomy): domain Eukaryota; kingdom Metazoa; phylum Chordata; order Testudines; family Chelydridae; genus Macrochelys; species Macrochelys suwanniensis. The sequence goes on from CM065775.1 coordinate 14,989,281, forward strand.
TTTCTGTTCTCGTTAGGGCAGTGGTCCCCAAAGTCTTTATGTCACACACCCCTTATCCTTAGCCAGGGCTGGGAGTGAGACTGTCTCTCTTGGGCAGGGGGTACAGACAGAGGTAAGGGGGCAGAGGCTGGGGCTGCAGGTGGGGGCAGGTCTGGAGTTGGGAGCGTAGCCGGGAATGGAGCTGCAGCTGGGGGCAGAGGCTGGGGGTGGGGCCGGGAATGGAACTGAGGCTTGGTGGGGGTGTGTGGGGTGGGTGAGGAGGCTGGGGCCAGGAGTGGAGCCGGGGCTGAGGCCAGGCCAGGATCCGTGGCTGGGGGCAGGGCTGTGGGGCTGGGGCTGGGAACGGAACTGAGGCTGGGGTAGCTTGAGGAGGTTGGGGCCAGGAGCAGAGCTGGAGCTGGGGCTGGAACTAGGGCTGGGGGCAGGGCCACGGGGCTGGGGCTAGGAATGGAACTGAGGCTGGGGGCAGGGCTGTGGGGCTGGGGCTAGGAACGGAACTGAGGCTGGGGTAGCTTGAGGAGGCTGGGGCCAGGAGCAGAGCTGGAGCTGGGGCTGGAACTGGGGCTGGGGGCAGGGCTGTGGGGCTGGGGCTAGGAATAGAACTGAGGCTGGGGGCATGGCTGTGGGGCTGGGGCTAGGAATGGAACTGAGGCTGGGGGTAGGGCTGTGGGGCTGGGGCTAGGAATGGAACTGAGGCTGGGGGCAGGGCTGTGGGGCTGGGGCTAGGAATGGAACTGAGGCTGGGGGCAGGGCTGTGGGGCTGGGGCTAGGAATGGAACTGAGGCTGGGGGCAGGGCTGTGGGGCTGGGGCTAGGAATGGAACTGAGGCTGGGGTAGCTTGAGGAGGCTGGGGCCAGGAGCAGAGCTGGAGCTGGGGCTGGAACCGGGGCTGGGGGCAGGGCCACGGGGCTGGGACCGGCAGCGGAGCTGCATCCGGGAGCCGAGGCTGGGAGTGGGTTTGGGACTGCGGCTGGGCTGTGGTGGGGGCCAGCAGCCATGGCTGAGAGTGGGGCTAGAGCAGAGCTGGGGGCAGAGCAGCACTAGGTGGTGCTCCCTCCCCACCCCTGTGGGGGCCGGCCTGGGTCCGGGCCTGGCTCCCCGCACCCCCCAAACATTCCTCCGCACCCCCCTAGTGGGGTGTGCGCCCCACAGCATGGGGACCACTGCCTTAGGGCTACTGTAGACTTAGGCCAGGTTCCTTTAAAATGTAATGGTTTCAGGGTGGTCATGAAATCAATAATTTTAAATTTCATTACAGTCCCATTGGGGCAGGGGAGCCTTGTATAGATGCATGTGATTATTACGTTTGGAGTTGAAGAGTCTGTTCCTAAGGAACTTCATTTCTATTTACTTAGCTAGGAAGTATTTCAAGAAAATCAGCATTTTCCAGTGCAATTAGAGACTCGCAATTGAAATGAATGCCTATACGAACATTCCCTAATTGGCTATCAATAATCGTTTCATTTAATCAATGTCTGTTGCTCATGCTTTTTAATGTTTTAAATATGATTAACTCTAACTTGTAATGAGAGATGTGGCTATCTGATTTCCATGGAGATTAATAATAAATACAGATCCTATGAGTCACAATGAATTTCAGCTCCTTAGTTTATTATCTTTCTTGTCAATGCAAGAAGTAGGAACTAAAGTTTGACCTCAGAGGTTTTTTCCACATGTAGCCTATGAAAGATTTTTCTAAATGTTCTTTTAAAAAATTGTGAAAATTTTCAAACCAATTTTTCCCTGGAGTCCAAAGACCTACTTCTATTCATAGCACAGGAGTGTGGTCAGGCCAAGCTTTCTCCACTCAGGTCCAGTAGCAGCGCCAGGGTTTTTGCCACCCTAGGTGGCAGCGCTCCTCCGCCGTAATCGGTGGCGCTTCGGCGGCAGCTCCTCTGAAGCTGCATTCTCGGTGGCGTTTCGGCGGACGCTTTTCTTGCCGCTGGGAAATGAGGTGCTGTCGAAATGCCGTTCCCCAAATCCTGCCACCCTAGGCGACCACCTAGGGTCGCCTAGTGGAAGCGCTGGCCCTGCTCAGGCCCCACTATATACTTAACCCTGAGCGGGAGGGACCATCTCTGTGGGCAAAAGGGGGCAGTTCAGCTTCTGACACCCTCAGGGCTTTGCTGAGATGGTCTCCAAGAGGGGGCGGGGATGTCTGCGCATGTGCACACCAGTTATGGTGGGGTGACTCTTGTGATGTGGATGCCTGTCCTCACAGGGACTGCATTGAGACCACCCACTCATTTCACAAAGGCCACTGAATAGCCATCAGGTGGGAAAGACTCTTGATCTCTGCAGTGTTGGCAGGATTGGAACTCGGGGCGTAGGCGTAGGGTGAAATTAAGGGCTGGACTACACTCAGGGGGAGGGGAGGAGGATCGATCTAGGATACGCAGCTTCAGCTACGAGAATAGCGTAGCTGAAGTCGACGTATCCTAGATTGAAGTAAATTTACTTACTTCGGGTCCACATGGCGCAGGCTGGCTCGCTCCCCCGTCGACTCTGCTTCCTCCTCTCGCCGTGCTGGAGTTCTGGAGTCGATGGGGAGCGCTTCTGGGATCGATTTATCGCGTCTTGATGAGACGCGATAAATCGATCCTCAGTAGATCGATTACTACCCGCCGATTTGGCGGGTAGTATAGACGTACCCTAAGATTCCTATATTTCACTGAATCTGTCAGTTTCACTTTAGTTGATAGTGAGTGCATCAGTGCAATGCTGCGATGACCGAGGAGCAGATGCTGCAGGGGAATGGCTTTAGTTGTAGAAAATAACAATTTCCATGATGTTTCTCTTTTTTTTTTTTTTTTTTTTTTCCAAAGTGCCTATTTTTGTCCATTTTAGGATCTAAGCTTTTCAGAGCAAGGACTGTCTACGATGTGTATCTATGGAACACCTAGCACAGTGTGCTGCTGATCTCAGTCGAAGCCTCTAAGCACCACTGTAATGTACTACTGAAAACAACCGATCCTCCCCAGGGAAAACGTAAAGAAATACAAACTTTAGCCAAAATTTGACTTGACAGTTTCCCTTTACATTTTCATCACGAGTAAAGTAATTTTGCTTTGCTTGAAAGTGATCAGAGAGGAATAATTGTTACTAGGATGTAGTACACACTACATACATTCTGTCTTTCTAAAGAAATGTGTGCTAATTGCACTCCCTAAAGTCTTCATAAGATCTTGCTGCTGTATTTGCAAACAAACCTTTTTTGTGTGTGTCCTTGGGCATGCTTACTGGCAATCAGTTCACTTATTCAACAGTAAGACATTTTTAGCCATTGGCAGATGATGCATCTTTAAAGTCAAGGTTGACAGGCGATGTGGGTTTTTCTAGTGTGCGTTGCTGAACTCGAATAATGAATTTGCCCTGTTTCTGGGTTTTATGTCTGTGTAATGCTAACCTGCAGAAGTTTGAATCATTCATAGGCTGCATTCTCCACGTCAGAGCTGCAGATGTCATGGGAACAGTGACTGTAAGGGTACAGCCTTTCAGCTTCTGTCAGAATCATTTCTAGTTGCAGGGGGAGTAAATATTCAAGAGATGATCTCAGACTAAGCACGAAATCCTTGGATAGATGGTAAAATTTCCACACCGTGTTTATCAGCCTGGCTTCCGTTAGTCAGAAGGTCCCTTGTTTCTGTTACTCATCAGCCTTGTGGATCTTTTTCCTCGTGGACTTCTGTTTGTTACCTAGTGACATACACAGGGGAGGTGGGAGTATTTATGCTGATAACATTGTATTGCAATGCGAATCAAAAACACAATTTACTGTTTAATTTTTACATTGGATTTGTTGGCATATGTTTTTGCGTACTTTTTTTTTTTTTTTTTTTTTTTAATATGCAGTTGGAAATGAATCAATAGCCTTTCAGGTGCCGAATTTGCAGTTGGATCCACAGAGATGCACTGCAGTTAGTTAGTTAGAGGTTCCCAACAGGTGTTGGGGGCTGAATTCAGGACTGGGGTCCAGAACTCCCCTTGGCATGGCCAGTGAGCCTTCCAAATGCAGAATGATGACAGGATGCTCCAGAAGACTGGCACATGTTGTTTAAAAACAGATAATAAATTTGGTACTCTGCTCCCTGCACTGGCTGTCAGACTCTCGGGTGGCATTGAAAGGTCCAAGCCACCACTGCCTATTCACAGCCCAAACTTGCTACATTCTAGTTCCCATGTGGACACTTGTCTCCCCATTTCTAGTCTACCACACAAACTTTGGTTGTTGCAAGTGCTGGAACTTCTTAACACCAGGATGAACTAGAGGGAGGGCATTCTTGGTAGCCGGCCCAGACCATGGAGCTAGTTCCATTTGGAAATATAGAATGACCTTGGCTGTACTGGGTAGCGAAAAGTTCTTTGTACCAATACCTTTCCATTCACAAAACTGTGAAACCTTGGACTCTTAGCATAGCTGTTTGTACAAGTGTAGGGTAGTGTATTGTCTTCACGCTTCTTTCCTGGAATGCTAATGTCCTGGTTGAAACCATTTAATGTGCACCCAGATACCACATCAATGGAATGCAATAAAGAAATGAAATAAAAAACTTGATGATCGATGTCTTTAGAAATCTGTAGATTGCTGCTTGTTAACCATGCTCAAAAGCTTGTACATTGAATAGCTTTAGCAATATCAGACATCCTCTGTTAGTACTTAAGGGAAATGTGCCAATCTTGATCTGTTCGTATTCTTCTGAAGCTAGGACAGATGGATTCGTGAAGCCTGAGCAAACTGGCTCCGAACATACAGGTCCATAAAAACCCCCATTATGCATCCACCCACCTGTGCCCCACCATATGCCTGCCTCAAAGTAGAAAGAAATAAGAGGAAGGTGCTGGGTTGAATCGTTTGAGGGCTTAACTGAATTTCCAGACCCAATATCATTGTTTCAAGGTGAGGTAGAGCGCTGTATCCCATAGCCCAGGATGGATACCTTTTCTCTTCATTCACTCCTATTTGTCCCCTCCCATCTGAACGGACTCTTTTCCCGCCACACCCGTAGCAATTGCCTACAGAGTGCTGTGCTGACACAACAGTCAGTAGCTGATGATGCAACATTCTGCCCCCTGCGCCCCGAATGCAATCAAGGAGCCAAGAAATGGCTACCAGCGGAAATGGCACTTGGATACAGCACCCAAGGTAATACTCTGAATACATGCTCCTAGGATATGTGCTGCACCGCATCGTTGTTTGCAAAATGCGGGGCTCCTGGGTGTGCTGGGGGCATGCAATTGATCAGGTGGGTATTTGAATTTCATGCTGGATGAAAGGGACAGAGGAACGCCTGACCTGGAGAAAGAAAAATGCTCCATCTTATCTACCGAGCAGCTACAGTTTGGGTAGAGCAGTCGATGGGTCTCCATCCTGACCTGGTGGATCTCATTGACAGGGTGAGAAGAGCAGTTCTTTGCCCATTCGATCCTAGGTTCCTCTGGGGAGATTTTCAGTCTAATCACCAATGAGGTTGGCACTTGGGAGACCTGGATTCTATTCCCACTGCTACTGACCTGGCGTGCAGCATTGGGGATGTCACTTTGCCTCCATTTCCCTTCCCTCTCTCTGTCTGTCTTGTTCATTTAGATTGTAAGGGTCTTTTGGGCCGGGACTGTCTCTCTGGTTGTCTTTGTACATCACCTAGGACAATGGGGCCCTAATCTCAGCTCGACTCCCTGGGTGCCACAGTAATTATGGAGACACCAGCTGAGGCTTGAATTAAGGTTGAATGGGATTCCCACTTTAAAGCAGGGACCTGGGCCAAATTTTAAACCCTAATATTAGAAATGGATGCAAAGCCTTTGTGTTTATACTCTTTCTGAAGAGCAGCCGTGGTTTCAGGGCATCTGCTGCCTCGTGATCAATGGGATCTCTGTTGAAAGGTCTCTTCGTGCGCCGACTTCCTCAGTCTGGTGTGTGTGTGGGACAGTGGTGTTGGGAGCAGCCTAACACAAGTCTCTCTCAATGTGTTGAGTTGCAGGAAAGAATGGATAGCTGCCAGTGGCTTCCAAATGGAAAAAACGGAGCAAATGGTCTCATTTAGTCTCATGTTCGTGGAACAGCATGTACAAATTTGCAGCTAAAATATTCAGTAAAAGCCAGTATTTTTTTCCTGTGTCAGACAGATAGGTGAAATGATGATAGACTTTAGAATGGTATCTGTCAGGGATCAGGTTTGTTTTTTTATAATAGATTCTGGGAGAGTACGAGCCAAGTTCTGCCCACTCCTGACCCACAATGAAACTGCCACTCTCTGTAGATCATGCCAGCCTTCACAATAATAATAGGATCATCCCCTCCTTTCTTAGGCACTTTGATCAGTAGTGAAATAGTTAGATGGCGGTGATTGCACTACTAGGCTACAGAGTTTAAATGACCTTGAAATGAACTAGGAGTGGCAGTTGATTCTCCTTAGAACTATTATTTGAAGACTTGGGGGCTGTCTACACGAGTCTCTGCCCTAAAATTTCCACAGTTGTTACCACAGGTGCAGCTCCACTGGGGATAGCAACCCTGCAGCCTAGCATGGTGGCTAAAACGTCTAGTGTTCCCACCACTGCTGCTGCTGGAGGTGCCACAGTGGTGATAAGCTCTTGAGACAATGGCCAGTGTAGCCAGTGCTGGGCAAACATGCGTATACGCTCTGACAGGCTGAACGTTTTTTTTTCTTTGCAGTCTCAAAGACTAGAGGCTAAACTTCTTTTGAAAAAGGCCTGAATTATGCCATATAAGGGAAGAACACTGGTTTACCAATCCACCAGTGGATTGGTAGTGTAACACCCGATTTAACGTAGCTTCCAATACAGAGCAAAGGATGAGCGGTAATCTATTGTGCATCACTCAAAAGTTGTCCAGATGTGTGCTTTAAATCCAGATCTAAGTTTTGCAAATGGCCCCTAATATTCTGAAGCTTTTGGGCATGCTTACATTTTGCAGTTGAGGCCCATCACTAGTTCAAATGTAATATTTGGGTCTCTTGTGTAGCTTTAAATCAACCATTAGTGCAATAGAAATTTGAGAGGGGATGGGGGGGCAATCTTGGGTTTTAATTGTCTAGGAAAGAAAAAATGTATAAGACTGTGAAGAACACAGTCAAGCTATGCCAGCTGTGTGTTCGTTACAGAAAGAAGCACCTCTCCCTGCATGTTAAATTACAAGGGTTGTAGATTGTGGACTCTGGTTCTGCTGTGCTTGAGAATTCAATTGAATTCCTGTCATCAGGACAGCTACTCGTTCTAACTTTGCATATTACTACACAAGGGAGTTGGGATTTTTCCGTCAAGGGGAAGGAATCTTCTTAAGGCAAAATTGCAGGGTGCTATTGAACCTTTGTGGCTGGATCCGAGGATGGTGTTACTGAGGTGGGGCATTTAAGGCATTTTGCAATTGTATCTTCTCTTGTGTTAGGGAAGTGCCTGAATAGGAATTAATACGGTGCTGTTACCTGCTCTGTTTCAGAACATGCACATCATGCTAATGTCCATGACTTACAGCTTGCTTCAAGACATCAGTGGTCCTGAATCCTGGTGTACAATGCACAGCTAGTTGGCGAGTGGGTGGGAGAAGTGGGATGAATGGGCTACTGTTCCAGATAGGCTCTTATACCCAGCTCATCACCGTAGCACGAGTGCCTTCCACTAGTGCGCAAACTGATGTGACTAACATCATCGATTTCAGAGTAGCAGCCGTGTTAGTCTGTGTCAGCAAAAAGAACAGGGGTACTTGTGGCACCTTAGAGACTAACAAATTTATTTTAGCATAAGCTTTCATGGGCTACAGCCCACTTCATCAGATGCATAGAATGGAACATACAGTAAGAAGATATTTATACATACAGAGAAACATGAAAAGGTAGAAGTACCCATACCAACTGTAAGAGGCTAATTAATTAAGAGGAACTATTATCAGCAGGGGAAAAAAACTTTTGAAGTGATAATCAGGATGGCCCATTTCAGACAGTTGACACAAAGGTGTGAGGATACTTAACTAGGGAAATAGATTCAATTAACGTAATGACCGAGCCACTCCTAATCTCTGTTCAAACCTAAGTTAATGGTATCTAGTTTGCATATTAATTCAAGTTCAGTAGCTTCTCGTTGGAGTCTTCCAATGTGATATATGCCATCATGTGCCAGCAATGCCCCTCTGCCATGTACATTGGCCAAACCGGACAGTCTCTACGCAAAAGAATAAACGGGCACAAATCTGACATCAGGAATCATCACATTCAAAAACCAGTAGAACACTTCAACCTCTGTAATCACTCAGTGACAGACTTAAAAGTGGCAATTTTGCAACAGAAAATCTGCAGTCCCGCTCCTGGTACCATCTTGTGTGTGTGTGTGTGTGTGTGTGTTGACAGAGGTAAGGGGGGACATGACCCTGAAAAGTTTGGGGACCACTGATCTAGAGATTGAGTCGCTACACCCTCATCTACGAGTCACGTGGCTTTTAGCTTATGCAGCAGACGCTCATACACTAAACAAAGGTCCCAGGTTCTATCCTGCCCACCAATGACCCGGATCTGTTGGCCTTACATAAGGACTTACTGTCCACGTAGACAATATACAAACATGAATGAGGGGTATTGGTACGGGGTGTGGGAAGGGAATGGAGAGCACCACACGTCCTACCACCAAAGAGTAATTGTGTACAGTATGCCAGATTTCCAAGCATCAGTGTCAATTGTGCAGGCAATAAATCTTAGGTTCCCTTTTGCTAATGCTGATTTTTAATAGTAAAATCCATTGGATAACTAAGGGTGTCTCGGCTACAGATCTCAGCTGAGATGAAAGCAGGCGGCTAAAACAGCAGCTTTGTGACATACACGGCATAGAATCAGTGTAGTTGGTTACAGAATGTTTTCTCAAGGTATGCATGGAACTCTGCAGAACATAAGGACTGAGTTCCCGTATGTGTGTGGGAGTGTGCAGGTGGAGGGGGCTAGGAGGGACAGGAAAACTAGCCCTTTAAGTGTGTCACGGTAATGACAGTTGAAGTATATGCAACTCTTTGGGCGCTTAATGTGTGAACCCTTTTGGGGGAGGGAATGGGTGTCTGTGTAATGGGAAGGGCCCTTGGCCTGCTGCAGGCCCCGTCAGCACCATTCAAAGCACTGGTTGAAGTGGATTGGGAGCGACATGCAGTACATTCCTGAGAACGCTGCCTCTCCGGCTCACCAGTGTAGGAAGCAAGAGACCGCTTGAAACCCGAACTTCGCTTGCTTTCCAGACACCACTAAATACTTAGGGTCAGATCCTCAGCTGTGGTAAATCGGAGTAATTCCATTTTCAGTCGAGTGATTTAGACTTGTTCCATCTGAGGATCTGGACCTTAATATTAAAATGCAAAGAGATTTAATTGTCCAGGCTGTGAGTAGTGCAAAAAGTCAACAATAGTCTTATTGACTTGTCATCCCTTCATTCGGTGTTATGCCAGCACCACAAGTAGACATTTTTCAAATATAAACTTTAATCGAGTTGGACAATGTGCCCAAGATCCTGGCAAAGATGGGAATACAACCCAGGAGTCCCAACGGCCGTTCTCCAGTTCTAACTACGAGCCACTTTCCGTTTCCATCATTTCCATCTATTTTAGAGGATCTCTGATTTCACAGCTTCCTTCTCTTCTCTCTTTTCAGGGCGCTCCCAAGACCCGATGGATTTCTGATAGCGTGCTACTGAAGAGCTGGAAAGAGCATGGTTAAACACCAACCACTACAGTACTACGAGCCGCAGTTATGTTTGTCATGCCTGACCGGGATCTATGGCTGCCGTTGGAAACGGTACCAGCGGTCACATGATGACACCACAAAGGTTGGTAGCCAGGCGTCTCCTCCCACATGCATCGTTTGTTCATATTAATTTTTTGAATGTATAGCCAGGCATGGAGAACCTGAAGGCTGGCCTTGAATGTGAAATTAGGCTTCAGTTTCATAATGTGCTTTCATTAGCTCTGGTGCTAAGCAGCCTGGCTGCTTTATATGTTACTAAAGTGAGGAATAGAAATGACTGGCCCCAGTGTCCTTGGGATTTCTTTGAGTTAAAGACTGCATGTGTTTTTAACTAAAACCATTAGCGTTCCTGACCCTTTGTTGCTGTGGCAGAAGAGGATGCGTGTATCCCTGGTCTCGATCTTCAGGCTTGTGAACTACATGGCCCTTGTCAGCTTGTGACGTGACCTCTCATTTTAATATCTCTGTTCTGCTGTTTGCATTTATGAGGAGACTTCAGTTCTCTCTCCTTTGTTTAATTTGTTCTGTTTAAGAGCCTCTGGCTTCCTGGCTGGCAGATGTTACCTCCCTGGTGAAGCAATTTTGATGGCATAGCCACTGTTGGGGCTGAGGCAGCTAATCGAGCTGCAGTGTACTTCACCCGGGTTCCTCTTCAAAGCAGTGTGGCTTAGTGGGCAGAGCACCGGACTGGGACTTGAGGGGACCTGGGTTCTGTTCCCAATTCTACCACTGACCTGCTTGGTGACCTTGGAACAGTCCCTTCATCTCTTACTCCTGAGGGCATTTTGCACCACAACATTAAGAATTCTGTGCACAGTATTTTATAATTCTGCATAATTCTGCAAGTTTTATTTGTTAATAAATAAATGCAGAGGCTCCAGCATGGCAGTGGGGAGGATAGGCCGTTGGCTGCATGAAGGTGGGAGATCATCCTGCAGGCTCCCCACCCCCAGGACACAGACTTAGTGGTGAGGCTGCACCCGACCCTGACACAGCACAAGGCTTGGGCCTGCCCCAGAAACACGCTGGGGCTCTGCGCTAGGCGCACCAGGTATGGGGCAGGCAGGCTCAGCCAGGCAGGATCCAAGTATGGAGGGGCTCAGTGTGTGGGGTGAGAGAGTTCTGTGTGGGACAATCTGGGTGCAGGCAGCTCAGTGGGGCGGGGGCTAGGTGTGGGGGGATCTGGATGCACAGAGGCTCGTTGGCGGGGTTCCAGGAACAGTGGGACTCTGCAGGGGCTTCCAGGTGAAAGTAGTTGGGGCTCAGCAGAGTGGTCTGGGTGTGGAGGTCTCAGCAGGGGGGTCTGGGTGCCGGGGGAGTGGGGTTGGTGGGGTGGGGGGTCTAGGTGCAGCTAGTTGGGGGTCAGTGTGGCATTGGGGTCTGGATGTGGGGGCTCATGGTGGTCCAGAGGTGGGGGTTTGAGTGCAGGGAGCTCAATGGGGGGTGGTCTGAGTGCAGGCTTGGGGGTCTGGAGGCAGGGGATTTGGGTGCACAGGGGCTCCAGATGGAGGGGTTGAAGGTTCAGTGGAGTGGGGTTTGGGTATGGAGGGTTAGGGGAGTTCTGTGTGTACGGGGTGAGGTAGTGGCTGTGTTTGGGTGGTACAGATGCATGGGGGTTGGGCGGATGGGGAGCAGCTCCCTGTATAGTGACTCCTTTCCCCCCACAGCTGAGGGGCAATGGGGGCAGGAAGCGGGGGAGGATGCTGAGCTTCCTGCAGCTGTGGGAGGTTTCTGGGTGTGGGACTCGCAGCTGATCCTGGCTCAGGGTAGGAGCCATTGGCTGGGGTGTCCCCAGCCCTGCTGTGATTTACCCCTGCGCTGGCTGCTCCAGGTGCCTGAAACTATGTGCCTGCGCAGCTAGGGAGTGGTGCGTGACTGCTCTTGCAGCTTCCCTGTCAGAAAGTCATTTCTCTGTGGGGAAGCAAAGAAATCTGCAGGGGACATAAATTCTGTGCATGTGCAGTGGCGCAAAATTCCCCCAGGAGCAATCTCTCTGTTCCTCCGTTACCTTCTTTGTGCAAAGGGGGACGATGATACCAATCTCCTTCATTAAGTTCTTTGAGGTCTATAGATAAGAGCAAAATATACATAATATTTTATTTCTTATTAGCGTTCCTGGAGTGGCCAGGTCTGAGACGCTTACAATAGGCAGTGCTGAATTTCTGCAGTTTTAGGTTGCAGAAGGTGTTGAGTGGTTTCATTGTACTTGGAGGAAAGCAGAACAGTGAGCACTAGCTGGGATTGAACAGGCTATGGAAACCAGACTATTCCCTTGTTACAGAGGGGATTTCCACCCTACCAGGGCAGGGTTTAGGTATTTTGACAGAGGTACATGGTGAAGCTTATACTGCTGCTAGTGCTGCACCTATTTTATGGATAAAGAAAGTCTCTAGAACTGTCCATGTGGCACCTTCATGAGCCCTAAATCCACTTGCAGCAAGACCTGTGAAAAATCTGAATGCTCGTATGTTACAAATGTCTCTTTATTCCAATCCCCTGGACAGCACTAAATATATCTTACTCCTTAGATCAGTTACTGTTGCTTCTCTCATTTCAACATTATACAGTTTCTAGTGCCTACTACTTTAAAAACAAATCTACCCGGGGCCTAAAAAAAGCTTTGAACAAACTGATATGCTCAGCTCCTCCCCTCTAGGAGATCTTGTTTGTTTCTCAATGCTCAGAGTTTTGCTATAGCAACTGTTATTAAAAGCATTTAAAACGTGACCAGGAAACTGGGTCAGAATGTTGAGAAATAGTGTTAAGTAGAATGACTTCACCGTACTAAAAGGCTTTTGCCAAAATGCTTGATTGTGAATTGTGTCCATTGGCGGAGTAGAGTTAGGTTAGCTGTTCGCACCGTTTAAGAAGGGCTTTAAAAAAGAGAAACTTACTAATCAGAACGTGAAATTTACTAGCTAAAGATTGGTAGTAAGGATACTGTTCAAGAGTGAGGCCCCGGCGGTACATGCAGCCTTAATTTTCAAGTGAAACTCGCCTCGTCTTGCACTTATCTTGGTTTTGTTGCCATAAATTGTCATCCACAAGATCAAATCATGAATCTACAGTTATGCTAAAGATATTAATACATTGTGTAAAGCTGTTTGCACTGGACTTTTTATGTCCTCCCATGTGGGCATCAGCTCTCTGAGAGGTAAGAGAGAAGTTGGCAACCTTAACTGTACTGCATGGGTCAGCTAATTTTGTTCTGCTTGTCCATACAGAGTTTCAGGCTAGGTCCACACTACCCGCCTGATTTGGCGGGTAGAGATCGATCTTCTGGAATTGATTTATCGCGTCTCATCTGGACATGATAAATCGATCCCAGAAGCGCTCCCCCGTTGACTGCGGAACTCCTGCTCACCGAGAGGAGGAAGCGCTGTCAACGGGGGAGACTGCCTGCGCCGCGTGGACCCGCAGTAAGTAAATTTAGTTCAATCTAGGAAACGTCGACTTCAGCTACGCTATTCTCGTAGCTGAAGTTGCGTTTCCTAGATCGATCCTCCGCCCCAGTGTGGACCAGCCCTCAGAGCAAGAAGGGAAAGAGTTAGTGAGTTAAACAAGGTTAGGTAGTGCCAGACTAAATTGAGGTTCTAAGAGGCCTTATCTGTAGTCTTCCTGAAAACCCTGCACTATTGTAGAAGAAAACAAATAGACAGATGTTTAGGCCTAGAATGAAGCATAGTCACAATACTTAACAATAAATAAGAAGTAAAGGCCGTGTACCTCCCTGCTTTTGATTTGGTTCTTGAGTATTTTTTCCTAGGCTTTGTTCTTGCATCCTCTGTCTGTCTACTTTTCCTCAGCTTTCATTCCTCTTCCTGCCATAGTTAATCCATGTGGCACAGACAACGGATGTAGCTGCCAGTCCGTGCACATAAGCAGAGCTGGATTAGAACCTTTTGATTTTCAGCGCCAGAAAGAGACATCTCGATTGTGTTAGCAAAAAGAAACCTCCCGCAGGTTGTGGTGGTGAAAGTAGCAGGTACCTTTATCTGCTTGGTGAACCTTTCACCAGAGGGTGACCGGACATAGGCATCCCATACATCACAACCATGCCAAGTTGCTGTCAGATAGCGCTCGAGTATCAGGAGTACAGAAATAATTTGGAAGCAGTAATCTGCTGCCTGAAGCATTAGAATAGTTTTTCTTCCATGCTAGTACCTTATTCTGCAAGCAGCTCCTCTGACTTTAATTGCACCACCTGAGGACTAAGATGTTACTGATGCTGAGTAGAGGTAAGAGAACCTGTCCCTGAATATTTAAACATACTAAGTGATGAGTGAATTTGCCCTAAATCTGTTTAGTCACTGAAATTTTGTGCAGGTGGATGGATGCGAACCAAATCTCGAATGGTGGCTATTGTTTGCCATTTGCTAGTAAGATGATGGTGATCCAGAGCTAAGCAGTAGTCCTAGTACGGTGAACTTTTTAAGGAAGCTATTAACGATTAATTTGATGTTCTGGGTGCCCAGATTTCTGGACTCCATGGGCATTTTAGTCAACAAGCCAGGATTCCAAAGTTTTGCATTTAATTAAGCATCGCAATGTACATATGTTAATCATCTCAAAATGATGTGCATCCAAACCGTGACATTTGCCTGTGCAAGTATCCTCATTGCCTGATGAGTAAAAATTGTTCGGTACGGCTTGCCCTCTGTGAAAATCTGTAGTTGGTGCAGTTCTGTCCTTGCCCTGTAGTTGCAAGGGTCAGTGGCTGCTGGCTGCAGTTACACCCTCAGCTACACTTAGGACTCTCCCCTGTTTTCAGTATAAATTATTGTGTGGTGGTTAGTGTGTTGCTAAGCTCTGCCATCGCTCACAAAGCGCAGCGTTTGACAATCGGAAACAGACTACCCGCTGTGTCCACCTTCGCCTGTGGTTAAATGGTAGACTTGTCGACGTGGACAATGAACTCATTAGTCACTGTGGCAAGGTGCGTTTGACCCTTTGTTATACTCTAAAACCACCATGGATTGCTGCATGGGATGTTGAATTCTACTTACCCTGTGCCGACAAGCAGAAAAACAGCTTTCAACAGCAGTTGTGGGAGGGAGCGCCATTATCAAATGCAGCCTGCTTGGCTGGTGTGGCCACAGGCCGGAAGGCTAGAAATACCCTGGAAATCTCCAGTGAAGTCCATGTGGATCAAGTTCCTCGTGAAGAGCCAAGGTTTTAAAGTCACCTCTCCCCACCCTCTCACCCTTGCAACTTATAAAAATGCAGCTCAGGCTTCCTGCTGTGTGGAAGATTTAAATGAAAATGAGAATTTTAATTTAAGCTTGAGTTTTACATTTTCGTTAGAGTGCGGCGTGAAATTGTAATCGTCTCTTACCCTTCTATAACCTTTTGAAGGAAAATAGGCCACATGCTTCTTGCACATTTGATTTCCTTTCTGTATTAATTTTGATGGATGAGTAGCAGCTGCAAGACTTGCCTCTCCTTTTCTATTAAGTGTGGTTTTCCTAACCTACCGGCGAGATTGCCTTTCATGCTTTTAAAATATTAATTGGAGTCTTCATAAAAAGGAAACAATTTTGCTTGTGTTCTCGTATTATTCCTGCTAGTGTCCTAGTTGGCATGAAAGAAATGATTTAGTGACAGCTTTGTCAGAAGGTACTCGAATAAGGAAGTTCTGATTAGATCAGTGCTTCATCTTAATGAGACATCCTGCTCCAGCATATGATTTGCAGCCCTAGAGGCGTGAGGGACCAGTAGAAACTGTGTTTGGCATATAGTTGCCATTTGTGCTTTGAAAGATCTAATGCAGAAATAGCAATTTCCGTAGGTAGTCACCAGACACAACTTTCCAGTTGATGAATTCCTAGCAACAAAACACTAGGGAGCAGCCTTTCTAATTGCAGTGTATAAATGTGGTGGTCTAGATGTAGCTCACAGGCTTTTACCTTAACTGACCTGATGCTGGGTATTGCAGTATTACGGCAGCATTCACTGGCAGTGCTGTAGTTCAGATTCTGCTGCAGCTTCCGTCTTTTAAAATCCATTGGGGATGAAATGTGGGATTAGAGGGTTTGATTCTCTTTTCACGTGGGTGTAAAGCCGGCATCTCACTCCGATGGAAATGAGAAGTCAGTGCTCCTTTGCTGTTGTACAAGGGCAACAAACATGTATACGAAGACAAATGTGTTCAGAGTCTGTTCTGTTCACTGTATGTGGTTATACTGCTCCTGTAATCATAGCGTCTGAGTGCTTCAAATCTCACCCCTGGGAGAGGAATTTTTGTTTGGAGAAGTCCACAGAATCAAAATGTAATCAGTAATTTCTTGTTAATCTATTTAGCAAAAATAAACCAGCTGTTTTATAGGTCGGTTGCATCTCAGTAATTTTAAAATATCTAATGGATGTTGGTGACCAGCTTCTTGGGTTGTGGAGGAGGCAAATCCTCTAAATCACCACTCAAACACCAACTGAAACTTTTGAAGTTTGAAAACTTGAGGTTAAATCAGGGGTGTAGGTATGGGTGGGCCATGGCTCACCTACTTAGCATCCAGGCCCACCTCCCAGCCCCGGTTCTCTTCCGGCCCCAGTGCTATCCCCGCCCAGACCTGGAGGATGCCGCACACTGGGTGCAGCCCCCCCACAGCCCAATCGGAAGTGGAGGGACAGCAGTGGCACGCCTGATGAGCGTGTTGCGCATGCAAGAGGAGGGCGGGCATCTGGCCCGGTGGCGGGGATCATCAAAAAATATAGGCCTGCTGGGCCCGGCGTGGGAGCCGGGCCATGCATGCTGGAGGACAGCATCTCCACCCGGAGCTGGGTGTGCATGTGGGGCCCTGGGGGGCCCCTGGCCAGAGTGTCCATTGCCCCCTGCAAGGCCGGCTGGAAGGAGTAGGTGGAGGCGGGCCCCCCCGATCCCTTTTACCCTTCACCCCCAGCCACCCCATCATTGCCTGCCTACCCGAAGTCAGGGCCAGTCCAAATGTCCCATGCTAGCGACGCCACTGGGTTAAATGCTCTTCTCTCATCACTTTTCACTCTTACCTACCTCTGCACTTCTGGCTATTGGCTAGAAGTGGAAGTGCTGAAATACCATATTAGGCCACCAGAACCAGGAAATCGCCTGTCTTTGTGATGTATCCCACCCAAGTGTGCAGTATCAGCAAGGTTTGGATAGTAGGAATAAGCATCCAAGTCACGGGATTTTAATCCCAGATGCCTGAAATCCTAAAAGAAGACAATCATGTGGTTGACACTGGATGAGTCTTTTAGATAAAACCTTAATCCTAGAGGTCCTGTCTATGTAGGGGCATTAGACTTTGTGGCACTTCTAGGAGTTTTCCCATTTATCTTGGGGAAAAACACTTCTCCTTCCTCAAGCTGTATTGTGCGTGCCTGTATTAAACAGGCTTGGGGTCTTTTGGATTGAAAGGAGCTGTATAAACAAAACAACGTAACCCTCCACGTACCTGTCAAACACAGCTGAAATCCGCAGCCTTTTGGTGGCTAAACACAATCCATGTAGTGAAGGAAGGGAAACAACCTGAGCATCTCTCTTTAAAATCAGGATGTGCTAGTATAGGGTGGAGGGTTTTGGTTTTGTGCGACATTGGTCCGCCTTCTAGGAATTTGGATGACCTCCACCTCAGTAGAAGGGGAACCAATCCCCTTGGGGACAGGCTGGCTAGCATAGTCACGAGGGGGGTTAAACTGGTAACAAAAGGGGAGGGTAAAAAGAGGGAAGATATGAGCAGTCAGCATACTGAGAACAAATCAAGGAACCAAAGGGCATGAAGAGATGAAATGCTTGAGTTGCCTGCATAGCAGTGCTAGGAGCCAAGGTAACGAACAAGAGGAATTGGAATGGCTCATTTATGAGCCTAAATTCAGTCTATCTGGTCATACTGAAACTTGGTGGGATGACTTACACAAGTGGAATGTTAAATAGCTGATAACCATTGATTTTTAGGAAGGATTGAATGGGTAAAGGGGAAGGGGAGTGGCACTCTGTCAAAAATGGCATTGCCTGTTTGACTCACTGATAACTCAGAAGAAAATGGGTTTGAATGCTTATGAATCCAATGTCCTAACAGATAAAGCACAAGATGGAATATTAATTGGTGTCTGCTACAGACCATCAAATCACATTAGGAAAAGGATGATCATCTCCTTACACACCTGTCTATAATGTGTAGGGGGAAACAGCTGTGTGATCAGAGGGGACTTCAGTCTGAGTGACATGCTGGAAGTATCAGGCTGCCAGTACCAAAACATTCTTGGAATTTCTAAATATTATAGATGACAATTTCTTGACTCAGGAAGTGTGGCAGCCAACACGTGGGAATTCTTTGTTAAACCTTTTCCTAACATAGAGGAACTGATTGCAGAACTTGAAAAATTAATGGTAGCTTAGGCAAGTGATTATGACTTGATCACATTTATAATGTTTGGAGAAGTCCACAAAATCAAAATGTGAGGTCACATTTATAATGTGCAATCTCTCTCTCTCTCTCTCTGCTTTAATAGGGCCAATTTCACAAAGCTGAAAACCCTTATGAGCCAAATCCTCTGGGAGGAAGAATTTAATTAGAAAAATGTGCATGATGATTGGAAATCATTTAAAAACACCTTACTAGATGCCCAAAATGCCCCATTCCCACAACTGAGGAAAGGCTGTGCTGGTTAAAATCCGACCTGGATTAGAGGGGAGGTGACAGCAGCTATAAAAAATAAAATAATATAAAAATAATGGAAGAAAGGGGAAGCTTCTAGGAATAAACATAAATCAGAAGTTAGGAATTGTATAAAATTGATAATGGAAGGTGAAAGACACAAGGGGAATCTATGGCCAGCAGAGTTAAGTGCAATAAGGAGTTTTTAAAACATATTAGGAACAAAAAGAATCAAGACAATGGCATTGGTCTAATACTGAATGGAAATGCTAGAATTATCAGAAATAATGCAGAAAAGACAGAAGTGTTCAATAAATATTTGATATGTATTTGGGGAAAAATAGATGAGGATATAGTATCATATGATGGTAGCAGTCTTTTCATTCTGCTCGTATCTCTGGAGGATGGTAAGCAGAAGCTACTAAATTTAGATATTTTAAAATCAGCATGTCCAGATAAATTGCATCCAAGAGTTTTAAAAGAGCTGACCGAGGAGCTTGTTAGATTGCTAATGTTGATTTTTTTTATTAAGTTTTAGAGCACGGGAAATTTCAGAAGACTGGAAAAAAGCTATTGTGCCAATTTTCAACAAGGGTAAATGGAATGACTCTAATAACTATAGGCCTGTCAGCTCAACATCAGCAGGGGCGGCGTGAGCTCTTTTGCCACCCGCGGCGGCGGCGGCGGGAGAGGCTGCCGCCGAAATCCCCGGCGGCCGAAGAAGCTGCCGCCGAAGTGCCTCCGAGAACTTCGTCGGCAGCTTCTTCGGCCGCCCGAGATTTTGGCAGCATTTCGGCGGTAGACTTTCCCACCGGTGGCCGCCGAGGAACTTGAAACGCCGCCCCCCAAATCCTGGCACCCTAGGCACCCTGAACATCAGTTGCTGTCAAGATGATGGAGCAGCTGATACGGGACTCAATTCCTAAAGAATTAAGGGAGTGTAATGTTAATGCAAATCAGCATGGGTTTGTGTAAAATAGATCCTGTCAAACTAATTTGATACCTTTTTTGACGAGATTACACGATTCGTTGATAAAGGTAATAGTGTTGATGTCCTATACTTCGAGTTCTGTAAGGTGTTTGACTTGGTACCCCAAGACATTTTGATTAAAAAACTAGAATGATCTAAAATTAACATGGAACATATTAAATGATGATAAATTGTCTAAATGATGGATAAATGGAGAATCATGATCAAATGGGTGTGTTTCCAGTGGGGTCCTGCAGGGATCTTGGTCCTACTCTATTTAATGTTTTTATCAATGACCTGGAAGAAAACAACATAAAATCATCACTGATAAAGTTTGCAGATGACCCCAAAATTGAGAGAGTGGTAAATAACGTAGAGGGCAGGTCACTGATTTAAAGCAACCTGGATTGCTTGGTAAACTGGGCACAAGTTTTTATGTGGCTAAATGTTAAATGTGTACATCTACGAACAAAGAACATAGGCCTTACTTAGAGGATGGGGAACTCCATCCTGGGAAGCAGTGACTCTGAAAAAGATTTGGGGGTAATGGTGGATAATCAACTAAAGATGAGCTCCCGCCACGATGCTATGGCCAAAAGAGCTAATGTGACCTTGGGATGCATAAACGGGAATCTTGAGTGGGAGTAGAGAGGTTTATTTTCCATTTATTTGGCACTAGTGTGACTGCTGCTGAAATACTATGTCCAGTTCTGGTGCCTGCAATTCAAGAAGGATGTTGATAAATGGGAGAGGGTTCAGAGAAGAGCAACAAAAATGATTAAAGGATTAGAAAACATGCCTTATAGTGATAGACTCAAGGACTTCAATCTATTTAGTTTAGCAGAGAGAAGGTTGGGGTGACTTGATTAGTCTGAGTATCTATGTGGGGAACAAATACTTTATAATCTGTTCTTCAGTCAAGTGGAGAAAAGGTATAACGTGTTTCAACTTCCAGCCATTGGATCTAGAGAAATTCAGGCATACATTTTTAACTGTGAGAGTAATTACTCATTGGTAAGGCTTAAGATTTTGTCATGGTTACTTTTAGTAAAAGTCAGGGAGAGGTCATGGGCAGTAAACAAAAATTCACAGCAGCTCATGACCTGTCTGTGACTTCACTAAAAATAACCAGGGACAGAGCAAGGTAGGAGGGAAGGAATGACAGCTGGAGTCCCATGGGGGGGACTGACAGGCCAAGTCCCCTGCCATGGGCGGGGCGGAGGGGCACAGCCCCGGCTCCCGTGTCCACAGCCTCAGCGGGGGCATGCAGCCATGGCGGGGTGGGGGGGGCAGCATTCAGCTCCTGCTCTGGAGCTGGCTGCAGCTGCTGGGCAGGGTCACGCAGTCCCGGCTCCAACCCCAGAGTGCACACAGCCCTGGGATGCCGCGAGGGGGGCGCCCGGCTCCTGCTGCAGCTCCCGCTGCAAGCTGCAGGCTTGGGGCTCATGGCCCAGCTGCAGCCCCTGCCATGGGACAGGGGTGCATGGCCCTGGCTGCGGGGTGGGGGCTCACAGTCCTGGCTCCAGCCCCAGCTGCAGAGCAGGGCTGCGGGGTTGGGGAGTGCACAGTCCCTCCTCCAGCCACTGACAGCTGAAGCCAAAGAAGTTAGAGGTCCGGTAAAGTCACAGAATCCGTGACTGCCGTGACCTCCATAACTAATCGTAGCCTTACTCATTTATTCAATTTAGCAAGGATCATGGTGGATTCTCCATTACTGGCAATTTTAAAATCAAGATGGAATGTTTTTCTAAAAGCTCTGCTCTAGAAATTATTTTGGAGAAGTTCTATAGCCTGTGCTATGCAGGAGATCAGACTAGATGATCACAATGATCCATTCCGGCCTCGGAATCAATGAAAATCCACAAAGATCGGGAAGTGGGAGCTGAAAGAATGAAGTTGTGTAGAGCTGTATCTCACTGGGATTGGATTTCCTTTCCGTCTTTAGATTGGAGACTGACTCAGTCAATTTGATTATTTTATGACCATAAGTTTCAGGCTGGAGATGGGAATGATGTGAACTTTTGTTGTTTAAGAATTTTAATGGCTGTGAGTCCAATTTAATAATAGCCTAATTTGCTTCTGTGCTCCAGCATGGGATACATTATTTAGTTTTGCTGTCATAACACTGAGACATTAATTACGGACTTGTAAATCTGTGTCTGCCCTTATGTAGTCCCCCCCCGCTTATGAACTGGTTTTGTCCCGATGCCTCTAGTACATTTTGTGGTTTAAATCCCTTGCATACAGTTTAAGTATTTATACTTGGTGAATCCGCCTCGCTCTGTGCTGTGAATCCTGGGCCCTGTCAGGAATAACTGAGAGCATAATGATCCTGTGGCTGCAAAGTACTTAACTGATCAGCTGTTCTGCATGTTCTAATTGTACATCTCTCTTTATGGCCGATAGCAGGAACAAATCTCTGGCCCTTGTAATTCAAACACATAGACCTCTCCCACTTGAATTACAGTACAATCCACATTTGAAGTACCAGCAGTGTTTTGGCTCATTCACTGTGGCCCTTCAATAGAGCTGGGATTATCGACACCTCCACAGCATGGACCAGAGACTGTTTTACCAACCTCCCATCTATTAGTCATCAGAGAAACTACTTCTGTTTGTCACTGATCACATTCATATGGCAACTACCCTAACTGCTTGCACGCAGAAGCAGTATCTGGAAACTATTGTCTAACGTGCAGTAAGTGTGGTGTCCTTTTTGGATAAAAGTTGATCTTTTTCTTGCCCCTCTGAGTATTGTTACAGTGTAGTAGCCGTGTTAGTCTGTGTCAGCAAAAAGAAAATAAGAAAGAAAGAAATACTTGTGGCACCTTAGAGACTAACAAATTTATTTCAGCATAAGCTTTCGTGGGTTAGAACCCACTTCATCGGATGAGTATCGTGTTCTTCAGTTTCCCTCTGCTTCTCCACCAGATGGTGACAGCCTCTTTTCCCCAAGCATGCTTGCTTGCTCCTGGTCCTTTTGCCTTGCTGCCTCATTCTCTTCTTCCTGGGACTTTTCCCTCCCACTGGTATCTGCCAGCTCCAGATCTAGTGAGCCATTACTATTGGCCAGTTTCTTTTATATAGCAACAACCTTATAAGAAGTAGCTAAGCTGGCTCCTTTGACCTCATTTCCAGTTGCTTTTACAGACCACTAGTAGTTTGCAATGAAGAAGCAGTTGGGTATAAGGAGAGCCGGCACCATGTAACCAGCCGGCTGTATCCATGGACCATGGTGCTGCCGCACTAGGATGGATCATGCAGGTTGAGGAAGTCTGACATTCCGTCCAAAAGAGGGCATTCAGGACAGGTCTGCTAGCCAGGCCATTACAGAGAGAGGGCTGTAAAAGTCCTCTAGCTAGGACCATGGTGCTCCTGCCTCAGAGGTGACCCCTTTTTATGTTTTTTGGTACCTTTACGTGGAGACATTGAAACTCATTATGAAGCTTTGCCAAGTCCTACTACTCATGAACCTGAGGAGTTTGCCTCAGCTGAAGTGACTCCAAGTGCTGGGTGTGGAGAAGCCAAAGGACAGCTTCGTCTTAGTGCCATATGCCAGAGCCTGTTCCAGAAGACCTGGGGGGAAAGCCCAACCTCTTCCCCATCTCTCCAGCTCTCCCCTAACACCACACAGTTTTCTATGGGTGCAGTGTGACCGTGTCAGCACCACCAAACATGAGGGCCAAACCCCGATCCCGAACGTCTTTATTTGGAGGCTGGGATTGACTGTGGTTTTTAGTGGCACATTTTATGTCTGTTGGAGTGAATGCAATAACTTGACTCCTGGCATGCTGTTCTCCAGAGGCCGTTGGATGCGTTACAAGCAAGACTCAGAGCACTATTTGCGAGGGAGGCCTCCTCGCAGCCGGGCAAAGTGCTGCACAGAAGCCAAGCTGTTGTAAGGTGAATCAGTGACAGCGTAGGGAACGGAGCCCAAGGGCCTTGACGCCGAGTCCTGTGCTCTAACCGCTAGGTAGCGCTGCCTCTCCTCAGACTAGGATGTTGGCATTGAGAGAGCTGCTCAAGAGAGAACATAGGTTCTGCCTCTTCAGGGTGCAGAGGAGATGCCACAAGAACTTAACTCAGTCAGCCAGGGACATAAGCGTGGGCCCAACCTCTTGGACAGCAAAATGCCATTCTCCAAACAGCGCTTCCAACAGACTCCATAATCCCTTCTTTATCTGGATCCCTTCAATAACAATTGCACTGGATCCCCTGTCAACACCGGGCAGCTCTGCCAAGCAAAGCCTACGCCTGGATTAACTCCTGTGACAAGTGCTGCTTAATGCCATTGAGGATTTCCTGACAGCGCTGTGCCTCCCTGCTTCTCCCACTCCTGATGGTCATGAAAAGATTCTAAGGTATCTGGGAAAGTGGGGGAGGCGGGAGAAGAGAGGGAAGGTGGCTTGGCTCTAGGGTTTTCGACCCGAGCACCCAGTCGAAAAGGGACCCTGGTGGCTCTGACCGGGCTGTTAAAAGTCCGGTTGGCGGTGCAGGCAGGCTCCCTATCTGGCTCCACATGACTCCCGGGAAGCTGCGGGCATCTCTACGGCCACGGGGGCTCTGCACGCTGCCCCCACCCTCAGCACCAGCTCAGCTGAGGGGCGGTGCCTGCAGGCGTGGGCAGCACGGAGAGCCATGTGGTCGAGCTTCCACTTAGGAGCTGGAGGGAGATGCCGGGAGCTTCCCGGGAGCTGCCTGAGGTAAGCGCTGCCCACACTCCCTCCTGCACCCCAAACCCTGGCCCCACCCCAGAGCTCACAACCCAGCTGGAGCCCTCCCGCCCCACCCCAACACCCTGCCGCAGCCAGGATCACTCTCGTGCACCCTGAACCCCTCATTTCTGGCCCCACCCTGGAGTCCACATCTCTAGCCCAGATACCCCCTCCCATACCCCAACCCCCTGCCTCAGCCCGGAGCCCTCTCCTGAACCTCAAACTCCTCATCTCCGGCTCCACCCCAGAGCCTGTACCCACAGCCAGAGCCCTCACTCCCCCACCCATCCCAGCCCGGTGCAAGTGAACGAGGGTGGGGGAGAGTGAGCAACAGAGGGAGAGGGATGTAGTGAGTGTGGGGCGTGGCCTTGGAAAAGGGGTGGGGCAAGGGGGTTCTGTTTTCTGCAAATAGAAAGTTGGCAACCCTTATTGGCTCTGCTGTTCTCAGGCCACTGAGATTCCTAGTCCACTTAGTTGTTTAGTGCTGGATCTTAAGTTAGTCATAGTCAATGATGTTTTGATTGTCTCCTGATTTGTGTGTGACTGGGTAATGCTACAAATTGCCTCCCAAACGTGGATGGCATTTAGATGAATGAGGAGTGTTGGTTCGTACGTTACTAGTAACGGTAATTCCTAATGCTTTTCAATTATTTAGCACCTTTCATTCAAAGATCGCAAAGCAATCCATCCCCACCAAAGCCTCCTGTGACACTGGGAGGGAATTCCCCCCCCCCCCCCCCCAAGTTTACAAATGGGGAGGAAAAGGAGGCACAAAGATGTACTAAGTGACTTTCCTGAGCTCAGAGTAAGTAACAGAGCCAGAAATAAAAACCCTGGAGTCCTAACTGCTGGGCTGTCTTGCTTCTAACTGCTGGACTACACTTCCTCCAAGCTCTGTTTCTAATGCTTCATTCTGTCATTGTTATCAGAGTGCAATTTATGTGGCTCCAGTCTGTCCCCTTTCTCTCTCCTTGCAATAGGTCACTTGCTGGTGTAGCCTTTCAATGGATAACAGAGACTGGTCTCTCTTCTGCAGCCCCTGAACCAGCTCTTTGTACTACCTGGCTTTGAAGTGTAACCAGAGATGTGCGGCTCAGCGTTGCAGTACCTGCTTATTGAATGTTGGTAACTCATTAGCCCTCTTGCGAATCCCAATTCCTATTTGAACTAAACAAGTCGCCCAGAGCACGTTGGATCTTTGAAAACGGAAACCTCTGTGCTGGCAGGCTCAGGGTGTATCTGGGCCTTGTCTGCATAAAAGAGAACGGGGAGGCTGGAATTAACCATCTGTAATGAGACCATTAAATCAAGTTTCTTGACAGCATTAATCAAGGGTTGCTATCAAAATCCCAGGCTGCTGTTTGCTGCAAGTTAAAAGGAAACTGTTTAATACTTAGCGTGGGAGTGGCTCTACATATCTTCAAAGCAGTACAAAGCGCTAATCCCCACAATGCCCCTGTGACGGAGGTATTACCCCGTTAGACATACGGAGGGAGAGGGTTCAGTAAGGTGCAAAAGGCTGTGAAGTGTGCAAGGCCATGTGGCAGATTGGTAGCAGAGTTGCAGGATTTCTTGGCTCCTAGACCCATGCACCTGTTTGTGGGGTCCATAGACTCTATTGTTCCTTGGGGAAGGGCTTTACTATAACCCTACAGAATAATCAGTGAGCAAAAAGTGACTTGGTGGCTACTAGGTGTCAGCTCTGCAAGGTGCACCAATAGAAAAAGGAAATGGAGTCTCTGGGGAGGTTGGGAGGGAAGCCTGGAGATGGTATAGAAGCCTTCTTCTGGATATATAAAATGAGGAGGGTAATCAGGTTTGTAAATCCCTCCTCTGCTCTCTAGAATGAGGCCTCCTGCTTGGTGCTCAAGGCTGGATGTAAAGCAAAAGTTGAATGTTTTGG
Organism: Macrochelys suwanniensis; assembly: GCA_033296515.1. Classification (NCBI taxonomy): domain Eukaryota; kingdom Metazoa; phylum Chordata; order Testudines; family Chelydridae; genus Macrochelys; species Macrochelys suwanniensis. The sequence continues at coordinate 15,015,230 of CM065775.1, forward strand.
GGAGGGCCTAAGACTCCTTTAGCCTCCTAGTCAATGAGGAGCCAAAGAATCATAGACATGTAGGACTAGACTAAGGGAGGATTAAGTAATAACTAGACCATTCCTGACAGGTGCTTGTCTAACCTGTTCTTTAAAGCAGAGGGTTCCTGTGTTGTCCTCGAATTCCAGACAAACCCCATCTTTCCTGCTGTGCTCTACTATTTAACGCTTTAATAAAACTGTTATACCACCTATTACATTAATAGAACACTTTCAAAATATAATCCTGTAATTTTACCTTAGCAATATGACACTGATTTCCAGTGCTTTTGAATGGGGATGCAGATTCTTTCCCTCCTGGGTAACGTGGTTAAACTGCACACTTGTGGGGAAGTGTAATTTTTAAAACAGCGATATCACTGGAGAAGTAAGAACCCAAAGAATTGAGACCCCCGGGATCAATATATGGTCCCCTCTCCCATCTCGCCCCCCCCCCCAAGGTAGTGGAAACATTTTTGTCAGCGCACGCGCGCGTGTGTGTATATAACATTTATTTAGCCATCTAAGGTGCAACTAATCAGTGGTCGTTTCTTTTGTCTATACTTAAGACATTCTTTACCTTGACTCCCAATTGAGATGTTGCAAGCTGTTCATGCTTTTGTATAAGATTATTTTCATGGTATCCTACCCTAAGAGTTTATAAAATACCTTATTAGATCTGGTCTGTTACCTTATGAGTGGAGTATAATTCCCTGCGGTATATTTTTGTTGTGTACACAGAATATGATATCTGTACTGGCATTTTTGTGCAATGCAAACCCATTTTAGGTACTTTATTGATCAGCTACTATTAATAACTTTTGAGGCAGGATATTCCAGTGGCGTAGCCAGGATGGGACATTTGGGTGGGCCCCGACTTCAGGTGGGTGGGCGGGCAATAATAGAGGGACGGGGGAGGGGACCTGCCTCCAGCCGGCCTTGCAAGAGGCGATGGATGCTCTGGCCAGGGGCCCCCTGGGGCGTGCACCTGGCTCCGGGAAGAGACGCCACTCTATAGTGCGCACGGCTCCTGGCTCCATAGGCGCCGACTCCATGGATGCTCTGGAGCTGGAGCACCCATGGGGAAAAATGGTGGGTGCTGAGCACCCACCGGCAGCCCCCCATCAATGCTTCTACCTCCCCCCAACATCTCCTGCCCGCCAGTGGGCCTGGCGATCAGCGCCTCCCCCTCCCACCTGTTGCGGATCAGCTGTTTCACGGCGTCAGGAGGCGCTAGGGGGGAGGAGCGAGGGTGCAGCATGCTCGAGAGAGGGGGTGGATCTGGGCACGAAGTGGTGGGGCAGGAAGAGGCGGGGTAGGTCTGGTGCATTGAGGGAAGGGGTGGAGTGGGGGCGGGTCCTGGGCAGAGCTGGTGGGGGAGCACCCCTGGCAGATTAGAAACTTGGTGCCTATGCCCAGCACCCCTCCCTGTCCCACGCCAGGCCCGGCTCCCCGAAGCAGCAGGCCTACCTTTTTTGAGGATCTCCTCTGTCACCCCGGGCTGCCCACTCGCCCGCCTCCCAGTGGCAGATTAGCCACTGAGCCAACGGGCCATGCCCAGGAGCCCCAGCCAATCGGGGGAGGAGGGCTGGAAAAATGGGCACCCCAAGGCCCCATCTGCTCCATGTGCCTGGTGCTCCAGCCGGGGAACGGTGTCGGGGCTCAGGGGCTTGTGGGCAAGTGCCGGAGCGGGCCAAGACCCCACTCCCCGGCTGGAGTGCCGAACGGAGCGAGCGGGGCTAGGGCTGGGGCCGGAGCAGAGCTGGGGCTGGGGAGTGGGTCTGGATGCTAAGTGGGTGGGCCACAGTCCATTGGTGGCTACACCCCTGGGATATTCCTTCTCTATGCTCTTCCCTTCCTTTCTCCCCCTGCAGCCTGGACTGGAGGTCTTGCTCTGTTTTAAGCAGTGGCTAATTGCTGAAGCCTCTGCTGACACTACCCATTGCACAACAGAACAGCTCCAAACCTCCAGTCTGTGTGTCCAGTGGTACAGTGGTGCGCAAACTGGGGGGCGCAGGAGTTTCCTGAGGGGGAGGAGGGATGAAACAACTGGAATCCCAGGGGTCTCGCAGGATCAGCTACCATAATAGTGGGAGCAGGATAAAAATAGAGTAGGTATTGCAGGGCGGAACGGGAGCAGAACTAAAAAAAATAGTCCTCCCGTGCCACAAACAACATGACCGTCCCGGCCAGCAGCCCCCACTGCAGCGCAGAAGGAAGGGATTACTTCAGATGACAAGTAATGGAGGGGCACGTGACTGGAAAAGTTTGCGCACTGCTGCAATGGTACATGCAGAGGCATAAATAATGTAATGGGAGACCATGGCAGTGGCTTGAAATGAAACACTTTGGTACCATTCTGGGTGATCTACATATGCCTTAGCGTTGGTGCAAACACTAGCAACTGAGCAATCAAAACCATTGTTCTTGTGCCGTGTGAGAGAACAGGTCTGTACTGCCTTCAGAGCAGCAAGAAGGGAATTTTTGCCATGGTTAAATTAAAGAAATCTGCACTTCCTAAGGATGTGTGAAAAGGGGGAAAGGGACTATACAGTGTCTGGAGTGTCCACCCCTCCCCTGCTTCAAGCTATCTTCAATCGAATGATTACATAGGTTGGAAAATCTGGCGAGTCCTAGTAGAAGAGTTTAGAACAGGAAACCAAATTGTCTCATCTTAAATAAATGGAAACTTCCCACCAATGCACTGACTGACTGACTTTGCTTCTTTTACCGAAGTGCCCACGAGTTCATTATGCCCTTTGTGGCAGGATGGGAGCAGGGAGCCGACTAGAAGACTTTTTCTTTCTCTGGGGAGCGATGGAGTTGCTAGAGAATCAATGCTGTAGCACTCCTCCTTGAGGGAGGAGTGGTTACGCCAGAACACATTCCCCCATCCTAGAAGAGCGCTCTTCATTCTCTTTCATCCCTCTCTTGTGCTTTTAAAGCAGAACTGGAATGACTCATGATGATGCAACTCTTCCGTTGAAGGGTGGTGCCCTCGCAGAGATGCTTTTGATGGCTATTTCTGTCATGCTTTAAAGCATAGAGCTGTACGGAGAACTTGAAACTAGGCTCAGTTGACTTAATGGTTGATTATGGAACTTTGTGTGTTAAACAACATGTTTTATATTGGAGCACTTCATATAGCTTGTTCGGCTATATCTGGCCCGGTATGTGGCCTAAGCAGTGTGATCTAAGTCATATAGCAGTGATAGTCAGACCTCAGTGGTTTAGGAGCCAAATTAGTGATCAACATTACTCAAAAAAGCCACAGTAGTGTGAATTCATTGTTTCATTTACTATATAAAAATTCTCACAGCAAAATGACTAACCCAGTATTATTTTATCAACTACAATTAGTTAATAACATAGTAAAAGCATCCTGATTGGTTAATAATTAAATCACAGTGTTTTAATATCATATGCTGCAAAGAGTAAAGTGAACTGGCCTAATACCTCATCTTAATATCTCTGGCAACACTAAATTATGCCAGCATATAGGGCTCCCAAAAGATTAGGCTGCTAAGGGGCTGAAATATCCTACATGGTCTTTAAACTCATTTAGTTCAGGCATTTGCCACATTGTGATGAAATTACTGTCATGGGTGAATCGCTGTCAGCTTGAGAATAACTGTAGTTTATTTCCATTAGAGAATTGACTGTCCTTATCTGAACCTTGAACAGAAAAGGTAGTTTTTAATAACACTCCTCAGGCTGTATATTGTGCTATATCTGGTAAAAAGGGGAACAGATACTGTTTGGGATCATGGAAGACAAAGTCAATCAAAATAGGGTCCAGTCTTGACTTGGGCAAAGTACCCATTGAGGGGAGGGTGCAGAAGTGAACAGGTATTTTGCCAGAGTTAGGTTTACAGGCTCTGACTGTGTTAATGTGCCCTACCATTTATTATAATGTTTTGTGTGTATAGGGATTTTATTGCAAAGGCTCTGCAAAGCAGGCTTCACAGCCTTTCTGCACACCCCACGGACTGGCACATCTGGAGTAAGTTGGGGGAAAATGTGGGGAGGAAAGTAGGGATTTGGCATACTGTGCAAAAGGATGGGTGGAAGGGAAGGATGAAGAACTTTTAGCCATGATACTGAAGCAAAATCCATTCTCACCTTTGCCCAAGTTGGCTCTTTATGCTGGGGGTTGTAAAAGGAGCCTAAGGTAAGGAGGCATCAAGTCCAATTGGCATTTATTGGGGAATTAGGTGTCAAACTCCCTTAGGATTGTCAAAGGGACCTATCTTAAGGTCTAAACTAAGAGAGGTGTGATAGTTTTGTTGGTGGGGTTTTTATTTTTGTATTATTTTTTCTTTCTTGCTGAATCTTCTCCCCAGACACTAAAATTGAAGCAGGATCTGTGTTCAGTATCCACAATGCACTTAACTTTGCACCCCAGCCTACATATGCATTACTAACAAAGTACTCCAAGGAAAGAACCTCTTTACAGCAACAGTCATCTCTCTCATGTGCACTGAAAAAGCAGGAGAGCCAGGTGCTGAGTTTTTCGGTTTCATGTAGCTTCGCGCCCCTAGAATGTTGGTTGTGAAATAACCTCGCAAGGTCGTCTTGACTTGTGAGGTTACCACTCAGCTGCAGCATAGTGTCTTGTGCCCACCGGCTTGGTGCCTTTTGACGGAAGTTCAGATTCATAATGCAAAGGCAAGAGGTACCTGGTTTCACAGTGAGTTTTCTGCACATTTCAAGTGGCAAATTTGAAAGCTTTGCCACTACCTGTGCTTCCTTGAAATGTACAGGCTTAATTGTGGTGCCATCTTTTAAACTCTAGGCTGAAGTGTTAGAACGTGTGAGGTAGGCTGTATTAGAGAGCGGAGGTGGGGGAGGTAATACCTGTTATTGGACCAACTTCTCTTGATGAAAGAGACAAGCTTTCGAGTGACAGTCTTCTTGGCGAACACGTTCTAATGACCCCTTAAATCTCAGTGAAACAAGACCCCAATTGATCCCTGTAGGCCAAAGTAGACACATTAACAGGAAAGCATTAGGGAAGCTTACACTCCCACGACCTATGCTTTGCTTAATACATGGAGGATTTCACCAGCACTAAATTCACCTGAGAACAGAGGACATAAGCCTTTTTTTGGTTTAAGAATAAGATATTCCCAAATTAACCAAAGAAAGCAGAGGGTGTATGTTTTTGCAAGCGAATTAATCTTTGCAGCTCCCCCTTCTTTAAAAATTCAGGCATCACATTGAGTGATGGTGAATCCCATGCATCTTAGCTCAGAGAGCCCCATACTGAGTTCACAATGTCTTGTCAATCACTCTCTGGACTGATTTCACTATCTATTTTATGGTTTGAGTTAATTAAAGAGAGGAAATTCAGCTTTTCCCCCAACGAGTCTCACGGCTCTCGCATTTGAAACATCAGATATTAGTCTTTTATTCCCGCCCCCACAGCTGACAGGTTGAATTCCTCTAGCAGAAATAATCCTTGTTATCAGAAATAATGTATATTCCTTTAGGCACACCATCAGGATGCATGATTAACAGGCTGGCCCACATCACATTACTTCTCCCTTCCCCACTGCTGTCCAGAATTAAGTGTATCTATGCTCTTAATTGGCAGAAGCTCATACATACTGCCCTGTCATTAGTAGGTCTTGACGCTCTGCACAATATATGCTCCAGCAGCAAAACACAGGACTGAACCAGTCTTGTGATTAAAAAGCAAACGTTGTTGTTTTTTCCCCTCTTGAGAGTTGGCAAGAGGCAACGAGTCTGAATTGGTTCCTATATTTCCTCTTTCAGTAGCATCTGTTTAGGGGATCACATTTTATGTGTGTGTTTGAAGCAGTGGATGTGGTGAAAGGGGTTTCTGGACACCCCATGTAAAATTCCTCCAGCTAGCTGAAGGGAGGATTGGGATGTCTGAGAGTCTCTTCCCTCCCTGGGTACTGCCAAATCATCTCTATCAGAACTGATTTACCTTGGGGCTGATCACAAAATACTTCTGAATAACAAATTTCCGGTGAAGTGCACTTAATAGTTTCCCAGGAGGTTCTGCCCTCCTTCATGTTCTACAAATGCATTTTTGTATAAATGAGAAAACAAACGAATAGACTCCCTTCCCCCTCATCCTTTCTCTCTGCAGTGCAAGGAGAAATGTTTTTGTGGGAGTCTCTAGTTAATGTAATGGCAGCACATCCTCATCTTAATACGCTGCTCTTAATTTTATAATCTGATTTCCTTTCTTCGGTGGAGATGTCTGTACTCTTACTTATGACAGCATAAATCCTAATGGTTGAACTACATCCGTACAAATCTACTGTAATGTATCAGTATACGGAAGAACAACTGGGTTATCTGTAAATAGCTTTGTGTTCTTTCCCTTGTATATTATTTTATTGCGACTGTTCAATATTCCTTCAGTAGAAAGGGTTGTGTGGAGGGTCAAAGTTCTGTTTCGTAAAGGAGTTAAAGATTACAAAATTTGGCTTCATTTTAAATTGGAGTGAAACCCAAAGATTTTGAAATTCTTTGCGAAGAAAAATCTGAAACAATTGTTTTGGGTTGTTCAAAGTTTCATTTTGACAATCTAACTGTTTTGTTTCAGTTTTGACATTTATTTCATATTATAACATCTAATGTAATGCAAATTCAGAAGTGGCTCTGTTTTGAATGAAAAATCAGTGTTTCATTTCAAAAGCATTGAAATGGAATGTTTCAACATTGCCGTTTTTCTCCCAAACGAAATTCATGCAAAATTACCCATTTTGCAAAGCATTTACATTTCCATGGATCTGCATATTCCAACAAAATATGGTTCCATCGAAGTGTCTCTGACCAGCTCTAGTTATTTTGCGTGTCCTCAGGCTCTGGTTAAAGACTGTTGCCTCAACAAATAATCGTGCATTTTATGTAACCCCAGACTTACCTAGTGTTATGAACAAAAACCCTGCGCCCAAACACCCACAATTAAGGTTAAAATTCTGTCATGGGTATTTTTAGTAAAAGTCAGGGACAGGTCGTATGAAATAAACAAAAATTCATAGAAGCCCATGAACTGTCTGTGATTTTTACTAAAGATACCCTGGGGGGACTAACAGAGCACTGCTGGGGGCCAACCTCCGGCAGCTGCTCCAGCCCCACTGCTGCTCCACCCCCAGGGGTGCTGACCCAACCCTGGCTGCTGCTCTGGGGCCTGGTCCGGAAGAAGTCATGGAGGACCCGGAAAGTCACGGAATCCATGACCTCCCTGACAGAATCCTATCCTTACCTATGATATTTGGAAGTCTGAATCATAACTCTGCTTGTCAGACCATCTCTACCGTATGCATACAGCACAGTAATTGGAAGGAGGAGATGCTCTGGCTAAAAACATGGGCAAATCCATGTTCTTACTAAGAGATTTTTTTCTTTTAGTGTTCATACAGAGTAGGTAGGTCCTCCAGGTCTGAAGGATTTATGCATTCTAAGGGAAGGGGGCAAGGAAAATCTCTTCCTCTTGGTGGTAACTTTAGCTGCATTTGGATAAAACCACTCAAGCTTATGCATTTCCTTCCAAGCTCCATGAAGAGCTATTCTCAGATATCTCAAAAGTTAGAATGCCCTTTGTGGTGATGGAAATATACTTTTATATTACATTCTTTCGGAGTTGAGGATGCACCATACTGTGACGCATTTAGCCCTAGTGGGATCTAGGTGAATAACTCATTGGCAGCGCTGAAAAGATGGTCTACCCTCGGTTACATCCGACATCAGAGTGTAACTAAGGAAGAACTGTGCAAAAAGCAGATTTCTGGTGTTGCTGCTTTCACCACTTCTTATGCAGCTTTGTAAACTCCCGCCTCACCCCAAATGTCGCTTGCCTAACTATTTTGGGGAATGGCTCTATTCCTCACAGAAAATGCAATTTTTGGTATATTCCCCAGGCAACAACTCTTGTGGGAGAGGGGAGAGTCTTAACTCTGAAACAGCCCTTTGGACTAGAAAACAGGCTTGGTTTTGCTCAAACCAGTCACCTAACAATTTTCTGCAGAAATGGCCTGCTTCTGACTTTGCAATTAAATGTGTAAAAATGGAACTTAAACTTTTTGGTTGATGCTAGGTTTACCATCACTCAATGTCTTCAGATCAGGACTGGGTGCCTTTCTGGAAGGTATGCGTTAGCCAAAACACAAGTTATTAGCCTCAATAGAGGAGTAACAGGGTGAAATTCTGTGGCCTGTGATAGACAGAAGGGCAGACAAGACTCTCTAATGGTTCCTTCTGGCCTTAAAATCCATGAATCTTATTGAGGAATATTTTTTGCATCTCTAAACTGGGCACAGAGTTTAGCTTGTTAATTATTTTGCAGCTGTTCTGCCTATTTTGGAAGGTGGTGGGTGTTAGGTGAGCCCTGGAGCCAAGAGCAAAGAGACTCTTGGAAGGTGGCAGGCATACTCCTCCTGCATAATATAATTTATCAGCTTTAATACTGATGGTCACATTTGTGTCTCGTGCTCTGGAGTCTGGCTTCTTATGGTAACCATATGCAGTTCCTGGTCCTGTCAGTCACATCTTGGATGGTGAAGATCTAGCCCAAGACAGGTACAGTATAAGATTAATGTCCTTGCTTGAGTTTCCAACTCACTCTATAAATCTAACAATGCTTCTGTCTCAGTAGTTTGTTTGACGTGCCCTTTAAAGTAAGGGGGTAGTCATAGCAATACTGTATATTCCTTTACAGGCCAGTGGTGCTCTTAATGCATCAATTGGTATATTAAAAAGCTACGGCCAACTGCAGAGACTAAAAGTGTTTATAAAACATTCTTTGTATCCTCTGTGATATATTATGATGATATAAATGCGGTAGTTTGAATCGAATGTATGTGAAATTTTCTAAAAAAAATTTAGTGGAAGTATGAAACTAAAATATTGGTTGTACTTAAAATATGAAGATAGTGGGCAAAATGTGGCCCATATGCGTCTGGTCTCGTTTTCAATGAAGACAATGGGAGTTTGGATCATTTAACCAAAGTGGCATCGGTCCCATCGAGAGATGAGGGTTAATGTTTGTTTATTAACCTCTCACCTGGGTTTGATAGACATTAAAGATGGCAAAAACTTGTTAGGTTTCAGAGTGATAGTTGTGTTAGTCTGTATCAGCAAAAACAACAAGGAGTCCTTGTGGCAGTTGGTTTTAGCCCACAAAAGCTTATGCCCAAATACATTTGTTAGTCTCCAAGGTGCCACAAGGACTCCTCGTTGTAAAAACTTGTTGGGTGTTTTGTCTGTCCCTCTGCATGACTTTTCCCTACAATATATTCTTCAACATATTGTGGTGTCTACTTCTAAATGACTTGGGTTTGTAGCCAATCTTATCATTCATTTATTGTGTGATGTTATGATTAACTAACATGCCATGTAATATATAATCATTGTATGCTAAATAGATATAAACTGTAGGATTATAGAAGTATAAGACTGATTAGTAGTTAGAAGGGATAAGTATGTATTGGCTGTCCAAGTAGGGCTAAAATGCAAGGCCTGCAGGCTGAGGCCTGTAAGATTTTAGCTTAACCATACTAGGCCTTAGAGTTACGAAATGCTTGACAGGAGTGAGTGACCAAAGAATAACCTGATGCCATGAATGGGAAAAGATGTGCCAATGGGCGGTATTGTGAAAAATTAACCATAAGATTAATTATAGATCACAAAATTCCCCAGAGGCACATTTTTTCTAACATGTGTCTTAACCGCAGGATCCAGGTTTTGCGTCAGTGCTAATGAGAATAAAAGGTACTACAAACAACCCCCTATGAAAAACTGGGTCCCCCAATATTCTTGGGGGACACAATATGAATAAGGGGAAAGAGGATGGACACCTTAACACGCATGTGCAGATTATTAGGTATAGTCAGAGTCACAAGATAAGAGGACTCCCAGATTGGGTAAAAGGAGTTACCTATGGGAAAACTTCAGCAGGAACCATTCCTCTGCTGATGATCAATTGGCAAGGCATCTATCAGACCCTAAGAATATCTTTAAGGGTGTGAGTATGACGATCTTTTAATCATGACCTTCATTGTAACTTTTTAGCGGAGGTGACTTTCAAACTGCTTGAAACTGTAGCCAGCAGAGCTGAACCCACGGTGGTGTAATACAGCATTACTAAATTCACTTTAAAATAAAAGGCTACAGATGCTAGGGTTTCTTCCACCTGTCTTGGGAGCAGAGCCGTCCCTTGGGCACAGTGAATCGGAGCCCTGTGCTTTGGGGGCCCCCCTGCTTCGATAAAATCGTGGGGAGGCGGGTGGGTGAGGAGGTGAACAGGGAAGCGAGTGGCAGGGGGGGCGGGGGTGAGGAGAAGCCCCCTTACCAGAACCTCCCCATCCCCCAGCACCTCCTGCCGATCAGCGCCTCCCCCATCCCTCTCAGCACCTATGGCAGATCAGATATTTCACGGCGTCAGGAGGCGCTGGGTGGGAGGGGAGAGGACCGAGGGTGCAGCGTGGTTGGGGGAGGGGGCGAAACTGGGCAGGGAAGAGGCGGGGCGAGGGTGGGAAGAAGCAGAGTGGGGGTGGGAGCTTGGGAGAAGGGGTGGAGTGGGGGCAGGGCCTGGGCAGAGCTGGGAGGAGCACCCCCTGGCAAATTAGAAACTCTGCATCTACGTCCTGGGCTCCGCACCCTGCTAGGGACGGCCCTGCTTGGGAGACATGATATTGTATTGGTATTGATAGCACCTAGGAGCCCTAGTCATGGGCCAGTCAATGTGCTAGGTGCTGTACAAACAGAACGAAAAGACGATTCCTGCCTTAGGAGCTGACAGTCTCAGTAATAGGCCTCACCATCAGAAAATCCCGCATGATAACCAGCCCAATTTTTCTTAGCTCAGTTTCATCCCACTAGTTTTATCCCCTCAATTCTGTTGGAAACTTTCTCTGCCACCTGGATATTTCGCACTTTCAGTATTGACAACCTCAGGCTCTCAAAAACCATCAGACCTCTCAAAAATCATGAGATTGCCTTCAAATACTGATGATTTTTTTAAAAAATTGGGCTCCTTTTTATTTGCCTTCTAGTTTTTGAGGCTCCAGGGTCCACCCAAGTCATGTTTTCAAGCTTTTCTCTGCAACCACAAGGGCTAGAAACTTTTTTTAAAAAAATAGAAGCTGAGATTCTCCTAAAAGCTCTTGGCTTCAGCAGCTGCGGCTTTAAGAAAAACACCAACTATTTCAAGACCCATGATGAAATCACAAGTTGGCAACAGTGCACTTGCTATACATACACGTGGCTATTCTTGTACGCCAGGCTGCATAGCTCTTTAATGTTTGCTCAACAATCTCTGCTAGTAATTTTTGTTCTTCCTCTCTGAATTCCCTTCTGTTGGTCCCAGGTGCCATCTCTCCAGTGTCGGGAAGAAACTGGCCATGACCTCTTCATTCGTTTTACTTTTGAAGATTTCAAAACAGTTTTTCTTATCTTCCTCTCAGTTCATTGCAATTACTTTTATCTGCGCGGTGCTGATAGCATATGTATATGAAATACATTATTAGAGCAGAGCTAGTGCGTGATGTGAGTGATGCAACCTTCCAATCACAGAAAAATCAGAGAGCAGCTAACTAAATGTGTGACAAATAACAGTTTCAGGCATGGACCTGTCAGATCTTATAAACTAAGCGGGATTAGGCTGGGTCAATACTTGAACGGGAGACCTCCAAGGAACACAGCTTGTGCTCTAGGAAATGGTGAAGATAATTTGTCAGTAGTGCCTTTCCTTCTGAGTTAGTACTGAGGCAGTGTCCCAGCTTGGTGCTCAAGAGTTTCTGGAGACGTCTTTCAGATAAGACTGAAAACTAAAGCCCTTGCTGTTTGTGATCATTAAAGTTCCCATGGCGCTCTTTGAAAGAGTAAGGACCAAATTACAATTCCGGTAATTACATCTTGGTTTCCCCCCTAACATTTAATTTTGGATGTAGTATTTAGAACACGTCACTAGACATTGGCAATACCAGGACAGATGAACTGGAGTGCTGTTGAGAAGCAAAGTCGGGCACGTAACTAAAATACTACTTTGATGGATTGTATTTATTGAGGGACAGCCTATCCTAAGTGATCAAGGAGCTCTTAGTATAACCTTCTATGAGTGATGTACCCAAATATTTGGATGCTAATAGCTAAACTGTATCGTTAAATTTATTAACCTTAATTTGGGATATTGCAGATTATGTACTATATGTGTATTACGACTTTTAAACCAAACTTTGTACTTTGGGATAACTAAAGCATTATATCCAGATGTATAGACACTCTTTATTTAACCTGTGTATTAGATAATTTTAACATTAGCTTCCGTAAAACATTTCTGTACTAAACTTTTATGCAGTATTGTTGTGCACTCTTGCATGGCTGTCATATTCCACCCTCGAAGTGGCTATATTTCAGTGGTGGGTGAATGATTTCAGTGAATAATTTGTATATCAGTTTGTTTGCAAAATCTCTATTCACAGAAGATACATGGCTGTTTTACAACACTATTGGAAAATGTCACTCTTGAGTGCTAACACGTAGAAATTCTGACTCTCAAGAAACACTTCTTAGCATCAAGACCAGTTAGAGTACAGAATAGTCTCCCCAGGGAAGTGGTGGATGCTTCATACATGAAGACATTTTTAAGGTAGATTGAGCGAAGCACTGGTGAATGCATTGTCCTCCAGACAGTGCGAGGTGGCTCCTTAAAGAATGGACTACTCTATTAAATCGCTGCTGTGTTCAATTTACAATTCTTAGTTGTATTTTTTTTTTAAACCCCGGTGTTGCGATAAGTGGGAGTAAAGTTTTCTTTGGATCAGCCAATGCTGTTGAGACTAGAATTTTTGGCATGTTGATTTTTTTTCATGCAGAAACATTCTAGTAACACTGCTTAATAACATCACCGAAGCTTGGAGACTTAGTTGCAATCCATACTCTTTAATAATTGATGTGTACAGAACTAGACACTGCTAGTGCTATTCTTACCCAGAAAGAGGTTGATCATGATTCCGGAACTTCAGAGTAGGTTTCATGGGGGTTTTTTAAGGAAGGATTTAGCCCCTGTGAAACTTTGCTGGAGATTAAGCTAAACCGGTAGCATAGCAGTTGAATTAGTACATGAGCCTTTCACCTCTAGCTTACTCGCAAGTAAAATTAATTCAGTGGTCTCAATGTTAATCACTAGTCATCTTTTGACCATGTCACAAAAATGACACTTAAACTGGCATAACTTGGTATGGCTTCATTGAGACACACTACTTAGAAGTCTAGGGGTACCCTAGCAAGGTTGTTGCACCAGAGGTTAGAGAAACAACAAAGAACCCTAAAACGTGTCAAGCTACTCAAAGATTGTTTGTTTTTGTTAACTATCCAAATAGTTCTTGGATAAGTTCTACTGTCACTGCTTATTGGTGTGACTATTTCTAAATCACCTGTTGTATGATCTAATTAATCAACTGTCTTGTCTATTTTTTTTACCTTGCCTGAACTAGAATAGCATTTGCGTTCTCTGATAACTACAACAAATTAATGTTGCAGATGTTTCCATATGGGCTCGTGCGTTAGCAACTGTGTTGTAGTTTGTTTGTGTTATTCCTCTTCTCCTGACCAGGCCGGTCTCCAAGTCCATGTAGTACTTGCAAGTGCACAGAATGCCACCTTGCCCCCAGGTTATCTGATGCAACCTGCTGCTCCGGTGAGGAACATGCAGCAGACCCTGGGGCCAGATTCATCATTGCAGTTCAGGGGTGCCAGGTTCTGTGCAGCTCTTGGTGCAGGGTCCGGTAGAACTCAACAAACAAAAACGGATTATAATGAAGAGTGTGGCGTCCTTAACGATAGCAGCGAACATTAGATGGCTTCTTTTTTCTGGCTGTCCTTCTCTTTCCATTATAAACAAACTACTCCTGTTTGCTGTCTCACAAACAACTTGGTGTCCTATGTGCAGTACTTGGGTGTGCCCCAAAAAGCTGTCAAGCCAAGCTCTGCCCTGCTAACCTGAGGTGCTGCACAGCAGGGATTTTTATATCCTAAAACCATCTCTTGTTGTTAAAAGCCACAGAGAGGCTACACTAACAGGAGCTAGATTTCTGCTGGACATGTCAGTGGAGCTGTTTGTCATATCCTTCCTGTTGTGGTTTCACATGCTCCTGGTTACCTAGGCTCCATCTACAGTTAAATGCTTGTCTGAACTGTAAATATAACAGTTGTGGGGATGGGGGGGAATGCAGTGTAGATCGGGCCCAACTGTGTTGTAAGAATACAGCTGAAGCCTTGGAAGTAGTAAGGCCATAATGCTACTCTGTAAACAGGCGTTAATCCCATCTACACTGTATAAAGGGCTGTGAATTAACTGTTGGACAGCCAAACATGTTGCAACATAGCTTATGTGACACGGTGTGGATGAACGGCGCCCTATAGATGGGTTCTTGAGTTTTGTAGGTCCTCTTCTTTGTGTTATTCTTAAGCAATGGCATTGCTCAGGTGTATAGTGGTACACAATCCACCTTTCCATTTCTAATGCTGTAACAAGCGTGCATTTGTGTTTAAAATCCAAAACCAAGGGTTTTGGACGTGCTATGATCATTACTGTGGTTTCTGGCCAATAGGTATTATCTGGATCAAATAAAAATGTGTGTGTATGATGAACTATGTAATGAGACACAGACAGGTGTGATTAGAAAGGCTTTATTGGCGTGAGTTTGGGATGGTCACGTTACTGTTTTCAGGGTTTTAATCCTGCTATTATAGAGATCAGGGCTGTCTGTAGAGCTGGGATTTGGCTCTAAATGTCCCCAATGTATGGGGATGTTCAGATGCGAGGCTTTGTTTCAGGCCTGTTACTGGTTGCGACTCTCAGAAGTCAGGAGGCTTCTCTCCCTAGATTGAATGATCTTTTATGGTTAGTGTTTGTGTGGATTTTTTTTTTTCCTGGCTGAGATTTCTTTGAAAAATTCCAATTAACAGAACTGAAAAGTTAATGTGGAAATATCCAAAGGGAGAGTCACTCGGTCTGTATAAGGGAGCTCTGGTGCAATCGCATTATCTGGTGTAGGGTACTTTGTACACATAACTCCAAAAACACAGCCCAGGGTTGCCCTCTCCTGTAGCTGCAGCACGAGGCCTTAGCTGGTTTTATTGCTGGTAAACTCAAGCAAACAGTTTCTGTCAATCTTTCAAGGCAGATGCTAGTTCAGGCGCATGGCTCTGGGGCCCCTGGCAAGTAATGAGCAAAGCCCTGGGTGCCACACACATTGGGCATCCCTCATTACTTATTGCTTTGATTTCCTTCTCCTCTCTGGAATTCTGTTTGAGTCTGAATGTTCAATGACTTGCTTTGCACGTGGCTAGCTATTTGGTTTTCATTGGCCTTTAGGGGGAGTCAGGTTTATAGTCCGCGCAAGTGACCTCTCAAAATGACTTTCCAGCAAATTTCCAAAAGGCAGGTTGCAGATAAAATAGCCTGCATCTTTTCCTTGGCATGGCTCTCATTTTCGAAATGTATCCTTCAGGGTTTCAGCTCAGCAAAGGCACATTAGCACGTGGTGTATCAGGGCTGCCTGAACTGCAACACAGCCCAGGAAGGATGGCTGCAAAATCCCTCAACCAGCAGGAAGCTGGAGTAATGAGTTCGGGGACTTGGACAGGAGGAGCCTTTTTGGGGTGGAGAGACTCTCCAGAGAGACCAGGGGCCATGGGGGGACTGACACAGCTCCCTGGTTTAGAGGTTAATGGAGGGAGAGCCAGGGACCTGAAGCCCAGTACTCAGGGCAAAATTGGAAGCAGCATATGGGCCTGAAGTGGACTGTGTTCATGAGTTGAACCCCCGCAAAGGTAACCGAGCTGCAACGTATTGATGGGAGAGCTAGAAAGGAACTGAGGATGGGGGGCCTGTAGGGCCATGCTGTGAAGAGGGGGCATGCTCTGGGACTCTGCCATACCGTCAGACCTGTGCAGTGCCCTGGGAACGAATAGACTTAGACAGTGTAGTCATTTGAGATTTAACAGTGATTTTTTTTCATGAATCCCATTTTCTGAATAAATCCCTCCTCATGATTAGTAATCGCAGTTTTCTGATTTACGAAGCTTCACTGAATCAACCAAGGTGAAGTGTTCTCCTTCGCTCACTGGGCTTTTCTGAGGAAACCGTTATCGTTTATGCCCCATAGCGCGGCAAACCTCCATCACTCCTTGCTCAGGAGGGTGGTGGGTGGTATATGTAGTGCAGTAACACCTAGAAGTGTCTCATAGACTCATAGACTTTAAGGTCAGAAGGGACCATTATGATCATCTAGTCTGACCTCCTGCACAATGCAGGCCACAGAATCTCACCCACCCACTCCTGGAATAATTCTCTCACCTATGTCTCAGCTATTGAAGTCCTCAAATCATGGTTTAAAGACTTCAAGATGCAGAGAATCCTCCGGTAAGTGACCCGTGCCCCATGCTGCAGAGGAAGGCAAAAAACCTCCAGGGCCTCTGCCAATCTACCCTGGAGGAAAATTCCTTCCCGACCCCAAATATGGCGATCAGCTGAACCCCGAGCATGTGGGCAAGACTCACCAGCCAGACACCCAGGAAAAAGTTCTCTGTAGTAACTTCTAACATCCCATCATTGACCATTGGTCCTATTTACCACTGATGGCAATTAATTGACCCTTGACTAAGATCATGTTATCCCATCAAACCATCCCCTCCATAAACGTATCTAGCTTAATCTTGAAGCCAGTTAGGTCTTTTGCCCCCACTGCTTCCCTTGGAAGGCTGTTCCAGAACTTCACTCCTCTGATGGTTAGAAACCTTCGTCTAATTTCAAGTCTAAACTTCCTGCTGGCCAGTTTATATCCATTTGTTCTTGTGTCCACATTGGTACTGAGCTGAAATAATTCCTCTCCCTCCCTGGTATTTATCCCTCTGATATATTTAAAGAGAGCAATCATATCTCCCCTCAGCCTTCTTTTGGTTAGGGTAAACAAACCAAGCTCCTTGAGTCTCCTTTCATACGACAGGTTTTCCATTCCTCGGATCATCCTAGTGGCCCTTCTTTGTACCTGTTCCAGTTTGAATTCATCCTTCTTAAACATGGGAGACCAGAACTGCACACAGTATTCCAAATGAGGTCTTACCAATGCCTTGTATAACGGTACTAACACCTCCTTATCTCTACTAGAAATACCTCGCCTAATGCATCCCAAGACCGCATTAGCTTTTTTCACGGCCACATCACATTGGCGACTCATAGTCATCCTGTGATCAACCAGGACTCCGAGGTCCTTCTCCTCTTCCGTTACTTCCAACTGATGCGTCCCCAGCTTATAACTAAAATTCTTGTTATTAATCCCTAAATGCATAACCTTACACTTCTCACTATTAAATTTCATCCTATTACTATTACTCCAGTTTACAAGGTCATCCAGATCTTCCTGTAGGATATCCCGATCCTTTTCTGAATTGGCAATACCTCCCAACTTTGTGTCATCTGCAAACTTTATTAGCACACTCCCACTTTTGGTGCCGAGGTCAGTAATAAAACGATTAAATAAAATTGGTCCCAAAACTGAACCTTGAGGAACTCCACTAGTAACCTCCCTCCAACCTGACAGTTCACCTTTCAGTATGACCTGCTGTAGTCTCCCCTTTAACCAGTTCCTTATCCACCTCTCAATTTTCATATTGATCCCCATCTTTTCCAATTTAACCGATAATTCCTCATGTGGTACTGTATCAAATGCCTTACTGAAATCGAGGTAGATTAGATCCACTGCGTTTCCTTTATCTAAAAAATCTGTTACTTTCTCAAAGAAGGAGATCAAGTTGGTTTGGCACGATCTACCTTTTGTAATACCATGTTGTAATTTGTCCCAATTGCCATTGACCTCAAGGTCCTTAACTACTTTCTCCTTCAAAAAATTTTCCAAGACCTTGCATACTACAGATGTCAAACTAACAGGCCTGTAGTTACCCGGGTCACTTTTTTTCCCTTTCTTAAAAATAGGAACTATATTAGCTATTCTCCAGTCAAACGGTACAACCCCTGAGTTTAGAGATTCATTAAAAATTTTTGCTAATGGGCTTGCAATTTCATGTGCCAGTTCCTTTAATATTCTTGGATGAAGATTATCTGGGCCGCCTGATTTACTCTCATTAAGCTGTTCAAGTTTGGCTTCTACCTCGGATATGGTAATATCTACCCTCACATCCTTATTCCCATTTGTCATGCTGCCACTATTCCTAAGCTCCTCATTAGCCTCATTAAAGACTGAGGCAAAGTATTTGTTTAGATATTGAGCCATGCCTAGATTATCCTTAACCTCCACTCCATCCTCAGTGTTTAGCGGTCCCACTTCTTCTTTCTTTGTTTTCTTCCTATTTATATGGCTATAAAACTTTTTACTATTGGTTTTAATTCCCTTTGCAAGGTCCAATTCTACATGACTTTTAGCCTGTCTCACTTTATCCCTACATGCTCTGACCTCAATAAGGTAGGTTTCTTTGCTGATCCCTCCCATCTTCCACTCCTTGTATGCTTTCTGTTTTTTCTTAATCACCTCTCTGAGATGCTTGCTCATCCAGCTTGGTCTAAAACCCCTGCCTATGAATTGTTTCCCCTTTCTTGGGATACAGGCTTTACCCATGTCGTATGAGACTTGGGCCTCATTCTGGGTACTGCGGATACTTCTCAGAGACAGCCCCTTCCCTGAAGAGCTTACAATCTAAACAGACAAAAACAGACCAAGAGTTGGAGAAAAGGGAGTATTATCCCCACTTCATAGGAAGGGGGAAATGAGGCACCGAGAGATGGAACAACTTGTCTAAGGTCCCATAGGACGTATGTGGCAGAGACAAGAACTGCAGTTGGATCTTGAGTGCCAGTCCGCAGGAACATCCTTTCGCTCTTTCTGTCTTTGTGGCTGCTTTCTAAAAAATGTCAGCAGCTATCCTGGTCTTATTGCAGAAATAAACCACTTTCCACTAGCTGCTTTTACTTCAGAACACAGGCATTGTTGTCTCATTTTTGGGTACATTAACAAGCTCGTGCTTTGTAGCTGCCTAAACCACCAGTGTGATGCTCTGATTTTACTGTGCCATTTTGTTGTGTTAGTTTTCTTTTCCCCAGTAACATAGTAAGCCTGAAACAGTCTTCTTTTTATTGAGCCATCCCTGAGAAAGCAAGGAAATGTTTTCTCATTTTAAGGTAGATAGCTAATGAGAGCGCTTTTTTCATTAGGAATATTATTATTATTAATGCCTTTGGTGTGCAGCTCTTAACAGGCTCTTTTATTATAATCATCTGCTGCCATCCGGGGTTCCTGCTGCTTCAGCAAAAGCAAATGATAAATGAAGCAGTGCAAACAGGAATCCTTCCTCCATGCTGTATTACGCTTTAATGCTTTATCAGCGTCGAGTGAAAGTGACATTGTAGTGAACGTACGGACGGAATGGTCAGCCATGTGGTGAATGGTTACTAACCCCTAGATTCTGCCCATCACAGCTGGGTTTTTGTTTTTGTTTTTTGTTTGACATTTAGCACTAGGAAGAGGGAGGTAACTTTTTTACTTACATTCAGAGATGCTGTGCTTTGATTTGCAGCTGCGGCTGAAGGCCTGCTATATTACTGAGAATTTTTCCAGCAATGTTTAAGCCTTTTTAATCTCTCATAAATGCAAAATATGTCAAGTAGTAGGATGCTTTGTCTAAGTTAAAAATCCTTGTGTGTTTTCTCTTATTTGGAAGGTATAGGAATAAATGCACCCTTGTTTCTGCACAATAGAATTCTAACCTCACCATGGTAATTCTGAAACGCTAATCACCAAGACTTCAGCTAGCCTGTGAATTTGCATGCTGGGGAGGAATCTGGACTTTTACTGCTTGCACCCAGATGTCAGCATTGTGCTGGGGAATGTAAGGAGAGCAGATGACTTGTTTTCATATTTTAATTCTTTTGTTGTTGACATCGTCTCTGGGGAGTAGGAGATGTAAGAAAGGTCTAGCATGTTTGTTTAGATGCCGCCATTTGTTAACACAAGTTAACTTCTGATCAGAATGTCTGCCCCCTTGGATCTCGCTCTGTGTAAGGAGGCAATGTGCATGTTTTCGCAGGGATGGGGGGTGTGCGCCATTTCTCATAGAGCAAAACATAACATTGAATGTTGCTCCATTAAGTTTATCAGACCTAGTTTTGATGGCCAGTACAACGGTCTTACTAAGGGCTTGTCTTCACTATTGCGCTATATCGGTGCATCAATGGCGCAATGTTTATGTAGTGCATCCAGGCCTGCCGACAGCAAGTCCATGTTGGCGTCCGTTAGTCTCGAGAGACGATGGATATGCGCCCATGGGGAATGAGTGTCCTCTCCAGGGCGCAAGCCAGGGCAGGGTGATATGGAGGAACAGCTGTTGCCCATGCAGCAGAACCCCCCTCTCCACGCAACTGATGGATCCAAGGGAAAGACAATGTCGATACAACTTGGCACCAGTGGCGTCGCAGGAGTTGCCGGAATGACGTTGAGGACAGTGTCAGACCGCCATCGGGACTCCAACACCGGATTTGGTTTCAGGGTTGACTCCCTTAGCCTTTCCCATGAGTGGGTATTGCCACAAGGCAGCGGAGGTTTTAAATCAGAGTTTTCCTTCTCCTAGGTGGGCTGCCTTCCAAGGCTGATGAGCCCCACCTACCCGCAGCAAGTCCAGACCCCAGGGCAAAACAGTCAATGGTCCCCCTAGAAAGGGGATGGCTGAGATTTATGACACTACTTTTCATCCTATTGATAACACATTAGAACCCACTATGTGTAAGTTGTGGCGTTGCTTGATCTAGTTAACCTTTTTATCGTAATTTTTATTTAAAAAAAACCCCACACATCTGTCCTATCCATCTGGGCCCTTTTAAATCACCAGGCCTCTGGGCAATTGACCCATTTGCCTGTCCCTGTTGGCGGGCCTGAGTGCATTTGATGAAGACGCACTATGCCGATGGGAGAGCACTCTCGTTGAGGTGGAGTATCTACGGCGATGAGAGAGGCAGAAACTGTATTGGCGGAAGAGTGTCTCCCGCCAACATACTGTGGTATAGACACCACTTTAAGTCGATGTAACTTACATCACTTGGGGGTGTGTTTTCACACCCCTGAGTGATATAAAGAACATGAACTTTAGCAGTAGTGTAGACATGCCCTAAGATGTTTCAGGGCACAGCTGGGGAAATAGTTATTGGCTTGTTGGCAGCCCTACTTTGGTGAACTCCTGGGAATCCAGAAGTAGCTTGTATCAGAGTTGTGACTTAGAATCGGTTTGTCTCGTTATCTTATGCTCCATGTGGCCTGACTCCCACTTTCCAGTCTGGCAGTCTTGTCTATGATTGTAACTCCTTGAGGGCAAACAGAACAGGAGAACCAAACTACTTGGCAATGGCGGTGAAAGGGGGGGGGGTGGAAATGCAAGAGCACAGAAATGTTGGGGATTGTTCCCCGAATAACTTGCTTGTAGTGTTGTTTTCTCTAGAGCGGGGAAGATCAGGGATCCCTTTCTCAAAGTTCTTGTGTTTTGATCTCTTCCCCCACTTCTGGATAAACTAGTCCCTCTTGGGCCCCCGAAATAAGGATGTGGGGAAAGAATCACAGGAGATGGCAACCAGCATAACTACATTGACTTCAAGAGAGCAGTGCTGATTGATGCCTGTTGAGAATTTCGTCCCGGTTGTCCAAACTAGCCCCTTAAGAGGAAGAAAAACAGAGGAACTTTGAGGGACCATGTTTTCTGCTGAGAAAATAGTACAGCTCTTTGTGTGTCTTGTGCTGAATGCAGTTAGACAGGAGATCATTGATCGGGTATCGAATAGCATAGCAAGAGACAGGAGTGAGAATTGGAGCCTTACTAGATGATCTTACTCCAACTAATTGATTATAAAAGGGTGCAAAAGGTAATTGTGGTTTAGATGGGGTTGGCAAACATGTCAAGTACCGCAAAATCCTGAACTTCGTGGTAGCCGCATGATGCATTAAGAAATCTAAAAGGGACTTGGGTCACTTCCAGTGAGAGGAAGACAAACACTGATTCTAAAATCTCACTTCACTCTTCCCTTGTGACTTTTGGTTGAATATACCGTGAAAATGTGTTTTCCTTGTCCAAATGCTGTAGCCCTCAGGGCACTGAGGGAAGCTGCCAAGAAGGAAAGCAGACTTGACGCCCACCTTGTCTCTCTAATATACTGGGACCAACACGGCTACAACAACACTGCGTGCAAAGCTAGAAGATGTTAAACATTTAATGATTGTGGTTTTATGCAGCTATTTGAAAGTATCTGATTGGAGCCGTTTCTGGACTCGTGCCTTTGTGGTTGTTTAAAACAGAGTGGTAGGAACTAAATTGATTAGCACAGTGACTCTCTGTTAAATGGAATTAGAGGGAGTCAGGGGGATTAGACAAGAACTAGCAAAGCTTGGGGAGTTGGAGAGGTGGAACTGAGAGAGCCAATGATGGCTGAAGGCTGGCTCAACATGAGGATGTGGGCTGGGCTGGCTTTGTCTCTGTGTGAGTACAGCCAAAGTCAGTGAAAATATGAATTCCTGATAGCCACGTCAGCCTGATCTTATCAGTCCCTTATGGTATTTTCTATCATTCCCAGGCCTTAGAGGACTGCACTTGAATGGCTACTTTGTGCCTAGCACTGCAAATAAAAAACTCCTTTTGTACATATTGGCATCTTGGTGTATGGAGACGTGCATAAACCTGTTTTTCATGGCAAAATACAAATTAACATGGGAACGAGTGAGCAAATAAAATGGCAGGAGAGAAGGAAGTGTCTGCCTCATACAGAGCAGCGTACCCTTTGATCTGGTGGGCAATAATTGGCTGCATTTTTAGATTTAATTATATGACAAGGTACGTAAACTATCCTTGCAACAAAACAAATCTTTCTGACATGAGTCGGTATAATTGAAAATATCTTGTCGTCCCTTTATATAAAATACATATTAGAGTGTAGCAGGGTCCTCTGGGTCAGTCCATTAATCGCCCTGTAAAACGCAGTGATTACTTCTATGGCATGCTGTGGTATTGAGAGGGAACGTGGACTAGTGGCTAGAGATGGGAGGCAGGATTCTTGGGTTCTGTTCCCAGTTCTGGTCCTAGCTTTTCTGTGTCACCTTGGACACCTCCCTTCTACCATCTATCAGATGTGATTTAATAGCGCCGGCTCGTGGGAGGTAATCCCACCAGGTCAGCATTAAGGCACGTTGGCAGGGCTGCTATGAGGCTGCTTGGGCTGTCAGCCTGGCACTAGCCACTGGAACTAAATTCCTGAAGGATAAAGCACACTTTCTGGCATCTTCCAATTGTACATATCTGCCTGGTTTTTATGATTGAATCATTCAGTGCTATTAACCGGGTTTGAGTGCTGATATCTGGTGTTTAAACCAGCATAGTTACAATGTTACCTGAGGATCTAGGCCCCAATTTTAGGTTATTCTTATAAGGGCTGGTCCACACTGGGGGGGAGGGGGGGAGGATCGATCTAAGATACGCAACTTCAGCTATGTGAATAACGTAGCTGAAGTCGAATATCTTAGATCAATTTCAAAAGGTACTTACCCCGGTCCACACGGCACCAGGCAGGCTCCCCCGTCGACAGCGCTTCCTCCGCTCTCGGAGCTGGAGTTCCGGTGTCGACGGGGAGCAGCTGTGGGATCGATTTATCGTGTCTAGACGAGACGCGATAAATCGATCCCAAAACATCGATAGCTACCCGCCGAATAGGGCGGGTAGTGTAGACGTAGCCTAAGACTTAAGTAGTTTAATTCATTTTCCAAAGCAGACTGAAATATTGCCTGTGTGGCGACTGGCCTTTTCCCACATTTAATATATGAATGAAAACTCATCGAGGTTTGAAGTGGAAGCTTTGGCTGGGTGGAAGGGGGACAAAATGTATTTCCCCATCCAGTTCAGAGTAATCCTTTCCCAAGAGAGCTCAGACAGAATGTGCTAAGCCAGTGGAAAACCAATGACCTCCTCACTGGGGCCAAGCTGTCCAGAGCGGCAAGTGCTGACTTCAGACAGAAAAACACAATAGAGGAGCTTGTTTTCGGCTCTGACATTTTCCTTTCACTGATGGATTTTGCTTTTACACAAACATAAAAGTGACTGCAGGGGAAATCAATAGATGTTTGGGTTGGGGTGAAGAGCCAGCTCCTGAGATAAAGTGGAAGCTTTCTCAATGACACAGACATAAAGAAAGGAAATTGGAAGGGTCAAGCTTCCGAACCACAGGCGTGCTTGCTGGCAGCTTGGTTCTTCTCTCGGAACTTGGTATGAATAGCTTTTCCCTGAAGTACAGATAGGGGTTTCCTGAGGTAAGTGTCTGTTGCTCTGTAACTTAGCAGATTGTTCTTCTGCATGCAATCAGGGTGGGGCTAACTGAGGAAAATTCAGCATAATTTCAAAGTTCTCATTTGAGACATGGGCCAAAACTCCAAACTTGTCCCGTTTACTGAGGTTTTGGATCTGAACCGGTTCTGTTCCTTTCATTTGCAAACTCTGGCTGGTAAGACTTGCAGAACTGAAACCGCCAGAGTGCTGGAACAATTTTTATAGTGGTGGTGCTGAAAACCGTTGAACCAAACTGCAAACCCTGTATATGATGGAAACCACTTCAAGCCCGGGGGTGCGGCAGCACCCCCCAGTCCCTGTAGTTCCAGCACCTATGGAACCTGCTGCTGATTTTGGCCATGTTGAGCTCTTGCCTGTTTCTCTTTCGCACCCTCCTTCTGCCATCTGATCATTTTGTCAGCTCATTAATGTAAGGCCCCAGCTGAGGAAGAATAGTCTTGCACTGAAGAGAAGGGAACGAACGGGTTTGGTTCCCAGTTCTCCCATAGACGTCCTGTGCAATTCTGGGCAAGTAATTTAATTTTGTACCTACATCACAGGCTATTGTGAAGCTTCAGGACATAATTCTCAAGGTTCTTGCACCTTATGTGATCATTTATAACTGTACAAAAGGGTTGTAAAATGGTACTTTTCTGATTTGGTACAGACACAAATAACTACATGTTGCAAGGCAGTGCAGTGCTTGAAAATGCTTGGCTCGTACAGTTAGTGTCTATAACCTATTGTAATAGCATCTTGATACTAGGGTGACTAATGGTCTGATGTGCCACCTAAGATAGGACATGCTAAGTGCAAAGAAGTGTTTTTCTGGTTTGAAGTATAATACAAAAAAGTGACCTACAAACATGCACAACTGGGATCTGACTTGAGGATTGTATCTGATAGCAGAGTAACTAACTCCTAAGCAGCCAGCATCATGACTAGCTACAAACACAAACAGAATGCGGCTCGGTTCCAGCATGCAGAATTGGGGTAGGATTTGCTAATTTTTAGTGTCTTTTTTTTTAAATCCTCAATGTGAGAAACCTACCTAGCCTCAAGCTGGCACTCCTGGCGTCTCTTTAGGTGTGCTGCCCAGAGAGCTGGGTGCTTATAAATGTCAGCAGCCCACTTGCTTTCAAGAAAGGAGTGAAAATTCACACTGAAAGAAAAGGAGCAGAACAAGTCTTGACAATATCCCTTAAAACTTTCGGCCAACCCTGTAAAACACAGCACTTTCTCTTTTTCCTTACACATATCCCTGGCTGGCTAGAATTGGTCTGAGGTACTCACTGTTTTATAATTCAGTGAATGTTCTCACTGCATTTAATTTCAGCAGCTCTAGCAAGCCATACTCTAGTTAAGGACCTCTCATTCAGGGTTTCCATGATAAAATACAATATTCATGGATTTATCTGTTGTCCATTTTGCTTTGGGCTTAGCTTTCATAGAATCATAGAAGATTAGGGTTGGAAGAGACCTCAGGAGGTCATCTAGTACAACCCCCTGCTCAAAGCAGGACTAACCCCAACAAAATCATCACAGCCAGGGCTTTGTCAAGCCGGGCCTTAAAAACCTCTACGGCTGGAGATTCCACCACTTCCTTAGGTAACGCATTCCAGTGCTTCACCACCCTCCTAGTGAAATAGTGTTTCCTAATATCCAACCTAGACCTCCCACACTGCAACTTGAGATCATTGCTTCTGTTCTGTCATCTGCATCTTTAAGAGAAGCTCTGGAAGGAATTTTATGTGTTCAGCTCTTTTCAGCATAACATAAGAATGGTCATATTGGGTCAGACCAATGGTCCATCTAGCTCTTCCAACAGTGGCCAATGCCAGATGCTTCAAAGGGAATGAACAGAACAGATCAATCAAGTGATCTATACCCATTGTCCCATCCAAGAATCAGTCTTAGGGACACTCAGAGCATAACATTGCATCCCTGACCATCTTGGCTAATAGCCATTGATGGACCTATCCTCCGTGAACTTACCTATTTCTTTTTTTAATCCATTTATAGTTTTGGTTTTCACCATATCCCCTGGCAATGAGTTCCACAGGTTGACTATGCATTGTGTGAAGAAGTACTTCCTTTTGCTTGTTTTTAAACTTGCTGCGTATTTTGAGTTAGAGGAGCATGGGGCTGTGGGGAAAAGACCTGTCTTATATTTCTTTTTTTATCTCATAGTGCTCAAAAATGACTCTACCCCTTTCCTTAAAGGGGAATTAGGCTGTTTACTGTTAGTCCAATCAGAAGAGACTGCTTAGGTTTTTTTACGTATTAGGTGAATCAGGGGTAGTTGGCAACATTGCTGTCAACTCTTGAGATGTTGTTATTGCTAGTCTCATGATATTTGGTGTCTCTTTTTTTTTTTTTTTTTTTTTTTAAACCCAGCTGCTGGAGTCAGGCTATTAACTGAAAAATCTCTGCTTCCTTTTTTAAGGACACTCATAGCTGCACTTGAAAATGTGAACCCTAAATTCCCCAACACCAGAAGACCTATAAAAAGAAACCTGAATTTGTCTGGTTTAAAAATCATGAGATTTTAAAAACATGTTGTGACTTTTGGGAGCCTGACTTCACAGTACGGGTAACCCCAAGTAATAAAATAATCACAAAGCCCTAAAAATTAACACCTTCAATCAGGATGCCCATTGTGCAATGCCTTTGTGAACAGGGAGGCCACACACCTTTCACAGCCCTGGGCTACACTGGGGGGGGGGGTCGATCTACGATACGCAACTTCAGCTACGCGAATAATGTAGCTGAAGTCGGCGTATCGTAGATTGACTTACCTGGCCGTGAGGACGGTGGCGAGTTGATCGCTGCCGCTCCCCCATCGACTTCGCTTCTGCCTGTCACCGAGGTGGATTTCCAGAGTTGACGAGGAGCGCGTTCGGGGATCGATTAATCGCGTCTAAACGAGACGCGATAAATCGATCCCCGATAGATTGATTGCTACCCGCCGATCCGGTGGGTAGTGAAGACAAGCCCACAGGGTCAGTCAAGTGACTGCAGACTCTGCTCTATTTTTTTAATACAGTTTTACACTCTTACAGGTTCACATGTTTATCTCATTTCCAGTTCAAGCTCTGTAGGGCTTGAAGCTAAGCCAGGAAGCAAGCTCTGAAACCAGGGAGACTTGCTAAATGCCGGTGGGAACACAGAAATTGCCTTACTGGGTCATGCCAGACGTCCTTCTAGACTGTTCTCCAGTCACCGACGGTTTCTCGGACCAGCTGCTTCAGAGGAAGGTTCAAGAAACCCAGCAGCTGTTATGGATAACTTGTCTCGGACAAGTTTCCTCTTCACCACCACTAGTTAGAGGCAGCATGAGGGTTTGTCTCTCATCCAAAATCATTTTTTCAGTTATTTATTACTATATCTCTGGATAGTCTTTTTCATATCAATGCCTATTCCTGTTAGACCAGTGGTTCTCAACTGTGGTCCACCGCTTCTTCAGGGAAAGCCCCTGGCACGCCGGGCCAGTTTATTTACCTGCTGCAGTGGTTTGCCGCTCCTGGCCAATTGGGCTGCGGGACGCGGCGGACAGCACATCCCTCAGCCCGCGCCGCGTCCCGCAGCCCCCATTGGCGTGGAGCGGCGAACCGCGGTCAGTGGGAGCTGCGACCAGCCGAACCTGCCGCTGCGGCAGGTAAATAAACCAGCCTGGTGCGCCAAGGGCTTTCTCTGAAGATGTAGTGGACCACAGTTGAGAACCACTGTGCTAGACTCTTGGCCTCACTGATCTTGTATGGCAATGAGTTCCATAGACTGTGCATTGTGGGGAGTAAGTATCATCCAAGTGTTGCAGTAAATAGTAAGAAGATTGGGAATGCATCAAAGAGAGCATGAGCACTAAGCCTCGTAATCATGAATCACTTAACATCCTTCACGTTAGTGTTGCTATGTTACCATAACTGGACACCCTGTGCAGCCTTATCACAACCGTGGCAGGTTCTAAGTAAAAGCAGCAGGAGACACCTGTTGTTGAGATAGAAATAATGAACTGTTTATACCATGTAGCGGTGTTTAGTTTGGCTAGAATGTTACTATGTGCGGAATGCTATGGGGGTGTGTTTGGTCAGGCTGAAATTCCCTCTTGATAATTGTCACTAGCTTAAGCACCTGACTTTCCTATTATTGAGAAAAAGAATTTCCCCTTCAATTTGGAGCTTTAAGATTGGCATTTACCCTGCGGAATTTAGACAGGGGCCCACCACAATTAGAGATTTACAGGGCAGTACTGTAAAGAGGAGAGAGTGAGTGAGACATGAAAATCTGTGGGGGGTAGTGGGTAAGGGTAGCACTGGGAATCCAGGGCTGTGGGTTTTAGTTCCACTCGTGCCACTGATTGGACAAGTTTGGGAAATACGGTGGTGCTGTAGCCATGTCGGTCTGAGGATATTAGAGAGACAAGGTGGGTGAGGTGATACCTTTTTATTGGATCAACTTCTTGTGGGTGAGAGAGACAAGCTTTTGAGCTTACACAAAGTTCATCTTCAGGTCTGGGAAACTCCCATGGGTCAGGACCTGTCCTCATGCTCTGCCCACTAGCTCAGAGGTGGTGAATACTGGGGAAACTCCCAGACCTGAAGAAGAGCTCTGTGTAAGCTTGTGTCTCTCATCAACAGAAGTTGGTCCCATAAAAGATATCTTTGGGAAAGTCGCTTAACCTAAGGGTTTCAGATGAGGATGTCCTGAAGCTGGAATTAGGCCCCTAAAATTTAAAGTAGCTTGATCTCCCCCACAGCCCCAAACCCAACCCGCAAAGAGGCGCTGATCACTCATCGTTTCATTGAAATCCAGCTGTCAGGTTGTGGGGAGGACTGCTTTTCCCTTGGCCCCTCTTGGATGCTCTGTACAAATCCTGTTTCCTTGGAGATAGAAGAAAAGCATTTGGCCTTGAGAGATGTGCATTACCATACTCCTATCAATGGTGTGTTTATTCGGAAGCACAATGATGGCTTAAAATGTAGCAATGACTACTTTACTGTTCATCGTTTTACTGATAGTTTTCATCACCTCTGAGCCAGTGGGCAGAGCATGAGGAGAGGTCTTTGCCATTAGTCCTCCATACTGATCTGTGAGTGTTGATGATTGAGTAGGTGGGCACTTAAACCAATGAGCTACCTGGATGTTAGCAGGCATTGTATTACTGGAGGTGCTGATTCAAAGATGCCAAACTGAGGTCCTGATCTCTTCTAGACATTAATGGCCCATTTTATTTTTTTTGCCACGGGGGGGAGGGGGAGAGAGGGGAAGGGAGGGGTGTTGCTCCTAGTGTTCCTGCTAAATTCTTATTCCAGTCATTTTTTACTTGCTGTATTCCTGCGGTATTTAAAATGGATACAGTATTTTTCTTCACTTCTTGTTCTGAAATGCTGACTGCTGGGCTGCTATGTTCTGTTAAACCGTGTCTCACTTTCACCGAAGGGTTTAGATGTATTTCAGTGGTAGGTGCTGGTAAAGATTGCAAGGTGTTTTTCATCCAAAATGAGCTGAGGTCTGAGAGATCATTATCCGTTATAGAAATTTGCATTACATATTTAATCAGAAACAAAGCAAGAATCAAGCCTAAAATGAGGAACACGCTGCATTTCCTGTTGATTATTAATATGAAACACAAATCAGTCTGTTTCTTCACCAGTGTTCAAGAACCCATATACCCTTTAGGATTTTGTCAGATTAAAATATTACAGGGTAGCAGTGATCTTGAGCCAGTTATCCACGTACCATTCCTGTCCAGCAAACATCACCTGAATGCTTGAATGTATTCTGCTTGAATGTAAAAAGCTGTTTTTGTTTTTAAAAGTAAATAGGTTGCTATAAAGCAGGGGTGGGCAATCTATGGCATGCGTGACAAAGGTGGCATGCGAGCTGATTTTCAGTGGCACTCACACTGCCCGGGTTCTGGCCACCAGTTTTGGGGGGCTCTGCATTTTAATTTAATTTTAAATGAAGCTTCTTAAACATTTTAAAAACCTTATTTACTTTATATGCAACAATAGTTTATTATATATTATAGACTTATAAAAAGAGATCGTCTAAAAATGTTAAAATGTATGACTGGCACGCGAAACCTTAAATGAGCGTGAATAAATGAAGACTCAGCACACCACTTCTGAAAGGTTGACAACCCCTGCTATAAAGTAAAACTACCCTGGACTCTCACCTGCAAATGAGTGTTTGCTACAGTTCTTGCTTCTGCTTTTGGAAGCCAAAACATGTAGCTGCAGCATGATGTAACAAATCGTCAAGTTATGAAGAACAGTTTACCTAGAAATGTCACTTCTGGTTTGGTGCATAGTGTTTCCTCTGACTGTGCTATGAAAAATGCACCTCTGTCATGAGTGCGTGTTCTAGTAGAAGAGTGGGATACAAATTTCACCATTACATGTGGTAGGATTCCTGGGTTTGTTATCATATGATTTTTTCTGATCACTCACCTACATTATCGTGATATTTCATTTAGAAGACTCTCTTGATTTTAATTCAAATAAAACATCTGGACTATAGAGTTGCTGTGGCCTAGTGGCTCAACCACAGGACTGGTAGTTCTAGTCCTTGCAATGTCATGCACTCTTTGACTTTGGACAAATTATGTATTCTCTGTTCCCAGTTTGTAAAATGATAATACTTATCCTATTTCATTGGAGTGCTGAGAAATGTTATTAATGTGCATACAGCTTTGAAATGGACAGCTTTTGAAAAGGGGGGAGGGATAGCTCAGTGGTTTGAGCATTGGCCTGCTAAACCCAGGGTTGTGAGTTCAATCCTTGAGGGGGCCATTTAGGGATCTGGGGCAAAAATTGGGGATTGGTCCTGCTTTGAGCAGGGGGTTGGACTAGATGACCTCCTAAGGTCCCTTCTAACTCTGATATTCTATGGTTCTATGACAGTGCATGTGGAAATGCTAAGGATTGTGATGAACTGGTTAGTTTGTACATGTGCCACTGCTCCCAGGTGTGCATGGACTGTATGTTTCAACAGCTAACAGACATTTTTCCATTCCTTATTTACAAGAATCCCCTATCCAGGGAACGTGAATGGAAAACATAAGCAACTGTGGCTTTCCTCATCTATGATAAACATATGTGGGAAGGTGATGAAATCAAAGCACTAGACATGCCTATGTTGGGCTTCAAATTTGGGCTGCATATATCCTTGATTTCCCCACCCCCACTGATCTTTAGCATTTGGTGTTCAATTAACATCTAAATAATCTAAACAAAAATATCAGTCTTTGCCTACCAAGTTTATTAGGCTACTTCTATCAAACCTGGCTTTCATAATGTGTGCAGTGTTTCTTCTGTTCGCTATGGAGAAAGTGAGATCATCGTGGACAAGCATTAGCCTAACACCCTAACCAAAACAAGGCTGAGGGGAGATATGATTGCTCTCTATAAATATATCAGAGGGATAAATACCAGGGAGAGAGAGGAATTATTTAAGCTCAGTACCGATGTGGACACAAGAACAAATGGATATAAACTGGCCATCAGGAAGTTTAGACTTGTAATTAGACGAAGGTTTCTAACCATCAGAGGAGTGAAGTTCTGGAACAGCCTTCCAAGGGAAGCAGTGGAGGGCAAAAGACCTATCTGGCTTCAAGATTAAACTAGATAAATTTATGGAGGGGATGGTTTGATGGGATAACATGATCTTGGCAATTAATTGACCTTTGACTATCAGTGGTAAATAGGCCCAATGGTGGGATGTTAGAAGTTACTACAGAGAACTTTTTCCTGGGTGTCTGGCTGGCGAGTCTTGCCCACATGCTCAGGGTTCAGCTGATCACCATATTTGGGGTCAGGAAGGAATTTTCCTCCAGGGTAGATTGGCAGAGGCCCTGGAGGTTTTTCGCCTTCCTCTGTAGCATGGGGCATGGGTCACTTGCTGGAAGATTCTCTGCATCTTGAAGTCTTTAAACCATGATTTGAGGACTTCAGTATCTGAGACATACGTGAGAGGATTATTCCAGGAGTGGGTGGGTGAGATTCTGTGGCCTGCATTGTGCAGGAGGTCAGACTAGATGATCATAATGGTCCCTTCTGACCTTAAAGTCTATGAGAAGCAACTCGGCGTGAGCTCCCAGTGCAATGCAGTGGCAAAAGAGCTAATGTGATCCTTGCATGTATAAAAAGGGAAGTGAGGGAGTAGGGAGGTGGTTTTACTTCTGTTCAACGTTGGTAAGGCTGCTACTGAAATACTATGTACAGTTCTTGTGTCCACATTTTGAAAAGGATGTTGAAAAATTGGAGAGGATTCAGAAGAGACCCACACAAATGACTCGAGGGTTGGAGAGAATGCCTTACAGTGAGAGGTTTAAAGAACTCAATCTGTTTAGTTTTTCAACAAGAAGATCGAGAGGTCATTTGATTGCAGTGTATAAGTAATGTCATGGGGAGAAAATACCAGGGCTCTTCAATCCAGTGGAGAAAGGCAAAACAAGAACCGATGGCTTGGACCTAAAGCTGGACAAATTTAAATGAGAAATTAGGTATGAATTTTTGACAGCGAGGTTGATTAACCACTGGAACAAACTTCCAAGGGAAGTGGTGGATTCTCCATCTCTTGATGTCTTCACATTTATTCTTCACATCAAGACCCGATGCTTTTCTGGAAGAAATGCTTTGGTCAGATACAAGTTGTTGGGCTCAGTATGGGATAATTGGGTAAAATTTAATGGCCTGTGTTATACAGGGGGTCAGACTAGATGCTTGGCCCCTTCTGGCCTTAAACTCTATGAATCTGAGATGTACCAGATAGAACAGGGGTGGGCAAACTTTTTGGCCTGAGGGCCACATTGGCGTTGCGACACTGTATGGAGGGCTGGGTAGGGAAGGCTGTGCCTCTTCAAACAGCCTGGCCCAGCCCCCGCCCACTTCCTGCCCCCTGACCAACCCTCTCAGAAACCCCACCCCATCCAAGCCCCTCTGCTCCTTGTCCTCTGACCACCCCCTCGTGGGACCCCGCCCCTATCCAACCCCCTATCCAACCCCCCCACTCCCTGTCCCCTGACTGCCCCGACCCCTATCCACACTCCCGCCCCTAACTGCCCCCCGGAACCCCCACCCCCTATCCAACCCCCCCTGCTCCCTGTCCCCTTACCATGCCACTCAGAGCAGCAGGGGCTTGTCGCGCGGCCGGAGCCAGCCATGCTGCCCGCGCTGCCCGGCAGGAGTGGCAGGCCAGAGCACTGGCGGCTCAGCGCATTGAGGCTGCGGGAGAAGGGGGACAGTGCGGGAGAGGCAGGGGCTTAGCCTCCCCGGCCGGGAGCTCAGCAGCCGAGCAGGACAGTCCCATGGGCCGGATGTGGCCTGCGGGCCATAGTTTGCCCACTTCTGAGATAGAAGAATCAAAAAATCTGACTTTTGCTATATGAAAGACTGCTTAGTCTCTTGTCTCCTTGATCTTCTATACCAGGGGTTCTCAAACTTCATTGCACCATGACCCCATCTGACAACAAAAATTACCACACGACCCCAAGAGCGGGGATCGAAGCCTGAGCCCTGCCACCCTGGATGGGGGAGGGCCAAAGCCCAAACCCCACAGCCCCAGGTGGGGGAACCAAAGCCAAAGCCCAAGGGCTTCAGCCCCAGGTAGGGAGCCTGTAACCTGAGCACCAGTGCCCAGGGCTGAAGTCTGCTGGCTTTGGCTTTGGCCCTAGGAGGTGGGTCTCGGGCTTCTGCCTTGGGCCCCAGCAAATCTAAGCCAGCCCTCGCAACCCCATTAAAATGGGGTTGGGACCCACTTTGGGATCCCGACCCACAGTTTGAAAATGGCTATTCTATACCAGTCCATGTGCTTGAGTTCTAGTTCCTCCCAATCAGCAGATGGAGGCAGAAAACAGACTTTTGATGTCATACCCTGTTATATAAGATCCTCATAATCTCTCTGCCTTCAGTTGTTTCTGACATGCCTTGGTGTGAAGTTGCTTTGCAGCAAACTTGAGGCACCAGTGGTCTGCAGGCCCTTGTTCCCACATGTACTATATGTAACAACATGGACTCCTCAAAAGTCTTAGTGTTTTGTCTCCGTCTGGTGGCTGGGAGGAACTATGAGTCAAACATCTGTACCAGTAAAGATGATTTCAAAGAAAGGAAAATGATCAAATAATGATAGTTTCCCATCTTATTCCCCCTCTCCACTAAGGAGATAGATCAACTGTTCAGTTGGTGGCAA
Organism: Macrochelys suwanniensis; assembly: GCA_033296515.1. Classification (NCBI taxonomy): domain Eukaryota; kingdom Metazoa; phylum Chordata; order Testudines; family Chelydridae; genus Macrochelys; species Macrochelys suwanniensis. Next base: position 15,049,784 of record CM065775.1, read on the forward strand.
AGTATTTTATTCATAGACTCCACACTAAATGTATTGCACAATACACAACATAGAAAGTTGACTCTTGCCATATTTTTCATTTTAAGTGGTCTCCTACAGAATGTGTGAAGCCTGTCTGCTTAATAATCTGTTCCACCTCGTATTAAGCTCAGACACTCTGGTGACCTCCAGGCTTGAGGAAGAGCTCTGTGAAGCTCAAAAGCTTACTCCTTCCACCAACAGAGGTTGGTCTAATAAAATATATTCCCTCACCTACCTAGTCTCTCTCATATCCCAGGATCAACATGGCCTTAACAACACGGCTATTTGTCGAATACTAAGACATTTCATGAATAATTTGTAGATCCAGGTCAGACGCTAAATCTTCAGAAATGAGACATTCGAATTACTTTTCTTGTCTCTTTGGCAAAATCTAAGCACTCCTGTATAAATTATAGTGTCCCTGAATGCAAGTGCTGGTTCTGATTAGCATTTCAGTTGCAAATCTGGTTCAGTTGTCTTATTTGTTAGAACAGTGCCCTGGAGTGTTGCTCTAGCTAAAGGTTGTGTGTTTCTTTATGTAAGTCTTCCTTTCGCTTGAAGATCTTGTAGCTTTGCCATGAACATTTGCTTGAGCTGCTTGAAGCTTGGAATTAACATGTGCAATCTAGCAGCAACGTTATGTATATTTTTAACCAACTTCCTATAGGGTTGGGATGTTTTTCAGTTTCATTTGCAAGCATAAGGCTAGAGGGGAAATTCCAGTGTCAGTTCCTGTTGCATGTCGAAGGTTTTAGCAACGCTCATGCAAAGCTGTTAAAAAAAAATGTATAGGAGCGTGATCTCTACCAAATCTAGAAGGGCAAAAAACATGTTTACAAAATCCCAGTACTAGCTGAGTGCTGCTTGGACCAGGGAAAATATGACACAGAATGGTGTGATGAGTTATGAACTTACCATGGAATGAATGAAGGCTGCACCTGTGCATTTGTGATGTATCGTCTGTATATGTTAGCATGCATAGGGGGTGACTTGGCTTGCAGTCTAGTCCTGTTGGGTTTGGATCTTGCAGAACCAAAACCTGAGTGTTTTGGATCTGCATCCCATTTCCCCCCCCCCCCACCCCCCACCCCTGCCCCCTTCCCGGCATCCTTCCCTCGACGTTTGAGGAGGTTGCATTGGTTTGCCATTAGTAGCAGCAAGCTAGTAAATGGTGTCTGTGGCCATGGATGTTTAAAAGTTTTTGCAAACTTTAGTTGAAGCGGGGAGGGGGGGCGGAGAAAGCTTTTTCTAGTGTTGATTGTTAAAGAAACGGCCATGGGGAAAAAACTTTGGCCCATTTATATAACGTGTATGGATGGCCTTAAAGTTTTTTAAGAAAAATCTGCTTGTCATTTTTCTTTAGAAATGACCATTCTTGACTTTCCTTTGTGGGGTGGGAGTGAGAGTGTGACAGCAAACCCGGCTGAAACCTCAGCTTTAGCTTTCCCTGGTCTCTGGTGACCGAGGAGGGGATGCTGCTGGGGCTTGGAGTGTCTGTATATTTGCTGATCTTTAGACTTTTTTAAAAAACACGTGCACACCCTTTCCACTTGGGGGGACCTCGTTTATTATTTTTAGATTGATTCTAAGGGGCCTTGTATGTTTCAGGATCTCTGTGTGTTGGACCACAGCCCTGGAGGATGGAGTTAGCTGACCTGATACTGACCACATCTTGGTGATGAATGCGGACGAAAGACCCATCATGTTCAGTGTCACATCAGCTAAATGTCTCAGCAGTGTGTAATCCTGGAGAGCTGACACATTGAAGCTGAACACTACTAGTCCTGGTCTCTACTGGCCTGTCGATATTATGTCAGCTAACACGGTTCCTCATGTAGATAAGATTTAGGAGAGCCCCCCACTTCCTCTCTGCAGGAAATGAGATAACTTACCACATCTGCCCCCACAATGCTATCTTTACCAATTATTATTATTATCCTGCCTGGTGTAACATGCCACCGGGGGATCTGCTGTCGGTATTGATGGTGATTATGGGCTGCCTGAGCTGGTTGTACGTTCTTCCCTGTGTAAAGTGCTTGTCTCCTTAGTTTCTGCAAAGATGGGTGAGGGGTCGCCTCGTGCATTTAGAAATGCTGCTGCTGTTTCTTGCTAATGTCCTAAGCGTTAACTGGTGACGTACAGCAATAGTCCATTACCAGAGTCAGCGTGGTGCAGTTCATCATGACCCACAAACGCTTACTTGCTTGCCACGGGCTCCCCAACGACCTCTAGTGCTCATTTCAGTTTTCTTTGTGCACAGATTCTTGGGCTGTTCTAAACGTCTCCTTGTTGAGAGGTAAATGCCGGTGACAAGGCTAGTTCCTGATTGGCTTCTATTCCCCTTATCACTTGGCTATGCTGAGACGGTCCAGACTATCGGATTGGAAGTCTGAGATGAGGGTTCTATTCCGACTTCTGCCACTGTCTTGCTGAATGGTGTTTGGCAGGTCACCTAACAGCTTTGTGCCTCAGTTTCCCCATCTGTAGACTTTGAGATAATGAACCCCACCTTTGTGGAGCTTTCTTTGCTGGCTTGATAAGTTTAGTTTTCAACATTCAGTAGCACAATACAGTAGTTTAAAATATCTCAAATTTGTTTAACATTACCATCAATATTATTATGCGGATTTTGGTGGCCATTTGGAATATTTGTAATTTCTTTTAATATTCATGTGACATAAAACATTAAAAGAAATTACAAGTATTCCAAATGGCCACTAAAGTCCGCATCATAATATTGATCTAAGGGTTTTTGTAGATGCTCATCACCATAGTATTTAAGTGCTTAATGCTGACAAAAATACTTCCACTTTCCAAAGCATTCTGTGGACATCTACTAATCCTCAGAACATCCCTGTAGTTAAGTATGTAGCATGATACAGAAGGGGAAACCGAGGCAAGAAGGTTAAGTGACTTGCCCAAGGCCAGAGAAGGAATCAGTGTCAGCACTAGGATTATAGTTCAGGGGTACCTGACTCTATCCTGTGACTAATTTGTTTCAGTTACAAATACTTTTCAAGATAACATGGACCAAAAAGCTTCTCCTAGGAGCGACTCATTCAGAAGCCTTGTGAGGAATCAATTTCAGAAAAATATACAAGAAGTAAGTGGCTGGGGCCATAGTTCATCTACCCCACTAATGCTAGCGCCCTCAGTGATACAGGTCTGATAAATGTTTAATGTGACCCAAAGCAATCTCTTTCCTAGCAGTAAAATTCTATCTCCACTTATGAAGCTCAGCAGTTGTTTTATATATTTTGCATGTGCCTCCCTCCTTTCCCCCTAGTTTTATCCATTATCTCCTTGTATGACCTCTCTGTGGCTCACCTCCTCTGATCTCTCTGCCTGGAGTACTTTGCTAGGGTGCCTTGTCATCCCAGCAGAGCCGAGATTAGCCAAACGCTGGATGTCTTGAGGGAGAAGGCTCACAAAGTTACCTTCAGAAAATTAGTGCATGTCAGAGTGCCTTTTAACTGCAGGTTCACTGCTTGTCTCATGCTAGTGCTTGCAGCAGGTAGTAAGTATAGCACAGATTGCAATTTCCTGCAATATCTTGGACAAACCCTATTGAATTAAGTTTGTATCTTTATGGGCCAGGGATTGTATGTACATTCATGGGGGTGGGGGGAACTGCAACCCTCCAGGAACTAAGAACAGTGGAGGAAAATTCACCAAGGTGGTAACACCCTCGGAGAGCTACCGCCACCTGCAGAGAGGCTCACATATACAGGTTCAAACTGGATTCTCCAGGGACCAACAGGTTAAAATAAAAAAGACTTTTGGTTAAATACCCTGAGTTAAAACTGACTCAGGGCCTTCTTTCTGATCCAACAAACGGACAGGACAGTCTGTCCCAGGAGGCCCCAGTCCTCCTTGGGAAGGGTTGGAAGGATGTGGCCCAGGCTGGGTGCTTGTTCTGAGCGAACAGCTATTAGGAACTTGTAACCACCGGAAAAGCCCTGGTGGGGTTTGAAAGGCTGTTCACTGCCCAGAGCCCTTGGCTTATTAGTGTGCATGTAGGTTCCTTGATTGCTTTTAATGTTTTCTCTGCAGTGCTTTCACCTTAAAAATAAATGTGCTTGCTTAGAAAGAGCTGTGGTGGTACCTTTTTAATTGGGCAGTTTCATTGTTTACTGTCTCTGAGGGGAAAAGAAAAATAGGCCTGCTTACACAGCCAGACTTTGCTGGGAATATCACAATGGAGGCAGAGAGCTGTGCAGCCTGGAAATGCCCTGGTGAGGAGGGGGAGAGAGGTGCCTTCACCAAAGGTGGCAGCGGGGGAATCAGAGTCTTGAGAATGGGTGCCATTGGTGGACCATAGAGAGGGAATACAGGTGCAGTTGCCCTGAACTCTGACGGTAACTTTTTCACTCTTGCTACTGAAAGTTAAGAGAAAACGGGGCTATATAAGAGAAAAATCTATAACTTTGTGTCTGAGAATAATATTGGTATAATGGGCATCACCAAGTGGTGCTGTTTAGTGTTCCAAATATTTTTCTTAACGTTTGGAAAGACATGCTGTGCTGTTGGATTTTTTTGTTGCCTCTGTGTAGAGGGAGCTGCATGAGCAGGAGGAGTGCTTGCTCTCTGTCATTGCCTCAAGAATTGATTCTGATCAGAGACAGAGTTGCTCCCTGGAAAGCAAACATTTGATTTTAGGCTCAGATTCCTGAAAGAATAGATTGTCCTACATACTGTTTGATCCCCTGTTATTCCAGGATTGGTATATATGCGTAAATAAAAGTTACACTTGTGTATACCTAGACTCCACATCACTGATTTCTCCTCCACTGAGAGGATGAACTGCCAGGATCCAGAATCTACCTGTCAGCACAAAGAGCTGATGTCTGAAGAAGAGGCAGCAATAATACATGCCAGATAGTACACTAGGAATGTTTTGTTGACTAGAAGTCAAGTCAGTGGCAGTAAATAGCAATCTGTAGCTCTTTCATACGTACTTAATTTTTCTTACCCATGCGCACATGCTCAATGAGCAGCAGGAAATGACCGCGGTTAGGAAACCCATGTAGTCCACTACAGCATATGCAATGTCAGCATTGGTGTCTGCCAGCTGTGTGTGCCTGGGGTGAAATGAAGCCCTGTGATAGTTGTTGGGTAGCTGTGCCAAATAGTTTGGCACAAAGTACTGGAGCCTCGGAACATGAGGATTCCAGCCGACCTATAGTAGAGGAGTGTTTCCACCCACTTCCCTAATTAGTCTTCGGTGCTGCTACTTCCCCTCCCCATGACTCCAAAGTATTAGTCATTTGGATCCTGTTTTAAAAGAGCTGCAGGTCTGTCTTAATGATATGTATTTGATAAGTAATGATAAGTACAGGACTGCATGTGTCACCCGAGAGGAGCTCTCTTGTCCCGATTCCTACACAGACACCTAGTGAGACCGATGAATGAATTAATCATTGAGTGCACTGGGGTCAAGAGAAAGCAATATCTGATATTGCCCTGAATCCTATCTGGCAAATTATTATTGCCACAGTGCCAACAGTATATTAAATGCTTTACAGATACGCAGGAAACAAGATACCTGCACTGAGATGCTTACAATATAAATGGACAGCATGCAAACAGAGGATGTACTGATAAGCACGCTGACTGGCCAACAGTTTAAGAAGTCCTGTGTTCATTTCCCAAGTTTTGTTTGGATTTTTTTCTCACTAACTTTATTTTTCCATGTAGGGAGCGTTAGAATTTAGAAGGTGTTTCGCAAAAAGTGTTTTTAAGGAGGGTCTTGAAAGAGGGGAGAGGTTGAGATTTGGCAGCTCAGGGAAAAAGTTCCACAGACATGGGACTAAGTGGATGAAGAGCAAGAGAGGGTGTGGAAAGTGATAGTCGTTAATCTCGCATGCACCATGTTTTCTTAGAATAACTGTCTCCTGCGGTGTACTTAGAGAATTCCTTTGGGAAGGTTGTTAAACCAAGTGGAGACACTGCAAGAGGCTGGTATGTTTAGTCTCAACTGTAGATTCTTAGATCTCATAAATAAGTAAAGTCAGTCTACATCAGTGCTTGTAAAGGAGATGATTAGGAAAATTCAGGTGGAGCAGATGAAATGCTGTTTCTTCAGTAGGCGGCGCTCTTCTTTCTCAGAAATGGAATTGGGAAAAATCCCGTTTTAGGGAATATGAAGCAGAGCAATAAAAACAAGTGAGAATTATTGACTGTGAAGATATTACTATTCTGCCTGCCTGTTTATCAGCCCCATATCGTATGTGAAATTAGCAAAGATGTCTGTAGGGGCTGTCAGAAAAGCTGGGGCATCCAAACTTCCTCTTTTGTGCTGTAGAGAGCGTGCTGAAAGGAGTTGCAGCATATGCTGGCATCCTCTTGGTGCTGTTGTGTGGGACTGGAGCATTTGAAGTGCATGTTAATTGTGAAGCTCTTTGAAATAATGCGTTCGACTTCCCACATTGGAGAATATCAGTGTGGCATGAAATGACATACGAGAAGATCTAACTAAATCGAGTTTGCCGCTAGTTGATTTAGCACCACCAGGGCCTGAAAGCCCTTGATGATGAATGGTGGCGGGATTGAAACTCCATGTTTTTGGACAGGAGATAAAGCAGAGTGAGAGGAGACTTTGTTTTACCTAAAATGATTATATTTAACCTGTATTTTTAAAATGCTGTGATGTTGCTTAAAACAATCCTGGGTGCCAACAATAAGAATGTGCCATATCATGACTATAGCGCCTGGAGGCACAGTCAGGATAAAGTCCCCATTGTGCTAGGTGCTGTACAAATACGGAACAAGAAACAATTCTTTCCCCAAAGGATCTGCAGTCTGATTTAAGGTAGGACGAAACAAGTGGGTGTAACAATGAGTCTACAGTAATGGGGGAGGGAGGACGACCATAATGTTGGTAGGTAAATGTGGTTGCTGTGTTGCATTTGGCCTGTCCTTTCACATCCCAACTCTTAGAACCTAGGAGTGATGTCTTCAAAGAAGCAGCACTGCAAAGCTTCTCAGCCTTATCATTCCCTTTAAGAGAAATACAAACTAACTGAGTTTACAGAACTCCTTTCACATGAGATCAGCACAAATGCCTTCCAATAACATATGGCGAACAGCTTCACACAATTATGATTGACAGTATCTTTAAAAGGCCAGACATTACTTTAAGTAATCCCAGATTCCAAAACACAGGCCGTATACTTAATGCCTCTAATGGTCTTTGATTTAGAGTGAAAATTGGATAAGAGGCTTGGAGTTTTCTTGGGCAGTTTTGCTACTTTCCCTGTTCGTTCTGCTATGTTCTCTGACGAGTATTCCAGCGCAAGGCTCCTGATAGGTCAGGGCCGAGGCAGTGTTAGGAAGATTTCGCTGTCCATGTTGTACCTATTCTGTGACTAACAGAAGATTCTGTCTCCAGATCTATCACTCTGGCCCCTTTCCCAAACGATAAATTCACTTTGAAAGGGAAGATATCCCACAACAGTAACAAACTCTCTAGGGCCAACACTTTAAAACTAGCCTTCTTGGGTGCCTAGATTGCACCAAGTATCTGACTTTCAGAGGTGCTGAACTCCCACAAAAATCAGGAGAAGTCAACTATGTGTTGGTAGGTTTTCAAAGACCATTGAAAGCATTAATGGCTAGGCTGGTAGACCAGTAGTAGGGGCTACGGATTTGTTGTTTGTAGTATCTATCGGTTGTTTACAATACTGTGTGAATTGTGCATGTAATAGGCTACTCACCAACGTTGGCCTCCCTATCCCTCTCACTGATAGCTACGCTGGCTTGTTGCATCCCATCTTAAATTGAACTGTAGTTTTTCTGGAGGAGGGTCCATCATACTATGGGCTTGTCTACAATACGGCTTAAGTTGATGTAACATACATCGCTCAGGGGTATGTAAACACCCCACCCTTCCCCGAGTGACGTAAGTTACATTGATTTAAAGTGGTGACTGCACTGTGCTCTGTCGGCGGGAAACGCTCTCCCGCTGATGTAGCTTCCGCCTCACATCGAAGTGGAATTACATCAACGGGAGAGCGCTCTTCCGTCGGCATAGCACGTCTTCACCGATGTAGCGCAGTAGTGAAGACAAAGCCCTATGTAAGGGCAGTGCCTCGCACAATGGGGTTCTGACCCTCACTGGAGCTGTTGGGCACTACTGATGCAAATAAATAATTATGCCCTTTAGCACCAACGACACTTTACGTAATATCTGAGGCTTTTAAAATATAGGGACAGACGAGTATAATTATTGTAGCAATATTCATTCGAAGTCTTTTCTAGCTCTGGTTACTAGAGCTGCTACTTGAGCTGTTGCTCAAAATAATTATATTACAACCACCCCACCTCTTCACATATGTGTATCTGAGGCATATCCCCCTCTGTTTGTTTAGGAGAATGATGCATCCCTTTAGGTCTAGGCATATATTTGGTGAAAAATATACTAATGACAGACCCCAGGGTTCAGGATACAGAGCTAGAAATGGGCAGTGCAAGGATTGAGGGATCCCCTCGCACAGGAAGTTAGCTGAGAATTGATGTGCTCATTGCATTCAAAAGGAAAAAAGCTTGCTATTCAGGAGTACCTCTGTGAGCCCCCAGGATAAGCCACCCTGGGCAAGGATGACTGCAAAACGGCTGTGAAAATTCACCATCTCAGGATCAAAAATTACACTCCCACCCTTTGTCATGGTGATTCATGATGAAGGTCTGTGTGTAGGGAGAAACAGAGTCATAGCGTACTTGCTTGTCAAATACAAATGCGCTCATGAGGCAAGTGAGGAAGTGGAATTTTTGCAAGGCTGATTTGACAGTAGCCAGAGGGTAGAAGGAAATTATAAGAGGTAGGAAAATCGCCTTCACCAACTGCAGTGTGGTGGTGGGAACTCCCGAGAGCCTGTTTTAAGAATGTTGGTGCTTGCTCTGTTCAGTATCCCAAGCTAGATAAACTACACCCTTCCTGCTGCTTTCTTCAGAAAAACCACACCTGTTTTCTTTTCAAAGCCCCTCCCCCTCAAAGAAACAACCCTCGCCAAACAGGTTTGTGCTAAGTAATTTAGCACTTGGATTAGGAACCTCTTGATGCTCTAAGACCCAGGCATTTCTGGAGCCCGGCCAAAGAGCATGTGCGTCTGAAAGTTTAAAGCTGCTAGGAAATGAGTGCACACAGTGAAATCCCTGCTGGGCAGCACATCATAAGTGATTCACGTCTGGACCCAAGAAATCACAAGCAGCCAAGGTGAGCTTGCCTAGCTTAGGGCAGGGCTGCATTCAAGGTTCCTCTTCTACTGTATGTTCCATTCTATGCATCCGATGAAGTGGACTGTAACCCACAAAAGCTTATGCTCAAATAAATTTGTTAGTCTCTAAGGTGCCACAAGTACTCTTGTTCTCTTCTACAATGAATAGCAAGTTTAAAAAGGGAGGGAGGGGAAAGCTGTGTGAATTTAGGGCTGGTGAAAGGTGCTTCCCTCTCTTGGAGCTCACCCAGCTCTGGAGAGTGATTTATTGCAGGCCCAAGTGGGGAGATAATGATGGGAGCCCCTTGCTATATTACTGGCAGCACCTCACTGGGACTAGAACAGCAGAGAGCCTGAAAGCCCCTGGGTCAAGCCAGGGTTCTCAGGGCTTCCAGCCCTAGTGCACTGACAGGGAACCTGGGAGCCATGGTTGAGCTTGGAAGCTGGAGTTTTCAGGTTCCCAGCTCTAAGGCAGAGATCCTGGAAGCCCAGGGTTCACTGACCCTGAGGCAATCTGTATGGCAGGGCAGCCCCAGAGGTGCCAAACCTAGAAGCCCTGAGGTGCCCATCAGCCCATCAGGAGAGCCTGCAGTAAACCCGATAGATTTCCAGTGGAACCAGGCCTGTGTTTTATTGGAAACTCCTCGAAACAACAATTGTTTTGTGGAAACGTGTTTTGACAAATTGATATTTTCTGGCAAAAACTTGGTTGGTTGGGAATGTTCCCAACCAGCTGTAGCTGTACAGAAGTGTGTGCTGAAAACATGGCTGCTGTCACCTCAGGGATGGACCGCTAGAGGACGAGCAGATGGCCTACCACACTGTGAAACCAGGGCTTGGTCTAGGCTTAAAATTTTGCCGACATAACTATGTTGTCCATAAGTGGTTTAAGCTATACTAGCAAGTCCTTAGCAGACACACCCAAAAGGTCACATTTTGACCCATCGTGGCACGAGTGAGCACACGGGGCGGTCACAAGGAGCCTGCATTCTGTTCAGCAGAGGGTCGGTACTAGTCCTGTGCTGCTGCTGGACACACGGGAGGGAGCTGTGCTTGACAGGGCCATATCCTCAGTCCTTCTGCACCGGCCAGCAAAGTGCATGCAGTGTCTAGTCCCAGGATGGTGTAGCAGTCACATCCCCTGTGTCCCTGGGGGCATTGTGCTTCCCTGAGAAGCATTTGATGGGACAGTGCAGCTCTGTGTTGCTCCTACCTACCGATGCATGCAACTGTTGAGTCCTAAGAGAGTAGGTTTGCAGCATGGCTGTCTCCTCCTTCCTTATCCCTGCTCTATCCCTCTGCATGACCTTCAACGAGATTTCCCCTCGCTGCAGTTTCTGTGGTGTGGGAGGGCACCTATGACATGACGTAAATCTAAGTCAGGCATTGCTGATGGTAGCACTTCTCCAGTGTGCCAGGAGATTATGAGCTGTGGATGGGATGCGCTGTGCCTTCGAGATAACCTAATGTGGGAGGTTTAATGATGCACCCTTTGGCTTTTAACACTTTTCAGTCTTTCTGTGGTATGTGCTGTCTCTTATTTAGGCCCTTTCCACTTGTTCCAAATGTGTTGGCAGCAGCTGTGTTCCCAGTTTCAACTCTAGTGCGGGCAGATTTTAGCCACTGGGCTGATCGTAGGATCATCCTGTATAGTAAAACTTTTCTCTCTAAATACATGGTCGTGTCTGAGAACTCTCTTACATTTTTACTTTCATGAAACCCTGATAGATTTTTACTTCCTGAATTAACATCTCATTGGCTTTACTCCCCTGAATGTGATACTATTTAAAGTGGTGTTGTTGATTGGCTATAATTACATGGGTTTTCACCTGTGGAGAGGGGGATTCTGCTGCATGGGCAACAGCTGTTCCTCCATATCACCCTGCCCTGGCTTGCGCCCTGGAGAGGACACTCCAGCTTTGCTTCACAGCATCGACACAACACGGGAAGCAACAGTTTACATTCCCCATGGGCACATATCCATCGTCTCTCGAGACTAACGGACGCCAACAACAACAACATTGTGCTCGAAGCTAAATGTGTCGCCTAAATTCTTAAGTGGTGGTCCCTAAAGTTAGTCACCTAGGATAGATCTTTCAGAAGTGCCCAAGTTCCATCTTCAAAAGTGACTTGAAGACACAAAGGAGCCAAAGTCCCGTTGACTTTTAATGAGATTTAGGCTGCTAAGTGCCTGTCAGTTTTGACATGGGACTTTGGCCTCTGAGTCATTTATATGCTCTTGAGACCTTTAACCCTAAATCCTAAAATAGCATCCTGATTCCCTCCCCCTTCCCCCCAAGTTATTGACTACTGCAACGTCTGTTGTGCTTGGTGGGATTTTTGGCTGCTTCAATGCATCTGAAAATCAGGCCACTATTTCTATGGGTTTAGTACCCCACATGTGAAAACGTTGGCCTAAATTTGTTCTCCGGTGTGTGTATTGTGGATAAAACTTCCCTCGCAGGGATGTTCTGAGAATTAATTAATATTTGTAGTTCACATTGAAAATGAAAAGAGCTAAGTGCAGAGTACTTTTTATGCCCCTTTGCCAACTCTTCAGGGAGGAAGACTTGAGATGTCAAACTAGCTTTAGGTTACAGTGTAGTTGCCGTGTTAGTCTGTGTCAGCAAAAAGAAAATAAGAAAGAAATAAATACTTGTGGCACCTTAGAGACTAACAAATTTATTTCAGCATAAGCTTTCATGGGTTGGAACCCACTTCATCGGATGCATGGAATGAAACAAGCAGAATTCATTGCAGTGGATTGTGTAGATTTTAACTAATGTGGAACTGCCTGAATACCTAACAACATTTAAATAGGTTTCATCTGGGTTCTCTTTTAAGTCAATTGCTCATTTCCAGTGATTAGGACAAATGGAGGGAAATGTTGCCTGAAATTGCAGGGATTTTTGTGTTTCTTGCTCAGTTCACTCTTACGGGGATTGGAGATGCCATTGTTCGAACAGGATTTATCCCCTCCAATGGGGTAGCCTTTACAAACTGTCCTACGCTGGAAATCCATGCGTCAGATTACAACCAAACTAAATGACACTTCGGTCAACTGGGGACAAGCAGATGAAGGACAGAGAGATAATTGGAGAGGTGCTAACATATTGCTCTTCCCACTTCACCGAGGGACCTTCGAAAAAGAGCTGCTAATCAGATCAGACTCTTATGCTTTTCATTAAAATACAGGGGCAAATCATGTTGGCTCAAGTCAGTGCCGTGAACTTCCTTTGACCACTCCTTTGTATAGACTGCTCGGATACCATGGTGATCAGTGCAGTAGAAAACCCTAGATAGATTTGGGAGCAGCAAATGCAGGATCGGTCCCAAATGAAGTGTCAGATTATTTTAGCAGCAGATGTATGTTTAATTTAAGTGGAAAAGATAAAGTTGGTGTTTTCAAACTCTCTGGCAGTGAGGTTCTTGAAAGGAGTCACTCGTCTCCATCCACCGATTAAAGAGCTGATTCCTTTGTGGGACCTTCATACTGTCTTAGCCGCTCTTATGGGACCTCTGTTCAAGCAACTTCTTTCTCCCGTCTGTGTCAGAAAACTGCCTTCCTGTGGTGAGAACAGCTGCTAGGAGGGTGGGTGAGTTGCATGCTGTGCAGGAGCCCCCTTGCACTCTATTTTCTGCACCCTAAGTTTTTATCTAAAGTGCTTTTCCAGTTTCACTTGAACCAACCTACATATTTTCCAGTGTTCTTCCCTTAGCTGCTGTGACGGCTTCCCTGGGGTGCATGGAACTGGGGTACTGCTGAGCCCTCTGTCTTACCAACCTGGGCTCCCTCTCACACTGTGATAATGTGACAAGCTGCAAACCCCTCCAGGTCCTGCACTCACACAAACATTCACAGGCAGGGACATACCCAGCTGTGTTGCATGAATGCTTTCCCCAGCCACTCATGAACCAATAATCGAGAGGCTCCAGCCAGTTCCCGCCAGCCTAGGACCCCAGAGCTGTACCGTCCAGTCCGCCCCTCCATCAATGTGGAGAGGACAATGAACCAGCCCCTGTTCCTGAGCAGATTTCCCTTTACACTTCAAACACCACACTGTTATAGGTAAAAAAAAAATAGATTTATTAACTACAGAAAAATAGATTAAGTGATTATAAGTCATAGAATCATAGAATCTCAGGGTTGGAAGGGACCTCAGGAGGTCATCTAGTCCAACCCCCTGCTCAAAGCAGGACCAAACCCAATTAGATCATCCCAGCCAGGGCTTTGTCAAGCCTGACCTTAAAAACCTCTAAGGAAGGAGATTCCACCACCTCCCTAGGTAACCCATTCCAGTGCTTCACCACCCTACTAGTGAAAAAGTTTTTCCTAATATCCAACCTAAAGCTCCCCCTCTGCAACTTGAGACCATTACTCCTTCTTCTGTCATCTTCTACCACTGAGAACAGTCTAGATCCATCCTCTTTGGAACCCCCTTTTAGGTAGTTGAAAGCAGCTATCAAATCCCCCCTCACTCTTCTCTTCTGCAAGCTAAACAATCCCAGTTCCCTCAGCCTCTCCTCATAAGTCATGTGCTCCAGCCCCCTAATCATTTTTGTTGCCCTCCGTTGGACTCTTTCCAATTTATCCACATCCTTCTTGTAGTGTGGGGCCCAAAACTGGACACAGTACTCCAAATGAAGCCTCACCAGTGCCGAATAGAGGGGAATAATCACGTCCCTCGATCTGCTGGAAATGCCCCTACTTATACAGCCCAAAATGCCGTTAGCCTTCTTGGCAACAAGGGCACACTGTTGACTCATATTCAGCTTTTCGTCCACCGTAACCCCTAGGTCCTTTTCTGCAGAACTGCTGCCCAGCCATTCGGTCCCTAGTCTGTAGCAGTGCATGGGATTCTTCCGTCCTAAGTGCAGGACTCTGCACTTGTCCTTGTTGAACCTCATCAGATTTCTTTTGGCCCAATCCTCTAATTTGTCTAGGTCCCTCTGTATCCTGTCCCTACCCTCCAGCGTATCAACCACTCCTCCCAGTTTAGTGTCATCTGCAAACTTGCTAAGGGTGCAGTCCACACCATCCTCCAGATCGTTGATGAAGATATTGAACAAAACCGGCCCCTGCACCGACCCTTGGGGCACTCCACTTGATACCGGCTGCCAACTAGACATGGAGCCATTGATCACTACCCGTTGAGCACGACCATCCAGCCAGTTTTCTATCCACCTTACCGTCCATTCATCCAGCCCATACTTCCTTAACTTGCTGGCAAGAACACTGTGGGAGACTGTATCAAAAGCTTTGCTAAAGTCAAGAAATAGCACATCCACTGCTTCCCCCTCATCCACAGAGCCAGTTATCTCATCATAGAAGGCAATTAGGTTAGTCAGGCATGACTTGCCCTTGGTGAATCCATGCTGACTGTTCCTGATCACTTTCCCCTCCTTTAAGTGGTTCAGAATTGATTCCTTGAGGACCTGTTCCATGATTTTTCCAGGGACTGAGGTGAGACTGACTGGCCTGTAGTTCCCCGGATCTTCCTTCTTCCCTTTTTTAAAGATGGGCACTACATTAGCTTTTTTCCAGTCATCCGGGACCTCCCCCGATTGCCATGATTTGTCAAAGATAATGGCCAATGGCTCTGCAATCACATCGGCCAACTCCTTTAGCACCCTCGGATGCAGTGCATCCGGCCCCATGGACTTGTGTTCGTCCAGCTTTTCTAAATAGTCCCGAACTACTTCTTTCTCCACAGAGGGCTGGTCACCTCCTCCCCATACCGTGCTGCGGAGTGCAGCCGCCTGGGAGCTGACCTTGTCTGTGAAGACAGAGGCAAAAAAAGCATTGAGTACACTAGCTTTCTCCACATCCTCTGTCACTAGGTTCCCTCCCTCATTCAGCAAGGGGCCCACACTTTCCTTGACTTTCTTCTTGTTGCTCACATACCTGAAGAAACCCTTCTTGTTACTCCTAACATCCCCGGCTAGCTGCAACTCCAAGTGTGATTTGGCCTTCCTAATTTCACTCCTGCATGCCTGAACAATATTTATATACTCCTGCCTGGTCATTTGTCCAATCTTCCACTTCTTGTAAGCTGCTTTTTTGCATTTAAGACGAGCAAGGATTTCACTGTTAAGCCAAGCTGGTCGCCTGCCATATTTACTTTTCTTTCTACACATCAGGATGGTTTGTTCCTGCAACCTCAATAAGGATTCTTTAAAATACAGCCAGCTTTCCTCGACTCCTTTCCCCCTCATGTTATTCTCCCAGGGGACCTTGCCCATCAGTTCCCTGAGGGAGTCAAAGTCTGCTTTTCTGAAGTCCAGGGTCTCTGTTCTACTGCTCTCCTTTCTTCCTTGTGTCAGGATCCTGAACTCGACCATCTCATGGTCACTGCCTCCCAGGTTCCCATCCACTATTGCTTCCTCTACTATTTCCTCCCTGTTTGTGAGCAGCAGGTCAAGATGAGCTTTTCCCCTAGTTGGTTCCTCCAGCACTTGCACCAGGAAATTGTCCCCTACACTTTCCAAAAACTTCCTGGATTGTCTGTGGACCGCTGTATTGCTCTCCCAGCAGATGTCGGGGTGATTAAAGTCACCCATGAGAACCAGGGCCTGTGATCTAGCAACTTCTGTTAGTTGCTGGAAGAAAGCCTCGTCCACCTCATCCCCCTGGTCTGGTGGTCTGTAGCAGACTCCCACCACGACATTACCCTTGTTGCTCACACTTCTAAATTTAATCCAGAGACTCTCAGGTTTTTCTAAAGTTTCATACTGGAGCTCTGAGCAGTCATACTGCTCTCTTACATACAACGCAACTCCCCCACCTTTTCTGCCCTGCCTATCCTTCCTGAACAGTTTATATCCATCCATGACAGTACTCCAATCATGTGAGTTATCCCACCAAGTCTCTGTTATTCCAATTACATCATAATTCCTTGACTGTGCCAGGACTTCCAGTTCTCCCTGCTTGTTCCCCAGGCTTCTTGCATTTGTGTATAGGCATTTAAGATAACTCACCGACTGTCCTGCTGTCCCAGTATGGGGCAGGAGCCCTCCCCTCTTGCACTCACCTACTTGTGCTTCCTCCCGGTATCCCACTTCCCCACTTACCTCGGGGCTTTGGTCTCCTTCCCCTGGTGAACCTAGTTTAAAGCCCTCCTCACTAGGTTAGCCAGCCTGCTTCCAAAGATGCTCTTCCCTCTCTTCGTCCCCTTCCCATCTCTGCCTAGCACTCCTTCTTGGAACACCATCCCATGGTCAAAGAATCCGAACCCTTCTCTCCGACACCATCTGCGTAGCCATTCGTTGACTTCCACGATTCGACGGTCTCTACCCCGGCCTTTTCCTGCCACAGGGAGAATGGACGAGAACACCACTTGCGCCTCAAACTCCTTTATCCTTCTTCCCAGAGCCACGTAGTCTGCAGTAATACGCTCAAGGTCATTCTTGGCAGTATCATTGGTGCCCACGTGGAGAAGCAGGAAGGGGTAGCGATCTGAGGGCTTGATGAGTCTCGGCAGTCTCTCCGTCACATCACGAATCCTAGCCCCTGGCAAGCAGCACACCTCTCGGTTTTCCCGGTCAGGGCGGCAGATAGATGACTCAGTCCCCCTGAGGAGAGAGTCCCCGACCACCACCACCCCCCTCCTCCTCTTGGGAGTGGTGGTCATGGAACCCCCATCCCTAGGACTGTGCATCTCATGCCTTCCAGTCAGTGGAGTCTCCTTCTGCTCTGTTCCCTCAGATGTATCATTCACTCCACTCTCTGCACTAGTACCTGTGGAGAGAACATGAAAACGGTTGCTCATCTGAATATGCGTTTCTGGTACATGGACTTGTCTCATACTCTTTCCTCTTCTGGAGGTCACATGCCGCCAATTATCCTCACTGGCCTTCTGTCCCCGCTGCGTAGCCTACTCTGAATCCTCAGAACACTGTGCCCGCTGAAGCCGATCCTGACGTCTATCCAGGAACTCCTCATTTTCTTTTATGGAACGTAGGGTTGATACTCGTTTCTCCAGACCTTGAATCTTCTCTTCCAATATGGAGATCAGCTTGCACTTTGTACAGACAAAGTCGCTTCTATCCTGTGGAAGAAAGACAAACATGGCACATCCTGTGCAGGTCACGACAGCAGATCGCTCAGCATCCATAGTCCCTTCCTTCGAAGAGTTTCCTCACTTGTGGCAGAAGCTACTCAGGGAAACCTGCAAGGGGGATGCCGCAGTAGGCTCTCTCCAGGTGAACTCCCAGGCTAACTCCACCTGTTTGCTTCTCTGCTATTCGCTGCTCAGCTGGTTCGCAGCTGACTGTCTTTTTAGAAGAGCCTGGAACAAAGCACTCCCAATTCACACTAGTCAAACAGGCAATCAAACAATCAAGCACACGGTCAAACTGTCCCCACCACAGATACTCACTCCCCTGTCTGCAGCCCCCTGGTTGCTCAGCCTCTGCCTTTAGTTTGGGTTAAAGGAGTTAGGAATGGCAAGGATAGCTTGCCCCCTTCGCACTCCCCTCTCAAACTCCCCTGTTCGCAAAGCTCCCTGGTCGCTTGCTCACTGCTTTATAAAGCCCTGGCCTGCCTGATTGATTAGCCCCGCCCCCTGGTGTAGAAGCTCACAGCTTCCAACTGCCAGCCACAGCACACGGTCCTGCAAACAAACAAACGAATGAACAGACAGACAGACACAAGTACCCCCAAACACACACTACAGACAGCCACTTACCCCAAGGGTCCCCCCAAGTCATATGTCTACAGATCAAAGTAGATTACCTAAGAAATAAAACAAATTTGCAATCTGAATTGTGTTAACCAGACAGGATTTGACTCAAGCAGTGTCTCACCTTGACAGACAATACACACAGGTCACAGATCTTCCGTACACAGGCTAGAAATCCCTTCAGCCTGGGACCGCCTCCCCAGTTCAGTCTTTTTCGCTAGATGAGTTTCCTTTATATGGCCAGGGGCGAGGCTAGTGCTGCGGGACATGAGTGCCGCCCGCATACTAGGGTATTGCTAGGCCACGTTCTCTGACTCTGGCGTGCTGACATGCACACACCTAAGTAGAATACACATCTGCATCATATCTTGAAGAACAACAGTTAGAGGCAGGTAACCGGTTTTCCTCAGATATTGTAATGAAGTAGATCGTTGGTTCTTGTCTTTGCCATACCATCAGCCCATGTCCAACAGGAAAAAAAATGTGGAGCCCTAGGGAGAGTGGTTGTGACCCCTTGAACTCTATTCATGACTCCCCTGTCAAATGGAGCAATCTTGTTATCAGACTCCCTGCTGCAGCATCTGTTTTTCAGTGAAGCCTGCACATCTAAGTGAATAATCCGAAAGGCTGTAACGCACTCAACAGAAACCCGAAGGAGAAAACTCAGTTCTCATTGAGTAGGTCAATGTGCAAAAGAATGTATTCAAATAGCTACCATACGTTCAAACAACAGAAGCCCTGAATTACCAGTGATGGTTCAGGTATGAGCCATCTACAAAGAGGAACCCAAAACTTAACTGAACCTAAAGTTAAGCACGTGTAACTTTTTAGATAGCCACTGGCGGGGAGGGAGGGCAGCGTACAATCAGGAGTTCTTAAGGACAAAGTAACTACCTAGTTTTTCCATTTCCAGAGCACTTTCAAAATATGGATCTTCCTGAAAGTGTAATAAATATTTGTATCCAGTTTACAGGTGGGGAAGTCGAAACTAGAGTTGGGTGAAATTTATTCAGATAAATAATTTATTTGCCAAAAGATGCAGTTTCAGTCAACCTGGAATAATTCATAAATTTGACCTGAAGTTTTTTGGGAGTGGCGGGGGAGGGAGAGGGGGAGTGGGGTGGGGGAGTAGGGATGTGTTGTGTTAAATTCACATCTCCTACCTCCCACCTCGGTGCCTTTATCACCAGGCTACAGAATCATATTCTCTCTCTCTCTCATCTCCGTCCAGGCCCAATGAATATTTAATATTTGTACTAAGTGGAACAGCTTCAAAAGGAGAGATTGAGAACACCCCAGCCTATTGCCGTGTGGTTAGGGCACTCACTTAGCAAGGGGGAAGACCTGAGTACTAATCCCTGCTCCAGAGTGGGGAATCAAACCTGGTCTCCCACATCCCAAGCTAGTGCCCAACCAAGCGCTTAATTTGTAATGAGAGGTGCCAAGGCTCAGCCCTGGCAAGCCCTGGCACAAATTAAGCCCAACCAGTGGGTAAGAGTTTCACACACCTCACTGTGATTGGTTCCCCTGGGGTGCCACCTGGAACTGGGGTGCCACTGATCCAGGGACCCACCAGCCTGGGCTCCCTCTCACACTGTGCTGCTGTGACAAGTTGCAAATCCCTCCAGCCTGCACTTTCACCAGCATTCACACAGGTAGGGACACACCCAGCTGCAGTTACATTCAGGCTCTCTAACCAGCAGCCTCCTAGCTCACAGGACCCCAGAGCAGCACCGTCCTGCCCTTGTCAAATCTGGCCAGCCTCTCCCTCGATGTGAAGAAGACCATGCACACTTGTGACCAAGCTGAGATTTGACCCAGGCACCTTAGTCAAAGGCACATTGGTTTGGATTAAAACATAAAATACGTTTAACTACAAAAGGATAGATTTTAAGTGATTATAAGTGATAGTAAACAGATCAAAGCAGATTACCGAGTAAATAAACAAAACACGCAAGCTAAGTTTAATACACTAGATAGGTAGGATATGAATTAGCAAATTCTCATCCTGAGCGATAAACAGACTGGCAGATTCTTAAGGCACAAGCTGCCTTTGCTTGTCTGCTTGGGTTTCCCAGGTTTTCATACACAGGCTAGAAATCCCTTTAGCCTGGGACCATCACTTTCCCTCAGTTCAGGATTTGTTCCTCTGGTGTTTCTAGATGTGTTGTAGGGAGAGTGAGGTACCCACATGATGTCATTTCCCCCCTTTTATATCTTCTTCCCACTTGCTGGAAAGCTCTTTTCCTGGGACCTGGGTCAAACAGTTCCCAGTGTGTAGTGCTATCTCTGAGAGGTTTCTGTTGTACTCAGTTCCTGGGGTAATGCTTGTGCATTTCCATTAATAAGCCATTAACATTGTTTTGCCTTTTTACTTTTGTACCTGAAAGGCTGCTTTTGGGTGTTTTCAACCTCAGGACATGTTTGGGGGGAGGGATAGCTCAGTGGTTTGAGCATTGGCCTGCTAAACCCAGGGTTGTGAGTTCAATCCTTGAGGGGGCCATTTGGGGATCTGGGGCAAAAATTGGGGATTGGCCCTGCTTTGAGCAGGGGGTTGGACTAGATGACCTCCTAAGGTCCTTTCCAACCCTGATATTCTATGATTCAGTAACACATATATAGCCTAACTTCACATGCAACGATAGTACATACAATCCAACAAGATATTAATGTCCAGCAGATCAAGACTTTTAGAATGATACCTCACAAGGGATACTTTGTATAAAACATATCCTAATAACATGTCAGTGGTGAATATTGGGATGCCAGGGTGTTACACACACACGGTCTGCTGTCCCGAAATGGACTCTTTCATCATGTTGACAAATTCCATATAGTTTTAGAACCGAATACTTTCCCTGATTTTTTTGTTTTTTTGCCAGAACCGAAAAATCAATTATTCTCCCAACTCTAGACAAGACGGAGAGAGGTTATGTGGCTTTCTCAAGGTCTCAGGGTCTGTGCCAGATCCAGGATTAGAACTCTGGAAGTCTCACCTTCCAGTCTACTATTCAGACCATTAAAATGTGCTGCCTTATCTCAGTTGAATCAAATTCTGTTTGAGGCTGTTGCTTTAAAAAAAAATGCAATTTGTATTGCCAAGAAGTGCCAGCCAATAACCAGGACCCCTTTATGCTGTTTTTATGCTTTATAGAAAGTCCTCTCCCAGAAAGAGTTTGCAATCTAAATCTAAATATGCAAAGACAAAAGTTGGAGGAAAGGAAGTAGTATTCACTGGGGAAGCTTTTAGAGCAAAATGTGGATTTGTTTGGGAAAACTTCACAAAAAGTATTTGTATTGGCAACTATTTCTTGTTCCATTGCTATAAACTGGATGAAATGCTTTTTGTGTTTCTTATGAGCCAGCGAGGAATGTTCTCTGAGCTTCGTAATTGATGTATCTACATCTTAGGCTTTGTTAAATAAATTTTCTGAGATCCTAGCAACCTTCTTGAAATAGGATTATGGGTTATTTTTTATTGTCTTCCTGAGATTTTATCCAAGGAAGACTTGGTTCTATTACTAAGCTATGTTTATTGTATTAGGACGCTAAATGCCCACAGTAAAAACTTGCAGAAATGATGCACCTCTCCATTTAAAAAGTGGAAAATAAATATTAATAAATGTAAAGCTATAGTCAGACAAAAATTGAGAAGTGACTTTCACATAGCTCAGAGAAAAGGAGATAAAATACATGAAAATGCACATTAATCTACTTGCTTTTAAGGGATGTGTCTTCTGTTAATGTGAACTATCATTGCTGTATGTGCAAAATTACAACTCTTTATCCTCCATGGAATTTCTTGTGGTAAAATTCCAGGCTTTTGGGTTTGTTCCCTTTTAACAACGTGATATTTTTCTGAAATTTTAATGAGCACTTTAAGCTTTTATTTGCTATCTCAGAATATAGAGAGATTTTACTTTGTGAGCTCAGGGTTTGTCAGACAACTTCAGAGAATCTGTTTTGTAGGTCTCAGAAATATTGGAGTTCTGGTTTGGAGAATTAATCTCTTCCCTTTCTTGAAAAAAACATTCTTATGCACACATATTCCAGGGGATTTTATAAAATAATGCAATTGGCCAAACTCACTGGGCACTGCAGTCAGGATTATAGACTCATAGACTTTAAGGTCAGAAGGGACCATTATGATCATCTAGTCTGACCTCCTGCACAATGCAGGCCACAGAATCTCACCCACCCACTCCTGCAATAATCCTCTCACCTATGTCTCAGCTATTGAAGTCCTCAAATCATGGTTTAAAGACTTCAAGATGCAGAGAATCCTCCGGTAAGTGACCCGTGCCCCATGCTGCAGAGGAAGGCAAAAAACCTCCAGGGCCTCTGCCAATCTACCCTGGAGGAAAATTCCTTCCTGACCCCAAATATGGCGATCAGCTGAACCCTGAGCATGTGGGCAAGACTCACCAGCCAGACACCCAGGAAAAAGTTCTCTGTAGTAACTTCTAACATCCCATCACTGACCATTGGTCCTATTTACCACTGATGGCAATTAATTGACCTTTGACTAAGAGCATGTTATCCCATCAAACCATCGCCTCCATAAACTTATCTAGTTTAATCTTGAAGCCAGATAGGTCTTTTGCCCCCACTACTTCCCTTGGAAGGCTGTTCCAGAACTTCACTCCTCTGATGGTTAGAAACCTTCGTCTAATTTCAAGTCTAAACTTCCTGATGGCCAGTTTATATCCATTTGTTCTTGTGTCCACATTGGTACTGAGCTGAAATAATTCCTCTCCCTTCCTGGTATTTATCCCTCTGATATATTTAAAGAGAGCAATCCTATCTCCCCTCAGCCTTCTTTTGGTTGGTAAACAAACCAAGCTCCTTGAGTCTCCTTTCATAAGACAGGTTTTCCATTCCTCGGTTGATCCTAGTGGCCCTTCTTTGTACCTGTTCCAGTTATGTATTATACCCATTGACATGGTATCTGAAATAAGTAAGTATGCACCCTGTAATAGACTTAAAGAAGTGATCTGAGAGGCTGCTTTTATAAATGATCTTGGGGCTTATATAGGACCGACTCCATTGCTTCTGCGGAAGAAGTGATGTCTGAGCACTGGACTGGGAGCAAGGAACTGCCTAAGTCAGATCTAGGCTCTGATGCCGGCTCCCTCTATGAGTTTGGGGAAGT
Organism: Macrochelys suwanniensis; assembly: GCA_033296515.1. Taxonomy (NCBI): domain Eukaryota; kingdom Metazoa; phylum Chordata; order Testudines; family Chelydridae; genus Macrochelys; species Macrochelys suwanniensis. The sequence continues at coordinate 15,072,853 of CM065775.1, forward strand.
GATGTAACCTTTGTTTCTCTGTCCATATATATTACAATATCTGTGTCACAAGGCTGTTGTGAGGACTCAATGTTTAAAAAGAGCTAGAAGATGAAAACGCTTATGTAAGCATATTGTTGGCATTAGTGGTTTACAGGAGAGTAACAGCATATACCTGTGAGTCAGTCTTTCTGTTTTGTCCCTTTTATTCCATTTTATTTGGATATTCTCTTCCCCTCACAAATAGTCGACTTTCCCGCTGAGAAACATTTGTATCATTTATCGAACATGGTTTATGGTAAAAGAGCAGAGTCAGTAAAACTGGAAGACACGACTAAATTCTCCCACTGCCCTGTGATGCAGATATTTTCCCAATTTTACAGATGGGCTAAATTGAAGCCTGGGATTGCATTCCTGACCATCTTGGCTAATAGCCATTGATGGCCCCATCCTCCATGAATTTACCTAGTTCTTTTTTCAGTGGCTAGTGGCTTATTCTGTTAATTTGTAAATGATTCAAGTGATGGGGCTGCCATTATGAGGCTCATTGTTTTGGGACTAATACAGTGTGCACTAATAGGGCCAGATTCTTAGGGGATGTAAATCCATGTTGCTTTTTTGGCTTAATGGACCTGTGCTGATTTACATCCGCTGAGGATGTGGCCCCTGGTTTCGACCAGTTTGAAAATCTTTGCTGATTCAAGCAGTATCCCCCATTAGGTGTTTGAGACATTTCCTCTACAGTAGAATCTTTTAAAGTGCACATGTTGTAGACCTCATGTAATGCTGACTCGGTAAAGCTGAAGTACTTTGCATATTAAGTGATTAAATAGTCTAGATGACAGGAAATATTTTTCCCCGCTGTATGTATTTTTATTGACATAGTATACATGAGACATTAGAGATCTCCTTCCATCTCAAACACTGTCACAAATCATTGACCACCTATGACTAAACAGTTGTTTTGCTGCACACCCTGGCCACTCTGCGTGTGATGGTGCTGGCATTGGAGGGGCTTGCACCATTGAAACAAGAGTCCCTCTTCAGCTAAAGGAGAAATCCTGGTACCTGTTAGCAATATAGGGCATATGACACAAGTGAGAAGGTCTGATTTAATCAAGTAGAGGATAGTGAAGTCTACACATTTCTTATAATGTTAAGCTATTGGACTGTTGTTCATTAAAACTGTGAGCCCTGATGCCAGGGGTGGGAGAGGGAGGGTGTTTAAGAATGCCACAGGACTTAAAGTTCTGATGAGTTGAGGTGATCAAGTTATTGTGCATTTTTTCCATACTGATCACACACCAGATAATGTGGAGTATAAACATTATCCTCTAGTCTCTGTGTCAGTGCAGAAGAATAGCTAATATGTATTTCCAACATGCGCTTGTTGATTAACTTTCTTGGAAAATGACTTCAGGAGTCTAATGCATCCATCTTGCAATTCCCCAGATGCACATCAGTAGCTTAAAATGGCAATGATTTCTTTCTCCTGGAGCTTTGCATATTAATCAACTCCTTGTTGAAGGCAAAATACAGCATAGCAGGAAGTACGGTTTTACCACGGGAACAAAACTACCAATTTTGAACAAGTGTGCTCCCTAAATTACTGTCAACATTAAAAGGTCTGCAGTGAATTGTTTGGTTTTTATCTGTCTAATCAGGATAATGCATCTTTATCTTCTAGACCAGTGTTTCTCAACCTTTTTGATACCTTACTGCCTTCCTAAACTGGGTCCGGGAGATCTCAGGGACTGGCATCGGTCCACAGACTGGTCATTAAGAAACACTGTTCTAGACCATGAGGGATTAGTCCAAGTGTTGATACGAACCCCAGATCCTATGGAATTCCAGTAGTCTCTTTACAGCTGTGCAAAACTACTGCTGGATAAACAAGTCTTAGAAGTATTTGTTACTCAGAAAATATGAACACTGGATAGAACTCCGTGTAAGTAGCTGCTTACACACTCGTAGGTGCTGACTCCGTGGGTGCTCTGGGGCTGGAGCATCCACGGGGGGGAATTAGTGGGTACTCTGCACCCCCCAGCAGCCAAGATCCCCTCCCCCCCCGCCCCACCTCCTCCTCCCCCCATAAGCGCGCCATGTCCCCGGTCCTCTGCCTGCTTCCCAGCATTGCCCGCCCGGCCACCGCCAAACAGCAGTTTGGCAGTGTTAGCATGCTCCAGGAGGGGGGAGGAGGGGGGGCCAGAGATTTGGGGAAGGAGTTGGAATATTGGCAGGGAGGGGGCGGAGTTGTGGGGGGACTTTGGGGAAGGGGTTGGAATTGGGGCAGGAAAGGGGTGGGAAGAGGCGGAGCCTTATGGAAGGGGTGGAATGGTGGCGGGGCCGGGGGCAGAGGTGGGGTTGAGCACCCACGGGAAAGGGAAGTTGGTGCCTATGAACACGCTGGGCTGGATTTTCCTCTTACAGTCATGCAAACCCACCGACATCACTGGAGGTGCTCTGGTGTAACTCAGCAGAATTTGGCCCATTGTGTACCTTATGTTTAATTTCCTCATCTTGACATCTTATCACGTTGCAGGGAAAGTGCCACCTCCCTCTCTCCCCAGTGTAATATTTTGTGTATACACCTCCATTATAAAAGTGTGGTACTTCATGTGTACCTAAGAGACCCGTATGAATAAGAGTAAGAAACTGATGGGCTAAATCTCCTTTCTCACTTGTGCAACCCGAGTTACGTTGGAAATGGGGAGGCTTTTTGTCCTTGTTGCAGTAGCTCTGCTGGCCAGTGGGGTTGTCCAGATTGAGACAACCCCTGTGGTTACCGAGCCTGAAGTTGGCATCACGCTCCCCGTTTTCCTTTGTCTATCCTGCAAGCCCAGCCAGTGGCTCTAAATTAGTTTGGGCTCTGGTCACAGCACCATTCCAGGGTGCACCAGCATAAATGCAGCTGTCACCCGAGGCCGCTGCCACCATGGGGATCTGGTGTTAGTAATGATAGGTCAGTCTCCACCTGCTCCAGGTTTAACAATCTGTGCATGGGCTTTACTCATTAAACATTCATGACTTTTTTTTCTGGTGGTTAAACCATTCCCGAAGCCAGATGGAAACTGACTCAATTCTCTTATTGTCTTCCCATGCCTCCAGTGTGCTGCTGGCCCTGCCACGTTTCATTCATACGGCCACTGCCAACGAATACATTCAGAAATGCCCCTTGTAATATGAAATGCTGTTGTATTTTAAAATAACAGTGTTTCACCTGCCGAGTGTCCAATCGCGCTTCCAGTGTCTAATCGAGCTCATTCTGAGTCAGGCTGTCGAGGGAAACGATGAAAGAGCCATCGCTTGAATAATTTAAACAGTCTGGAGGAAACACCAAAGGGAATAATCCTGCACTTACAGGAGTGTGTGGAATGGACTGCGGTGTCCTAAAATCATTCAGCCTCTAATGTGTGGTGTTCTAGGACATCTGTACACACTGTGGGGAGGGGAGGCGCAAGCCCACCGCAATTTGCAGTTGCCAGCAGGGTCTGGGGGCTGTGGAATGTCAGGAGGGATTGCGTCATCCCTCCTGCTCTGTTGTAGTTGATTTTAAAAACAAAAATGTATAAAATCCACCATCAGGAATTGGAGACACAGCTTCAAACAAAAAGTAGGAATAACAGTTTAGCTTTTACATAGCGCTTTATACCCAAATGACTGCATCTGACCGACAGCAAAGCCGGGGAAGAAATAAAGGCCATCGGGCCTGATTCTCCACTGCCCTGCATCTTGTACAGACACAGCTGTACCAGCTCCCAGTGTGTGTCAGGAGCCACTGTTCTGAAGTGGTTAGTGTTTTATGCTCCCGGTGCATGATAAGTGTCAGTGACTACACAAGGTGCAGAGCCTGGGTGGATAAAAATCAATGATTTTTAAAAATAATAAAAATCGGATTTTTTGGATAAAATGCTTTTTTTGAGGGAAAAAAACTTTAATTAAGATACATTATAGCTCATCATGGAATAGGAATTATAAATTCTAATTCTATAGTATGAGACAATATATTCATGTAATGTTTAAGAAAAGTTTTGTAAATGAGTTCCAATAGTTCATGGATTAGGGACCCACTCTTATGGGGTTCCAGGGGCTTCTGTATAGATTATTCAGGTTAATCTTTGTATCTACCCAATGGGACTCAGTGCTCAGTCAAGAAGATACCATCAAAGATGCTTAGTTTTGCAGTTCTCAAACTGTGGATTTGTATCTCCAGAGATAACATGCTTAACAGCAAAAATGTTTTTAAATAAATAATACATAGAAGTGAGAAATAGTTAAATAAAACAATTTAAATGTCTGTCTGGTGATGTTCTCCTCCTAATACAGCAGGGCAAGAAAATCCTCCAAATATTAATGATTAACCTGTTGAATTGGAGATAGGTCACCTCCCAATGACTTCATAAGTATCTGCTTCAGTTACCTTTGGTAAATGAAATAACCAAACAATGGTTCATTTTTTGATATAGCTGTAAAACTAATCTGAAAAGTTTTCAAAATAAATCACTTTAAAAATGTATAGTGTGAACCTTCTAAAAATGACACCTACATCTATCTGAGTTGTGAAGAATATGTATTAAGGTTAGAACAACCAACAAGAATGCACTTTTATGTAGAAATCCATGATTAAATCGAGTCTTCCTGACTAGTGATTTAAATCGTGTTTTAAATCATGATTTAGATCAATTTGATTTAAATCAAATCCACCCTGTGCAGAGCAGCAGAGAATCTGGCCCGCTTTATCCGACTGAAACGGCAGAAGAGCGCTAGGGAAGCCTAATGTAAATACCCAAATTGAAATTAGCCTGAAACACCAGGGCTAACCTCTATTGCTCTGTGAAAAGTGCCGTGAGACCCTTTTAAGTCCCATCCGTGGTCAGCACCTCTCTTCTGATAGCCATTACCTCCATGCTGCCTGTGCTGCTTAGCAATAACAATTGTGGCTATTGAATGAAATGACATCGGGCATTTTTGTTTTCAGTAGATCCAAGCCAAAGAGCTGAAGGCTTGGCCCTGACATGGTGTGTTCGAAGACTGGGCTAGGGCATTGGGGCAATATTGACTGTGAGGGAAGACTATTAATGGCGTGGCTGCACCTAGGAGCAGCTAAATCATGAATATCCTTGTCCGATTGAGACAATCTCTGCTTCAGGATGACAATGCAGAAGAACGCGTAGAAAGCCAGGACACACTTGGAGACTGGAGCAAAGACTTTGTGTGGATCTCCTTTGCTGTGGGTCTTCCCAAAGAAGATGATCTTTAGGAGAGAGCTGAATGAGGATGGGGTGGAGGGGAGGGACCATAGCACCTGGGAATCATGAAGCTGTTCTGTCCCTAAAGGGCAGACCAGAATAAGAGACGCAGATGGACGTGGAAGAGAGAGAGCGGTAGTGTAAGGTAGGATGAGGGTGGATGAGATGAGAATTGAGATTTGAGATGTAGTCTGGGGAAGAGTTGTGCAAAGTTTGAAAAGCAGGGAAGGAGTTGAACCTGGATACATAGCTCAAGGCCAAATCATCAGGGCAGTTCCAAGAGGGAGCAGTAATGTAGTCTGATTGGGTAAGGGATGTAACTTCGGGTGTTTTGGACAGTTTGGAGTGCTGTGATACTTGCATGCCTGCTCCGGGTGGACTTGCCTTTTCACACTGTGTAGTTTGTGCAGCCTATCACTGAGGAGGAAAAATCTGCCTTTAAAACTTACTTCCAAGAGGCAATTTGCATTGTCCCTAATTAGACCATGTTTTAGATGTTCACATCATCTTGAGTTGTTTCTTAAAAACCAAAATATCTATCATTGTCTGAACAGAGCGAGCGAAGCAATCACTTCTGATAGCAGCGTAATCAGCAAACCTAGATGCCTACATCTTGACGATTACAGAAGGTCCCTTTGTCACATAATAAGAAACAAATTTTAAAGTAGCTCTTTAATCTTCATCTGGCAACTTATGCTCTGGATCCATGTGCACTGCCTTATTTAGGACAGAATGTTTTCACCAGAAGAAAATATCTGGACTGCGTCCACTCCTTGCTTGCAAATGCTCACATTGATTTCACCTCTGTACTTCTTTTTACAACTTGTTGACTTGAAGATTCCATTAAAAAAAAGAAATTCCTAATGCAACTTTGTCTGTTGATAACTTTTCTATGGCTATGGAGCAGGGGTAGCATAGCCTAAAGGAATCTGCAGCGATGCAGGAAGTGTGAACCGCTAGTTGCTAATCCTTGCTGTCCAATTGACTCTGTCTGTGATCTTGGACAGGTCACTTAATCTATCTGAACCTCAGTATTCTCTCCTGTAATGGGGACAATACTGACCTGCCTCTAGGTTTTTGTGGGACTTAGAGAGTTACAAACATCAGAAGATATAACATCCTAGTGCCAAGTGTTATGTAGAGTTGTCAAAATGAGATGAAAATGTTTCAGGCCAGTGAAGGCTGTTAAGATTCATGGCAAATTGGAGAACTGAAACCCTCTAACTTATTGGCAAGTGTAAAACCAGTGTAAAACAAAACAATAAAGGCATAAATGTCCTGTCATTAGCTATTAGTAGCTGCTGAACTCTTTTTTAACAGCTTGCTTAAAGAGTGAGATGTACAGCAATATACCAGAATCTATGCTGCAGAGACAGATAGCTGTGTTGAGTTACTTTTTTATTTAATTTTCTGCTGCTGACCTAGTTTTTCAAACTGGATACTCAGTCCAGATCTCAGATGGATAGCAAGTGTCTAAGCCACTAGAGAAAACACTATCATTTTGATTGCAGCACAGCATTGTAACTATTACTTTTTTTTAATGGGATGCATTGCAGTGCCTTGTAAATAGAAATGGGCCTAAAATGGATATGTTTGATCCTTTCTCCCATCTGACTTTGTGTGAGGAGGGACAGCATCCACCACAAGACACTGGCATGTGCAATATTCCAGTTGACTGACTTCAGGTCAGCTGTCTGTACAATTCCATCTGCACTTGGATAGTTACAGAATTCAGCAACTTAGACAGAAACAGGCCAGTTCCTGTGTTTTATTGAGCTGTTTCTGTCACCTTGCATCAACAGTCATGGCATTGCTGGGACATACATTTTCAATATGAACCCCCGTCAGTTTTAGTGGCTCTGGCTGTCGATATATCAACTTTGGTGGCTGTACATGGCTGCTTATTATAATCCTCTGACCCCCCCACAGGACATATTTATGGCATGAACTTTCTCTGGGGTGAGCTCAGAATGGACACACTGTCTTCAAGTGTATCACATTCACGTACCTGTATATGGTGTGCAGAAGATCAGAGTTGCTAATAGCAAGTGCAGGTGTACCTTCCTTTGAGGCTCTTATTAATCACTGTGGTTAGATTGTTACTTGGATTACATGCCCATGGAAGGGAGTAAGAACTGTTCTCCAACAGAGCAGGTGAGTGGGGAATGGGTGGGACCTAGGTGTTATTTCCCCCCCCCCCACCCACTCCACCCTCCACTAATTGAGCGGACATCGGGGACATCATAAATTGCTGCTGGCTTAGAGCAGCAGCAACAATTTCTTGCCCTCTTGCTGTTATGCTTATAAGAAGCACACGGGATCTTTTTCAGGGGAAAAGGCAATACACCACGTTTATTGAAGATACAATAATTAGCATGTGCGTACACACACACACCCCCAGTCGATGTTATAATTACCGGTCCGGATCAATCTAGTGGCCAGCGCGTTTGTAGGGTGTGTTCCTGAAATCAGCTAGCATGGAGATAAAACAAAGAGCGAACTCTGGCTGCTTGCCTTTTCTCAGTCAGAATTGTGTTGAACCCCCAGGAAAGGTTATTTTTGGGTTAGCTTCTTCAAACAAAGAATGGGGGGGAAAAGGCGTTTGGATAGTGCTCATTGGAAACCGTTAAATACGCTAAAGATCTGTATTGCGGTAACACTGTCCATCTTGTAGCACTTTTAATAAAGGCTCTTTTTGCCCCTGTGAGATAGATAATTATCCCCATTTTTGCAGACTGGGAAACTGGCTCACAGAGTCAGTGCCTTGCCCAAGACCCCAAGGGATGGTGTGGCAGAGCTAGGAATGGCACCCAAGTCTACCTCTCAGTTCTGTGCCTTAAACACAATTCCTCCCCTCCCAGCAAACTGTCCCAGCATACACTGAGCAAAGCCAGACTTCTTCAGTGGCTGTCTCTAGTGGCACCCAGAGGGCATTACTGTGGAGGATACTCGACACAGCTTTTTTCCCCAGAGAAAACATAAATACTGTGGTCTTTCCAACTCTAATAAGTTGAAGCTAGACTGTCCCTTGACGTTTCTTTATCTGTCACTGCAGCACATCATCTCAATCTTGCTAAGCTCCCCGTTTACTGTATTCTTCACTCAGCGTTTGCCACTGATAAATATTTGATGGACTGAAAAAAAGAATAGGTTCGTTCCTGCAGCAATGGGGAATGATTCATGTGCTGCTCATCACAAACTCCAACTGTGTAGACGAAATCTGAGGAGTTAAGCAGAGATTGGCATGGGCTGGTGGTGTTCGACACTCCGGAGAGGCACACTCAGGAATTGGTGCCTTTCGTTGATTGGGAAAGTGATCGCTACTGTGGGGAAGGGTGACCACCTTTTCAAAAGACAAGCAGGGGCCTCGCTCCCTGCTCCTCCTCTTTCTCCCGAGGCCCTGATTCAGCCAGGCCGGAAGCCAGAGCTGGGCTAAGGTAAGAGCCACCCAGGGAGCCCGGGCTGCAGTGGGGAGTCCTGGACTCTCCACCTGGGCTGCAGTGGGGAGCCCTGTACCCTCCACCTGCCCTGGGCGGGGTGCCAAGGTGCCTGAAAGCAGTTTCTGGCCTGCACCCCTGCCCCCTGGGGCACATCACCCAGGGCAGTTGGAGGGTCCGGGGCTCCCCACAGCAGCCCGGGCTCTCTGGAAAGCTCTTACTACTGCCCAGCTTCTGGCCTGGCTAGGGGGTGGGGCCTCGGGGGAGAAGAGGAACAGGAGGCAGGGCCTCGTGGTGAGGGAGGGCTGAAGCCCAATTCGTCCCCCCGGCCCCCTGGACTGGCGCCACCCCAGAGCCTTGGGCAGGCGCAGAGCAGCACCACAGGGAATCCAGGACAAATGCTCTCCCGGAGTCATTCAGCCGGGACTTGAACTCTGCACTTCGGGACTGTCCCGCCCAATTTAGGACAGGTCGCCACCCTACAGAGAGGGGTGGGGGAAGGACAAGAACCAGCCTGATGCTGCTCGAGCTGCGTGTAAGCAAGTAACAGGCTTATTTGTCTTGGTAATAGGTACTGAAAGGAAATAGCTGCAGGGGAAACTGGCGAACTCCCTCTAGTCAAGTGTAGGCAAAGTGGTTACATAACCTGACTTTGCTATGCCACAGTTGTAAACATCAAAGAAAATGGCTTATCACAGCAGCAGCATAGGAGTTGAGTGTGCTGCTGGAAAGCGGTTAGGAGTACTCGGTCAGGTGGGATCTTTAGCTTCTCTGTTGAGACTCCAATAAAGGGTATTAATTAGGGCCAAGGTGACGTTTGCTTTTTGTGATATGGAGGTTGGGCCAGTAGGTATTACACTAAGACAAGAAACTCATGTGGCATATGGTAGGCCATCAAATAATCAGCAGATGGTAACTGCTGTTCTTCACTACCGACCTGAGCTGGATTCAGACTAGCAAACAAGTAGTGAACAGCTCCATTTCCCAGGCATTGTTAGTCCACCCACAGCACCTACTTCTCAACGCTGTGCCCCAGCAAAAGCCTCTTTTTAACCTGCTGTAGCATATTATACCTCAGGACTGATCAAAAAGGGGGGAAAATCCAAGTAGAACACAGCTTACTTGGGCAAAGTCTACACTAAGCTTTTGCAAACTCAAGTTATGTTGGCATAAAGCCATCGCAGTTAGTGTATCACTTATACGGGTGCATGCTTGGCTCCTTGCATTGGTGCTGCGTGCACTCACCTGGAGTGCTTGTGTCAATGCACGGTGCAGTGCCCTATGGGTAGGTATCCCAATGTGCAATTTACCAGCGTCCAGTGCACTCCCTTTCACTGACATCAGTTTGGGCTGGTTAGTGAAGGTGCATGACGCTCGCATCTTTTTAAAACCACAGGACTGTTCAGAAAGTTACCAGCAGCGACTTTCTTTCACAACTGGCAGATTACCATTGGTGATATTGAAACGCCAGTCATGATCCTGGGTCAACCTACTCCTCACTCCCCAGCTCATGAAGCAAGACACCAGCCACCTCAACAGCACCAAGGAAAGAGTCAAGGACTGGCTGGCCAGGTGCAGAATGACAGCTGACTGTGCTTTTGGTAGATTGAAGGGACGCTGGTGGTGTTCACTCACAAGATTGGCTCTCATTCATGTTTCTCTGAATGTATAAATATCTTCTTACTGTATGTTCTGTTCTATGCATCCGAAGAAGTGGACTGTAGCCCATGAAAGCTTATGCTGAAATAAATTTGTTAGTCTCTAAGGTGCCACAAGCACTCCTGTTCTTTTTGCTGACACAGACGAACACGGCTGCTATTCTGAAACCTGCGTACTATCTGTGAAGCAAAGAGGGGGAAATTGCTGCCCTGATGAAGGGTGGTGGTGGAGCAGCTGTCTGCTGAGTTTGAACAGCCAGCAAAAGGGCCATTAGAAGTGCTCAGTGTGGAGCTATACGGCTCAGGGAGGCTTTGACAGAGCACTTTAACAGTGAGCCACAGTAATGCTCTGTGGTGGACTGTGCTCTGCCTGGCCTTGCTGTTTTGGGAGCCTGTTAGGAGTTGTGTGGTGTTTGGTGTACGTCTGAGTAGAACGCTGTTGATGCACCTATTAATTTCGTGGTGCCTGCTGTACATTTGATTATTACAATGTGATTGTCACTGATCCGATGAGCTGTCACACAGTATGACAACAAGTGAGTGAGTGCTTTCCCTACTGCGGCATATGTTGGGAACTAATAAAGATGAATTATTTTCCTTACAGTAGAATTTTATTGAGTAACAAAAACACTTAAAAAAAAAAAAAAAGTCTGTGGGCAAGTTAAAAGCAAATACATTAAAAACTTACTTAAATTATGGAACAGAGCTTAAGAAGGGATAAGAACTTTCATGTCCATTTTTTAGCTACACATACGTCAATCGTGGCTTTCCCAGATTAGTGTATATGAAGCTGTGGTTTTTCTTAATGTCCCTGTGTGTGGAGTGGTAGGTAGAGTATGGTGCAACCCCTGACGCCACGTGGAAAGCCCCATTATGTCCTGATGCGTCTCCCTTTCCTTTTGCTGCCTGGGCTCCTGGGCCTTTCTCCTGTCTTTTTTTCCCTTCCCCATAAAGCCTGCAATATTCACTCTCTAGGTCCTCTGCTCACAGTCTGCTGCAGCGCTGGCTTGCAGGATCTCACTGAACATGTCATCCCATGTCGTCCTCTTTCTCCGGCTCAGGCCTTCTGCGGGTGTGGAGGGGGAACCCCTCAAGGATGCAATGGCGGCAGCAGCTACCAATAAAACACCCAAAAGTACCATTCTCAGTATAGTCACAACAGAAAGAGAAGGTTAAGATTCAGAACACCATTCCCTGGCTCCCCTTCAACCATGCTTATTGACCCTTCTGATTCCGAAAGCTTGTGCACGACACTGCTTTCAGCACCAGCCATAGTGAGTATGTCGGTGGTGATTTTAATGGATATCTCACTCCAGAGGGTGACAAAGGCACTGAGAGCACAGCGGCTGCTGGTGTCCCCAAGCCACCCGGGCTCACATGCCACTAGCCTGTTGACTGCTGAAGTTATCGCTGTTGGGCGTGGGAAAGTGTCCTACCGCAGAGGGAGAAATGAGGCAGACACCCCTAGAAGCCTTCAGGAGAGGATTGCAGGGTACCTCCATGAAAATGTCATTGTGATCTCCGAGGATTCAAGGGAAATCCCTGTGTATACAAACCTCCTGCCTAACTCTACAGGGGAATGAAAAGCAGCTAACTCTACTGCTCTTTGTTGTACCGCCATCTCTTCTAGTATGAGTAAGTTTATGAAAAGTCGACAGCTCTGTCCTGATAAGTTGGGGGCACCATGAGTACCTCGCTGTAATGGGAAATAAAATAATACACTTACACGACATTCCTTCCCCTGCGTCGGGCTTGCCTGTGCTTGACTGTTGGGACTGACTGGACTGCAGTGGAGTTTCAAACAGGTCTTGGCTTTTGGCACAGCTGGGCCCCTCTAGTTGCCTGTTTCCCATCCTCTTTCACGCCCTCCTTGTCCTCACTGCTCACAGCAGGGGCCCGTGACTCGGGCACTTTGGAGGTATCCGTGGTGGTGTGTGGGGTGGAAGTGGGGTCTTTGGCCTGCAGCTCTTTGTAAAAGCAGCAGGTCTGTGGCTCGGCTCCCTGGCCTTCTGATATGCCCACTGCAGTTCCTTCGTTTTCATGCAGCACTGCTGCTGTGGTCCCTGTCGTACCCTTCTCCTGCACCCCCATGCTATCTGCTCATAGATGTCCACGGTTCTACGGCTGGTCCCTAGCTGTGCCCGCTCAGCCTCTTTTCCCCACGGGCCTAGGAGATCCTGTCTGCTCCAGGCCAGAGCATGTCTGGAGCATATAGCCGGCGAGGTGAGCTGGATAGTTTCACACAACAATGGAGAGGTGCTAACAGTGCTCGCCAAGCTGGACAATCAGGAAAAGGCATTGCAAACATTTGCAGGGTTTTAAAGTGGGGAAGGAGGGCTTCTGGTTTCCATGATCTTGGGGCAGTGGAGTTCACAATTGTGACCAGAGGGGTCATTGTCAGGCATCGTGGGACAGCTGCTGGAGGACTATTAGGGTTGACATCAGTAACAGTGTCTATGATTGTGCTGTGTTGAGCTCTGTACGTCAACCATGGCTCTACACCGCTCAGGTAGGGGGTGTGACTAGGTCGCTGTAACAGGGCGCTTACATCGGTGGGAGACAAATTTAAGTGTCATCACATGAACAACTAGGTTGATGCATGTTGGCTTATGTCGACCTAACTTTGTAGTGTAGACCAGGCCAGTGGGGAAATGCTCCCTTCCTCAGTCTAATATCTGTTGGTTTTTCCCTGTGGTTCTTTCCTTACCCTTCCACTGCTGGTGGTGTAATATGGACAGTCTCCAAGTGGAGAAGAGGATAAGTGTGCAATTGGTTTGAGAAAGTCTGTGTGTGCTTTGCTCACGAGGTAATGTGATAACGGAGCTTAAAAAGTGTAGGCTCTGGAAATGGAGACCCCTGCATATGCCTCTTCTCCATTGGCCTTGTGGAGTAGAGTAAGACCCTCAAGGTGATTTCTAACAGGGTTCTTGGTGAATCTGTCTGCAGTAGGATGCAGGGATTCTTAGTCTCTCTGTTTTAAGAGCAGAGCTGGTCGAGAATTTCTTGACAATGTTTTCACCGGAAAATGCTAATTCATCTAAACAAAACTTGTCACAGAACCACGTCTGTTTCAACAAAGAATGCTTTGGGGAGGTTTCTCAGGTCCAGAGAATATCTGGTCAAAATGAAAGATATGGACAGATAGGGAGACATCCCAGAATAGCCCAGTGGTCAGGGCACTCACTGAGAGGTGGGAGAACCAGGTTCAAGTCCCTTCTCTGTCTGAGTCGAAGCAGGGACTTGAATCTGCCTCTCCCATGTTCTAGGTGAGCTCTCTGCCCACTGGGCTATGGAGTAAGTCTTGCTCCTCTTGGAGCTGTTCCACTTTCATATAATGATTAAATATTCATTGGGCCAGAGAGAGAGGGAGACAATGCTTTAATTAATTCAGATGTGAACTCCATAGGAAAGGTCTTGGATTTGACCTAGAATCTCAGTGTCATGGTCAGTTTGAGACCTTTAAATATACCTACTCCTCAAGCTGGTCTTTCCACTGCTTGTATGAAGAAGACAGTTGGGTTTAATGTGGAGATAAAGCACTATTATGTGTCGTGAACTCTTTCCCCCCCATCATTATTTACAAACTACTGCAGTAATGGACTTCAATGCTGTACTGACATTAACACAAGCTATAACGCGTTGCACCATTATTTCGCTTTGCTGCAGCAGTGGGGTGAAATTTGGTTTTGTTACAAGTGTGACAGCCTGCAGTTAAATCAGTATATTGTGGTTTCTTGCAATGGTTCCGTCAGAACTCTTGATAAGAAAAAAATAATAATGGTGTTTTATCCCATCCACAGAAGGGTCTATTTATCCATCCCAGATTCTTCTGATCTTGCCAGTTCTTTCTGCAGAACAGGTAGTGCGTGGATACCTCTATCAGGCGGACTGATATTTTCTTCTTGTTTCCTTGTACTCCCCTCTGTCTGTCCATGTGTTGTCTTGTGTTAGATTGCAAATTCTTTGTCGTTGTTCTGTGTTCATCAGACAGTGCCGAGCACAATTGGGTCCTCGTTCATGACTAAGACTCCTGGACCCCAGGGCAATACAAATCTGTTTTAAATGTATATAGCGCCCTTCATGCTGAAAAGACCCCCATAGCAATTTACAGAGCGCTGTGCAAAATCACCTTTGAAATCAATCCGGTCTCCTCTCCAGCAACCGTTTAACAGCACAGAGCGATCCTACACAGGTTTAGGACAGGAAGTGAATAGTGAACCCATTGAAACTGCATAAGGAATTTTGCCTACTGTCTCGGTATCTAAGGGCTGAATTTTAGGTAAGCAGGATGTAATTACATGAGACAGAATTTGACCAGGCCAATATTATTCCTGCAAAAAGTGTCATGGGATCGCTAATAGCCACAAGTGGTGAGGAGCTCAGATCTGCCTCTCAGCCACCTGATGGCTCAGTAAATTGACATCACTTCTTCAATGTCTCTTGCCTAAGTTTTCCATAGGAACAGTATGAACAACAATTACAATAGTTGCTGGGCTAAATTTAGATACTTATAATGAGAGAGAGAGAAATGCATAACTAGCGAGGAATCTGTGCATATCTAGTGGAGAATAAACTCCCAGTGTGGCTAATCAAAGTTAAGTATGTGTGTCAAGGACAAGTTTGGTCCCTTCCCTGCAAAGCAGAGCTGAATGAATGAGAATCTCCTTCCACTTACGGAACGGTTTGCTTTCCAAAACACCAGTCAATAAATCCTGGAGGGAATTTTGCTGTTCTGAACGCACCTTTTAGGCAAGATTTGGCAACAACGTACCATCAAGTTTTAGATGGGGTGACAACAACATACGTTTTAGAGACTAGCTTTGAGTTTTTTTGTTGCACCCAGTGATCTACAGTTACATTAGAGAAGCCACAGCAGGAGAACAATGTTTATTTCAATACCGTGTTCTCTACTTTCGCTTTGACCCGCTAAATTGGATTATAAATGGGGCATGTCACAGCTCATAGACCTCATTCATGTTCATCAATAACAAAGTGTGCTGAGAGCTATTAGTTGGATTTTTATGGCTGTAAAATATGATGGGACTGGAATGGGTTTTTAAAATATGTTCAGTTAGCTATAATGTCCTCAGCAGCCAGCATGCCAGATATTCCTTCTTCCGCCTCATGTTTTAGATGTATCGTCCAATGAATCTGATTTCCTCATATTCTCTCCTCCCATTAACCTATTTATTGGGAGATACGCTGAAGGAATGTCATAAAAGGTATTAGCCAGAGAGTCATTAATCAGCAAACTCTTTCTAACATCCTGAAACAAACCAGCCGCAGACTCAATTCAGTGCTGTGGAGTGTTACCTGCTTTTTCATAGAGCTGTGTTCTTTTCCACCAGGATTGCTTTGTACTTTTTAAGGTAGCACATGCAAATAGGTTTGAGTGGTAGCCATGTTAGTCTGTATCCGCAAAGCGAACGAGGAGTACTTGTGGCACCTTAGAGACTAATACATTTATTTGGGCATAAGCTTTCATGGGCTAAAGCCCATTTCATCTGATGAACTGGGCTTTAGCTCATGAAAGCTTATGCCCAAATAAATGTATTAGTCTCTAAGATGCCATATGAAAATAGTAACTCTTACCAACTTGGAAATACTAAATAGGGGTGAGGGAAATTGAGGATGAAGGACGTGGAAGGGAAGAAATGTCAGGGGGAGGAAAGGAGGTTGTTAAACGACAATCTCCATTACCAGTTAGTAGTCTGAAAGCTTATAAATTCAGTGGAGTAGCCGTTAGACATTTGGACAGGTTAGTAGACAATAACTACATACGCTAACTGGTATGTTAGACAGCCACAGTGGAACCAATTCTATCCATGATTGTCTGTTTGGAGTTCAAATTCAACATGTGGGTGCCAGTCTGAAACAAACCTTTGCCATCTAGCGTTAAGAATGCAAAAATGGGGCCTGGGGCTCCTGAATCCCTTTCCCATTGCAGGTAAGACCTAGCAGAGATGCCCCAGCTAGCAGTCGATATTGACTTCTCATTTATAAGGTGATTTTAAGATTATTGGATGCAAGTCACTTGGAGTACAAAGTAAATTTATTTTATTATGATCGTAATGGCATGTTTTTCCTTGCAGTATAATGGTCAGCTGCTCGGTGTTTGAGTGCTGTATGGAGTTCGAGAGGGTGGAGTTCCTGGTGGTTTTTTTTTAAAAAGCGGGATTAAGCTGGAACTTGACCTGTGTGGAAGCCTATTTGTGTATCTGTAGTGTGTGGTGGTTCTGTGTAATAAGCACTTTCTGTTTAAGGTCTGTGATTCCATATAACGACAATTATGTTTATACTATACTTTTACATTGCATACAAATTTAAATATTCAGTCTAAGAATAATGAAATATATTAATGAAATACATCAGTAATATTAATTTCGCTTGATTATTTTTTGTTTTATCCTGAATTCATGGTTTCTTTGGACACACATTGGAAAAAACGGTGCTCTTATTCAATTATTTTTTTAGGGTGGAGCAACTCATTTGGAGCAAGGCCTTATTTTGTTAGTTTGAGAGAAGTCCAGTTACTTAAGCCTGATACATAAAATTGTACCTTCCATCTTTTTTTCTTTAGTAGGCAAAAATAGCCAAAGCTAGGAGGATACTAGTTCATAGTGACAAAAATCCTTGGGAAATTAGTTCATGGAAATGTAATGGAAAATATTATAGTTAAGACTTGCAGAAGCTCTGGTGTATCCAGGAGTGCATTTAAATGATGAAATGACCTTATGTTCTATGAGGACATATTTGGCTAACGGTCATGTCCAAGCTTGAATCCAGGCATTTAGACTTGAAGGTGAGGTACGTAACTATCATCTTTGTTGGTCTGTTAGCCATTCTGGACACTGATGCAGGATCTGAGCCCATGTCAGTGTTTTTAAAAAATCCATACATTTATTTATATGGAGCTATAAATGTGCATGGTATGCTACTGAAAATGAAAGACACCATTCCTTGTCCTGAACTTCTTATGATCCAAGGGCCTGCTCCTACCTCTAATGTCCCTGGGAGTTTTGCCCAAATAAGGACTGTGCCTTAAATTAAGACCTGACATGATGGGAGGATAATAAATACTGGGAGTGGAAGATGAGTATTACAACAAATCACATGGTTATTTTGGTTAGTATTGCATGCATCTTTGAGGAGGGCTCTACATTGAGTGTTAAGAGGGCTCAGATTTAAAGGTCAAATAGAACAATGTTTATAATGAGAGAGTGAGAGGTGCGGTGGACTGGGACAGACTGTGTTCCTGAGACAGAGGTAGGGTTGCTGGCTGGCCGGTTTTTGACCAGACACCTGCTCAAAAAGGGACCCTGGCAGTTCCGGTCGGCGGTGCAGCGGGGGCCTGGGGCCAAGACAGGCTCCCTGCCTGCCCTATCTCTGCTCCCAGAAGCGGCCACCAGGTTCCTGCAGCCCCATGGCACATGGGCGGCCAGGGAGGCTCCGTGCTCTGCCTCCACCTCTAGTGCCGGCTCGATCACTCCCATTGGCTGGGAACCGTGACCAATGGGAGCTGAGGGGGAGGCGCCTGTGGGCCTTGGAGGTACTAAGGATGCAGTTACCCAACATGGTGTTCCAAATACAGTTGTCCGTTTACATTAGGGCTCCCAACGTTGCTAACGTCAATGGAGCTGAATTGACAGTGAGAAATATTGAAAGTTTCCGTAGCATGGGTCAGACCTGTGATGCACAGATGACTGAACTGGGACTACTCATGTGAGTAAGGTTAGCAGACCCTAACCCTAAAGTAGAATGCAGCTCCTGTAAAGGCAGATCACAGTGGCGAGCTGAAGAGGCAGGCTGGTCCAGTGGGCAGGGCACTAGATTGGGAATCACACTCAGGTTCTGTTCCCAGCTCTGCTATTCACCCGTTGGGTAACCTTAAGCAAGTCCCTTCACCTCTCTGCCTCTGTTTCCCCTCTTGACTTTTGTCTGTCTTGTCCGGTTAAATTGTAAATTCTTGAGGGCAGTGTAGTATGAGGAGTGGAATTGGAGAAAGTTCTGTGCCTCAGTTTCTCAGTATGTGGCCTCGCACAATGGGGTTCTGGTCTTCATAGGCGCCTCAGAGCACTACCGTAACTCTAGTGAATACTGATCCGGGGAGCGTCGGTTTTCAGAGAATAGATTCTGTAACTTTCCATGTTTTGTATATCGTAACGTTTGAAATGGTTTAAATGTCTTTTTTTGCATTACGGGGTTCTTAGAACAAACATCCAGCACAGAGCCAAATTCAGAGGCGACTCTAGAGCGGGTATGAGTTGCTGTAACTGACGTACTGTGGTGGGAAGTGGGAGAAGGTGGTATGCTTTGCGCAGGTTTTGAAATGCTTAAACTCCCTTAGGTTGTCTTAGATAAAGCCACTTACCACCAAGTAAACTACAGTCCTCTAAATAAACCATTCCCTGCTTTAACTCACACCTAATTGCCAGCTCCATAGCGTGTAAATTACACCAGTAGACACTCCCCTAGAATCGCTTACATCACCTTGCTCATCATCAATGATTCTGGCCAATAGACTGAGGTTGGGATTTTCAAAAACACCAAAGGGAGTAATTCACCCCACTCCCGTTGAACGGCAAGGGTTCCACCCTGGAAATGTAACTAGGGGCCTGATCTGGTTACTGTTGGGGTCAAGGGAAAGATTCCTGCTGAATTCCATGGAAGTGGGATCAGGCCCTAGGTTCATTACAATTATTGCTTGATGTGCAGATAGTGTTACGCATTTGTGAGAAAACTGATGTTTCAAAGCATAAAAATGTCTGAAATACAAAGGAAAAAAACAGGAAAGTGGCCGTTTACTTCTCTCCCATTTCTCCCACACACACACCTATTGCGTGACTACACACCAAATCACTGACTGTGGTCTCCTCTTGCACAGTGACACTTCCCTATAGCCCTGACGTATCACGGACATTAATTCTGGCCCTGGGTTGGCTCTAGAAAGGTGATCCTTTTCATGTCAATGTTGGCATATGGGGCAGAAACTAATCTTTCCCATCCCTCACTGCCATTGGTTGCTGCTTGCATCTGCTATATGGTATTGAGATCCATCCAATGCCCAGAATCTTTCATAGGCACTTATTTTCAAAGGCAACTAATTTTCTATCGAACGTTTTAATAGGTCTCCCGCTCTCACAGCCATATGTTAGTACTGAGATTGTTTGAGTTGAAAAGACGGTTTTGTTTTGGTACTATATATCATTGATTTCATTACATTGTTAAATTTAGTGAATGCTGTGTATTATAGACAGCTACACTAGCTATTTCTCTCAGTGAAGAAAGGTTCCCTACTGGGAATCTCAGTAGCATGTTTATTAATAACAAAACCAACACATTTTGTTCTCTTGTGGTCCTCCTGCTTAGAGCTATCCGCAAGTGAGGTGGGAAAATGAACTCCTTGGGAAAGATTGTTCCCAGTACAAAGTTTAACGTGGCATAGGGTTAATGGGGCGAAATGAGTCTGTTATGGTTCTGATTGCGATGATTGTTAACACCAGTTGTTCTCAGCCTGTGGGCTGCTTACGGCCCAATCAGCACACAGCTGTGGCCCATGTGACATCCTCAGGGCTATACAGGTAGTATTGGATGTGGCCCACAATGGTAAATAGGTTGAGAACCCCTGGTTAACACTATATATGTAAAATTTCTTGTTTTTGCCAATACAAGAAATATTTACAGTAAAATGGAGATTTTTTTTAAATACCTTTTTCCTCTTAATGATTTTGAGAGAGCAGAATCTTTGCTTATTTTATTTCTGTTGTAATGAGACAACAGTTATTTCTGTAGCTTCCGCCAATAGCTTCCAAGGATGAGATTCCCTGATGTGGTGTGAAATACAACTTAAGTGCAGAGAAGAATTCAAAATTAAAATAGAGCTCAATTTATCTACTTTTCTGGAATCCCTAATTAGCCGTAAACATACCGAAAAGCCCAATGAAATCTGTCGGGGGTATTTTCTTTATTTCAATGAGCGTCCGACCAGGCCCTTATGTCATCATTCAGTCTCTCCTTACTGCCATTGAAGAAGTGTTCACCACTGTGTATTCTGGACTACTTCATTCATTCTAAAATTAAATGACACCAGTAGTAATTCTTGATGTGACGAATATTATAATCACATGCAGTATCTTGGGGGATTATTGTATCATTCTGGGTAAGGGGTTAGAGTCTAGTGTGTGAGTGAGGTTTACCACAGCTCTTCCAGAAACTAAAAATAGTGTGTATGTATGGAGTGGGGGAAGGATAATAACTGCAGCCCCTGGGCCTCTAAACAGTTCCAGAGATGAACCCCCTCCCCCCACCAGGGTTCAGACAGGTACCAGAAGCCAAGGAAAAAAAGGGGCATCTTTTTCATTCCTCAGATGGGGACGACCTTTTGTGCCAGGGGAAACCAACCCCTAAAGAAGGGTCAGAAGAATTGGTCCCTACCAGGGGCTCTGCCAGGAGTGATGGGTGACATCTGGTATGTTTAATGTGCCTTTAGACCAGGGGTGGGCAAACTTTTTGGCCTGAGGACCATATCGGGGAATAGAAATTGCACGGCAGGCCATGAATGCTCACAGAATTGGGGTTGGGGTGTGGGAGGGGGTGAGGGCTCTGGTTGGGTGTGCGGGATCTGGGGTGGGGCTGGGGATGAGAAGTTTGGGGTGAAGGAGGGGGCTCTGGGCTGGGACTGACGGGTTCGGAGGGGGAACTGAGCTGGGACTGACGGGTTTGGAGGGGGATCAGGGCTGTCCAGGAAGGAATGCAGCTTCCGACTGGGGCTGCAGGCTCTGGGGTGGGGCTGGGGATGAGAGGTTTGGGGTGCAGTAGGGTGCTCCATGCTGGGATTGAGGGGTTTGGAGAGCGGGACGGAGATCAGGGCTGGGGCAGGGGGTTGGGGCATGGGGAGAGGCTCAGGGCTGGGGCAGGGGGTTGGGGCATGGGGAGAGGCTCAGGGGTGCAGGCTCTGAGTGGCGCTTACCTCAAGCGGCTCCCGGAACCAGTGGCATGTCCCTTCTCCAGCTCCTAGGCTACCACTCTGAAACCTCTATTTTTGCACTTATTTTCACCCATTTAAAAAAAAATTTAATCAACACTGAAAGCCCTGGGAAATTTTTAAACAAAATAAAAACTGAATACAAAGGGCCTTAAATATAATTTAAAATCAAGGCTAGGACTTCATGTAGCGATCTGACATCTTGTGCAGCAGTATCATCCTCTTCAATGCCTTTTTTCCCCTCTTGTTCATAGTACTTGAGGCTTTGTGGAAATAATTGATACATCTTAACCTTTTGTAAATGTTAGTGTGATGATCTTGCCTTGCATTCTGAGGATCTTCAAGAGCAAGTTTATAATAAAGGAACTGATAGTTGATTCTTGTTTCATTGTAGATCGAAAGCTTATATCATCCACCAGCAGAAGTTGGTCCAGAAAAAGATATTGCCTCCCCCACCCTGTCTTGGGGGGCGGGTGTGTGTGTGTGTGTGTGTGTGTGTGTTAATGTCTTTTGACTTTTAGCCCTTTCAAGGCAGCCATTTCTCTTTCATTATGAAAATTTGTTCGGTCCGTTTTTGTTGCAGAAATCTTTGATTGTCCTCCAGTTTCTGTTGGAACTTACTAAGCTTGATTCTCCCAAAGTTGTGCTGGGACCTCAGTGGGAATTGTGCTCACATTACAAACTAACAAAAGTGCTGAAAGCGGAAAGGCCAGCTGGCCACAGGTAAGTGGCACAATTATATTAAAACAGGCAGTTGGTCCTTGAACTACTATTGAGTCTGATCGCAATAGACCATCTAGTTCTCCATGAACTCATCTTGTGCGTGGCAGCCCAAAGGTGACAGGTCATTGTGAAGATATGGCCCTTAATGTCAATGATTTTGCATCACCCTGGAGATGCAATGTCATTTTCAATTCTGTAAGCATTCTGCAGAGGAATTCATGGAATATATGTAGGTAGAGTCAGTGGGGGGGTCTCATCTGGAGCATGTTGGAGAAGGGGGCAGAAAGAAGTGTGTATATTACACAAGTTGGGACTTATTTGGGTTGATTGACAGACTTAAAACCCACTTACCTCTCAAGTTTACTATAGCTCTAATTTCATATTGGTAGAAATCAGGACAGACTCAGAAGGTGGTGACATTACAGTACTGTAAAAATTGGAGTGATCAGAAACCAGCCCAATGCCTCACCGCTGTTGGGTTGTGTGGAGGTTTCTGGGATCACCAGAGAAGTCTTAGGCATGGCCAAATCTTTCATTCCCTTGTTCGCTTACCTAGCATGCAAACCTGCTTTGGAGAAGAGCACATCTCATTTAGGTTGTGGAATGCGCGGAATGGGGGGGAGGAGGAAACTCACTGTGAAAGGAGGAGTGGAGGGGTAGGAGGAGGAACGAGAGGAGCTACTGAGACCCAAGGGTTGGTGGTAACTTGACGTGCTCTGCTCGGCTTAGCTCAAAAGATAGGCAGGCTCAGTGCTAGCAGCAGCAGACTCCAGAATTAGCTTAAAGCTGGGTGGGTGGTGGTTCGTGGTAGCATTCCAGTAGCACTCAGGGAATTTTAGACCATTGATCATAGCAGGAGCTCATCTGGTGTAAATTGGGGGAGCTCCTGTGATGTTCACGAAGCTATTCCAATTTACACCAGCTGAGACTCTGGCCCTGTAATGTTCTGCTTCCTCCACACACTGGATGCAGGCCGTTGGCTTCAGTCAAAGCTTATTTGGCGTTGACATAACAATTTGTGGCCCCTTAGACCTCAGGCAAACTGTTCTCTCTTTGTTCTGAAAAGCCATTTCAGCCTGCAATCCGAGTGCGGGGGAGGAAAGCAATTTAACTCGTGGCTGGTGTATTTCATCACAGTTCATCACAACACTGTGTTATGCACTTGAGGGTGTTAACAGCACCCTGGTGAAAAATACCATTGTGTGTTAAGTAAATAATAGGGGTTTAATTTGTGCTGGGCTACAAGAGGAACCTGTCTGCTTTGCCTGGTTGCCCTGTATAGGAGCCCAGGAGGGATCTATTCATGCACACACCTGCATTACCCTTCATGCTAACAGCTTAATTAGAAAATCTTAACTTTCAAGGAAGAAACCACTTTAGTGAAACAATAGCAGCATGTGCTATAATAGCAGTTTTAACCTGCAGTCATGTTATAAAACTATCCTTCCCCATGTGTCAGCGGTCGCGTATCCCTTCCTGTTTAAACCACTTTGCCCATCTCATGCCAATCTTATACCTGGGAGGATTTAATGAGTAGAGATGGTCCTGATGCAGGATAAAATTATGCTTCAAATGTGATTGAAGTGGGCTTGTTCCACCAGCTAGCGACCTGGATGCATGATGAAATGTGTTGATCAATTAAGCTATTTAATAGTTGCATTATTTGGCAAATGTTGTTCAATTCAGAGTCTCCTACCAGTTCTAGTAAGGAGGATCCCAATATGCTTTTTGGGCTCTTTAGGGTTCACCCACCACTTGAATGCACTCCTCTCTAAGAGGGGAGGGGAAGTATACTTTATTCAACTGTGAAACTACACGGGAAAGAGGAAACAGATCAGAAAATAAAATTCGCCAAGAGAAAGTTGTACCACCAGTGTTTTTATTCTCTTTTTTAAAAATAGTTGGTTAATATTTGATAAATTAAAATGATACAGTAAATGACCATGTTTGTCACTCATGTTTAAAATCCTGAATGATCGGTCTTGAACAACTCGTAAACCCTTAGGGGTTAAAGGTCATGGCATGAGTAGTTGGTGAAGAGGGTCCAGATTAAATGGTATTCTCAGTGTCACAAGGCATTAATTATATTAATGAAGATTATGCACAGTGTAACATTTTATTCATTTAGAAGGCTGAACACAATTAGAGCTCCACTAGTTTCTAAAATGTTTAATTTATACTCAGTGTATGCGTTCTTGAAAGAACTGTACTGGTATAAGTAACAGTAACAATCTGTGGCTATTCAAATATACGGTAGTGTTTAGAATGCCCTGAGAAAGGGGTTTGCTCTGAGTGGGTGAATCTCAGTTCTAATCCTAAATAACATGGACTCTCTTTATGACGTTGGGGAACTCGCGTAATCATTCAATTTCTCCCTCTGTAAAATGTGATAATACTTCTTACTTCACAAGGGTCTTGAGGATTAATTAGTTAATGGTTGAATGCAATTTAGAAGATAAGTACTGCTAAGTCTTATTAACACTGTGAAACTCGCCAGTGTCAGGTGGCTGTTAGCCTTTTTTGTCTTTATCCAAAATATATTCTGTTAATGTACATGAGCCATGATTTCCCCTGATTTTCTATGAATTGCTGCAGAAGAGAATTTTCAGTGCAGAATAAAGCCAGAATGATAGAGAATTAGACCTTCAGCATTATTTTCTGTCTACAGATATTTTCCTAGGGTAAGAAGTGGATAGTTCCAGAATATCTCTATCCAGGTGAATCAGAACTCTTCCTAGTCACTGGAGAGTTTACTATACAGGCGTAAAAACAGGACTTTTTCCCCCAGAGGGAGAAAGAATTGCTTTTCAAAATGCATGGTTTTCTTTTTGTAGGAGTCAAGGAGCTAACAATGTTTAGCATGTTTTAAAAAAACCCATAAAGATGGTGATGATTGTGCTGGCGAAAATAGGTACAATGGTTGCTGTTAAAATGGCAACATTTGCTTGGTTACACATGTAACCTCCCCCTTTTCCTCCCTGGGTTACTCGGGAACAGGCAACACTCACCTGTGGGCCTGGGTGCCTGATGTTGTTGACATTAAAGAAGATCCTGAGTATCCCAGTGGTGCTGTTGGATCGGTAAGAATCCTCTAGTCACCCCTCTGCTGCAGTCCCTTTACTCCTAAAGCAATTTAAAATTGGCGGTGCCTCCACCTGGCTGGCGCCTGTACACACTCAATGGTGTGCCTTGGGAACCTGTATTAGAATAAACCTGTTCTAATAATAAATAATAATAATATAATCTGTGGCAGGGGTGTAACTCAAAAATACCAATTATAAATAATATACATCCAATAGACTTAAATTAGAGCTAACACATCTTACCTTAACAACTTAAAGAAACAGGGTATAACTGTGTAAGATGAAATGTCACTACTAATTTAAATCCGCAGGGGGCAGTTGAATAAAATCAATTAACACATATAATATACAGTGAGAAATGAAACGTAAGTAAGTGGCATTTACACTGCCACCGTTTGCCCCACCCCGCAGTGCACACTCCTCTGGATCTCAGAGTCCCGGGCCCTTGCTTGCGTGGGCGCGCTGGAAGATCTGCAGCTGGAGACAGCGCTGGGTTGGTTCTGTGTATCAGTCCAGCCAGGGCAGCAAGCTGCACAACCCCTCTGACGACTGGAGCCGGCCCCACCAAATGCCAGCAGCTCTGGGTCCTGGTTCGGTGGGAAGATCACTCGGCCTCTCCTCAGACTCAGTTTCTCTGCTGTGCCCCTTCCCTTGCAAGGGGAACTTTCCCAAACAACCGTGGGGGTTACTCACAGTCCTTCGCTGCAGGCCCAGCTCAGTCAGCTCTAGGCACAGCAACAGTCTCTGCTCTGACTCCAGTGAAGCCACCAACAGCCTCTGAGGCTCCCTCGATCAAAGCCCCTGCAGGCTCCCAGCAGCAGCTTCTGGCTTCCTAGCAGCAGCTCCTGGTCTGGACAGAGCTCCACAGCACAGTCTCACTCCTTTTCCCAAAAACGCAGCCCACCGCCTGCCTTCCCTGCACGAGGAAATCCCTCCCGCTTTCCCCAAGGCATCATGGGAATTGTCATCTCTAAGGCTAGACTGCCCCTCACAGGCTTTTCCTTTTGTAACGCTCCCAATAAAGTTCAGAGGCCGCCCTAGAAAAGGGTGCCTACACACAGATACCAGGTTAGTTCCTATTGTAAGGAAAGAGGGAAACTGAACTTGTCAGATGGCACTATATGGTTATTCTTGGCAAATGCTGACATTTTAATGGTGGCCAATATACTTTGTCCAAAAGTATTTTAAAAAATAATAATCGTTCTTGATCAAGAAACTCTTGATTTAAAAGCCAAAATGAAAAGATTTGTTTCAATATGCAGTACACTGAAATAATTTACAAGGGGGAGAGCGATCTCATCTGTTCTAATTTAACAGGAAAGATTTAATTAAAATAGTCACTGTGGTATCTAAGCACCCAGAAGTGCTTACAGTTTAGCATATCCAGTGATTTTGGAGCTTTTACAGAATCGGGGTGGGGGTGGGGAGATCATTTGGGATATAAAATGTTTTCAAAGCCACAGAGCAAATGAAAATAAAATAAAATAAAGTGCTTTCCTTCAGCCCCTCTGGTGGCATTGCAGGGTGGTTAATTCTATACTGTAAAAGTATGTATTGATGGAGTCACAGTAGAACAGGCTCGTTAAAACTTCAAGGGACCAAAAGCTAACCCCCAAAGGTGGAAAACTCATTCAGCATACCACATTACGTAGCTCACTGTTTTTAAAACAGAGGAGTAGAACTTACTGTGCAGACGTGGGGGTTGTCTTCCTCGTTCAGCCTCTGACTTGATGTGTGAGTGTGGCCGAGTCATTAATTCATTTTATAATTTGTATTACCATAACAACTAGGAGCCCTAGTCATGGGCCGAGACCCCTTTTTGCCAGGTACTGTACAAGGAGAGATCAGAAAAACAGTCCCTGCCCAAGGAACTTACACCGGAAGTATGACAAGAGACAATAGATGAATACAGATGCTATAATGGGGGAGGACAAGGAAACAATGAGACAATACCGGTCCCGGTCCCGTGATAGGCTGTTGGTGTGCTGAGAGAGCTGTTGACAAGTTTTTGTAGTCATGGTGACAAAAGAGCATTCTGAGGAGGGATTTGAAGGTAGATAATGAGATTGTTTTGTGGGTGTTTACCTTCCAAATGTATGGGGGCAACATGAGAGAAAACACAAAGGTGTTGGTTTGAAAATGTAACAAGTGTGCAGTAGAGAGAAGAAAGGTACAGTGAGGCTAGTCTGTGGAGGGCCTTGAAAGTGAAGACAAGCAATGTGTTAAGATGGAGCATGGGCATCCATTGGAAGGATGCAAAGAGAAGGATGACACAGTCAAAATGACGGGCTGGGAGCATGATCTCTGCAGCGCTATTCTGAATGGATTGAAGTGTAGCCAGGTTGCATTTGTCAAGGCTGGGAAAAGGACACCATAGTAACTGAAATGATGAAAGCCTGGATGCAAGTTTTAGCTGTGGGGATGGATATGAAAAGCCTTGTCTTACGGATGTTAGGCAGAAAGAATCTGCAAGATTTAACTTCTCCTGATTTTTTTATTGGGAATAATACTTCCAGATCTTAAGAGGGTATTGAAGATAAATTTATTATAGCGAGGTGATGCAGGGTCCACAAATGGAAGGAGCTATAGTAGTGCCAAGTACAGTATTATTTTACAATAGGCACTTTGTGGTACAGATCATCGTTAGGAATTGCATGCTTGCCGTCAGCTTTGAAAGGTTTTCACTGCAGCTCAAAGATGGGAAAGTTCTTTAGCAATGAAGATTTGGTATCCTTTGACCAGATCTGTAGGCACTCTGAAAGCCAATGTCTCTAATTCCTTTTTGTTGAAATGCCACTAAGATTAGGCACTAGAGAGTAGATAATAAATTGGAAGTATGGTGGTATATTTAACATAGAAAAAGAAGAAATGTGCTTCTCTAGTTTGATAATATGTTAAAGTCTGCTCTTGACTTTTTCAATATTCTTGCCTCAAAATCATTTTTCTTTATTTTAAACAAGGAAGCAGTTTTCCATCTTCCTCTGAACTGTGGTGAACTCTGCTGGTGTGCTCCACAACGAGACTATTGCATGTACCTGCTTTATTCATTTGTCTCTTTAGAGCTTGCACTTTAGTCAAACTGGCTATCATATTATGGACACGATTCATGTCACTAGAAGCAAAGAGATCATCTTGGGGTTGGAGCAAGGATCTGGGAGTTGAGTCTCTTGAGTTCTAGTCCCAGCTCACTCTCACAATGACCTTCAGCGAGTTACTTTTCTAAGCCTCATCTTACCCATTGGTAAAATGGATCTAAGAACATATACCTCTAGCCTGGAAGTACATACTATGCTGGGTAGAAACTACAGAGGAGGGGGGTGCTAGATATGCAGAATGTAATCACCCAAATTGAAATCTGGTCAGGACAATGGGCTTGGGGAAAGAGCCATGCAATTTCTAATGACTGTAAGTGATCATGACCTCTGTTTGTGTATGTCCTTTGAAAGACTTCCCACAATAGCACTAGTAGCCATATTTATCTGAAACAAATCCCAGTCTTCGTTTACTTGCTGCATGTACCAGCCTCTATTTATAAAGTGACCAAAATATTCATGTTGCCAAACTAACAGCACCACCTCCTCCTCAATGAAATACCTACCGGGTTTCATTTGTAAGGCTCCGCAAAGTGGATCTGTGCTCCTTTTTGACACGAGGGTCAAAAGTTGCACAAGTAATTGATATCCAGCCAGCGTGATCTCTTCATCTTGGCATTTTAACATTCAAGTCAAAAAAAGCATTTTTAAAAAACCCCAAACTTCTCACTAGAGTTACTGCTAAAATGTCAAAGCTGACAAACTTGTCAGCTGGAAAATTTAGTGGAGTATACAAACATGCAAATTTCATATACTTTCAAACTGTATATTTATAATGGTACTGTTCACATTCTTGTAATTACATTTTGTACACCTAGATACAATTGTTACTGGTTGATACATGAGTAATCAGAATGACATGATTTTAAAGTCTAATATTTGGGGGTCTGTCAGGGCTGAAACCATTGCTTTATACTGTTGTGAAATATTAGTGCTAGTTGTGATTATTGAAATTTAGCATTGTAAAGGTGTCATGGTCATGTTGGAGATGATGAGCTTTTTTTGGTACTGCTCCTAAGGCTAAATTAAACAAATTCTGGAAGTTGGCCAGTATAATTTCCATTCTCTGAATGTATCAGCGATGCCATGATTTTTTGTTAGACTTGTAAAGCTCTGTTCCTCTGAAACAACTTGCAAGACAGACATAAAATATATAGAAAAAAAGTATATAAAGGGCATTTGATTTGGTTTTCAAACAGTCAGCTAAGCAAATGTATGTAGGAAGAACAATCCGTCACAGAAGGTTGGACCTAAATAGCCACACAAATTATGGTACCTGCATATAAATGCAATGTAAATAAACTGCCCTGAAATGTCCTGCTTGGCTTGTTTGTCGAAGTAGCTGTCATCCTATGCCTGAACATAATCCAAGGTTATCCCAAAGTGATTGTCTCCTTATTTAAAGATCACTTTCCTCGTGTCAGTGTTGGTGTGAGATAAATAAGGATAGTTTTGGTAACCTTGATTTCTACTTCATAACATGGTTAGGAAATTTCTATTACTGGTCATGCCATTTCAAATCCTGCAAGCCGAGAGGCAGAGGAACCCAGGAAACTAGCATCTCAGCACTTTAGGCATAGTTTAAACTCCCTTTTTGGAGATAGAATATTCATAAATGCTTTGGAAAACCTATCCAGTAATTTGGTGAACTGGACTCGATGGGAGTATTGGGTGGTTAAGTACTGGATAAAAAGGGAAATGATGAATGTTAATAAGATTGGGACTTTTCAGCTTGGAAAATAGATAACTAAGGGGGGATATGATTGAGGTCTATAAAATCATGACTGGTATGGAGAAAGTAAATAAGGAAGTGTTGTTTACTCCTTCTCATAACACAAGAACTAGGGGTCACCAAATGAAATTAATAGGGAGCAGGTTTAAAGCAAACAAAAGGAAGTATTTTTTCACGCACCGCACAGTCTGTGGAACTCTTTGCCAGAGGATGTTGTGAAGGCCAAGACCATAACAGGAGTTAAAAAAGAACTAGCTAAGTTCATGGACGATAGGTCCATCAATGGCTAGATATGTTTGCCAGAAGCTGGGAATGAACGACGGGATGGATCACTTGATGATTACCTGTTCTGTTCATTTCCTCTGGAGCACCTGGCATTGGCCACTATCGGAAAACAGGGTACTGGGCTAGATGGACCTTTGGTCTGACCCAGTATGTCCGTTCTTGTGTTGAAGACTAGTGAGGTTTCTCTGAGTACAAGTCACCTCTTAAAATGAAAAGGAAGTGGGTTTGATAGGGCAGCAGTTCTCAACCAGGGGTCCAGGGCCCCCTGGGGGCTGCAAGCAGGTTTCAGGGGGTCCGCCAAGCAGGGCCAGCATTAGATTTACCGGGACCCAGGACAGAAAGCTTGAGCCCCGCCACCTGAGGCTGAAGCTGAAGCCTGAGCAACTTCGCTTTGTGGAGCCCCCGTGGCATGAGGCCCTGGATAATTGCCCTGCTTGCTACCGGCTAACACTGGCCCTGGCTTTTATATGCACAAACATCTCCTGTTGTTGTGGCACAGGAGGGGTATGGAGGTTTTTCTAGCGTGTTGAGGGTGGGAGGTTCAGAAAAAAAGGTTGAAAACCCCTGTAATAGGGGAGGCAAGGACAATCCAGTGTGTGCAAAATATAGTTACAAACACCTCTTGGGTACAAATGAATTTTGATGGAAAAGAAAGTAGAAGTCGGGTCCATTGTGTTAATTTCTACCACTCTAGTGAGAATCCCAAATCAACTTCAATGAAAGAGGGAATTATTGAGCTCATTTTGTGGAAACTGAGGCAGAGGAAGGTTAGGGAACTTGCCCAAGTAATGATTTGAATCAGTGGCAGAGTTGGGAGCTCCTAACTCCCATTTTCCCATGGTAAAAGCAGTCAGTGCCTTTCTAAACGTAGTGACAACCCCCTGAGTAGTGTAACAGAATATCTCATTCTTAACTAATTCAATCTCTTGTTTGTCTTCATCCAAGAAAACAAACCCTTTTCTCCCATTCCCCCACCCCAACTCGGCTAGGCAGATCTGGTCTTGGCTCCTCAATACCAAGGTGGTTTATCATGCAACATCTCACCGTGGAAACGTTTCCTGCTCACATTGGTTTTAATTGTTGCTTTGATATATGCTGTGAGTGCAGACAGGCAGTAAGTAGGAGCAGACGTGCATGGCAAATGCAAGGTCTCATTTATAGATTCGGCATGAAATCCTGGCTTTATCGAAGCCAATGGGGAAAACTCTCAATTGATTTCAATGGGGCTAGGATTGCAGTGTGTGAGGCTGTAGCATGCTGGCTAAACTTTGTCACTTTCCTCTTCCTGGGGGTTCACGTCAGCCTCAGGATTCACCTGTGCAAAGCCAAATGGTGCAGATTTACGTTGGGTGCTATGTGCTTTAGGATGCACAGGCTGTATTCAGTGCACTCATAGCAAGGCTGGATGTGTGGGCGGGTGATGGTGAATAAGATCTCAGCACAGCAATTTAGCCACGTGACTTTAATTGCAATTAATGTTTGTAGAAGTTGCATCTGAAAAGCCCTCAGCATCACTCTGTCTTTGCCCTGATGCTGATAATTTTAGACATGTCAAACATTAGGATGGGATTTTGAAAGGGGTCTAGGGGAATTAAGCACCCAAACGCCATTGATATTTATTTAGTACCCAACTCCCTTAGGCTTTCTTGAGAATCCAAGCCTTACCTCTGTGTCAAGAACCAGGAATGTCTAGTGGAAAACATTATTGCAAGCAAAGAGGGTGATTAAATTATTCCAGCCCTTGTACTTTCTGCACCCATTTTGTGCTGTAGAGCATAAAGCAAAAAAGCCATGTCACCAAATTAGAATCCAGGCTTGTGCATGATGAATTATAATCAAAATACTGTTACATAAGTGACTGTAACCTTTAAGATAAAAAGGAGAGAGAAGTGGTAGAATTTTATGTGATACCAAAATGCATACTGAGTTATTTGTGGCGGTTACATTGTTTGCTGTAATTAAAAAGCAAAGTCACAGTTCACAGGTGAAAAGAATATTTTGAAAACCGGTGCGTGTTCAGAGGTTAGAAAGAAATTATAGTAGTTGAGTCTGTTCATAAATTTTGGTATTCTGTCTTGTTAATTCTGGAGGGAGAGGACTAATTTGAATGTTCTCCTTTGTTAATTTACGTCAGTTTTTGTTCCAAGTTAACTGAAAGGCATTTGAAGCAGAAGCATCTGTGCCCGCAGAACTGTTAATGCTGTAGCATATAACCAGTGAGGAACACACAGAAATTATATTAGTTAGGGACAGAACAGCTTTCTCCAAATGCTGCTTCCTAAATGAATGTCTTTGGGACGTTCCAGTCTATTAGAATGGAACCCCAAGGAGCTGGTTTTAAGATAATACTCAAAACTGAATATTAATATAAAACTATGTTGTCTGAGTCAAATGTTGCCTATTTTTCTCCACTAAATCATTTGCAAAATACTCTATATAAGGGTGGAAAAACAAGTGATGCCGGTGGGAACTTTGGATTTACACACACGTATCTGAGTGCTTTGAATATGGAAAGGCCTACAGCGGGGTAGTCAATAGGCAGACCGGTGGCCAAATCTGGACTTCCAGATGCTTTTGAACTGACTTTTCAGTTACTTGTTGTTTTTTGTATGTTCTCTAGAGCCTAGACCTTGACTATCCCAAGAAATTTGGACTTTTACAGAAAATAGATGACCCTTGGCCTCAGGGCCGGTGCAAGGAAGTTTCACACCCTAGGCGAAACTTCCTTGCGCCAGCCCTGCACCGGCTCCCCCGCTCCCGGGAGCTCAGCCCCACCCCGCCCGTGGGAGCTGAGCATGGAGTCGGGAGGCAGGGGGGCGGCTCGCCACGGCTGCCTCTCGGCTCCCCGCTCAGCGGCTGAGCAGGGGGCGGCTCGAAATAGAGCTCTTCTTTGAGCATCCGTGACACGGTGCATAGAGTCATGTAGACGCAACAATAATTGGCTAACTACATACACTGCACCAACAGGAGTTGAATTCACAACAGTTACCTTGTGAGAAGGGGAAGCCCACCTTACAAAGATACTTTGAGATTATATAGTATTTCCAATGGAAGGACCACAAAGCACTTGACAACTCTAGTGACTAAAGTCTCTCAAGCACCCCTGAGAGATGAGTATTATCCCTATTTTACACATGAGGAAATTGTGTCCCAGAATAAGTGTCTTGCCCACACAGGAAGCTTGTGGCAAATCTGGTATTAGAACCCAGGTTTCTTTGAATCCGAGACCTGTACTTTAGCCACAAGGCCGGCCAATCCTTTTTCTTGGTATCAACAGAGTGAGCATGTGTTAAGTATTTCAGCCAACAGAGGTTAGATTTTCATTCATTGCAAACACCCCTCTGGAGAGTTGAGGGGATTCATTCTCTATGCATCAAAATAGAACTCAAACTAGACCTAGTCTACAGAAAATTATTGCATTGATTTAACTAAATCAGTAGAAAAGCTAATTTACTTAAATTAATATAAGGAGATAGGCATATCTCATAGAACTGGAAGGACCTTGAAAGGTCATTGAGTCCAGTCCCCTGCCTTTACTAGCAGGGCCAAGTACTGTCCCCTGACAGATTTTTGCCCCAGATACCTAAATGGCCCCCTCAAGGATTGAACTCACAACCCTGGGTTTAGCAGGCCAATGCTCAAACTACTGAGCTATCCCTCCCTCCCTTGTTTCTTGTAACCATCACATGGGGAAGTAATTATGCCAGGCTAAAGATATTTATACTGGCATAAACATTTAAATTTACCAAGACTAGCTATATCAGAATAAAGATGTTTATACCAGCACAGCTGCATCTACACTGGAGAACTAAATCTGCTTTTCTACCAATTTAATTAGATTGGTACAAAAACTATGTGTAGACAAAGCATGAGACTTTATCAGTTCTGAGCATTGGAATCCTTGCAGTGTAGGGCCCTGCTAATGTTCATTTCCTTTGCCTCCACAGTGGGAGCGCCTCTGGTTCCTAATCCTCACCTTCACTTTTTTCCTGACGTTGGTCTGGTTTTATTTCTGGTGGGAAGTTCACAATGACTACAATGAAATCAACTGGTAAGTAGAGCGTTTCTAGTTGGGGCAACACATGTAGATTTGTATGTTCTTGAGATGAACCAGGTCTCTGTTCTGTATGTGGGGTTTTTTTGGTTTGTTTTATTTAAGGAATTTATTATAATGTTAATGATATGTTTGGGTTCATTTGGTGGAATCAGTAACTGTAGTAAATGGGTGGTAGGGTCTGTATTAAGTGAGAACGTCTGTCTGTCTACATCAGTGTTTCTCAAACTCATTTGATCACCCCTCCCCTTTGTGTCTGTCATAGTTTGTCCCTCCTCCCCCACCACACAAGTACATATGCCAATTAAAAAAAATCAACATGCAACCATCACTAGATATTAAAAGCAATAAGGCATTGATTCAAAGAGAGCCAACGACCCACTGTGATAAAAGCAAAAACAAAACTGCGACGGTGGTCGATGCTTACAATTAAATGTACACGCCGGCTCGCAGCAAACGGATTCACGTGCAGATGGCAACGACTTTGTATAATGCTATGCAAACGTAACCAAAATCAATGAAAATGCACTGCGCCCTCTGAGCACCCGATGTGTCTGGAGGAATCAGCGTTGCTAGTTATTCATTGCTGTGGGTAAAATGGGCACAGTAAGGTTTTTTTTCTTCTCACGCCCTTCCCCCCCCCCTCCCCAAGAATACATTCTCCGCCCTGCCCTCAGGGGGGCCAGTCTCCCAATTTGAGAACCTCTGGTCTACATTGATAAATGTATTGCTATATACTTGTATTTACATTATTTAGCCACTAGACATGGGCTGTGCAGAGTTCTAGATGGGCATGCTCCATGGTAAACGTGGAGAGAAAAGGTGGAACTCAAGTTGCTGAAGCCAGTTTGTGTCTCTAGTTAGTAATTTTATTTAACAAATGTCTGTTGTGTAAGAAGGTATTGTGATGTCATATCCTGTTGATCCTTGTCAATTGTTTGCTTCCATAAGACTGTCGGACCCCAGATTGAATCTACGTTGTCTATTCTAGTTGTAGTGATGTTTTTTATTCTAGTTTTGGCTTTTGTTTTTTTAAATTGATCCTCCCAAATGTGAAAAATTCAAACCGAACAGAAAAAGGTTGTGGTATTTTTTTGTCTAGGTTCAAACTCCTCTCCCCACTGTAAAGGCTAAAGGAGGCAACCAAGCAAAAATACTCATTTATACACATACCATGTATAGACAAAACCAGCTTAATCTGATCCATTTCCATTTTTTTACCCCTAGTTGAACACCTTCCCCTGAGACCCTGCCCCGCCCTGCCTCTTCCCCCAACACCCCGCCCCCCCATTCACACATCTTCCCGCTCTTTCCTCCCCATCGCTTGCTGCTCTCCCCATCCTGGGTTGGGAGGGACTTGCCTGTAAAGCCAGGGCTGGGAGCTGCAGCTGCCCAATGCAGGTAGGAGGTGGCCCCAGCTGAGCAGCGGCTGGTGCGGGTGATGACCCAGTGCCTCCCCCACCCGCAGTGACCCGACTTTGGGTGTCCGGTCAGGAGATGTGGCCGGACACTGTCAGGTCCCCTTTTCCACCACTTTCCTGAGGTGGGCCTAACTATGGAGCCACTGTCAGTGCTTCCACAATTAGGGTGACCAGACAGCAAATATGAAAAATTGGGACAGGGGTGGGGAATAATAGGAGCCTATATAAGAAAAAGACCCAAAAATCGGGACTGTCCCTATAAAATTGAGACATCTGGTCACCCTATCCACAATACATACCTGTCTGTCACTCCCATCTCCCTATTTGCTGTTCTGACGTAGCACATTGTTCTGGGTGCTCCATTGTGGTAGGTACAATCACAGAGGAAGTCAGTGTATGTGTATATTAAATATGCGCACAATTTTTGAAAAATTATGTAATGGATTTGTTTGCTCTGTCTTATTACCAAAGGTGCTGGATCCTGATGATTTCTCTTTGGGAGAAAAGATACAGCGATGCTTCCTTTATTAGGAAACATTTAAAAATATTTCTTTTAATATATTACACACAGTAATAAACTATGTTAAAAGAATGAAGCTAATTCACCTCCCACAACCGCTGTGCATATATATTATGGTACAGTCTTTAACGACATGGTCTCACAGTATTTTTTCCACAGGGCCCCTCCTTCATTCAGTGCACGGGATGGATGGCGCTCAATTAATGAGCGGCTGTGCAATATTTTCTTTTATCCTCATTGTTAAATGTGTGGCCCCAGGCCTTGTTTACTGCACATTATTCAACCCCTGCTCTGAAGACAGAATTAGAAAATCCCAGGAGGCAATTACTGTGGTGTTCATCATTTAGAGTATCCGAATGCTTCACAAACCTTCATTCATTTATCTTCACAACCGCCCCTGTGATGTGAGGGAGCGTGAGCCTCATTTTGCAGATGGGGAGCTGAGTTACAGTAAGACTAAGGTCAAAAGTATCCATTAATTTTGGGTGCCCAATTTGAGATACCTAGGACCTGATTCTTCAGAGTACTTAGCATTATATAGCGCTAGCTATGTTCAGGTACGGCTCCCAGGGACCTCAGTGGCAGCTCTGAGTGCTCAGCACTTCTGCACAGCAGACGCCAGGGTCTCAAGTCAGGCACCCAGAAAATGAGCCGCTCCCAAGTAGTGACCCCTGGAGAAAGTTGGGTTGCAGTGACTTACTCAGCGTCACACGGGAACGCTTGGGCAGAGGCAGGGGTAGGATCCAGTTCTCCAGGAACGCATTCTACTGTTTTAACCATGAAAGCGTCCTTTCTCTTCCGACAGTCCCCACTATCTCAGGCCAAGTCCCAATTTACCACCCCACCCCCAGCTCCTCCTCTAATCTGTCTCTTCCCCCCCATTGTGATTCTCATAAAATCTCAGTCACCTCTTCCCTCTCCTGGCTCCTTTCCTCTTTTTGCCCCACAAGTCCCAGTGCCTTGTCAGAGCTCTCTCCTCCCCCATTTCTTCCATGCAAACAGGGTGCTTAGTCCCAGTTTCCTTGTCCAGCTAGTCCCACATTCTCTCAGGCTTTTCATCGGATCTCAGGTGTTCCTTCCCAGCCAAATTTCTCCTATTATCCTCCCCAGTTCCCTCACCAGCTCCCAGTCTCTCCCCCTCATCCATGGCTCCTATTCCCATCTCCCTTCTCCAACTCTCACTCAGTTTCTTTCCCTTTTCCAGTCTTCAGTTTTGGTAGGCTCCTTGTGCCAGCCTAGTCCTTTCCCGTCTTCCGAGTCCGAGTGTTGTACCCTTTGCATTCAGCTCAGATGGCTTCCATCTCCATGCTGCAGCCAGGGCATCGAGAGCACAGGAGAGAGACGCTCCCTGCTTTTAGTTCCAGTGCCTGGCCCCACGCTGGCCTGGGCAGCCATTACAGTGAAAGTAATTCAGGCAACTAACAGAAGTTACTAGATCACAGGCCCTGGTTCTCATGGGGGACTTCAATCACCCCGATATCTGCTGGGAGAGCAATACAGCAGTGCACAGACAATCCAGGAAGTTTTTGGAAAGTGTAGGGGACAATTTCCTGGTGGAAGTGCTGGAGGAACCAATTAGGGGCAGAGCTCTTCTCGACCTGCTGCTTACAAACAGGGAAGAATTAGTAGGGGAAGCAAAAGTGAATGGGAACCTGGGAGGCAGTGACCATGAGATGGTAGAGTTCAGGATCCTGACACAAGGAAGAAAGGAGAGCAGCAGAATATGGACTCTGGACTTCAGAAAAGCAGACTTTGACTCTCTCACGGAACTGATGGGCAGGATCCCAGGGGGAAAGGAGTCCAGGAAATCTGTCTGTATTTTAAAGAATCCTTATTGAGGTTGCAGGAACAAACCATCCCAATGTGTAGAAAGAATAGTAAATATGGCAGGTGACCAGCTTGACTTAATAGTGAAATCCTTGCTGATCATAAACACAAAAAATAAGCTTACAAGAAGTGGAAGATTGGACAAATGACCAGGGAGGAGCATAAAAATATTGCTCAGGCATGCAGGAGTGAAATCAGGAAGGCCAAATCACACTTGGAGTTGCAACTAGCAAAGGATGTTAAGAGTAACAAGAAGGGTTTCTACAGGTATGTTAGCAACAAGAAGAAGGTCAAGGAAAGTGTGGGCCCCTTACTGAACGGGAGAGGCAACCTAGTGACAGAGGATGTGGAAAAAGCTAATATACTTGATGCTTTTTTTGCCTCTGTCTTCACGAACAAGGTCAGCTCCCACACTACTGCACTGGGTAGCACAGTATGGGGAGGAGGTGACCAGCCCTCTGTGGAGAAAGACGTGGTTCAG
This sequence comes from Macrochelys suwanniensis, assembly GCA_033296515.1. Lineage (NCBI taxonomy): Eukaryota > Metazoa > Chordata > Testudines > Chelydridae > Macrochelys > Macrochelys suwanniensis. Next base: position 15,111,378 of record CM065775.1, read on the forward strand.
CACTATTTAGAAAAGCTGGACGAGCACAAGTCCATGGGGCTGGATGCACTGTATCCGAGGGTGCTAAAGGAGTTGGCGGATGTGATTGCAGAGCCATTGGCCATTATCTTTGAAAACTCATGGCGATCAGGGGAGGTCCCGGATGACTGGAAAAAAGCTAATGTAGTGCCCATCTTTTAAAAAGGGAAGGAGGAGAATGTGGGGAATTACAGGTCAGTCAGCCTCACCTCGGTCCCTGGAAAAATCATGGAGCAGGTCCTCCAGGAATCAATTTTGAAGCACTTTGAGGAGAGGAAAGTGATCCGGAACAGTCAGCATGGATTCACCAAGGGCAAGTCATGCCTGACTAACCTAATTGCCTTCTATGATGAGATAACTGGCTCTGTGGATGAGGAGAAGGCAGTGGATGAGTTATTCCTTCACTTTAGCAAAGCTTTTGATACGGTCTCCCACAGTATTCTTGCCAGCAAGTTAAAGTAGTATGGACTGGATGAATGGACTATAAGGTGGGTAGAAAGCTGGCTAGATTGTCGGGCTCAACAGGTAGTGATCAATGGCTCCATGTCTAGTTGGCAGCCGGTATCAAGCGGAGTTCCCCAAGGGTCAGTCCTGGGGCCAGTTTTGTTCAATATCTTCATTAGTGATCTGGAGGATGGTGTGGATTGCACCCTCAGCAAGTTTGCAGATGACACTAAACTGGGAGGAGTGGCAGATATGCTGGAGGGTAGGGATAGGATACAGAGGGACCTAGACAAATTAGAGGATTGGGCCAAAAGAAATCTGATGAGGTTCAACAAGGACAAGTGCAGAGTCCTGCACTTAGGCCAGAAGAATCCTATGCACTGCTACAGACTAGGGACTGAGTGGCTAGGCAGCAGTTCTGCAGAAAAGGACCTACAGGTTACAGTGGATGAGAAGCTGGATATGAGTCAACAGTGTGCCCTCGTTGCCAAGAAGACTAATGGCATTTTGGGCTGTATAAGTAGGAGCATTGCCAGCAGATCGAGGGATGTGATCATTCCCCCCATTCGGCACTGGTGAGGCCTTATCTGGAGTACTGTGTCCCGTTTTGGGCCCCACACTATAAGAAGGATGTGGAAAAATTGGAAAGAGTCCAGCGGAGGGCAACAAAAATGATTAGGGGGCTGGAGCACATGACTTATGAGGAGAGGCTGAGGGAACTGGGATTGTTTAGCCTGCAGAAGAGAAGAATGAGGTGGGATTTGATAGCTGCTTTCAACTACTTGAAAGGGGGTTCCAAAGAGGATGGATCTAGACTGTTCTCAGTGGTAGAAGATGACAGAAGAAGGAGTAATGGTCTCAAGTTGCAGAGGGGGAGGTTTAGGTTGGATATTAGGAAAAACTTTTTCACTAGTAGGGTGGTGAAGCACTGGAATGGGTTACCTAGGGAGGTGGTGGAATCTCCTTCCTTAGAGGTTTTTAAGGTCAGCCTTGACAAAGCCCTGGCTGGGATGATTTAGTTGGGGTTGGTCCTGCTTTGAGCAGGGGGTTGGTCTAGATGACCTCCTGAGGTCCCTTCCAACCCTGAGAGTCTATGATTCTTCCGAGCCCCTGTAGCCCCGGGCAGGAGTATGCTCCATTGCTCTGTGGGGATGGCGCATGCACAGTCAGGTCAGCACTAGGTTCTGTGTGGGGATGAAAGGTGGTGGCTGAGGCTGGATTCTTGAGAGATTTTACCTGCTAAAATCCAAAAGGCGCAACTGAGCATGTGTGGACTGTGATTCCCTTCTCCTCCCCGGCCAAATTGTGGTGAATTTTCACAGGGATGGCAAAAGGCAAATCCCTGACACACAGGCCACCCCACAGCTGAATTTCAAGTCCCTGCTCCACAGCAGGGGGGCACTAGAACATTTCAAAGAAAAAGATCCCCAGAATTTTGTAACTTACAAAACATATTTCTCCCTAGCCTTGTTCTCGGAAACAGCAGAACCATTTTCTTTCTCTCTCTCTTTAAGTTAAAATGTTGCAAAGTTATAAGCAACTAAAAGAAGGCTTTTTCATGAGAAGTTCAGGCAACCTTACTCAGCCCACCTATAATAAAAGTGAATTTCTTGCAATATGGCTTAGCAATTTTCTAAAATGCTTTAGAGCAAAGCCCAAGCTACTGTCAACTAAATCACTTCAGCAAACATCTTCCTGTCAAAGACAATGTGCAAATTCTATTCAAAATGCAACTGGTAGTTGATCCCATAAACAAACTGCCTGGTAGGATGCTGAAGTTATTGAATGAGTGTTCAGAAAACGTAATGATGGGAGCGATTTTCTGCCAGGAATGACTAATACAAGACAGGGCTGTCTCTAAACAAGTTCATGTTTTCAGCAGGGAGATTAACATAGTGCTCCTGAGGATGTCTTTGGGGGTAGCTTGTATCCTGTCAGCTCATTTGATAGTTTTATTGAGCACGGCCTGTCTGATCTCATAGACATTTAGAGTGGAACATGTTTATTTGGGATGTCTTATATCCCAGAATAACTTAATGTTGCGAGGTGGGGAGAATAACTTAAAGAGCTGAAGAGAAACTCGGTCTCAGATGGCGGTAGCGTGATGAGGTGTCTTTTAGACACCTGTCACCAACCCTCTGGGACTTCTGTGGTCATGTCACTCTTGGCACTTCATTTTCCTTCTCGGGCTTTTCCTCTCCATGGTTTCCCCTCGTTACTTACTTACCACGCTGACATGCGTTGTTTCTTTGTGCTGCCCCATCTGTCTGTAGCTGCCTGTCATAGACTGCGAGATGTTTGGGGGCAAGGACCATCTAGTTCTGCACTTTCACAGCGCCTCGCCCCAGGTGGTCCTGGTCTGTGACTAAGGCTCCTATGTGCTATCACAGTGTAAATAATAATTATCTGGAGCCCAAGTGTTCGGCAAATACCTGTGCGCAGCTTAGCTGCTGATGTTCTATTTTTTTTTTATTATGTTTGTTTTACCTGAGGGGAAAGTGCAAGGGTTTAAATTTCCCTCAAGACCCCCCAATATCTTTTTCTTCTGTCATCCCATATCAAATGCACATTTTTCTCCTCTGCTTTCTTGTAAGCCTCTCTGCCGCAGCCCCAGTTTCTCTGGGTATGTCTCCACAGTGCAAACCCTATGAAAAAAGCGGCAGAGAGTCTCCGAGCCCAGGTCAACTGACTCTGGCTCAAGGGGCTCATGCTGTGGGACTAAAAATAGCAGTGTAGACATTTGGGCTTCGGCTGGAGCCTGGGCTCTGAACCCCGGTGAATCCAAATCTCTAAACTGCCTTGTTTAGCTCTGCGGCACAAGCCCGAGTCAGTTGACCTGGGTCCTGAGACTTGCCTGGGGGTGCGGGGGTTAGAGAGGGAGTGTTTTCTGTGTGGTCGCATTTAGAGAACTGGCCAGGGCTTCTTTCAGCACTGCTTTTGCTTTTCATAGCAAAGGAATGTAAAGTGAATACTTCAGACTTCTTTCAAAGCCATCCCGGACTTTTCTACAGCTTTTTTAATCTGATGCCCTGTTAAAGACAATGAAGCCACATGAGTGGCGCCCAGGTAAAATGTTTGCAACAAAGCCCTAACCGCACACAACTCACTTGGTTTCAGATTCACAATGGAATTTGAAACCAAAGTGGAGCAGGGTTGCCAAGGTGATGAGCAAACCTGGGCCGCCTGGAAAGTTTTGCCGGGTCTCTGGAAGAAACCAGGAGAAATCTGAACCGTGTGATCCAAACAAGGCTCTGCAAAGGTCAGTTGCTGAGTTTCCTTCAAAGTACCCCAATGAGGAAGGCAATATTATATCTATAAAGCGGCTGGATACATTGAAGCGTAGCGCTTAAGTGACTTGCCTAAAGTCACCCATTGTCTCATTGACAGAGTTGGGAATAGATTCCTTAAGTCCTGGCTCAAACCGCTAGACAACACTGCTTCCCTAGCATGCTATTTCCCCTTCTAGCATTAGTCTGTAGATCCCAATGAAGGATCCTGACCCCTCTGGATTCACACTGCTGCTGGTGGCTCCAACTCTGTATGGGTGAACATGTCCAGCTGCTTTGCACGGCCTGCAGGCCTTCTGGCAGCCGAAGTGTACTGGACACCAGCCAGCCTGGTTTGAGTTATGGCACTCTCTAGTTTGCAATGGTGCCAGCTAGTGCATCATGTCATTCAATCTCCTAGCTTATTCCATTATAAAATCCAAAAGGAATTGTTTTTTTAGTGAAGCAAAAGCCCTAGAGGACTGGGAAAGGAGGCCTCATTTGGATCTAGATCACAGATGGAGATAGCTCATGCTAGGGCTGCAAAGAGTTAAGTGAACATCGCGCTTAGACTGGAATGTTCAAAAGTGGCTGATGACTTCGGAGCTTGGAGTTTTGGGTACCCAACTTATGCCAAGCGCCCACAGTTCTGTTGACTTAGTTATGGGTGCTCCGCTCGTCTCACCAAAAACTGGAGCACCCCAAAATCAGAGACCATGTTTGAAAAACGTGGGCATTGCACGGTCTAGAAGTCTGAACGGGTCTGGGAGCCAGGAACTCCCAAGTCTTACTCCCAGCACTGATGCTGCTCCCTCTTGTCATCCAGGAGCAAGTTACTTTCTCTCTCTTTCTGTATTTTCATACGGGTAGATAAGGGATTAGTAGCAGAGTTAACTTAAAAAACAACATAACAGCAAAACTTGCAGCTGAGAAAACTGCCAATTCATCCATATCCATGTGCTGATATGATAGACGTACCTGCTCCCTGCCCTTCATCTGCCTCTGTATGTGGGTTGTGGTAAGGATTGTCTCTGTGTGTGTGTTTGCAGCGCCCAGCCCAATGGAGCCTCAGTCCTTTTGGTAGCACCTGAAGACACCAGTAATAGACTGCCCTGTCCCACAGTACAACCTCTGCACTAATGGAGCCTGAGTGTCATACAGCTGCTAATGCAATCCTAAAACATAGTCCATGGTTTCCTTCTCCTTGCAGCTTTGCACTCCTCCTGGAGTTAATCTACTAACAGTTTGTATTACTGAGGAGCACAACAAGCAATTCTGTTCATCCAGCCATGAAGAGCATGGGACAAGCAGTTTTTCTGATTGTGTGCCCCTCTTTTGCAAACGTGCCGGTTGAATGCTTTTGACAGGAAACCGCAATGACGTATCAAAGGCATATGGTGGTCTCACCTCGTAACAGGCATTGGACCCATTCCAATGCGCTCCATTGCTTCCAATGTCTTCCCAAGTGACCCAGTGCTGGCTCAGGTGGCTTGGCCATCTGCTCCATATGCCGGAATCCCAGCCCGTCATGTCTGCATGTTTGATCCAACAAGAATTGGGTGGAGAAGACCTCTTGGGCAGCTTTGCACATGCTGGAAGGATGCCGTGCCGTCCCACCTCGCCCACCTCAGCCTTAGTATAGAGCAGGTCGTAACATTGGTAGGAGACTGTGGGCTCTCTGGAAACGGGTGGTCCGAAGTGTGCATTCTATGCTTCATGAGCAGGAGAATTAATGAATTGATGTATGAAGTACAGCCCTTGGTGACGCAAAATTTGGGCACCCCATTATGAAAGCTCCTGGGAAGGCTGCTTTGGTCACCATATGCCCCCATCGAATGGGAGGAAGGTGTTGCTTATTAAAATTTAATGTTAATGGAACCCATGGTCCCAGTGAGAGGTTCGGGAGCCCTGGGTGAGTGGATGGCATTGGGAAGAAATCTCCCACGTATAATAAGAGTAGCTGTGGAAGATGCTAACTGGACTGGAAATAGCAGGACTCTGAATATGCATTAAACTTCTCAAACATCACAGTTTAGTTTGATGTTAAAAATGGACCAGTTGCTCGGTATGTACCAGACCCCAATTAGCCACCTGCTTTGGGTTGCATTCAAGTCCTGACATCAGTGGCGTATGGAAACAGCAGTGTTTTAAAAATAGCCTAAAGTTCTATGAAAATAATAAGAAAGCGGATAATAACTCAGCGTGAGGCTTTAATTACTGTAAGGCTAATCCTGGGGCTGGAGAAAATGTCACTTTCCACTGTCTACACACAGGCGCATCCTGGCTTTTGCAGCATAGCTGTTTGCGATGTAATAAAATGCACTGACGATCAAAAAAGTGCCCGGCCCAGTGGCATGTAAGAAAAGCAGGAGTCGCCTGGGTGGTACAGGCAGAGATATTTGCACTGTAACTGACATGCAGGCATAGGGTGACCAGATTAAACCACCAAAAAATCGGGACACATGGGGGAAGCAAAAAAAACAAAACAACCCGGCTGGAGTTGTCCGAGGGGGGGGGAAAAACCAACCCCGCCAGAGTTGTCCAAGCCAAAAAAAACAAGCAACCAAAAAAACCGGCAGAAGCCCTGATATCAGGACAAATGGCGTCCTGACCATGCATCATTCAGGACGCGGGACAAAGGACGAAAAATTGGGACAGTCCCAATTTTATTGGGACGTCTGGTCACCCTATGCAGGCTGTATGAACGAGGATCCTCTTTAAACCTTGCCTCTGCTGAGGGGCCAACAACAGCTGGTGATAGGGAGACAAGCGGTGGCCTGTCACCCATTCTCTACCTCTGCACCATCTGTTTTTCATTCACCAGTCATCCTGTTGCGATCTAGCGTGTAAATTCTTTAAGGTGTGGGAGCTGTCTCCATAGAGTACAATGGGCCCCCGATCCCTGCTTGGGGCCCTTAACCCTGGGAAGGTTATGAAGATGATGCTGTGATGTGGCCAGCTGGCCATTTGCAGTGCCTGCCATCTGTCACACAGACAGTGCCACTGGCCCTCTTCAGCCTGTCCCAATTAAAGTGTGAAAAGAAAATACTAATCGTGTAACTATCATCGTAAACAAATTGTTATACTCACATGCACCCTATTGCATTCTGCCTGTCTACAGCTGCACCCGCCATTTCAAATGGATAGAGTATTCTTCATTTCCTGACCCAGACTTTTGCAAGCACATTGCCAGGTGCTGCTAATCGGCTGCCACCACTCACCTGAGAGGCAGCTACGCTTCACAGATCAGTGTGGTAATCCCTGTGTAGAGTTTGTATAATGTATTCAGGGCCCAGCCCTGCACAGATTTCCCCAGGTGAGCAATCCCACTGAGTTAAACTGGCTATTCATGTGGACAGTGTGGTTCACGTAGGCAGATGTTTGCAGGATGGGGCCCTGAACTCGACAAGAGTTATAGAGTCCTTTGGGTTGAAATGTAGTATATAGAGACAAACCAAAACCACTGCTTGACATGTATAGCTGCAGGCTTTTATACTTTATCTAAAAGGCTGGCAGCCCTGAATATGCGATGTCCTTCCCAGCTTTTATGCTTCATGCCTCAAAAATAAGTCAATGTTTTAAATTTATTGCCTGGGGTGATTCCCTCCGGTGCATATATTCAGCTGATTTTATTTCAAGTCATCTGTGCATAGAGGTTATATCTACATAGTCAAACCATGGATGGAAAAAGGAAGGGTATATGAGGCTTTGGAGCTAGCAGGCTAGATCCTATTCTCCTCTAAATCTATATAATAAATTCTTAATTCCTGTTTTCATCTGGATTCTGGGGAACACGGATCTGTTTTTTATAACACAGTAATACAGGTTTTTAAACTTTAATATTAAACGTCAAGTGAAGACTTTCATTAAAATCCAGGGGGAGTTTAAGGGATGTAGATGGTAAAAGCAATAAATGCACGGAAAGGTGTATATATCTGAGCAGTGTGACACTCAGCAGTTCCAGCGCTCCTGAGTGCCCATGAACCCTTTTCCGCCCCCTTCAGCTTGTGTGGCTCAAATTCCCTTGTTTTATGAATCTTGGAATTAGGATAGAAACCTTGAGCTGGGCTCCTGTATTCAAAGAGGAGCACCAAGGGCTGTATTCATGGAGGTCTGTGCTGCTATGCTGACAGGCTGTCATGTTTTGTATTCATCAACTCTGCCTCAGGGGATGTAGCTTTATTCCCAGATATAATGGGCTGTAGTGATGAAGCCTGGTGTTCACGAATGTGTGGATCGCCAGATCTATGCCGGATAGGATAGGGCCACTTGCAGATGGAAGTGGGCGTTGTGACAGACAAGAGAACATTCTGAACAAACCTCACTGAATGAAGTTAAATCTTGGTGAATTAAGTTTAATTAGTTGAGTTCATTGGATTACAAATCCAAAGGTTTATGTATTATTGTGGGATTGCATGGAACTTCTTTAGGAGGGAGACATGATTAATGCAATTTGTGGGAAGTGTTAGCAACTTGAAAGAACTGGCTGGGATGATACATGTGAAGTGGATTTCCTTGGAGGCCCTTGGGAGGCCTGCAGAGAGAAACCCATTGTCTCCTGGTTACCTGCTCCTGGAAACTCCTGATCAAAGCCACCTAGGCTGTATAAAGGATGGACGACACTTTCCATGAGTGTTCTTGTTCTGAGCAAAGGCTGTTGTGAACTTGAAACCACAGGAAAACTCTTGTGTGTGGTTTGAAGCACAGCTCACCTGCCAGAGCCCATGTTGGAGCTGAAGAATCACAGTGTAGGCAGGGGACTGTTTGGCCTGGGAATACCCTGGTTGGAAGCATAGGCGCCGACTCCGTGGGTGCTCTGGGGCTGGAGCACCCATGGGGAAAAATTAGTGGGTGCTGAGCACCCACCAGCAACCAAGCTTCCCTCCCCACCCTGCTGCCCCACTTCGCCTCCGCCTACTTTCCTGAGCACACTGTGTCCCCACTTCTCCGCCTACCTCCCAGTGCTTGCCGCTGCAAAACAGCTGTTTCACAGCGTAACGAGCTCCAGGAGGGACGGAGGAGTCGTCGTAATGCGGCACGCTCAGGGGAGGAGGAGGGGCCAGGGCAGGGATGGGGTGGGGACTTTGCGGAAGGGGTTGGAATGGGGGAAGAGTTGGGGCGGGGACTTTGCGGAAGGGGTTGGAATGGGGGCCGGAGGGGGCGGGGACTTTGGGGAAGGGGTTGGAATGGTGGAGGGGCGGGGCAGAGGTGGAGTCAGGGTGGGGCCGGGGCCAGAGGGGGGGGTCAAGCACCCACCGGCGCCAGTAGACGTCGGCGCCTATGGTTGGAAGGGAGAAAGATGGGGGTCTCTGCTCAGGCCAGGTGATGGCCGGGGGAGCCAGAAGCCTGAGTGTGGGTGTGCTTGCTGTAGTACAGAGGGGGAGGTATGGTCACCCTGAATTGTGATGGACATCTCTTGCCACTGTGGCCATCTGGGCATCCAGCAACACTGAGGAGTCCAAAAGGACCCTCAGACTGGGGTCCAACTTAACAATTAGAGGCCAGAAATCTTCAGTAGCAGAGGTTATGGAGAAGTCAAGCTCTTCCAGCTGTTTCCCTCTTCATGTCAGCATCACCTCGGTCTTGCCTGGGTTTAGCTTTCGCCAGCTGCTCTTCTCCTTGCTACTAGTCTTAGAATCATAGAATCTCAGGGTTGGAAGGGACCTCAGGAGGTCATCTAGTCCAACCCCCTGCTCAAAGCAGGACCAACCCCAATTAGATCATCCCAGCCAGGGCTTTGTCAAGCCTGACCTTAAAAACCTCTAAGGAAGGAGATTCCACCACCTCCCTAGGTAACCCGTTCCAGTGCTTCACCACCCTACTAGTGAAAAAGTTTTTCCTAATATCCAACCTAAACCTCCCCCTCTGCAACTTGAGACCATTACTCCTTCTTCTGTCATCTTCTACCACTGAGAACAGTCTAGATCCATCCTCTTTGGAACCCCCTTTTAGGTAGTTGAAAGCAGCTATCAAATCCCCCCTCATTCTTCTCTTCTGCAGGCTAAACAATCCCAGTTCCCTCAGCCTCTCCTCATAAGTCATGTGCTCCAGCCCCCTAATCATTTTTGTTGCCCTCCGTTGGACTCTTTCCAATTTATCCACATCCTTCTTGTAGTGTGGGGCCCAAAACTGGACACAGTACTCCAAATGAGGCCTCACCAGTGCCGAATAGAGGGGAATAATCACGTCCCTCGATCTGCTGGAAATGCCCCTACTTATACAGCCCAAAATGCCGTTAGCCTTCTTGGCAACAAGAGCACACTGTTGATTCATATTCAGCTTTTCGTCCACCGTAACCCCTAGGTCCTTTTCTGCAGAACTGCTGCCCAGCCATTCGGTCCCTAGTCTGTAGCAGTGCATGGGATTCTTCCGTCCTAAGTGCAGGACTCTGCACTTGTCCTTGTTGAACCTCATCAGATTTCTTTTGGCCCAATCCTCTAATTTGTCTAGGTCCCTCTGTATCCTGTCCCTACCCTCCAGCGTATCAACCACTCCTCCCAGTTTAGTGTCGTCTGCAAACTTGCTAAGGGTGCAGTCCACACCATCCTCCAGATCGTTGATGAAGATATTGAACAAAACCGGCCCCTGCACCGACCCTTGGGGCACTCCACTTGATACCGGCTGCCAACTAGACATGGAGCCATTGATCACTACCCGTTGAGCACGACCATCCAGCCAGTTTTCTATCCACCTTACCATCCATTCATCCAGCCCATACTTCTTTAACTTGCTGGCAAGAACACTGTGGGAGACTGTATCAAAAGCTTTGCTAAAGTCAAGAAATAGCACATCCACTGCTTTCCCCTCATCCACAGAGCCGGTTATCTCATCATAGAAGGCAATTAGGTTAGTCAGGCATGACTTGCCCTTGGTGAATCCATGCTGACTGTTCCTGATCACTTTCCCCTCCTTTAAGTGGTTCAGAATTGATTCCTTGAGGACCTGTTCCATGATTTTTCCAGGGACTGAGGTGAGACTGACTGGCCTGTAGTTCCCCGGATCTTCCTTCTTCCCTTTTTTAAAGATGGGCACTACATTAGCTTTTTTCCAGTCATCCGGGACCTCCCCCGATTGCCATGATTTGTCAAAGTCTTGGCCAAGGACTGTGAAAGGTGGGTGATCGGGGGGCCTTTTGCCTTTGCAAATCTGTGTGAACTGTGTGCTGCTGGCACGTCACTCTGCATTGTCTCATGAGCTCTCCATCAGCGTCATTGTATGATGTATTCACTGAATGACACGGGGAGAGGCTTGACACTTTTGGGATTCTGCAGGCCAGATCCATGCACAATAGGTTGGAAGAGCCATAGGATCCAGGTATCCTGACTCCCGGTTCCCTATTCGAGACCCCACGGCCTATTATGTGGTTGGTAGTGCTCCCCACTGTTGTGTTAGGAACTTTGGATGTGAACCTTTCAATAGGAGTCATGCCTTGGATCAGCAGATTGAGGAGTGCTCTGAAGGCAGCGTGTTTTGACTGGACTGTGGAGGCAAAATCAACCAAGCGGTGCTCTAGGACTCACAAGTTCAGGTGGCCATGCCTAAGCAAACTTGTGAGTCGTCATTGCCTCAGCTGTCCAGCACTCAACCTCTCTTCCCTGCCGCATGAGAGGATTCAACTGCGGTTGTGTTTTAAGTCTAGCAAATAACCCACTGCCGAGCCCGACGGATGTCTCTTTGCTTCCAAAAACATGGAGCCTCACCATAGAGAGGAACTAAGCACACGGCAAGATTTAAAATTATATTAAGGATCAGAATTAGGTTTACAAAAGCTGGGAGAGGGGCTTTCCGGGTCAGGCTTCATTTGCACCAGTGTACCTAAGTGCTACAGGGTCTATACTACAAAAGGGATCTGCTCCCGCTTCCATTGAAGTCATTGGGGAAAATTCCTGTTTTCTCCAGTGGGGACAGGACTGGGCTAAGGATCCTGCATTACGCTTGGACACAAGGTGTGAGGAGGAAGGAGGATCCAACTTGGATTTACAGAAGATGGTTTGATATGAGTTTGTGGGAATTAAATGTATTTGGGGCTATTTCCCCCTCCCCTCTTTCTAGTCCTTTTGTCTGCAGCCTGAGCATTGTTTGAAGACTGTTCTTGTTAAAGTCTCAGTAACTCTAATGCTACAGATGCATATAACTAAGTTACCAAGTCACCTTAAGAAGCCCTTGCCCGTGAGAAGAGTGAAGTGCTGTTTTGGGGCAGCATTCCCTGGAACTCCAGGGGTTCTTTAGTAGTGTTTTCTAACCATTTCAGTGTATGTGTCACTGCCCTTGTTTCCTTGTGCTCCTTTCCTCTCTGTTGGTTACTGTGGAGGGCAGGGGCTCTGGCTGATTCTATAGAACTGACACTTTTGGCAGGCAAGTCAGATTAGGGGATGGCAAAGAGCCACTTGGGGGAAAGCACACACATGCTCAAGTCATCTTACTGGCAGCGCCTCGTGATCTAAAGCATTTCCAAAAGCGAGCATGGGAAATCAAACACACACATCTGTATGGGGTCACCACTGGGGGGAACGTGTGGCTTCAGCTGAAACCCCAAGATTGTCTAATGTTCGTCAGCATGGGGTACTCTCTCTTTGGCAAGACAGAGAGCTGGAGTCCAAGTTCATCTTGTTTCGTTGGGTTCACTGATCCTTACATGAAAACTGGCAATACGGTAGGCTCTTTAATTACCTCTTAGGTCTGGGAGAGTTTTATTGGGAAGTGACTCTCCATTTAAGTGCAAATTTGACATTTGAAGTCCAATGAGAAGGGGTTAGTATCTCTTACAGCCATGATTGTGGTCTACTTGGTTCAAGCTATTATCGTTAACTCTTTCACCATCAGCATCTCTTCCCTGCCAATGGAGATGGATGGGAAGCAGGCACTGAAGCAGACTGAACCAATCTCCCTCCACTGGAGAGAAGGGAATCAAAAGCTGAGAAGAAGATAGTGAAAAGTGATGTGGGGAACATGGGGAAAGGGTGCACAAGAAAGGCTGAAGTAAAGAGACATTAAGATGCATGTAGAAGGAGAAGTGAGAGGCTGGAGCAAGGGAAGGATGTAGGAAAGATAAGAACACCTGGGAGAATGAGTGAATTTTTTTCATTGAACGTCAATTTAGTGGCTGATCATTTTAGCGGGTGGGGTGGGATAGGATGTGGAAGTAGCCCCCGAGTGGGGGGTGGGGAGGAACTTGAGAGTTGCTGCAGGGAGGAAAGGGAAGGTGGGCAGGCAGGGAATAGGGAGCGAAACAGAGATGAGATGGGGCAGAAAGAAAAACAAAGGGCAGAAAGGGTGGTTGTGATGACCCAGTGCTTGGACGAGTTCTGCTCCTGGATGAAGAACAGCTGGATGAAGCGGAACCCAAGCAAAACGGGGGTGATGCTGGTGGGTAGAGGAAAACACCTGGAAGAGATTGTGTCCCTGGTGCAGCCTCTGTGGAGGAAGGTATACACTCACAATTGGCCAGTGCAGTTTGTAGTGATTACTCACTGATGCTAAACTATCCTAGCAGCATCCGCAAGTAACGCTTTCCACCTTCTGTGTTTGGCCAGGAGGCTCCGCCTCATCCTGGCAGACAGTGAAGTGGCTTAATTACTCACGTCTCCGTCATTGCGTGTTTGGATTACAGCAGTGCAGTAATCCTGGATATGAAACCATCAGTGCTTGGGGAAACTCCAGGTAGAACAGAACCCTGCAACGCGCCTCCTCTGCAGCACAGGCTCCTCCAACTTGTGCTCTGCTCGCTATACTGGCTTCTCATAGAATAGCGAGTCATTTTCAAGGTCTCAGTCCTTGTCTTCAAGGCATGCAGTGGCCTGGGTCCAGCATATCTACAAGAGCCTAAAGCTCCAGGATGAAGAACATGGTCCACAACTCTGCTGCTCTGGCTCAACTGAACTTTCTACCTGGGCAGGGGGCAGAGCTTTCATAGGGGCCAGTCCCAGACTGTGGAACAAACTCCACAGGGACTAAGGACCATCATCATCCACCACCTTCCACTCCTGGTGCAGGACCACCTCTGACCTGCCTTCACCAGTGGACACATACAGCAATGTGTACAGCTAAAAAAAGAAATGAAATTAGAAAAAAATGACAACCCCCCGCTACCAAAATAAAACACTCCATTGCACCTAAACGTCTCCCCTGGAGAGACCATGAACGACATGTGACAGGTGTCAGTCATGTCTCTTAATGCACTGCTGGCAGGCTTTCGGGCACAATGGGGATGAGGCGGCATAGGATATTGTGGAGGTCCTACAGATGAGTGTATCTGCCCACTGTACAATGGTGAATGCAACAATAAAGTGCTGAACAAAGAACTCTTTGCTACACACAAGCTGTAATGTGTCCTTGATCTTTGTGCGAGTCTCCCATTGACGTCAGTGGGAGATTGTGGTTCGTGTTGCAGCTAATACACAACATTTATAAGTGGAATTCAGTTCTTTGCACAGAAAGAGTTTGACACCTCATCTCTCCTGCTCTGAATAGACAGGTGCATTGAAAACTGAACCAGACGGAGAAGGTGGGAGGTGTGGAGGCAAAGGCTACAGATACAATATGATGACTATTACCTTGTTTTGAAGGGGGGTTTTATGTATTTTTCTTATTTTTAAGGGACGTGGGTTTTTTGCTTGTTCAGTTCTGAGCTCAGCTCTGTAGTACACCCTCTGCGGGCTGTTTGACCTACTTGCAATGAGTTGGTGGCTTCCTTCCAGCTTCTAGTGGCCAGTTTTCCACATCTCCAAAAATCACCTTCTCGATTAAGCCTCTTGTTCTCAAGCTCAGCAGAGATTGGACAAAGGACTGAGTGAGTCAGAGGGACTGAGCTCCTTTTTCTTCCCTCTAGATGGGCCCGCCAGGTCAGGGTTATGGCACACCCATGGTGTGGGGGAAGCCTACATATCTGCTTCCTGTGCCAGAAGCTGTTCTGCCCATAAATAGAGCAGTCAGCCTCCTGAGCTCTGTCAGGCATCTTATACAACACTAAATCTCTCACACGCAATTTGGTCTGATCACTTCTTATCCATAACACTATTATCCTTTCTAGTGAAAAGACTTTACTTAAGGACTAAGATGCACAGAAATTATCACTTGCCCAAGGTCACACAGCGAAGCAGTAGCCAAGCCAGGACTAGAACCCAGGAATCCTGCATCAGTTCCTTCTCTAATCACTAGACCATACAAGCTCCCCAACTCTCTTGAAGTCCTCTCTAAGCAAACATGCACCTAACCTGATAGACATGCTTGCCTTACACTGTGTCACACACGCTGTGTCTACACGGCAATTGAACACCTGCGGCTGGCCTGGGTCAGTTGACTTGTGCCGAGGGGCTGTAAAATGGCTGTGTAGATGTTCGGGATCAGGCTGGGTCCCCCCTCGCAGGGTCCACCCCAGTTTCACAGCCCAAGCACCACTAGTCCAAGTCAGAGGAGCCAGGCCAAACACGGGTGTTTAATTGCTGTGTAGACATACTCTAAAAGGCTGGTTTTGGCAGAATTGGTTGATGCCTTCCAGTTTCTGTGGTCTGTCGCTGAAATGCAGATCAGATATAATTTGTATCACTACCCCCTTCCCCTCTGCTAGGAACTCAGGACTTGAATAGAGTATTCCTCCCTGTATTTCGCTTCTGATATTCTGTATTGTTGGATTGATGAAATGGCCGATCTGTGAATGCCAGGTACTGGTTTGAAGCTGTTGTTCCAGCTGGAATATTTGTCTGTCTGTCTGTCTGTCTGTGTGTCTCTCTCTCTCTCTCTCTTTTTCGGTTGTTTATATGGAATTCTTTTTTTAAACCCAAACCCCAGTGTATTTTCCCCCGTAGCACAGTATCGGCATTTAATGTAATTGTGTAACTCCTGGTTTCCCAAGAGGGATCGGTACACAAATGTTGGGGTTTTGCGGGGGTTTTTTTAAATGACTTGTTTGTTTCATCTCCCATCTCTGATTTGCTTGGTGGGAAGGGAAAGGTCCTCTCTCTAATCCTTGTTTAATCAAGCAGAGTTGCTGTGCTATTGGATCACTCCCTAATCTTTGTTTTCATACTTATCTTCCAGGTATTTATATAACCGAATGGGATATTGGAGTGACTGGTCCATTCCAATACTTGTAACAGCTGCTGCTGGCTTTCTGTATATCACAGCGTTATTGGTATGTAAGATAAAATCCCTCTATGAAAGCTTGTGTAGAAAACCGGAGCATGAATGTCTGCACAAAGGGGTTTATGAAATCTTACTGTCGGGAACGGCTTAGTTCTGTGCAGTGTGTTTCTCACGCGCTCTCGCCCTTAAACAGCCCGGAGTAAATGCAAAAATTTCAACTTGGGATGACAACTGTGCGGGTCCACCATCGGTGCTGCTGGCTGTGTCGCTTGCCGAAATTGCAATGCGCGTATTCGTGCTGCAACTGGCCTCCTCAGAAATAGATCTCTCCGGTGTCTCATATTCATGATGGTTTCAGTCCTGTCCACTCTTGCAGCACCAGGCTTTGGTCCCTCGGTCCTGTGCAAAATCTGCTTCATGGCATCTGGGCTGCCATGGCCAGTATCTTGAAGCTGATGCTTGAGCGGGCAGCAGATTCTTGCCTGCCGCAGTGTAGATAGTGCCTTGTGCCAGCTCCATGGCCCCGGGCAGTAACACAATAGTCGTTTCCCTCTTAAGGGGGATAAAAGTCCATTGATTAGATTATTTCTATGGAGAGGACTCTTCTGTACAGTTGCCACTGTCTTAAACCTTCCTGCCAACCCCATCCTATAACTGCTTTTCTTCCGTGCCGTTAAGCAGTCTCTTATTGAAGGTGCATTTTCTCCACATGCTGAATGAACACGTAGCGCTCATCCGTTCTGATCTCTGACTGGCTTCTCTTTTGATTGTCCTTTCAGATTTTAGCACTATGTCACATAGCTGTGGGACAGCAAATGAACCTACACTGGCTCCACAAGGTAAATTGCCCCTTCTCAGTTAGGAAACCGCCACGGGCCTGAGTGAACCAAAGGAGACTGAAGGACTGTACAGAGGCCCCAAAACGTATTGCTCAAGCAGGGGTGGGGTCAGAACTACTCGGCTGCCTGCAGCACTTGGCTTTAAATCCTGGGAAGGGGGGAGGGGAGATGTATCCCAGCCTGTTACATAGTAAGTAGAACCAAAACCTTGCCCTCTCTTATCTATTCAGGATCCCGTTGCCCCTGTCTGGATAATTTAGATTTTGCCTGCTGCAAATTCCCCAGGCAGTGTCTTCATTTCCTGCCACAAACTGCATGTGCTCTGGGAAACAGTCGCCACATTTCACCCACTGGTGGCAGTTTTTCAGGGGGGCGGAGAGATTCCTGTATATTTTGCTAGATGCTTTGACATCCTTGCTGATACAGGGTGCTATATGACGGTTAGCTTTTTACCTGGGCTCCTGTGGCCGACGGCAAATGCAGAGTCATGTGAAATTTATGCTGAACCTTCAGGATTTTTGAATTTCTGGTTGGAAAGCTGAGTTCAAAGAGGTTTAATGGTGGCAGGTTGGAGTCTCTTCTGCAGCAGGTATTATCTGAGCACTGCAAGAAAACATAAGTTAGGATGGCGAATGGCAGAAGTAAGATTCATAGATTCTAGGGCTGGAAGGGACCTCAAGAGGTCATCGAGTCCAGCCCACCAGACAGTTACTCCCTTTACTTCTGAAGCACACTAATATTTAGGTCTAGCTTATTATCTTATGCAGAAAAAGTCTGCAGGGGGCAAGACAATAGTTTGCTTTGCAGAGTTCCCACTTGATTATTCTGTTAGGGAGGGCTGGAGTTTCCCCCACCTGTAGAATGAACAAGAGATTCGGCACTGACAACCTGAAGATCTGAGATCTGCACGGCCCATGGATGTCCACACAAGCCCCCATGCCTCCATACTACCCTTCTGGACTCCCACAGACTCTTGTCTCCACAGCTCCTTGGACGCTTTCCCTGGCAGTATCTATCCCAAAGCATTGCCTGAAGGAGACAAGGGGGCTATCATGTTATGTGAGGGTCACAAATATAACCCCCCTTTGGCAAATAAATGGAGGGAACTTCACAGAGAGTAAGTGATTTACCCATAGTCCTACAGGAAGTCAGTGTGCAGCTGGCAATATGGCTACTCAGCACTTCCTATTTTGAAAGCACTGCCCAAGGAATTCTGACTGCTAGCTCCCTGCTCTAACCACTAGACTTCTTCACTAAGACAAAGTTTCCATGAGGGGCGGGGTTGGGACCTGAATTCTGAGCAGCTGATCTACCTTTTGCTTTCAGGGGACTAATTTTGCTAGTGGGAACTGTTGCCCAATCTTTAGATTGTGTATTAATTATATTGATTACTTAAGAATCCCCGGTTATCACTTTGAGGGATGACAGGTTCTTGTCCCAAGATCAGGCCCAGTATTATTTAAAT
The DNA here is from genome assembly GCA_033296515.1 of Macrochelys suwanniensis. Lineage (NCBI taxonomy): Eukaryota > Metazoa > Chordata > Testudines > Chelydridae > Macrochelys > Macrochelys suwanniensis. The sequence goes on from CM065775.1 coordinate 15,129,491, forward strand.
TATTAGATAGTTGGGAACCCCAATGTGCACAGGTGCAACACTTGCACTATAGGAACCCTTTTATATTTACAGGTTTAGTTTATTAATACATTTAGCCCAGTCACAAACACCCCAACTTGGTAAGATAGGTAGAGATACTACAGGCTGTACCTCTGCACACCCATCTACTCACACCATCCCTTGTAGAACAACCTGAAATGTTAGCCTTTGTCTTCCTCATCACCATCGCCTTCCCCGTCATCACCGGTGGCCATCACTCTGGCCCCTCCCAAGGGCTACATCTCTCTCTCCTACTGCCCCTAGGCTGGGATGCCACTTCTATAATATGTTACACTAACACTGTTATGTTGGATGCATATTCAGTAGGGGATTTCCCCCCTTTTCCTTATTTGTATTTCTTCACCTTACTAATGTTGGAGTGTCTTTTTTCTCTAGATTAGTATATCCATGATCTCAACTTGTTATCATATACGTCAATTTGTTACCATGGGCCCTTTTGTGGTTAGGTATCACATTTGTTGTTTCTTTCCTAACTGGTTATTTCGGTTCTTTCCAAGTTGTGGTGTACCTGTTCCGTTTAAAAGGGTCTGAACTTAGAAAGCCCCCATGCCAGCCTACTTCAACTTATCCTCTATGTTCAGGTTGCAGCCATATATGGACCTTATGCTTTAGCTCATCACCATGTATCTAGGTGAAGGGTCCCAAACATATGTATGCTAATTTTGACTTAGCTCAACATACAGGATATGGCCTGTGGGTCCCTTGAGTTACAGCCAAAATATACTCTACTATAAACCTATTATAGTAAAGCAAATAACCAAACCCATAAGAAAGTTATTAGAAAAGACATATAGGCAAGTGAGCAGGCTAGCCTTAGATGCTTCGTTGCCAGGACACTTCTTGTGGTTGTCTCATGTACCCGTGGTGAGAACTTCCCCTTAAACTCCATTTTCAGCTCCCCAAATACTTGGAGTTTTTTGTTGGGCTGTTGATTGGTGCAAAGTTTATCTGTTCAAAGATCATAGGCCTCAACCCTTACACTAACTTGCTGAAGCTAATGTCTTACAGGATACAGGTCTGCACGTTTCTTGCATTACTGCTGAATATAATGCAAAGCAGTGAATATAATAAAGGCAAGCTAGCCCACTGGGCTACAGAATACCTCCCGTTGTGAAGCTGATTTTAATTTTTAGTAACCAATTTGCTGCAAAGCACATCTGTGTGCCTTGTTCGATTTGCAAAAGCGCACAGGATACAGGCTTCCATTTGCAGGTTGTTATTTCATAGAGAGCACCAGCTTTATGCTTGGCACTGTGCAGACCTGGAGAAAAGATGCACACCCTGTTCCAAACAGCTTGCTGTGTAATTCAGACCCACGCAATACCATTCTGTGCTGTGCGCAACGTACTGGAGGATGGTTCAGGCACAAAACGAGGGTGGTTTGAAGAGGGATGTGATGAGGTGTGAAGCAGGACCCTGGAGGCACAAGGAGGGGAGCGTTCCAATCATTAATGGTAGTGCAGAAAGAAGTTCTTCAGCAGATCGTGAGAGACGGATACCAGGTGGGGTGCTTGGGAGGAGCCGAGGGTGTGTCTACACTGCGATTGAAAACCCGCAGCTGGCCTGTGCCAGCTGGCTCGTGCTTATGGAGCTCGGGCTGAGGGGCTGTTTAATTGCAGTGTAGACATTTGGGCTCAGGCTGCAGCCTGAGTTTGGGGGCCTCGCTGCATCCTAGAGCCTGGGCTCAAGCTGGAAAGTCTACCCCGCAATTAAACGTCCCCTTAGCCTGGGCCAGCCGTGGGTTTTTAATTGCAGTGTAGACAGACCCATAAAGACCAGGAAGGGGGCGGGGTGTACTGTAGGCAGGGGTGGAAGCACGTTGAGTTGTGAACTCGAAAGCGAGAGGAAGCTGGTGAAAGAATTCGTGGATTGGCCCAAAACCGAGCAAAATTTGGCAACTTTGGCTGTGTATTGTTTTGACTTTTCAGGTTCAGGTGAAATCTGGGGACCTCCAGCCTCTGTAAATTGGAACAGAAAAAAGTGTCCATACACCAAAATCCAGAGCTCTGATTAGCGGTGTCTGGAAACACCAGTCTGCAGGCGAATAAGCGCTAGATGGAACACTACTAATTGTAATATACATACACATGTATGCACACATGCAATACACAAACACATAATAATTGATTATGGGAGGGATTTCACAAGCTCCTGTTGAAATCAGTGGGAGTTCTGCACCCAGGGGGAGTTTGTAGGATTGGACCCTTAACCAGCATACATGCAGGGGATTTGAATTTTGCCACTTTCCTGTCTCTTTCCTCTTTCCAAAACGTGTTGCTATTGGGAGGTAGTGGGTGGAGAGGTAAAGAAGGGGGACGGAGGATGTCTGCTGCTGAAAAACAAGTTGTTGATTCTGAGCACAACATATGTTTCTTGGCGAAGAGTCTGGTATTTTTCTGACACGTTCCAGGTGGCTGGTGGGTTTGGGTGAGTAACACCAAAAGAGAAATATGTTACAGGGATCAATTGGTGATTGCCGCCTCCGCCCCTCACAAATTCCAAACCCGACTTGTCCGTATCTTCCCCATGATCTTTCCAGATGCTGCAAGGTGGAAGGCTGAGTGAAGGGGTGGGACTGCTGAAGGCCAAAATTTAAATTTGTCTTTTTTTCCGTTAACTTAGGGTGGCTAAAATCAAAAGCCATGTCAGGGAAATATCTGCTCCATGCGCTGTCAGGATGGAGTGGCCTGTATTTGCAGGGCAAGGAATCTGTGTTCGAATGAGGGTCTCTTCCATGATCCTATAAAGAGTTAAGGATCATGGGCCAAGTTCAGAGGCCATATGTAAGACCGGGTCAACTAGATTCCTTTAGGCCAACTCTACCTTCACATGCACCTTCTTCCCACTCCTCTGTATTACTCCAGCTTGGTTTCCTTTGCATATCTGGGGTCTGAGAGAGGGAGGAGGGTTCAGGGGGGTCTGGCCCTACCTGTACACATCACCACTGAATTTGTCCCCAAGTTGTGAGTGAATCCAATTAGAACTCTCAAGCATTCTGTTAATTGACGTCCACTTGGCTGATGTACACGGGCAGGACACGTTCGCCATGTCATCCAAAGCTCTTTTGCCCAAGCAGATGAGTTGAAGGTAAGCTGAGTGGTGATCAGCGTGCCTTCACAGTTCTTTGACAAGATATGGGGCCTGGGGTGGGGGGAGAGGGGAAGAGGAGGGAGGATGCTTCTATTCACAGGCTGCCTGGATCAAATGCCCACCCCTCTATCCCTGCTATTACATCCTGGCCAGAGCCCATGAATGAGTTGTAACAGTAACCAGCAGATACGGGTGCTAAAAGGAATGAATCATGAACACAGTTGAGGGACATGCAGACACAATACAAGCAGCCTCTTATATGCTGCTGAGCGCTTTCTCCTAGAGGATCTGCTAGATCAGGGAGCACAACAGGAAGGTCGCTAGTCACGTCTGTATTTGTGTAATTCCACCTACTCCAGCAACTCATGAAGGCTAACCCAATCCAAGCAGTCATCAATGCACCTGTGGAATTCCCCCCCTTTCTTATTGTTCATGTTGCAAAAACAATTGATCTCAGGTTTCATTTCTCTGACCTGGGTAGGTTGAGTAAATTCCGTATGATCAGGAAATCATTGGAAATAATGCATGAGGCCACCTCATTGGTGGTGACCTGAGAGATTTTTGACTAGGCCTGCCAATCCAAGCCTTCCCCTGTCTGAAGAAGGCCTCCCAAAGTTTAGAAATAGGTAAGAATTGTAGAGACCCATCAGACCTTCCCCTCCAATGCAGTTCAGAACAAGTTTAGCCTTAATCCATCCCTGACCCCCTTAGTGTAAACTTCACGTCTCTTTCTTATGGGCAGCTGCTGAGAGAAACTTCATCCTGACTGTTCATGTAGGAACGAGAGGAAACCATATCATTGCACCATGAATGTTTATTGCTGTGAATGTTTGAGCATTATGCTCATGTGTGCGCATGCACCCATTCCTGTCACCAAGGATCCAGAGGCTGGTGTAAATTCATTGGTGTCTGACAAATTACAGCAGCTGAGAATCTGCCCCTTACAGACTAAAAACAAGCCATATGGTGATTATTCAAGAGGAGGAGAGACAAGGTGGGTGAGGTAACATCTTTTATTGGTCCAGCTTTTGGTGGTGAGAGGGACAAGCTTCCTCAGGTCAGCTCTGCGTAAGCTCGAAAGCTGGTCTCTCTCACCAACAGAAGCTGGTCCAATAAAAAATATTACCTCACCCACCTCGTCTCTGTAATATCCTGGGACCCACATGGCTACAACAACAGTGCATACAGGAGAAGGAGGGTATAGGGGTCGTGCATGAGGAGGAACTGCTCAAAGGGGTGGATTAGAAAGAGTAGGGAGGGTGCCTGGCAGATGAGGACATGGGAATTATTCTAGGCCCAGGAGAATTTCTTTTCCAGGTGAGAAGTATTTCTCTGAAATAACGAGAACAGGTTTTTTGAAGGGTTTTTTTAAAAACAAAACAAACCCGACAATGAAAAAGAACTCAACTCTTTTCATGGCAATGGACAATGTGTCTGGAGTTCAAGCAGATCCAGATCATTGTAGGAGTTTTGTACTGTATGGTTTGTCTAACCTATGCTGCCTTGCTCTCTCAAAAGACTTTTTGGACTTTTTTTTTTTTGCTCTGAAATTTTCTGTAAAGAATCCAGATCCAGCCAATACATGAGATCAAGGCACAGAACAGCAGCATCCTCTGAATCTAGCCAGACGTACAGTGCAGACTGAGATACCAGATGGAAGAGAACAATGTTCTGACGCATTTGCTACAATGTTCTTTGTGATAGAAATGATGGATAAGACAGAGATGGCAGGCTGAAGTTCTTTCTGTGCCATCGTGAGGCTATTTTAACCTTTTGCCTTCAGTGAATCCAGTGATTTGGGGAGGAGGAGGCACTGTGCATAGACTCATTCATTCTGAATACTTCCAAGTGCCTGCAAAAGATACACTGAGATAAAGGGGGGAGCAATGCATTGGATCCCTGCCTTTTCGGGGCATTAGAGCTTCATAAAAGATCAAAGCATAACACCAGCTAAAACTTGCTAGGTTCTTCTACGTAGTTCTCTCAGTGCACCTCAATGGAGATGGTGAGTCTCTCCCATGGAAAGTCATGTTGAACTGTGCCCAGCTTTGAGAGGTGGCCGCTTACTGGAGTGTCCTTGTGGTGGTGGACATGTACACCGCGATGGTGTGTCAGCATGACCCAATGCCAAACTGCTCCTTTCACTTACTGCAAGCTAAATTTGGAGAATTGCTCTAATAAAAGTGGGAAGACCCTTGAAAATGCAGCATAGATGACAACCCTTCATCCTTTTTTATAGAGCCCCTGACATCACTGGTGTGGGAGAAAATGCTCTGGCTAGGGCTTTCCATGCTTATTGCTGAGAATCTAGTCCCGCCTACTGATGCGAGTGAAATGTTCTTGTTTCATCAAATGTTTCTCTGATGATTCATATTTTGAAGCCTGCTCCAAGAAGGGAAGAGAAAAAGGCAATGGTCAAATTCACAGGATGTTTGATTCTGGTAATCTGTCTGAATTAATAAAAGAGTGGAGGATTTAAGGCTGGGTTTAGACCAGTGATCAGTGTGGTTACTGCCAAGTTAATTTTTGTCCTGGGTGAAAAAAAGATTACGTTGACTTCTCTATAATCAGGCCTGCCTCGCTACCCTGTGGGATGGGACTAGATTGTGATATGGTTCTGTAGAAGAGAGGTGCAGTGTGTTACGCTGATTACAAAATATGGTTAGAATGCAAGTGTGAGTGAATGGGAAGATTCTAGGCAGATAATAGTCTCTATACATAAAGCTGTTTTTCTGTTATGCTCTCTATACATAAAGCTGTTTTGTATATACTTCCCCGTACGGGAAGCATTCATGTTTGTCCAGCTCTTCTCTTCTCCTATCTTAAAACATTCACACTGCAAAATGTAATGTGTTTTGGTTCAAAATTAAGCTTGTGGTTTTGAATGAAAATAGAATCTTTCTATTTCTGAAATATCTTTTGTGGCATCTCCATGACTGGTGGCTTGCAACCCTGGTAGCCCATTCTCTACAGTCCTCTGCTAATCTTTGTGGATGAATAGTCCTTTTGATCCATGCAGGATACCATTTTGTCCATCCAAGATCTTTTTTCTGCCATGTATTCTTCTGCCAATAACCTTCCCTTCCAGGGCCTGAAAACATGCATTGCCCACTGAATCCCTTAAAATGGGTCTAGCAAATTGAATCTGTCTCTTCATAGGGTCTCTAACTAGAGTTTGTTGAGTTCAGATCATCTCTAGTACCAAAACATCATTTGAGCAAAGATCCATTGTCTTACCGAAATATGTGAGCTTGCACCTTTTGATGCAGAAAACATCATTTAGTGGAAACACATTGAAAAGCAAAATTCAGGAGTTTCAAAATGGTCGTGAGATGACTTTTTTCGCAATATTCAAACTAATATTTTCTATTTCAGTACAACCTTAGTTGCTAGGTAACTTTAACTTCCCTCCCTATTTGATTGTTACAACCCATAGCCAAGAGGGTATCACTTGTATTTCAAGTGGGCTCTGTGTCCTGACACTGTCACTCTATTGCTAAAGAGAGGGCCGAATAGAGAGTCAGGGTTTAAAAAGGAAAAGCATATACTGGAAACACGTTTGTTGAAATGTCACTTGCTCTGAGATTGAAGATACCATTCCTGTTTGGAGAACAGCGGGCAAGTGTGAGTTTAGGATATAGAAAGGCAGCGTGGCCTATAAGAGCAAGGGGTAGGACTCAGAGATCATTGTGTCCACTTCTGAAATCAGTGGGGTATCATGGGGTATAGCTGATTGACAGCAGAATTGGACCAGTGGGGCCTGTTTAGACTTTACCATTGGTTGCCCTTTGGCAAGTCACTTAACCTCTTTGTGCCACAGTTTGCCCATGTGTAAAATGAGAGCAATACCAAATCCATCTTACAATGGTGTTGCCAGACTTACTTCCCCTTTGTAAAGCACCTCAGATGAAAGGTACTATGCTAAGCGGACTACACAGCAACACTGTTCATATTAGGGATTTGACTTGTAAATACTTTCTTCTTTTGTTTCAGATCGGCCTGATGGCGACCTTGGTAGTTACTGTAGTAACCATGTTTTCTATAGCACAACTTTGGGACGATGAATGGGAGATGGTAGTTATTTCAATGCAGGTAAGTTTCATAGTGCATTTGACAATGTAAAGCCTTGTTGCAAAGAATGGTGCTTGTTCTGTAGTTTTCAATACATAGAGTGAAATCCTTGCTCCAATCAGGTCAATGACACAACTCCCATTGACTTCAGAAGAGCCAGGATTTTACCCATAGTCTCTATCTTTGGAGTTATTAGTTCTTAAAAATCAGGCTGAAAAAGAGCTACGGAGCTGGATAAATTAAATATTGATCTCGGGTGTCACACAAAGCCCTCTGAAGTCAATGGCATATTGGGCTGCATTAGTAGGAGCATTCCCAGCAGATGGAGGGAAGTGATTATTCCCCTCTATTCAGCACTGGTGAGGCCACATCTGGAATATTGCGTCCAGTTTTGGGGGGCCCCCACGACAGAAAGGATGTGGACAAACTGGAGAGAGTCCAGTGAAAGGCAATGAAAATGATTAGGGGGCTGGGGCACGTGACTTATGAGGAGAGGCTGAGGGAACTGGGCTTATTTAGTTTGCAGAAGAGAAGAGTGAGGGGGGTTTTGATAGCAGCCTTCAACTACCTGAAGTGGGGTTTCCAAAGAGGATGGAGCTCGGCTGTTGTCAGTGGTGGCAGATGACAGAACAAGGAGCAATGGTCTCAAGTTGCAGTGGTGGGGAGTCTAGGTTGGATATTAGGAAAAACTATTTCACTAGGAAGATGGTGAAGCACTGGAATGGGTTACCTAGGGAGGTATCTAGGTGGAGGTGGAATCTCCATCCTTAGAGGTTTTTAAGGTCAGGCTTGACAAAGCCCTGGCTGGGATGATTTAGTTGGGGTTGGTCCTGCTTTGAGCAGGGGGTTGGACTAGATGACCTCCTGAGGTTCCTTCCAACCCTGATATTCTATGTGTCTATGATTCAATGAGACGCCAGCAAACTTATTTAAATAGTTATGTTGTTTCAGTTTGTATAGCTATGTCCCAAATTTTGAATCCTAGGAATACAGACCTGGAGCTTTAAAATTCCTCCTGGCCTTAAAGGGGAATTCCATTGACTTTTTTTGGGTAACATTGTGCTCCTGTTTAAAAATTAATTAAAAGAAGATCCTTGATTTCTTCAGAGCAAGTGGAATTTTCATGCTCTGAGGCAGGTGAATAATGGGGGGAAATTAAAATTATTTGGCAATAGTGAATCCTGAATTGCTTTTTGAACCAGCCATTTTTTCACCTCTTTGTTCACTTCCCCAAAAATGTGTGTAGTGGTTTGGGTTGGGGTTAACTATCCCTTGTAGGAATACCCAGATGCACATGCAAAGAAAGGGATGCATACACGAATAAGGCTATTCCCTATTTGTGCCAGAAGTGACTTCTCCTGGTTTCTGAAGATTTAGTCGTGCAGTTAGGGAGGAGTGAAGTGTCAAAGCATATACTAGATAGTACATAGTCCTGCCATGAGTGCAGGGGACTGGACTAGATGACCTCTCGCGGTCCCTTCCAGTCCTATGATTCTGTAGGTGGTGAATAGCCATCAGGCTACGCTATGTGTAAAGTGGTTTGCTGGACAATCTAAATAGCCAGAGTTCTGTATTTATAATTAGTATTCATATTAGATGACAGCAGCGCTGGTAAGGCAGAGGGGGAAAGGTGATGGGAGTATGAAGACTAGGCTGCAAAATGTGCATTTCCTCCTGAACACTTGTGTTTAAAATCAGCTGTTTTAAGTAGGGCTCTGTTTCCAATAGATAGCAGCAGCAGCAGGGGAACCTCGCGTTGGCCTTTCACTTGTGTTCGGAGTGCCAGAACTGCACAGCTTTGCATTTTTTGATGTCCAAACCACACTGGCAGGTGGAGGGTGATGAGGTCTGAAACTGGGTACAGACAAAAGCTGATAGAGGTGTAGGGACACCTGGAGCATGGGGTTGCGTCCCTGACCATCTTGGCTAATAGTGATTGTTGGACCTCTCCTCCATGAACTTAGAGCAACTTTGTTGCAGCAGCTGAAGAGCACATGGGATCGGTCTCAGAATGGAGATACGCCTATCTCCTAGAACTGGAAGGACCTTGAAAGGTCATCGAGTCCAGTCCCCTGCCTTCACTAGCAGGACCAAGTACTGTCCCCTGACAGATTTTTGCCCCAGATCCCTAAGTGGCCCCCTCAAGGATTGAACTCACAACCCTGGGTTTAGCAGGCCAATGCTCAAACCACTGAGCTATCCCTGTAGGCAGATACCCTGTGGAGACTTCACTGTTCAGCCGAGAGAGCTTGTCTTGAGACTGTGTGTGTGTGTGTGTGTGTGTGTGTGTGTGTAATAACTGTTTGAACATTTAAGGGACACTGCCTATAAAATACCTTTCATTCAGTCCTTTTTTGTTTGTGTTCCCCTAGGCCACAGCTCCCTTTCTGCACATAGGAGCCCTGGCTGCAGTCACGGCCCTGTCTTGGTTGATAGCTGGGCAATTTGCAAGAACAGAAAAAGCCAGTGAGTACCAACCAGACTTCACCTTGTTTGCCCACGTACCGCTGTCTACGTGTGTGCTGAGATACGTTCAGAGTGATGTGTGTTTAAAGAACAAGATTGGCTGTCAGCTGACAAGTTCCTATTGTCAAGAACAGCTGATTGATCTAGGATTTGTGCCCTTGAAGCTACTTTCTCAGATCTACAGACCCTCTACGGTTCAGAAGAACTGGGGGAGGTTATGGGTACTATCCTAGCAGTAGCGTAGCCGGGGTGGGGAGCAGAAGCGGCGCCTTAAAAAGGAAGCGTCACCTTTTTTTTAAGAGAGCTGAAAAAAGGTGCCGCTTCTTTTTAAGCTTCTTGCACTCACCCAGTGGCACTCCGGGTCTTCGGCGGCATTTTGGCAGCAGGTACCACCGAAGACCCGGAGCGAGTGAGGACCCACCGCCGAAGTGCTGCCAAAGACCTGGAGCGCCGCCGGGTGAGTACAGGGGGAGCCTGGAGAGGCGCCTTTTTGTAGCGCCGCTCCCCCTGTGCTCCGGACCTGCCTACGCTACTTTATCCTAGATAACTGGACAAACTTGGATGGAAGTAGGAGTGGGCTGGCCCAGTCAGGCAGTAGTAAGCCCCTTGCTGTTTCTCTGCCAGTAGAAGCACACTATAACTGAAGGATGCAAAAAAGCATTTTCTAAAGCCTTTTTTAAAAAAAAAAATAAAATAAAAAAAGACTTCCCCAGCAGCAAGAAAGACGTTAATTACACATCACTCTGCTGGAGTGTGGTGTTCTTACGAATACAGTATAACCACAAAACCCTCAACCCAAGACAGCTCACTGGCTCCCCATTCATTTCAGTTCATAAATACCATCCTTGTTTTTTTAAAGCCTTCATGTGCTTGTTGCTTGTATTACATTAGAGCCTACAGGCCCCAGTTGAGATCTGGCACCATTACTCTGTGTCGGTGGTTCTCAACCTACGGGCCACTTGTGGCCCAATCAGCACGCAGCTATGACCTATGTGACATTCTCAGGGCCATAGGGGTAGTGTATATATTTTGTGGATAAGGCCCATGTATCACACAGAGAGCTGCTTATGCAACCCATAGTAGTTAGGGTGAGAACCACTGCTCTATATACTGCACAAATGCATAGTGAGACACTGTCCAGGCTTCAAAGAACATAATCTAAGGAGACAAAAGGTAGAAAGAGCAGAAAGGTTAGTGGTAGAGATGGGAATTGAACCTGTAGCTGGTTAAGAGATAGCAAACAAAGGATAGGAATAAATGATCCATTTTCACAATGGAAAGCCGGGTCCCCCAAGGATCTGTACTAGGATCAGTGCTGTTCAACATATTCAGAAATGATCTGAAAAAAGGGGTGAACAGTGAGGTGGCAAAGTTTACAGATGATACAAAATTACTCAAGATAGTTAAGTCCAAAGCTGACTGTGAAGAGTTACAAAGGCATCTCACTAAACTGGGTGACTGGGCAAGAAAATGGCAGATGACATTCATTGTTGATAAGTACAGAGTAATGCATATTGGAAAAATAATCCCAACTATGCATATAAAATGATGGGGGACTAAATTAGCAGTTACAACTCAAGAAAGAGATCTAGAAGTCATTGTGGATAGTTCTCTGAAAACATCCACTCAATGTGCAGCGGCAATCAAAAAAGCGAACAGAATGTTAGGAACCATTAGGAAAGGGATAGATAATAAAACAGGAAATACCATAATGTGACACTCTCAATCCATGGTGCACCAACACCTGGAATACTGCGTGCAGTTCTAGTCACCCCATCTCAAAAAAGATGTATTAGACTTGGAAACGGTGCAGAGAATGGCAACAAAAATGATTAGGGGCATGGAACAGCTTCTGTATGAGAAAAGATGAAAAGATTGGGACTGTTCATCTTAGACGACTAAGGGGGGGATATGATGGAGGTCTATAAAATCATGACTGGTGTGGAGTGAATAAGGAAGTGTTATCCCTTTACATAACACAAGAACTAAGGGTTGCCTGATGAAATTAATAGGCAGCAGGTTTAAAACAAGCATAAGGAAGTACTTCTTCACACAACACCCATAAGGAAGTACTTCTTCGCACAACACCCAATGAACATGTGGAACTCATTGCCAGGGGATGTTGTGAAGGCCAAAAGTATAAGTGGGTTCAGAAAAAAATTAGATCAGTTCATGGAGGATAGGTCCATCAATGGCTGTTAGCCAAGATGGTTAGGGCCACAACCCCATGCTCCAGGTGTCCCTAAACCTCCAGCTGTCAGAAGCTGGGACTGGATGACAGGGGATGGATCACTTGACAATTGCTGTTTTGTTTATTCCCTCTGAAGCATCTGGCATCGGCCACTCTCTGAGACAGGCTACTGAGTTCGATGGACCATTGGTCTGACCCAGTATGGCCATTCTTGTGTTCTTAACCCAGGTCTCCTGACTCCTTGTTCAGTGCACTGTCCACTAGACTAAACTGCCTCTCCTCCAATCTAGCTTCATGTGTAATCTATCCAATCTCATGGACCTTGGACCTTTCTACTGCCTTCACCTTCCTCAGTTCGCCTGGCACTAACCACCTCTCTTTGCCTTCAGCAAATATCAAATATATTTTCTGAAAGGTTCAACTGTAGAGCCTATAAAATTAATATGCCATTGCCGTAAAAATTCTTTTAATTAGTAATTGAAGGGTAGTGAAATGCAAGCCTTGGGAGGGTTTGGCAGCATTTGCAAATGATTGCCAAGAAGTAGGTGTTGAGTATGTGGAGGCAGTGGCTGAGCGAGAGGAAGAATATTAAACACGTAGAGAATTCATATTAAGAGAGACTTCTTCAAAGGAAAATTTGCTGTAGTTTAATTTACAAATGGAAAAGCTGTACCTGTTCAACAAAGAAAAGAAAAGAAATAATAAAATAAAATACAGTGTGTAATTATTCTGCCAGTCAAGATGGGAGGAACTATCTACTAGAGTAGATAGCACATGTTCCTTGAAGTTCTCTTCTCTAAAGGTGGATTCTCTGTATTGTGCTCTTAGCTAAGCCAGGAAAAATTGCCACTTATTAGCTCTGCTATTTCCTCTTATTAAAACTTTACAACAGCCTAAGGCACTGTTCATAAAGTAACTTCCCCTATTACACCATAGCATCACAAAATGCCTTGCGTATACAGGGATCACTTTACCCATCACTGAAATGCAGCCGCCTCAGGGGCACAATGCGGCAGCTGTTCAGTGGTACAAACCTGCAATACACTGCAGTATAAGACAGGAAGTGAAGAACACTTCAGCAATGGAAACTGCTAGGGGAAAGTAAGGAATGAGAACACAAATCTGCAGCACAGGGAGAAAGTTTCATCTGTATTGCCCACCTGACCATAGTCATTTATAGACATATACTGGCTGCTGCCCATTGTCATTGGCACAGGAGTCTACTGTTCTTGTCCCTTTTCAGGCATCAGACTCTTCAGCTGTTCTTTTTCCCAAATCCAGAAAGTACAGCTCAAAATAAATTGTCTCTTTATAGCTCTTGTTGTTTATAAGTTCCTTCCTCTCTTAGAACTCACCCAGAAGGCTTCCAAGGCCAATCACAAAACACTGGATTAAAAGAAGCAATAAAAGCAACGAGGAGATGGGAGGAGCTCTGTCAATGAGCTCCTTCAGGAAACAAGATAAAATGGGGAGGGGGGGAGAGGATGGGACTCCTCACCAAGGCAGAAAAGAAAGAAGAGGAGAAATTTACTCCAAGAAACAGCATTGTCTGTGTCTGCCTCCAGAGTATCATGTCTGTTGGTGATTACAGAAGAGAATGATCCCCTTCACTTACCTAAGTGACACTTTCCTCCAAGGTCTTCATTGCCCAAGCAAATAAAGACTCCACAGAGCTGAGAAACTGCAGTTAGATTTTTCTAGCCTTCTTGGTTTGATCATAAAATGTGAATCTTTATTTTTCAAGTCAAGGCAACTTACTGCTGGTGAAAGGAGCTGGAGGCTAATGGGCTCCAGTCATCTCCAGAAGAGGAACACGACAGTTAGATGAGAGATGCCTGATGCGCTCTCTCTGTTCTTATACAGCATCCATCTCTGTAGTATCTCGGGGCCTTTTATACACTCAGGAATTCATCATCCTAAAGCCCCTGTGAGCTAGGGAAGTGCAATGCCCAATTTGTCAGAGATTGTGGCTTGCCCAAGAGCATGTAGGAAGCTGGCTGTGATTTCCAACAAGGAGCTAGTTGCCGGTGAATGTTGCAGTGTGGAAATAGAACCCTAAACGTTGTGAGTCCCAGTCCGGTGAGCCACCCACAAGGCCACCCTCCCTCCAGTGGGACGTAATGCTGAGCTGAAGGAACTGCCTTTGAGAGGCGAGACTCTAGTTCAGACACCATGTACATTTGCTGAGATGACTTGCAAAGGAGCTAGCCATGGCGATTTTGCAGTGTGGAGCACAGACACCAGCCTCTGTGTGTGGAGGATCCCTCTCCATGCACAGTTCCGCCCATTTGGACACACAAGTTTGGCTGCTGCCTGCAATGGACTATCCCACCTCGCCCTCCCTCTCCCATTGCTCAGCCTTGCAAAGCACCTCTGCGGCATCAAGGATCTACACGTGAGCAGGATGTGACAGGCTGGGGGCGATTCCAGGGTGGGTGTTATTCCCTACTAACCCCATGTGGGGATCTGCCTAAAACTGGTGCTCTCCTAACTTTCAAGTGGACTCTTTCTGTGATGTGAAGGCCACGCCCTTAGGGTAGGTTGCCAGGAGCAGCAATCAGCAGGGGCACGCCTGACAGGGAGGTGGGTGTGAGGGCATGGACACACTGTGGAGGCACAGGGCCTCCATGCTAATCACCCTGGCCTCGGGCAAGTCCTCCAGGATATGAGCATCTGGCTGACAACCCCCTAGCTTTGTCCATGGAGTGAATGGGGGCAACTTTAGGTGGAAAAACTCCTAGAAAACTCCACCAGGGGAATCGCACATGTGACTTTCCACGCAGTGGGATGGTCACTAGAAATGGGACTGAGATTTCAACACCGTTTGTCACCACACCATGTCTTTTAACAGCCACAATGACTTTGCTCATGACTCATCTGGACCTATAGGTGGAAAGGATTGCTGCTGTTCCATCATGTACACCTTGATTCATCCAATTCCACCCGTAAACAGGGTTTGCTGGGACTTCCATTCCCCAGGGCATATGTACGGGCCAGTAGTGTGTCTGGTTTTCTGAAACCACAAACACTTCCCATTCTAACTCAGAAATAGTTTTGATCCTTTATCAAACTCTGCCAGGCTACTTTGGTGCAGTACCCGCCATCATCTCGTTATAAAAACAGACTTCTCCTTTGTCTCCTAAATAATGTACCCAAGTTCATGGGACTCTGCACCACAGTTAAAATGGTGTCCAAGAGGAATGTGGTCCCAAGATTCATGGTACTAAAAGGAAAGTGATGCTTTCAGCGGCCTCCCACTTTGCTCTGTGAGGATAACGAGTGTGGTTTTCTAAAGAGATTAATGGGCTTCCTGGAAATGACCTTTAAATTTCCCAGCATTTGTGGCTAATGGTGGGATTCGGCTTCAATCCCATTTCACAATGGTGCACATCCTGTGATCTAAGCTGAGTGATGCTGACCTTTCTCACGGAGATCAGTGATCAAAATGCAGATCTCATGCAGATCAAAATCTGTCCTAGCACATGCACTTCATTTGGTATTTTCCTGGGATTTGGATCACTGAGCTGCATCGGCTCAGTCAGCAGTGGTGGATAGGAAAGGAAAAGGGTCTTTCGTACTGACAAAATGGGCTATTGGTGGAATCATAATGTATATTTCTGGGGCAGAGAAATCCAAGTGGAAAGAGCCATTATAGAGTAATCCAGAGCAAAGTGGAATTACCTACACGTTCCCAGTGATGCCACTTAGCTCCAGAGCACCACAACTATGTGATGCTGTACACCACGGTGGCACCAAGTTTACTTATCTCCTGAGCACTCAGGAAGGACTGGAGCCCAAGCATGGGTTATCATCTCATTGTCAACTAATTTCTCTCCCACACGTATACTCTAGTCTGATTGGTGAGTAGGTGCAAGGATATTAGATGGCAAAAGCAAAGGGCAATTTATAACTCGAGAGGCAGCAAGTGAGCATCTGTATTCAAGCCATTAACCAGACTGTTCCTTCTCCCAAGAAACAACCCCAGTATCATTGGGTTCAAGCGATTGTTACTATCCCATCAAGTTCAAAGCACCTGTGATTCTAACTAATGCAACTCGGTAGGGAGCTAGGAGTACCTCTGCAGTGGCTGTCAGCACCATCTTCTAAAGGTTCCATCTCATCTGAGTGAAGTCATTGGAAGGCAAAGAAATGCCGCCCTTTGCAAAACACAGGACTGAGAGTCAGGAGGTCTGGGTTTTGTCCCTGAGCCAGTCATAGACGTCTGGTGTTGCCAACTCTCAAGATTTTATCATGAGACTTGCAATATCTGTTGTTTCTCTTAGCGCCCCAGCTCCTGGAGTCAAGTCATTATGTCAGTCTTGTATTTTAATTGAAAGTTACATTTCAAGCTGTCATGACTGTAGAGAAAATCCCGAAAATGCGACCCAAATGTACTCTTGAGCCAACGTCCTCGCCTTTTGAGCCTTGACTGGTGATTTTTGGAATGCTTGGGGTAAGCAATGCTGACCTTGGGCAAGTCATTCAATCTCAGTTTTCCCCACATGTAATACTTGCCTAACTGCCAGGAGAACTGTCATAGTTAATCTATTGGTTGAGACGTCTGAGATCCCGAGGTTGGAACCACTTTTGCTACAATACTTAAACTGTGTGTGTGTGTGTGTGTGTGTGCGCGTGTGCGCGCGCTGCTTTTTCTCCATTGCTGTTGTAGCCATTGAGCTCACCTGTAATGAAAGCCAATCTCAAGGCAAATTGGAGCCATTAGAGGGCAGCAGACATGGACTCTGACCCATTAGAATCATTAGTTCTTGCAAGTTGCATCTTTATTCAAGATATAGCGCTCCAGAGAGCAGCAGTGGGGGATGTTTTGTGGGACTGACACACTTGACCTAGTCCCGGGGCTGGTCTCTGAGCTCCCTGATGTCACTATAAAATCTGGAGGAGTTACACTTCCCAAGAGATCTATTGGACTAGGGTGAAATAGAAAGAACTGTGCCATAAACTAAACTATTCATAGTCTGGTGTAACGTTTGGAAGTGGGTGATTAAAACTTAACCAAGAGGGAGGCATACAGTTTGATAAAACCGATAATGGGTCTGTTCAATGTGCAGCGGCAATCAAAAAAGCAAAGAGAATGTTAGGATCCATGAGGAAGAGGATAGATAATAAGACAGACAATATCATAATACCTCCATATAAATCCCTGGTACGCCCACACCATGAATACTGCGTGCAGTTCTGGTCACCCCATCTCAAAAAAGTTACATTAGAATTGGAAAAAGGACAGAGAAGGGCAACAAAAAATGATTAGGAGTCTGAAATAGCTTCTGTATAAAAGAGATTAAAAAGACTGGGACTTCTCATCTTTGAAAAGAGATGAGGGGATACGATAGAGGTCTATAAAATCATGAATGGAATAAAAAAAACAATAAGGAAGTGTTATTTATCCCTCCTCGTAATCCATGAACCAAGGTGAAATTAATAGGCCGCAGGTTTAAAGCAAACTAAAGGAAGTACTTCTTGCCCCAATGCAGACAACCTGAGGAACTTGTTGCCAGGGGATGCCGTGAAGGCCAAAAGTATAACTGGGTTAAAAAATGACTTAGATCAGCTTACGGCAGGGGTCAGCAGCCTTCGGCACATGGCCCATCAGGAACGGTGAACCGGCGAACTACGGCCACTGGGAGCTGCGAGGGTTTGTGCCTGCGGACAGTCAATGTAAACAAAATGTCTCGCAGCCCGCCAGTGGATTACCCTGATGGGCCATGTGCCGAAGGTTGCCGACCCCTGGTTATGGAGCATAGGTCCATCAATGGCTAATAGTCAAGATGGTCAGGGATGCAACCCCATGCTCTGGGTGTCCCTAAGGCTCTGACTGCCAGAAGCTGGGAGTGGATGACAAGGAGTGGATCACTTGGTAATTGCACTGTTCTGTTAATTCCCTCTGAAGCATCTGGCATTGGCCACTGTCAGAAGACAGGATGCTGGGTTAGATCAACCATTGGTCTGACCCAGAATGGCTATTCTGATATTCTTAGGGGGCACAGTCTGACTCAAGGTGTCTACTGACTGCAAAACAATACAAATGTCCCCTTCACTGTCCCCACCAAACACTACACCTTATGGTTCTTTGCAACCTCAGTGCATCCCAGAGTATCTTTCCCCTTTTTTAATCCCACCAGAAGTCCCTCTATTGTGCCCACCTTTCTTGTATTAGAGTTGATTACTTACAACCCCTCTAGAGTCTGACATTATGTCCCCTCAATCATCCAAAAGAACTCATAAGGCCTGGTCTCCATTTTAAAAAAATTGCATCAGTTTAAATTTATTTCAAACTGGGGCAAATCCTTAATGTACATGCAGCTAAACCAGTTTGACCCTTGCTTGATGTTAGTTTGGTTTGCATGTAAATTAACAAATTATGCTAAAGCTATTTAAATGTGCCTACATTATTATAGGTGTGCACCAGCTTAATTAGACTGATTTAAAACTAAAGTTAACCTGGTGCAGGCTTGGAAGTGATGCAGTCATAGAATCATAGAAGATTGGGGTTGGAAAAGACCTCAGGAGGTCATATAGTCCAACCCCCTGCTCAAAGCAGGGCCAACCCCAACTAAATCATCCCAGCCAGGGCTTTGCCAGTCCATCCATCCCTCCACCTCCGAGACAAAAGACTGGGAATCAGGACTACTGGATTGTATTTCTGGCTCTCACTGACCTTCAGCAAGTCACTTAGGGCTGGTCTACTCTATAAAGTTAGGTTGGTTTAACTACATTGCTCAGGGTGTGAAAAATTTCACACCGTGTGATGTAGTTCTGGCTATCTAAGCCCCAGTGTAGACACCACTCAGGACCTGAAATAATTCTTCCATTGATCTAGCTACTGCCTTTTAGGGATGTGGGCTGCCTACAGTGCCAGGAGAATCCCTTCTGTCAGCATAGGTAGTGTCTACACCAAAGTGCTACAGCAGCGCAGCTTCAACAGTGCCACTGTAGCATTTCAAGTGTAAACAAACCCTCAGAGAGGTGGATTGACTACAGGCATGGAAGCCCCCCTTCGGTTGTTATAGCAAACGTCTACATTACAACACTACTGCGGCGCCGCAGCTGTGCTGCCGAAGGGTATATAGTGTAGACATATCCCAAACCTCTGTGTCTGTTTGGTTTCCCTATCTGTAAAATGGAGTAAAGCACGCTGAGACAGTGGAATCATAGAATATCAGGGTTGGAAGGGACCTTAGGAGGTCATCTAGTCCAACCCCCTACTCAAAGCAGGACCAATCCCCAATTTTTGCCCCAGATCCCTAAATGGCCCCCTCAAGGATTGCGCTCACAACCCTGGGTTTAGCAGGTCAATGCTCAAACCACTGAGCTATCCCTCCCCCTAATGGGGGATGCATCACTGGCCAAATACAAAGCATTGCTATTCTTTGTAACTGGAGGTTTATCCATTGAGTTCGGAGAAGTAGCACAATGTCTTTCACTCGTTTTTTCTGGAGTGATTTGTTCTGAACCAGCATTTTCACTGGCTGCATTTGTGTTCAGCTTCACAGATGTTGATATTCACTGCATACTTTGCCATCGTAGTTGCACTTTACCTCGTTCCCCTCACTGTCTCTTCCCCTTGTATAATGGAGAGGAAGGATCTGGGACCAAAACCTGCCATCATTGGCCATCGTGGTGCGCCAATGGTAAGTAGCTTCACATTTTCCTCAATTTGTCTGTGCTGGGTTTGACCGCCCTGGAGACTAAAGTCTGCTATCCATAGGACATGTGCAGTGTGTGATCTTGGGCATGTCATTTAACCTCACTGTACCTCGGCTTACTCATCGACCTACGATTTTCACAGGGGGTTGGGAAGCTTGGTAAATTGCTAAGTGCTTAGAGATCCTCTTATGAAGGGCACTATTTTGCTATGGAAAGGCACCTGCCCTGAAATTTCCAAAATCCTCCTGATTTTAGTGGCTCACTGTTACTCCCCACGAAGCCTGCTAAAGAGAGTTTGAAAGGCTCTGAAGTTACTTTGGGGGCCCCCAAAACTTTTCTGTAACCCACATTAACCCAGCTAGTGTGTGTCTTTGTCCTTCTGTGTGGCTGGATCATATAAGAAATATATTCCTGCCTGTGACTTAATGGACTTGGTCTTTTAGCTCACTGGTTCTCAACCAGGGGTACACGTACTGCTGGGGGTATGCAGAGGTCTTCCAGGGGGTTCACCAACTCATTTAGATATTTGCCTAATTTTATCAAAAGCTATGTAAAAAGCACTAGTGAAGTCAATACAAACTAAAATTTCATACAGACAATGACTTGTTTATACTGCTTTGTAGAATATACACTGAAATGTAAGTACAATATTTATATTCCAATTGATTTGTTTTCTAATTATATGGTAAAAATGAGAAAGTCAGGAATTATATTTTTGTCTGATTTTGTAAGCAAGTAGTTTTTAAGTGAGGTGAAATTTGGGGGTAGGCAAAACAAATCAGACTCCTGAGAGGGGTACAGTAGTCTGGAAAGGTTGAGAGCCACTGTAATTAGCTCAAGCAATAGAAACGCATGCTTTTAGATCAAGGTCCTAGATTCCTTTCACTGTTAGGATTTAGGCAGGGGTATTTAAAAACGCAGCACAAGAAAATATCTTTGGCGGGTGACATTGTGAGACACAATGTGTACACGTGCCGTGCAATGCAAGAATACAACATTGTGATGTTGTACATAAAAACTAAAAAATGGCAATCCTAAAAAAACTGCTGGTTGGTTGGTTATTTCCCAGCATATCAATACCAGTATACATTTCTTTTGTGGCTAACCAAACACTATTGGCTTTCTGCACCTCCAGGCCATGGTTGGTGCATTTATAAATATCTAGGTAGAGCAAGCCAGTTTTTGGAGATGATCCTGTTTCTTCTGATGCTTGCTTATTCTGTGCCTCTGCTGATGGGTGTCTTGAAACGTCTGAGACGGATCCAGTCCTTTTTTTGAGGTAGGGCTTTTGCCAGCAGGCCAGTCGGTTGTGCTTACTTCTTGGGAGTTTAAGTGTACTTTGCAGCCATTAACAGATTAGCTGCAATGGCAGTTGGCCATCTGAGGATATTGGCGTGCCATATCTTCTTCCTTCTTGGAGTCTGTTCCATATGGCTGCTTCACGGGTACAGCAGAGCAACGCATGCCTGGTGCTCTCCTTGCTTCCCAATAGAGTGCTCTCTGTGACCATTAATTTTGGTAGGAGGGGGAGGAGGAAGCAGGCTGCAGTTTAATCATTGGCACAAAAACATTTTATCGTTGTGTGGCTTCCGGAAAAGCAACTCGTTCTTATGGGCATCCAGATAGAATTTGTCTGGAAGGCTCAGGCCCACTGAATCCCTCTTGCGATTCCATTATCTACATCAGCGGCTCCCAAGCTTGATTGGTTCATGTACCACCTCTTAAAAAGTTGTTGTGAAGGTAATGGCTGGAATGCCAAGCTCATCTAACACCAGTGGTGCACATACTACGATTTAGGAACCCCTGATCTATGTTCATTACATGTTTTCTGTACAAAACACAGAACCTTCCTGTCACCTAATGGACTGATATTACATTTGCCTCTTTAATGGCTTTTTAAATAACTACTTGTGTTCAAATTTTCTGAAGGCCTAAAACCAGGGAAGATAGAAACCAACTTGATACGTCAACCTGAAATTCCAGCAGAATCTGAACCAAGCTTGGGGGAGGGAAGGGGGGGTTGTTTTTGTTTTTGAGGAGTGGTGTGGGGATTAAATAAAGTTTAATTAGTGGGAGAGTAAACTTTTTTCTCCGTCTGTCTACGTTTTTTATATGAATCTGGCTGAGCCTGGAAGTATCAAAATAGCTCTATGATATTCTGGTCTCTGATTATTTCCTGCCTAGCAGGAAGTCATGGAAATTTGCTATTAGATTTCCTAACTTGGAGATTTGGATACATTTCCATATGCTTATCTGACCAAACCTCAAACTATATGAGGATTCAAGCTTCACTTTATTTAGTTGCACTTCTGTGGGGTAGTGGTATTTTTGTATTGCATGATAAAAAGGCTGCTGCTAAAGCCAACTGGCTCATGTAGCATGCTTTTCTCCTTCCCGTCACCATAACCTAGTAAATAAAGCCAATCACTATACAGTAGCTGTTGTATAGGTAGGTGGTTTATTTTAATGCTTCACAGAAGACAAGATTAGAAGCAAAGTGTAACTTCTCTGAGCTGTGAAATCAGTAGGATAAGAAACTGGCAGCTACATTAAAAAGAAAAATGAGAATGAAAGAGAGACGTGGCTAAAATATTTTGTACTGCCCCCCTCTTCCTAGAACTATCCTGAGTGTCACCTTGAGTCTTCTTGTATATTTCAGGGGTCTCTTCTGAGCTCCCCTTGTTTGGATTATTCTCTCTTAAATGCTGATGCCGCACCAGATTCACTTGTCATACCAAGTGTATTTACTTTCAGACCTAATTATTTTAAAGCTTTGCCGAAAGGAATTCCACTAATAGTATCTAATTTTCACAAAAATACTTGCTGTGCTTTGTCACTGAGCCAACTATTTTGGAGCAAATCTTACTATCTTTGCAATAGGGGAAATAAAGAGTAAATTACCCAGCTCAAGCGCTAAAGAAACGGTGCGGCAGAATACCGACAACAGTTATCCTTTAAATAATGTAGAGATTGAAGGTCTCCAAAGCTAGGGAGCTGGAACCTAGGGCAATAGTAGATCTGACAGATAAGATCTGATAATACTTTAGTGATTATATAGCCATGTTAATCTTCATCTCCAGAAAGAGGCAAATGTGATTTCTGGGTTGTGCTCCTAGAGTCAATATTTAATGGAGCCCTATAGTTAGTTTCTGTACTAGCCCGATGAGACTGCACCTAGAATATTGTGTTAACATCTGGACACGTTATTACCTTAAAGATTTAGGTAAATGTAACGGATTTCAGCAGAAAGCCACTGAAATGATGAAAAGGCCAGAGGGACTCTCTTCCAAGGTTTAGTGTCCAGGAATGATGACTGAGTGAGGGGTGGAGGGCAGGAAATTGATTAGGACGGTTCAAGGAGTAAAAGCGAGGAATATTGGGTTACAACTAAAGGAAGATTAAGGCTGAATATTACGGAGAACCTCTTTATGATGATCAGATTGGGTCAGACCTGTTCGTGCAGCCGTCTCTCGCGGGAAGCGGCCGACGGGAGTTGAGAACGCTCAGCACCTCACACTATAACCCAACACAAAGGACACGTTCAAGTGGTGCAATTTTAGGGTGCAGTTTGCATTACTGTATCAATGTCCATTTCCTCCATCCATCCATCCATCCATCCATCCATATATATATATAAATGAATGATGTATTGGCAACTTACGCCCTGAGCAAAAATGGCAAAGGTTCCTATCTCCCATTGATAGTCAGTGGAAGTTAGGTACCTGTCATTTATGCCATTGAAAAATCTCTGCCAAAATCACCTTTCTGGTGAGGAGGGGAGAGCTCCATGGTTCTTCTAGAACAGTGGTTCTCAACCTATTCATCATTGTGGGCTGCATATGCAGCCTACAATGTGTTACCTGGGCTGCAGGTTGAGAACCACAGTGCGCCCCCCAAGCCTCCCCACAGACCCCTATGACCAGTGCCTTCTGCCGAGAGACCCCGCCACAGAGTGGGGCCATGAGCCCTGGTAGTGGGGACGAGCGACAGGGACCCTGGACCCCATTGTACGGGGCCGGGTGGATGCCCCAACCCAACCCCGCCACCAATCCTGACCCCTACTCTGCAGGGAGCCGGGCGGTAGCCCTGACCCCGGACTCCACCTCAAGGGGCCAGGCGGCAGCCCCGACCACACTACCAACCTTGACCCTGACCCCCACTGTGTGGGGCCAGGCAGCAGCCCTGACCCTGGACCCTGCCACGTGGCAGCCCCGGACCCCGCCACCCTTTAGTACATAGCTGGGCTGCAGCTGTGTGCTAATTGGGCTGGATGCAGCCCATGGGCCACGGGTCGAGAACCACTGTTCTAGAAGGAGCAGAACCTAGGTTTGTGGTGACCAGGCTTTAAGATTGGAAGAATTATGCATCAGCGCTTTTGCATAAGCTCAAGTGTAGTAAATATGGTTGTTCCATCAACCCCCTGCTTGTTTTTAGATGTTAATCTTGAATGTATGTTTGTTACTTAGTATCAGAAGTGAGATTGTTAACGATGGGCCTACCTGGTATTGTAGGTAAACAACTGGAAGATTTATCGTGCCAATAGCTTAGCATTGTAGATGCATCTTTCTGGAAAATTACATGATGCTTAAATTTCACTTCCTTTTATTGAGACCAAATGAGGCACTGGCGTTCTAAAGCAGCATCAGGGTGGTACTGTGGAAAAAACCAACCCGAGTGCACAGTGGAGACAGGAGTGGTTCATAATCATGGTGCTTGGGTCTCCAAATAGCAAGGAAGTAAATGTTCTTGGCAGAGCACCCAGACAGCTGTTTTTCCAATAGTGTGTCTTAACAGCATTGACAAAGACATAATGGTGAAATACTGTCTGCATGTTGTAAGAAGCGCACTAAAGAAAAACCACTCTGACCTTGAGTACCACATATTGGCTCCTTGTTCTGTCCCCATGGCACATGGTAGATATTTTTGTGCTGTGTGGAAATGCTCTGCACCGAGGAGGCTTTTGTCAGGAATGCTGACTTGCTGATTTATTGTAGGTTCACAAAGCCAAACTGGAGAGCCAATTTGAAACACCCAACACTTGAGTGGAGGCATGGAGGGGACCTGCTTCTGGTATGAAGCATCCTGATGGGCAGCCAATTTTTAATCGCTCTGACAATTACATTGTAGTTTATTATATCCCCAACAGGCCTGGCATCATGGTAGCAACGGGAAATTTACCATGAAATATATCGTTATCACACATGTCTCGCCAGTAGTATGTAAGCAGCTTTCCACACCAGTATGAAGCTATGATCCATTCCCCAAAGAGCTCATGTCTCACTGAGTTCTTTCAGTCTCTGTCTGACAGTCTCAGTGCTAGGTAGTGGCGGCCGAAAAGTGTTAACAGAGAGAACACAGACTGCTGCTCACAAACAAGCCCTTGAGTGAGAAACAGTGCGAGGCAAGTATGTGTAGGGAAGACTGCACATCCCACTATGAGATGCTCCATCTTGATCTGAGCAGCTACTTTCTACCAAGGGTTGTGGCTTATGGGAGAACCTTCTAGCCAGCTGTGGTGTTCTGGCTCATCCATTCCTCCTCCCTAGCTGGAAAGTAAGGCATGTGATCTGTAATAAGCTGCAGAAAACAAATAGCCTTTTTGCACAGCGGAAGAATTAAGTGAACAGAAAAGAACAAAGGTCTCAACATGTTCAAACGTGGGTGCCTAAAGTCAGGCATCCAACTACATGTGGTAGTAAGCAAATATGGCCTGTTATTCAAAGGAGAGGATCCACAGCACTTCTGAAATCAGGCAACATTTATTGAGTTCTCTATCCTTAGGCACCCAATTTAAAACTTGGCCAGAGTGATATAAAGGATTGTAACCAGAGATGTCGACTTCATCTACGTACCGCCATAACTGATGTAACTAATGAATTCCATCTAGAGTCTGTTGTCCAACGGAGACCTTAAAACAATGATAAAAATCTCTTGTCTAGCTGTTAAATATCTAATAGCATGTTTTGTAAGTTTTGCCTGGACTCCTTAGCCAAAATGTTTCTTCCCTCATTGCTGCGCTCTTGTTTATATGTATACTCCATTAAATCTATTGGAATCCTTTGGGATTTTTAGAAGCTGATTCAAAGCTAAAACATTTCATCTGTCTATTAGGTCAGTGTCTCACTTCTTCTCCCATTAGGGAATATGGTTTCCTTGGCTGAAGTTTGTGATAAGTCTCAGAAGCCATGGGGGAGATCATATTGTGATGGTGTACCAAATCTGCTGCAATTCAAAGGGTCTAACTCCCCCACAAGCTTTGCAATCCATAATTCAAAGGAGTATTTTATGACCTTGAGTAAACAACACAAATCCCTTCCCCTCTAGTGAAGCAAGACTTGAAAAGGATCCTTTAACGAAGGGTCTCTACGGGTTTGTTATGTGGGTCTAAAAACTCCTAAACCTTTCCTGTTTTGTATTAGACAAAACAAAGCCCAGAGGTGGGAGAAATACCCGGCTTTGTACAAAAGGCTTCAGCTCCCTGGGGCTGACTTGCATGAGGCCTATTTCCTGCTCGCTCTGCAAATGTGAGCGTAACTCTTTATTTGGGGAATTGGTGTTTTTATTTTAAAACCTTTGTACCGTTTAAAACCTGGTTTTAACAATGTCACTCCTGAAACAGATCCCATAACAAGTGAAACATGAGGCGGAAAGAGCATTGGAGGCAGGGAATTCCAACGGAAGCCTTTGAAGAGAAATGGTTTGCCTCTATTTTGGTGGTAGTCATTTTTTGGGCGGGCTATAAGCTTCAACAAGGTTAGTGATTACATGTGTAGGGACCCACTGACTCTCAATCATTCTCTCTACCCAAGGTACTGTAGTATCTGAAAACCACACCATTTTTAAAATGCATTTATCCTCCCATCATCCCTGTGAGGTAGTGCAGTACTACTGCACTGATGGGGAACGGAGGCACGGAGAGACTGAATGACTTGCCCAAGGCAACACAGGAAGTCTGTAGCAGAACATAGGATTGCTGAGGGTCTCCTGAGTCCCAGTCTAGTACCCTAACAACTGGACCACCTTTCCTCTATCCAAATAATGACTATATTGCCCATCCTTCTGCAGTCTTGTCTGTTCAGAATGTAAATGGTCTTTTTGCTCTGTTTGTATAATGCCCAGCACAACATTTGTCCTGAGTGGGGCCTTTGGGCATTACTAAGATATAAACAATACATTTGGATCCATGAAACTGTGAACTACCCAAATCTGATTTACACAGAAGAAAAACTCCATCTTCCAGATCTTGTTCTGTCACCATGTCAAGGCTGGTTATAATTTCTTACCAACAAAGTGGTACTTGGTAGAAAATACCAAGAAATTCCCTTCCCATCTAATCCTTCCCGTGTATCATTATAAGCAAGAGCAAAGTCCTTCAGTCCAGCTGAGTGAATAATGCTGGGACTGTTCTGTAACTGTTCTATTGAATTTTAAAATTAACTGAATTTATTTGCGCCCTTTCTTTGTTCATTTCCCAAAAACATTCGAGTCATCCAGGAAGTTTGAAGCAAACTTGGCTCGCGGCAACAAAAGTTCTTGCACGGGCAGCCAATCAGAGGGCAGAAACATGTTGTTTGACTTATCTGACCCATTGCAGCAAAGCAGCTTGGTTCACATTTAGAATATTCACAACAAATCCATAGAACAAAAAAATGCAGAAGGATATTAATTTGGATAATAAACTTAAGGAAGTTGCAATTGGCTTGTGAATGTTCTCTGTGGAAAACAGACTACATTTGTTTAATAAGTAATTCACTGCAAATTATTTGCTCCATTCTCTCCTTCAGCAAGCACTGAGAGGTAGATTTTGGACTGATCATTGTAAGTGATCAATTAAATTGAGCTCCACTGTCAAGAACAAATTTTCCAAGTACTCTGCATAGAGGATTCCAGCTGACATTTGGAGGAGTCTTGCTCCTGATCGGGGTCTTGCGTGATCAGGCCTTAGAATGAAAACATTACTGTGTTCTTTCCCTCGGGTTGACTTTCCTATAACTTTGTTCTCTTAAGAAACCAATTATACCAGATGGCAAGAGAGCAAGGGTTTTCTAAAGAGAATCTGCCTGTTTAACATTGGACTAAGGGAGAAACTTATTCCTAGTAGTGATATAAATATTTACATCTGGAAGTGATTCATCTCTGTTTTACAGTTTTTGCTGGAGAATTAAAAACAAAACAAAACTTCAAACAAAACAAACCCCTTATACTCCAAGTGGATGACTTTGTTATGGCAGTGACTAGCTCCCTTGGGGACATCTTTGCTAAATATGCCACTATTTGCTTTGCATTTCCTACTTTTCTAGGGAGAAGGGAGGCTGGTGGGAGTGAAATGTATTCCACTTGGATAATCCCAATGCTCCTTTACAAAGGATCCTCTTCAAAGCTCACAGCTCTGGTTTTAAAATCACTTTGCAAGCATGAAGCGGCTGGGCAGGGGGAAGTGCTTTCCCAGCAATAGTTAGCAGACCTCTGGGAATAAACAAAAGCTGGTATAAAGGGAGTGTGTTTTGATTTATGAAGGTCCCTGTGGCTCTCTTATGTTCTCTTGGATGCTCTGCATAGTTGTGTGTGAAGGCGTAGTCAGTTTAAGAGCCATAATAAAGCCAGTACTTAATGACACTTCCCTATGCCCAGGCATGGGGAATAGTGAAGTGGTATACAAATTGGTGAGGGAAGAGGCCTTGTGAAAAATGGAGACTCAATAGTTGTAGATAAAGGAGAGATCGAGTCTAAATTCTAATGATTATATTTGTGTATCTATATTGTGGTGGTACCCAGAGGCTCCAATCAGGATCAGTACCCCACTGTTACTTACTTGTATTCCCGTAGCCCCTAGGAGCCCTGGGACCAGAACCCCATTGTGCCAGGCACTGTAGAAACACAGAGCAACAAGACAGTCCCAGCTCCAAAGAGCTCACGGTCTAAATATGAGACGAGGGACAACTGATGGATATGGATGGGGGAATACAAGGAAACAATGAGACAATAATAGCATGACAGACCGTAGTTTCAGCTAGATTCTGCACCCACGCGCACACATGCAGTGGAAGGGGCAGTCCTTGCCCTGGATAGCTTAGAGTAGCTTGAAATTAGATCAACAAATGAGTGTTGCGCACACACAAGAAGAAAAAGGAGCTAGAGAGGCTAAGAGTAACAGGTAAGGAGATCACGTGGTTACATAGACCAGCTATTGCGCAGCTTCGTAGCACTTCCAAGTTATATGTCATTGGAATGACAAGAAATACTGCCTTTAGAGCAGGGGTGGGCAAACCACGTCAGGGCTTTGGAACCGGCCCATGGAATTGCCACCCCTGTGGCGCCCCGAGCCCCGCGCTGCTGCTGGAAGCAGCCGGCACCACGTCCCTGAGGCCCCTGGGGGAGGGGGAGCAGAGGGCTCTGTGCACTGACCTCGCCTCCAAGTACCGCCCTTCCCCCCCCCCCCACCTGCAGCTCCCATTGGCTGGGAATGGGGAACTGAGGCCAATGGGAGCTTCGGGGAAGGTACCCGCAGGGGAGGGTTCACTGAGCCGTCTGCCACCTCACCCCCAGGGGCCGCGGGGACGTGGTCCCGGCTGCTTCCGGGAGCAGTGCAGGGCCAGGGGAGGCAGGGAGCCTGTCTTAGCCCCACTGCACGCCGCTGCCCCCCGGAGCCGCTCCAGGTAAGTGGCGCCGGGCGGGAGCCCGCACCCCAAACCCCTCCTGCACCCCTCCTGCATCCCGCACCAACTCCCTGCCCTAAGCCCCCTGCCACACCCTGCCTGCACCCCAAACCCCTGCCCTGAGCCCCCTTGTACACCCCACACCCCTCCTACACCCCAACCCCCTGCCCTGAGCCCCTTCCCGCACACTGTACCCCCTCTGGCACCCCACACCCCTCCTATACCCCAACCCCCTGCCCTGAGCCCCTTCCCGCACACTGTACCCCCTCTGGCACCCCACACCCCTCCTATACCCCAACCCCCTGCCCTGAGCCCCTTCCCGCACACTGTACCCCCTCTGGCACCCCACACCCCTCCTGCACCCCAGCCCCCTGCCCTGAGCCCCTTCCCGCACACCGCACTCCCTCCTGCACCCCAGCCCTCTGCCCCAGCCCTACATTCATGGCCCTGCATGCAATTTCCTCACCCAAATGTGGCCCTCGGGCCAAAAAGTTTGCCCACCTTTGGATTAGAGCCTGATCCTCCCCTGTTGTCATTCAGCACTCAGTGCTGTTGGCTTCAGTGGAGCTTGATGGTTTATTCCAGCTGAGGATCTAGTGCATAGTGGGCACCATTTTAAACATTTAGGATTCGTCACCCCAGGTCCTTGCTGTAGACTTGGTATCTTCCTTAGCAGGAGATCCCACAGGATCACAGTCACTGCAGAGTGGCAAATAGTGAATTTTGATGGCACTGGCTATACAGCCTCCATTCCTGGAGCTGAGTTGCGAAATGCTTGTTCCTCTGGACGTCCAGTATTCGCACTAGAGCTGAGTGTGGGGACGAATCTAGGTTTCCTGAAGCTGGTGAGTCTGGGTTGTGTTTTAAGTGAGCCTCAGCTGATCTGTGGTTCTGAGCTGAATGTTTGAGAAACCAATGGCTTTGCAGGGTGTTCAGCCGGCAGCCAGACAAAATGTGGCTTCTGCTGAGCTTTTTGCTTCGAGTTTTCTGGTTCCTTAAAAGTGAAACTGAACTCGGCAAGCCCCAGATAGGGTGACCAGATGTCCCGATTTTATAGGGACAGTCCTGATCTTTGGGTCTTTTTCTTATATAGGCTCCTATTACCCCCCACCCCCACCCCAGAGGAACTGAAACAACTCTGCAGAAACCTCTCCATGGCTTGAAATTGCATTTGCACCCAGTACTGGTTCTCTCTAAGCACAGATGCTGGGGTTTTCAAAGGTGTCCAAGGAGGTCAGGTTCCCAGTTTCCACTGAATTTCAATGAACATCCTAGCTTTAAACTGCAGTCCTGAACCACGGTGTCTGTGTCAGCCTGGCCCGAATACACTGTATCTGATATGCTGCTCGGTACAGCCTTTAGACAGCCAATATTATATGATCAGGTGGCAAATCAAGACAGTGTCCCAAAGAAACAGTTTTTCTTAGTAAGCTTTGATCTCTGTCATTTTACATGTGTGGGTATTATTAGAGGCCAAATGACCAGTGTCCAGGTGAAAGTTTCAAGCAGTTTCAAAATGGCGGAAATACCCTCTTCTGTGCGTGTGCTCTAGTGCCTCTCAGAGCTGAGGATCCTCAAGAGCTTTACATATACAAAAATCATTTCACTCACTGCTGAAGCGCAGCTGCTTTTAGAGTAGCACCATGGTATCAGTGCACAGCAATGCCATGTATATATTTTAATTTGGCTCAGTCTAAGCTGTTGTGCGTTTTACATTGTGAGTCATCTTCAATTTACCTTGTGGAGACTCTTGAAGAATGGCTGGCAGTGTCAGAATCTTTTCTTGTTTTATTACATTTCCTTTGTGCATTTCCTCCCACAATTTGTCCCCATGGAGACCAAGATTCCCATGGCCGTTCAGCTTTGGGCCCCCTCTGTATTACAGAGTCTACCGTTTCCTAGTACTGCTGGTGTCAGAACATAGTTTGCCTGAGGGTAGGTCCGAACAAAACCTGTATTAGTGTTTTAGCCTTGGTAAAGAGCATTGCACAGCTTCTTCTCATCCACACAGACAAATCTTGTTCTCACTTGGTGTGGGGTGCTCCCGGGCTGAAGCGTGGTGCTTAAACAGGGAGTTTGCAGTATGGGGAGGACCTTATTCCTTCAACCACACTTCCGCCTTGGGAAAATTTGAGAGAGAGGAGGTGTGCTGTGGACCTGTGGGATCAGTCGACGCTACGCACGGCTCATGCGGCGCCTCATGGTCTCAGACACCATCTGATGGTCCAGGGACATCTCCACCGAACACATCACCGGCCACCGACAGTACCAGGAGGCGTGAGCCGGAGCGACATCATGCATCGACTACGAGAAAGGGACCAAGAGACTTTTTCCATTGGACCATATGAACTGGAACCGTAAGCTCACTGAATCTCACCAAATGAGGGTCAATCCATCCTCATCATTGCATCCACTCATTATACTCCACACCTGAACATAGCTATTATATGAGCAACATACCCTCATATCTCGATGTCTGTACTTTGACCCGTTAACCTTTTATCCCCAATCGGGGATATTGCAGATTATGTATTCTTTACACCATCCGATCTTAAACTGAACTTCGCACCCCTTGATAATCTACATTATTCCCTGATAGCCAGAAACTTCTACGCTTAAACTCTGTACGGTTCTTTTTTTTTTTAAACATCATCCTAATAAAATTTGTAAATCTGTTGTTAGAGCAAATTCTGTTAGGAAAGGACAGACTTTTGAGCTCTTCCTCAGGTCTGGAGAAAGTAACCAAATTGTCCAAGCTAAATACAAGGGGGGACAGATTGTTAAACCTAAGGGATTCACACATGTTGTGGGAGACCACTTAAAATGAAGTGGGCAGTTAACACTTCTGCAGTCATAGGACAATGGAGGGTTAGTAGCTAGCAGGGTGTGTTACAAATTGTTGTAATGGGTTATAAAACCAGGGTCTCTGTTAAGTCCATGGTCTTCAGTGACAAGCAGAGTTATGAGTTTAAGTTCCCAGGCTCATCTTTTGAAGGCACTTTGTCCTTAGAGGACAAAGGACTGAGAGGTCAGATATGGTGTGATCGCTTTGTGAAAAGTGTTCACCCACAGGTGATAGGGTGTTTTTGTTTTGTATAATTTTTCTATGTGAGTTCTTTCAAGAGCATAGTGATTGTCTGTCTTAGCCCACATAGTTGTTGCTGGGGCATTTGATGCACTGGATGAGATACGCTACATGTGATAGGCATGTGTAGGACCCAGGGATCTTGAAAGGTGAGTTATGGGGGCGTTATTCATCATCAGCAGCAGTAGAGAGACGTCTGCAGGTTTTGCATCTGTTGCTCTGGCAGGGTCTGTTGCTGCTTTGAGTTGGTGTGTCCTGATCTGTGGGGAGCTTGCTTTGCGTGATGAGCTTGGCAACACTGGGGGTGGGAGGGCGGGGGGGAAGAGTATTTGAAGGCCAGAAGAGGGGATTCAGGAAAGATTTCTCCCAGGAAGGGGTCCCCATGTAGTGTAGGTTGTAATTGTTTGATGCTACCCCATATGGGTTTCAATGTGGGGTGGTAGGTGACAATGAGGAGTGTGCAGTCGGAGGGGATTTCATTTCTGTATTGAAGCAGGTTCTCCCAGAGTATTTGGGTGGCCCACTCCATGATGTGATCTACTTCTCTGGTGGAGTGTCCTTGTTTAGTGAAGGTGCTTTTAAGTGTGTGGAGATGTGTATCCTAGACTTTCTCTTCTGAGCATATTCTGTAGTATTTGACTTCCTAGCTGTAGATAATAGATTTCTTGGTGTGTCTAGAGTGGTTACTGGATCTGGGGAGGTAAGCGTGGTCATCCATAGGTTTCCCTTGTTGAAGTTGATCGTGATGTCTCGGAAGCTGATGCTGGTGTGGGAGTGTTAATCTAGAGAGACTGTGATGGATGGGTGGTGGCTGTTGAGGTGTGGGGGAAATCTGTGAGGGAGTGGCCTATAAACAGGTTGTCATATTGGGGAGCCATCTTAGTACCCATAGCTGTTCCCATCGTTTGGACAAAGTGTTTGTTGTTAAAGGTAAAGTTGTTATGGGCGAGGATGAAATGGATGAGTTTGGGGATGTTTGCAGTGGATTGCTGAGTGTTGTTGATATCTGAGGCAGGCAGCAATGCCACCGTGGTGAGGGATGTTTGGCGTACAGGAAACTGACTTCCATAGGGGCAAGGATGGTGTTCTGAGGGAGGATGTTACTGTTGCAGAGTTTCTGGAAGAACTTGGTTGTGTCCTGGAGGAAACTGGCCTTTTGGAGGATGGTTTCCTTAGGTCCTGATATTCCTTCAGTCAAAGTGACATGGCCAGATATGATGGGTCTGCCTGGGTTCCCTTGTGTATCTTGGCAAGCTTGTAGAAGGTCCCTGGGGTGGGTTCAGGGGGATGAGGTTAAAGAGGTTCTCTTGGAGTTGTTTGGGGAAGGATTCAATGATATCTTTAAATTCCTGGGTGGATTATGGTCTAGGGTATTCTTTCAATTCTTTATAGTAGGTGGTGTCAGAATTGTTGGTGGGCTCATTAATGTAGTCATCACGAGTAAGGCTGCAAGTCTGTCATGGAGGTCACGGATTCCATGACTTTCCGGGACCTCTGTGACTTCTGTAGTGGCCGGTGCGGCTGGTCCCAAAGCTACCTGAGCAGCTGGGGCAGCCCCAGGGCCAGACGCACCAGCCACTGCTGAAGCGGCCCCGGGGGCCACCAGAGCAGCAACAATCCCGGGGGCAGCCCTGGAGCAGCAGCAGAGCCCCTAGGTTCCCTCTCCCCCCAGTAGCGTAGCCGGGGGAGAGCAGGGGGAGCGGCTGCTCCCCCTGTGAGGAGAAGCGGCGCTAAGGCGCCGCCCGAGCCCTGCTGCGGGAGCTGGGTTTAGGGGCGCTTTAAAAGGCCTGCGGCTTCTGCCGCTGCGGCAGCCACGGGCCCTTTAAAGCACCCCCCCCCCAGCCCCACTGCCGGACCCGGGCTGGGGTGGGGGGGGGGCGCTTTAAAAGGCCGGCAGCTCCTGCCACTGCGGGGAGCCGCCAGCCCTTTAAAGCGCCTCCCCCCAGCCCGGGTCCGGCAGCGGCTGGAGCCCCATGCCCTTTAAAGCGCCGCCGGGGTGAGTACAGGGGGAGCGGCGCCTTTTTATAGCGCCGCTCCCCCTGTGCTCTAAACCTGGCTACGCCACTGTCTCCCCCACCCCTGGACCTCCAGAGCAGCTAAGATTTGGTCAGGGGTATTTATAGTACAAGTCATGGGCCGTGAATATTTGTTTATTGCATGTGACTTGTCCATGACTTTTACTAAAAATACCTATAACTAAATCTTAGCCTTAGTCATGATTGAGGACTACAATGGTGCCTCCTTTTCTGCTGATTTGATCATTAACCGATAGTTGGATTTTTTTTGCTTGTGACTGTTGGTGCGGACGTGGTAGTTGTGGGTGATAGCTTCGTTGTGAAAATTCCTTGAGGTGGAGTCGGTGAACGAATGTTTCTAGTTCTCCACGTTAGTGTGGTAGAAGGTTCTGTGGGAGGGCAGAAGTTCATTCCCGTGGGGAGTACAGATTATTGAGTTCCCGGTGGGGTTGTCTTGATAGGTTGATGATGTTGGGGTGTCGTGCAGTGTCCATGTGGATGGGTCCTGGTGTCATGGTTTCTCCCAGAAGTTAAACTTGGCAATAACAACCACAAACATGGTGATTTGTGGAATCTGGGCTGTGGGGCTGATCTAATTTCTGGGTTTTTTTTTTAATGTTCCATAGAAGATCCTCAGAAGCTTCACTGCTTAACGTGGAAATATTTAGCAACTTGTAGTTGAGTTTATATTACTAGTCGCTCCTATTGTGCTTAGCTCCATGAGAGCAGTACCATGATTGGGCAGAAAAAACATCTGCCAGAGTCCACATTCTTCTTCGAGTGCTGGTCCTCATGCACCCGCGTTGAACGAGTAGTGTCCACTGGCCCACACGTGCTCCAGACCAATGGTATAAGAGGCAGTGCGGGCCAGGAGCTCTCCAGTTCCTTCTTACCGCCATGTGGGCAGTGCGGGCCAGGAGCTCTCCAGTTCCTTCTTACTGCCATGTGGCCTGAGTCGGAATCCCAGTGTCCACAGATTTCTCCACCTTTTCTCTTTGCTCTCCTGTAAATAGCTAGTGATAATAGCGTCACAGTTTTACATTTTTTATATTAGCATAGTTAGAATTTTATAGTATAGTTCGTGTAGCTTGGTTTTTTCCTGTTCTGGTCAGAAGCCTTTTACGTAGGCGTTAGAAAGCGGATGTGAGGCCTGTGTTCACAATAGCTCCTAACTCAGACACTGTGTCCATACACCAGCCTTGCATTTCTCTTTCTTTAAGCTACCCCACGTAGGGTCAGGCTCATACTTTGTCTGTGTAGGTGCTAGCCTGTTGTTTGTGTGTGAGTGAATGCAGCCTGTGAAAGAGACTGTCAAGTGATGCTCGGTGGAAACAGGATCAGCTTGCTTTGTTCATTTTAATGAAACCTGAGCTACTTGGTAAGACATGAGACTCTGAAAGCTATGCAAGGGCAAGGAGTGCTTTAGCAAAGAGTAACCTCAAATATGCTTGCCCTGGCTGACCAAGATCTTTGCTTGAATGCTGCCCCCTTCTGGCAGCTTTGGGCATTGCACTTATATTTGAAATCGTTATATTTATCTTGACCTCAGGTGACTCGTATGGTGAGAGCTGTGGGTGTTCCCCTTTTCCTCCTCTCTTTGACTAGTCTGTCTTTGATTGGAAACTTTTCTAGACAGACATTGTGGCTTACTCTTGTTTTTGTAAAACAGCATGTACATTGATGGAAACCTCTTCAAGCCAAAGGGTGCAGCAGCACCCCTACTTCCCGCTCCCATGAATAGCAGTGACTGAGGGGTGCCATCTCCATGTAACCAGCCAGCCTTTAGGGGCACGCCAACAAGCACTCTGCAGGCCATCAGTCATCTATAAACCACTATCTGAGAACCATTGCAGCTGACCAGTACACGTTACCAAACCTTTTAAAACAGCGTATGACAAGAAATCCAGAGCTCACTAGGACTTTGGGGCACATCATGATCATTGAGTACAGATCTCAGGATGAACTGGCCCCTACCAACTGAGTAAAGGAGAATCTCTGTTAGCAGCTAGCAGATTTAGTTCCATCTATGAAGGGCGGTAGTCATTACACATACTACCCCTAGCCAGTTCGTTCCAGTGATATAACATGAGTCTCACTGAGGACATTCTAAGAAATCTTGTAATATTTTTTTCAGTACTGCTGCTTTGTTGTCTCTTCAAACTTTTAATGATCTCTTGTAGGTATTTTGATTTATCTGTTGTGTTGTTGCAGCAGCGTCATGTGTGGCTTACCGAACGGGGGCTTTATAAACATTGCTACTTTATTAATACACTTTTTCACTGCTTCTTCCCTAGCTGGCACCAGAAAACACTCTGATGTCCTTCCAAAAAGCAGTGGAGCAGAAAACATATGGAGTGCAGGCTGACGTAGTGATAAGGCAAGTCTGTGTAACTGTTTGCTTCAAGTGCAATGATTTTCTTTAGTGACTGGTCCAACCCAAATCTCTAGATCTGCTTTGTTTTGGTTCCAGATCTGAATTTTGCCACTTAAGTTTTCCACTGCAGTATCTGTAGCATCCTCTGAGAAGGGCCGTGTAAGCGGGCAGACTCACCCCTGCGGTGCCTCCTGCTGGTTGTCCTTGGGAATTAGCTCACCCAGCTCTGGAGCGCCCTCCGCAGGCCTGTGATCCACCTGACCGATGGCCACGTGTCCCTCCCAGGACCCCGGTGCCCCTTTAATTGGGGTGCTGCCCCCTGGCAGTACCCCACAGATCTGGGTCTCCCCTCCCTGGGGAACCCCAACCCACTATCCCCACCTCGCCTCAATCATAGGCTACTGCCAGTCACCAGCTAGCCCCCGCGCCCTGGGGCAGACTGCAGTATAAGCCATTCCTCCCCAGTATAAGGCAAGGTTGGGTTTGGACCTGCTGCCTATGAACCCCAGTACCTCTCTGGGCCCTATGCCAGGCCCTGCAGCCTGGGGCTTTCCTAGGCTGGAGATCCCCGGCTCCCTTGGCCTTTCCCCAGCCCTGCTCCAATCCAGGTGCCCTGCTTAGCTCCTGCAGCCAGGCCCTTCTCCCTCTGCAGGCAGAGGAAGTCTCCTTGCTCTTGGCTCACTGCCCACTTATAAGGGTCAGCTGAGCCTTAATTGGGGCGTGGCCCCAGCTGAGCCTGCCTTTCTGCTCTTTCTGCTGTTTTCAAGCCCTTCAGGCCTGAGCGGGGTGCCACCCCGCTACAGGCCTCTCGGAGAATGTGCTCGTATCATCTCATTTGCTGCTATTTATAAAGTATGTATGTTAGTCATTTGGCTGGCACAATGATTAAAGATTAAACTATAAAGGAAACCAGACTTTCTACTAATCTTCATATCAAGGGCCAAAATTCACAACAGGGTGCCCTCTTGCCGATATTTTGCTTTATTACGATTAAATAAGGTAACTTGGGGCTTGTTTGGCTTAGTCTGGCTGCCTTCTCCAAAAGAGTACAGTGGAACCTGCTTGTATAGAGCTTGGCTATCGTGAAGTTCTGTTTGCAGGGAAGGAGAATGAAAGTCCTAAATTTTTTCATTGCATTGTACAGTGCCACCCAAGTTAAAACGGGCATGAGAATTTCAGTCCAGACACAAAATCCCTTTGCCTTCCCATACCATGATGCTAAAGATGAAGAAAATTTAATTAGATTTTTATCTTCCTGTTCCCCCCCTTCACCTGCCCAAAAACCATCAGTTCTACCCTGTAAAACTTGGCAAGGCTGAGTTAGGGGGAATCTTTGAAAGAGTGGAGTTATTCTCACATTACAAATGTCTAAAAGGGGAATTTTCTGCATTTAATTTCCTCATACCTCCTAGATCTCTTAAATATAAATATTTTGTGCATGGTTTTTTCGTAGACATGTGCGCATTTGCAGAAAGCAGATTGGACATAGTCCGTACAACAGACTTCCATTCGGTGGGAGGCAAAACTTCAAAGGGACATTTTTAAGTATGATTGTGTATGACCGCTGTTATGGTAGCCCCTAGCAGCAGCAGTCAGGCTCAGGACCCCATGATAGAACCGCTGTGTACAAACACAGAGTAGGAGGACGGTCCTTGCCCCAAGGAGCTAATTTAAGGCCAGGTGCAGCATTGTATGTAATAAAGAATAAACAGCAGCAAGTGACGGAGGCCAGCTATATGGAAGGTTATATGGGATATTTATTTTGAATTAGAAGGTACAGGTCACAGACAAATATCCGAAGTTCCTCCTGCTTGTCTTTGAACTTTCACTTTTGGACTAAATTGAAGGCTGTTAAGCGGAAGATATAAAAAGGGAGAGTTATCAGAGTGATGAAGAACTGGTTAATGTTGTTCAATTGACTTCTCAATCTGCATGCAACAAAAATGGATGAAGTGGAATAGACGAGTGGGGCACAGAAAAAAAAAAGGAAGTGAGAGAGGATAATAGAGGCAGGGCGAAATGGGGAAGGGCTAGCAAGAGAGGACTCACTAACATGTGAGGTGTGGATGCACAGCAAACCACATTCAGAAAAGACATTCCCTTTAGTCCTTTCCCAGGGCTGTAAGCACACGTGCCAGGCTGAATCCTGGAGAGGATGCTTTTTATTTCTGTTATTAGGTTAGGTGCTAAATCCGATTCCCACTCTTCGCATGGGGGAGGATGTGGATTCTCATGGTTTCATTTTGCTGCCCTGAAAGTCACTGACCCTCTCTTACTTGTCTAATAGTGACACTGCATTTGC
The DNA here is from genome assembly GCA_033296515.1 of Macrochelys suwanniensis. Taxonomy (NCBI): domain Eukaryota; kingdom Metazoa; phylum Chordata; order Testudines; family Chelydridae; genus Macrochelys; species Macrochelys suwanniensis. The sequence goes on from CM065775.1 coordinate 15,168,466, forward strand.
GTATAGTGTGGATCAGGATTCATATCTGATGCTAAGAAATGGCTTGAAATTAACCCACAAGAAAGAGACATAATTGGTATTTAAAAAAACCCCAAACCCTCTTTGGTAGGTTATTGTATCTGAAAGGTGCCTCTGCGGTAAAAGATAGGCTCGTGGGTTATGGAGTTTGAACATCAGGGCTTCTCTTTTGTAATCGCTGTCTGACAGCAAACAGATTTAAACCCTCATGGAAGTTCCTGTCCGCTGTAGCAGGAGGTCATTCTGCAGTGCTGAAGGACAAATCAGGGTTGTTAGCAGCTTAATCCCTTTAGAATCATTCATTAACGGTTGCACAGAGAATACCATTGGAAGCAGAATAATTGCCTGTGTGTTGGGGATGATCCCGGGCACTCTGCTTAGCTATCCTAACAGAGTCAGCCGATCTTATGGAAGAGCGGAGTTGAAAGTATCACTTCAAGCACCCTGAGCCTGGACCAGAGAGAGCATCCTGCTGAAATGGCAGTCCTGTGTTTCAGCCGCAGAGCTGTCTGCCGCCCCCTGCAGGAGAACCCTGATCTGCACTTCAACTGAAAAGCCTTTGTCTCCTGTGCCTCCACGGGAGCGTGGAGTCTGCGTGTTTCCTTGACATCATGCCCCCCCTTGATTCATGTAATGCATCCTGCAGGATCTTTATAAAGCCAGGGCTCCGCTATACATGCGGTGCCTTTCTTACCCGTGCCTGTTTGTACGGTGCTACTTAGCCCGTGCGTTCCAAATGACAATACACCTGGATGGGGCCAGGGAAGAGATTAGAAAGGGGAGGGAACGTTAAAGGCCACACGGGGTTTCTGCACGGCACTGTGGTGGTTAAAGAGTGTCTTGAGTACACTGTGCTGAGAGATGTACTGAGTCGTTATCTCCCTTAAACATTCAACACGCTTCATTCTGTGTCTGCTCAGCCTAGGGTGACCAGATGTCCTGATTTTACAGGGACAGTCCCGATTTTTGGGTCTTTTTCTTATATAGGCTCCTATTACCCCCCCACCCCCTATCCTGATTTTTCACATTTGCTGTCTGGTCACCCTAGCTCAGCCGCTTTAAACCATATGAAAGACCTTCAGATGTTGAGACATGATGTGCTGCTGGCCAGGACTGGTGCTGTGTCAGCGTGTTGCTTTGGGTGGAAAGGCAGTTTATATAATTCATTGCTGGAAATAGAAAACAAGATTTGAGTAACATTTCGGATAAGGGCCTTCCGCAGGCAGTGGTGAAGCTGGGGACTGCATTTGCTCTGTCAACTAAAGTAGGTCTTTGTACCGTTCCCAGCTCAAGGCAGACTCCTTGGCAAACTCCCAATTAGATTCAGATGGGTTTCACTGTTAACCCTGTCCGTATTCAAGATCTCCCTCTTGAGCCTCGCTCCAGTGGGGATCTGTGCTTTGACACCCCTGGCCGTTTCCAGGGCTTTACCCTCTGCACCTCAGGCCAGCCGGTGACTGGAGAAGTGTGGCAGCAGCTTCCCGAGGAACAGCTGCCCCAACCTGTCTTCCCCACTGCGAAAATCATGTCTAGAGCCTTATTCTTGCAAAAGGTTTGCTGTGCTGCTCTGAGATAGATTTCAAACCTCCACAGCAAAGAATTCCCATCCACAGCTCTTCAACCTCTGTGGGATCCCTCTTTTTTTCTTTTTTTAATGTTGCCACTCTTCTGTCATCTTCTTTGAAGTGTTTGTTAATCACCTGGGTGGGGCCCATGGGCACTATATAGATGTGGCTATTTTACTTCATGGGGTAAAATGCTGTTCATGGTATCTGCCCCCTCCTCTGCAGCTGCTTGTATGGGTGCTGCCTTCAATATATTTTACTCTGAATCTAGCACACCTCTCTAGGTTAACCCCTATCGTCAGAGGAAATGTGTGTCTGGTTATGATCAGAAAAGCAATTTAATAAAAATAACAACTTTGTAGCTCAGCTAATCAGCTGCCTGGTCTGCATTACCAGTATGTCTGGTTTTTCTGACCAAAATATGGACCTTTATTACTCCAGTTTTAGCACTGCAGCCCCAGTACAACTATGGACAGCAAAGGATCCTTTTCTGGCTCCCACATCCGCAACAAAATTGTTCACTAAGTTCAGGTTTAAAGCCATGGTTAGTTCTCTTTTTGAAAATATTCATAATGTAATGAGAGACAGGTAAGCGTAATGTGACCACAGGGGATTAAGAACCAGAGTGCTAATCCTAGCCCCAGCACTACCTCCATCTATGGCCTGGGGCGAGTCTCCTAATCCCCTTCCTAGTTTTCCCATCTGTGAAATGGGAATATTGCTTCTGTACTTCACAGGGGCATCATGAAATTTAGCCAGCTCATGCTTGGAGAGCTCTTCATGGACTAAATCCTTATGCTACTGCTGAGTAGTAGTAGTTGGACCGTTTAGGGCAAGGTGAATCTCAAAAGGCTACTCTGGATTTCATGTTTGCTTTGGGTGTTTATCAGAACTTTTTGCGCAGTTGGGCCGGAAATCTCGTGAAGATAGGCTCTCTTGTGAGATCCCCCAGCATCTTCTGCTTCCTACTGGCTTGTAAATAACACAAGCACTGTGCCTCTTGCGATATTTGTGTGCTTCCTGCCCCAACCAAATCCCAGAAGTGCAAAAGCAGGTCAAAATGAAAAAGTAACCGCCAAAAAACACCAGCAACTAAATCCGAGTAACTGGATAACTCTTCTTCAGTAACCTTTGTCCTCCATTCCCACTGCCCTGTTGCTGTCATTCGTTACTGGTGAGGTGACGTTTTGAAAAGTGCCTAGGTAACTCAGGATATTGGAAACCATGCATTGCCAGTGCCAGAGACTTTTCACTGCAGCGTGTACTACACATACCCTACACACAGTCACCACCAGTATAGACTATGCATTAGGCACTTAATAGTCTAAACCTTATTGAAATTCCGTGAGACTTGAGGGTCCTACATGGGGAAATTGCGGTCCTAAGTAACTCAGGTGCTTTTGAAAATGCTATCGTTAGTCTAATTTTTAGGTTGTAAGACCTTCAGGGCAGGCATTATTTGCTTTACACATGTATAAAGGGCCTCCATGCTAAAACAAAATTAATGGGATTCATAATGAATTTTCAGTGGTTTTGGGGCCTCAGTAGAACGGGGTGAGTTTTTGGCAATCATTCAGGTGAGGAGTTTTGTTCTTATCTAAGTTAGTTTACCAAATCCTAAGAGAAACTCCTGAGTTAAGGGTGGAGCTGTGCAAACCTTGACATGGATGAAAGCATCTGAAATGCATTTTAAAGATGATTTTTTTCCTACGTGTGTAGCTTTGTAAATGAATCAAGAACATTAAGGGCCTGCAAAATTAACTGAGATCTTGACCACATTTTAACCCCGGTCTGAAAAGCTGGAGAGAGGGTGGAGCAGACACCAGCTGTTCTTCTCTAATATTGTTTACGTGCTAGCTAATAGCTGTAAGTTAACGGAGATGCTTGTTTGCTTTGCAGCTATGATGGGGTGCCATTCCTTATGCATGACAAGACTCTCAGGAGGACAACTAACGTGGAGAAAGTGTTTCCAGAGCTGGCCTACGAGCATTCTTACATGTTCAACTGGACTGACCTGGAGAGACTTAATGCTGGAGAATGGTTCCTAAAGGTGCGTGCGATCGTGTACTGAAGATAGTACCATCTGGAGAGGGGTGCTGTGTGCCCTGTATACCAAGTCAGGACATTGGTTGAAAGTTCACACCACAGACCCTGCCAGGTGGATGAGAGTGCTGTCGTCCCCTCAATATAAGGGTTTAATGAAGGGTGAATAGACAAAGCCAGGCTTCCCCTATGCTGCTCTGCCAACCCCATTCAACTCTGCCCTCTACTCACTGTATGGCACCAAGTAACTTAGCTCTGCCGTTTTGATTGTTTGGCACAGAACCGTAGCCAATTCCAGCCTGTCAAATGAAGGAATCTTCCAGAGGCCCCTGCCACGGTTCTAAAATGGAATGCCCAAATGTTGCTCTGGGGTTGCATGTCCTGAAACTCTGACTTGTGCATTTGCATCTGCTGGGAGCTGGTGGCCCGTTGATAGGGCAATGAGCTAAGAGTAGAGATACCTGGCTTCTAAAGCTGCTCAGCCGCACAGCTGCTTGAGACTGGTTCCCCATTTGAGAGATGAAGAAAATAGGACATAAACGCGTTAAGCGTTATTCTTTATTGTTACTGCTGTGAGTTCTCCTAGCAGGCCCTCAGATGTTCCTGCACATCAGTCAAAAGCTTGCTCCAGCCTCATGTTAGGCAGAGGCAAAGAAGAGATGTGTTTATATTGAATCAGCTCCTTACAGAGAATATAACACTTGTAGTTTCTTGCTAAAAGACTCCTGATTGTGAGGCTCTTCTACAGCCTCTCGAAGATGAGAACTTATGGTTGTATCCTGCTTTCTCTCTGCACATCAGTGGGATGTTGCAAAAACCCTGTAGTGTTCTAATGTTTTTAAAATCCTTAATGCAATTTGCCAGTCCAACAGCAATAGGCCTCCTCTTTATTTCGCTTTTAATAACCCTGACCATTCCTCCTGTGTGGGGATTAACATGCAAATCATATGGTGGGGTGAATGGATTCTGAGCAGAAAAGATCTCCATTTTTTAATCAAATACCATTTCTTTCCTTATAAAGCTGGGTACTGACAGCAGATTCACTCTAGGCTGAGTGCACTAGAGATGACGTGGAGGTTTAATGGAAGGTGATACTCAGATTCTTTTGGGTTTTCGATCTTTGCTATAATGGCCTCTTCAGTCCTAGCAGACAAAAGTAACACCAGATTGTATGGCTGGAAATAAGGTGCAAATTTTTAACAGCGAGCGTAATTAACCTTTGGAACAACTTGCCAAGGCTTGTGGTGGATCGTCCATCACTGGGAATTTTTAAATCCATATTGGATGGTTTTCTAAAATCTCTGCTCTAGTTCAAACAGGAGTTAATTGAGGGAAGTCTTGTGGCCTGAGTTATACAGGAGTTCAGACTAGATAATCACAGTGGTCACTTCTGGCCACCAAATCTATGAATCTGTTATAACTCTGGATATTATTTGTATTCATATAAGTATCCAGTCCTTTTTAGAAGCCTAGTAAACTCTTGACCACAGTCCTATCTTGTGGCAGTGAGTTCCACAGGCTAATTAATATTTCCTTCATCCGTTTTGAATTTTCTGCCTTTCTGTTTCTGTATTATGAAATGGGCTTCCTTTGATGTGTTCCCAGACTCTTCAAATGTATTTTCATGCCCCTGATCATTCTCCTCACCCATTTCCAACCCCCTTCTGTTTATACTATAGCCTTTGAGATGGGGTGACCAGAACTGCACCCAGTATTCCTGGTAAGGGCATGCATCATATCCGCCAATGGGCAAACTGAGGGACAGGGAGGATTTGCCCAAAGTCATTCAACAAGTCAGTGTCACAACTGAAAATAGAAGCGAGCTCTCCTGGCACCTAGTTCAGTGCCTTATTCGCTAGGGCCACACTGCCTCCTGGTATGAAAGACTTTGCTTGACTGTTACCTATTGGGACTGAGACCTATCAATAGAGCTGAGTGGGAAACGGTTTCCCACCCTGTGAAAATTTCTGAGATTTCAAGTATGGTTCCCATTCCAGGATGTAACTGAGGCCTTGTCAAATTTTTCATGAAAAACAAGAGAGTGAGAGGAGGAGAGAGAGAGATCACAGAATACCCAGCAGCCCAGGGACCAGGGCGCTCACCTGGGACGTGTGAGGCTGTCATTCGAGTCTGTCTGATTCACAGCAAGGACTTGGACCTGAGGCTCTCCCCTTCCCAGGGAGCGCCCCCAACCACCAGGCTACTGGGCATTCTGAGGTCTGGGTTGCCTGTCTCTCTCTCTGACCAGCAATTCCATCCTGGACCTGAAAAACCTTTCCTGACTAAAGGTGAATTGAGACTGCCCCTTTCCCATGAAAGTCGTCTGTTGTGGCTAGTCACAAGGCAGATTTCAGGGGCAGCTGCCAGAGGTAACGTCATTGCTACCGTGACATGGGCGGAAAATGAGTTCTGTCTGCCCTCTGTCACCGCAGGGACTCCAGTCGCCTAGCAATAACTCTGACCCTTGTTTGTTTTCAGAGTGACCCCTTCTGGACTGCTGGCTCCCTCTCTGGTCCGGATTACCTGGAAGCCGCAAACCAATCGGTCTGTAAACTGGCTGATATGTTGCAGGTAGCCAAGGACAACACATCAGTGATCTTGAACTTTCAGGACCTGCCACGAGATCATCCGTACTATAGCACTTACATCAACATTACCCTCCAAACCATACTGGAGTCAGGGATCCAGCAACAGGCTGTAAGTCCTGCAGCCTTTTGGAGCTCTTTCAGGCTCAGAGGATGAGCAGTTGCTTTAGAAACTGATTTCTGGCCAGTTTTCCTTCTCCTGCCGTAGAGGCTTTTGACCTCCCCTGGGCTTAGCCGTGGTGAAACCACGCTGCCCACTTCCCGATGATAGTGTCCACCCTCTAGCCCACAGCGGTCTGGGGTGTTCCAATCCCAGAAAGCCTCGCTCTTTGTTCTCTTGCACTGCGCTCTTGCAGTGTGGGTGCTGTTTGGGGCGCCTCAGGATTTGGGCTGCCCCAGAGCACACAATCTGCCAGGGCTCACCCAGGGAAATCAGGATGCAGGCAGTACGGTATCGGGAGGCCTCGTCACAGCGTGACCCCAATGTTCTGTGAGGCTGAATGGTGCTAGGTCCTGCCACCGGGGGTGTAGGATGCAGAGACAATTGCAGACCTCTTCAAGTGAGTGGCTGCGCTAAAGTGCCCAGCAGCAGGAGCAAGTGAGACTCCTCTGGCACAAGACAGCTCCTTCCTGTGTGTCCAGCTAATCCAGGTTTCAGTACAAAAGCGAAGGGAAGCCTCCCTCTACAGCAAGCCCCCATCAGTTCCAGCCTCTTCCCGCCTTTCAAGGAATTGTTGCCCCTTTGGCTAGATGGTTCCCAAAATCCGGCACCTTGCAGGGGGGTGGTTTCGGTTTGGATGAGAAATCAGTGCTGCAGAGTCAGGGTATCTTTAGCGTATCTGTTGATTTACAGAACATACTTGTGGTCCTGTTTCCCTGAACAGAAGGAGGAACAAACATGCATGCAGGTAGCTCCTGTCGGCAGAAATCCCAGGAAGCGGCTGTCAGTCTGCCTCTGCTTCTCCCCAGGGCTCGGGGAGGGTCCTGCTCGCTCACTCACTCCAGCTGCTTAACCTGCAGCCTCGTCCCAGCCCCTAGGAAACCCTGTTAGCTGCATGAGCCCCCAGCACCCACTCGCTTCCTTTAAGCAACGATTCTTTCAGGGTGGAAGAAGCTGGAAGTGGCAGGAGCTACTGCAGAGCGAAGATTCCCATTTCCCCAGTTCAAACCTTGGGGCACTGGGGCAGCTCTTGAAATGTGTGAGATCTGCTCAGCCCAGCCCAAATAGGAAACATCTGATCTCCCCCCCACCTTTCCTTCTGATTTTAAATTGTTGAAAGTAGCTTACGGTCGAACGTGCTGATGTGCTAAGCAGCTGCACATCTTGTGACAGTGAAATATTTCAGACTTTCCAATTAAGTGAATAATACATATGTATGCAGAGAAAAATGGAAATGTTTAGCAATCACACTTATGAAATGATTAGCCTGGGGGAAGGATCCATTTTTAGCTTCCATCTGTCTTTCTAATGACTACTGCTGCCACCCGAGTTTCAATGAACTGAGAGGCCACATCACCAGATATTGGGTTGTTTTTTTTGTGAGCCTGTTTGAATCTCCGTCAGCTTTCCTGGAGCTCATTTAACCACAAAGGGAATCGTGTTCCCTTCTTTGCAATTGTGTGGGCGAGCTAATGCAAAGAGGTGAGCAGAATAATTATTAAAATACAAGCCCTTGGCAGTGAGAACAAAATCCATTTTGATGCACTCTGCCTAGTTCTATGAACTGAACTCCTTTGCTCCAGAATTTCAGCCTAGCTGACTGAAAATGTGCATAACCTCCTTTAAACTGCTCCAGTACATTATTAGGTGAGCGTTGATTAGTTATTCTTTATAGAGTAGTAGAATTTAAGGCCAGAAAGGAGCAGTATGATCATCTGGTCTGACCTCCTGTGTTACACCAAAGATTTTCACCCAGTAATTCCTGCGTCAAGCCCAGACCTTGTGACTGAGGTAGAACCTATGATTGTTAATTGGTTAAGCTAATGTGTGTGCAGTGTTTTGAAATCGGAGTGGGAAGTGCTAAAAATGGCAAGGTTTGAACGGATTTAGTGCGGATGGAAGTGAAGACTGGGTAATTCCAGTTTGAGCCGGGCATAATTTGGGCAGTTGGTGGAAAGCTTTTCCTACCCAGCTCTGCCAGTGCCTGCTTGATATCCTTCCCATGGGCCCTTCTTGCGCAGAACTGGATGTTTTGATGGGCGCAAAGTGCATCTTAGCACAAAACCTTCCAATTCCTTATCCCTTGTTCTCTGGGTTAGAATTTAAACCCGTGTCTCTCGAGGTGAAAGTCTGGTGCCAAGACCCCATAGTGCCAGCTAATCAGCCCCGCATTCAGAATGCAGTCGAGTAAAGTCGTGTGTGGCTTTAAGCTGATTATAGCATTAGTGCAAACTCTCTAGCTTGGCTGTCCTTCCCGCTTCTCTGTACTCTAAACTGCTCAGAGGCCATATTCCTAACGCTTTCCCAGCTGCAGACAGGTTTCCGTCTTTCAGAATCATCTCTTTAATCAGAACGGCTCAATTTATTGACTGTCTGTCTGTATCTCCAGGTGATGTGGTTGCCCAACACGGAGCGGCAGCTGGTGAGGAAAATTGCGCCAGGTTTCCAGCAGACTTCTGACATCAAAGCAGACCCGGCACACTTGAGAGACGACGACATCAAACAGCTGAACCTGCGGTACACTAAGGTCACCAGTGAGGACATCAGGTGCGGGCCTCAGCTTTCATTGGTGTGAATTTCCACTTGCTCTGTGCGTGTGCCTAGAAGTCCTGCTGCGTGCATTTCGCAAAGCCAAAGTGTGTAGCCGCTCCCTCGCCCCTTCCCATTGTGGCCTGCTGAGCTCTCAAGCTATGGTCAAGCCAGGAACTGGCTTGGTCAAGCCAGGAACTCAACCCGCAGGTTCTGGTGATCACAGTGGTCCCTTCTGGTCTTGGAATCTGCGGGTCTTTGGCCTACCAGTTTCCAGGCAGCTGCTGTCCTTCCGCAACAAAGAACTGCTCCCACTCAACAGGGCACATAGCTGGCTGTCCACCAGGAGCTTCACCGCCGGGGGGGGAGGGTCTATAGAGCGGCAATATCACTTCAATCAAGGAGAGACTCCATTTTCCCCTTTAATGGGCCCATCGTATCTGCTAGTCCATGGGAGACAGCAGGAAACTCCCCCTCAGCTACAGGTGCTGGGACTGGAAGACCAAGGGAGGCAAAAGGACTACAGAATGGTGTGACGTCCTTCTCATCCCCTTTGTCTGTTCCTCCCTATTGAGTGAGAAACCTGCACTCAGCCGGGTTCAACTGCCCTGCCGGCAGGCAGGAGTGAAAGACGCACAGGCCTCCTTTTCTCACCAGACAGTCTCCTGGCATCACGTGGCAGTACCCTGTTGCCGCTTGATGATGGGAGGGCCTTAGTGTCTCCTACCAGAGCCCCCTTGAATTTGTCAGCCCTGTTTTCACAGCTACCTCAGGCAAAGGAGAGCAAGACATAGGCCAGGCTGGAAGTACAAGAAAAAAAGTTAATGGGATTGTGATTTCTTGTGAATAATTTCCCAAGTAACACATGAATCAACGGATCACCGAGCAAACCAAGGCTGAACTACCATCAAGGGAAAGAGGCAAAAGGAGGCTCCGTTCTGAGCAAGATGCTGAGAACTTCCTACAAGCATTGTATGCAGTGACACCCAGATGCAGGGCGGACTGTCAAGCCATAAACCTTTCACAGTTCTCTTCCGATGTTCCACAGCGCTGGTTCGTGCTGCGGTTGTGTCCGAGTGGGGCAGAGAGTGGCACTGGCCAGCAGGGCCATAGCTAAAACAGAGCTTATCCCCTAGGCAATGTGGCCTAGTGGCTAGAGACTGGGACTCAGGAGACACGGGCTCTATTTCCCTGTGTGCCACTGGTCTGCTGTCTGTCTTTGGGCAAGTCATGTCACCTGTCTGTGCCTCAGTTTCCCCATCTGTAAAATGGAGCTAGTGATCCTGACCTCCTTTGTAAAACGCTTTGAGATCTAAGATAAAAGCGCTGTATTAGAGCTAGTTAGTATTAGTGTATATAGAAGCCTCTTCCCCGCCCCCAACCACCACCACAGAAACACAGTTATCATCTTGAAGACTTTTGTCAGTCACGAGACAATCGACTCTACCCTTGCGGTGCTGAAGGGCTGAAGGCTCAGATTAAGCTCCTCCTCAGTCTCTCTCCCTTTACTCCACCATGCTCTTCCACCCCCTGATCCTGGCCATTGGTAATCTAGCCAACCCACTGCAGGAAATCTTCCTCAGTCCCCAGACCAAGTGTCCCCGGCAAAGCTACCTAGGAATTGACCTTTCTGGGCAGTTTTCAGGCATTATCTTCTGGGAACTGGCCAGTTTAGAAGTGTGTACAGGATTAATGTCCTGAGGGAGCAGTGAGGCAGATGAGCTGGGCCTTTAAAGACTTCTCAACAGAATCCCTCTCTCCTGCTGTGTATTAGGGAATACAATGTATTGTGTTGTTGCTTCTGCATTAAGGCTTTGCCACTAGCACCTAGTGGTCGTGAAAGAAGTTGCTTTATAAAAGTTTTATGACCTGCTAATTATCAGCATGGTTAAGGGGATACAGCCTGGGATGCCCCGTGTTAAAATGTTCTCCTCTAGGACAGGCTTCCCTTGCTGGTGTGAAGACCTTGATCTCACAGCGCTGACACACATTTTAATGGTGTTGCAGGTAGGGGTGCTGGAACAATTTGTATAGTGGGGGTGCTATGATGGAAACCATTTATTTGGTGTTTGTTATTACTACCCCAAGCCAGGGGGTGCGGCAGCACCCCTGGTTCCAGCACCGCTGGTTGCATGGATATCAAAGATCTTTCCTGATTCCTTTTTGGTTATTTACAGTGAGATCCCAAGACATGGGACAGCCCCATTCAAACTGGGGCCATTGTGTGAAAATCTAGACCGAGGGCAGCCTGGGTCTGACTCCTTGGACAGTAAAGGGGGTTGTGTAGTTTAGATACCTGTGCACACTAGTATGTTTGCCAGATATCCTGTGGGAGAAGAGATTTGTGTTACGATGGTCTGGCCCATTTCCAGGCGAGGGTCATGGAAGCAGAAGGAGAGAGTGACTAATCTTAATAGCTTTTTACGTGGAGTCTAGTGTGTGACGATATTAAGTGAGCCTTTTAGAAATCAAAATATTAATCATCCGATTCTCATTCCAATACCATCTTCAGAGGAAGTTTAGGCATCTCATACAAAGCACATCCAGCCAATTTTTCAATCTGATTAGCAGCTGCCCCTTGCGTCTCATTCATCTGCTCCAGAGCTGCTGTGAACCTCTGATTTAGACCAAGTTCCTGAGTTCTTTCAGACATTACATTGTGCAGATAAATTTGAACAGTCTTTTAACGACCTTATTTAAATCGGCCTCGTCTCATCTTTAATTAGCCAATGCCATGTTTCATCTCGGTAGTATGTGGGGTTTGAATTTCATAGGGTGTGAATCAAAATGACCTCAGCTGCTAAAGTTAAACAGATAAGGGATGTTTTGCCCCTAGGCAGCCTTGTTAATTTTTAGGATTTATTGCTTGCCAAGCTTGCCTTGTTCCTTAAGAAACAAGGATTTCCATATGAAATCAAATGGTTTGGGGGAGGAGATAATATTTGAGAGCTAGAAAGGAAAGTAGGTCCTGTGGTGTAGGTAAGGACTGATGACTGAACTGCAGTATATCACATTGTAATGCGGAGACAAAACTCCTCGATACTTTAAGTGACTGCTTCTTGGAGCAGCTGGTACAGGAACCCACAAGGGGAGAGTCAACTCTTGATTTAGTACTGTGCGGAGCGCAGGATCTGGTCCAAGAGGTAACTATAACAGGACTGCTTGGAAATAGTGACCATAATATAACAACATTTAACGTTCCTGTGGTGCTAAGAACACATCAACAGCCCAACACAGTGGCATTTAATTTCAAAAAGGGCAACTATGCAAAAATGAGAGGGTTAGTTAAGCAGAAATCAAAAGGTAAAGTGACTAAAGTGAAATCCCTGCAAGCTACATGGACACTTTTCAAAGACACCATAATAGAGGCCCAACTTAAATATATACCCCAAATTAAAAAACAAAGTCAAAGAATTTAAAAAGAGCCACCGTGGCTTAACAACCATGTAAAAGAAGCAGTGAAAGATAAATAGGCATCTTTTAAAAAGTGGAAGTCAAATCCTCGTGAGGTAACTAGAGAGGAGCATAAACACTGCCAAATTAAGTGTAAAAATGTAAGAAAAGCTAAAATGGAGTTTGAAGAACAGCTAGCAAAAAACTCAAAAGCTAATAAACCGTTTTTTAAATACGTCAGAAGCAGGAAGCCTGCTAAACAATCAGTGGGGCCCCTGGACGATAGAGATACAAAAGGAGCACTTACAGATAATAAAGTCATTGCGGAGAAACTAAACTAATTCTTTGCTTCGGTCTTCACGGCTGAGGACGTTAGGGAGATTCCCCAACCTGAGCCGTCTTTTGTAGGTGACAAATCTGACGAATTGTCACAGATTGAAGTGTCACTAGAGGAGGTTTTGGAACTAATTGATAAACTTAACTGTAACAAGTCACCGGGACCAGATGACATTCACCCAAGAGTTCTGAAAGAACTCAAATGTGAAATTGCGGAACTATTAACTAGGGTTTGTAACCTGTCCTTTAAATCAGCTTCTGTACCCAGTGACTGGAAGATAGCTAATGTAATGTCAATATTTAAAAAGGGCTCTAGAGGTGATCCTGGCAATTACAGACCGGTAAGTCTAACATCCGTGCCGGGCAAATTAGTTGAAACAATAGTAAAGAATAAAATTGTCAGGCACATAGAAGAACATAAATTGTTGGGCAAAAGTCAACATGGTTTCTGTAAAGGGAAATCATGCCTTACTAATCTATTAGAGTTCTTTGAAGGGGTCAACAAACATGTGGACAAGGGTGATCCAGTAGACATAGTGTACTTGGATTTCCAGAAAGCCTTTGACAAAGTCCCTCACCAAAGGCTCTTGCATAAATTAAATTGACATGGGATAAGAGGGAAGATCCTTTCATGGATTGAGACCTGGTTAAAAAACAGGGAACAAAGGGTAGGAATAAATGGTAAATTTTCACAATGAAGAGGGGTAACTAGTGGTGTTCCCCAAGGGTCAGTCCTAGGACCAATCCTGTTCAACTTATTCATAAATGATTTGGAAGAAAGGGTAAACAGTGAGGTGGCAAAGTTTGCAGATGATACTAAGCTGCTCAAGATAGTTAAGACCAAAGCAGACTGTGAAGAACTACAAAAAGATCTCACAAAACTAAATGATTGGGCAACAAAATGGCAAATGAAATTTAATGTGGATAAGTGTAAAGTAATGCACATTGGAAAAAATAACCCCAACTATACATACAATATGATGGGGGCTAATTTAGCTACAACTAATCAGGAAAAAGATCTTGGAGTCATCGTGGATAGTTCTCTAAAGATGTCCATGCAGTGTGCAGCGGCAGTCAAAAAAGCAAACGGGATGTTAGGAATAATTTAAAAAGGGATAGAGAATAAGACGGAGAATATCTTACTGCCCTTATACAAATCCATAGTGCACTCACATCTTGAATACTGCGTACAATTGTGGTCTCCTCATCTCAAAAAGAATATACTGGCATCAGAGAAGGGCAACTAAAATGATTAGGGGTCTGGAAAAGGGTCCCATATGAGGAGAGATTAAAGAGGCTAGGACTTTTTAGCTTGGAAAAGAGGAGACTAAGGGGGGATATGATAAAGGTATATAAAATTATGAGTGGTGTGGAGGAAGTGAATAAGGAAGAGTTATTTACTTGTTCTCATAATAAAAGAACTAAGGGCCACCCAATGAAATTAGCGGGCAGTAGGTTTAAAACAAACAAAAGGAAGTTCTTTTTCACACAGCGCACAGTCAACCTGTGGAACTCCTTGCCTGAGGAGGCTGTGAAGGCTAGGACTATAACGGGGTTTAAAAGAGAACTGGATAAATTCATGGAGATGAAGTCCATTAATGGCTATTAGCCAGGATGGGTAAGGAATGGTGTCCTTAGCCTCTGTTTCTCAGAGAGGGGTGATGGATGGCAGGAGAGAGATCACTTGATCATTACCTGTTAGGTCCACTCACTCCGGGTCACCTGGCATTGGCCACTGTTGGTGGACAGAATACTGGGCTCGATGGACCTTCGGTCTGACCCAGTACGGCTTTTCTTATGTTCTTATGTAACCGATGCTGTTTTTTGAAAAACAGTTCTCAACACACGGACATTAAATGGCTAAGGGCCAGATTGTGCTACTGCAGTGCAGGCTGCCACTGAGGACCGGCGTGGAGCTGCGCTGCATCAGGGGGATCTGTCCAAACATGTAGATCGATCCAGGCCCTGCCTCGAAGACCAACACTGTGCCGAAGGGGATGGGGAAGGAATGAAGGCAAAATATGCCCTGTAACTTTCACTGCATGAGAGGCAGAGAGGTCCAGTGATAGGGTGTTCAGAGATCAGGGTTCTATTCCTAGCTCTGCCAGGACACTGACTTGCTGTGTGACCTTGGGCAAGTCACTTCCCCTCTCTGTGCCTCTGTTTCCCCTCTCTGTGCCTCTGTTTCCCCTCCCACCCTTTCTCTTGTCTATTTAGATTAATTTCATCCAGTGTACATACAGCGCCTAGCACAGTTGGACCCTCTTGGTCCTGCTGTAGTAGAAATTAAGACACGCTTCTGTATTCTAAATCCACATCAGTTGCGGCCCAAATGCATCGCTCCCCTTTTTTCGTTGTCAGATTCCTTCTACTAAAGAGGTCACTCTGCAATGGCAACCGCTGTGTTAAACTCAAACCGAATCCTCTTTTTCTTCTACCCACACTATGTTTGCACAGAGCAGCTAGTATTATGAATGTAGTTAATAAAAGCTCGCTGCTGCCGCTCCGCTGCTGCAAACAAAACCAGGCCACGTTACATAGGTTACGGAGCTAGAGGAACCAGCTCTGCCCGAGTGCTACAAGAAGCAATCTTATGATTGCATGTTAGCCCCTGGTGCTCTGGGTAGAACAAAGCCTTGCCCACCTTTTCTCCTTTCCATTCGTTGTCCGTATGGAGAAGGGATGCCCACCCGGCAATTGTGTGGGGATTTGTTCTAATTATCCTGGCTCCGTTCTGTGCGCTCAGCAGCCTCAAGAGCCAAACCTGCCATGTCGGCAAACTGAAGGGTTCAACCATAGGGTTCAAAGGGATATTGCCACAGTCCTGCAACAGACTTGTTAACTGGGGAGCTTCCGACCACATGGATTGAATAAGCCCTGATTAAATGCCATCCTCACGAAAGCTTATGCTTCAATACCTCTGTTAGTCTATAAGGTGCCACAGGACCCTTTGTCGCTTGTCCTAACTACTGTATATGCAGTGCTTACTCAGCATGACCATCATTGCTTTCAAGAATTTATAGCTTCACCCTCAGCATTCAGTATAATCAGATCGTATTAACTGCCTTGTGCTACCTCCATAATTACATATAGTGTTGATCATCTTCAAAGTACTTGGCAGGTGTTAACGAATCGTCACAGTCCCTCACGGAGGCGCGTAAGCGTTATTTCTGTATTACAGATAGAGAAACTGCGGCAGAGTGACTTACCCAGGGCCACAGACAGCATCAATATCTGCATTGCAACTCGGGAGTTCTTGTCTCCCAGTCTCATGTTTTGGCCTCTGGAGCAAACCCCTTGAAAAATGGATTCAAGCATTCAGAAGACTTGAGACCTCTTTTATTATCAAACCAGAGCCCCGTCAATCTGGACCCTGGCAGGAGAGTAAGAGTATGACTGACTCTTACATCGGTCTCCAGTTTAATTCAGTGATTTGCCCTTTCAGTATTATAGGCACCTGCAACGGCTGTTAATTTTACATCACCCTAATTATGGATGCTTTTCAAAAAATGTGTCCAGCATACCACCATGTGGGGTGAGAGACTTATGTATCTCTAAGCCAGAATCTGCTCTGGTAAGTGAATAAAGCTTTTAAGATCAAATAGTGGCTTAATAGGTTTTACGGCCAGATGAGATCTTGCGTTTCCAAATGACCTACTTCACCAAATTTCCAATGTGGCCAATATTAAAAAGCATGCTGTTTGTCAGATGACTCTAATCTCCCTTTGTATTTATTTCATGTGAATCACCCGTGCATAGGACATGGCATTTTGTCCTCTGTACGCTGTACTTACAGAGATACTAACCTACCGCTCCGTTATTTTTCTCGGCAGGGAATACACCGCTGCAAATCTGAGCGTTAATCTCTACGTTGTGAATGAACCATGGCTGTACTCTATCCTGTGGTGTGCTGGCGTTCAGTCTGTCACGTCTGATAGCTCACAAATCCTTAGCAAGGTGCCTTTTCCCATTTGGCTAATGGTAAGCAAGACCACCTGTGAAATATCCATATGGGACATAAAATTCACCTCCACTGTGATCCCGTTAAAAAACAGGGACAGCTTTCTGGGTCTGTTCGAGGCGGCTCTGGCCCGTAGAAGCCATACATTAGAGGGGTAGTTTCAGCGGCATGCTATCAAAATTATAATGAGAGACTCCTTCAAAAATGTTCAGTCTCAGACTTACAAGATTCCCTGGTTTGAATACTTTTCCCTCTTCCTGCAGCAAAACTGTCTTCATACTCTTCTCTTATCCAAAGCAGTCAGTTCTTCCATTCCATGCCCCCCTGGCTGAGTACCCTTCAACACACCATGCTCCCTCTCACCAATACCACATTGAGGTACCTCTACGTGGCACCCCTATCTGGCAGCTGTTCCGAGCAGCAGCAGCAGCGGTGGTGATGGTGGGTGGGTTTTCCCTAAGTCTGTCTATGGGATGTTAAGTGGAAAGTGGATGAGCTAGGTGGTCAGTTGGGGAATGGGCTCCCTTTGGTTCCTGAGGTGGGCAGGTCTCCTCAGCTGGTGGTAGGAGTGACAGAGCTGGACTCTTCTGGCTGGTGGATGGGGAGCAGAGCTCTGGTCCCTCACGTAGTTCCAGCTTTCCAGCCCTGGGTGGGCAGGCACCAGTCAGGGGAGAGATGAGTGGCAGTGGCTCCAGGACTCCCTGCAACACCAGCTTGCCCCTGACTCCTTATGGACAGCTAGAGTAGGGCTATAGGGGTTGTGGAGACTACGTTGTGCACAGGGCTGGCTCCAGGCACCAGCCTACCAAGCATGTGCTTGGGGCGGCACCTTGGGGGGGGCAGCGCTCAGGGTTTTTTTGTTTGTTTGTTTGTTTGGTTTTTTTTTAATTTACGTACTGTGGCGGGGTGGGCTGGCTGCCCTTCCCTGCGGTGCTCCGGCAGGGAGAGGCGCTGAGGGTGTGTGTGTGTTGCGGTGCAACACTGGGGGTCGAGGTGTTTCAGTGGGCACTCGTGGGGGTTGGGGTTTTTTTGGTGTGTGGGGGGTGGCGCTTGGGTTCTTTTTTTTTTTTTTTTTGCTTGGGGCGGCAAAAAAGTTAGAGCCGGCCCTGGTTGTGCAATCTCTGCCCCACATGTGTACCTAAAGCAACTGCTGGGGGCGTGCTGGGAAGGGACCGTCCATTGTAGCAGCTGTCACAGTTCCAGCAATAGCGAGCACGCTCAGAAAGGGCTGAAACTTTGAACAAGCTGAGTCAGCTTCAGCATTTCAGGGCAGATTGCGAAACTCATTTTTGCTGCCTCCTCACCAATGTAATTGACTTCTGCCTGTGATTATCCCTCCACTTTATGGGGGGGAATTAGATAATGAAGACTGGCCCTGTCAGCCACTGAGCAGACAATGGACCATCAAAAATTCGCATTTCCGTTTATTTGGATCTTTGAAGCTTGAGAAAGCTGAAATGATGTGAGGTTGCCGTGTCTAGGGAGTCTCAAAGAAAGCCAAGACGGTTAAATATTATGGGGGGTTTCTTTAAAAACAAAGTCTCGTGCACCGTTGCAGGGCTAGAGATTATCTAGTACTGACCCAAAATGCCTTTTCTGATCCTGCTCCATGAATCCATGACACTGCAATGTCTTGGACACTATCTGCAGCTCGATCTTGGAGCTCTTCTTGGACCAGCTAGTCCTGGAATGAACAAGGTGAGGGCAATCATTGATTTAGTCTTAAGAGGCACGCAGGATCTGGTCCAAGAGGTGAGTATAGCTGAACTGCTCTGTAATCATGATCATAATATAATTAAATATAACATACGTATGGGGGGAAAATCCCAAAGAAACCCTCCACAGCAGTATTTAGCTTCAAAAAGGGGAACTATGCCAATTGAGAAGGCTGGTTAAACAGAAATAAAAAAGAACAACAACAACAGTAAAATGCCTACAAGCTGCAGGGCAACTTTTTAAAAACACTGTAATAGAGGCTCAAGTTATGTATACCTCTAAATAAAAAACAAACAAAAAAACAGTATGAGGACCAAAAAAATGCTACACAACACAGTAAAAGAAGCAGTTGGAGATCAGACATAGTTTAAAAATTTGAGGTTAAATCCTACTAAGGAAAATACTCTGGCAAATGTGAAAATATAATTAGGCAGGATGAAAAAGAATTTGAAGAGCAATTAAGAAAAAAGACACAAAAACTAACAGCCAATTTTTTTTAAGTACATCAGAAAGCAGGAAGCCTGTCAAATAGTCAGTGGGGCCACTGGACGATCAGGGTCCTAAAGGAGCACTCAAAGAAGACAAGGCCATTTCAGAGAAGCTAAATGAATTCTTTGCATCAGTCTTCACTGCAGAGGATGCAAGGGGGATTCCCACATCTGAGTCATTCTTTAGGTGACAAATCTGAAGAACTGACCCAGATTGACGTGTCAATAGAGGAGGCTTTTCAACAAATTGGAAACAGTAATAAGTCACCCGGGCCAGATGGTATTCCCCCAAGAGTTCTGAAGGAACTCAGATATGAAACTGCAGACCTACTAACTGTGGTATGTAATCTATTGCTGAAATCAGCCCCTGTACGAGATGACTGGAGGCAGGGGCGGCTCTACCAATTTTGCCGCCCCAAGCAGGTGGCGAAGCTGCCGCTGAATTGCCGCCACGGGACACCGACTGCCGCCCCATGCTGGATGCCGCCCCAAGCACCAGCCTGGAAAGCTAGTGCTTGGAGCCGGCCCTGACTGGAGGATAGCTAATGTGATAGTGATTTTTTTTCAATGGCTCCAGAGATAATCTTAGCAATTACAAGCCAGTAAGCCTAACTTAACTACCAGGCAAATTGGTTGAAACTATAGTAAAAAACAGAATTATCAGACACATACATTAACACAATACATTGGAAGAGTCAACACAGCTTCTGTAAAGGGAAATCATGCCTCACCAATCTATTAGAATTCTTTGAAGGGGGGAGGTCAACAAATATGTGGACAAAGATGATCCAGTAGATGTAGTGTACTTGGACTTTCAGAAAGCCTTTGATGAGGTCTCTTACCAATGGCTCATAAGCAAAGTAGGAAGTCATGGGATAAGAGGGAAGATCCTCTCGTGGATCACTAACTGGTTAAAAGGTAGGAAACTAAGGTTAGTAATAAATTATCAATTTTTCACAGTGGAGAGAGGTAAATAATGGAGTCCCCCAGCAAGCTGCACTGAGTCCAGTGCTGTTCAACATATTCATAAATGATCTGGAAAAAGGGGTAAGCAGGGAGGTGGCAAAGTTTGCAGATGATGCAGAACTATTCAAGATAGTTAAGTCCAAAGCTGACTGTGAAGAGTTGCAAACTGGCAGATGAAATTCAGTGTTGATAAATGCAAAGTAACGTAGGTAGGAAAACATAATCCCAGCTACACATACAAAATGATGGGGTTTAATCAGCTGTTACCACTCATGAAGGAGATCTTGGGGTCATCCTGGATAGTTCTCTGAAAACATCCGCTGAGTGTGCATCAGTAATAAAAAACCGAACAAGGTTAGGAACCATTAGGAAAGGGATAGATAGGACAGAAAATATCATCATACCACTATATAAATCCATGGTAAGCCCACCCCTTGTATCCTGCCTGCGGTTCTGGTCACCCCATCTCAAAAAAGTTACATTAGAATAGGAAAAGGTACAGAGAGATGCAACAAAAATGAGTAAGGGTACAGAACAGCTTTGACACGAGAGATTAAAAAGACTGGGACAGTTTAGCTTCGACAAGAGAAGACTTGGGGCTTGTCTTTACTACCGCACTAAATCGGTGCAGTTGCGATCGATGCAGCAGCATCTGATTTAGCGTGTCGATGTAATTAATCCACCTCAATGAAAGGCGGAAGCTATGTCGGTGGGAGAGCGTCTCCTGCTGACGTAACGCAGTGTAGACACTGCATTAAGTCGATGTGAGTTATATTGCTCGGGGGGCAGTTTTTTCACACTCCTGAACAACGTAACTTACATCAACTTAAGTGGTAAGAACATAAGAACAGCCATACTGGGTCAGACCAAAGGTCCATCTAGCCCAGTATCCTGTCTTCCCACAGTGGCCAGTGCCATGTGCTTCAGAGGGAATGAACAGAACAGATAATCATCAAGTGATCCATTCCCTGTGGCCCATTCCCAGCTTCTGGCAAACAGAGGCTAGGGACACCATCCCTGCCCTGGTAGTGTGGATAAGCCCTAACATGACTGATATGGAGAAAGTGAATAGGGAAGTGTCATTTACCCCTTCACATGACACATGAACCAGGGGTCACCCAATGAAATTAATAGGCTGCGTTTAAAACAAACAAAAGGAAGTATTTCTTCACACAACGCACAGTCAACCTGTGAAACTCTTTGCTGGGGGATGTTGTGAAGTCCAAAACAATAACAGGTTCCCAAAAGAACTAGAAAGGTGGAGGATAGGTCCATCCATGGCTGTTAGCCAGGATGGGCGGGGATGCAACCCCATACTCTGAATGTCCCAAGCCTGTGTTTGCTAGAAGCTGGGAGTGGACAATAGGGGATGGATCACTTGATGATTGCCCTGCTCTGTTCATTCCCTCTGAAGCACCTGGTATTGGCCACTGTGAGCAGACAGGATCCTGGGCTAGATGGACCATTGGTGTGACCCCGTATGACCATTCTTATGTTCTTATCACCTCATGCTGCAATGTGACAACATATCTTACTATTAAAGCAGGGTAGTGGCTGGTCAGTATTTGGATGATTTATTATAATAATAATAATACCTAGCACTTCTATCACACCTTTAATCAGTAGATCTCAAAATGATTTACAAAGGAGTTCAGCAGTATTATTCCCATTTTACAGATGGGGAAACTGAGGCACGGGGAAGTGACTTGCCCATGGTCACCAACAGGCCAGTGGCAGAGCCAGGAATAGAACTAGGTATATTGAGTTCCAGTGCAGTGCTTTGTCCGCCAGGTCTCACTGCCTCCTTTGTGAGCAAGTTCTGAATCAGCCCCTCCATAAGCTAGAGGGACGCTGGACTCCTGGAGATAGTCTTTCAGAAGAGTCCTAAAACTTGGTGACCTCTTTGCAATTGCTGTGGTTCTCATACCATTCTCACGTGAGTTATTGGTGGTATTGTCTTAGTCTGATGCATGGCCAGATTCTAACTGGTATGGTTGTATTCTGCCTTCCTAAGTTCCCTCTGGAAATTTCTACGGGCTACAGTCTGTTGCACTTCCCTTTGTGTATCCTTATTCACACAAGAATTTTAGTGACATTTTGGTGGTGCTTGGAACAATTACTGTAAAGTTGTTTGGGCTCCCCCTGGATGAATGATGCAATGTAATCCTCAGTCATTCATTCAAAGTACTCTTTTCACTGACTTTTCACAGGTGTCGGGCCATTGAAACGGGAACAGAGGCAAGGCCAGCTCAGCTGGTGACTTAAAAACAGAATCGGATTAAAAAGAACAGGAGTACTTGTCCTTAGAGACTAACAAATTTATTTCAGCATAAGCTTTTGTGGGTTACAGTCCGCTTTATCGGATTCATAGAATGGAACATACAGTAAGAAGATATTTATGCATTCAGAGAAACATGAAAAGGTGGAAGTACCCATACCAACTGTAAGAGGCTAATTAATTAAGAGGGACTACCGTGAGACCTGTCTTAATATATTGACCTCTCTTATAGAGTACTGTTCCTCCATAGATCTTACAGTACTTTACAGAGGAGGGGTAATGTCATTATTCCCATAAACTAAGACAAGAAGGAGACGTGACTTGCCGAAGGTCAGACACACACTTGGGGGAGGAACCAGGAATCGAGCCCAGGTCTCCTGACTCTCAGTCCAGTGCTAGGCCAAGTCAACCACCACAGACAACAATAAATATGAGTTTCCCTCATCAATATTGCCTGTAACAACAAAGTAAATGAGTTAAAGCCACATCAGCTTGTGCTGCACAAGAAATGGGGAGATAAAAACAGGTGTATTGCAAAGAACAAGTCTGGTAAAGAGAGAAATATGTCCCGTCTTCTAAATTCTTCCCTTTGATGTAACCCCTGGCTCTTGCTGAGCTCTGTGGGAACTGTGTGTACAGGGGAATCACATCTTAAGTGGGGGTTAGGTTCTAAAGTCAGCACATAAGGCAAAAATCGCGTATAGTCAAATTCTCATTAAGTGGAATGGCGGGTGGAATCACCCGCACTACAGGTACAGTATTTAAATTATTTTTCTCTCCCTTTTTTTCTTTTTTTTGGCCGAGCGCGTCTAGTTGAATTCGCATAAGTTAAATGCGCGTATGATGCGACTCCACTGTACATCACAGATGCAGTTTGGTCCAATCTTCCCTTTATTTAGTCTCTCAGATGAACCCATTCTTCAGTGCATACTGATGTATAATTGGCTGCTGTTCACCATTAAACTCCCTTCATACTGTAAGTGTCAGGACCATGTGTGATTCATATCATCTGAATTCTGTTCTGACTAAATCGGAGTCTTTCGGAATTGATTTCAACCTGGGAGCCAGAGCAAACCGTTCATTCTTGCTGAAAAGCAATAATCTCCAAGGCACGTTTCTTTATGGCCCTCAGGTGACCCCAGGGGCTTTGTTGCACTTTAAGGATGAATAGGGATGTCATTTCCATTTGCTGCTGTGGTAAATCAGTGCCAGCTGCATCAGTCTCTGTGGTAATTGAGGCTCCTTGCTGACAGACATGCTCACTCATGCTCTCGCTGATTCTTTTCATCAGCCAGTTCCTGATATTAATAATTCCAATCCAAAATGCAGATTTAATTCAGCTGCACAGAAGCAATACTAAAATATTTCCAGGACTGCTCTTTTAGCAGGTACTTTAGGTCTGTCATGCCTGCTGCCAAGCATGTGAAGGAGAAATTTTTGCAGTACAACTCTGTTTTTTTGCAATTATATGCATGCAGTTTTCCCATTTCAAACTACATTTCCTGTGTGAGTGGCTATGAAAATGACAGTCTTTTCTATGGCACAGCAACTGTACTATCCTACAATGCATCATTATAAGAGGAGATTATAAAAGGCACGTGGGACAGACACACACCCAACTCCCATTGAAAATCAACGAGTTGGGTGCCTAATTCCCATTTATGCCTTTGAAAACTTTCCCCCAGAGAGATGAGCCAGTGTTTGAATATACCTTGATGAGCACTGCACTGAACTGATTAAGTTTGAGTGATCAGTATTTGGAGAGCTCATCAACAGGACAGATCTAGCGTTCAGGTCAAAAATATCCTCTCTTGTGAGCAGAGAGCTTCTAATGAATTGTTTCCTATAGCGAAACTGTCAATACAAGTCAAACGGTGAGATCTGATGGATGACTGCGCAAGTCTTGAACCAACTGAGCTCAGGGTTTGTTGGATAAAACTAACAGGATGTGCCAAGTTATGATACGCTTTTTACAATATAAAATGTGCTATACTCAGTCACACTGAGATGGACAAACAGGAATAGAAGCCGTTACATGCAAGGAGGTAGAAAAAGCATTGCTGAAGGAAGGAATTATAGATTCCAAGGCCAAAAGGGACCATTGTGATCATCTGATCTGACCTCCTGTGTAACGTAGGCCATGGAACTCCCCCCGCCCCCCAAATAATTCCTAGAGCAAATCTCGTAAAGCATCCAGTCTTGATTTATAAATTCATTGATGGGGAATCCCCCATGACCGTTGGTAAATTGTTCCAGTGGTTTATTACCCACACTATTAAAAGTGTATGCCTTATTACCAGTCTGAATTTGTCTAGCTTCAACTTCCAGCCATTGAATCAGTTCAATCTTTCTCTTGAAGAGCCCATTTCTAAATATTTGTTACCCATGTAAATACTTACAGACAGTAGTCAACTCACCCCTTAACCTTCTCTTTGTTAAGCTAAATAGATTGAGCTCTGAGTCTTACCTTTTGTGTTCTGTTTTTCATCCAGGTAAGCCTAGCGTTGCATGAGCGCAGCTTTTTGCATTACGTATTCCAGGCTTCTTTTTAAAAGAATAGAAAAAAGTGGCTTGTGCTTACTAGTATTAGCATTTATAAAGTCCCAATTACTCTCTCACATCATGTGTTTAAGCAGTCCCGGGTTTACAGTGGCACCCTGAAGCCAGACCCATGTTCAGAAGGGGCCTTGGCCTGCTCTGCTTGCACTGTGCCCCGAGACCCCGCCAGCCTGCTGGCTCCCCACTGCCCACCACTTGCTTCTCTCGGCCTGCCCATTGGCTGACCGAGGGCTCCTCTCTGCCCCCTGGCCGGACCCCAGTGCACCTCCAGCTCCGGGCAGTCTCTGCTTCCCACCACCTGTGGGGCCCCACCTGTCTCCCTGGAGCTGAGCCACCTGGGACTGGTGCAGAAGCCTGGCCAGTTTGGGGGGGCGAAGGGGGGGGTAGTGTCTGGGGCTTGGCTGGGCCCCTCTAGGCAAGTGCGTCTTGAGGGAGCCCAGCTGGAGCAGGCCCTGGCCTGGCTAATCGTGCCACTCCCGAGGGTCTGGAGCAATTCCTCACCCCGGGACCAGCCCTGGCTGCGCTGCCGCAGACAGTCACCTCCCAGCAGGGCCCTGGTGAGTGTGGCTGGGAGGAAGGGCGTGGGGGAGGGGGCCTCTAGGCGGACTGGGGGGGTGCTGGGCTGTGAGGGGGTGGGGAAGATGTGTGTGGTGGGGCACTAGGGAGTGGGGGTGGGCCACTGCATCTGAAAACTGTCGGTTTGTAAATAGTGCCCTTGCACTGGGCTGGGCGGAGCGGGGAGGCCCCTGCCATGCCATGCCCCATTGCCCCGGCTGGCCCCTCGCTGTGGGGACTGACCTCCCTGCACCATGCTCCATTGCCTCCAGGGGGGCCCACAGATATATTTGGAGCCGGGCCCAAAAATGGTTTATCTGGCCCTGAAAGTGCACTGCTGAACTGGGGACTTAGCCAGGTGATTGGGCTCAGCAAAGGGCGATCCTTTGCTTTATTGGAGATGGTTATATCTGCAGGGCTGTGTGAGCAGAGCAGAGGTACATTGATAGGTATATCTTTCACCTATGGTGCCCGCTGAGGTCATTTTTCGATCACTTGACTTTTTAGTTAAAACTAGATACTCTCCGCTTGGCAAAGCCCTTACACCCCCACACTCGCCTGCAGCAAAGCACAGGGCGTTCATGGCACTACTTGCATACTTAGGGACAGATCTTCAACCAGTGTTAATGATCATAGCTCCATTGAAGTCAATGGAGCTATGACCATTTATACCAGCTGTGCATCTGCCACTGAAATGTAAAAACATGCTTGGGCCTGGATTTGTAAAGGTGTTTAGGCATCGCTGCCCTCAGCATTGCCACATCAAACTGGTTTAGGAGCCTAAATCTCATTTTCAAAAGGGATTTAGGTACTGAGGAGCAACAATCCCATTGACCGTTGGCGAGATTTTGGCTTCTAAGTGACTAAATACCTTTTGAAAATGAGTTTTAGGCTCCTAAATCAGTTAGGCATTGCAACACTGAGCCCAGCTACACTTAGGCCCAGATTGTTAAAGGGATTGAAGTGCTTAGCTGAATCAGGGCCCTGCTCCTCAATGGGGAGTGTGTCCAGGCCAAGTTTGAAACCTGAGCTGTACCTGCTGTAGTAAAATGTTCAAATCAAAGTCTGGGTAGAGAATTTCTTGAGTGTATCTTTTCAGTCCCCCATAAACTCAGAAATCACCAAAGGCAGTTTAATCTCCTCTTCAGAGAGAGAGACAAGACATGGAAATGTTCAGCCCAAAAGGTGAGTGTTGAGAACACTGGGAGCATGCAAAAAGAGGGTTAGAATGGACGCTGCTTTGCAGGTCTTTCCCGGCAATGTGGTGGTCTTTAAAAGTAAAAAACAGGGGTAGCTTGGGGATCCAGATGAACTGGGATCCAAAATCCTGCTTGCTGGGGTGTGGCTAGGGTAAAAAGAAGCTTTGGTCCATCTCCAGGGCACGTGTCTGTGTCATGAAGTTTGTGATATTTCTGCACACTACGATCTGTTTAGCATTGAACACTCTCCAAATTTGTACAAACTGGAAGGTATAAGGTGTGCTTGTCTTTTTGTCTTCCAGCCTCCAAACGAGTACAATCTAATCTGGATAACAGCTGATCTCATTTCATTTACCATAATTGTAGGAGTTTTTATATTCCAGAAGTAAGTAGTATTATTACAGATCAACTCTCATGTATTTGTGGTGTGTTTGTTCATCTCAAGGGCGTGGAGATAAAAGGGAGATGCAGTATTCTCTAGAGCCCTTGCTTATAATGACACTTATCATCACCCCCAGTCCCAATTTACTTATCCCCTCACCTACCACCACTCAGTTATAAGCAGGTGAATGAAGCTGCTACATGGGACATAAAGATTGCGAAGAATGAGGACTTCTGAAAAGGGGTGGGTGGTTCAAACGTGGTGTGGTTCTTGCTGTGACACTAAAAAATGTGTGCAGGAGAGAACTGTCAATGGTTAAGAGAAATGGGCACCACAAGGAAAGAGCTTAAAATACTTCAAAGTTATATGAGGAATTCTCAGCAGCTCCAGAGATTCTCCCATCATAGACTTCAATGGGAATGAGTTAGAACGCGAAGAACGCTCTATTTGTTGGAATGATTAATTGGAACGGTCAGTTCGGAAGAAGAAAAGCATGAAATTGTCATAAGTTCGCCGATCACCTAATGGCTTTACCGTTCAGGTTTAGCTTAATGTGTGGAGAAAGGTTCCTCACCCTTCTCTAACCGACGAAGGGAGCAAGAACTTCTACTAGCTAGTACTGGAAACTTCACTAAAGATCCCATAGCTAAGACTGCATTTGGTTCCTTGGGTTATCCAAGGATTAAATATCTTTGTTAAGCATGGAAACAAATGCAGAACACAAACTAGATTACCCCACTTGCTCATAGGATGAAGATCTAATTTTTTTGCAAGTTGCAAGTAAACCTCCTTGTTTGCATTAGGAATTCATAATGGCAGGGTAGGGGAATGTTTTTGGAACCTTGTTACAAGTATCAGTCACCCATGCCATGCTCTCCTTTGTTTATCCTGGGGGGAACCCTGGCATGTCCCCTGAAACTTGCCTTTCTTCCAAAGAGGAACTTTTCATCACCAGTTCTGACAATGTGACCTGGCTGTCCTGGAAAACCGGGACTCGGAAATAGATACGCTCTGAGAACAGGAAGACAGCAATGTCTGCCTAAGGAAATGTGTCATTTTAAAACTCCACCTTCTCCTTTTCTGAGTTTCTCTTTGTAACCTTCTGTTTGGCACATATAAACCACCACAGTGTGTGTACTGAATGGGCTGCAATTTCCATCCTGATTATTACCACGAACATCCTGGCATTAGGCACAGCAGTCGCCCATGAAACATCTGCTTCAGCTTCGCGAGCTAGTGATTGCGATGTCACGTTGCCCTGACTAAGTTGCTTTGTGACTAATTCCCTGTGCGGATAATTACCTTGCTATTTTTGTAATGTGTTACAGTAGAGTGTCTGCAGCTGTTGAGAACCCCACTTACCGATTGGACTCCATGCCAGAGACTAGAGCTGTTGTACTGCATCTAACTGGCCTCGTTCAACTCTGTTATACCTTTGCCATCTGCTGAATTCAGTAACCCAGATTCATAACAGGGGTAACTCCAAGACAGCAGAGTTATGCCGGCAGTGAGTTTTGTTCACTGACTTCATTGTTGTGGCATAAGTGTAACTGACCAACAATATCCTCCTATCACGTTAGGAAGTTTCCCAGAAACCAAAAGTGTGTCTGTAAAATTATCAGAATTTTGACTAGATTTTGGAACTGAATAATCTAGATTTTGAGGCCAGGAAGGGACCCATATGGTCATCTAGTCTGCATAACACAGGCCATCGAATTTCACATGGGACTAAAACGTGATTTCTTAAATCACAGGTGAATCATACAAATCAAATAAACCCTTCCCCCAGACGAACGCCAGATAAAGAAATACATTGAGCACCCTGGATCAGACTGTCTGACTTGCTCTCTTGTTTGGGAATTTTAAGGCCAGAGTGGCAACCATTTGACCTTTTGTTTCAGAGTCTTCAGGTCTTTCCTAAAGCAGTTCTACAGCAATTCCTCTGAATCAGTGTTCCCTCTAATTTTTGACAGGCTGTGTGCGCAAAAAATGTCTTCTGTGCAAATTGTTGTGCTTCTGTGCAAATTTTTGTGCGCACAGTGTTTCGCCGTGTGCGCAGGGTTTAGGATCTGTGTGTGCGCGCACATGCACACAGCTTAGAGGGAACAGTGCTCTGAATCCCTTCCAAGAATCTGCATCTTAAGACAGTGTGAATTTATGTATTTATTTAACCTTTCTGAGTTACACCCCTTAAAAACTGGGCTATTTTAGGAATTTACCCAGGCTGCTGAGAGGGATAATTTCCAGCAATCATGGATTTTAAAATGGCCAGAAAAGGAATGTAAAGAGCATGGTGAGAGGTGAAATGAGCAGACATTGAGGGAGTGGTAGAATTATTATTATGTAAGTGCCTGAAATCCCCACTGTGCTAGGTGCTGTCCGGTTGAAAGGGGTAAGAGCTCAGAAATACTATTGGTGACTATGTACAAATTCAAACTTGGTGCAAGCAGGGACACTTCCAGTTCACTTCAGTAGTACCTGCTTTCTCTAGGGCTGAATTTTGATCCCTTATATTTACCCTGTAGCTCACAATGTGTCCGAGCCTGTTAGTGTAATTACCCAGAGGTGTATAGTTTGCAGGGTCAATCAGTTACAGGTGAGTATTAAAACCTCCCATAGCCAGCACTTGTTACCCTCCAAAGCATCGCTGTCTCTTTTAAAGACTTAAAAAAATAATAATAACCCAAGAAAAATTCACCGCCACAAATTCCAATTGCTGTAACTAGCCAAGAGCTGCCTTTACAAACGTGGGACTGGGAACCTAGGCTGCTGCCCCGTGGTTGTCACTCAGAGGGAGCCATTCCCAGGCCTCGTGCCCTTCTCTGCCGTGCGGACGTGCTGGTGCTGCATTTGGGGAGTTCAGAAACCGATCCCAGCTGCATCATTCTCTCTGCGGCAGTGACTCAGCTCCCACGAGACAGGCTCAGAATCTGACCCTCGTGGATTCTTTGCAAGTCTTGCTGGGCGAATCAGTTCCTTCCTTCCCCCCAAGGAGGAGGTGACGGGTTGGAATGGAGCCACAGCAGGCTACCAATTACTCTGCTGTTCAGCCTCAGCCCTAGTGACAAGATGGCGAGTCTCTGTGGTCTCGCGAGGGGGGAAGTACCGACTGTGATGACTTTCTAACCCAGGGGTGGGCAAGCTTTTTGGCCCGAGGGCCACATCTGGGTATGGAAATTGAATGGTGGGCTATGAATGCTCATGAAATTGGGGGCTGGGGTGCAGGAGGGGATGAGGGCTCTGGGGTGGGTACAGAAATTAGGAGTTCAGGGGGGCGGGAGGGAGCTCCGGGCAGGGGTTGGGGGTGCAGGGGGCGGGGGGTGAGGGCTCTGTCTGGGGGTGCAGGCTCTGGGGTGGGGCTGGGTATGAGGGGTTCGGGGTGCAGGAGGGTGTTCCGGGCTGGGACTGAGGGGTTTGGAGGGTGGGAGGGGGATAAGGGTGCAGGCTCTGGGCGGCGCTTACCTGAAGTAGCTCCCAGAAGCAGCAGCATGTCCCCACTCTGGCTCCTACACGGAGGTGCGGCCAGGCGGGTCTGCACACTGTCCCATCTGCAGGCACCGCCCCCACAGTTCCCATTGGCCTCAGTTCCCAGCCAATGGGAGCTGCAGGGGTGGCGCTTGGGGCAGCGGCAGCGTGCAGAGCCCCCTGGCTGCCCCTATGCATAGGAGCCGGAGGGAGGACATGCCGCTGCTTCCGGGAGCTGTGTGGAGCCACAACATGCGCAGAGCGGGGTAAGCCCCCAACCCCACTCCCTGGCTGGAGCTCTGGAGCGGGGTAAGCCCCGGACCCCGCTACCCGGCAGGAGCTCAAGGGACGGATTAAAACATCTGAAGGGCCGGATGTGGCCCCCCGGGCCATAGTTTGCCCACCCCTGTTCTAACCGATCTTTTTTGCCTTCTTGCCTTGTTTATTTTTTTAATGCTCTGACTATTGTGCACGTTCCTCCTCTTTCTCTCTGCTGCATTCTGGCATCTCACAGCTATCACATGATCAGGTAATTCTGGTGCTTTCCTCCTCCTCTTCTCATTCCACCCTCCTCTTTCTTTCTGCTAGGGCTTCACTGCAGACTGGGATAATACAGAACAGCCCCTGAATGAGGTTTTAAACTCCACAGCTCCACGAATGACCACAACTGTCTTGTTGTGAGAGTCTGAGTCGTAACTTATTCAATAGTTACTAAAACTAGGCAGCCTCCTATACCAGGTCCAACTGACCCTTCTAGAGACACCTGGACATTGTACGTCAATGGTACAAGCCACTTCCACTTGCAGGAGTGTTATTCTAGGATACCTGAGCACCTTTTAACTACGTAACCTCCGGGAAACCATGGTGCTCTCCAAGTATCCCACTGCAAGATCACCCTCCAGGTAGGGTTTTTTATAGTCCAATCTGCTCTATTTAGTCCTTTCCAAGTTAACACATTTGGCTTCAAAATTTATATACAATATTTCAGGTTTTTTACCCCCTCGTGGCAAAATTTCAGTTGCCCTGTGAGAACTGGGAAGGAGTTGTGGTGCACTGAGCGACCTGTGAAAGCTGACCCTAGTTCTTGGTAAATCTTCTGAGCCAGATTCTGTTCTCAGTTATAGCCGCATAATTGTGTAGCAAGGGAGTTTCTCCACAGTTTTCCTGATGTGTCCTAGATCACAATCTGGCTTGTGGTGTGCGCAGCTGACATCACACTATCTCCTTAAAACGTAATGTATCTGCCGTCCAAGGCAAAATGCAGCATCATATTCCCCTCCCACCCCCCATAGTCAAAGTGCTGTCTTTCACTTTTCATGATTGTCTTGGCAATGATAAGATATTAGCAGGGGAGTGGGGGGGGAGTAGTAAAAGATTTGGCCATCAGCTGCTGCACTGGTCTGAGCTCAGAATCTTTCAAGATTCTCCTCACTTATACCACTACAAACCAGGAGTAAATCCACTGAAGTCAATGGCATTTTGCCAGTGTAGGCTGGAAGAGGCTCAAGACCCCAGGACACTGGATTTCAGGCTCCCTGAAATACTCTTCTGATTGTTTATTGTATTGACTGTTTCAGTTGCTTCTGCCTTTAGGGACTATTTAAAATCTGTCCTCTCTCTGCAGTAAAGCCTTCACCACTTTTAATTCTGTGTTTGAACCAAACTCTTCATGTGTAACCTTCTCCATACATTTAGCTCTGAGCAATGAGTTTGTATTACTGATAAATGTCCCAATTTGTGTCTCTCTCCTTTTTTATTTCCCCTCCTTTGAACTCGAATGTTTGCCATTTGTAAGTATTGCCTGCTAGAAGGTACACGACGACTTGCACAGTTGTCCCCAATCTGCAAAATAACTGGATCTGTTGTTATCTGACGCTGCCTTTTAAAATGGTACTTTGCTAGCGAAAAATACAGTGAACGTTATGGGACTGTAACCGCTGTGGAGCAAATTCTTCCCTAGGTACACAGGCTCAGTTCACGTCAACATCACTGAGAAATGTGTATGTGTTTCTGTGGCCTTTAATAGCCAAGATGATCAGACTAGACAGGTTAAATGCTCACTGGAATTTTTTTTTTTTTTTTAAGTAGGAATTCTGGATTCCAGGCATATACTAAATGTTGAAAACCCCTTATAGAGCATTTCATCTGCGATTGAGACCCACAGGACCCTCACCCAAACCAATGTGTTATTTTCAATTCAGTCTAAAAGTAAAAAGCACGTACCCCATTTTATTTTAAAAAACAAAATGGCTTGGGTTTGTAGGAATAATGATATTCAACATTAGGGTTCTGTCTTGTTTTCAGCTGTCCTTTGCAAACTATATTTTCCACTGGTTCATTCAAGCCATACTTTGAGTTAGGCCTCATTGAACATGTAGCTGGTTCTTTACATTATTCTGAAAATCCGGGTGGTAAGAGATGATGGAAATACAGTGGTTGCCATTAATAGCTCACGGTTTGCCAATAGTTACCATACAGTGAGGCTGGCCATAGCAGTGCCCTACACTTAGGTTAGGAAATAACCGTGCTATCCTGATAAATTCTGACTGCTGAACGCCAGCCACTCTGTACTTCACATTTAAAATTGCCTGCAGACTGGGCTCTGTTTAGCACTCCTCATCCAGGCAAAACACCAGCCACAGGGACCACTGCAATCATTGGGAGTCTTGCCTGGGTAAGCATCATTACCCTTGTAATTCGCTTCCACCTCCCAAAAGCCGGGGGGAATAGCAACCTGCCCCTAAAGTCACTAGGTTGCAGCTATTTCAGACCCACGAGGCAACGAGGTCGTAAGCAGAGGGGTGCTCGCAGAACATCCTGCCAGCAGATCCCTCTCTCTTATGCACTGAGCAGGCTCTAATTCATGCACTTGCCCTGAGCATGACTTTAACCAACTGTGGGGTGTAAGGGAGAAGGTTTGTTTTACTACCTCATTCAGTCCCCTCTGAACTTGGCCTCTGGCCTTTCAGCTGTGTCTGAACCAAACCTCAGTCACGGCCTAAACTATCTAGTTCTGCTGGGCCTTTCCTTTAGGGATGGGACCCCCTGACCTAGTTCTAGTCTTGCACCCCAGCCAGAACTGATGCTGAAAGTTGCAAGTACCTGAGGAATGTACAAGACAGAACTTCACAGCAGACCATTTCATCATGGGCCATGACTGCAGAGAGCCTGATCCTGCAAGGTTTTGAGTAGCTGCAATGCTGATTTCAGTGGGAGATGAGGGGCCCTCTGCCTTCATTGGGTTGGGCGCTGACGGCATAAACTCTCTTCTTCAAAGTCATTTAATGGCTCGCCTTAGGAACGTCCTCTGAGAGCGTTCAGGAGGATGTTTATTTAGCAAGCCCTGCTCCGCTCCACCTCCTCTTGCCTCATCCAGGTTGCTGCTGTACGTGCCTTGGCTCTGTCAGCCCAGTGTAGCTTTGTCCATCACATGCTTTTTTCCTCTCCCTTCTAAAGAGCAGTCTGCCTGCCTGCCTGCTGTTGTAACACCAACAGACCCCTGGTTGTTAGCGGGCGGGATCGAACCTGGGACCTCAGTGCATGAGCCTCTACCGCATGAGCTAAAAGCCAACTGGCTGTTAGCCAAGGCTGTAAAGCAGACTCATTTAACTCTCTCTAAGTGGTCTTGGTGCCACTAGATGGGATAGAGCACCAAGAGATGTGTGCGTAACACAGTGTTTTATAAAGAGTTCCAAAAGTCCAGAAAGGCTGCACAAGGCGGATTTCTGCCTGAGTATTCCTAGAACCTTTTGCGTACATTTTTTTTAATGTTTGCCAGCCGTGGGCCTGGTCCTGTGAAGTGCCCAGTACTCTTAACTCGGGTGGACTTCAGTGGGAAGTTCAGCACCTTGCAGTAGGTGCTAAATGCTTAGCAAATGGA
This sequence comes from Macrochelys suwanniensis, assembly GCA_033296515.1. Taxonomy (NCBI): domain Eukaryota; kingdom Metazoa; phylum Chordata; order Testudines; family Chelydridae; genus Macrochelys; species Macrochelys suwanniensis. The sequence goes on from CM065775.1 coordinate 15,202,544, forward strand.
TTCCTTGCATGAGGTAGTATTGGTTTCCCTTGATGTTCCACTAGGTGGTGCCAGATAATTGGAAACCTGACAGGCTTACATCAATCCTATATCTTGATGAAGTGTCAACATAAAGTTACTGATCTCTTTGTTCCTGTGTAAAGAAGGGAGAATAGCTGAGATCCTTTACTGGAAGCTAGAACCTGATATACTTCCCCCACAGGGAAGAGAGTTGGACTGCATGTTGGTGGGAATCACACCCTCATATTCAAAGGCAGACGTTGACCCTAAAATCTAGAAAACAATGCAAAAAAGTGTCCACTTTGCCAAACTGTTTCAGGCGCAGGATTTCTGCCCCAAATATTCTCTTGGCAGCTGGTTTATTAGTAACATGGAGATGTTTGCTTTAGGAAAGGCAGTCGGATGAAGTTCCTCTGATATAAAGGTGTGAAGTCCAACATCCAGAATGTGTTACTGCACCTGGAGAGTCTAGTATGCAGCCTAAATACAAGTAGTCATTGGTATTTCTATTATAGTAGTACCCAGTGGCCCCAATTTGGATTGAGGCCGTGTGGTGCAAGGCACTGTACATACCCATAGTGGGAGAGAGTCCAATCTAAATAGACAAGCCAAAGGAATGGAGGGAAAGAGGCATACAGAAAGGTGAAATGATTTGTCCAGGGACGCCTAGTACATCCGTGTGAGATCTGGGGACAGAATCCGGTTTCCTGGCACCAAGTGCAGCACCTTTACCTGCTCCGCCTCATTGCTGCCTCATCCTTGCCTCCATCAATGTAGGTTCAGCCTAGCTCTTCACTGTATGCTTTTAGGGCTGAAGTATCCAATAGCTCTGAAATGTAATTGCCCCTGTGTTAAAGGGACACTTCCAGGCTAAAAAGGAAAAAAGACACAGTCCTTCCCTGTGCTGGTAACAATTCTTTAGCTGATTAAAAGTGAATTTTTAAAAATGTGGTGTACGTTTCACTGTGCTTTTTACTTTTTCCATTGATTTGGTTTGGACAATGAACCTCAACCTACACAATTTCACTTTTATGGTCAAGTCGCCTTGCTGGATTTCACTGTTCTCCCAATGTTCTGTGTGGTGGAAACTTCAGGAAGATGTTTCATTTCATTGACACTTTAAAAAAGAGAAAAATTAATAGAACATTTTTCCCCAAACCCAAAAATGTTGGGTCTAGATTACCTGACTCTGTCCCCCTCATCAGAGCACAGTCACTAATGTGACCAAATCACAACACTTCTTGCTGTGCAGTATTCAAACCAATCTCTAAAGCTACCTGGTCATGTTGTATATGGATAATAATATTCAGAGTTACAGTAGTAAGGGTTTGAAAAAATCCTTACGAGCTTTGCAAAGGGCTACAAATACTCATGCTTCAGAGCATAAACCATCCTTTAGCCGGGGGTCAGGAAGAAACTTTTCTTGGGATTAGGTCATTCCATAACTACCTACTTTGGGTTTGCTTGCACCTTCCTCTGAAGCAGGTAGTACTGATGTCTTCCTCATGCATGTGTCTGATTTGTCTGAAATAGGCATTACTACTGAACATTTCCCCCCATAATTAGTCTGCATACATTTAATAAGGTTGGGGGGAGATTAGGCACTTTCACATAAATGGTTTCATTTGTTTAAGACTGCCTGCTTTTCAGAGATAATGAGCTGCTGTGCACCTCAGTAAAGCAAACCATTGCTGCCTAACACCAGGGCCCATGAACTCTAGCGGAGTAAAGCCATATTGCATCGACAGGGTTTGTGACTGCATTTGTCAATGGCTGCTTGCTTAGAGAGCCTCGTGGCCATTAGAGGATAGACCTTTCGAGGACAGACTTTACATCCCTCTTTTCTGCTGCAGATGGCGTCTGGGAAGCATAAGGACCTATAACCCGGAGCAAATCATGCTCAGTGCTGCTGTCCGCAGGTCCAGCAGGGACGTCAAAATCATGAAGGAGAAATTGATCTTTTCAGGTATGGCCACTTGAGAGCGAGATCCTTGGAATGTCAGTGAATAAAGCCAGGGTCAGAGGGAGGAGTTCTGCGCTTACCTTGCCATCAGTTAGATAATGGAGCCTTTTGTTCCAGTACCTCTGCTGCCCTTGCAGTCTCTGAGCGCGTCTCTTACTACAGATATTGAGGATAGCACCACCGATCTAAGCAGAGAGCTGACCTGTGAATTGGCTGCTAAGATGGGTGGAGAAAGGGGGCAGAGGAGGGGAAGACAAATCAAATCTAAATAACTGAAAATCTGTGCTGGAATCCTGGGGTTAGCAGCAAGCCAACCAGCCTCCTAGTGATTCTCTCAGCACTGGACAGTGTCTCTGACCCTGCAGTCCTCACTCACACATGACCACTGATATTAAGGTGGGAGTCAGGCTTGCAGGGTTGGGCCCCAGGATTGCAGCGTGAGGATGCATAATAATAACTGAAGCTACTGCTTTGTCAGGAAAGGTCCATCAACCACAGGCATGCTCCTGATCTCGTAAATCAGTGTCAGATCTGTCCAGGCACTGCTGGGGTAACTGACTAGGAGGTGAGGCAAACCCCAGGGATTTTCCGTTGTTAGTATTGGAGCAATAAGAAATGTACCAAGTTGGACAATTGGATATTGAAAATAATCTTCAGTGGTGGTGATATTTTTGTATTACTGTTACAGCTAGGAGTCTGAGGGGGGCCAGGACCCCATTGTGCTAGCCGCTGTACAAACACAATGAGAAAACAGTCCCTGCCCCACAGAGCTGACAATCTAAGTACAAGCCAAGAGACAGGTGGAGACAGACAGGTGGGAAGCAAGGAAACAGAGGTGATACTCTCATGATAGGCAGTGGTCTCCGCACGCCAGCAACCTCGCCATTGACAGAGTGTTCTGTAGGAATCATGGCAAAGGAGACTTTTGGGGAGGGATCTGAAGGCCAACGGAGCTTTAAATGTAGACGCTCCCGTCTCTCCAGCGCAAGCCTGCTGGCAGCCTCATACTGCTCTCTGGTGAGAGGAGAATGGAGTGCACTGGGAGGAGCACTCAGAGCTGTTGGTAGTGGAGAAGCTGTGGAAATGGGCAGAAGAGGGAAATAAATGGTGAACTGTGTAATGGGCTGATTGTCCCTTTTAGGGCGTGTGTAGCAGGGTCAGACAGTTTTGTCTCCAACATAATTGCAGTCTCCTCTTTAAATATCAGCATAGTAAGAAAGCGATGCGTGGCCTTGTTGTTAAGATCATAGCGCATCGGTATGACATCTGATGCACCCTCCATCAAGAAGGGACTATGCCCTGCGCTGGAACCCTCATGGGCTGTGTGATCTACTGGATCTTTCCCATCTCTAACTGCGATCCTCAGCACTGGCCCGTTTGAAAATTTGAGTCAGTTTGAACCCTGCTTTCATTGAGGCTCTTTAAATGATCTTGCAGGTTCTAGCCACTAGATGGCATCTGAAATTGACCTGATTCATTGCCCCCTTCCCTTCTCCCCCCGCCCCTGATTAAAGACAGTAGTTCTTTAGAAGGTAAGAAGAGCTGAGTGCTTGCACCCAGGGCATTCGCTGGCCCTATCCTATGGGTGAAGGGTTCTGAAGGGGCTGCAAGTCTAAGGCACTTGTGAGTTTGGGAACTAATGACCACTTAAACACATGCTCTTCCCCATCCCCATTCACCTTCCTCGAAGGCTTTTTATTTTCATTAGCATGTCATTGTTTTCCCAGCAGGGGGTGCACTTGCCACAGGATTGTCTCAATTGATTTGCATGCCGCTTGTAGCCCTATTGGTCCCAGGATATTAGAGACACGAGGTGGGTGAGGTGATGCCTTTTCTTGGACCAACTTCTGCTGGCGAGAGAGACAAGCTTTTGGGCTACAGAGAGCTCTGCCTCAGGTCTGGGAAAGGTACTCCCAACACAAAGGGCACAGGGGTACTTTGGGAAAGGTACTCAAGTACCTTTGCGGATGTTGGGTTATGACCCGAAGCAGAGCTCTGTGTAGCCCGGAAGCTGGTCTCTCTGACCAGCAGAAGTTGGTCCAAAAAAACATATTACCTCGCCCACCTCTGTGGCTGCCATAGGAGGAGGGGCCTAATAATGATCTTGCTGATATAAAGGCAGTGGAATCGCCCTGGTGTAAAATCACTGTTGGGTCAGAATCAGGCCCATATATTCTGCCCCTGACTTGCTGTGTGAATTATTTTTTTTAGGGGGGGAGGTGCAATTCACTTAACTTCTCTGTGCCTCAGTTTACCTGTTTCTAAAAATGAGAGAACCTTGGGGCCTGAGGTGCTGAGCCACCTCTAACAAGGTCCTGCGCTCCATGAACTTCCATCAACTCCAGTGGATCGGCCTCTAGGGAATGCATTGGAATAAAATGCGGCTGGGGACTCCAGTGATTGGCAGCACCTGAATCGTGTCTTCATTTGTCTTTCCCCTCCCCCAGAAATAAACAATGGCGTGGAGAATGCAGATGAGCTGTCGTTGTGTTCTGAAAACGGTTACTCCAACGAGGGTATCGCCCCCATGGATCATAGGGACATGAGGCTACGCATGGACTGAGGAATTAAAGGCCCGTGGCATGACACCCTCTCCCCCCCCGCAGTACTCCCATCTGCGATGGGTGGTATTCACGCTGTCTGGGATGGGGGCATATTCTATGGAACTACTGAACATGCAGAGACCCCTTCTATTGCTCTTATTGCTCGCTCCCGACATACTCTGGACTGTGAGGCTGGGGCAGCTTTTTGTAAATATGTAGAAAGTCCTTTTTTTGTCTCTCTTGTGTATTTTGGGGGGTTGTATGTATTTCTTCCAGGACACGAGTGGGAATAACTTGTGCTTTGAAACAGCAACATTTTGGCTGAATCTGATGAAATATTGAGGTGACATCTGGGACACTGGGGGAGAGAGGTGGGGCATGGAGCTGATCCTCCTCCTCCACTCCATTCTTCCCCTTGGTGCAGCGATTGTTAGCTGAACTTGTTTAAAAACTATGTTGTGACATTCTTGTGACGTGTCATTTCTTTTTCTGGCTAATGACATTTTAGCTAATCGGGTAGAAGGCTGTTCAGAGCTTCCTAGCAGAAGAGAAGGTGCTTCTCCCAGAGTGTTCGGAACCAGCGGAAGGAATCAGGTTGGCTGAATCACTTTCACGCCTTCCCCCAGAATAGCAGGAGCGAGGCATGCAGGGATCATATGAAACATATGATAGAAAGTGCTCAGAGCAAAACCCTTGGAGAGTTTTATGGCCTATACTGCAGTCCTTCCCCAGAGAAATCTCCCCTAGATGTTCCTGGCCTGAGTGAAGACCTTAAATAGACCCCTAGTTGGTATTTCATAAGTCAGCCTCCATGAAGAGTCTCAATTCCATGATGGCTAGTAAAGAGCACCCACCACCTTGTTCATCACCCTGATCGAGCTGAAGTGCCCGCCACTTAGGACAGGTGGTGGTGTTTGTGTTAACCCTTAAACTGGTGGAGGGGAAGGGAAGTCACAATCAGCAGTGGTGTGGAAGCCAGTGTTTCTCAGTCACAGGCCAAGCAGCTCAGCTTGAAGAATTGAAGCGTGAAGAAGCAGCGAAGAATGCTGGATTGTAAATAGTAAAGCACAAAGTGAAGCAGTCTGGGAGAACAAGGGAGACCTTCTCCTTAATTCTTTGTTGTTGTGTAGAAGCAGTGTCTTTTTTTTTAAAGACTGCACGTTAATTTCCTCCAAAGGAGAGATAATGCCAGAAAATGAGGCACTTGCACAGAATAGGAGCTACCGTTGGCATTTTTTCAGTGCAAGAGGCTTTAAACCAAAATCCTACATTATAATAAAAAAGCCCAGAAATTGAGTGGATCAGTGATGCATTTTTTCCCCTCTTCCAAATGTCAATATTTATTTTTTCCGTCAACTCTTTTCACACACCAAAGTTGGGCCACAAATGAAAGTCTAGGCACTTGGCCTTTTTGACTGTAGTTTTTCCCTTCTCGCACTGAGATGAGTCAGATATTGGGCTATTTAGCTTTTTCACTGTTTTGCCTGTTCTAAAGTCTTGCAGCCAGAGAAAAGACTCCCATAGACTTCAGTAGGCTTTGGATCAATCCCTAATCTTTTGTGGTATTTGTTAGTTTTACTTCTTTACTGTAGCTTGGCTAACACAGAAATGTGGAATATGGGAAATACCATTGATCACCTCTTCTGAAGTTCGTCAAATGCTGCCTTGAAAATCAATTGTGTGTGAAATTTGGCTCTTGATGAGGGATTTGAGTCAAGTCTGCGATTTTTCAATCAAAAGTGAGGTGAAATCGGATTTATTTGCAGAGTCCTGCCTGGCAATCATGAAGAAATTGAAGCCATGAATTTACCTTGCTAAACAGAGAGCAAACTCTGTTTAGGGTTTGCTGTAAAGTTGTATTGGATGCCAGATGTAGTGTGTGTTAATGGCTTTACCAAACCATAGTCAGAATAGAAATATTGTCATGAAATTATTTTCAAAATGATTTAAAAATGTAAACATTCCCCAGCAGTGTTAGAAAGCCAAACCCAGAGGTGTTGTGTCTGGTGCATAAGAACTGGGAAGTGAAACTGACTAGAAACAGAAAGTGAAACTGACCGATCTAATTGAATGAAGTGCAAAATGTCAACAGTATCTATGTGGTGGGAGGAAAAATTTTTCCTTGAATCTTTTGTTTTTAATAATCAAAGATGTAACACAGGTAAGGAATTAAATATATTTATATTATATAAACGTGTGGCTTAATTATTACCATTTAGATTCTTATCAGGGTTACACCACTGTAAATCTAAAGTACGGCTATTAAAATAATTTGAATTGACTGGATTTTTACCAGTGTAGCTGGCATCAGAGCCTGGCACAGGGTCCGTGTGTCACCCCCCAATACACTACCCTCGTTCATGGTACTCTCTCAAGTCTGTGTGAAACAAGATGGCTTTCTGCAGAACTGAAAGATCTTATATAAAGTTGCTCTTCCTTCCATTGTGGTGCAGTATTGAAACATTCCTGGCTGATTGGTCATATCAACTGAAAGACTTTGTTATGTCTCAGCATCTGTTGATTGTTACCTCCGTGTTTGGTTTTTATCCTTGGAGATGACTTTGTGGAAAGGTCAGACACTTTTTAAAAAAGTTTGGGTGGCTTAAAAGAGACTCAACATGGCATTGTTGACTAAACAACGTTGATTCACAACACAAATTTTTGCTATGAGCCCCAGACCCTCCAGGTTATACAGTGATGATTACCACTGTTGCCCTAAAGATTTACTTTATTTTTTTTTAAGTATGAGAGTTTTCAATGAAAATATATCTAGACCAAAATCAACTCTCCAACCCTCTGTGAAATAAACATTCAGTATTCCTCTGCTGCTGTGATGCTGTTGTGTTTTCTGAGCTTGCTTACAAAATGCTCTGGTCTTTACAGTGAAGTAGTCATTCTCTCCACAGGGTGAGAGTGAAGGGTTCTGCTTGCTTGTGGTTGCTGGGGAGCTCAGGGCTCTCCTTTGTGAGACCAGAAGCCTTAAAAGGAGCTTGGAAGAGCAGGGGTATGGCCAGCCATCTGGACAACTTCAAACTGTCCAGTTGTGTTCCTCCTACCTAAGATTCCCCCCTGTGGTTTCAGCTGGATTCTGTAGGACAGGAGGTGAAGACAAACTGGCTTCATGTTCCGGTGCACTGCTAAACAGCTGCTCTAGTCACCCCAGAAATGGCTGCATTTAATTGGTGGGTGAAGGGATTCTTGCATCTACACCAGGGGTGGGCAAACTTTTTGGCCCGAGGGCCACATCGGGGTTGCAAAACTGTATGGAGGGCTGGGTAGGGAAGGCTGTGCCTCCCCAAACAGCCTGGCCCTCAGCCCCTATCCGCTCCCTCCCACTTCCTGCCCCCCTCAGAATCCCCGACCCAGCCAACCCCCCTGTGCTCCTTGTCCCCTGACCGTCCCCTCCCGGGACCCCCTGCCCCTAACTGCCCCCCCCCCGAGACCCTCACCCCTATCCAACCTCCCTGCATCCTGTCCCGACGGCCCCAATCCCTATCCACACCCTTGCCCCCTGAAAGGCCCCCTGGGACTCCCACACCTGTCCACCTGCCCCCTGCTCCCTGTCCCCTGACATCCTTGACCCCTACCCACACCCCTGCCCCTAACCGCTCCCCGGGACCCCAACCCCTCTCCAACCACCCCTGCTCCCCGCCCCCTTACCATGCCACTCAGAGCAGCAGGAGCTCGCAGCCCTGCTGCCCGGCTGGAGCCAGCCACACCGCCCTCGCTGCCTGGCAGAAGCGGCATGCCAGAGCGCTGGCAGCGTGGCGACGTGAGGCTGCGGGGGAGGGGCCGGGGGCTAGCCTCACTGGCCGGGAGCTCAAGGGCCGGGCAGGACGGCCCATGGGCCGGATGTGGCCCACGGGCCATAGTTTGCCCACCCCTGATCTACACACTAGAGCTGGGTGGGGAGTTGGTTTTCCTGGCCCACGATTACTTTGAGTGTTAATTTTTTTCCTGTTTTAAATCAGGATGAAAAGTCAAAATGTTGAATATTCATGAACCAAAACACCAACTTTTTTTTTCACGTTTGGGTCAATGAAAATGTTCTGATTTTGGCCTTTTTTCCTTACGCTTATCTTTTTTAAAGTCTAATTAGCTTACATTTTGAACTGAAATGTTTTCACAATTTTTTTTCTTGACGTTTGTAGGAGCGGGGAAATTCCTTGAACCCGACACTGTTCCTTGATCAGTTTTGGTTTCAGCAAATTGATATTTTTCAACAAAAGCTTCCACCTGCCCGAGGCCTCAGCCTGGTCTGTCCTCACGTGGCCCAAAGCAGAGGGAAGGAGAGAATTTTTTTCCTGCTCCCAAGTCAGCGGCCAGACTGTGCATGTAGATTTTTATCTTTGCTTTCGTTAACGGCTTAACAGCAACATGGTGCCCTGACACTGCTCATTGGTGCTATGCTATCCCGGACAGATGGCTCAGATAGGAATCCTTCCTACAGACTCGTGTTCAGTGGAATTGGACGTATGTCACAGAGTATGCCTGGGTAGAGCAGCACAGGGGGTATTACATACAGTATGGGATGAAAAAGCTGAGCCGCATGGCGTAGAGGTGCTGCGTCATACGGGACAGAGGATCTTGGGAGCCAACCCCTGGCAATCAGGCAGACAACACTTCGTTTCCAGTTTGCCAGTGATTCGTATGCAAATCTTGGAAAGCCGTGGGGACGCCAGACTGTGCCTTGATGGCTGTGGAGTCAGTACGTTGAGCAGAACGGAGTCAGGGGTGGAAATGGAATTCTGATGCGAAACTGATGGGAAATGTCATGAAATTAAGGTGGAATGCAGGTGCTGTTCAAACTGGGGGGGTGGGTGGGTGTGTGTGTGAGAGAGAGAGAGAGAGAGAGAGATGGAGCGAGCAGGCTTCACGCTGCTGCAAGGCTCAGAAGGTTCTTTAGGACAATGGGCACTTCAGAGAGGAAAATGCCCGGTTGCAAAGGGCTCCTTTAAACTTCAACGTGGCTCTTTGGAAATTCACCAGACAATCAGGATTTACCAGGGCTGACACTGGACTAACTCCCTTTCTGTCCAATTCTTACTGGACCTAATTATACAGCTTGAATGAGCAGAGCCAAGGGTGGGGGATAGGGTGACCAGAGGTCCCGATTTTATAGGTACAGTCCTGATTTTTGGGTCTTTTTCTTATATAGGCTCCTATTACCCCCTACCCCCGTCCTGATTTTTCACATTTGCCGTCTGGTCATCCTAGTGGGGGAGCTGGGGATGTGGCCACACCCCTGGGCTTGAAGTGGTTTCCATTCTATACAGGGTTTACAGTTTGGTTCAGTGGCTCTCGGCACTCCCACTATACAAATTGTTCCAATGTCACTGAATGGAGCTGCCTTCCTCGTCCTCGGTTTATAGCTGTTGGAGGCCTTTGCCCTGTGGTCTCAGCTCTCTGGGCGTGTTTATTTAACTGCTTAGTGCGGTTTTCAGAGAGACACAGAGACTCTATCAAATGAATGTTCCCCGGGGACCCCAGGTTACTCTCCAGATGGCTCCTCTCCCTTAAGCTGCCCCTGGTGTAACATTTTTCTGAGCTGTGATTTTTCTCGCCCCTCCCTCCTTTCCTGTCTGCTGATTTCTGACACTGGGACTCCTCCCGGAAGAGCTGCGATTGACAGCTGCAGCGGATGCCCTGCTGCCTGCAAGCCCGTCAGGCGGGACTGGAGGAACAAAAGCAGATTGCTGCCCCTTGCTCCCTGTGCTTTCCCCCAGCAGCCGCAGAAGGGCTGATCTCTTCGCCTCTCCTCAATGCCACCTGTGAGGGAAGCAGAGTTGTAGCTTCACTGGTCCTAGCTGTGGTCCAGGTAAGTACTTGCCTTGCGGGTGAGGGACCCCTTCTTCCTGAACAAAAGGGATCACTATGACAATCAGCCACTTGGGCACTTGCCATGCGGGCTGTGCAGGGAGGGGATGGGGACAATGACAACTGGAAGAGGCTAGTGGCCTCTTTGGCCTGGGATTCATGCACATTAGGTAAAGGGGGTGGACAGGGAGGCGAGAGGTTTGGGACGATACCCAGGGGTTCTCTTTGTGCTAGCTGTCAGGAGCTCAGCTGAGCCGGGTGGTACAGTGACTCCACCAGCTTGGGACTTGGAGATCAGGGCTGGGAGGGGTCGGGGCTTGTCCGATCCTCAGCCATACACCTGTGCGGTTGGTTATACAATGCAATGCCATGCTGTACAACGTCCTGGTGCTCGTGTGTGTCACGGCTGCAAGGCACGCTCTGTGCAGGTGGCTTTCAGGGTTTTCTTTGTTTAACTCGGATGAATTACCTCAATCAAAGTCAATTTCATTTTCTTTGAGATGCATAACAAAAGAACCCTTTTCTTAGTGATGTTCTGGGGCTCGCTCACGCCTGCGTAACTCCACTGGCTATTCTGTTTTTTCGAGCTCTCAGCATCATAGCATCTCAGTCATTCATGGATTTTATCCCCACGATACCCTGTGAGGTAGGGAAGTGCCGTTATCCCAACTCTACAGAAATTAAGTGAGTGGTCCAAGGTCACCCGGGGGGCCAGAGAGGGGGATTTAACTCAGGTCTCTCAAGTCCCAGTCCAGTCCCCTAAACACTAGATCATCCTTCCTCCCTCTATGGTACCCTACTGCTGATCTACACTGTTGTAAAAGAAAGTGAAATCAGGCCCCTTTGTACCAGTGAGCACAGAATAGTCCAGTGGAACAAAACTGTCAAGCTTTACAATTTCAATGACCAAAAGCTCATAAATGACAGGAGATTTTTTCCATGATTCACTGACTCTTGTACTGCAAAATCCATGAGAGGCTTAAAAAATGGCCTTGAAAATGAATCTAAAACCAAGGCATCTTTTCCCCAAATAGTAAATTTTGTTTGTTTAAAAAAATTGGTGAAAATTATTTTAATATGGGGGTTTTTTTGGTGAGCAAAATTATTTGGATTTTCAGTTAAGACTTTGTTCACTCGTTCTTTCAGTTTTCATTTTTTTTTTCTGTTGTTTTTCCCCCTGGTTGCCAATTTTGATTGCTCAGCTTCTGGCCACAGTGGAATTATCCAATTAAATCAATAAATTCTAAAACACTAAATTATGAACACTCTGGGTTTCAAAAATGAGTCTACACCAAGTTCAGCAGACATCTTTTGTTGGGCGGAGGGAAGAGAGATCTACCAATTAAAAGTGACACACAACCATCTTCACAGTTCTTTAAATTTGGGAGGAATATTTTTCTTCAAATTTTTTTCCTTCATAGACTTTTAAGGCCAGAAGGGGCGAATATGATCATTGGGTCTGACCTCCTGTATAACACAGGCCATAGTTTTGTAATAATATCTCCAAGTGATGGAGAATTTACCACACACCTTGGGCAGTTCTGCCTTGGGGCATTTCTGCTCTCGAAGAAGTGAAACTTGAGGCAGATCTGAATTCAGATTAAATTGATTAAATGCTTGATTAAAACCATAATTTAGAAACTGACTATAGTTCTTTATACTTACCACTGTTCTCAGTGGTAGAAGATGACAGAACAAGGAGTAATGGTCTCAAGTTGCAGAGGGGGAGGTTTAGGTTGGATATTAGGAAAAACTTTTTCACTAGTAGGGTGGTGAAGCACTGGAATGGGTTACCTATGGAGGTGGTGGAATCTCCTTCCTTAGAGGTTTTTAAGGTCAGGCTTGACAAAGCCCTGGCTGGGATGATCTAGTTGGGGTTGGTCCTGCTTTGAGCAGGGGGTTGGACTAGATGACCTCCTGAGGTCCCTTCCAACCCTGAGATTCTATGATTCTATGATCTCTGCCCTCCCTCCCTTGCACCTAACATCTTACAGCAGCACGGCTGTAGGGCATCAGTGTAAACACTACCTACACCAACTGGAGGGATTCTCCTGTTGGTTCAGGTAATCCACCTTCCCAAGAGGTGGTAGCTAGGTTGATGGAAGAATTCTTCCATCGACCTAGTGCTGTCTTCATAGAGACTTAAATCAGCAGAACTACACCGCTCAGGGGGTGGATTTTTCATACCCCTGAGTGGTGTAGTTATCCCAACCTAACTTTCTAGTATAGACCAGGTCTTAATCCATAGTTTTCATCATTGTTAGTTTCAACAGTACAATACAATAGTGTGAGAGCTCTTTAGACCGATTATCATCCCCTGGACAACAAACTAACACAACTAGCAAGGGAGGCAGTTTAGCGGATAGAGCGCAGGACTGTTGCTCAGGAAACCTGGGTTCTATTTCCTGCTCTGCCACATTGGCCTGATGGGTGACCTTCGACAAGTCACCTCCTTTCTCTGTGCTTCAGTTTTCCCTTCTGTAAAATGGGGATAATATCGACCTGCTCTGTAAAGGACTTTGAGATCTACAGATGAGAGCTAAATAATAATAATAGCATGGTGCATCCGGTCACATCTTCCTGTAGTAGCTGGTTCCAGCACAGCAAAGAGCTGTGGATGGAGTTACTGCTTAAGCTCAAGTGCTTTTTGGAGCTGAGGTCCCAGGTTTGAGCCCTGTGGGGTCTGTGGGCTGGTGGCTGTAATTTGGTATAAAGCCGCGTAACAAAGCTGGGCCCGAGCGACGCAGTTAACCCCTGTGGGAAGGTTTGGGCCTGGGACATTGGTTCTTAGGCCACATGCTGACAGTCACCATTCCGGCTAGTCGAGCCCCGATTTCAAATGTGTGTGTCTGAATAGAGCATTGAATTCCCATCTTGGACATTTATATCAGTAATTTGGTGCCCAAATGGCCTTTGAAGTGCAGAGCAGAGCATCCAGCCAGGGGATTCGAGTGCCCTGTTACGGTCCCCATGTTTGGAAACAGGACCTGCGGCACTGGAGAGCCCAATGAAAGGGGCCCTGGGTGGGGAGGTTGGCTAGAGCTGTTGCAGGATAAAGTGGTTTACGAATCGCCTCGTTGGGGCAGTTGCTTGGCATTAGCAAATAGTCTGTGCGCTCACGAGAGGGCAATGAGGTTGGGTTATTCCTAATGCGAGCCGGAACAATGGGAAACCAGCGAGCAAGGCTGCAATTAACGCAGTTCAGGCTGCAGCTTACGCATGCTCTGTCAGAAAAGAAGCCATCAAAGGCAATTGGAGACTAATGAAACATGTAAGAAGAGGCTGACAAAAGAGAACCAGCCCTGACTTTGCATACCCCGGTTACTTCCCTTAAAGGGGAAGGGGGGCATTAAACATGATCTCCATCTTTATTGCTCTTACCTGTAAGCCTCTTGCAGTTTGGGTAGGAAGATCTGTATTAACTGTGGAAGAGCGGGACTTCTAGGTCCCCTAGCACGGCTGTCTGTGGATACACAGCTGCGGACCAGTCCCATGACGTGGGTGCAGCTGCATTGACTTCAGTGGGGCTATGCTGATTTACACCAATGGGGCTACACTGATTTACACCAGTTGAGGATCTGGTCCCACTGGTGTGTTTCGCCAATGCTGTGTGCGGTCTAGCTTTCCCGGTGGCTTTGTGCCCACGGGACATCTGCATTTATGGAAAGAAGAATAAAGACTCGATGGAGGAAAAATGGGATCTGTTTGGAAAATGGACGATTGTGGGTGGGTGGGTGCGGGGGGGTGTTCTGCATTTGTGTGTGAGATGGACAAAAGAGAAGCTGGGCATGGTTGGCACCATGAATAGACAGTAATTTTCCTTTCAATTATCTACATGTTTATAGCTGGGGGTTACAAAATTATTCCTGGTTTGTACCTGTGACAGGGTGGACCAGGACCTTCAAGGACCTCTTCTGGAGGCCCTGTGGTCCTACCACAACCCACCCCAGGAAAGGAGCAATGAAGGTGGGTCCTCCGGGCCTTCCTAGAGAGGCCTTGGTGGAAGCAGCCAATCAGAGCCCAGCAGGCTCAGCTAAAAGGAGCTGCCGGACCTAAGTTGGTCAGTTCCTGGCTGGGGCCAGAGGAGTAAGGAAGGGGACTCTACTCTCACCAAAGGAGCTCAAGGGGCTGCAACTACTGGATCTGGGGAGAGAGGTCTTGAGAACTCCTGAAGTAACGGGTGAAAGTCAGGGAGCTATGTGGGAAAAGGCCCAGGGAAAAGCAGTAGCAAACTGGAGGCAGCAGTACGTGGTTGGGACCCGGAGTAGTGTGTGGCTCTGATTCCCCAATGTGGCCCCTGGGGAAGTGACCTGGGCTCCCAGAATGGAACAAGGCTCGCATAGAAGTCTGAGTGAAAGATGGAATTTAAAGGGCCCAGAGATGCGGCTTAAGACTCTGGTGAGCGCAGGTAGCTTGCTGGACTTTTGCTACCCGGAAGGGGTTCATCCATTTTGACTGGACGACTCGGCTGAAGGGCTGAACCACTGAAGACCCACCTAATGAGGTTGACAACCTATAGGGGGCACCAGGAGGAAAAAAAAGATTGCAACACCACACCCAGTGACAGGAGGCACTCACAAGAGGTGTGTCCCCCCCCCCCCCCCCCTCACAGTACTCTAGTGCATTAGCCCTTCCTCAACATGCTGTTAGCTTGGGATAGTTTTCAACATATTTCATTTCATAGAACCACAAAGCGTATGTGACCTGGGGACCCCCTGGTTCCAACTGGCAGAGGAGACATGGGTTGCATAGGGTTTTATGGGGGTCCCCTGGGTCACACGTATGCACAGTAATTCACCAAAGCATGATGTCCCTGAGCCAATAGCCCTCTGGGTATCCTAATCATTGCAAAATGTATGTACAGATAGTATTGAAGGAGTTATGTATCTATACTGGAAATTATGGTAAGGTCCTGGGATTAAAGCTGGCCACCAGGACGTGACATTCCTCAGGAATGTTTCCTGGAGGCGGGAGGTAAGACACCTAGCTCCGTGTCTGGCCGCTTGTGTATTGTTTATTGTGTGCCTCGCACTGTAGGCCTATTTACATACTGAACCAGTCGCAGAGTATGAAGTCTACAAGAGGACACAGTCAGCAGGGCAGTGTCCTGTTTATGAACCAAAACAAAGGCTTGTTCTGATCTATCTAAGGGTTCCGGGGGACACCCTGGATCCTCCATCGAGAAGGCAAATTGACAGCATGTTTGTCTCATGAAAGGAGGGTCACAGCCAGCCTGGCTTTAAATTGCTGCAAGGACTTTGGGTGAGTGTTACCCTGTCAGACACGAGAGTATTTTGTTGATTAAATCTAGGCTCCAGGATGTGTGATGATTTTATTTTACATGTAACTATTTGTTCCCAATACTTCCACTTGGGCAATCCCCCAAATCTATTCTTTGATTCTATTTGTTTTCACTATAAACATATCTCAGTGCTGTACGTTGAGCGGAGCGGTGATCTCAGGTGGAACTGGTAAGCTGGGGTGTCCTGCTCCTTTGGGAGCAGCAACTCCGGGAACGCTGAGTGTCTAGTGGACTCAGGGGCTGGATGCTCCAGGGAGCTGCTCTGAGAGCTGCATGGTGGGGAGTGTCTGTCGCTAACTGGTGTGTGACAGCGGGTCCTGTGTAGACCTAGAGAAGAGTGCTTGTGTTGCCCATGGCCGGTGGAATCAGTGAAGTGACCCGGAGCAGGCACAGACAAGGTCGTCTCCATGCATGCGTCACTGCCTTCTATCGTATGCTCAATTGATCTCTGCGCTACATGTAAGGGATTTCCTTTCCGCACAAGCATAGGGGTCTGTGCTTTGAGAGTAAGAGGATCTGAATTTTGGCCACTGCTCATTAAAGAACTAAATCACGTGTGTACATCCTGGTGGCTTGGTGGGAGTTATGCATGTACTTAAACCTAAGTATGTGGCTCAGTGCTTTGCTGAATCAGGGCCTTAATTCCTGCTGTTGCTGTGAAGTTCCTTACGACCATGGTTACAACTGGAAAGTCCTAGGGAACTGCAGGGTTGTTGCAATGTTATGATGAGTGCATGCAACAAAATCTTTTAACTTAAGAGCAATTTTAGCCAATACAGTAACTCCTCACTTAACATTGTAGTTATGTTCCTGAAAAATGCGACTTTAAGCGAAACGATGTTAAACGAATCCAATTTCCCCATAAGAATTAATGGAAATAAGGGGGGTTAGGTTCCAGGCAAATTGTTTTCACCATGAACTAGCACTCCACTGAGCCCTCAAGGGTTAACTCTCACACTCTACAAGCCAGCAGGAAAGGAGGGAGGGCAGAGATGTGTTTCAGAGATAGAGATGCGCATTTCCAGTTAGGTATCAAGAGTGGGGTCAGAAGTACACTGCCTTGTTAATTAGATCAGCATGCCCGGCAGCTGCAGCTTCTGCCTAAGGCAGCAGCTCCCTCCCTCGTGTGTCCCCCGTGCTTTATGGATGATGGGGTAAGCAAGGTGCAGGGGGACATTAGCCCTCCTTTTCTTCCCCTCCCCCCGACACAGCAAGCAGGCAGGAGTCTCAGAAAGCAGCACATGGCAGTGGGGGAAGGGACAGCTAAACTGCCATTGATAGCCTGCAAAGGATGTTGGAATGGAGCATTTCACAACTGTAAATGAGCATGTTCCCTAATTGATCAGCAACGTAAGAACGAAACAACGTTAACCGGGACGACTTTAAGTGAGGAGTTACTGTACTTACGAGCTGATATTAGTCGCCAGTAATTTGACAACTATTTCATTGTGTTCCTTGCTCTTTCCCCACCGTCCCTGCCCTGAAATCAGGATGCATCGGCTGATAAAAGAAGAATCCAGTTACAGAACGAGCAGCCTTGAAAATGCAACTCGAGAGCAGAGCAAAGAAAAGCTGCACATGAAACTCTGCAGTGGGTCCTGCCATGCTGAGCAAATCCTCCAGACTCTGAACTCCTACCGGCAGAGCGGCATCTTCACGGACGTGGTGCTCTTGATCGATGGGCAGGAGTTCCCCTGCCATCGGGCCACCTTGTCAGCCAACAGCACCTACTTCCGGGCCATGTTTGGTGGTAGCCTCAAGGAAGGCCATCAAGAAATCATCAACATCCAGAAGATCTCTGCCTCCACCATGAGCCTCCTCCTGGACTATATGTATGGGGGAAGCATAGTCATTCAGGAAGACAATGTTGAAGACATCTTAGAGCTATCTGACTTGCTTCAGATCTCCAAGCTCAAAGATGCGTGCATCACCTTCCTTGAAGACCAGCTTCACCCGTGCAACTGCTTGGGCATCCTGAAGTTCGCCGACTCATTCTCCATCGCCTCCCTGGCGGAGAAGAGCAAGAGGTTTATGCTAGAAGGCTTCGTGGAGGTGTCATGTCATGAGGAGTTCCTGGAGCTGCGCGTGAAGGAACTGGTCAAGTATCTGTCAGATGAGCAGCTGGTAGTCCCCAAGGAGGAAGTGGTCTTCGAAGCGGTGATGCGGTGGGTACGGCATGATGTTGCCACCAGGAAAGGGGCTTTGAAGGATCTCCTCGAGCACGTGCGCCTCCCTCTGCTGGATCCCATGTACTTCCTGGAAAAGGTTGAAACGGACGAGCTCATCCAGGACTCCAAGGAGTGCATCCCTTTACTGCACGAAGCGCGGAAGTACTATATCCTTGGGAATGAAGTCAGCTCTCTGCGGTCAAGGCCTAGGAGGTAAAAACAGGAAAGTGTTTCCTAAAGCTGCATACCTGAGTCACGGAGTCTTAGATACTAAGGTCAGAAGGGACCATTGTGATCATCTAGTCTGACCTCTTGTATAACCCAGCCCAAAATATTTCACCAGTAATTACATAGCAGGTGTCAGCGGGGGCCAGCTGAGGTCACTCAGTTAGGGTGAACTGCAAAGAATGGGGCAGACAAACCCCAAATCTGGTGGATAATTCAATACTAGATTCACCAAGCCAGTATAAAACAGCTTCTTTATTACCACCTGATTATTCAGAAGTCAATAATACAGTTCCCTTAAAGTACCCAGCCTCAGGCCTCCATCCAGGTACCCAATTCAAATATGATGAAGATTTCTGAAAGGTTCTACCAATTCCAAAGGATTGGACACATTACCTCCCAGGTTATTGAATATTCCAGATCTTACCCAAATACACCCCCACAGCCAATTCTTATTAACTAAACTAAAATTTATTAAAACAGAAGAGAGAGCGAGAGTATGGTTAAAAGATCAGTATACATACAGACATGAGTTTAATTCTTGAGGTTCAGATACATAGCAGAGATGGTGCGCTTTGTAATTGCAAAGAGTTCTTTTAGAAATAGTTCATAGGTTATAGTCCAATATCATATTCAGGGTGGACCAGTCAGCACTGGGATCCCAATCTGGTGGTTTAAGCTTCCCCTGATGAAGCATCAAGCATATCTGAGATTAACAGGATCAGGACCTAAAAATATTTTATACAATTTCAAGCCTTCTTTGACACATTGAAGTCCCTCAGGGAACAATAGATAATTAGGATGACTTTGAAGTAGGTCCATCACCAGTACTTAGCTATACGAATTAACACAAGGCAATTTGCTTGTTCCTCCACCATTCACAGATTATTTGCTATACATTACAAAGAGAGATGAACACAGCAATATCCCGTGTTTACAATTTATTTAAATGCCAAGATGCTCCTTTGATCCCTGAATTATCAGAATACAGTATAGACAGGAACTGTTGATTACATTGTCGACCATTACGCATATATATGTAAATACACAAAAACACAAACATTATCTCCCCACATGTCTTTAAGGGTTGAATATGAGTCATTTATTTTGCAGGATGTTTAACCCTTTCTAGCCATGCATCACAGCAGGGAAAGATGATTCTCTTCCTTGCAGTAAAGGAACATCATCCAGCCCAATAGTCTTGGTTCTGAAAAGACTTGTGCATAAGTGTTAGCTAGTGGTAGTAGTTTATTTAAAAGTCCCTAAAATTCACATGAGCTACTTGTATGATTCCTCATGCCAATACCTTCCTAAATTGCCTTTACTTACATTGGAAAGGGCTCAAAAAAGAGAACTACAAGAATGATTTGAAGTCTGGAAAACATGCCGTTGTGCTGAGACACTAACGAAGCTCAGTCTGTTTAGTTTATCCAAGAGAAGGCAAAGAGGTGACTTGGTCATGGTCTACAGACATGTTGCTGCTAGATGGGGAAGAGACTATTTCTGATAGTAGATGGCTCTTTAATCTAGCAGAAAAAGGCTAGATGAGACCCAATGGCTGGAAGCTGAAGTGAGAAAAATCTGAGTAGAAAAAACACACACAATTTCAACGGTGAGGTTAAATTAACCATTGGCACAACTTACCACAGGTTGTGGCGGATTCTCCATCACTTGAAGTCTTTAAATCAAGACTAGATGTTTTTTTAAAGATAGGCTCTAGCTCAAACAAAAGTTGAAGGCTTAATGTAGAAGTTACTGGGAGACGTTCTCTGGCCTGTTCTATGCAGGAAGTTAGACTATATAATGGTCCCTTCTGATTCTAATAACTTTAACTCGTTGCCAGATACAACTCTTTACTCCTTTCTTGCTTCACCTGTACATCCCGAAAAGCTTTCCAAAGCAGGCTAGTGTTGTTATCCCTGCTTACCAGAGAAGTCTACTTGAAGTTCACAGTCTCAGAATGATCTGGCCAAATTATTTTGGAATTTTGAAATTTTTATGAAAATATTGGTCCAAAATTTTTAATTTTGGTGGAAAAAGAGGAACATTTTTCAGCACAATTTTTTTTTTGCAAATTTCCCCTTCTCCCACCCTCATTTTTCCACTAACTATAGAATGGATCAAAAAATCAGAAGTTAAATAAAACATAAGACATTCCATGCATCCGATGAAGTGGGTACTAACCCACGAAAGCTTATGCTGAAATAAATTTGTTAGTCTCTAAGGTGCTACAAGTTTTTCTTTCTTATTTTCGTTTTGCTGACACAGACTAACACGGCTACTACACTGAAACCTATCATAAGACAAAGTGTCCATCTTCTGCAATTTCCCCCTTTTGTTTTTCATTAGCGTGCTGGAACCATTTGTGATGGGTTCGGTCACAGAGACCCTCCTGGGACTGTCATCGGAAGTGCTGAGATTACCTCTGAGCCCGTTTTCCCTGCTGGCTTGGGACTTCAGAAGCCTGCCTGCCTTGATCCAGATATGCTAATCTCCTGCAACACAGACCTAGGGTCTGAATCACACCCCCAAACCTGCAGACTTAACTGAAAACAGTTTAGAAAATACTCCTGTCTCCAGCACCCAGACACCCAGCTCCCAGTGGGATCCAAACCCCAAATAAATCCGTTTTACTCTGTATAAAGCTTATACAGGGTAAACTCATAAATTGTCCGCCCTCTATAACACTGATAGAGAGATATGCACAGCTGTTTGCTCCCCCAGGTATTAATCACTTACTCTGGGTTTATTAATAAACAAACGTGATTTTATTAAGTATAAAAAGTAGGATTTAAGTGGTGTCAAGTAATAACAGACAGAACAAAGTAAGTTACCAAGCAAAGTAAAACAAAAGACGCAAGTCTAAGCCTAATACATTAAGAAACTGATTACAGATAAAATCTCGCCTTCAGAGATGTTCCAATAAGCTTCTTTCACAGACTGGACTCCTTCCTAGTCTGGGCCCAATCCTTTCCCCAGGTACAGTTCTTGTTAGTTCTGGCTCAGGTGGTAACTAGGGGATTTCTCATGACTGGCAGCCTCCTTTGTTCTGTTCCACCCCCTTATGTATCTTTGGCACAAGGCAGGAATCCTTTGTCTCTCTCTGGGTTCCTACCCCTCCTTCTAAATGGAAAAGCACCTGGTTAAAGATGGATTCCAGTACCAGGTGACATGGTCACATGTCCTGTGAGACCCCAAGCCTTCATTCTTCCCAGCCTCACTCACAGGAAGGCTTGCAAGTAAACACAGCTATTTACAACCAATTGTCCTAGTTGATGGGAGCCATCAAGATTCTAAACCACCATTAATGGCCCACACTTTGCATAATTACAACAGGAATTCAGAGTTATACTTTATATTTCTAGTTTTAGATACAAGAATGATGCATTCATACAAATAGGATAAACACACTCAGTAGAGTATAAGATTTGTAATGATACCTTACAAGAGACCTTTTGCATGAAGCATATTCCAATTACATTATATTCACACTCATTAGCATATTTTCATAAAATCATATGGAGTGCAATGTCACACTACTGTTTATTGACAATCATAGAATATCAAGGTTGGAAGAGACCTTAGGAGGTCATCTAGTCCAACCCCCTGCTCAAAGCAGGACCAATCCCCAATTTTTTTTGCCCCAAATTCCTAAATGGCCCCCCTCAAGGATTGAACTCACAACTCTGGGTTTAGCAGGCCAATGTTCAAACCACTGAGCTATCCCTCCCCCCCGATAACACCCTGACAATCCTTTTGTGTTATTTTGAGTGGCTTTTAATTTAAGGGCTAGGCACCCAAAGCACAGTGTGGGTGCAAGAAATATGACTGGAGAATTCCCCGCTCGGTGCTCAGCATGCTAAGCCACACTGCTTCCCCAGAGCTGCAGCAACACTATCAGCTCTCCTCTCCTCTAAAGTTAGGGGCTACTGGAGGAATTGCTGTTTCATGCAGGGTGTCATCAGTCTGTGGAATTTACTCCACAAGTCGCATGGATTTAAGACAAATGGATTTTAAAAGGGGCAGGATCATTTCATGGCCAGTGATAGCATTGTAATGATACACGCTGAGTGATGAGTAATCAAATCTCATGCCTGAGGGTATTAGCTGCTTTCATAGAATCATAGGACTGGAAGGGACCTTGAGAGGTCATCTAGTCCAGTCCCCTGCACTCATGGCAGGACTAATTATTATCTAGATCCTCCCTGGCAGGTGTTTGTCCAAACTGCTCTTAAAAACCTCCAATGATGGAGATTCCACAACCTCCCTAGGCAATTTATTCCAGTGCTTAACCACCCTGACAGTTAGGAAGTTTTTCCTAATGTCCAACCTAAACCTCCCTGGCTGCAATTTAAGCATGTTGCTTCTCTGTCCTATCCTCAGAGGTTAAGGAGAACAATTTTTCTCCCTTCTCCTTGTAACAACCTTTTATGTGCTTGAAAACTGTTATCATGTCCCCTCTCAGTCTTCTCTTCTCCAAACTAAGCAAACCTAATTGTTTCAATCTTCCCTCATAGGTCATGTTTTCTAGACCAGTGGTTCTCAAAGCCGGTCCGCCGCTTGCTCAGGGAAAGCCCCCCTGGCAGGTTGGGCCGTTTTGTGTACCTGCCACATCTGCAGGTTCAGCCGATCGTGGCTCCCACTGGCCACGGTTCGCCGCTCCAGGCCAATGTGGGCTGTGGGAAGCGGCGTGGGCCGAGGAATGTGCTGGCCGCCCTTCCTGCAGCCCCCATGCAGCACATGAAGCAGTGAGTCTGGGCCATGGATGGGCAACGGTCTGATCTGGAATGGCAAACCTTGTGTTCAGTCTTGAGAGTTTGGAGGGAATGCTGCTGCAGCGTATTCTGACACTTGTCCATGAGAATCAGCCTGAAGGCAGGGAATTGAACTCTCAAATCCTGAGCTAGCACCCCAACCATCCTTCCCCCTCTGTCTCCGTTAACCAGTTAGCTGGAATTTCCCTCCTTCCATTTTTATTTTATTGCTAGCTTATACTGCAGCGGCAGTGTGTCTATTCTAATCTCTTCTGGCAGTGAGTTTGCCATGGGCCAGCTGCCAAGAAAGCTCTGTCTCCTATGGTCACTAGTCTCGCTCCTGAGGCTGGCAGCTTTCTTGGTCATGAGGAACATAACTGTCAGGAAAGGTAATGATCACAGAGTGGGGACTACAGGTAGCTGGGCTGATCCTATGGAGAGTTTCAAAGATCACGAGCAACACTTTTAACTTTGACTCTATCTAACAGACGCTGGACAAACCTTTGAATTGCACAAACCCATAATAAAGACAAGTCCTGCCCCAAAGAGCTTGCAATCTAAATAGTGAAGGTGGACAAAGGGGGCGAGGGGAAATTGAGGGACAGAGAGGCGAAGTGACTTGCCCAAGATCACCCAGAAAGTCAGTGGCAGATTGGGAATAGAACCCAGGTCTCCTGACTTTCAATCCTGTGCCATATCCACTAGATAACACTGCCTGTCCTAATAGGACTCCTCATGGTAATAGGTATCATAGTGCTTTCTACCGGACCATACGGTAGGAGGATAAAGTGTGGAGCACGACAGTAGAACAGAAAGTTGGGACTGTTGCTTTAATATTTATCCATGTATTTCTCATTCTAGGTTCATGGAATTAGCAGAGGTCATAGTAGTTATAGGCGGCTGTGATAAGAAAGGCCTCTTGAAGCTCCCTTTCACTGATATGTACCACCCGAGGAACAGGCAGTGGACAGCACTTTCTAGCATGCCAGGGTACACCAAATCGGAGTTTGCAGCCTGCACCCTAAAGAACGATGTGTATATATCAGGTGAGAAACCCACGCACCAGCCCTGCAGCTACACCTCCAGGCATTTCTTAGAGAAACGGCCGATTCAGGCACCCTGCTGCTCTCCTCTCCCACTGCAGAGTCACCCGGGTCAGTTATACGTGTGAGCCTAGGCCCTATCGCAAAGTATGTTATGCAGGTCTGTGATTTTTCTGCTCTTGTCACACTGTCGTGGTTAGCGGTGTTCCTTGTACTTCTAGTTGGAAGTGTAAGCGGCCAAGAATTCATTCCCAATGTATCTTCTTGGCCATAGATGTTAAGGCCAAAAGGACCTTTGTGATCATCTAGTCTGACCGCCTTTTAACACAGGCCATAGAACAGTGGTCCCCAACCTTTCTGTGGCCAAGAGCACATTCATCCCTTCATCAGAGTGCGGAGGGCAGCGACACTTCTCGGAGGCATTTCGGTGGCGATGGTTCTCCGCCAGAAGCGCACCTCGGCGGCATTTCGGAAAAGCTTCTCTGCCGGAAGCACTGCACGGCGGCATTTCGGAAAAGCTTCTCTGCCGGAAGCGCTGCACGGCGGCATTTCAGTGGCGACGCTTCTCCGGCGGATGCTCCTCTCCTCTTCCTTCCTTGGCACCAGCCCTGAGGGTGGGCACACATAAATGCCCCGGTGGGCACCATGGCGCCCGCGGGCACCACATTGGGGACCACTGCCATAGAACTTGCCCAAAATAATTCCTAGAGCAGAGCTTTTAGAAAAAACATCCGGTCTTGGCTTATAAATGGTCAGTGATGGAGAATCCAGCACGTCCCTTGGTAAATTGTTCCACTGGTTAATTACTCTCACTGTTGAAAACTTACACCTTATTTCCAGTCTGAATTTGTCTAGCTTCAATTTCCAGCCATTGGACCATGTTATACTTTTCTCTGCTAGACTGAAGAGCCCATTATTAAAGATTTGTTCCCCATGTAGATGCTTAACTGTTACCTCTTAACCTTCTCTTTGTTAAGCTGAGCCGATTGAGCAACTTGAGTCTCACTATAAAGCATTTTTTCTAATCCTTCAATCATTTTTGTGGCTCTTCTATGAACCCTCTCCCATTTATCAACATCCTTTCTGAATTGTGGGCACCGGACCTGGACACAGGATTCCAGCAGCGGTTGCACCAGTGCCAAATACAGAGGTAAAATAACCTTGCTGCACCTACTGGAGAGTCCCCTGTTTAGGCATCCCAAGATCGCATTAGCTCTTTTCACCACCGTGTTGCTGCTAATGATGTGTTTGGCTCCCCATATCCAGCAATGTTATTCCTCCACACGTCTATCATTAGCCATTCTGGCTGTAGCAGCCTGAGAAGATCAGGGCAAACCTGTGCCTACCACAACACACAGACCTCTTCAACCACCCAAGAGCATGCTTGTGGTTGAGGCACCTGAGGTGGGCTCATTTGCCCTGCCCAGATTTCTCTGCAATGTCGATGTGGCACAAAGCAGCTGGCAACAGAAACCAGCCTGTTATAACTGACCCGATCCTGCGGGTACCTGGCTTGGATTTACTACGGTGCTCATGGGTCCTTCTGAACCAATTTTTGAATGGGCCTGGGACAACGTGCAGCCAGCCTTCACTCCTGGGGCCAACGGGAAGACCCCACATGCGACTGTGGCCAAAGACCAACAACATCTCACATCGCTCGTGACTGCTTTTGGACCAGATTGGATGGTGGTCGGAGGGCTCTGGCTTCACTGAGAAGGCTGCCACCAATTGCCTTGGCAAGCGCCGCACCTGATAAGAAGACAACCACGGCGTCACACTGGAAGGTCACATTCTGCTGATTATCCACCTCATGCCCCAAATCTTTTTCAGAGTCACTGCATCTCAGGATAGTCCCCCATCCTTTAATGATGGCCGACATTCTTTGTTCCTAGATGTATATGTTTACAAGCCCAAACCCCGCTCCCCAGCGGGAGCTCGAGGGCCGGATTAAAATGTCTGAAGGGCCGGATGCAGTCCCCAGGTCATAGTTTGCCCACCCCTGGTCTAGTGTGTGAATATGTACCACTACCCTCCAGTGGATGGAACCAGAATCGATCGATGGTATGGCAGAAATAGAGACAGGAGAAATTTTTTTGGCAAAGAATAACTTCACCGAAAAATGCGTTTTTTCGGGACTCCAAAACTATTTGTGAATTTGAGTCAAATTTGGCAAATAGCGTCAGCTGAAAAGAAACTTTGGGGGTGGGGGAAGAAATCAGAAATGTCTAAATGTTTTGTTTAAAAAATGTCATTTCAAATTGACTTGAACACAATTATTTTTGGCTTTTCATTTCAGCAAGAAAAACTGAACAAATTCAGTTTGGATTGAACATTAACCTTTTTTTTTGGTGTTGCTTTGTCCGTGGAACTGCTGCAAACTCAATATTTGCTCAGCTCTGGCCATAAACCCTAAGGAATACACCACTAGCGCTAAAGCAGAAGGGGCCCGTGCTCGTGAAGCGGGATTGTCCATCCCCGCCGTTGCCACGACATCCTGGCAAACGGGACGCTGTAAGACATCTCTGCAGTGGCAGCCCTAAATGCCAAGTTCTAAAAGCAACGGGATGTTTTTCCTGAGTGGCCCAGAGGCCCAGTCACTCAGTAATTCTATGTCTTCAGGGCGGCACTACACGGCCATTTGAAGATGGATGTCGATAAGGGCAGAAAGCACCAGCCGGAAGCGCCACCATGGCGCCGAGCTGTCCAAGAATTGGGATGGTCTAGTCTGACCGCCTGTGAGGGGACTTGCGTCGGGTTGTACCAGGGCCAGGTAAAGAAGGGACCGAGTCTGACTAACACCCCTGCTGGGTAGTGAGATGGGCCTCTGGCTATGTCTACACCTATGGCGGTAGGTAGAGTAAATACGCTGCATGTTCCCCTACCGTGCATAGAAGGAGCTGCGGAGACGGTGAGGCACGGGTTTGCTGAATAAAGACATGCCAGAACCTCGAGGGTGTGTACCCCACACAGCTCTCTTTGCACCCAAGTAGTGCCGCCCTGGTCTACGCTGCAATTTTTAGCAGAGAAAGGCCCCAGCAGCTGGGAAAGGCTCTGGCTGGGGGCTCTGAGATCAGGGAGCCGAAGCCTTTTCACGCTGTCTCCCCCCGTGCTAGAGCCTTTCACGGCCATGTGTAGCTATAGACTGCAGCATGGACGCAGTCCGTTTTTCATTGCGGCGTGTGACTACACGTACCCTGCATGCTCCCACGGCCAGTGGAGACAAGGTCTCTGACTCGACCCTGCAAGTTATGTGCAGTTGGGTTTTTCCCGTGTAACCTGCCTGGGCTTGAGAGATGGTTTGTGTTCAGAGTCTCAGTCTGTCTTTAGGATGGATTGAACTGAAGCCAGAGACAGCTCACGGGAGAAACCTGGTCGTGTGAGGTTTGCAGCCCAGTTTTGCAGATCTGAGTTACAGTTGGCTCAAATATATGTCCATGCTCTGCTATTTAGATTTGAATTGTCATAGGGCAGCCCTGCCTGGAGGAGGGTCCCCCCCGATGCAGGCCATAGCATGACAAGCACATCTGCCTCAGTTTCCCTCCTGCAGAGTCCCCAGAAAGACTCCTATTTTTAGCCCCATCACACAAGACCTTTGAGTCCGAGTCAGTTTACCTGGGCTCGGAGACTTGGTTCCACTGGTATTATTGTATTTCTGTGCAGACGTACCCACAGTCTCCTAGGTAATTCCTCCCTCTTCCCAAGGATCTTTTTGCTCTCTGCAGCTTTTCCGGTCTCCTGCCTCACTCTCAGCAGGACTCTCCTGCTAATGGTTTAAAGCCCACAGGCGCTGTCCAGCCTTCTTAATTGGCCAAATGGGAGCTTCTGGCTTGGCACAAGGGAGCGGGACCTACATCATTCATGGGGGGATCAGCCACCCTGCGACCCCACCCTTTGAGGGTCCCCCGGCGGTCACTAATGTCCAGACAGTCCAATTGTTTATTGCTCTAATATTCCATTTGTGTTAAGCTACCTAATTGGCCTGGTTTAATTACAGAGATTGAGCACAGTGACCAGGGTGAAATGTGTCTGCCTGTCAGTTTGGACTTGGCATTTGTGCAGCAATCACTGGTGAAGTGCTGGTACGGGGCGAGTGCAGAGATGCCCCCCAGCGCTATGAGATCCAGTATAAGTGTGCATACCGGAGTGCCTTTCATTATTGGATAGCCCCCAGAAGCATGCCCAGCACTTCACAGGAGACGCTGGGAGATGCTGTCCATGCCCCAGGGACCACACGTAGGAATTGCCAGACTGGATCTGACACACGGTCCATCTAGTCTCCAAGATTTACCACCAGGATAATAGGTATATGGTCAGGGCCGGTGCAAGGAAGTTTTGCGCCCCCCCACAGCGGCAAACCACACCCCCACCCGCAGCAGCCTCCCCACCCACCCCGGGGCCGCGGCAGAGAGGTTGGACTCGGCTCCCCGCCCCTCCCCTGGCACCCCGCCCCCCATGCCCCTCCCGGCCCGTGGCGGGGGTGCTGTGCTCGGCCCCCCACGGTGGGGGCACTGTGCTGGGCTCCCCACCAGCCCCGCACGGAGGGGCCGCTGCGCTCCGACCCCTGGCTGCAGCGGAGGGGCTGGGCTCGGCTTCCCATGCCCCCCCGCGGGCCGAGGTGCAGGGGCAGCAGCTTCGGGGAAGCTGCACTTTCGGCGGCGTTTTTTCAATCACTGCCGGGAGTCTCCGCCCCCCAACTGCTGGTGCCCTAGGCGACCATCTAGGGTTGCCTAGTGGGCGCGCCGGCCCTGTATATGGTCCCACTTCCCCTGAATCAATCAGGACTTTGAGACTTTTCTTTCTCCTCCTTTTCCACCTTCTGCCTCTACAAGCGAGTTCCTTGCATCAGACACTCCATGTGGGGTGGTATTTGTCATTTACACTAAGCTATCTCAGAGCCCCTCAGTTTTGAGGTAACGGTGGGTTCTCCCCTTGATGGCGTGGGGCCTCTCGGTCTGTCTTCCAGGGGGGCACATCAACAGCAGCGATGTTTGGGTGCTGAGCTCCCAGCTGAACGTCTGGATCAAAGTTGCCTGTCTGCACAAGGGCAGATGGAGACACAAAATGGCGACTCTTCAGGGCAAGGTACGTACTTCATTCCCCTCGGTCTGCAGTTTGGAGTTACAGACTATCGACTGAAACTATTAACGGGGGCTTTGGCACTCAGTCCTCCTCCCGCAGTAACAGCAGATACTGTAGGAACATGTGACAGATACCGTAGGAACAGGTCCCATGGGAAGAAAATCTAAAGGATAAAGGAATACAGGAGCGCTGACAGCATAGGCACTGACTCTGTGGGTGCTCTGGGGCTGGAGCACCCATGGGAAAAAAATAGTGGGTGCTCAGTACCCAATGGCGGCCCTGCTGATCAGCTCCTCCCCCTCCCCCTAGCACCTCCCACCAGCTGCGGATCAGCTGTTCAGCGGTGTGCAGGAGACACTGGGGCGAAGGTGGAGCACCCTCAGGGGAGGGAGCAGAATGGGTCAGGAAAAAGCGGAGCAGGGGCGGGAAGAGGTGGGGCCTTGGGGGAAGGGGTGGAGTGGGAGCGAGGCCTGGGGCAGAGTGGGGATTGAGACCCCGGGGAAATGAGGAAGGTGGTGCCTGTGTCTGACAGTCTTTCAAGGCAACCATTTTAAAGGCACAACTGCACACTCTCCCCGTGAGAGGGGAAGACAGGAAGAATAAGAAGACGACAATACAGCTCCATGAGCAGCTCTTCAATTACCAGAAAGTCAACACAACGTAGCAATATGGACGAATTGCTAAGGAGGAGTACAAAAGAAAAGCATGAGCATTTAGGGACAGAATCACACAGGCTAAGGTACACAGAGCGTTACACCTAGAAAGGGACATAAAAGGAAATAAGAAGCTTCAATCTTCACTAAAAAGGTTAATGGTGACCGGATACGCCACCCAATTAATATTGACAACCAGCGGGAAGGAATGCAAGCCAAAATAGGGAAAGAACAGTTTAACAAATATTTAGATAAATGAATGTATTCAAGTTGACAGGGCCTGATGGAATTCATTCTAGGATGCTTAAGGAACTAGCTAAAGCAATCGCGTAACCATTAGCAATTATCTTTGAGAATTCATGGAGGCCGGGTGAGGTCCCAGAAGACTGGAGGAGGACAAACACAGAAGGTATCTTTAAAACGGGCAGCAAAGAGGGACCAAAGGAATTATAGACCAGTTATCTTACATGAGACACCTAGAAAGGCACTTGAACAAATTATTAAACAATCTGTAAGCACCTAGGGGATAACAGGATTATAAGAGATAGCCAGCATGGATTTCTCAAGAATAAATCATGCCAAACCAACCTAATTTCCTTCTTTGACAACGTTACTGGTCTAGTGGATAGGGGGAAGCAGCAAAATATAAGAATCGCCATACTGAGTCAGACCAATAGCTCATCTAGCCTAGCATCCTGTCTTCTGACCGTGGCCAATGCCAGGTGCCCCAGAGGGAATGAACAGAACAAATCATCATCAAGTGATCCATCCCCTGTCACCCATTCCCAGCTTCTGACAGTTGGAGGTTTAGGGATGCCTGGAGCATGGGGTTGTGTCTCTGATCCTCTTGACTAATAGCTGTTGATGGAC
Source organism: Macrochelys suwanniensis (assembly GCA_033296515.1). Classification (NCBI taxonomy): domain Eukaryota; kingdom Metazoa; phylum Chordata; order Testudines; family Chelydridae; genus Macrochelys; species Macrochelys suwanniensis. The sequence goes on from CM065775.1 coordinate 15,232,961, forward strand.
CGATCCTCCAGTAGATGAGGTATAGCTTGATTTTTGTAAGGCTTTTGACACAGCCCCACATGCTGGTCTCATAAACTATAAAATGTGGTTGAGATGAAATTACTATAAGGTGGGTACACAAATGGTTGAAAGACTGTACTCAGAGGAGTTATCAATGGCTCACTGTCAAACTGAGAGGGCGTATCTACTGGGGTCCTGCAGGGGTCAGTCCTGGGTCCAGTAGTAGTCAATATTTTCATGAATGACTTGGATAATGGAGTGGGGGAGAGTATGCTTACAGACTTTGCGGATGACACCAAGCCAGCAGGGGTTGCAAGCACTTTGGAGGACAGGATTAGAATTTAAAATGACCTTGAGAAACTGGAGAATTGGTCTGAAATCAACAAGATGAAATTCAATAAAGACAAATGCAAAGTACTTCACTTAAGAAGGAAAAATCAAATGCACCACTACAAAATGATAACTGATAAGTGATAACTGGCTAGGTAGTGACAGAGCTGAAAAGGATCTGGGCATTATAGTGAATCACAAAATAAATGAGTGAACAATGTGATGCAGCTGCAAAAAAGGCGAATATCATTCTGAATATCATCCAGTATTAACAGGAGTGTCGTATGTAAGACATGGGAAGTAATTGTCCCACTCTACTCGGCACTGGTGAGGCCTCAACTGGAGTGTCTAATTTAAGGTGACCAGATGTTCTGATTTTATAGGGACAGTCCCGATATTTGGGGCTTTTTTTTTTATATAGGCTCTTATTACCCTCCACCCCCATCCTGAATTTTCCCAGTTGCTATCTGGTTACCTTAGTCTAATTCTTGGTGCCACACTTTAGGAAATATATGGATAAATTGGAGAGTTCAGAGGAGAACAACAAAAATGATAAACAGTTTGAAAAACCTGATCTATGAGGAAAGGTTTAAAAAAAAAACAGCTAGGCATGTTTAGTCTTGAGAAAGGAAGTCCAAGGGGGGACCTGATAAGTTTTCAACTATGCTAAGGGCTGTTATCAATAGGATGGTGATCACTCCACTTCCGCTGAAGGCAGGACAAGAAGTAAGGGGCTTAATCTACAGCAAGGGAGATTTACATTAGATATTAGGAAAACCTTTTCTAGCGATGTGCTTAGTTAAACTCTGGATTAGGCTTCTAAGGGAGGCTGTGAAATCCCCATTTTTGGAGGTTTTTAAGAACAGGTTGGACAAACACCTGTCAGGGATGGTCTAGGTTTACTTGGTTCTGCCTCAGTGCAGAGGGCTGGACTAGGTGACCTCTCAAGGTCCTTCCAGCCCAACATTTCTGTGATTCTGTGTGATAGCAGCAGTCACTTCTGTCTCTGTGAGAATACAACTGGGCTGTAGGAATTCATTCACTCCTCCTGGCTATTTTGATACAGGAGTAATTCTGCTTCTATCGAAGCCAATGCCAAAAATCTCTGTGTTTGATCAGGCGCTTAGTGTTGCTTAAATGGCCTACTATAAAATCTGATACTTGTAACAATAAAATATAGAATTGAAGGGTACAGAGCTATGTGGTTAGAAAGGCGGACTCGATCTTTGCATGCAAAACATGCAGCCGAGAGGTTTAACAATGGTGCATCCTGTTGCTTACCTTGTGGGGTTCAAGGTGTGGGGGTTTTTCTCTGTCCTGGTGCCCCTCAGTCACACAGTAACAGGGCAGATCACCTCCTGTGTGCTCCCTTGTGGCCAGAGATGGTGCTGCAGCACCCTGCTTCAGTTTCCCCTCTTCTTCGGGGCTCCGTAAGAACGCCAGATAGAAATTCTTCTCCAGGTCATCAATGGGGGCATTTATTGATTGATTGATTGACTGATATGATCCTGGGGGCTGGATTTATTAAATTAACAAACATTCCAAACAAAAGTGCTCAAAGCCCCATCCAGTCCGTGCTCCCAGTCTTCCCACTCAGGGGTGTCCCTTTTCCTTAAAGACTGAGGATTCTCTGCCGGAGCCTGCTTACACCCAGCAGCCATCGTGCTCCGTATTGATCTCTCTGAGCAACTCCCTTTCCAGGAAGCTGCTTCCTGCTCTTTATAGGCAATCCCCTAATCCTTGCCCAAGTGTGCCTCAGGAGTAACTAGCATTGGGTGATCCCAGGCCCTATGGGCAAGCTGCTCTGTTATACACACCTTCCTGCTAATAGTTCCCTTCCCTCTGCACTCTAGCTGTTTCTCTTCCATGCCCACAGGCAGGGTTTGCACAGGCCCCTGCGGGATCGTTATGCCCAGTGCCAGGTGTCAGATTCTGTATCCCGGTGCCCCTCCCTCCCAATATGATTTCTGCCGACTGACTCTGCTCCTTCCATGGCAGATCTACGCAGTGGGGGGGTTTGACGGCTTTTACCGCCTGGCCAGCGTGGAATGCTACGACACGTTCTCCAACAGCTGGTCGGCCGTCGCCCCTTTGCTGGAAGCGGTGAGCTCGGCGGCGGTGGTCCCCTGTCTGAACAAGCTGTACGTGATGGGGGGCGCTGCGGATGACAGCGCAAACACGGACAAGGTACCGGGGCGCCAGGGCCCGGCGAGGATAAAGGGAATGCTCAGCGAGTCTGCTTTGGTTGAGACGTCTTCTAAACAAGGAGGGGGAGGGAGGGAGTGACTCCGTTGTTTTCAGGTGCTTCCTCAGTGCCCACTTCTCCAGCTGTGATGTTGCCTGGGTAGTTTGCCCGACCTGTTTGTGGCTGTAGTAGGGGAGAGCTGTCTAGTGGTTAGAGCAGAGGCCTGGAAGTCAAGTCTCCTGAGTTTCATTCCTTGCTTATTTTGTGAGCTTGGGCAAATCGCTCACTTTTTGTTAGTCAGTTTCCCTATCTCTATCAAGGCAATAATATTGTCTACGCCCACCTCGTTGTTGTTGTTTGGATTGCAGTAGTGCCTAGGACCCCTAGTCCTGGACCAGGACCCCATTGTGCCAGGTGCTGTACAAATACCGAACTGACAGTCCCTGCCCCCCACCCCTGACGTATTTACGATACAGGTTACACCTCACGGGGGGCTGTCTCACACAGGGATTTGGAACAATCAAATTTTTGAATTGTTCCGCTCCAGCTCCACTCTGGCTCCACTCTGGCGGAGCAGTAGGGCACAAACCTACTGCTCCGCCCTTCAGCTCTGGGCTCCGCTCCAAAGCCCTGGTCTCACAGGCTGGCTCTTTAAGGGGAGTTGGACCCAGCCTCACCTGTGGCTGATGAGCCACTTCCCAGCAGAGACTGATCCTGTCATTATCGAAGCCTGCAAGTGGCTAAGCTGGAAAGGAGAGCTTCTGGAGAGAGGCGAGCTCCTGCGGCAGGCCTTGGTGCTGGGGGGAGACGTGAAAGGGGAGAGGCCTCTGGGCCCCTGCAGAAGACCCCTGGCTCAGGCTGCGACCTGGGCTTTAGGAGCCTGTGAGGTGGGAGGGTCCCAGAGCTTGGGCTGCAGCCCAAGCCCCCGTCCACACAGGGCCGGCGCTTCCACGAGGTGATGCTAGGCGGTCACCTAGGGCGCCAGGATTTGGGGAGCGGCATTTCAGCAGCGGCAACGACTCCCGGCGGTGATTCGGCGGCAATAAAAGCGGCCGCCAAAACACCACCAAGAACGCAGCTTCAGAGGAGCTGCTGGCGTCAGCAGAGGTGAGCTGCTGCCACGGCGGGGTGGGGAGCTGCCGTGGGTTGGGGGGTTAACTGCCACGGGGGGGGGGAGGTTACCGCAGCCTGCGGGCGGGAGGCTGAGCTGCCGCGAGTGGGGGGGTGGGGAGCCGCCGCAGGTGGGGGCCATGGGTGCCGCAGGCAGGGGGGGAGCCGGGTGCCGCAGGCAGGGGGGGAGCCGGTCGCCACAGGCGGGGGGGAGGAGCCGGCCGCCGCAGGCGGGTGGGGAGCCGGTCGCCACAGGCGTGGGGGAGGCTGCCGCGGCCCGCGGGGTGAGTAGCTGGCTGCTGTGGGTGGGGGAGTTAGCTGCCGCGGGGTGGGACGGTATTAGCTTGGGGGGGGGGGCGCAGGGCTGGTGCAAGGAAGTTTTGCCTAGGGTGCAAAACTTCCTTGCACCAGCCCTGCTTCCACACTGCAATTAAACAGCCCAAGGCAGCAGACACGGGCCCTCCGTGTGTGTCTAATTGCAGTGTAGACAGACCCTCAGTGGCATACAGCGGACTAGAGGCATGTTCAGAGTGTTTCAGATGATCACACTGCTTATTCCTTGGGGATTATCTGACTGGGGAAGGCCTCTACGCACCAGCTATGCTGCCACAGGACTCGCTAATTAATAGTCATCATTATATTAATAAGAAATACTTAGCACTTTTTATCTTCAGTTCACCTCACAGACATGTAACTAATCTAGCCAGCTGCACACAGGCCCCTGCGGGAGGCAGGCATCATCCCCATTTTACAGACTGGGGAATTGCAAGGCAGAGGCCTACATTTTCAAATGTCCACTGACTTTGGGGATTTTATATTTCAGGGGGCCAAGTTGACACTTACAGGCTTGATTTGTTTTCCAAAAGGGGCTGAGGGCTCACAGCTCCCCTTGGATTCTTTTGGAGGTGCAGATGCTCTGTACTTCTGAAAATCGGGTCCCTTAAGACATCTGGTTGGGCCCCCAAAATTAGTGGATACTTCTGAAAAAAACTGAAGTCCCAGGGCCACATTTTTAAAGGTCTGTAGGCACCTAACTCCCATTGGTTTCATTGGGAGTTAGGCACCTCAATACCTTTACAAATCTGGGCCTAAGTGACTTGCCTGAAGTCACACAGTGAATCAGTGTCAGAGCCAAGAACTGAAACCAGGTGTCCTGACTCCCAAGTCCTGTTCTCTGTCCACTGGACCATGCTCCTTCTCCCATTCATTCATTTTGTGATAGATGCACAGCAATGCGTTGGCTCAAAGGGACTATGCCATCAGCGTGTGTTGTGCTGACTCCGTGAGCACTTCTGGGCTGAAGCATACAGAGAAAAAAAAATTGTGGGTGCTCAGCACCCCCCAGTCACAGCTGTTCGGCAGCACCTCTGATCAGCTGATAGGCGGTGACACCAAACAGCTGTTTGGCAGCGCAGGGAGGGGCTTGAGGGAGGGGGGAGAGCAGTGAGCACCGTGCGGGGGCCTTGGGGAGGAGGCAGGAGGAGGAGGAGTGAGGGCAAGGCCTTGGGGGAAGGGGCAGAGTGGGGGCAGGAAGAGGCGGAGCAAAGGAGGGGTCTTGGGGGGCTGGGTGGGACCTTGAGGCAGAGTGGGGGTGGAGCACCCCTGGGGAAAAGTAAAAGTCGGTGCCTATGGTGTTGGGTTTTACTTACTGGGATTTTGCCTGAGCAGGGACACCACGAGCAATGTTCCCTCTAATTTTTGACAGGCTGTGTGCGCAAAAAATGTATTCTATGCAAATTGTTGTGCTTCTGTGCAAACTTTTGTGCGCAGGGTGTTTCGCCGTGTGCGCAGGGTTTAGGCTTTGTGTGCACGCGCACACACGCACAGATTAGAGGGAACAGTGACCACGAGAGTCTGTGTTTCAATAGCTGATTTCCTGTTTCTCCTCCCAGGTCCAGTGCTATCATCCTGAGGAGAACAAATGGACATTCCTGTCTCCCACTCCCTTCTATCAGAGGTGCATTAATGCTGTCTCCTTGGACAACATGATTTACGTTGTGGGTGGACTCCTGAGTAAAATCTTCAGCTACGATCCCAGAAAAGACACCTGGAGAGAAGTGGCCACTCTTCCAGGACCTCTGGTAAGGAGAAGCACAGTACAGAGCAGAAACGATCACATCACTCGGTTCAGGCAGGGCCTCCCATGTTTGCTCGCTAGACGTCCATAAAAACCCACAAGCACTGCTCAGAGACAGCCCTCCTGACCCCCAGGAGCTCACGACATCTGCGCCCCAGACCTCTTGTGTTCTGCTTACCCCTCTTGCCCTCCCTGCTAGATGTGTGCTCTTGCAGCTAGACGGGTCCGAGCGGAGTTAGTTGAGACTAGCGCGTGATCGCCACTTCGTTCCTTGTTAAACCTCCCCTTTGAGCCCTGTTGTATGAAGCCGGGAGAGATGCCCTCCCCAGGGCTGGCTCTAGCTTTTTTGCCGCCCCAAGCACCAAGCTGCCGAAGCAAAAAAAAAAAGGCCCTTGAAATGACACCCCAGGAATGGCCGGAATGCCGCCCCTTCAGATGTGCCGCCCCAAGCACCTGCTTCCTTTTCTGGTGCCTGGAGCCAGCCCTGGCCCTCACCTCTCCATCCTTTCCCCCCTCTGCCCATAGGAGAGCTGCGGGGTGACGGTGTGCGGTGGGAAGATCTACATCCTGGGCGGCCGGGATGAGAACGGGGAAGGCACGGACAAAGCTTTCACCTTTGACCCAGCGACGGGGAACATGGTGCAGCAGCCCCCGCTGCAACGCTGCACCAGTTACCACGGCTGCGTTACCATTCTCCAGCGTGTGAGGAGATGACCCTGCCGCTTCCTTCCCCTCCCCAGGAAGAATCCCCCTGGAGAAGGCGGTTACCCTCCGTGCCAAAAAATGACCCTCTGTCCTGTTCATTACTGTTACGTGCCAGTCCGTGTGGAAGAGCAATATCAAGTGACCAATGCAGGCAGGCTGCGGCTGTGAGGCCCCAGCCGGAAGGAAGGTAGGGGTGAGGGGAGTCATGACTGCAAATATTCAGTAATGGCTTTGATTGTTTTGCTGGAGGCGAATGCTGCTTTGTGCTGGGGGAGGAGGGATGTGGGCACTGTGTAACATACAGGGCAGGGAACTCTGCGCTAAAACCAAGCACTCCAGCAGGTCTCAAGTAAAGCTCGTCAGCCATTTTCTGACACAACATTTTTTTTTTTTGTCGGAACCGAAACCATTGGCAAAACGGCGTCTGGTCTGACAGAGCTCCAACTCTGAAAACTTTTGGTTTAAAAAAAGGAAAGTTCCAGTTGTTCAAGACTAAGTGCGCGCGCGCGCACACACACACACACACTCGTGGAGGTGGATTATCAGGATACTCCAAAGCATGCAACGCTTTAAAAATTCAAGTGTAGCCAAGCCCTTAAACAATCCACTTCTCTCCTTAGTGTTAAGTCCCCTTCAAATACATATGGGCTGCTGTCCTCCTTCTCTGTTTCCACCTCTCACCCCATTGTCATTTGGCCAGGACTGGAGGTATGGATTTAATTCGCTGACCCTTTCCTCATGAATCAATCCCTCCAGGCTTCACAGTGTTTCGGTTACACATATGCAAAGCAACCTTTATACTTAGCAAAGGAGTGCAAGCCGCTGTGTGTGTGTGTGTGTGTGTGTGTGTGAGAGAGAGAGAGAGAGAGAGAGAGCTCACAAGGGGCTACTGGGCACTGAAAATCATGGAAATGAAGAGTGCTCAGCACCTTGCAACATCGGACTCTCCGAGGTGGATGGTTCTGGGCCCACATTCTTATAATTGGCTCCGGTTCTCTTCAACACAGGACTACAGTTTTGCAAACAGCCTATTAGCTTCTTGTTAAGAATTTACATGCAAGACCTTTGTGTTTTGACGCTCGTGAAGAGTCTCCACACCAAGACTCATGCTGGCTGCTCCACATCATGTCTCACCCTGGAGCAACAATATCCAAAAGGGAATCCTGGTCTTCTAAACGAGGTCTCACCGGTGCCTTGTAAAGTAACTTCATCCCTCACTTTGATTCTCACTCTCTCCTGATGTGTTCTGCAAGTTCCTCATTCTGCTTCACCTTCAGCTCAGTAGAAATACACAGCAGGAAGGGTAGCTTTTGTGTAAAACATTCAGTGCCGCATCATACCCCCCCTCCCCATGGCTTGTTTGTTCCATGTGTGTTGTGGTGCTGTAGATGTAATATGGTGGTGGAGTTGAAGCCAGAGGGTGCTAAGGTAAGATGTTTTCAGTCTGATATTGGTACAGAAACTTGCCTGTATTTTGTAATGCTGTGAGCACCGTCAATGCTGCTGTTTTTTAAACTTCTTTCCTGTTTTAGAAATAAATGTTTGCATTAACTTTTAATTTCCCTTGAAGGTATTTTTGATTGTTTTCCTGTTCTGGTGACCATCCCTGTGCCGTAGGCCAAGCGTATATTATATTGGTGGAGCAGCACATGTGTGTGTTGAGAGTAGCATTCCCCAGAATGGGGTAGAGACTTCAAAGCCAGGTTCTGATCTGATCCTGGCGTAAGAGTCAGAATCCAGCCCCATAGGGGATGTCTACACTGCATTTGGAAACAAGTCTGCCAGCCTGGGTCCATAAGGGGCTTCTGCCAGTGCACTTAAAAATATCTGTATATGTGACCCTAAATTTCATGATTTAGGGTATAAACTGGTCACCCCGGAGGGCAAGATAGGATTCTTTCCTGCTAACCCCCTCATGCACAGCCTTGAACAACCGGCTACTGTCAGTGCCTTTCTAGCTCTGCACCCTCCCACCACAGCGCTCTGCAAGCTGATGCGCTGTGAGATTTTGCTACAGCTCCTGCTTTGTTCCACTTCCTACCGTGCCCAGAACACTAGTGACGAGTGTCTTGCTACATGGCATACTTAGAACCCTGGTGATGTCTTACCACACTGCTCAAAAGAGAACTTTGCTATGGATCTCAAAGCCCTCGTTCCCAGGACTCGATGTAGGGGAGAGAATTGCTTCCCATCCTTCACTTCAAGCTGAGGGAAGGATCCCCCTTCTCCTTGACTAGGGAGGACAGGCAGAGGAAGGAGCTGGGAGTTTCTGGGACTCCCAGCCTTTTCTGCTGGAGGGCAAGCAGCAGCATTTGACAGAAGAAGAGGAGATGATATAACAGTTTTCAAGTACATAAAAGGTTGTTACCAGGAGGAGGGAGAAAAATTGTTCTCCTTAACCTCTGAGGATAGGACAAGAAGCAATGGGCTTAAATTGCAGCAAGGGTGGTTTAGGTTTAACAAGTTTGTTTGATAAAGGTCACTGCACAGAGATAATATACTTACATTTTTGTAATGAATTTGACTTGGTACTGCACAAACATTCTGATTTAAACAAAAAACAAAAAACAATAACCCTACACTATATCAATGAAGCACACAACTGGATTAAGACCTGGCTAACTGTAGTTGTCAATGAGGCATCATCATTGAATGGGGCGTTTCTGGTGAGGTTCTGCAGGCCCGATGCAATTCAGCGTTTTCATCCATGTGACAAACAGGAGGTCAGACTAGAGCAGCGGTTCTCAAACTTCATTGCAGCACGACCCCCTTCTGACAACAAAAATTACGACATGACCCCAGAAGGGGGGACCGAAGCCTGAGCCTGCCCCAGCCCCGCTGCCCGTGGAGTGGTCGGGGGGGAGGGGCACAAAGTCCAAGTCCAAGGGCTTCAGCCCCGGGCGGGGGAGGGCCTGTAAACTGAGCCCTGCCACCCTGGGCTGAAGCCAAAGCCTGAGGGCTGAAGCCCTTGGGCCCTGGTGACTCCATTAAAACAGGGTCGTGACCCATGTTGGGGTCCCGACCCACAGTTGGAGAACTCCTGGACTAGAGGATCTAATGGTCCCTTCTGGCCATAAACCTGATTAAAAACATGGTGTGAGTGAGAGAGCCTGCCCCAACAAATAGACAAGGGATAGGAGGGGAAAACAGAGGCACAGAGATGTCCAAGGTTAATGGCAGTGCTGGGATGAGAACTCAGAGCTACCCACACCGGTGAGCTCACCCAGCTGTTTTGATCCACTTTAAGCATCATTCGTGCTCCATTATGCCCTCAGGCTATGCACCCGTGGCCTGCTGATGCACGCCTTGGTGTGGCATGCTGCTATGCTAGAAAAGTCTCAGGGGAAGAATAATGGTCAGACTGGGCTCACATGGGGCTTGATCCTGCAGTGCGTTGGGCCCTGTCAGCTTCCACTTCAGGTCAATCAGATCTGCATCCGACTTGGGTCACTCCTGATGCCTCATACGAGAACCTCCAGGAATAGCTCCCTGCTGTGCAGTGCTCTGCTTTAGCAGGAGTGGAGTGCTCAGCGCCGTACAGGGCTTTCCGTCCCTGATCTCACACTGTGAAACGCAGTGTAAATGATTTGTAATAATATGGGGCAACTCACGTCCCCGGTCCTCCCATTCTTCTGCCATCTATTCCCTGTTCCTCTGTCCCCTCGTTGTGGCTTGGGCCTTTCCTGGCTGGCTGCTTGTGGTGCTTTATCTAGTCCAATATGAAATAAACGAATTGTCCGCTCTGCATCGTGAGGTGTGGGCCATGCCTGCTCCCCAAGGTAATTCATTTCACATGCGCACGCATTAGCGCTCTGATCAATCCGTCCCATTTGCACATAGATCGCTTTTAAAGTACAAAGCTGAAAAGCTCCTAATCTCCAGTGCAGAAAGGGCCGGGAGTCACCACACTCAGATCCCCCGAGACGAGACGTCACTTTTTGCGTATGGGGATCCAGCTGGAACCAACTGATAGTGTAGCAGTCAAAGAGCATTGCACAATGATTAGGGCCTCATCTGAGGAGGCGGGCTGGCACTGATTAACAGAGATTAAGGGTCACAATAGCCATCTGAGAGAAGAGATAATAACAGACTTGGGGATTGTCTTTCCTAGTGCTAAATAAATCTGCAAAACAATACATTTAGAAAGGTTTCATTTTTATTACAAGGATGATTTGGTTTTCCACATTTTGGACCAGACCGTTGATTTATTAAATGCAAACAATGGCATTCTACAGAACCAGATGTCTCATTCAGACACCAGTCTTCAGACGCGAGGGTGTATTTTAGTGTGAATGCATATTTGCTATAGAGTATTATTATTTTCTGTTTATAATACAGAGTTTGGACCCCCCATTGGGGTAGGCATTGTGTAAATACATAGGGAGACACGGTCCTTCCCCACAAGTCTTCCAATCTAACTAGCCATGACGAACAATGAACGGAAGAAAGGAAGTATCATTATCTCCAAAGGGGGGTGTGTGAGAGAGAGAGAGACGCTTCCTAAACACAAGTTATTGGGGGACATAGAGGGATACCTGTGTTAGGTAAAAAGCAAGTCCCTACTCACCTCTCCAGCACCCGAGTTCGTGCGGAGTTGGTATGGGGCCCACAATCTGTCAGAGACCAGACACCAATTCGTTGATCAACGGGCTCACACTATTCTTAGCTCAAAAAGCTTCAGAGTAAGTGTGGCAAGTTTATTAGGGGTGAGCATCAATATTTATACACAGAAGTAAACAAAGTGATTAACAGATCATAATGGTCATGCATAATCAATCAAGATTCTACAGGCTAAAACAGGTTAAAATGTAAATTCAAAAAGGCAAAGGGGAGATGGCTACTTAAGGGGAGGGGGGTTGTCATGAGTAGTTCGCAGGTCAGAGCTTTGATTAAAAGTTCAGACAGAGACATCAAGTCTGGGTTAAGTTTAAAGCTCATCAAAAGTTCAGACTCAACATTCCTCCATTTGTAGCTTTGGGATAACTATTTACCAAAAGCTACACCCCATTTTAAGGAGCCAAGGGCCGCTGGGCAATTTCAGCCTGGGCCAACTCGAAGAGAGTAAGGCCCTTGGCTGAGGTAGGAAAAGAACAAACTGACCCACATGAGTCTATGAGGGAGGGGACACACTGAATACAGCAACACAGTATTATAAGAATTACTATGGCCCCAACAATACCCACCAAGAGTTTTTTAACCCACCCAAATCCAGGCAGCCAATTCCATAAGGCTCCCCACCAATCATAAGGTGGCTGGCCAGAGGAGTAGTTCTTAGCCATTTCCCTTAGATGTTTGGTACGTTGAAAAGTGTCAGAGTAGGTGTCATTTACAAAAACACAGCATTCTTCATTTATGAGGGCGCAAGTTCCTCCCTGGGCTGCTAACATTATATCTAAAGCCATTCGGTTTTGCAAAGCTAACTGGCGCAGCTGGGACATTTCCCCGGCCTGATTCTCAAATAGGGTCGTAGTTTCATTGGTTAAAGATTCTAGTAGTCCCTGTAGACGGATGACACCGCCCCTCAAGCTAATGAGACCAGCCCACCGCTGCCACGACAAACCATCACGGATATTAATATCTCTGAAGGTTTCACGGATGTTACGAACGTGGGGAAAATGAGGGGGAGTGAGGGAGATGCGAGAAGGCGGTGTTAGCCACGCTAAATAACATGACCCTGCCCAATCAGGGGAGAGAAAGTAATAAGCTTTGGGCCTGCACACCCAGTATGTTCCATACAATGCGTTTCGGGTATTCCATTTCTCAAAGTAGGAGGTAACCCACCACCCGTTGGACCACTGTTCCCCTGGTAACGCAGAGGGGTCGTTGTGCGAACTGCAGAGGCACAATTTGGTAGTGGTGTTTTCAAAGGGCAGTGTAGTACTGCTTGAGCAGTTGTAGAAGGCAATCGTATATCCCTTAGCAATTAGTTGGACACCCTCATGATCTGAGCAGGGCTTTTGAAAAGCTGACTCTGAAGGCTTGCCCACCCATGAAAAAGTTGGATCGGGGTGAGGGATCCACATATGGGATAAGTGGGATGCACAAGGCTTGAAGTCAAGATTTTTACTAAAGGCGGTACCATTAAAATACATGTTGCATTTACTTGTTCCCACAAAAGTTGACCCCTTTTCTTTAACAAAACACAGTGATCCTGTCTGATTGGTTACCCTGAGATATCTGTTAATTGGCACTCCTGTTTTGTCCCATGTAAGATTGTGTTGGACTGGATCTTTTACTCTAGCCAGTGGCATCCAAGTCATATTAGCAGTGGTCAGGGGAATGGGTGTGAAGGGGAGTCCCTGTTCTGCATTTACTGGAAATTGAGTACATACCCAGCAATTACTTCTATTTCCTAAAATGCGAGTTTTAACCTCGTGGGAATATCTAATAAAAGCATTATTTTCATAAGCAGAAAATAAACAAAAAAGGCATAGTAAAAAACATACAGTTGTCAGAATAAAAGGTCCTCTCATTTTTGCCGAGTCAATTTAAGTCTGATGTCTGAAAGAGGTAAGCTGGTCCACTGGTCAGAGGCAGTGTCCTCAGTGGTGGCAAGAGCTGCTGGTCCGTCACTGTGGTCCACTACGGCTGGCTTGACGTGGGAGTGGTGGATCCAGGATTTGCGTCCTTCCAGGAACACTGCAGTCTGGGTTGTTAAAAGAACCTGGTGGGGTCCAGTAAACCTCGGCTGGAGGGTGTCGCCACGAATGAACTTTTTGGCCCAGACGCAGTCCCCTGGTTGGAACGGGTGGATCTGTTCTTCCAGCGGCACGGTCTGGGAAAACTGCGAGGCTTTCCAAAGGGTACGGAGGCGAGCCTGTAGGGAGAGAAACTGGCCCGCGGTCATATGATCCCCTCCCAATAGTGAAACATCAGCACGTGGTAGCGCCCCGCCTTTGAAAGGGGGGTGTCCATAGAGCAGTTCAAAGGGGGATAATCCCAATACACGGGTTGGGCGAGTACGAAGGTGAAACAGGACCAAGGGAAGTACCTGAGGCCACTTTAACCCTGTTTCCTGACAGTATTTAGCCAATGTAAACTTAAGCTCCCTATTCATACGCTCAACTTTCCCGCTAGACTGGGGGTGGTAGGGTGTATGAAAGGAGTGTGAAATGCCCAGTCCCTGTTCTAAACGGCCAAGGACATGACAAGTAAAGTGAGGTCCACGATCTGAGTCAAGCACGAGAGGGATGCCAAAACGGGGTACAATGTCTCTAAGGAGGATCTTCGCCACTGTGGCAGCAGTACAATTAGCAGTAGGAAAAGCTTCGACCCAGGAAGTCAGAGGGCAAACCAAAACAAGGAGGTGCTTTTTCCCAAAAGCCTTTGGCATATCTGCAAAGTCAATTTGAAGATGTTGAAATGGAGCAGCAGGCGGAGGTCTTCCACCCTTAATTTTGTTAAGAGGCCCATTACGCTGACATGTGCTGCATGCTTTCACTATTGACAGGCAGTAGGGTTGAATGCCTGGAGCATACCAAAAGCGAGCGATTGTGTCCACAAGGGCGTGCGTGCCGTAGTGACCCCCCTTATCATGGTGCCAGCGAACTGCCACGGGGTATGTGGAGCGAGGGAGGCAGGCTCGGCCATCCGGCATAAGCCAGGTCCCTTTGACCAGAGTGGCTCCGAGGCTCTCCCACGACTGTAGTTCAGCAGCGGGCACTGGTACGGGGTGCGGTGGAGTAAAGGAGGAGGCTGCAATAGCCAACGTGGGCATGGCTAAGGGTAAGACGGCAGCCGTCTTGGCGGAGGCATCAGCCAGGGCATTCCCACGGGTGATGGGACTATCATCTTTAGTATGGGCCCGGCAGTGAACTACAGCCAGGACCGAGGGTTCTTGGAGGGCGTCCAAAAGCTTGTGGACAAGGGGGAGGTGCTGAATGGGTTTACCGGCAGCTGTCTGGAAACCTCGAAACTTCCAGAGGTGGATGTGACAATGCACAACTCCAAAAGCATACTTGCTATCAGTAAAAATGGTAACGGTCTTACCAGCGGCCAACTGGCATGCTCGGGCCAGGGCATAGAGTTCAGCGGCTTGGGCTCCCCAGTTGCCTGGCAGTGAGGCGGCCTCTTGAATGTCCCATTCAGAGGTGACTGCATAACCGGTGAAACGCTTGCCATCAACATAGAAGGAGCTTCCGTCCGAGAAGAGGATGCAATCAGGGTTGTCCAGTGGCACGTCAAACAGGTTGTCCCTTAGCTGTAAGATGCTATAAACTACTTCCACACAGTCGTGCTGATCCTGGAGGACTGGCAGGTCAGGAAGCAAGGTAGCTGGATTAAGGGGCCCACACCTTTCAAAAATCAGGTTAGTGTCTTCTAAGAGTTCGGCCTCTAGCTGTTGCTGACGATGGGCCGAAAAGACTTGGGTTGTGCCCCTACGCAGAAGGGCTGACAAGGCATGAGAGGTCCAAACCGTGGTAAAATGACCCAGGGTCAGGCTCTTTGCCTTTGTGATCAGCAGGGCAGCTGCTGCCAGAGTCCGGGTGCAGGATGGGGTTCCCTGAGCGACAGGGTCGATCTGCTGAGAGTAAAAAGCAAGCGGGAAATGGTGGGGCCCGCTCAGCTGGGTAAGGACGCCACTAGCAATTCCGCCCCTCTCGTGGACAAAAAGGTGAAAGGGTTTGCTGTAATTGGGGGGGCGGAGAGACATGGAGGAGGCCACACTGTCCTTGAGTAACTGAAAGGCTTGGATCGTGTCCGGGGACCACTGCAAAGGGTCAGGAGCAAGGTTAGCAGTGAGTCGGTGGAGCGGTTTGCTTAACTCCCCGCAGGACGGCAACCAGGGGCGACAGAAGCCAATTAATCCTAAGAAACCTCGAAGTTGTTTCTTGGTGTTTGGCAGAGGGCAGTTTTGGATAGTCTTTATGCGGACTGGGTCCATTTGTCACCCCTCTGGGGTTAACAGGAAGCCCAGATATCGGACCTTCTGTGAGACCCACTGAATCTTGTTAGGGTCTACCTTGTGGCCTCTGGTGTGTAGGTATAATAAAAGTGCCTTACCATCAATGCGGAGGGCAGCTTCTTCGCGGTTACCTAATAGGATGTCATCTACGTATAGGACTAACGTGGATCCCTGCGGACTGGTGAAGCCTTCCAGGTCGTGGCGGAGGCATTGGCTGAAAATCGTGGGGCTGTCTCTGTAGCCTTGAGGAAGTCGTTGCCAGACATAACTTTGTCCCTCCCAGGTGAAACCAAAGAGATACTGAGAGTCTGGGTGCACAGGAATGCTGAAAAAGGCTGATTTTAAGTCAATAACAGTGAACCACTCAGCATCCCAGGGGATTTGGCTGATGATAGTAGCTGGATCAGGAACTACTGCATGAAGAGGGACCACATACTGATTAACAACCCGTAGATCCTGTACAAAGCGCCAACGAATAGGGTCTCCGTCCTTTTTAGGAGGCTTTTTGACAGGCAGTATAGGGGTGTTACAGGGAGTGCGCTGAGGGCGGACTAGCTTTTGTGCAATGAATCCCTCGATAATGGGGCGGATGCCCTCCCGGGCTTCCAGCGACAGGGGGTATTGAGGGACTGACGGGGGGGTTAAGGAGGGCTTCACTTGAATCCTTACTGGCTCTGCCGAAAGGAGCAGGCCAACGTCAGTGTCAGAAATTCCCCAGAGGGTTAAAGGCAAGTCAGTGAGGTCAGGGGAGAGAGAGCGGGGGGTTTCCCAATTACCCTGAGTTGGGGCCGAATCTCCTAACACTGTCATCAATAATCCTACCCCTTCAGGAGTGCAGGTTAAAGTAGCCTCAAGCTTACAGAGTAAATCCCGGCCCATCAAAGGGATCGGACAAGCTGGGGAAAAAAGGAAACGGTGAGAAAAACATTTATCAGCATAAACAACATTTAGAGGTAAAGTGAGTCCCAGAGACTGTGGGTTGCCCTCCACCCCAGTTGCAGTTTTAACCTCAGAGGATAGCCAGGGGGAGGGGGCATGATTTAAGAGAGAGAAAGTAGCTCCAGTATCAATGAGGAAAGAGACAGGCAGGCCTTGGACTGAAAGGGTTAGACGAGGCTCTTTGCTGGGAGGGGAGAAAGTGAGGAAGGAGCCGGCTAAAGACATTAAGGAAATAAGACCATCACATTGTTTGCCTTCGCCCCCGGGGTACCGTCATTGAGGAGGCTGAGTTTGCTGCAGCTGCTGCTGTTGCCCGTAGTTGATCCAGGCCTGGGGAACGGGCTGAGCTGGTGGTGCAGGGGTGTATTCGTCCCTGGTGTAAGTATCTGCGGATGCGACCGGACCCTCTGGGCGTCCCCAGGGGCATTCACGTTTAAAGTGACCGGGCTGTCCGCACTGAAAACAATTTCCTGGTGGCTGGGGTTGCCAGGACCCTCTTCCCCGAGCACCCTGAAATCCCCTGCCACGGCCTCTGCCTCGAACACCGCCGCGAAAAGCTAAAGCCATCAACTTATATTCTTCCTTTTTCTCTTTCTTTTTACTACTTTCCCTTTCTTTCTCCCATGCAAAATCAGCTACGTCCAACACTGAAGTGACTGACTCACCTCCCCAACCAGGGCGAAACTTTAAGAAATAATCCCTTACAGGGGGCACTGACTGATTCACAAAAAACGAAATAAGAGTAGGGTGGTCTGCTTCTCTCTCAGGATCCATCTGAGTGAACATTCGGGCCCCCTCCAATAGCCTCGACCAGAACTTTCTGGGTGGCTCATCAGATTCCTGCCGAATCTGCATGAACTTAGCCTGATTAGGCGAGCGGCGAGCCATTTCTTTGAGTCTCTCTAACAATCGCCCTCGATCTGTTCGCAGCTGCGTCAGCCTTGGCTGACTCCAGTCTAGGGGATTCCAGCCAGCGGCTTGATCCCGCCTATCCATCCAAGTAGTATTAGCCGCATCGCTATCCCCCCATGTCCTTTCTGCCATCCACAATCTACTACGTTCCTCTCCGGTCAAAACTCTACTTAACAACTGATCTACATCCGTATAAGTAGGATTATGACTTGAAAACAATCTTTCTAAAAGTTCTGTGATCTTTTGGGGATTTTCCCCAAAGGACCCTGACAACCGTCCCCACTCTTTCAAGTCCCATTCTAGCCATCCTTTATATTCCACAATATTAGTATGCTGTAACTGGCCATTATTGCCCACAAAAGGTTGGTCGTGCACCTGTAAAGGCATTTCTCTACTTACACCTTTATCACTCACAAAAGGTTTGGCGGAGGCAGCCTCTGGGCTATCCTCAGGGGAGGGGTATGCAACCTGCTGCATCTGCTTGATCTTTTGCCTAGTAATTACTCCTCCCGAGGTGTGCCCTTCCATTTCCCCCTTATCCCTCTGCAGAGATTCCGATCTGGAGTCCTGCAGATTCCCCTCTGCGCCCTGGAGAGAGTCCCCCTGCGGAGGAATAGGGGCAGGTGCAGTGGGGACCAACTGACGAGTCAAAACACGCCGTGGTTTACACCCTTCATCGAAATAACATGGAGGGGGTTCACTCTCAGGAGAATACCTGACTGCCATAATTTTTAAAGATTTCCACAGCTCTGCTGCTGTGTCCCAACAAAACCAGTAACATAACTGTCCCGGATGGTCCTTTTCGATCTGGCTCCTTACTCCTCTTAAGGCAGCCTGTTCGAAAGAGCCATATGAAGGCCACCTCATCTCCGGGTCGGCCAATACCGCGGTATACCCAGTCCAATTCCTTGTACACAGTGTGTACAACTTCCTCCTAGACATTCCTGTCTGTACTGGGAGTTTCCCTTCATTCCATAACTTATTTACAATCCCCAACGGACTCTCAAGAGGCACACTAGTCCCTTGACCCATGGTGTCTGACAGGAGCCCTCCAACTGGCGTTTATCCTGCTGTCCAGTACACGACCCCTCAATATTGAATTGGCTGGGAGAAATCTCCCGTGGCGCCTGCCAATTCGTATATGAGTGATCTTACCACTGGACAGAGGCACCGCACCAGAAGGATATCCCGGACGAGCCCCCAAATTGTTAGGTAAAAAGCAAGTCCCTACTCACCTCTCCAGCACCCGAGTTCGTGCGGAGTTGGTATGGGGCCCACAATCTGTCAGAGACCAGACACCAATTCGTTGATCAACGGGCTCACACTATTCTTAGCTCAAAAAGCTTCAGAGTAAGTGTGGCAAGTTTATTAGGGGTGAGCATCAATATTTATACACAGAAGTAAACAAAGTGATTAACAGATCATAATGGTCATGCATAATCAATCAAGATTCTACAGGCTAAAACAGGTTAAAATGTAAATTCAAAAAGGCAAAGGGGAGATGGCTACTTAAGGGGAGGGGGGTTGTCATGAGTAGTTCGCAGGTCAGAGCTTTGATTAAAAGTTCAGACAGAGACATCAAGTCTGGGTTAAGTTTAAAGCTCATCAAAAGTTCAGACTCAACACCTGGGTGAAAGTGATGAAGAAAAATGACCCTGGGAGAAAGAACAGAGTTGGCACCTCATGGTGTTGAATCATAGAACCCTAGGGTGAGAAGGGACCACAGTGGCCGTCTAGACCAGGGGTCTCAAACTCAAATGCCCACGAGGGCCGCATGAGGACTAGGGCATTGGCCCGAGGGCCACATCACAGACACCCGCCCCGGGCCCTGCCCCAACTCCACCCCTTCCATGAGGCCCTGCCCCTGCCCCGCCTCTTCCTGCCCCCATTCCAACCCCTTCCCCAAAGTCCTCACCCCCAACTCTGCCACTTCCCTTCCCCCGGGGGTGCAGGAGGGGTGTGGGGTGTGGCAGGGGGCTCAGGGCAGGGAATTGGGGTGTGGGGTGAGGGGTGTGGCAGGGGGTCGGGGTGCAGGGTGTGGTGGGGGCTCAGGGCAGGGAATGCAGGAGGTGTGCAGGGGGCTCGGGGCAGAGAATTGGGGTGTGGGGTGCAGGAGGGGTGAGGGGTGTGGCAGGGGGTCGGGGTGCAGGGTGTGGTGGGGGGGCTCAGGGCAGGGAATGCAGGAGGTGTGCAGGGGGCTTGGGGCAGGGAATTGGGGTGTGGGGTGAAGGAGGGGTGAGGGGTGTGGCAGGGGGGTCAGGGTGCAGCGTGCGGCAGGGGGCTCAGGGCAGGGAATTGGGGTGTGGGGTGAAGGAGGGGTGAGGGGTGCGGCAGGGGGTCAGGGTGCAGGGTGTGGCAGGGGGGCTCAGGGCAGGGAGTTGGGGTGTGGGGTGAAGGAGGGGTGAGGGGTGTGGCAGGGGGTCGGGGTGCAGGGTGTGGCGGGGGGATCAGGGCAGGGATTTGGGGTGCAGGAGGGGTGTGGGCAGAGCCATCCCTAGCTATTTTGGTGCCCTACGCAGCCCCCCCCCCGGGGGGGTGGGGGGTGGGCAGGGCCGGTGTAAGGAAGTTTCACATCGTAGGCGAAACTTCCTTTCACCAGCCCTGCCCACACCCCAGCTAACGCGCCCCCGCCCCCCCTCCCCCCCCCACGGCAACCAGCTACAAGTTTACCCTTGGGAACAAAATGTTGATAGCAAAAGTGAAAATTCTCCACTCCATTCTTGTTCCCCCTTGACAAAAACTGTAAGCTGCAGTGGCCCAATGGTCCTCAGGTTCTTTTTTTGCTGAATGTCACAGTTGTTTGTGGCTGCTGATTAGTATATTCTTAAAAACTGGTCCAGTGCACCCAGAGCATTGGCTGGCCGCTTTTCCATTGCCGTTCTTTATTAAATTAATCAATCACAGCCACACTGGCAATATTATTTTGTGAAATGGAAACTTTTTTTTTGTTTTTTGCAGAGGGTACAAAATGCATTTGTTTATAATGACAGTGTAACACCGACAAACCCTGGTCATCGGTGGGCCCGATCAAACCTGGGCTCTCTGGAGCTTAGTGCATGAGCCACTACCGCATGAGCTAAAAGTCAACTGGCTGTTAGCTCAGGCTGTAGAGCAGACTCATTTTCTCTCTCTCTCTAAGTGGTCTCGGTGCCACTAGATGGGACAGACCCCCACACCCAGGACATGTGTGGGCAGTAGCGCAGCCAGGTCCGGAGCGCAGGGGGAGCGGCGCTATAAAAAGGCCCCTCCCCCCGTACTCACCCGGCGGCGCTCCGGGTCTTCGGCGGCACTTCAGCAGCTCACTCCAGGTCTTCGATGGTACCCGCCACCGAAATGCCGCCGAAGACCCGGAGCGCCACCTGGTGAATGCAAGAAGTGGCGCTTAAAAAGAAGCGGCGCCTTTTTTTAGTGCTGCTAAAAAAGGTGCTGCTTCTGCTCACGGGGGAGCAGCCGCTCCCCCTGCTCCCCCCCGGCTACGCTACTGTGTGTGGGTTACGAAATCTCCTGCTAATACACTGAATTAGACTAACACACATACCCAGTGTTGTTCAAATAGAGCTTTTTGGTACAGGACACAAGCCTTCATGCTTTAGAGCATAATCCACCCTCTAATGGATGGGGGTCAGAAGGCCACATTCCCTTGAGCAGGCTATTCCATAACTACCTAATGCAAGGTTTCCTGCACCCTCCCCTGAAGTATCTGGTATTGGTCAGTTGGAAACAGGCTACTGGATTTGATGGACCATGGGTCTGAGCCAGCCTGGCAATCCCCAGGCTCCTGTTGGTAAATTGTGATACTCGTTTTCTCCATGAAGAGGCTGAAAGCCACAGCTCACCCTTGTTTCTTTACATATAGTGCAGTTTTTTCACTCTTCTCTTGGGCCATGCAGCTCATTTTCCCGCAAATGAGTAGTTTGCTGGAAAATATAATCCATTAGGAGTCTAACAGGCACTTGGCCCAACCCCTCTCCCACAGGAAAAACACCATGTCGGGTCTGATGCACTTCGAAGGGCCTGCTTTGTCAGAAGTGCTGAGCACCCACACCTCCCACTGAAGTCAATGAGAGCTGTAAGTGCTCAGCACCACTGAGAAATCGGGCCTGATTTTTTCTTCTAATCTTAAACCATTGGACGGGACAGAGATCGGGGGGACTTGGGAGGACTTGGGGGGGGGTGGAGCCATGTGAATGGCCTGCAGCCAACCTTAGCATGTCAGCTCCATGCTGGATCTAGTCCCAGGGTCAACCCCCCAATCCAGAACCGGGGTTTTCCATTCGGTTGAAAATAACTCGCTGAGAGCCTCAATCCCCTTTCCCACAGTGTGCGAACTGCCCACAAAGCCCATGAAGGACTGTGATTCACCGTTCTGGTATGGACCTTCTCCAGGGCTTATGAATACATTGCACTAAAGATTATCTGGTGGCTTGCGCACTGGACATGCATATGAGTGCAGTGCAGCCAGCATCCATCTTCCTTCTACCAACAATTAAAAAGAAACACCTCATTACTTCTTGGGAGGAAGAATCCCATATGGTTATGACAGTAGGCTGGGACTGAGGGGATCTGGCTCAGTTTCTGACTCTGACACAGTCTCCTGCTCTGTGAAATGGAGATAATACTCCCTTCGGCTTGTCCGTTTAGGGCATATCTACAATGGCGCTGAAGACATCCCTATGCAAGCTCTGCTTGAGCTAGTGCGCTAAAAATAACAGCATGGCCACTGCAGCGTGCAGATTGGGAAGCGCTACCTGCTCCAACCATTGTCCCATCTGAAACCCTAGGTACATACTCAGGCATCTAGCCTGTCCTGCCACTCGGTCCGACATGGCTGCACGTCTATTTTTAACGCACTAGCTCGATCGTAGCTAGTATGGATAGGTCTAACCAAGATGGAAAGTATAACTCCAGCCCTGGTGAAAGCATACCCTTAGACTGCGAGTTCTCCTGTGCCTTGCTCTGGGTTTATACAGTGCCAAGCACCAGGGCATTTGATCTTGATTAGTTATACAAATAATAAACATTATGACGTCCCTCCCTCACGGCAGCTGGTCTTAACCCAGGGATCCTGACAGAATGAAGTCACTGAGCTGCTAATGAAAATATGCAATCTCATTAAAATCAATGTTTATATAGAAGAACTGGAGGGCGACAGATCTCCCTATCCTTCAAAAAGGTGCTGGGAGTGACCCTGAGAATTACAGCCCAGTGTGTTTCACTTCAGAACCAGGAAGTGAATTATAAAAAACCTAGATGAATGTAGTATGATGGGACAGACCAGCCTGGCTTCTGTAAAGGAAAATCGCACCTCCCTGGTCTAATAGAATTCTTTGAGCATGTCAGTAAAATGGTGGATGAGGGAGAACCAGAGGACAACTAATCTAGCATTTTTTATTTTAAAGAGGTATACTTTGTCATGTTGAGCTGAACTCATCAGTTCCGAAGAAGCGTTAATTAAGATGCCCTGAAAAGCTGAGCAGAAGCTGTGCAGCTGGTTTTAAAATGGGAAGGGGCCATCATTTTTCCAGGTAAGGTGTCGAGATAGGATCTCTACAATCATGTTGATGTCATGCTCACTAAACAATAGCAGAAGAGAGTCAGATATGAAATAGTTGTTCACAAAATAGGTGTGTAACAGAGCCACAGCGGTGCCAATTCCCAAGCAGGGCACTAATATCAATAAAAGCCTTCCAAGATTCAAGAGCCAATGGAGGAGTTTGCTCGTCTTAGACTGGTTCAGGGATTTCTGCCCCAGTTTGGCTTCAACGCTTTCCTGCAGTAATAAGCCAGCCTGGACCCTGTCCTCAGTCTCCATTCTCACAAGTGCTGCCTGCTGCATTGACATTTCCAGCTGTCCTTTTAGCTGTATTATGTCCTTCCTCTGAAGCTCCCTGATCTGAAGCAGCTCCGTCAATGTCTCTCTTAACTGGGAGGAACAGCGCCGTTCCTCGTCAAGTTGCTGCGCTGCGTCTCCCAGTTTGCCTTCTAGATGCTTCACGTAGCTTTTGATTTCTTGTGTTATGTTTTTTGTTCCTAATAAGTCTCTTTCTGGAGCAAATTTATAGTCTTCATAGGCAGGTAGCTGGCAAGAACTTTCATAGGTTTCCAAGGTTAGTTGCTTGTTGGTTCTGTCCAAGTTCTTGTTTTCTAATTCTAATTGTTTGATTTTCCCGTCTCTTTGTTCCAACATCTCTCTGACACTCTCCACCTCTTTCTGTAGCTCTTCCACCACGAGCTTCAGATAGTCTGTCTTGGTTTGCAAGCCCCGGTTCAGGTCTTCGGTATCTTTGTTTCCTTTTATTAGTTCCTGGTTTTCTGCATCAAGATTGGCAACCGTATCTCTGAGGTCCCATATTTCATTTCGCAAACGTTCGTTTACACTCCTCAGATCCTGAATGGACATTTGCTGAGTGTGATGGTCTCTGTCTGAGTGGTGGAGGAAGGGTGTTGGGCTCTGGAGACGAAATGGTCAAAGTCTGTGGAAGAAGATCAAATATGCTCTGATACGTTATGCTTGTGGGTTATGTTGACATACGTGTTTTACTCTGAATTGTTTTATTTCATAAAAGAAATATAAAACAGCCAAAGGAAAAATATTTGGGGGATCTCTCTGACCCTATTTTATGTCAGCAAGTGACCGATAAATATTCCTTAGCACTTGCTCATCAGTCATAAAGTATGTTGAGTATTTTCATAAGTAGTCATAAACACCTTGTTGTACATGGAACTCCGGCCTATGCAGTGTGGCTCTTTGTTCCTCTCTAGTGGGTGGATTCCATACAAGTTTGAATCTGCTTAGAACCTTAACTCAGGCAGTAGTGCCTTGTACTTTTAGCACTAGAGGCCCTGGGTTCAATCCCCACAGAAATCCATACCAGGATTTGAGCTGCAGTGGAGTGCTGAGGCTCAGGATAATCTTCCCCGCCAGGAGGAGTGTATACTCTGCGATTACATAAACGTTATCCACCATTTAGTATTTGTATTATGGTTTCAGCGAGGAGGCCCTGTCATGGGCCAGGACCCCTTGGTGCTAGGCGCTGTACAAACACAGAACAAAAAAGATGGTCGCTGCCCCAAAGAGCTTATTTCTATCTTCTTACACAGAATTCTCAAAGGTGTCTGCAATATGTTAGCCTTTGAGATCTCGAGCTCACATGAACTGGTTGCTGCGAGCTTTTAAACAAACTCAGTCCTGATCGCACCAAGGTCCCTAAAAAAGGCATAAAAATGTGCAGAAGTGTCTCCAGGGGAAAGCGTCTCTTCTCAAGAATGACACCTTTTTTCCTCCCAAAGAGCTCAGTATGGGCAGAACTCTCATCTCAAGAAGCGATAACTAATAGACCAGATTTGTGGCCTGAAGAGAGACAGATCTCTCTAGTTAAGGAGTGATTACAGTTAACTGTTAGCTGTGCTATCAAAGCCATCATCACTATGGGCTTGCTGTTCACCTCCTTCCATTCGTTCTCTTAGGGCCTGATCCAAAGCACATTCAAGTTGATGGAAAGGCCCCCCACTGAGTCAGTGGCCTTTGGATCAAGCCCTCAGTGAACCTCTGTTTTGGAAGGCACATGAAAGCGTTCTTTAAAAGTGTGGGCATGAACTCCTAGAACTGTTCTGGGTAAAGCAGATGATTTTGTACAAATCCTCAGGAGTTACAGAGGCATGAAGATTTGAAAGAAGTTATTTAATCTGAGGGAGCATTTTGTGGCAGTGATTAGCTACCTCTGAGCGCGTGTAAAGTTAAACCTTTTGTTTTCTGTTCCAGTCCCTAGATTGACGTCAGGATGTTTTCTCTCATGCTATCTCTCCAGCCAAGGTACTTATATGACCCCCATCACCATAGCTTTTGAGGACCCCCCAATCTTTTGTGTATTTATCTTCACAACGACTGTGAGGCAGGGCAGTGCTATTATTCTCATTGTACGTCTCGGAGAGACTAAGTGACTTAGCCAGGGGGACACAGGAAGTCTGTGGCAGAGCATTGATTGAACCCATCTCTCTCATGGCACAGGCTAGCGCCTTGGCCACTGAATCATCCTTACTCTCCCTGCTTCTGTAGAATGCTGCTGACTTGCAAACATAAACATGCCTCCTTCCCACTTCTCCATAAGATTGGATTTGCCTTGTCCACCAAGAACCAAAAATCGTGCATTCTCATAAACAACCACGGTGACCATTGCTTTCAATGGGCTATGGCTGATAAAGGAGCCATTTGACAGTCATGGGGTGCTGTGGGTTTACTCAGTGTGATGGGTAGGGTGACCAGATGGCAAGTGTGAAAAATCGGGACAGGGGGCTTGGGGTAATAGGCACCTAAATAAGACAAAGCCCTGAATATTGGGACTGTCCCTATAAAATTGGGACATCTGGTGATCCTAGTGATGGGAAACTGGGAGAGCCTAATATCTATATCTTTTCATAGGGCCTGGAACACCCTTGCTGTCAGTCTACATTCTGACCAGTAGACTACACTGCTTCTCTGCAGCTCTGGGAAACAGCCAGACAAGGCCAGAAAAGCTCTGCAAGTTCTGAAATACTGTAGCCTCCAAAGAGCTGAGCTGAATTCATCTCAGAGGGGTGGCTCAGTTTGACACTGCCAGAGGCAGAAAGGAAAGGGTTACAAGTGATGTAGCGGATGGAAAGAGCAGATAACATCCCCCTCCCCTTGTGTCTGCTCTAAAAGACTAAGTGTGTGGGGGGGGTGTTATTCTAATGGCCTGCCTTTTATCTGAAGGGAGGCGAATCCAAGGGGAAACCAAATAGATTTATTCAGGTCAAAGGAGTACCCAGCAGCTGATGATCGCATTAAATATTTATGTCCAGCTGGGGGATTCCCCTGATTATTGTTTTGTTGTTGGTTTTTTTTAATGCCCAACCATCCAGACGCGTGTAGTGGACATTTTCCAGAGCACATTCTAGTCAGTGGTGACTATGTCTGTAATGGTGGAAATACCCTGCTCCAGGGTTAGGTTTTTGGCTGCAGATTCACCTCGTTTGTGAGTCGGAGCGAGCCCTGTGATCTTCCTCCTAATTTAGGGATAGGGGACGGTCGAGGACTAGAGGCTTTGATTCAAAAATCAGTTTCCTTCTAATGGAGTCTGGGGTTTGCCCTGCTCTGCGCATGCCGTGTCTCCGTGTGGCTCCTGGAAGCAGCGGCATGTGCCCTGCTCTGGCTCCTATGTGTAGGGGCAGCCGGGGGGCTCAGCACACTGCCCTTGCCCCAAGCGCGGCCCCCGTAGCTCCCACTGGCTGGGAACCACGGCCAATGGGAGCTGCAGAGGCAGCACCTGCAGATGGGGCAGGGCTCAGAGCCATCTGGCCACACCTCTGCGTAGGAGCTGGAGTGGGGATATGCCGCTGCTTCTGGGAGCTGCTTGAGGTAAGTGCTGCCCAGAGCCTGAACTCCTGACCTCCTCCCGCGCCCCAACACCCTGACCCCAGCCTTGATTCCCCTCCCGCCCTCCAAACCCCTTGGTCCCAGCCGGAGAACCGTCCTGCACCCTCAATCCCTCATCCTCAGCCCCACACCAGAGCCTGCACGCCCAGCCAGAGCCCACACCCCAACCTCCTGCCCCAGCCCAGAGTTCCCTTCCACACCCTGAATTACTCATTTCTGGCCTCACCCCAGAGCCCGAACCCCAAGATGGAGCCCTTATCCCCTCCCATGCCCCAGTCCCCAATTTCGTGAGCATTCATAGCCTGCCATACAATGTCCATACCCAGATATGGCCCTTGGGCCAAAACGTTTGCCCACCCCTGACTTAGGAACGCCCATCAAGGCTCAGGACCCCATTGTGCAAGGCACTGTACAGACATGGAACAACACTCTGCTCCAGAGCGTTGACAGTCTACAGGACAGACAGACAGCACAACAGGGGGACAAAACAGCCCAGTGGCATGGTTGGGAAGATGAGGTAACAAAGGAGTTGAGCATAAAAGCAGACGTCTCAGCTCGTCGCTTGCCTTCCCAGTGCCAGGTGGGGTGAGCATCACGGCAGAGGCAAGTATTAAGGGAGGGATTTACAAATGGAAGTGTTGACCAGGCAGTAATTCCACAGGGGCTAAATAATCTCTTACGAATGCAGCTGGGATACTACTGAAATATTTATGGATTCCCTTTCTGCTCCCAGGAGCAGATTTTGTACTAATGTAACTATGCCAGTTAGGGGGTGATTGTTTTTACCAATATAATTAAAGCAGTACAGCCATTAGTGTTGATGTGGTTGTACTGGTATACAGAAGCCTTGTACCAAGATAACTTGTTCCCCTTTCCCATGCAGAAATAAGCTATGCTCGTATAAGCCGATTTATACCAGTATAACTATGTCCACTCAAGGGGGTTTGTACTGCTTTAACTAAACCAGTCTAAAGCAACACAACTTTTGTGTCTAGACCAGATCCAAATATCACCAAAATAAAAATACATTGTGTTTCCACAGCGCCCTCTATCTGCGGATCTGAAAATGCGTTGCAAATATTAAATCTAACCAGGAAT
The DNA here is from genome assembly GCA_033296515.1 of Macrochelys suwanniensis. Lineage (NCBI taxonomy): Eukaryota > Metazoa > Chordata > Testudines > Chelydridae > Macrochelys > Macrochelys suwanniensis. The sequence continues at coordinate 15,260,616 of CM065775.1, forward strand.
TTCTACTGGCATCGTTGTTCTTTGAAATTTTTTTCCAGGAACTAGGCAGTCAGCGAGGTAAACAAAATGGATGACAGGGCAGTAATGGAATCATCCAGCAGCGTGGACTCCTACAATACAAATATTTTAGCATGTTTCGGCTCAAAGGCTTGTATAATAACTCAACCTTCAGTCAGGAGGGGGAAAAGCCTCTATTTCATTGTAAATCTCTCCCAAAAAGAACCTCAATTAGAATAAGCCACAAAAGTAACTATAATATAGATGTATTTAAAAAAAAAGCCTAGGAAAGTCTCTCTCTATTCCAGAGTCAAGTGGTTGACTTAACTGAGTTTCAACTTCTCTTTGCCTCTGTCCCATAAACAGATGTGTATATGGCTGATCATGTATTTTGACTTCTACCCGCCCTCAATCTGTCCCCACATACCTCAAAATTCCTGTCAAATTACATAACCAAATGTAATACTAGTGTCAGGGCCTAATCCAAAGTTCATTGAAGTCAACGGGTACCTGGCCATTGATTTCAATAGGAGTTGAATCTTAGAGAGTTGTCATGCCCATCCCTGTGAGAGTGCAGGATTTTTCCCTGTGCTATTCTCTTGCCGGCCCCGTAACTCAAGTGTTGGGTGTCTCTCATTGATGGGTGCCTAGAGAGACTATTTCACAGCCTAACTGATTTTATCTCTTGGAAATGTTTCCAGATTATCAGTCTTAACTCCGTTTCTATCCCCTAAATGGTGTTTGATTCAACTCCTTAAATATATTTGTATTAAGGATGGGAAAACTTCTGGTGATTTTGCTGACACCCCCCAAAGGTTCTGAACCTTCTCGGAGTGAGTTTGGTTTATTACGTTCTGTAGGGATTTCAGTACTGAGGATCAGAGTGGTTTGGGGTTTGGACTGGATCAGTGGGGGGTTTGGACTGGGGATCAGTAATTAGATCTGAATGCCAGAGCTGGAGGGAGAATGGAAATTGTTTCACAAAAGGATTTTGAAAAATTATTTTGATTCCAATTAGGACCAAAAAAGAAAATTCTCCCCAAAATTCGTTTTGATTTAGTTGAAATGTTGTGCTTTGACAAAAAGGCTTTGTTTTGATTCCAACTTTTTAAAAAATGTAAATTATACTATAATACAAAGTTTAAACAAAAAAGAAAACGATCAAAATGTTTCCTTCTGAACTTTTTTCCTTTTCCTCTCTCTCCGAAGTTAAATGTTGGCCGAATCGGCAGTTTCACACAGCACTTCAATTTGGACAGAACTGAATAGGGCTCTGTCAAAGCTTTCCTGACCAGCTCTAACAAATACATTTAAGAACCAAACCCAAAGCCCCCTTTTGAAAAGAACACTTTTTCAGGTTCAAAATTATTCTGCATCGTTGGGCATTCCCCGCATACATGGAGATTGATCTATTTGTATTTATAGTGTGCCAGCAACTAAGGTGAGATGAGAAAAGACTCTCTGGTCCTCATTCTAAAATTCACATTGAAGCAAATTTACAGCTAGCTAGGATACCCATAACTTGAATTTGCAAAACTAAAGCACCCTTCTCTAATACTAATCAATTTAGAATTCTTGGCTCTGTTGGCCGAGCCCTGTAATTTACAATATGTATCTTGAGAGAGACAAGGTGGGCGAGGTAATATCTTTTATTGGAGCAACTTCTGTTGGTGGAAGATATAAGCTTTCAAGCTACACAGAGCTTTTCTCCAGGTCTGGGGAAGAAAACAAGAGTGTCTGAGCTAATTATAAGATGCGATATTAGGGGTAATGCATTTTGTAGGAGGCTACTGACGTTTAGTTGGCAGTTGAGGGATAGATTGTTGTGCATAACCTTCCCCAGACTGAAAGAGCTCTGTGTAGCTAAAAAGCTTGCATCTTCCACCAAGAGCAGTTGGTCCAGTGAAAGATATTACCTCACCTATCTAGTCTCTAATTTCCAGGGCCCAACGTGGCTACAACAATACTACAAACAATGGGTGTCTTGCTTGGCTGACCTACCGCAAAGCCCAAAGCGCCACCTGCTGAGTAATCAACAGCACTGCACCTAGAAACTCTAAACTTACTGTCTACCCAAAAGGGTTGTGTATGTGTGTTGGGGAGAAGAGTTTTCCTTCACTAAAGCAAATGGAGATCCCTGTTCTAAGATGGTTTCCTGCAGGTCTGTAAATCCTGGCTAATAGAAACATATGTGCCATTCAGTTCACAGCATGACAAGCCATTCAGAAAATAGCTTGCGCGTTCGGCTGGGGTACTCAGACCTCGCGCCAGTGGGGGCTGTAGCGGGGTGCAGGGCCTCTTTAAAGGTAGGTCACGAGGTGCAAGCCAGCATTCTTGTTCCTGAGTCATGACCTGTGCAAGACCGGGCAGCCTGGGGGCTGTATGGCCCCGAGGAGCATGGGAGTGAGACCAAGGCTAGCTGAGAAGAGGTGAAACAGGATAAAGCCAGGTGTTACTCAGTGAAGAGAGAGAGAGACGAGGGATGAGAGGAGACCTGGGGGCAGGGCTCTTTGCTCAGGGAGCAGGGAAGGAGCTATGGGCTCCAGGCAAGGGGCCAGGGAGAGGTACTTGTTCTTTGGCGTCAGGCTGCAGGTAAGCTCTGGAGGATTTAGTCCTGCAGTCAAACAGGATGAGGATAGTTTGTGCTGGGACCAGAGGAGCTGGAGATCTGGTGTGTGCCCCCAGGTCTTATTTTAAAGTTGGGGTTCCCAGAGAGGGCGGGAGGCTGACATCATGGGCCAATCGAAGGGGGGCGTCAGTCTCTTTCAGTAGTGAATGGACCTTGTAAGTGAAGACAAGCAGCTTATGTTTGCTAAGCTAGAGACGGGGAAGCCAGTGGAGGGGATGCAAAGAGAGGGGTGACATGGTCCAAGTGACGGGAGAATGAGCTCCGCAGCGGTATTCTGTCTGGAGGTGAGTGGGGCACGGTCACGTTCATCTAGGCCAGAGAGAAGGATGTTGCCCCATTCAAGGCACGAGATGACGACAGCCTGGGCAAGAGCTGCCACTGTGTGGATGGACAGGAAAGGCCAGACCTTAGAGCGGTTAGGCTGAAAGCATTGGCAAGATCTAGAGGACCTAGAGAGATGCCCAGATTGAAGATGACACCCAGATTGCGGACCGGAGTGACCGGCAGGGTGGCGGTGTGAGAGAACTGTTGATCTGGACAGGTGGCCCAATCACCCAAACCCAAATCATCCTGCCATCCAGAGAGGAAACTGAGGCATAAACCACCCTACGAGCAGAAGGGGACCTTGGCCAGCAAGGGGAGATGAGGCAGCGGCCACACCTGACTTTGAACAGGTAAGGACCCATTCAGGGTTCAGTGATACAGCCAGTCAGATCCCATGCTGAGAGTATTTTTATATGTGAGGTAAAATAGGCCATCACCCTGCCCCCACAACCTACGACCAGCACAGCAGTGTGAGTAAAATCCACCCCACAAAGGTTTGTATCAGCATCCACGTTCCCCCTGCGTGCTGGGTGAATGCCACCCAGTGCTCCCTCCAGACCAGCGCAGCCCTGCTCCTTATCATTGACTGTGCCTGTCAGGGTCCATCTAGCCCTGAGGATGTATAGTGTCACCTGCTGAATCACACCCACGACTTCCCAAAGCACTTTGGTCTGCTACTGAAGTGCTGACCCAGCCCACTCCTGCGTAGCTTGTGAGATTGGACCGGTTCACAGGACCAGGCGGTCTGGATGCAGAATTCAGTTCAACACTACACGGACATAGGAATACAAAATATGAGCACGTACGTGAGAGTGCTGCGTTGTGGCTGATCTGTGCTGTGGAGGACCAGGAGCTCCAGAGCCACTCTGCAATCTGGGAACCATATACGGTAAAGGCTGTGTTATCTAGCACTTTACCAACCAGAAAGCTCTGGATTTCTGATATCTCCCAATACAAATCTTCAATAGGGGTGCCAAGCTCCCTACCTGGCTCCGCGTGGCTCCCCGGAAGCGGCAACATGTCCCTGCTGCTCCTAGGTGGAGGAAGGGCCAAGGGGGCTCTCTGCCCTGCCCCACCCCACCCCGCCACAAGCGCTGGCTCCGCAGCTCCCATTGGCCGGGAACCACAGCCAATGGGAGCTGCAGGGGCGGAGCCTGTTGGGTGGAGGCAGCGCACAGTCGCCTGGCCATGCCTCCTCCTAGAAGCAGCAGGGACATGTCGCTGCTTGTGGGGAGCTGCCCAAGGTGAGTGCCGCCTGGATCTGGCACCCCAAAACCCCTCCCATGCCCCAATCCCCTGCCCCGAGCCCTCTCCTGCACTCAAACTCCCTCCCAGAACCCATGACCCGAACCCCCTCCCACGCTGCAACCCCCACCCTGAGCCCGCTTCCACACCCAAGCTCCCTCCCTCCATTGGTAAGTATAACTCTTAGTTAACTGGAATTATTGACTAACTGGCATCTCCCATTCCCCTAACATGCCGGATAACAAAGCTTTTCCTGTATTTGAATTTCATGGCTTCTGAGAATGTAAAATCTCCACTGCTATTTGCATTTAATACTGATGGTTTAGTGCTACAGGGAATGTTATGCAGCTTTCTGAAGCAGGGATTACCAGGTTCATAAGAACTTTCCCTAAAAACACTTTCATATAATGTCCTTTTTTCCCTCCTTAACGCACATGCTATTAGTAAATTTTATTTAATTAGATTTTAATCTCTTTGGGGCAGGGGCTCCAGGGCTTTGTCCTGTTTGTACAGCTCCTAGCACAATGGGGTTGTGGTCTGTGTCTGGGGCTTATAGGCGCTTTCACCCAAACATCTTAAGCAGAGAGGAAGTCCCAAATAGGACATACGCTACATCTAAAAGCATGGCCCTCTTGAGGTGTGGTTTCTGAGAAGTCAAGTCTATGCTGGCTTTCCTGGATGTCAATAATTTGGTTTTATTAAATAAGAGGAAAGTTGTACAGCGAGCTAGTCCTCCCAGAAGAATAAGACTGGAGCAGCTTTCATGCAGTATGTCTTATTACCGGTAGGTGTCACCTCAAGCCCACCATTTACTGGACGTAAAAACTACACAGTAGCAGTTCTGCCTGTGTAACCTTTGGGTGGGGTAGAGTTTACTTCACTGCCCTTCGCCTAGTGCCTAAAAAACCAACTCCAACAGAATAGCACATGGAGACCCAGAATTCAATCACTGAGGATTTTCTGGAAGGACTGCCCAGGACCAACCTCCACACAATCAAGTCCAAAAAGAACAAATGGAATGAACTTAATTCTTAAGTACCAACTTTATAAAATCTTATAAAGAAGAAACATCATAATAACTCATAACTTAATTTTTACAATGTGATTATTTTATAAGTTAGAGTCTCTGATCACCAAAATCTATCAGTCTGCTGTTATAAGCACTTCAGCAATAGTTCCTGTCCACTTGCTTATAGAAATCTGCAGTTGGAATCCATGTCAACTCTTTCCCCTCCTCTGCTGCAATCACTCAGTTAGCTACATAAGAATGGCCCTACTGGGTCAGACCAAAGGTCCATCCAGCCCAGTATCCTGTCTGTTGACAGGGGCCAGTGTCAGGTGCCCCAGAGGGAATGAACAGACCAGGTAATCATCAAGTGATCCACCCCCTGTCGCTCATTCCCAGCTTCTGGCAAACAGAGGCTAGGGACCCCATCCTTGCCCATCCTGGCTAATAGCCATTGATGGACCGATCCTCCGTGAGTAACCACCCACTTCGCTAAGCACATAGATTTTTAAAAAAAAGTTACAAGAAAAAATACAAAACCGAGAATAGCTAAACGACTCTTTCCCCATCACCACATTTTAAATAAGAGAAGAATTGGTGGATCATACTGGTTGAGACAATGTAACACAGTTTGGCTAAAATCAAACAACATTCCAAGTATAAAATTAAAATAAAAAAATAGTTTTCCCTTCCAGTTTCCCCTCTCTCTAATTAACACTGCCAGAGCTTCCCCATTGGAGGGTTAACAATATCACTAACCTGCTACAAGATGCTTCCATTAGGGAAAACAGCCTGTTTTCTGCTCCTGAGGCTCAGCTTCTCCCAATCCACACAGGGCACATGGCCTTTTGCAAAGTAGCTGCCCTGACTGCTTGCACTCATGGATCCGAGTCCAGCACCAGGGAACCTATGGAGCATGCCCAAAATTACCACACCCAATTCCAGAAACTTCTGAGTGTGGAGTGCTAGTTGTGCATCTGCCTAGCACCAATGGCCAAGACACAACTCATTCCTACCCCATTGTGTTATTCCCCAGGGTACAATCTGCACTGATGGCCAGCTGCGTTCCCTCAATTCACCAACCTGGGGTGCCTCTTGCATGGCTTCGCTGTGAGAGCAACCCCCCCTGGTCTGGTCACACCCAGCCTCCAGCACATAAATCACTCCCAGCTATACTGTATGAGTGCCATAGCCAGCCACTCTTGAATTACACTGTGGGCAACACCAGCAGACTCCAAGCCCCAGACTTTCCCCAGTAATGTATGTCGGGTACAGCCCGGCACCCTCCTGGACAATACAAGCCCATATAAAATGCATCATTTCATTAATAGAAAATGATGTGCACAAACCTTGTTATCTCAAAGGGAGTTCCCCAAACACTTCAATCCAAATACACACTGGTTTAGATAAAACAAACAAGTTTATTAACTACAGAAAAATAGATTTTCAGTGATTACACGTAATGAGGCATAAAAATTAGAATTGGTTACAAGTAAAGAAAAGGTAAAATGCATCTAATATCTAATTTAACAAGTGAATTCAAAGGAAAAGTTTCTCTCACCATGTGCTCTATCAGTCTTACTGGCTGGAATCCTTTCAGCCAGGATCTCTTCCCCCGGTTCAGTGTTAATTTCCTTGTCCTTCAGGCATTGTTGATGCAGTGAGTAGAGATGAAGAGAGAGATGATTTGGAGCCTCTGTTCCTCATTTGTATCCTTTCCCTGTTCTTTGAGAATCATCTCCAGCTGGGGTTCAGGAGACAAAGTCTGGACAGACGAGAACTTCCAGCTGCTTCTTTGCCAAGGTGTGCATTTCTCGCTCATATCCTTTTTCCGCCAAAGAATGGTCACTTGACCTGGTGACAGTCCATTTGATTTTGTTGACACCTGGCTGAGGCATCAGTTTGCCTTTTGTCTTCGAGGAACTGGTTTGTGGCCACTTTTCTAAATTTGGAATATGTCTCAGTAATGTTATACAGTAAAATCGTATAACTTTACATACAATGTTGCCACACATATTTTACCAGGACACTAATGATCAGCAAATTATGAGTTTTCATATGATACCCGATAAGGCATACTTTGTACAAAATCCAGTATAGTTTTGTAAAAAGGATGAGAATAGGGATACAGACTGTCAAAACTCCCCCCCCCCCCCCAAACAGATCTCTTAAAGAGACCTCTCCCAATTAGGCACAGGGTTACACCTGCATGACCCCATTTCCAGACTTGTTTCTTCCCAGGACCCCAGACAGCATGTAGGATGCCATTTTGAGGGGAGCACCTGCTCAAGCCCAGTCACTGGTTGCAGTGTCCTCCACTACAGCTGACCTTAGGGTTACAATTCAGTTTTTCAGCTTTTGAGGTTTTCACTTTTTGTTCTAATTCCGACTCAAGCCAAAACCTTTTCACGGAAACAGAAACGTGTGTCCGTCTGACAGATGGACGCTAGTGTGGGGTGGTGAGGACGCTGGCCTGCCATTTGCGAGACCCAACTTCAAGACCCTGTTTTGCCTGATTCATAGCAGAGTTTTTGCATCCCTCATCAATCCAAATTAGGCACAACTGGGGTTTCAATCTGGGTCTCCCACATTGCAGGCTGCTGCCCTACCCACCTGACTATGGTGTATAACACACTTAGCCATCAACATATGTCAAAGATGATGTTCTGGCCAGCTCTCCTGCTGATGTAGCCTTGATGTCCTGTCATCCAGTTCACCACAAGGCCAAGCATTTTACCATGCCATCACTGCGCATGCAGCAAATACCCTTTCTCTTCTAGTCCACCAGGTCTCCAGGCCCTCTTCATTCACATTTCTCCTGAAAGCTCATTTCCAGTCATGATTTTCACAAGAAATTAATCATATATAGTATGAAAACCAGCCAGACCAAAATGATAGTCACTGCTTCACCTGGGCATCCCTGGACACACCATCTAGCCTGGCCAGAGCACCTCGGAGATAGAGCTATGTGAAATGGAGAGGAGACAGGCCCACTGTGGGGAATTCACCTGGAGAGGGGGTGTCCCCAGGAAAGCTCTGGGAGAGTGGGGAACTCCCATTGCCATTTCTGGTCAGGGGAGGCAGAAGCTCCCACAATCACCCTGTCCGGTGAGTATCGCTAGTTACACAGGTCTAGCATGGAGGAGAGGGACTCCGAATGAGGAGCTGCCGTGTGTGGGAAATAGAAGCATGGGCCGTCCACTTCCTCTTCCCCTCAATAAACACATTCCCCTGCAGCTTTGTCATTCCCTACGTCAAGCTGTGGAAAGGGCAGTTGGCAGAGGGTGTTGCTTATTCATGCTGAACTGGTCTTTCCTTTAGCGATTGGCCGATTGCTCAGCCCACCTGAGAAGCCTACAGTTCTGTCAGGAGAGGCTGAAGTGCTGGAAGAAATCTGGCCCAGTGGTTAGTGTGCTAGCTAATGACTCAGGAGACCCATGTTCAATTCCTTGCTCTGCCACAGACTTCCTCTGTGCCCTTAGAACAAGTCACTTAGTCTCTCTGTGCCTTAGTTCTCTACATGGGATAATAACACTACCTTACCTCACAGGGGTGTTGTGAGGATACATAAGAGAGAGCCTGGAGCACTGGGCCTGAGACAGAGGCTGTAAACCAAAGTTAGGCCAGGTATTAAAGTAGATGTTTACAAGTTCACTGTCCAATATGTGACCTTGGTAAAAGTGTTGTTAAAAGACAGGTACTCCTACGAAGCAACAGATATCGGGTATGAGAGAGAACACACTCCAGGGACATCCTGAGCTAAGACCAGATATGAGGATGGTTTTCCCCAGATGCCTGGAGCATAATACAAAGGGAGGTAACAAGCACATGTCCTGAAACATGTAAGTGTGTCTCAGTCTATAAATGTGGGGATATCTTTCCGTAACATTTTGTCCAGCCTCAGGGGCAGCGGAAAGTCTTGCTGAGTTGAGTCCTTGCCACATTGCACTTGTGTTAGCATACCTTTAGCATTGGAGTCAGGGTGCTCGTACTGTGTCTTGAGGGCAATGAACCTGGCCGAGTGCCTTTGTCACTGAACTGTGCCGGTGATCGTTCTTTCCGGGTAGTACTAGGTCTGCTGAACCAACTATCTGCGCAGGGCTGGGACAGCATACGTAGAGAACGCACACGCACCTAACTGACAATAATATACACTTCATACACTCAGATATGATGGTAATGGGGCCCAGACAGGTAAGATAGGACCTACATCTTCAGAGTGAGCCCTTCCTGACAGTGGTGATAACGTCAAGCTTTCAGATTTTCATCCCACTCTTCTGTTTTTGTTTTTCTATAATGCTTTTTTGGCATCCCACTGCAATGTCAGGAAGCAAAACCCTCGAATAACATTAAACTGTCGCTTGCCATGGAAATGGCTCAGCCAGTAGCATCAGCGAGTTGAAATAACACATTGCAAGCTGATGTGTGTACATAGCAACAGGTCACCCAGGCTGTAATGAGGGCTCTGCAGAGGCGAACTTGATGAGGCATATTCTGGGAACAAAGAGGAAGAGAATGTCTGAGAGGCAGCAGACAACAAAATTGAATTTTCTGCACAGAAGGGTTTGTATATTTTGAGCTATTTAGCATCATAAGTGAGGACAGACCGGCAATTAGATGTAAATGAAACTACATGACATGATCCCAAAACACATGCACGATTCTCCCTTGTTTCAGGAATGGATGTGCTTGTACCAAGACTCTCAATTCCCCTACTCAGAACCACCGGGAAGTTCAGCTCCTGATCTAGCTGTGATGGTTTTTGATACATTTCTATGAACTTTAGGGGACTTTAGAGCCAGAGGCCGACACTGCAGCTTGAAGCCAGTGTTAGTTTTTTGGACAAAACTCCAGGGGCTGCAAACTCTTCTGGGTTGATCCTCAAGCAATGACTGAAATTGTCAAGTTTCTCACCGTTCTTCTAGTGAATCTTGAGTGATATCAATGTAGTGTTGCCCACTTTCAGTTTTATCATGAGCCTTGTGATATTTGGTGTTTTTTCTTAAAGTCCCAGGTCCTGGGGTCCTGTGATAAGAATCTCTCCTCCTTTTTTTCTTAGAGGACGTTTTTAGCCCTTGTGGTTGCAGAGAAAACTGAAAATTGTGAATGATAAAGGTTCAAAATGCAGAAGGGAGAAAAAGATCCCATCATTATTTTAAATCTCATTCATAAGCCAATATCATGATTGCTGGGGGAAGTGGGTAAGGGGGCTTGATACATGATTTATGAATGCTTGGGCTGGCCAGGCTCTCAGTGCTTCAGGAACCCCAAACTATTAGGCACAATCTCAAAAAGTGCTTGTTCATTTTGGACGTTCCAGCTTTTGAAATACATCAGGAAGTCCTGAGCACCACCCACTCCGTTTGAAATCAATGAAATCAGGCCCAACATGTCTCTGGTTGGGGCGCCCAAAACCAACGGCCACTTCAAATCCTGGATCTGTTCGCCGAAGGGCGGTGTCTTCCCCACCCTGTGTATATTGTTGGCAATGATATGGCCTGCTGAGGCAGCTTCTTTGGTCACTAGATGGCGCTCACATGTAATGCAGCGCCGGCTAAACAATGGAGCAATGGCAAATAATAGCAATTGAAATGAACCTGAGAGGAGAGAAGTGTATGTTAGGGGACCCTTTTGTACCAAAAGCCCCAAGGAAAAGCACCGTGTTGTTATGTCAAGGCGAGTGAGTTTCTGGAGCTTTGCAAGTGAGGCTGAAATGCCTTGCGAGACTGAGTGAAAGGCAGGTTATGGGGAATATTCTTCCATCAGAACCGGTTACCATAAGCACCGACTCCGTGGGTGCTCCAAGGCTTGAGCGCACACGAAAAAAAAAATAGTGGGTGCTCAGCACCCACCAGTGGCCCCGTGGATCAGCGCCTCTCCCTATCCCCCAGCGCCTCCCGCGCCCGCCAATCAGCTCCTCCTCCTCCCTCCCAGCGCCTCCCGCCCACTGCGATCAGCTGTTCAGCAGCATACAGGAGACACTGGGGAGAAGCGGGGGCAGTAAGAGGAGGGGGTGGGAAGAGGTGGGCTATGGGTGGAAGCTTGGAGGAAGGGGTGGGGTGGGGGCAGGGTGGGGGTCAAGCACCCCCCAGGAACTGAGGAAGTCGGTGCCTATGCTGGTTACCCCCCGTTAATAACAACTCTTTGAACCTACATAACTGCAAAGCATTTTCCATCACTTATTAATGAAGTCTCCCAATGAAGGGAGGACGGGGCAGGTTGCAGGGAAAGGTGCTGTGCTGGCGAAGCCCTGGCATGAGAGGGAGGATGGCTTTGGCATTTAAGGCATTGTAGCATGATGCAGGAGAGCAGCATTCAATTCCCACCTCTACTGTGCTTTTCCTGTGTGACCTTGGGCAAAAGCACTCAGCATTGGCCTAACTCTGCTCCCAGTGAAGCTTTCTGGGCTCCTTCTATAAATGTGGAGTTTGTCTTAAAGCCCCAGCTGCTATCAGCAAGAAATTGCATGGGAAACTCAAGAACTGGTGGGTGGGTGTGTATATTAAAAAAAAAAGAAGAAGAAGAGAGAGCGAGAGAAAGGGCATTATCTAGAACTGCTCTCCAATCCAATATGGGCCCCTGTGTTGTTAGCACAGTAAGTGTTTTTCCATCTTGCCCCCAGTTTAATCAAGAGATGACCTGTGTGTTTCACTGTCCAGGGACCGGACATCATCTTCTACTAGATTTGCGGCAAGGTGGTAATACCACGCCGATATTCACCCCTGGGTCATGAAGCTGCTGTCATTGCAGATAGATACAGCACCTGTGGTGGTGGTATTATTAAGTATGGAGCGCTCCACACAGTGCTGACATATCAATCTGCCTAGGTCAGCCGTGCTTCCATCTCCCTCTCTCTGTGGATCAACTCTGTTTCTCCTGAGTATCTTGGATCTCCATTGAAATAAAGTAACTTAATTCCTTTGTTAGTTTTTACGGCTTTCTCCGTGACTTTAATCTGTGAGGTGGCCTCCAACAACCAGCAGATTTATGTCACGCTGTCTTTCCATCTTTTTTCTGTGCCATTTCCATCAGACTGTTTCTCAGCGGCAGGCCAGACGTGACCGGGTGTTGTAACTCAGGGCCAGCTTTAGAACGCGAAGAACGATGGCGGGGCCCCGCACCCTCCGGCTGGGCAAAAAAACCCTCCTGCGGCTATTTCGTTCGGCCGAGCAAAAAAAACAAAACTTCCCGCTGGAGCGGGGCCCCCTGGGGCACGGGGCCTGATTCTGGGGAATCGGTGGAATCGGCTTAAAGCCGGCCCTGTTGTAACTAAATCTGTAGCTTTAGACCTAGGAGTTTCCTTGACTCGCTGTTTTTTGTCTGACTTTGTACCTTGAAGCAACACCTCGAACAGAAGACTTTTATTAGTTGTACAGTAACACCTAGAAGCGCCAACTGAGATGTGGGTCCCATTATGCTAGGTGCTGGATAGAGTGAGGACAGACCCTACCCTGAATTGCTCCCTGGCTAAACAAACAAGATAGATAAAAGGCGGGAGAAAGGAAAGGCTTATTAGCCCCAGTCCACAGATGGAGAACTGAGGCAAAGAGAGAGATTCAGTGGCTTGCCACAAGGTGTGTGGACTCTGTCTACTGCAACATATTACACCTGTATTTTGCTGTCTACACTGGTTCCCTGTAGAAGATTGAATCAAGTTCAAGGTTTTGGTCCTTATCTTTAAGGTGCTCACTGGCCTGGGCCCAGAGTAGTTAAAAGACCATCTAAAGCTCTGGGACACGAAGCTCATGGTTGACAATGCCACTCTTCTGATCTCTACACAATAAGGGTAAAGCTTAGCTTTCCAAGGCCAGAAGCTCAACTTTCCAAGGTCTCTAGTCGGGCCTCCACTACAACACAGGCTGTACAACGTCCCAAAATAATCACCAGAGCGTATCATTTAGTGAAACTTCCAGTCGTGATTTAAAAATTGCCAGTGATGGCAAATCCACCACACCCTGGGTAAATTGTTTCATTGGTTAATTACCCTCATTGTTAAAAAGTTATGCCTTATTTCCAGTCTGAATTTGTCTCACCTCCACTTCCGGCCACTGGATCGTGTTGAACCTTTCTCTGATAGATTCAGGAGCCCATGATCAAATATTTGTTTCCCCAGGTAGGTGCTTATAGACTGTCACCCCTTAACCTTCCCTGTGTTAACCTAAATAGATTGAACTCCTTGAGACTGTCGCTACAAGACATGTTTCTCATCCTTCAGTGGTTCTCGTGGCTCTTCTCTGAACCCTCTCCAATGTATCCACATCGGTGTTGAATTGTGGGCAGCTGTCACACTAGTCCTGAATACAGAGGTTAAATAACCTCTCTCCTCCTACCCAAGGTTCCCCATTTATGCATCCTAGGATTGCATCAGACCCCTTAGCCACAGTGTTGGGAGCTCAAGCTCAGTTGATTATCCACTACGACCCCCAAACCATTCTGAGTCACTGCTTCCCAGGAGAGAGCACCCCTTCCTGTAAGTGTGGCCAACGTTCTTTGTTCTTAGATGTATACAGTTACATTTAGCCATATTAATTAGGGTTACCAACGGTCCCTTATTACAAGGGACGGCTCTTATTTTTTCATCTCTGTACAAAAGCAGGAGTTGCTATGTGTTGCAAAAAGCAGCAAGAAATACCCCTGGTGAATGTAGGTGAGTGCTGCTTAATAATAATAATTAATAATAATGATAATATTGAGAGGAGGGGCAGGGTGAGGGTGATAAGAAAGCAGTCCCTTATTTTTGAAATACAATATTGGCAACCCTAATATTAATACGCATGTTGTTTGCTTGCACCCAGTTTAACAAGTGATCCACGTCACTCTGAATCAGTGACTTGTCCTCTTCATTATTTATCATTCCCCCAATTTTTGTGTCACCCCCCAAACATCATTGGCGATGATTTTGTGTTCATGTACCATGCCCATCACCCGACATGGACCTGAGCATCCTCCCATGATGCATCGATTCATGTGAGTGGCACCTATCAAGTGTGTTTTCACCATACCTTCCCCGCGTGGAGGAGAGGGAATTGCTCCTGGAATATTTTTGGCAGGGAGAGAAGTAGTTTTGTCTGTTTTGCCTATTTGGACGGCATTGCTCTTTGGGGCCGGGCCTGTCTCTTACTGTGTGTGTACAGCACCTAGCACAATAGGGAGCCCCAGTCTCGGTCAGGGCCAGATGACACTGCAATTCAAATAGGAGTGAAGAATTGTTTTGTCTAAACTATGCCAAGTGATGTGAGCCAAGCAGGGGATGGTAGAGGGAAAGATCCCTGAGCCTGGGTCAGTAAAGCTCCCTCACACCTCCCTCTATCAACCTGGTCCACTGTAAAAGGCACCAATCTGGCCCACAGAGGGGTTTGGTGGCACAATTGTTCTCAGCCGGGTGGCTGGGGGGTGTAGTTTAATTTACAGCTGGGCCTTTGTGGGAGTCTGTCTCCGGGTGGCTGCTGCTGATGTGCCCAGTCAGCTCGGGCCTTGTTCCCATGATCTCCTGGCATTTTCAGGATTTCCCTGTACCAGAAGGGAAGCGGCGACCACTGGGCAATGCCATAACCTCTCCCCCGGCAGATTTGCCAGCTCAGGCGCCCGCAATGGTATAAGTGAAGGGCTAAATTCCACCCTTAAAGATTAAAACAAGCTTTTCCCCCGCCTGCTACCCAGCACCTCAAAGAAAACAGTGGGTTGATCCATGTATTGTTTCACTAAAATGCCAGTAATGGCCACTTAGAGCTTCCCATCCTTCATCGCCAAATTACCCAGCAATTGACTGACTCCTCTCCCTTCCCTTTCAAAGACCATCATTAGTGGGCAAGACCATTTGCATTTCCTGTTAATTCATTTGCCTAGGCCAGAGAGTAAAATGAACCGTTTTCTGCTAGAGTCTCTCCCCTGGGACCCACCTCGCCATCTGCTGATGACAATGCACTAGCCCCGTTTCTCCTATCAACTAATAGTCATTCATCTTGATCAGCAGCAACTAACTGCGGAGCCGAGGGTGTAATGAGAATCCAGCTATCCGATTACAATTGTGTGTGGTGATTTATTAGCAAGGGGGAGGGGGCAGCTGGAGAGGAGGGAAACCTTTGCAAATACCCATTTGTTATGTTGCTAGGGTGATTTGTAAAGGGGCGCTGAAGTCTTTTGCTCTAGCTCATTTGCTTGTGTGACATGCAAGCTCCCATAGTTAACATGTTGATTATTTGTGTTGTAGTAGTGTCTCGAGTTGAAACCATGATCAGTGTGGTCGCCTTGTGCCCGGAGCTGTATATAAACATGGTGAGAGACCAAAGGATTTGGGAAGGAGAGCCCAGTGGTTCGGGCACCAGATGAGATCTGGGTTCAAATCCCTGCTGGGACACAGACTTCTCAGTCCATCTGCTGTCTGTCCCCCCATCTGTACAATGGGAGTGAAAGGCCTTCACTACCCCACAGGGGTGCTGTGAGGATGATGACATTAAAGATGGGGAGCCCACACCAGCACACAAGGTATTACGATGAGCTCAATAGGTGCATCCAGTTGCACCTGGACGATGAGCCAGGCTCAATATGGGAAGAGACCTAGCTGGGGAGAGCTGGGTGGTTACTATAAGGGTAGGGATACAGGGCAGAAGATGGGGAAGCCTGGGGGAAAGGAGGTCGTGGGGTTATCTCCTGAGAGGAAGTTCTGGGAAAGGTTCAGGAAAGCTGAAGGAAGTTGAGCCCTGAGAGGAAGGCCGGGGTCAAATCATCAGGAGCGGTTCTCACAATTGTGCTGCCCCAAGCAGTCGCCGCGGCCCCGCCCCCGACGCAGGCTGACGTTGCGGGGCCCCGCCCCCGACGCAGGCTGACGTTGCGGGGCCCCGCCCCCGACGCAGGCTGACGTTGCGGGGCCCCGCGGCGGCAAGAGAAGAGCGGCAGACCTGCTGTCGAATTGCCGCTGCGGCGGGCGAAAATGGGGCGACAGTCCGAGTCCCACGGCGGCAATTTGGCGGCAGGAAGAGTGGACCTGCTGCTGAATTGCCACTGCAGCGGGCGAAAATGGGGCGGCAGTCCGAGTCCCGCGGCGGCAATTTGGCGGCAGGAAGAGTGGACCTGCTGCCGAATTGCTGCCGGGGGACTCGGACTGCCGCCCCATTCTCGATGCCACCCCAAGCACCAGCTTGGAAAGCTGGTGCCTGGAGCCGGCCCTGCAAATCATGACTGGTGTGGAGAAAGTGAATAGGGAAGTGTTATTTACCCCTTCGTGTAACACAAGAACCAGGAGACACCCAATGAAATGAATAGGTCGCAGGTTTAAAACAAACACCAGGCAGTAATTCTTCACCCAACGCACAATCAACCTGTGGAACTTGTGGCCAGAGGATGTTGTGAAGGCCAAAAGCATAACTGGGTTCAAATAAGAATTAGATAAGTTCAATGAGGTCCGTCAATGGCCATTAGCCAAGACGGGCAGGGATACAACCCCACGCTCTGGATGTCCCTGTACTTCTGATTGCCAGAAGCTGGGACTGGATGACAGTGGATGGATCACTAGAAATTACCGTTTTGTTCACTGCCTCTGAAGCATCTGGCACCACCCACTGTTAAGACAGGATCCTGGGCTAGGTGTACCACTGGTCTGACCCAGTATGACCATTCTTATGTTCAATACATTCAAAGGTGGTGATACTCAGATACTATGGTAACAATCCAACATATGGTCCTTAGGGTTTGTCTCCATGAACATTGGACTGCAGCACGCTAGGGTGTGATTCGACCCCGCACCAGTCTGCTGGGCTCTAATTTTTGCGTGCACCCTGCTGAGCACTAGCATTATCCCTGTTGTAACTGAGCCTGAGTAGAACCACAGAGCCACTGGCAATCTACACAAGTGTGACCGAGCCATCGGGGAACATGCTGTATGCTGCTCACGTGAGAGACTGACAAGGCAGACAAATGTGGCAAAATCCCAACTCGGAGGGGATTTGTCAGCCTGTGTGAATAAAGCATTTTTAACCACCAAATCCCCATGTTATGATTTGTTAAATGTGATGTAGAGTTTGCACGACTGAGTCTTTGAGCTCCATTGGGGTATAAACCTGGGCGTATACGCAGAGAACAGGTGGGTTCTGCAAATGACTAGCAAATAGAGACGGGGGCTGGTACTGTACTTATGGTTTAATTGACAAATGCATACACCTCCCTCAACACACTCCAGAGGTCGTGTACTGCTCTCAGTTCAAGTGTGTGTACGTCCCAAAATACATACGTTGACCTGCAAACACACCAGGCCCGATCCTGAGCGGCTATAAAGCAGCGCAGCTCTGCTGCCGTCCCGCTGAGGCTCTAGCACTCAGGAAGCTGTTTGCCGTGATGTCTCTGTCAGTGAATTGACAGATGGGAAGAGTGAGGCAGCTGGCAGAATGTTCTCAAGGCTATTTGGTTTTAATGTATTTCTCCTGGAGAAAGAATTTGGTGTTCATTTTCCCCTGCCCCACCCCAGCTCGGCAGGCCCCAATCAGGACTAGCAAATTGAAGTCAACGTGTGGAAATGGAAGAGCCCAACTCCCTTTTAATGATGATGATTCATATTACAGTGGCGCTTAAGAGACCGCCACCCCGTGGGGGCCCATTGTGCTAGGTACTGTACAGACCCATAGTCAGAGTGTCCTTGCTCTGAAGCGTTTACAACATATAAGCAAGACGAAGGAAGGCTCATTATCCCCATTTAATTAATGGGAAACTGAGGCACAGAGGAGTTCAGGGATTTGCCCACCGTTATCCTGGAAGGCTGTGATACACCAAGAAATAGAACCCAGCATAGGTGCCGACTCCATGGGTGCTCCGGGGCTGGAGCACCCATGGAAAAAAATAGTGGGTGCTCAGCACCCACCAAAGAGCTGGGGCGGGGGCGGGAAGAGGCAGAGTGAGGGTGGGCCCTTGGGGGAAGGGGTGGAGTGGGAGTGGGGCCTCCGGGTAGAGCAGGGCTGGGGCATCCCAGGGAAAGCTGAAAGCCGGCACATGTGGGAACCCTTACTCCCAGCCAGATGTCTTACCCACAGGATTATTACTCTCACAAGTCATGCTCGATCATCCAAAGTGCAATATTTGGCTGTCACAAACAGAGACTGGCCTTTAGGGACTTAAACAGAATGCTGTTAAATCCAGGGCTGGAATGGCAAGGGAGCTGTGGAAGAGAGAGGTGCCCTTGTGAAGATAAATTCATTCGTGTCTGTAAAGATTTTGGCCCAAGATAGTGGACATTTTGTCAGCCCCCTGATTTCCAGTTTGGTTGGGCTGAAATCACACAAAAACAGCTTGTGACATGTTGGCCTGATTCAGCCTTCATTTCAGCCTAAATGTAATCCTGGATCCAAATGCCACCTTCTCTGCCCATTTCTTGTGCGGGTGGCTGGGTGGTGAGGAGTATAATATGAAAGCTGAAGTGAAGGAGCTTCTGCTTTTAAAATATTTATCATCTGAGCTCTGGTTTTATTCCTGTTAGTACAGAAACTAAGAGGGGTTTTCTGGGTCCTAGAAACAGCTACACACGTTTCCCCTTGTGTAGGTAAAATATTGATCTTGGCATGTGCACATGCAGAAGAATTATTTACATTAGGCTAAAATATGGAGGGCACTTTTTGCATGCACGTGTGTGTGTACATGACCGTTTTCACGTATTCGCAATGTGATCCCATGGCTTTGCGCTAACGGAGCATGTCTAGGGAGGCAGGTTAAAGTGCTGTGTGGAACATGTGCAAAGTTTCATTTTGGAAAGGGGCTGCCACACCAGTCTCACAATCCCCTGCTGAACTCGGCTAAAGGCCCGATCAGGTGACTGCGTAAACCCCTTTCATAAGCAGTCTTTGTGAGCAGACCCATGGCTGTGAATACAAAGGCTATGCATGTGAAGTCTGCGCCCTCAGACTTTATTTATGGCTGATTTACACCCAATATTGGTTGTTGTTTTTTTTAAACTCCCCCTGAAGCTATTGACTGCTTTGGGATCAGGACTGAGCCCTGAGATAGTTCTCAGTTCAAACTGTACCTCCAAAAGCTTAGGTCAATAGGCTGGTTTTTCAGATTTAGGTGCTAGTCCCATTTGTCGGCCTCATGGTGGGGGCTGGGACTGGGAATACTTAAGAAATAGTCCCTGTGACGTCTTTACCCCTCCTTATAATCATCCAGTTTCCCACAACAGCTGCAAGAGCCAACTCTCATCCACCCCTGCCTAGCCACAGCCCATAGAGAAAACCCCCAGTGATGAAGACTTCAGTGGCCATTGGATTAGGCCCCTAGGTCTTCCAACCTCTCCTGCCTTTCCCTTCCTCAGAGAAGGTTGCATATCTTCCTTTGCCCCTCCCCAAACCCCTCTTACCTTTAGGAGCAGCTAGAGTATGATGCTGCCTTGGGGAAAGAAAAAAGCCATTTGGTGAGAATTCTTCTATGATATTGACTAAAAATGGTCAACGCCATTGAACGTCACCAACTGCGGCCTTTTCCACATAAGGGCGTGGAAATCCGTACCACAGAGCAGCAGCTCCCTGGTGCCGATTATGACCTATCGCTATATAAGAACATAAGAGTGGCCAAACTGAGTCAGACCAAAGGTCCATCTAGCCCAGTATCCTGTCTTCCGACAGTGGTCAATGCCAGGTGCCCCAGAGGGAATTAACAGAATAGGTAATTATCAAGTGATCCATTCCCTGTCATCCATTCCCAGTTTCTGGCAAACAGAGGGTAGGGACACCCTTCCTGCCCATCCTGACTAATAGCCATTGATGGACCTATTCTCCATGAATTTATCTAGTTCTGTTTTGAACCCTGCTATAGTCTTGGCCTTCACAACATCCTCTGGCAAGGAGTTCCACAGGTTGACTGTGCGTTGTGTGAAAAAATACTTCCTTTTGTTTAAAACCTGATGCCTATTAATTTCATTTGGTGACCCCTAGTTCTTGTGTTATGAGAAGGAGTAAATAACTCTTCCTTATTTATTTTCTCCACAACAGACATGATTTTATAGACCTGTATCATATCACCCCTTAGTCGTCTCTTTTCCAAGCTGAAAAGTCCCAGTGTTATTAATCTCTCCTCATACAGAAGCCGTTCCATGCCCGTGATTTTTGTTGCCCTTTTCTGAACATTTTCCAATTCCAATATATCTTTTTTGAGATGGGGTGACCAGATCTGCATGCAGTATTCAAGATGTGGGCATACCATGGATTTATATAGAGGCAAGATGATATTTTCTGTCTTATTATCTATCCCTTTCTTAATGAGTCCCAACATTCTAAATGCCGTAATCAATCTTGACAGGCTGCTGTGCATGTCTGGGTTTGGTGCATGAAAATTAAGAACCTAACATCTCAGGAAAAGGAAGTTATTTATTTATAGTCAGTGATGTAAATACTCTACGTGGCCATTTGAGTTTCCTCAAACCAGCCTTCCTGTGGCCTCGCCCGTTACATGCCCCAGAGATCATTCCAATTTTCTGATACAGTATCTTAGTTTTGGCCTTCATCCTTGGCAAAAAAAGATGACAAAAGATTGATTGTCTTCAGTTCTGTGAGCATTCCAATGGCACTCTAGCAAGACCTCATCTGCGGTCACTAGTGCCAGCGTTTTCACAGTACTCTGAGCCTCTGAATGTCAGACCCCTTTGTTACTGATTAGACTTCAGCTGAGATTCAGAAGTAAAATAAGTATTTCCATAAATAGTCAGACAGCCATTTTAGGTATCTAGCTGTCCTAACTTGCCCCACAAAATTAATCTGCAGATGAATCTAATCTAATCATACAATATGTGGCCCCAGTTCAGGAAAGCATCCCTGCTCAGCAAAGCACATAAGCATGGGCTTTAGTCCCACTGAAATCAACAGCAAAGCACCCAAGCCCAGATACTCAAAAGCATATAGGCCCCCTGTTGATTTCCATGGGAGTCAGGCGTACAAATACCTTAAAGGAGCAGAGCCCCTTTCACTATAATAGTGCAGGTTCATGCCCTTTACAATTTCTTCTGTACTTTCCAGTTTAGCTTTCATCTCTTTTTTTCAGGGGAATTTCCAGTGTAATAGAAAAGACACTGTATTCCCTACCTCTACAGCCAAATAAGAATAAAAATCACTGTGTCTCTCTTAAACAAACACTGTTTGCCATGAAGCTTGTTTTGTATGAACATTTGCAGAAAGTCAATTTTAGGCCAACAGCCAGGTTTTGTTTAATACCAAGAAACAAATTTTATTTTGTGACAAAACAAAATCCAGTTGGGACAAAACCAGACGTAGCTGAGAAACGTGAGGACACCAGAGTTGAAACAGCCTTCCTTTTTGGGGTCACTTTGTAGCAAAAGAAACTCACCCAAAAAACAAAACCAAAAAATGCCACCAGTGGAAGGGAAAGGTTGTAGGAAAACACAAGGGTTATTACTGGGACTGGTTTAAAAAAAAAAAGAAAATAATGAGACATTTTCAATTGGAAAAATTACCATTTTTAGAAAATTAATTTTTCCCATTAAAATTTTCTTGGCATTGTAAAATTTTTCATGGACGTATTTTTTTTTTAATCACAGAAAAAATCTTTTAAAAGGGTCAATTTCAAACTAGAACAACTTTGAACTTTTGAATTATTTCATAAAACTAGCTCTTCATTTTTCCACCATTCTCTGGTTTTAGCAATCGACTGGTAGTACAGCAGTCAGTCACTTGTGGCGTGTGCACATCTCGGTGACTTGTTTGTTTATTCTTAACTGATATCACATTAAGATTAGAGGATAAATTCTTCAGGGCAGAAGAAAGCCTTCCTTTGGGGCTCCTGATTAAGGCCTCTGAACATTACTGCCATACGAATGTTTAATAATACAGTCAGATGGGTACTATAGGCTATAATTGATTTATAGTGGGACTAGTGGGAGAAATGAGTTTTCAGGCATGAATTAACTGCGGCGAAGGTAGAGGGAATGGATGAATGGGAACGGGGCATCACTGGTGCCTCTTTTATCTTTAAAAAGGAATTTTCCAAGTAGTCTTGGGAAACAGCTGTCCCTATTTTGGTATCTCCATTCAGTGAAGGAGGCTGATGTGTCTCTGTGGGGGATGGCAACTTAATGGAACTTTCACCAGAAAGCCCAGCTTGGTAGCAGGACTTCACCACTGGAAGTCTAGCTAAGGTACCATTTGGGCTGACATTTTCAAAGCTGGGTGTTTGGCTCAGGCTGAATTTTTCTGGAATGTTTCAAGCCAAAACAAATCAGCTGCTTCTGAGGAGAAGGCTAATGGAACATACATTATTTTGTAATGTTAATAAAAATACGTAAGAACAGCCATACTGGGTCAGACTAATGGTCCATCTAGCCCAGTGGCTGGTGCCAGATGCTTGCGAGGGAATATGTGAAGGGATAAATTACATTTTCTTATTCACTTTCTCCACACCATTCATGATTGTATACATTTCTATCATATTAACCCTTAGTCATCTCTTTTCCAAGCTGAACGGTCCCAGTCTTTTAACTTCGCCTCATATGGAAGTTGTTCCATACCCCTACATTTACTGTACTTTTTCCATTTCTAATATATTGTTTTTGAGATGGGGCAACCAGAACTGCATGCAGTATTCAAGGTGTGAGAGTACCATGGATATATATAGTGGCATTATGATATTTTCTTACTATCTATCCCTTTCCTAATGGTTCCTAACAATCAGTTAGCTTTGTCTGACTGCTGATGTACATTGAGTGGATGTTTTCAGAGAGCTATCCAGGGTGCCTCCAAGATCTCTTTCTTGTGTGGTAACAACTAATTTAGACCCCATCATTTTGTAGGTATATTTGGGATTGTAGACTGCAAGATCCTCTGGGGAAGGACTGTCTGGCTCTCTGTTTATGCAGCACCGAGCATAATAGGGTTCCCAAATCTTGACCTGGGTCTTCGAGCACTATTGCAAGTATGAAGGAGAATAATCAGACACAGGAAACATTTCAAAAGCTCCTATGTCACTTAGGGAATGTCTCTATAGCAAGCAGCAGCCTGCGGCAGTGAGTCTCAGAACCCGGGTCCACACACCCAGGCTTGTGGGGCTCATGTTACGGCACTAAACATAGCTGTGTAGATGTTCTGGCTGGAGCGTGGGTTCTGAAGTCTGGGGTGGGGGGACCCAGGCTCTGAGACTCCCTGCTGCTGTCAAAAGCTGAGACTTGGAGGGGTCATGTCTAGTGGTTGGAGCCGTGGCAGTTGGCCTAATGATCAGTGCAATAGCAGCCAGGCCAGGAGTCGACAGCAGGTTGGGAACAAAGCAAGAGTAGGGTTGGGGGCCAGGCTGGAACAGGACTGGGAACAAGGCTGGAGTCAGAGCAGGGCTGGAGCAGGCTAACACCTGTGGAGTCTATCTAGCCACTATCAGGCAAGGAAAAGTTTCAGGCTACAACAGGACACTGGGCAGACTGAGCTTCTGTCTGGCCTGTGAGGCTAATATACCGGCCCTGAGAGTCACCAGCCCAGCTCCTGGCTGATAGATTGGCTGGAGCCTAGCACAGGAATGACTCGTCACCACCTGTGGCTTAATCAGGCTCTAGTTCAGGGATGACTCCACTTCAAAGCTGCAGGCTGCTGCTTGCTGTGTAGACATACCCTTAGGTGCCTAAATCCCACTGTGTTTCAATAACATTTAGGAGCCTATGTCACTTAGGAAAATTTTATGCACAGTGCCAGATTCTGAACTCAATAAGGCTGGTGTAAATCCATAGCTTGAGGTCCACGGAATTACTCCAGAGTTTTACACTAGTGTAATTGAGAGCAGAACCCGGCTCTCAGTCATTGGACTGTAGCAGTGAATGGAATTTAATTTTAGAAAAAATATTTGCCACTTTGGATGACTGAATGTTGTCATTTCCTGGACACAGAGTGCACTAAATACAGGGAAAGCTCTGAGACGGTGGCTCATGGCTGCAAAGCAGGGAATTCATGAACCTGGGCTTGATTCGGTGCGGTGCTAAGCAACCTCAACTCCAATCAAAGCCGTTGGGAGCTGAGGGTACTCTGCATCTCACAGAAACATTCAACACTTTGCAGACCTACTCCCAAAAAGAAGAAAATCAAACAGGAATCCCTAAATGTGCCAAACAATAAGTTAGTGTGGCAGCAGGGTAGCAGAAGGAAATCAATTGAGCCTTTCCCAAAAGGACCTCTGAAGAGGTTTGGGTATAGAGATAAAATAGCCAAACCTGGGTAAGTATTTTCCAGTTTACGTTTTTCTTTTTTCAGTCTTCCATATTGATTGTGGACCGTATGGCCAGTTCAGTCCTCATTCCCCTTTTCACTAACAGATGTATTTGGAGTGCCCCAGCTGCTCAAGCAGTTGTCTGTCTGCGTACAGCTAGCCACCTAATTGTTCTTAGCCTGCCGCTGCTCCTCTGGACGTGGTTTAGTATTGTCGATAGTAGAAAGTGAAGCCATAAATCAAGCACTGCTCAAGAAGCTTAAGAGAGGAAAATGCTGCATGGAGAGGTGATGCAAATCTGCAAAACCATGATTGGCTGCAGACCCAAGTCACATTTTGTCCATGTCAAAACAAATCTGGAGCTGGCTTGCTATCTCCAGAAGGGAGAGAGAACAGAGAGGCAATTGATTGAACCTCCTTGCTTCTAGCAGGTCCTGCATTTGCTTGTTATTCCAGTTTTCGTCCAGTAGCAGTAGCAAGGCTAGCTGTAACTGCAGCAGCAATAGGTCCAATACGGCTTAGCTGGAGAGTCTCTCCCCCTCTGGCCATCGGTCATTGGTTTGAGCTTTAGACCAGCACTTGGGCTCACGAGCAGTGCTACCAACTAGAGATGCATCCATGCTGCAGTATTAGGAGCTGGACTTTGGACACCTCTTATCTCAGCTCATGAGTGTGTAACCTGTCTGCCAGGCAGAGCCAGCAGCAATCACGGCCGGGTTCAGTATCGAGGGGTTCCTTTCCATTGATACAACACAGAACCGGCTCAAGCCCCCACCCAGTAACCTGGGAAAATTACACACCACCTCTGAGCACCTCTGAGAGGCAAAACTTCCCCACTCGCAAGCATAGAGTCTGAGTGTAGAAAAGAAACTTTTAATTAAAGGAGGGAAGTAACTCTGTTCATTTGGGAAAACACCGCAAACAGGGTTCATAAACATAAACCATGAGCAAAAGACCCACCCCAAATAGACTGGGCAGTGTCCTTTTCCCCTCAGGTACTTAAGTCTAGCAACCCAACAATCCCTTTCACATGCCCGTCCCTTCTCTGCTCCCCACTCACAGTTGCTGTCCTTGGTCAGTGCAGACCCAGAGTTCACCTCCCACCCTGGGTAGAGGTAAGGAGGCACCTGACTTGCTCTTCAGCCTCTCTCTGCTGGCCACTCGCTGCGCTTCTCCACCAGCCACTTGCTGTACTGCCTGGCCACCTCGCCAGCCGCTCATTCTGTTCACTGTCTCACTGGTGCTCATTTGCCAGCTGACAGGCACCTTGTGCTGCCGCCTGCCTCTCTGCCGTGACCTCTGCACATCAGGCTCTTAGGGATTTTCAGCTCTTAGCAGGCTGGGCAGAAACACTGCCCCATCTCGAGCGATTTCAGCTCTCAGTGATTTTCAGCTCTGGGCAAAACCACAGTCTCACCACAACTGATTTTTAGCTCCGATTTGAGCATTTAAAATAACAAAGAAGCTTCTAATGAAACTTTTTCCTTAAACAGTTAAACCAGACCAGGGAGAACCCTTGGTGAGGGTATGCCATCTCCTAGCTGGGATATCTGTCCCCACTCCTCTTGCTTTCACAGGGCTCTGGCATTCGAGCCCCTGGCTTAAGAAGGTCCTTTCAGCTGAAGGTGGTCCCCTCATTTCGGACAGGTTAAGCACAGTCCTGCTTCCCTGTATTCCTACACTAATTACAATTTGGTATAATTTTGGTAACAACATTTCACTACCCCTGCATTCAGTACTAAAGTGATTTCAACCCAACACCAGCCAAAACTGATCTCGTTGACACCGCTCTGTGTGCTGAATATCTAAGCAGAGCAGGAGCAAACTGTATTTACATAAACCCACCCAAAGTCTCTCCCCCTCCCCGCTAGCTGTTGGGGGAGCATTCCTTCAGACCCTGCTTACAAGTGTAAGGCACTTTCCAGACTGAATGTAAAATTGTGATTTTGTAACCACACCAGATTCTCTCACTCTCATCTGATTGCTTGTGCTGTCGCGCCCGACTCCACAAAACAGCATTTTTTCACAACACAATCCTATTGTGCATCCCTGTCTGGCCTGCTGCCCAGCTGTGGTTTTATGCAGGCATTCTGGGAGAATCTGAGCAGCTTTCCCATAGAGCCTCCGCAGGGGAGAGAGTGCCTAGAAGACATGTGCAGAGAGCTCCCCTCCTCCACCCCAGCTGCACAAGGGGCAATACAATCTGAGCTGTCTCACTGAGGAGAGAGCCTATAGGAAGCAGGAATCGCTAAACTATGCAGGGTCCCCTCTATGCTGCAGTGACAGGGAAGACAGCTGCTGTCTCAGATTCCCCAGTGTGACTCCACCTGGGCCAAGTAACATCTCCTTCATGGGGTCCAGTTTATTCAACCCCCAACACAGAGGCCTTTCCAGGGACAAGTCGCTCTTCACAAGTCGCTTTAAATCCTTAGGCTTGGGCCTCTCTCTCTCTCTTCCCCCTCCCCACCTGCCTCTCCCCCAGAGCAGAGTCTTACAGCCCCCTCTGCAATCCATCAGCCCTCGGCGTACAACACATTAGGGTTTCCCCAGCCCCTCACTGCTCCGAGGCCCTATGCCTGCAATACATGGAGCGTTCCATCTCCGGTCCTTCCCCCTCCCTCAATCAGCGGTGCTTGAACTAGGGGTGCTGCTGCACCCCCTGGCTTGAAGTAGTAACAACAAACACCAAACACATGCCTGGGTTCCATCATCAGCACCCCCACTATAAAAATTGTTCCAGCACCCCTCCCTCAATCACTCCTCTCTGCCGCAGCGACGGATCCCTTCGCTCTGGCTTCCTGCAGGTCACATGTTTACTCCTAGTCAGTCTCCCCGTGACTACAGCTCCTAGAACTGAAGGGCTGGAGCCCATAACTGATGCACCGGGGCGTCTGCATGTGCCCAAGGACAAGCTGCAGACAAACAAATCAGTGTGCCAGCAGGCGAAAGGAAGCCAATCGCATGCCTGGCAGCTGCACAACACAGTCAGTTGCCATGGATACAGTACCCAGTATTAACTCTTGTGTTAAGGTGTGTTTTGAGCCAATCAGGTTACAAATCGGCTTAAAAGACAAGCATAGCCAAGGCCTTATTTTGGCCCATTAACAAAGGTCTGTTTGCCCAATTCCCATCCTGCTGCTCCCCAGACCCCATGCAGAGGTCCTAGGGATTGAAAAGCACCATCCTTCTCTCTCCTGCTGGTCTCCACCCCTGTGGAGTGGGCTTTGGGGGTTGGTAGGGTGACATCTTGCTCCCCTCACAACCTCAAATGGCCACCCCATGAGCCGTATGAGAGAGCCCCCCACCCCGCTTCCAACCCCCTTCACAGGCCCAGCCAGTTTAATCACACACAAAAAGAATTTAACACCTTAGAAAGGGTCTGAGAAGATCTATAAAGTTGTGGTAGCCCCTCTGGGAGGACAGAGACAACGGCAGGGGAAAACCGACTCCACACGCTAGTTGCTCACCAGCTGGAAGGGAGAGAGTTGCTACCTGATGCAACAACAGGCCAAAGTAGCTGTAGCTAGTTGCCTTTTCCAGGTTTAAAAGGCCAACAGCCAGCAAAACATGTTGGGAAAGCTTCACAGACAAGAATAAAACCAAAGAAGAGCAATCAGCGAAAGCCAAGCAGTCAGGAAGTAGAGCGTTCCTAGAAAATAAGGAATACCTCGCTTGTACACAGCACATTTCATCCACAGATCTCAAAGGAAGTAAGCAGCATTATTCCCATTTTACTGGCAGGAAAACTGAAGCACTGAGCAATCCAGTGGTGAAGCCAGGAACAGAAGGGATGGATTCCTTTGATGGCTAGGGATCTGCATGGAAGACAGCCCAAGATTTCCCCCCTTGGAGCCTAGCATGCTGCCATTTGTACTGTATTTCAGTTGTTTCCATCTTCTCTGTGGTTTGTTATGACTTGTTGCTATCCCAAATATTCACACCCTTTTGGGCATGATCACAATCTGAGAGGAAGGGTAAGTAGGGTGCCAAAATGGGACTTAGGAGACTGGGGCTTAAATCCTGGGTCTGCCACAGACTTCCTGTGTGATCTTGGGCAAGTCACTTAGTTGCTCTGTGCCTCAGTTCCCCAACCGTGTAATGGGGATAACAGCACTGCCCTACCTCACAGGGATGTTATGAGAATAAAAACATTATAGATTGTGAGGTGCCCAGATACAATGGTAATGGGGACCAATATAAGTAACTTAGCTAGACTTCCAGTGCCATGAAGCTTGTTTTGTATGAACATTTGCAGAAAGTGAATTTTAGACCAACAGCCAGGTTTTGTTTAATACCAAGAAACAAATTTCATTTTGTGACAAAACAAAATCCAGTTGGGACAAAACCAGACATAGCTGAGAAACGTGAGGACACCAGAGTTGAAACAGCCTTCCTTTTTTGGGCCACTTCGTAGCAAAAGAAACTCCCCCAAAAAACAAAACCAAAAAATGCCACCAGTGGCATTAAAGTTTACCCAAGTTAAAACCACTGAAACAGGGTCTTATAATGGGAAGTGTCGGGCAACCTTAATAAGAGGCAGTGCCACCAGCCTTCCATATAATAATGGGGTGAACAAAAAAAGACAGATTCAGACAACCCTAAATTTTGTGGTGTTTGTGGTCTGGATCCATATTTGGCCGGTTGAGCCTGTCTCTTGTTTATACTATATACGGTTACTAAAGGAAAAAGACAAAAATCATTCCAGTCACTTTTGAAATTCAGTGTGTAAGGGACTTGCTAATGGAAATATGTAATAATGAATTTAACTTGGATTCCTCCAAGGCTCAAAGTCAGTCTCCTCCCCAGTAGTAGAAAAATGTATATACTCTTTTCTGCAAGAAGCACACTTGCAGTAAATCAGCATATGCTGTTTTTAATCAAGTTGAAGAGCTTTTCTCAGACATTTGCTAGCATTTCTGATATGATTCTTCTATTGAGCTGAAGTCAGAATGAAAATTGGACACAGCAAGCAGCCACAGACTGAAATAAAAAGCAGGCAGATTACACAGCCCATATAAATTCATTAGGGAATCACGCTAGGTAGGCAATAGGCATAATAAGGAAATGAGTCCTAATTATAATGTCGAAGTAATTCTGGTATAATACATCTTAACCAGCATCCCTAGGGAGCAGACTTTTGACTATTGGTTTTTGAACAGCATCCGTCCTAATAAAGGAAATAAACATGAGTGCCAGCTGGAAGTCACTGCTGCCTTGGAAAGCTCACCATACCCTGGATTTCTGTGTAAAAAGCCTCCTGAACTCTGCTACATTCTCATCCGCTAGACGCCTGGAAATCTAACATTAGAAGCTCTTCCATTCATACCTCCAGGGCTAGCCCTGGGCACATGGACAGTGTACCCCTGCACAAGGTCTTGCACTTTGGAGGGTCCTGGTCTACCGGATGTTTCCCCATGCAGTGGCCCAGCCATCTACCACTATTTTCAATCCTTCACAACAAGTGCCCTCAGCCCCACCCTCTCCGCCAGCTGCTAGACCCGCCTGCCATGGGGAGCAGCCCCAAGTGTGTAGATGATGAAAGTCTGCCCAAGACTGCTCACATCAAACTGCACAGTCCTCTGCAAATGCTTAGGCTGTCCTTGCGTACCTCCATCCAAGAAGGTTAATCCTAGGCTTGCTGCACAAGAACCGGGGCGAGGGAGAGTGATTGCACAAGCAATGGACCTGTCCAGTCATCTCCAGCTATCAGGATGAGTCATTCATATCATCAAACACGAAGTCTTAGGAAATAGCCTCACCCTTCTCGAGTCCAGATTCCTTGACCCTGTGTCCTGTCTGTGACTTCGCTTAAGGCTGAATTGTAACCTAACGCTCTGCCCTGAGGAAGGGGCAACACGTAGCGGCACTGACCCACAAGCCGAGCACCGACCAAAGTCACACTGAGGTCTCTGCTACCCACTTGCTCTATGGGGCAAGTAATCTGTGCCAGCCCTTTTCCTGGCATAGCTCACCGCCCTTCTCTGCAGGCTCAGCTGCAGCGGCTGAGGGTAGGAGGGCAGAGCCAAGATTTTACCCACTCCTTGCCCAGGCCTGAGCAGGAGAAGTCCTAGTCCAGCTGTCATAAATATGAAGGGAGAGGGTCTGATGCAGTGCTATAAAATCCTCTTCCTAGTAAAGGGTTAAGAAATGCAGGTAGCCAGACTGACACCTGACCTGGCTGGCATCTGACCAATAAGGGGACAAGATACTCTCAAATCTTGGGAGGGGGAAAAAAGGTTTGGTGTGTGGCTTTGTCTGAGTCAGAGTGATCTTCGAAGACAGAAGGAACCTACAGAAAATCAAACCTCCCTTTTCTGAAGTAAGTTTAGAGAGTATAGCGAATAGATTTCTGTTTAATTTTGCTTGGTGTATTCCCTGTGTTGGGGGGCGGCGGTTATTCATGGTTTTCTGTTACTTTAAGGTTTTGTCCAGAGGGGGGAATCTCTCTGAGTTTGGAAATTGAGTGCCCTGTAAAATAGTTACCATCCTGATTTTACAGAGATGATTTTACCTTCTTTATTTTTAATAAAATCCTTCTTTTAAGAAGCTGACTGTTTTCTATGGTGTTAAAACCCCGGGGGGTGGGTTTTTTTAGATCACTGTGTACCAATTGGTTAAGGGATTATTCTCAAGCTTCCCAGGAAAGGGGGCTCCGAGCTTGAGGGGGTATTTGGGGGGAAAGGAAGTTCAAGTGATTCCTTTCCTGGATTCCTGCTTAGACCCACTTGATGGTGGCAGCGAAAAAAGCATTTCTCAGGGTGCAGGGAATTTTGTACCTTGGGGGTTTTAACCTAAGCTGGTAAAACTAAGCTTAGGGGCTCCTCATGTGAGTCCCCACATCTTTACCCTAGAGTTTAGAGTGGGGAGGGAACCCTGACACCAGCAGTGGCTGCTCTCCCTACAAGCTCCTGCCTGCCCTACAGCTACCACTGAAGGACAGTAAGGTGGCTCCTTATGGCCTTTCATTTCCCAGTGCTGGTGTGAAGCAAGGGCCATGATCCGGCCACTAACATTTACTGCCAGCTGCTAGTTTGTTGGTGTTCCCTAACTGCACACCGTGGCACTCTGTACCGCAAAGCACTAGCCTAGAACCCTCATATTCACCACTGTCGAATAATTGCGATATATTTTGTACAAAGTATGCCTTGTGAGGTATCATTTTAAAAGGCTTGATCTGTTGAACACTAATGTCCTGTTGAATTGTCTGTGCTGTCATTGTATGTGACGTTACGAAGTTTTGCTGTGTGTGTGTTACTGAAACATGTTGTGAGGTTGGGAACACCCACAGCCAGCCTTTCAGGTACAACAATGGAGCAGCCAGATGCGCTGATGGCCCATTGAACGGAATCCATTCTCCCAACAACTATCTGAGAGAGAGCACATAGACAATGGAGACTGCTTGACCCATGTCATAGCAAAAGATCTTTCCAGCAAGCTGGAAGAATCTATAAAGAAGGGAAGTGACATCATGACTTGGTCTCACTCCCCCACGACATCTGGGGGACAAAAACTTTGAACTGGGGAAGGTGGTTCCGGGCTGGAAGGCAGTTCCAGCCTGTGCATTGAAGATCTGTGACCTGTTTGTACCATCTGTCAGGCTGAGACCCTGTGTGATTCAAATCCTGTTTAGTTTATAGAACTCATATTGCGAATTTACTTTTATTTCTTAAATAACCAACTTTGATCTCTACTCTTACTACTAATAATCACTTAAAATCTATCTTTCTGTGGTTAATAAATCTGTTATATATTTTATCTAAAGCAGTGTGTTTTGGTTGAAGGGCTTGGGATGGGAGGAGCAGACTGGGTAATGAACTTACACTGGTCAGGCTTCTGACCAGGGTCAGATGGTACAGTGCTGCATGTAAAACTGGGGAGTTGGGAGGAACTGGCTGGAGCCTCTTTATTGTTGGTTCATGGGTGTCTGGCAAAGCATTCATGTAACTCAGTTGGGTGTGTCCCTGCCTGTGGATGTCTGTGTAAGTGCGGTAGTTCTGTAGCTACCCAACAGCATCACAGAATGAGAGAGGTATCCCAGGTTGGTGGGACAGAGGGCTCAGTGGTCCACAGTCCAGAATCCACCCCAGGGACCCCATCACACACATCCACCGCTCCATCCCCCTGAACACAGGAACTGGTTTCAGACAGGCACATTATGGAAAAACTGACTAAATGGGAGGAGCTCACATGATACTATGCCTTCTGGGAAGGCTCTGGATTGTGACGAGGAAGGCCGGAGGCAGGGCCATCCTTACCCATACGCAAAGTACGCAGCTGCGTAGGGCACCATGGCCCCCGCCCCTTCCCCATGGCCCCCGCCCCTGATCCTCCCCAGCCCCGCCTCTTCCTGCCCCTGCTCTGCCCCAACTCCGCCCCCCACTCCACCCCTTCCCCAAAGCCCTCACCCTGCTCCACCCCCACCCCTTCCCGCACCTGCTCCGCCCCAGCCCCACCTCTTCCTGCCCGAGGACTGCAGCAGGACTGGGCCTGCACTCACCGGTGGTGGGAAGTGCAGCGACCCGGCCCTAGCCGCGCCTCCGGTGAGTGATGGGGTTCGGTTCCCTCCTGCTGTCCAAGCCAGCCCCGCACCCCCGTGGAGGCCTGGGGCCCCACACTCCCCTCACGGCGGGGGGAGGGGTTTGCGTAGGGCCCCAGAATAGCTAGGGACAGCCCTCGCTGGGGGGCTGAGAAACTTGCCTTGCTCTCCTCTTTTGAACCAATATAAAATTAACCAGAATCAAAGTACCTAACCCCTAATGCGCGTGAATACACAGTCACTGTCGAAAGACGGGATCCTGGGCTAAATGGACCTTTGCTCTGACCCAGTATGGCCATTCTTATATTCTTATGTTCTAACCTTCCCCGGCCAGAACTAATACTTACAAATCTTCAAAGCACTTTATAAGCATTAGCTGATAGACCCTCACAACATTGCAGTGAGGCTGGCAAGTATTAATATCCCCATTTTACAGATGGGGAAACTGAAGCTGCATGGTTAAGTGACTTTCCCAAAGTCACAAAAGGAGTCAGCATCATAAGAGGCGTTCCTGGCTCCTTGCTCTGTGCTTCAGCCCATACGCCTTCTTTCACTGCCCACAGCGCCCGATAACTTCATCTGGAGTTGTGGGTGTTTTCTGTACCTCTGAAAAAAGGCCCTTATTACCCAGCCCAGGTCTCAGCCGGTATTTATAGAACAGAAACACAACAAGAGCTGTCCCTTTATAAGGGAGTTGCTAAATACCAAGCAACACTTTGTGCCAGTGTGGCTTAAAGAGAGTGAGGCTCTGCTGTTAAGGACCTGTAGCGGGGTAATCACCCCACTCCGGCCCTGAAGGGGTTACAAGCAGCCCTGGAGAGGGCTGTGGCTGGGAAAGGATGATTGGAGAAACAGCCACAGCTGGCCCTTATAAGAGGGCCGTGGGCCGGGAGCTGAGGAGTCTCTCTCTAGCAGTAGAGAGAGAAGTACCTAGTTGCCTGGGATCCAGGTACCTGAAGTAGTGCAGTGCTGGGGACTAGGGCAAAGGGAGCTGGGGAGCTCCAGCCTGGAAAACCCCCAGGCTGCAGGTCTTGTTTAAGGCCAAAAGGTACTGAAGCTGCAGAGGGGTAGCCTGGAGATAGGCAAAGGCAGCAGGTCCAATGATGAGTGGCCATTACAGACTGCAGTCTGCCCCAGTGAGCGGGGGCTAAATGATGACTAGCAGTAGCCACTGAGGTGAGGTGGACTTAGGGGGTTGGGGGTTCCCTGGGGAGGGGAGACCCAAAGAGTGGGGGTACTGCCAGGGGGCAGCACCCCAAGGTAAAAGGGCACCGGGGTCCAGGAGGGACACGGGGGCCCTAAGGCAGGCGAGACACTGGTCTGCAGAGGGTGCTCCGTGCTGGGAAAAGAGCTAATTCCCAAGATGACCAGCAGGAGGCGCCACACCAGTGAGTTCGCTTCGATACAGTACCCTTCTGCTGTTTTCCTATTGACTGTACAGCATACGCCTGTCTGTACCACGCACCTAATAGTGGCTGGATCAAGTTGGGGTGTAACTGGATGGTGACAAGGCTGTGAGATTTGTGCCATTTAACACTAGACAAATTGAGACTGGAAATAAGGTGTGAATTAACAGTGAGAGTAATTAATCACGGGAACAATTTACCAAGGGCGGTGGTGGAGTCGCCGTCACTCACAATTTTAAAATCAAGACTGGATGTTTTTGTAAAAGAATATGATCTAGGCATTATTTTGGGGCCGTTCTATGTCCTGTGTTATACAGGAGGTCAGACTACATGATCACAATGGTCCATTTTGGCTTTAGAATCTATTTATTTTAGAAGACCTTCAATCTTAAAAGCTCACTCTTGTAATGATTATTGTTTTCTTTCTGATATTTACAGGGCAGGGATTTGTAACCTGTTAATATTTCCTAAATAGTATTTAAAAATTTACCTTATTTTCTATTTGACTTTTGCTAATTTCAGCTTCCAGGGATTAGATTTTTGTCTGCTTCACTGGAGAATCCTCTGGTATCAGACATCTTTCCCTGTGTAGGAACTCCAATTTGGGATTTTAGTTTGCGCTCCTCATGAAAATAACCCAAAGTTTAGATCTCAACTCCCACAAGGTCTGGTGGCAAAGGGTTCAGATTTAGTCCTGTTGCTTGGGCCCATCTCAAATATTTGGCATTTTTTTCAGGTGTCTGATATCCCAAAACTCTCAACAGCTGATTCCGTCCATTGTTCTGGGAGAGGTGTGTTTCTTATTTCATTTAAGTATGTGTCCTATGTAGCGTCTTCACTTCCCGGTTTTCATTATTGTTCAGTTAACAGCAATTAGTACTTATAACAGCAGTTTACATTCCCAAGGCACTGTATACACATTAATTGTTGTTCTATTTCGTTTGTGTAATATCAGAGAGGGCATCTAGTGGCTTTAGCACAGGAATGGATGCCAAGGGTTTTAATTCCAGGGCTGACACCAACTCCTTCTGTGCCCTTGGCCAAGTAACTTTGTCTCTATCTATGCCTCAGTTTCCCCATCGATAATATAGAGACAATAATACTTCCCCACATCACAGTAATACAATGAGGATTAATTAACGTCTACATCTGTAAAGGGCCATATACATACTAAATATTATGTTTTTTAAAAATTTCCAAGTGAATTTAAAAGACAAGTGTCTACATTTAGTCACTACACTAAATACAGGGAACGGGAATTATCATGCATCTCAAGGATGGAAAACATCAGGGAACAAAAACAGCATTCCAAAGAGTGGATCACGAGCCAAAGCAGTTTGTCACAGCCAGCCACAACCTGGTTACATTCTTCCCATGCTTCCATTTTTCTCAGTACGTTTTCCTCCAACTAGTGCTTCCATCACTGTCGTGTTCAAAGCAGAGGTTCACTGCGTGTGACGCAGCAGTCACCGACCTTCTCGGGGCTCGCCGCTCAGCAAGCCCTGCCTCTCCCCCAGCTGCAGGAGCCGGGCCTCCAAACAGAAGAGCTGCATCAGCCAACACTGTGCCAGCCCTTTTTCCGTGAAGACGCCCTCTTGGGCTGTGAAAGGTCAGCTCCCCTGTAAAGCTAATGGGGGCTGAAGTGATTAGAACGTGCGATCACTCAGAGAATCCCTGAGCATGTATTATTAACGGCCTCCTTTGGAAAAGAGAGGCAGGCAGCGGAGAGGGGGTGGTCCTAGGGGACATGCTGAGCAAGCCAGCCTGGTAGTATGATGAATGGGGGTCTCTTTCAAATCACACAGTTAAATACACTCTCCTTCTGGGGCTGGGTATGGGAGGGGGGTGGGTAGGAGAGGCAGAGACATCACAGAATTTGCCATCCATACATCTAAGCAATAGGTCCTTTGCCTTTTCAAGCCAGGCCGGACAATACACTGAAGGGAGCCTTGGCCCCTGAGGCTCCCATGAGCTAACAGACCTTTTCCCTAATTGCTAGGATGTGTCAGACAAGGGAAGGCTCCATTTCCCTGAGGGAGGAGGCAGGGTGGTAATGGGGCCCCACAAGCTGTGAATGTTATACTAGAGGGCTTCTCTTCTAGCTTTGCTGTGATCAGTGATTTCCCTACACCCCCCCTGAATTTTCCCAACACCCCCCCCAGTTTTGTGAACTAGTTACATGTAGTGTTGCCACTTTAGTGATTGTTTGGGAATTTGAATTGAAATTGAAACATTAATACACACTTTAAAAGCATATAAAATGTATGATAAAACATAGACTAGCTTCCTTATACAGCTTTTGATTTTTGTGACTGTCAGTGCATTCATTTCGGTGATGTTGGCCAACCTAATAATTTCAAATGATGATTTGTAAGCAAAGTCTAAATGAGCTCTCCCTGACAGCTAGTGATGAGCTGGGGGGAAAGGCTTCAGGACCAGATTGTATTTACATTCACACCTAATCTACCTAGGTATCCAGCAAACAGAGCTGTGTTGCCCCAGTGATGGATTTTGGCTGGGGTTCGGTTACAAATCACTTGAATGCGGGGGGGGGGGGGGGGGGAATGAAATGTTGTTTTTATTGTATGAGTAAAGGGCAATAGAACTGTCCTTAGCCTGTGCTGATTGAGGGCATCAAGAGAGAGGGTGGGGACAGGTGTTTTGCTTTATGGTCTGCCTGAGTCACAAGTACTATTTGACCTGCGCCTCTCCACTGTTTAAAGACAGAGCTGATTAGGCTTCATAGAAAGTCTTTTGGTTTGTTAAGTGACCACTAGAGCTGAAATCTCTGATAATCAGGTCTTAGTGCTTAGACCTGCTGTGGGACAGTGTTTCTGTGGAAGAGATGCCCCAGTCTGCACTAGCACCGAGGTTCCTCCCACCCTGAAGAGCTGAAATCACTGAGAGTCGGGTGGAACCGCGAGAGACCGACTCACAGAGGTCACAGTGGCAGGTGGCAGCAGAAGATGACAGTGTAGGGCTATTGGGGCAGAGCAATAGAGTGAATGGTGGCATGACAAACAACAGCGACCAGAGCATTGGATTTAGGGTGACCAGATGTCCCGATTTTATAGGGACAGTCCCAATTTTTGGGTCTTTTTCTTATATAGGCTCCTATTACTCCCCACCCCCGTACCGATTTTTCACACTTGCTTTCTGGTCACCTTAATTGGACTATGCTTTAGTGAGCTTTCTCCAGAAGCTATATTTGTGACTGGGAAACTTATATAAATATATGTTTCCTAGTAGGCCAAGATTTTAAAAATGCATTATTTGCCAAGATCATTATCTCACATCATCGCTATCTCAAGAGGTCATTATCTTGGGGAGTTTCTGTACTAAACTTCTTTATTATTATAATTATTTTTTATGTAAGAATGGCTATATTGGGTCAGATCAATGGTCCATCTATCCCAGTATCCTGTCTTCCGACAGTGACTGTTCCAGGTGCTTCAGAGGGAATGAACAGAACAGGGAATCATAGATTGATCCATCCACTCCCAGCTTCTGGCGAACAGAGGCTAGGAACATTCAGATCATGATGTGGTATCCCTGCCCATCCTGGCTAATCTTCCATGAACTTACCTAGTTCTTTTTTGAACCCTGTTATAATTTTGGCCTTCACAACATCCCTGGCAAAAAGTTCCATGGGTGACTGTGCGTTGTGTGAAGAAATACTTCCTTTAAAACTTGATGCAATAGCAATTTTTGTTTTAAACTTACTGCCTATTAATTTCATTGGGTGATTCCTGGTTCTTGTGTTAAGTGAAGGGATAAATAACACTTCCTTATTCATTTTCTCCTCACCTCCTCACCAATCAAGATTTTATAAGACTATCATATCCACTCTTAGTCGTCTCTTTTCCAAGCTAAAAAGGCCCAGTCTTCTCTCCTCATATGGAATCTGCTCCATACCCCTAATCATTTTTGTTGCCCTTCTCTGTACCTTTTTCAATTCCAATATATCTTTTTTGAGATGATGTGACCAGAACGACACGCAGTATTTAAGATGTGGGCATGTCATGGATTTATATAGTAAAAGTGGAGGAGCTTGGTTTGCCAGACTGATCAGCTAAGCCAATTCTGACAACCTATATGAAAAGGCTGCAAAACACCATGCTTCTGGACTGCATCAATATGCAGAAAGTCTTATAAGCCAGTCACTGTCAAAGCCAATTTTAGAAGAACTTAATGAGGCTGTTAAGAATGCTGGAGACGCAACTCAGTTTATGTGAACCAACACTGCTATTGCATCACACTTTCTATTTAAGCAAGAGATACCACACACTACAAACTAGAGGCCTATGTTATGTGCATTGTCACTTGTTAATCCTGAAGTTGGACATTGGTTCCGAACAAGACTGGCAAATGCTCACTATCTTTCTGCAAAAAACTCAGCTGACTCTCTTGAAACATGTGGTGCAACAGTGAAAGACTCAGGAGTTGAAAAAGTGAAGAATTCTCTCACTATATTAAAAATCCATGTGCATACATGGCCGACAAATGCACCAGTGCAAATAGGCATCAAGTATTAAGTCATTACGTATGTTATCATGATGTCCATGGTAGGCCAGTAGATGCATTCTAGATGTTCAGGTTATAGAAGACACATCAGCTGCATCTGTGACATCTTAGAAGAGTGAAATGCTTGTAAATTGAACACCAAGCAGATGGCTACTTGTGCATTTGATGGAGGTACAAACTTCTCTGGAAGACATAGTGGAGTACAAGCTTTGCTCAGAGAAAAGTGTAACCCTAATCTTTCCTATACACACTGTAGAGGCCATCTACTCCAGCTAGCACTAGTACAAGCTGCAGAATCTTCAAAAGACATTAAAAAGCCATACATTTAATGGCTTTTTATACTCTTTTTTCAGCAAGAGTCCAAAGGACTGAACATTTTGGAAGCAAATAGAAGATACACTGGGATTGAAGTTCAAATGAGTCCAACCTGGGAAAACTTGCTGGCTTTCTCATGAGTGATTCTTGGCAGTTGTCTTAAAATTACTGCAACCGTTATTACTGGCTTTAGAAAGTATCCACCAAGATAGGACAGATCTAAGTAGTGAGGCTGGTGGACTACTTTTGTTACTAAGTTCAGAGAAGACTATCGCCATTCTCTCTCTTGTAAATCTACTGTTGAAACCACTTGGGTCATTAAACAATGTAATCCAGGCATCTGCTATAACAGTAGTAGATCTTTGTTCAGAAATAGAAGCTATCCTTGGATCAATCAGAGATATCCATTGAAAATGTACTGGAAGAAGCAAAGACTTCAGTCCAGAAGCTGACTAATGAAGGTACTTATATTGACTCCATAAGTGAAGAGGACAAGAAGTGTTTGTTAAGCCACCTGAAAAAGTACAAAGACTTGATTCTTACAAATCTACAATAGAGATTTTGGGATTCTATTCAACCTCCACGTAGCTTTTACAGATGCCTGTCTTATAAAACACCTACAGTTGAGTGGAGTGAGGCACTACTAGCAATGGGGCTGCCATGTGCTCACGGCAGAATAGAGAATTTTGAACACAGCGTGGAATATCACACGATGAACGAATTAAGATTTAACTTCAACTTCTTTATCATTACTAATGGGTCGACCCAATCTTTGTTCTATGTT
This sequence comes from Macrochelys suwanniensis, assembly GCA_033296515.1. Taxonomy (NCBI): domain Eukaryota; kingdom Metazoa; phylum Chordata; order Testudines; family Chelydridae; genus Macrochelys; species Macrochelys suwanniensis. The sequence continues at coordinate 15,300,549 of CM065775.1, forward strand.
TCCTGGGATGAAAGTAAGAATTCATCTCTTGCTAATCCCAGTCAAAACAGCCACATTTGAACATATTTTTTCCTCATTGAATAGAATTTTGTGTTCTGAAAGAAGTCGCCTTCTGCCTGATCATGGGCATATCATGAAGGACTGGAAGTAATGGACACACAAGAAGACACCAAAGAGTGCAAAATTACAACAAGAAAGCAAGACTGATGTAGATGTACTGCTTCATAGTAGGCTTGAGTAGCCAGCTTTAATTTTTGTGATGGTTTTAAAACATGAGTTAAATCTAATAATAGTTTTTACTATGGTGCCATACAGCCCACCTTCACCCTCAGTCTCACCCCCCATCGGCCCTGACACCCCCCTGTAAATTCGAACACCCCCCCTAATTTCAATTCCTGGGGAAACTACTGGCTGTGATGCTGTTGCCTGCTGCAATTCCTTCCTCGCATCGGAGGATTCCTTGCAGTGGCGTGTATGGTAGTGAGCAATCCTCCGCTAGCATGTGTACAAACAATGGAAAAGCCTCCAGAAAGCAACTAGAACCAAAATTCCCTAGTGCTGTTGTTTTCATACCCCAATCTTAAAGAAATTTGAGGCAGCCTGCCCTCGGGGGGCACTGCTAGAATTCTGAGGGCCCTGCCCCCCATTTATTATTTAGATTACATTAGCAGCTACAGGCCACAACTGGAAATGGGGTCCCTTTGAGGGCATAAGAATGCCCATGCTGGGTCAGACCATAGTTCTAGCTAGCCCAGTATCCTGTTATTCGACTAGCTGGTGCCAGATACTTCAATACTTGTTAGTTTAAAGCCTGCTGCCTATTAATTTCATCGGATGAGCCCTGGTTCTTGTGTGATGTGAAGGGTAGTAACACTCCCGTATTTACTTTCTCGACACTGCTCATGATTTTGTAAAGGTCCATCATATCCCCCCTTTGCCATCTCTTTTCTAAGCTGAGCAGTCCCCGTCTTTTTAATTTCGCCTCAAATAGAAGCTCTTCCATATTTCTAATCATTTTTGTTGCTCTTCTCTCTGCTTTTTCCAATGCTGATATATCTTTTTTTCAGATGGGGCGATTTGAACTGCACACAGGATTTATGGGCATACCATGGATTTATAAAGTAGCATTATGATATTTTATGTCTTATTATCTAGCCCTATTCTAATGGTTCCTAACATTGTTAGCTGTTTTGACTGCCATTGCACATTGAGCGGATGTTTTCAGAGAACTATCCAGGATGACTCTAAGATCTCTTTCTTGAGTGGTAACAGCTAATTTAGACCCCATCATTTTGAAGATATAGTTAGGATTATGTTTTCCAATGCGCATTATTTTGGGCAGCGAGATAGAATTTCATCTGTCACCCACTTTTGTGAGATCCCTTTGTAAGAACAGGTCTACATTTAAAACACTCGTTTAAGTGAAGATGCTCCTACACCAATGGGAGAGAGCTTGCCTGCTGACATAGCACTGTCTACTGTGGGGATTAGGTCAGTATAAATTCGTCGCTCAGGGGTGTGGATTTTTCACGCCCCCTGAGTGATGTAGCAATACTGATAGAAGTCTGTAGCGTAGACCAGACCTAACTCTCTGCAGGCGGCTTTGGCCTTAACTATCTCAAATAATTTTATATCGTGGGCAAATTTTGCCACCTCACTGTTCACTCCCATTTCCAAATCATTTATGAATATGTGGAACAGCACAGGCCCCAGTACAACTCCTTGGGGGATCCCAGTAGTTACCTCTCTCCATTGTGAAAACTGGCCGTTTATTCCTATGCTTTGTTTCCTATTTTTTAACCAGTTACTGATCCATGACAGAACCTTCCCTTTTACCCCATAACTGCTTATTTTGCTTAGGAGCCTTTGGTGAGGGACCTTGCCAAAGACATTCTGAAAATCCAAGTACACTCTATCCACCAGATCACCCGTGTCCACATACTTGTTGACCCACCCCCTCAAAGAATTCTAGTAGATTGGGAAGGTATGGTTTCCCTTTACAAAAGCCCCATTGATTCTTCCCCAACATATTGTGTTCATCTAGGTGTCTGAAACTATAGTAAAGAACAGAATTATCAACCAATTTGCCTGGTACTGAAGGTTATTCAGCCTTTTACCTCAAGTTCACTAGTGTATGTCCATTAGTTACCATGGCATTCTTGCCTGAGCTTACAAAAGCCTGAGCTTACAAAAGCTCAATGGCATTTGCCTGCCTGACTATGTGTAGGGAACCTGATAACTTTTGAACATTCTCTCCGATCAATTCCAGAATTTCAGGGAATGTTCCAGGCATTAGTGATCAGAACGCTATTGACAAATGGGGCCCTTTAGCATAGCCCCCGCACTTCGGCAATTATTTATAGATCAAAGGGCTGGTTGATGGCATCCATTAATGCCTTTGTGCATAACAATACCCCAGCTCATCTCTGCTTATCCTCCCAATAGCTTACCATGTTGATGCACTGAGTGACTTCTTTCCCAGACAGAGAAAAAGAATAATGGAGGAAGGGTGCCCACAGAGCCCCTGGCAAGGAGAGTGTGGATAATTGCAGAGAGTCTCTGAAAAACTGAGGGACAGGAGAGTGGGACATGGGGACCTTGGGGGAGGGGGCAATGGAGGGATGCAAGGAGCCCTAGGTGTGTGCAATGAGCCTGGCCGACAGAAACAAGAAAGCATGCAACCCCTCCCCCGCAAATCTAATTGGCTATCACAGTAACAATGTTCCTATAATGATGATACCTGCGCAGCACCCATTCAGGCAGATGGGAATTAGCTCCATTTTACAGATGGATAAACTGAGGCACCGGGAAGTTAAGTGACTTGTCAACAGTCTCACGGGACTTCTTTGCCACAGCCAGTAATAACATCCAGATCTCTACCCTAACCGCAAGACCATCCTTCTACCACTAGCCCTGTGCACCAGCACCGGAAGGGGCGGGGGGGATGAGACATTTGTCCACATCTTTCCTGAAATGTGGCTCCCAAAACTGGACACAACTCCAGCTGAGGCCTAATCAAAACAGAGTAGAGCGGAAAAATTACTTCTTGTGTCTTGCTTACAACGCTCCTGTTAATATATCCCAGAATGATGTTTGCTTTTTTGCAACAGTGTTACACTCTTAACTCATATTTAGCTTGTGATCCACTATGACTCCAGATCCCTTTCCACAGTACTCCTTCCTAGGCAGCCATTTCCCATCTTGTATGTGTGCAACTGATTGTTCCTTCCTAAGTGGAGTACTTTGCATTTGTCCTGATTGAATTACTTCAGCTCATTTCTCCAGTTTGTCCAGATCATATTGAATTTTAATCCTGTCCTCCAAAGCACTTGCAACTCCTCCCACCTTGGTATTGTCTGCAGACTTTATAAGTGTTCTCTCTATGCCATTATCTAAATCACTGATGAAGATATTGAACAGAACCAGACCCAGAACTGATCCCTGCGGGACCCCACTTGATACGCCTATTGATTTCCAGCTTCAGCTTTAAAGAGAGGGAATCAAAGAGCTAACAGACCAGTGCTTTATAAACCACCCCAGCCACTGTGAACCACCAACTCATTTATTACAGCTAGATGAGTCAATAGCTGTCTGCCTCCTGTATGAAATAACTAACCGGCTCAGAGCCCCATTAAGCTATATGTGGAGAAGCAGGACTTGGCCCGTCTTGCAGTCCTCTCAAAGTATACTTTAACTCTGATCAATAAACATGTGACTGCAGTTCCCTCTCCAAGAGCTCCATGACTATTGAGTAGCTATCATCAAATGCCTTCTGCTCTTAATAGGGGTTCAGACAGGGGCAGCTCTATGATTTTTGCCGCCCCAAGCATGGCAGCCGGGCAGCTTTCGTTGGCAGTCAGGCGGCCGGCGGTAGCAGTCAGGCAGATTCGGCAGTGTTTCTGCGGGTGATCCGCCGGCCCTGTTCCATCGGCGTGCCCGCCGCCAAATTGCCACCGAAGCCGTGGGACCGGCGGACCTCCCGCAGAAACGCCACCGAAGGCAGCCTGACTACTGCCGCCCTCACAGCGACCGGCAAGCCTCCCCCCGCGGCTTGCTGCCCCAGGCATGCGCTTGCTGCGCTGGAGCCGCCCCTGGGTTCAGAGAAGGACAGGCAAATTCCGTGCCAGGAAAGTGTCGTTTTCAATCCCTTCTCATATGCTGACACTGGACAGGAGCAGCCCGGCTGGGAGTAATGCTAGGGATGGGCCAACTGATTTTGACGGGAGAGATGACTGGAAACCACAAGCTTTTTGATGTGACTCCCCCTTGTGCCCCTTTTATTTGAACATGGTGCCTCCTGGGTTGTGTTCACACCGATGCTTGGGAATTGGCTGCTCTTCATAGAGATATCTATTAGCCACACGTGACCAAGATGACGGCATTTGCTATTCACCTTCTCTGCTTTTCCTGCTTTAAAAGGTTTCACTCTGCCACTGAGGGGGAAGAAGCAAAAACCCTGTGATTTCACTGACCTGTCACCCGCTGTGTGTAGTGAACAGCAAATAGCAGAAGTGAGGGGGGTTTAATTTGCACAATTACAATTGGTGAATATTCAAGTCTGTTCATGATCAGTTCAGAAGCAGAAAATGTGTTTGTATTGTATTGGTTGGGTGTCCTTTGAAACACAGGCTCAGGGAAGGGGAATAGAAGCAAAGTGCTCTTTTGGCAGGGGATCTGGCACCAGATCTAGGAGAGGCCAGCACCAGTGTATGAAGGATCTGCTGCATTAGCGTTTGCTGAATTTTGCTTCATTCCTTCCAATACCTTTGATGTTGTGTATTTCTCAAGGAATAATTCCATTAGTTCTAATTAGCACTTTACAAACACCAACTAATCCTCACAACAACTTTCTATGAAGCAGGTAAATAAAGCAGGGGTCGGCAACCTTTCAGAAGTGGTGTGCCGAGTCTTCATTTATTCACTCTCATTTAAGGTTTTGCATGCCAGTAATACATTTTAACATTTTTAGAAGGTCTCTTTCTACAAATCTATAATATATAACTAAACTATTTTTGTATGTAAAGTAAATAAGGTTTAAAAAAATTTTAAGAAGCTTCATTTAAAATTAAATTAAAGTGCAGAGTCCCCTGGACCGGTGGCCAGGACCTGGGCAGTGTGAGTGCCACTGAAAATCACCTCGCGTGCCGCCTTTGGCACCCGTGCCATAGGTTGCCTACCCCTGAAATAAAGAGAGATCCCAGCGCAGCTTTGCATTCCACAAAACTGAAGAGGAAAGATTAAATATTTTGCCCAAGGTCACAAGGCGAGTCGGGATAGAATTCAGGTGTTTCTGGCTACCAGGCCTTAGACTTTGCTCCAAACTCAAAGTGAATCTGAACAACACATTTCTGAGTTCTGAAAAAAAGTTCAATTAAATTGGTGGGGGAGGGGGAACCCATGAAAATACATTTTGCGCTGGTTCTGGCTGGGACGGAAACCAGAAATGCTAAGATGCCAAGAGAGGGAGGCAGTTCTTGTGGCACTTTTAGTGTTGCTAGAAGTACTGTAACTCTTACAAGTAAGTCTGAGTTCTTTCAAGATTCCCAGCAACTTGTTGCAGACCTGAAGGGCTTGGGTCAGATAACGATCTGAATAAGAATCCAACTTTATCTTGTCAGAGCCAGGATTAGAACTCAGGAATTCCTGGCCCCAGTCCTTTGCTCAGACAGAAATAAATTTTAGGAACAATTGGGATGTGAAGAGGGCAGTGGGTTGGAGAACAGGTTTAGGGAGGGCAGTGTTGCCATAGCTGGTGGTTTTTTCCTTAAATCCCCATATCCTAGAGTCACGTGAGAATCTCTGCCTTCATTTTTTAATAAAAGAAACCTTCTAGCCCTCTTGGTTGTAAAGAAAAGCTTGAGAACCTGCCCTGAGTGCACCCTAAAGGTTCTTAAACAAGAAAGCAAATAAAAAGAAACTCGTATTTTTATTTTTAAAAATCTCTCATGATTCTTTAGGGCAACATCATGATTTGGAGAGCGGGTCTGACTCACGCTTGTTGTTGGCAACACTGTGGGCAGAGTAGGCAGCCTGGAAAGCATGCAAGTAGGAGAAATGGGCATCAGGTTTGCGTTGCAAGGAGAGTAGAGGGGGGAAGGAAACAGTGAAGGTCAGAAAACATATACAAATCACGAGACATGCAGTAACATGAGAAAACTCTTACCTGATCCAGGATTAGGCAGAGCCAGAGCTGGAGCCTGGAATATTATCTCTTCCCACACACACACTCAGACACAGGTGGCAGCCATCTCTCAGATCCTCACACACTCTCCTTGCAGGCATTTGAAAGCAAACAGCAGCTGTTTCTAGACTGCCATTGTGATGTCACTCTGTTCTTCTGATGCCGTTACCACATTCTGCCTGTTGCTGTGACATCACGGTTGCAAAACCCTAATCGGAGCCACCATCTTGAAATTAACCTTAAACTATTGCAGGAAAAATACCCACCTTTAGAAATAAATGGTGTGTACTTTAAAGGTGCCCCCCCCTTTTTTTAAACCCAGTTTTGCAGAAGAAAATCCCATCGTTTTTAAATACAACTTTGGCAGAAAAGTCTTCTGCTGAGAAATCAGCCTCACTGGAATCGAATGAACATCCAGTGAGATTTATTTTTAAATATAGTTGTCACGGAGTGTGGGGGAGTCCGGCCCTGCACCCCTCTTCCCCGGATTCACTGGGAGTCTCAGCCAGCCAGTAGAACAGAAGGTTTATTAGAGATGCCAGGAACACTGTCCAACCAGAGCTTGTCAGTACATCCAGGACCCCTCAGTCGGGCCCTTCCGGGGGGCAGGGAGCTTAGACCCCAGCTCGGGGCTCCCTGCATTTCACCCCACAGCTCCAAACGGAGGCAGGGAGGCCAGACCCTGTCTGCCTCTCTCCCCTCCTCTCCAGCCAGTTCCAAACTGAAACTCTCCAGCCCCTCCTCCCCCTTTGTCTCCTTCCCGGGCCAGGAGGTCACCTGATCCCTTTGTTCCAACACCTTCATCTCTCACCTTTGCAGGGGAGGGGCCGGGGCCATCTGTTGCCAGGAGACAGGGCCATTCTCTGTGTCCAGGCCTCTGCCCACCCCTGCCTTCTAGGGCTTTGTAACAATCATGCACCGTTGTCCCACCACCTAGATACTCAAGCACTGCATAGGGGAAACCGAGGCACCCACACAGTACTCAGGGAAACCTTAACAACAGTCCTAGTTCGTCACATCTCTCCCCCCTTCGAGACCGAACTGAGCGGGGTCACTTTAGCCAGTGACCTGGGGAAGTTCGAACCTGGTCACACCAGGCCGGTCCAGTTCCACGTGCTCCCTTAGGTCGGGTGTGCTTGATGGCACCCGCAGGCCGCATGTGGGAAGGTTTATGCGGCCTGTGCCCTTTTTCCATCCCAAAACCCCTGGGATTCAAGCTGAGATCAGGTCTTTTCCCAGCGCTCCAGTCTGGAGGGCTGTAATTCGGGCTCTCTTGGTTAAGAGCCTCCCTCTTGATCTGGTCCCCTCTCTGACCACGAGTCTGTGTCACCAGCCGCTCGGCATCGGCCCCTTTTCCTGGATGCAGCCACGTCGGGGCGAGGTGGTGACTATAGACCGTAAAGCGCCACCCAAATAGATCCGGCTGCTGCTTCTTAAGGGCCTGCCCCATGGCCAGGCATTCCCTCTCTATGGCCTGACTGTTCTGCCTCCAGGGCAGCAGCTCCTTGCTCAGATACCCGATGGGGTGTCTCCCCCGCTTCGCATAGGCCTGCATCAGCACCACGCCCAGCCCTGTGTCTGAGGCTTCGGTGAACACTGTATAGGGCTTGGCCCGGTCTGGGTTTACTCGATCTATTGGGCCCTGGATTAGAGCCTCCTTCAGTGCACAGAGAGCCCTCTGGCCCTGCTCGGTCCAGACTGCCTCGTCTGGCTTCCCCTTCTTACCTAGCTCTGTGATGGGGGCAGCTAGGGAGCTAAAGGGGGGTACAAACCTCTGGTAGTACCCCGCCATCCCACTAAAGGCCTGGACCTGTTCCTTGGTCTGGGGAACAGGCTAATCTCTGATCGCCTCCACCTTGGCCAGCCCTGGGCTGTTGAATGACTGGTTCACCTCTAAAGCCAGCCTGTCCTTGGCCTCTCTCTCCAGGTTCTGGGCTCTTTTCCCAGTTACTCTGAATGGGGGACACCTGATGGGAGGATGGGCTCCCATCTCAGGGGAGAGATCCACCAGGGGTTCTTCCCCCTTCTCCTCCCAATCGTCCCTTACCAGTTCTAGGGGTCCCCTTACTCTCCTCCCATACCACAGCTTGAAAGGGAAGCCCCCTGGTGATTCCTGGGGCACTTCCCTGTGCCATCGGTGGGGCAGGTACTTGTCCCAGTCCTGTGGATGCTGATTTATACAAGTCCTCAGCATCAGCCTCACGGTCCCTTGAACTCTCTCCACCAGCCCCTTGGACTGAGGGTGATATGCAGAGGCCCAGGTGGGCCAGACCCCACCTTTCTCCCACATGCCCCGGAGCCGGGCTGAGATGGCCTCGGATCCCTGGTCTGTAAAGACCTCGCTGGGGACCCCCATTCTGCTGAAGATGGTCAGCAGCGCGTCTGCCCCGGTGGAGGACAGAGCCACCACCTCTGGGTAGCGGGTGGCGAAATCCATCACCACCAGGATGCATTTCTTCCCTGAGCAGGTTGCCCTGTTGAGGGGGCCCACCCTATTCATAGCCACCTTCTGGAAAGGTTCCTCTCTGATGGGCAGGGACCTCCAGGGATCTTCTCCCTTACCCCGGGCCAGGTACAATAGCCGGTGATGATACTTCTGGGGCCCCACTGGCTGCCTCATGATTCCCCACAATTCTACTTCCCCTTGGGGAGCCCATTCCCGGCACAGGGATTCCTTCTCCCACAGGGATCTGTCTCTGCAGTCTTCCCCAAGGGGGTTTGCAGCGCTGTGGCCAGCAAGTTCCCTTAGCTTCTCCAAGGCGGGATCCCTCTGCAGCTCACTGGCCAGGCCTGGGGTCACCGCCCCACTGAGCCCTGTCCCTGGTGGCTCCCTCCCTGCCGTGGAATCACTTCCCGGCCGCACCTCTGGACCAGGCCAGCCTGGTTGGCAGCCGTCCTGCCCTGCCTGTGTGTCCCCCCACTCAGCTGGGGTCTCCGCTCCCCCCGTGCTCAGCGCTGCCCTGGCTGTCCCTGTGGGGCCAGGCAGCAAGCTCGCTGCTTTGCTCTCTGCATCAGACTTTGCCTGAGCCACCTCTCCATTGTGCAGGGGGGTGGGGAGCATCTCTCTGTCCCACCCCGCCCTAGGGGTCTGGTTACAGGCAGGCAGGTAACCGGGGCCTGGCAGCTCCTCCCCCCTGCCAGCCAGGTCATTTGCATTTTCACTGACCATTTCCCTCTTAGCCAATTGGTTCCCTGAGTTCAAATTCAAATCCTCGGCCGTTACAGGGCCAGGGCCTGGATCCTGTCCCAAAGATACACAGTCACCCCCCAACAGCACCTCACTGCTGATATCCTGGAGAACCCCAACAACCAGCCAGCCCGACCCCTCCTGGGTCTGCACAGGGATCTGGGCCATAGGCAGGGCGAATGGGTCCGTCCCTGGGACCCTCACCCAGGTCACACAGCCCCTCAGCATCTGGTGGGGGTGCACCACCCAGGGCCTGACCACAGTTCTCTCTGTCCCGGGATCTCGCCACCCCAAGAATGTCTCTCCATTGACCATCACCTTCCGATCCCACTGGGGATCCGCAGGGCTTGAGTCCAGGGCCAGGAGTGGAAATCCGTCCACCATCCCACCCATCTGGCTGACGGAGTTTATGGCCTTGGGACCCAGCAAGGGGGTTAGATCCCGGGGCTTTTCCGCAGGGTCTCCCTGGTTCCAATCACCAGCCTGCTCAAAGGCAGTGAGGTGGGCCTCCACATCCCCACCCTCCTTAACCAGGGGCAGCAATTTAGGATCGAGGTTCCCTGCGGAGCTGGCACCCCAGGATCTATCCCCACTTACCCCTGGCCAGTCCCCTATGCCTCTCCGTTCCACCACCGCCAGTTTATGCTGCTGCTTCTCCTGTAGCCCTTTCTCGGGCTCTCGCTGTCTCTCGCAGTCCTCTTGCTCTCTCGGACTCAGCTCCAGTCCCATTCATCTCCGATCCCCTGCTGGGGAACCCGATCGTGAAGACCCCCGTCTGGTTGGGGACCAGACTCTTGGGAATGCCAGGCTACCTCTCCAGCTGCTCCCAGATCCTGCTGTAGCCCCATCGGGGTCAGGAATCTGCTCCTTAGAATGGTCATCCTCCTCCAGCTGCACAATTAGCTGGGCTTTAGTGAGCTTCCCAATGCGTATCCCTCTCTTTTTGCACAGGGTTACAATGCTTCTTTTAAGGAGAAAGCGATATGCCATCACTTCACTGCTCCCAAGTTGCTGTGGATTCGCAGGCCTGTGTGCTCTTAGCTCCCCACGGTTTCCAGGAAGAACCCCAAGTGTGCCAGCCCTTCTCCAGGTCACCGCCTCTTTGCCAGGGTCGAGCTGCAGCTCCTCCGCCCCTGGGTCCACTCACGGCACCCCCAGGGGAACCCTGTCACTGCAAAAATCCTTCTCTCTCCCAGGGCCAAGCCGCAGGCTCCTCCGCCACTGGGACTGCTCACTGCAGCCCCCAGGGGGACCCCATCATTGCACAGTCCTTCTCGCTGGTCACACACTCCCAGGGGTTAAGCGTAGCTCCTCCGCTCCCCGAAACCGCTCCTCTGTGAGCCTTCAGCACGCCTGGTCCTCGTTAGCCCCCCTTCGTTCTACTGCTCCCCAGTTACTTACTGCAGGAAGCGCCTTCCACGGGGTGCAGAACATCCCACCGCTGCCACCAGTTGTCATGGAGTGTGGGGGAGTCCGGCCCTGCACCCCTCTTCCCCGGATTCACTGGGAGTCTCAGCCAGCCAGTAGAACAGAAGGTTTATTAGAGATGCCAGGAACACTGTCCAACCAGAGCTTGTCAGTACATCCAGGACCCCTCAGTCGGGCCCTTCCGGGGGGCAGGGAGCTTAGACCCCAGCTCGGGGCTCCCTGCATTTCACCCCACAGCTCCAAACGGAGGCAGGGAGGCCAGACCCTGTCTGCCTCTCTCCCCTCCTCTCCAGCCAGTTCCAAACTGAAACTCTCCAGCCCCTCCTCCCCCTTTGTCTCCTTCCCGGGCCAGGAGGTCACCTGATCCCTTTGTTCCAACACCTTCATCTCTCACCTTTGCAGGGGAGGGGCCGGGGCCATCTGTTGCCAGGAGACAGGGCCATTCTCTGTGTCCAGGCCTCTGCCCACCCCTGCCTTCTAGGGCTTTGTAACAATCATGCACCGTTGTCCCACCACCTAGATACTCAAGCACTGCATAGGGGAAACCGAGGCACCCACACAGTACTCAGGGAAACCTTAACAACAGTCCTAGTTCATCACAATAGTTTTTCATTTTCAGGGGCACGGTATAAAGACCACACTGCCCTCCACATTCAAAAGACAAAAAATGCTGGCGTAAAGCTAAGGGTTCCTTACAGGGACATTTTAAGGATGCCAATAGGAAAACTAAATTTTTTTTTTTAAAAACCTCTCTCTTCTTAAAGTTCACAGGAGAAGCAAGTAGGGGCTACACCAGTTGGTATCCCCTATTCCCTTGCTTAATAACTAAAATCAAATAGACCAGAGGTTCTCAAACTGTGGTCCGTGGACCACCAGTGGGCCGCGAGCCCCATTCAGGTGGTCCGCGGATAGTTCCCTCTAAGGTGCACGCCTGGGCGGCCACACACGAGAGAATGAAGGGCCACCCACCTAATTAGTGGAGCTGCGCAGGCGTGGCTCCACTAATTAGGTACCTGGACCCTGGAGAAGATGAACATGTAAGGTGAGGTGGTGGCCTTGCAGGGCATAGGGGTAGGTGGGAGGGGGCAGTGGGGTGCAGAGAGGGTGTGGGGGGAATTTGGGACATGTAGGGCTGTGGCGGCCAGAGAAAGAGGCAACTTTCCCCAGCTCCAGGGCTGCAGCTGCTGGGGAGAGACGGCCCTTCTTCCCAGCCTCAGCTCTGTGGCGGGGGAGAGACCCCCCTCCTTCCCAGCCCCAGCTTGGGGGCTGCCACAGCTGGGGAAAGAGGGCACATCCATCGCACTAGAAAGGTAAGACTACTGATATTAAAATATGAGTTGTGTGCTTTTATTTGTAGAACAAAAAATGTTAATTATTATTGTTTTTTTATATATATAGCGCTTTTATCCAAAGCACTTTACAATAGTTAGCTAATGATACAAACAACATTTGGAAAGATCATTAAGTGGTCTGCCGAGACCCTCAGCAATTTTCAAGTGATTCACGAAAAAAAAAGTTTGAGAACCACTGACATAGACATATTGGGGTGGATTTCCAAAAGGGGTCAGCTCCCATTTTCATCCCTAAATAAGGGCCAGACTTTCAAAAGGTCCAAGCACCCATTGGGACCATGATGGCCACATACTCGCTATCTATCATGATGAGCTCCTTTGAAAATCCGGCCACTGAATTTTGAGCTCAGACGGGAGTTGAGCTCTTTTGAAAATTCTTACTATCCAGCATGAATACAAAACATGAAACCCACAGTAAATGCTACACGTACTATCTGAAATCGTTTGAAAAGATATAGTTATGAACCTCAGCTCATCTTTTAAAAAAAACCTTTTCCGTACCATCACTGCACCCTTCATATTTAAAGCTAATTAGACTGTCTCTCTAAATTAGCAGTAAAAGCAGGCCGATTGCCCCGCTGGTGAAGAAATTATCAGTAATGGCAGTGTATGTGAATGGTAATTCTCCAAATGCTGATCTACGTCCTTCATCAAGTTCCAGTGAAATAGGGTGATGAGTCTTGAAGTCAGAACAATTGTTTGCCAAATTCCTGCTGCTGGGGTCTCTGGCTTACTGGGTGCTTTGACACGTGATGATGATGCAGGAGAGGGAGGCAGAGATGTGCCCACTGGCCCAGTGAGATGAAACTTGGTGCCAAATGCTTTCGAAATCAGCATTAGTGTCAGGGGGATTGACACTGTATTTTTAGACTGAATGGGCTCATAAGTGGCTGTTGTATCATCCCCAGGTGCAAGGGACAAACGCTCTCTCATGTGCAGCTGAAAAGACCTTCATGTAGCCTGTCCAGAACTTTGACTAGCGCGGACATGCCACGTATGACCGCATTGCTTGAGCTGCCCAGAATGCTGTTGGTGTTTGGTGTGAGAGCAGCAAAGACCATGGCAATGAACTTGCTATTTCTAGAGGGCTGTTGGGATATGGGTGGGTAACCCCATTCTTTGCCTTTGCCACTTAGGGCAGGGGAGCCACCTGTGGTTAATATAATCATCTGGCCAGTCGAGATCACTGGGGTGATAACTCACAACAGCATTTCATGCAGTGATTGATCTTCTGGGTTCAGAGTGGGCTGTTTATAGTTACCATCTGATGGCGGGTGAGTGGCCTTTGTGAAATGAGTTAGGGGGAATCTCAGTTCAGTTCCCATTCCTTATCATGTTTACCACTAAGGGGCTATCTACATGGCAAGTGAAGGTGTAGCATGGGGTAGGGATACCTGCATTGTCTTTATTCTAGTTTGCATGGGTAACAATAGTAGTGTAGACATGGTGCATGGGCTAGCAACCACAGTACGTACCCAGGTGTTCTGGTGGACTTGTACTCATGTGGCCATGCTGAAATCTGTGCCACCAAGTCTACACTACTATTGTTACTTGTGCTGGCTAGATCAAACCTACCATCACCCCTTCACATGCAGTGTCGTCATACCCTAACTTGTGCCTTGTTGGGCTTCCTCAGCATGGCCAAGGATTGACTTGCCTTGGAAACTGGAACACCCTTGAGATGATCCTCCCAGGACAGGGTCTCTGTGGGCAGAGAGAGAACTTCAGGTGGGAAGGCTGGCCTAGCGGCTAAGACTCTGCATTGAGTCTTAGGACATCTAGGTTAAAACCCAGACTCTGCCACAGGCTTTCTGTGTGACCTCGGTCACATCGCTTTATCTCTGTGTCTCAGTTCCCCAGCTGTAAACCAGCAATAATGATATTTCCTTTCTCCCTCCCTTTGGTCTGCCTTGTCTAAAGTATAAATTCCTTGGGGGAGGGACTGTTTCTTTTGCTAAGTGTTTCTACAACACCTAGTGCAAGAGGACCCAGCCTTGATTGGGACCTGTAGATGTTCTGCCATACAAATAATAATACTACATTAAATCCCACACCTTTCACCAGCACTAAATCACTACACTGTCATTTTTTTAAAAGGGACCACGCCCTTTTGAAGCAAAATGGTGGCTCGATGGCTGCAGCTTTGAGTTCAGGGCTGGTGGTCGCCTAGGGTGCGAGGATTTGGGGGGCGGCGGGCGGCTGCCGCCCACCTCCCGGCTCTGTGGCTGAGCTGGGAGCCGGGGGTGGGGGGAAGGCTGGCCGCGGCGGAGGGGGAGGCTGCCGTGGGCAGGGGGCCGAGCTGCCATGGCCCGCGGGGGGGCGGGAGCCGCGGGGAGGGGAGCTGGCTGCCGCAGGGAGGGGGCGGCGTTAGCTGGGGGGCGGGGAACAGGGCTGGTGCAAGGTAGTTTTGCCTAGGGCGCGAAACTTCCTTGCACCGGCCCTGTTTGAGCTTCAAGAACTGATCAAACCTGATCTGTTTAAGTATCAAACCCTTCTGCACCTCTCCAATGTATCCTGGGCACAGTCTCTCTGGTGCTGCTTGACAGTTGTCTTTACTTTTTTAAAGGTATTGTTTGTGCTCTAAAAAGCTTTATGGACAACAGAAGGAAAGACAGACACACACATGCACCCTGATTCAAAGAGCTGCCAAGCACTGCTGACACCTACTGCATTGGGAATTGCAGATGTAACCCACACACCTCCTGGGTGTGGTGCTCTGTCCCATCTACTGGCACGAAGACCACTTAGCCCAGGGCTACACTAGGGGAGGGGGTCGATCTATGATACGCAACTTCAGCTACGTGAATAGCGTAGCTGAAGTCGGCGTATCGTAATCGACTTACCTGGCGATGAGGACGGCAGCGAGTCGATCGCTGCCGCTCCCCCGTCGACTCCGCTTCCGCCTTTCAATGAGGTGGATTGCCGGCGCCGACGGGGAGCGCGATCGGGGATCGATTAATCGCGTCTTAACGAGACGCGAAAAATCGATCCCCGATAGATCGATTGCTACCCGCCGATCCGGCGGGTAGTGAAGACCTGCCCTTAGAGAGGTCCAGCCCCTTTAAGGTGTCACAGGTTGTGCACTCAAAAATTGTGGCCCACAAAATTGCTGCTCACTTTTGAAAACCTTACCTTATGTGTGGAAGGGGTATGAAATTGGCACCATTCACACCAGCTTCCCCCCATACTCGCCCACTGTAGGATGCCCATATATGTGAATTGGGAAATAAAACTGGATAAGGATTCTCAGGCAGCGGGTCTTAACTACAAGGAACTAACTAAATGAAAACAACATCTGAAATCTCCATCTCTCTCTCTGTCTATTCAGCTACTGTGGAATACATGAGCCATGTATAAAAGTAGGCCCTGATTGTACAGCTGGGTCTGCCTGGATGGCCCTCTGGACCTACATGGAGCCCATGTGGCATACAGGTAGGCACGGCGGTCTGACAGTGGGGAGCCAGTTGCGGGACTGGGATAGGAGCCTGGAACGTTTTCGGTAAAAGAATCATAGAATCATAGAATCTCAGGGTTGGAAGGGACCTCAGGAGGTCATCTAGTCCAACCCCCTGCTCAAAGCAGGACCAACCCCAACTAGATCATCCCAGCCAGGGCTTTGTCAAGCCCGACCTTAAAAACCTCTAAGGAAGGAGATTCCACCACCTCCCTAGGTAACCCATTCCAGTGCTTCACCACCCTACTAGTGAAAAAGTTTTTCCTAACATCCAACCTAAACCTCCCCCTCTGCAACTTGAGACCATTACTCCTTCTTCTGTCATCTTCTACCACTGAGAACAGTCTAGATCCATCCTCTTTGGAACCCCCTTTTAGGTAGTTGAAAGCAGCTATCAAATCCCCCCTCATTCTTCTCTTCTGCAGGCTAAACAATCCCAGTTCCCTCAGCCTCTCCTCATAAGTCATGTGCTCCAGCCCCCTAATCATTTTTGTTGCCCTCCGTTGGACTCTTTCCAATTTATCCTTCTTGTAGTGTGGGGCCCAAAACTGGACACAGTTCTCCAAATGAGGCCTCACCAGTGCCGAATAGAGGGGAATAATCACGTCCCTCGATCTGCTGGAAATGCCCCTACTTATACAGCCCAAAATGCCATTAGCCTTCTTGGCAACAAGGGCACACTGTTGACTCATATTCAGCTTTTCGTCCACCGTAACCCCTAGGTCCTTTTCTGCAGAACTGCTGCCCAGCCATTCGGTCCCTAGTCTGTAGCAGTGCATGGGATTCTTTCGTCCTAAGTGCAGGACTCTGCACTTGTCCTTGTTGAACCTCATCAGATTTCTTTTGGCCCAATCCTCTAATTTGTCTAGGTCCCTCTGTATCCTGTCCCTACCCTCCAGCGTATCAACCACTCCTCCCAGTTTAGTGTCATCTGCAAACTTGCTAAGGGTGCAGTCCACACCATCCTCCAGATCGTTAATGAAGATATTGAACAAAACCGGCCCCTGCACCGACCCTTGGGGCACTCCACTTGATACCGGCTGCCAACTAGACATGGAGCCATTGATCACTACCCGTTGAGCACGACCATCCAGCCAGTTTTCTATCCACCTTACCATCCATTCATCCAGCCCATACTTCTTTAACTTGCTGGCAAGAACACTGTGGGAGACTGTATCAAAAGCTTTGCTAAAGTCAAGAAATAGCACATCCACTGCTTTCCCCTCATCCACAGAGCCAGTTATCTCATCATAGAAGGCAATTAGGTTAGTCAGGCATGACTTGCCCTTGGTGAATCCATGCTGACTGTTCCTGATCACTTTCCCCTCCTTTAAGTGGTTCAGAATTGATTCCTTGAGGACCTGTTCCATGATTTTTCCAGGGACTGAGGTGAGACTGACTGGCCTGTAGTTCCCCGGATCTTCGTTCTTCCCTTTTTTAAAGATGGGCACTACATTAGCTTTTTTCCAGTCATCCGGGACCTCCACCGATTGCCATGATTTGTCAAAGATAATGACCAATGGCTCTGCAATCACATCGGCCAACTCCTTTAGCACCCTCGGATGCAGTGCATCCAGCCCCATGGACTTGTGTTCGTCCAGCTTTTCTAAATAGTCCCAAACTACTTCTTTCTCCACAGAGGGCTGGTCACCTCCTCCCCATACCGTGCTGCGGAGTGCAGCTGCCTGGGAGCTGACCTTGTCTGTGAAGACAGAGGCAAAAAAAGCATTGAGTACACTAGCTTTCTCCACATCCTCTGTCACTAGGTTCCCTCCCTCATTCAGCAAGGGGCCCACACTTTCCTTGACTTTCTTCTTGTTGCTCACATACCTGAAGAAACCCTTCTTGTTACTCCTAACATCTCCGGCTAGCTGCAACTCCAAGTGTGATTTGGCCTTCCTAATTTCACTCCTGCATGCCTGAACAATATTTTTATACTCCTCCCTGGTCATTTGTCCAATCTTCCACTTCTTGTAAGCTGCTTTTTTGTGTTTAAGACGAGCAAGGATTTCACTGTTAAGCCAAGCTGGTCGCCTGCCATATTTACTTTTCTTTCTACACATCGGGATGGTTTGTTCCTGCAACCTCAATAAGGATTCTTTAAAATACAGCCAGCTTTCCTCGACTCCTTTCCCCCTCATGTTATTCTCCCAGGGGACCTTGCCCATCAGTTCCTTGAGGGAGTCAAAGTCTGCTTTTCTGAAGTGAAGACACGCCCCTCTCTGCTGTGGGGCTTCGCTTCTGCTATTTCGAACATGCCGTTTGACTCCTTTAAAGTGTACGTGAGCCTCCTTCTCTGGCCAGGGCACCGATAATTAGACCAACTGCTCTGAAAGTTGTCAGGCCAGCAGGGGATGGAATTCCAGAGCCCCGGGCCCTTTGTGGAGAGTGCCCTGCCTCCTGCACCCTGACACTTACAGCCGGGGCCTGGCGGCTTGAACAAGCCCCTGGGTCTCGGCTCCCACTGTGCTGTGATGAGGATAGGGGTGGTCTCTACGCTGGAGGAATTGCACCTGTCCTATCTCTGATGGGGGTCAGTACCAGGGGCCTCAGAAGGAAGGTCTAAGAAGCATTGTAGCAGTTATGGAATAACCCTGGCTCACAGTCCCACCGCTGGGGTGATTTGTGCCTCCAGGGGTGCTAGAAGAGAGCATCCTCCTGCTCCCCTGAATGCAGGGACTGTGAATGGGCCAGGCCCTCGTGCAGGAGTACAGGGGAGGCTCCTGGCACCATGCCCTATCCTGTGCTAAGGGGCACAGTCTTCCCCTAAACAGGCAGCCGCGTGCTTCCCAAGGTGGCGTTTCCCAGGAGGAGTATCCTGCAGCACTCCAGCCCCACGGTGGCAAAGCTCTGGATCACGGCGGAGACGGAATGAAAACTGACTCTTTATGTGTTTAACTCTTGACATCAGGGCAATTGTAAGCCACGTTTCCGTCCAATACAATTTTAAACAGCAGACCAAACCGCTAGCCCTCAGGGTCCAAGTTCTGTAATGGAAACTCCAACTCAGCCATAATGATTTCGATAAATAAAACCGTGTCTGAGCCTGGTAGAGAGCGAGCTGCCTTTCACAAAAGGGATCGATGGGTGTGCGTTGACACTGGAGGTACATTTGCAGTAATGTCACTGGCGTTTCTGAAGTGCCTGGAGCAGAGATCAGACTTAAGCGACGTCCTTAGCAGCCTAAAAGTGTCGTGTGTGTGTGTGTGTGTGTGTGTGTGTGTGTGTGTGCGTGCGTGCAGGGGAGAGCTGTTAATGTGAAGCGAAGGCAGTGCGTTGAGTGCCCCAGGGCCAGATCCTCACTTGATGTAAATCAGCATAACACCGAGTTCATGCTGGCTCACGCCAGCTGAAGATCCGGCCCCTAAATAGCTAACTATGTGGGCTGCCATCAGAATGCCTTATATACAGCTCCAAAAGAGCCAGGCGTTCTCCACGCTAACCTAATATGAGGTTAAAAAATGAATAAAGAGCATGGCTGATTTCAGGCGTTATAAACCATCTGAGCACAGGAATTCCCTGCTGGACCAGACCAGCTCTAGTACCCTGTCTCTGTTAGTGAGCAGTGAGCTGCTTCAGAGGAAGATGCAAAAAAATGTTATAATGAACAATTAAGGACTAATATACCTCTGGGGCATTTCCTCCTAGATTTTGCTCTGAAGCATGAGAGTTTATATCCATTGACCTTAGACCCCACAGAGGAGTTGGGGGAGGGTCCCACTGACAGGACAGTGCAGGGAGGTGGGGTACTTCCGAGGATGGGAGAGGTAGAGCCAGGCCTCTGCCCAGCTGAAGACAACAGGCTCCCAGGGGCAGAGGCAGGGGAGATGCAGTCAGTGCCCAGGGACGGGGATGCTATCTCAAGGGTTGTCTGTCAGGAATTTGCAGCTAAACAAAGGGCAGACCCCTCCCTTGAGAGTATAAGGAAATGTATCTCGGAGGGAACTACAGGAAGGGATGGAGGGGAGAAGTTTTTTGAAGAGGACGGGAAACTGTACAGGGAGGCCCCGTTGGAAAAAACCAGGGTCCCGGTCAACCCTATAAGCAATTGGTTGTACCCAGCCAACACCGGGGGGAATTAGTGCTGGTAGCGCACAACAGTCCCTTTGCTGGTCACTTGGGGGTACAGAGGCCGTATGACAGGCTGAGGAAGAATTTCTACTGGCCAGGGATACAGAATGACGTGAGGGATTAATGTAGAACTTGTGTGGTGTGTCAGGAAAGGAAGAGGCCGGGGAGACCCCATAAGGCTCCGCTGCGCCCCTTGCCCATCATCCAGGAAGCGTTTCAAAGGGTGGCAATAGACATAGTGGGTCCTATGCCATGCCCCACTTGGAGGGGGAACAAGTATATCTTGGTGGTAGTAGACTTCGCCACCCAGTACCGGGAGGCAATCGTGCTGTCTAACATAGAAGCCGAGACAGTGGCAAGAGCCTTGCTCACCATATTCAGCAGAGTGGGCTTCCCTAAGGAGATTTTGTCTGATCGGGGGGCAAACTTTATGTCGCAGTTGTTCAATGAGCTATGGAAGGTGTGTGGAGTGAAACAGCATAAAACGGCCCCCTACCACTCCCAGGCCAACGGGCTGGTGGAAAGATTCAATGGGACACTAAAATCCATGCTGGGGCTGTATACCCAGAAAAGTATCAGAGGGGTAGCCGTGTTAGTCTGGATCTGTAGCAGCGACAAAGGGTCCTGTGGCACCTTATAGACTAACAGAGGTATTGAAGCATAAGCTTTCGTGGGTGAATACCCACTTCTTCGGATGCAAGCAGTGGACGAAGAAAAGGGGCCAGAGCTGGGACGAACTATTGCCATTCCTGCTGTATGCCTGCAGGGAGGTACCCCAAGAGTCCACGGGATTTTCCCCATTCAACCTTCTGTATGGGAGGAAGGTGAGGGGACCTCTCGACCTCATCAGGGATACCTGAGAAGGGTGCAACACAGTAAGGGAGGAACCCGTGACTGAATATGTCCAGAGGTTCAGAAGGGAGTTGAAAAACATGATGGAAATTGTCCAAAACAACCTCCAGAGTAGTCAGGCCAAGCAAAAGGAGTGGTACGATAAAAATACCTGTAAGCGCACTTTTGACATAGGGGATTTGGTCATGGTGCTTAGCCCTGCCAAAAAGTTCAAGATGCAAAACTCCTGGGAGGGGCCCTTTGAAGTGGTGGAGGTGGCGAAGGAGGACACTTATACAGTTAAAAAGCCCCTGGATGGTGCTGTGCCTCAACTGGTACATGTAAACAGACTCAAGGCCTATCACAGTAGAGTGCCCGGGGTAAACATGATCTGTTGTGTCGAAGGGGAAACTGAGGTACACCCACTCCCTGATCTGATGGCTGAATGCCAAGATGGGTCAACCCTGGAAAGTATAGAAATCTGTAGTCAGCTGACACCAGTCGAACGGAAGGAAGCGCTGTCAACGCTGCAGAAGTACAGCGAGGTATTTTCCAACAAACCAGGGAGGACGCACTTGCTGTCCCATAGAATCCTCACGAAAGGGGCACAACCTCCGCCTGCCCGGCCTTACAGGGCCACCTGCCAGGTGAAGGAGCAAATTCAGGCCGAGATACAAAGCATGTTGGACTTGGGGGTGATTAAGGATTCGGACAGTGCGTGGGCTTCCCCTGTGGTCTTGGTCCCAAAAAGAGATGGCACCGTTAGATTTTGCGTAGACTATAGAAAACTCAGTGCTGTCACTGTAACAGATGCATACCCCATGCCACGAATTGATGACATGCTGGATGTGCTGAGCCAAGCCAAATACCTTAGTACCTTTGATCTGACCAAAGGTTACTGGCAGATCCCTCTGGAGGGAGAGGCCCAACAGAAGTCAGCTTTTATCACTGATATAGGGCTCTATGAATTTACAGTGTTACCGTTTGGGTTGGTGAATGCGGGTGCAACCTTCCAGAGACTGGTCAACCGAGTGTTAAACGGTTTGCAGAATTATGCTAGAGCATACATAGATGACATTGCTGTATTCAGCAACACCTGGGGTGACCACAAGGAGCACCTGCAAGTTGTGCTATCTAAGTTCAAAGAGGCCGGGCTAACTGTAAAGCCCTCTAAGTGCAAGGTAGGGGCAGCCAGAGTCCCTTATCTGGGACACTGGGTTGGTGGGGGTGGGGGGGGAAATCTCCCCCGACCCTCTTAAGGTGGAGGCCATCGTGAAAGGGCCTGTAGTACCCCAGACTAAAAGGCAAGTTCAATCCTTCATAGGCTTGGCAAACTATTACAGGAGGTTTGTGGAGGGGTTCAGTGATCCCCAATCACGGACTTATGTACAAAGCATCAGCCTAACAAGGTAATTTGGTCAAAGGCGTGCCAGGAAGGCTTCGACAAGGTAAAAGCACTCCTGTCTGTGGAGCCTGTGCTGGCTAGCCCGGACTTCGATAAGCCTTTTGAATTGTGCACTGATGCATCAGACACAGGGTTGGGTGCTGTACTGATGCAAACAGGGGAAGACAGCAAGAAGCATCCCATTGCTTTCCTGAGCAAAAAGCTGTCCCCTGCCGAACAGAAGTACTCCGTCATAGAGAAGGAGTGCTATGCCATTGTGTGGGCCGTCAAACAATTAAGGCCATACCTCTTTAATAAGAGGTTCGGAATTCTAACTGACCATTCACCGCTGGTATGGCTTCACCGTACTAAGGGCACAAACTCCAAGCTGCTACGCTGGAGCCTGGTCCTACAGGAGTTTGACATGGAGATTATGCATATTAAAGGAAAGGAGAACTGGGTAGCTGAGCTGATGCCCTGTCTAGAAAAGAGGAATTTTAGGTGTACTGCCTCCGCCATGGACAGTGTCCAAGTCTCTGGCAGTAAGTTCAGGAGGAGGGTGTGACAGTGTCCCCAATGAAACTTTACGGGGAGATGCTTATAAATGTATATATGATGTAACTGGAATATGTTTTCTGCTACATGTGCCATGTAACATATCTCTGTAAAAGTTATGATCTACTGAATCTATTCCTCCTGTTTGTATGCATGTATCATTGTTGTAGTTGAAGTTATGAATATTGGTTTTATATTTGCTGGTTTTATACATAGCCTTGGTAAGAGCATGGGATCATGTCTGGAGGAAAGAATGTGCAAGTTAAGTGCAAGCATTTACCAGACAATAATAGAAGGTGCAGACCCCAATCCACATCTGAGCTTGGCCAGGAATGAGACTGGCTGGACTGGTTAGGGTGCATGGACATGTGACTTGCCCATGGGATCCCAAAACTCCAGGGTAACATGATGTTACACAGGGAGTGGGGAAAAGTCTATTTAAACCCTTGGAAAACCCCTCCATTTTGTCTTCAGCTGGCTAAAGAGAGAGGCTCTCCACCCTCCAAAGACATACCTGAAAGAGACTGAACAAAGGACAAAGACAATAGGGGGTGTGAGCAATTGCTGGACCCAGGCTAGGAGTTCTACAGCCTGTAAAAGAAAGACTGGCACTGGTGAGGTTTTTATATCTGTGTTGAGTTTGATTAGACATAGACGTGCGTGTTTTATTTTATTTTACTTAGTAATTCACTTTGTTCTGTCTGTAACTACTTGAAATCACTTAAATCCTACTTTCTGTACTTATTAAAATCACTTCTTACTTATTAAGTTACCTGGAGTATGTGTTAGAACCTGAGGGGGGGGGGGCAAACAGCTGTGCATATCTTTCTATCTTTGAAATAGAAGGTGAACTATTTATGAGTTTACCCTGTATAAGCTTTATACAGGGTAAAACGGATTTATTCAGGGTTTGAACCCCATTGGGAGTTGGGCACCTGGGTGTCAAAGGCAAGAGCACTTCCTGAGCTGCTTCCAGGCAGGCCTACTGCTGTTAGTGGACGTGGTTCAGACCTGGGTCTGAGTTTGCAGCAGATCAGTGGATCTGGCTCAAAACAGGATTCTGGAGTCCCAAGCTGGAAAAGGCAGGAAAGCAGGGGCAGAAGTAGCCTTGGCACACCAGGTGGCAGCACCAAGGGGATTTCTGTGATACCAACCCGTCACAATATGTGTGTGTGTCTGAACAGAACCAGGCAATCCTTTAGTCACCAGAGTCCGAGCTTCTAAGACGCATTTGCTCCTAGACTAGGGGAAGGACTTGGGGACTAAAGGCAGTGTTTTTAGGGCAGTTCTTGAGACTGGTCTTCTTGTGATTAGGGCTGGACTGGCACTCAGGAGCTCTGCCACAGACTCGTATGACCTTGGGCAAGTCATCTAGTCTCTCTGTGCCTCAGTTCTCCATCTGAAGAGTTAGAAGGTTTTTCCTAATATCTAACCAAATCTTCCTTGATGCAGATTAAGCCCAATTACTTCTTGTCCTCCTCACCATCCTCTTTATAACAGCACTTAATATATTTGAAGATTATCTGGTTCCCCCCCCCATTCTTCTTTTCTCAAGACTAAACAAGCCCAGATTTTTTAATTTTTCCTCATAGATCAGATTTTCTAAATCTTTTAACATTTTTTGTTGCTGTCCTCTGGATGCTCTCCAATTTGTCCACATCTTTCCTAAAGTGTTGCACCCAGAACTGGACCCACGCCTCCAGCTGAGCAGAGCAGGACAATTACCTCCTGTGTTTTACATTTGACACTCGTGTTAATACACCCTAAAAGTCTTTTTTTTTTTAAATCAAAAACTTTCTGATGAAAAATTTTCAACCAGATAGAGAAGCTGGTAAAATGACAATGAAGAATTTCTTCCAAAGTGGTGGTCAGTATTATTCCAAAATGTACTCAGTCCCTGGTGAGGTTTTGAGCAAAAAACCCTTTTCCACTAAGATTTCTTAGTATTTTATTAGCCTCCCCTTGTTTCAGGAAGGTTTTGTTTGTTTGTTTCCAGGGCTGAATAAATGGTTTATCTTTCTTTTAGACCCAAGTTTAATATTTAGCTCTCTTTCTACAATAACTATAATTCCTGCCACCAGCCAATAAAGGCTTAGGCTGTCATAAATTCCCCCAAGTAAAACATTCATGTTTAATACAAGAATTGCTAGTCCTTTGAAAAATTACGGTTATGGGACTTATGATTGTTGTGCGTAGTTTCATGGCTCAGAAATGTACATTCCCTTTCTTTCCCCAAGAATGCCAAGTAAGGAATTGCTGACCATACATGTGTTCCGTTGAGAGAAAAAAGGAAAATCAGTTACATTGATCTGTCTGATTTAATGACTTCCATGGAGATTAATAAAGTCCGGAATGTTATGCACTGTGAACAGAGCAACCAAAAGGTCCAGTAAGATTTCTCCTTTCTATTTGCAGAGTAAAATATCATAGGCAATTCTTCCAAAAAGCCAGACAACACAAAATATTCAATATACTTTAAGATGGTTTAGGAAAGCACTCATGATTTTATCTTGAGTCTCATGATATTTGATGTTTCATAAAGCCCCAGCTGCTGGAGTCATGTGATCAGGTGAACGTCTCAGCTTTTCATTTAAGAAAAGAGTAAAAAAGGCTTGAAAAACATGACCCACGAGTGACCTGAGGGCTGGAAAAAGAGCCAAAGTTAAAAGCACCCATTTATTTATTTAGCTCATATTTTTAAGCCAATTACAGGATTGGGGGGGCCCTGGCTCATTATTTTTAAATGCTTGAGGTTGGCAATGCTGGAACTTGTAAACTGGTTCTTTTCATCCAGCCCTAAGAAGCAATGGGCAAAGGCTGGATCCAAGTCCAAACAGCTCCAAAGCTTTTGAGTGTTTGGATCTGGGATTTTGGTTCTGCTCAGCAAGGCGATAGTGGATCAGCAATGTCACTTGGATCTTTGGCTGCTGTAAATCAGCTTTGCGCCATCCAAGTCCAAGTACCAAATCAGTGCTGTTTTACACCAGCGGAGGATCTAGCCCTTTTATGTTTATAGTTTAGCTCAGTGATCTCAAACTCAAATTACCACGAGGGCCACATGAGAACTAGTAAATTGGCCCGAGGGCTGCATCACTGAAACCTTTTCATACAATGATACAAAAGTACAGTTAAAAATGAAGAGTAATATAGTATTCTATTAAAAGTCAATGTATTAACTTTTTAAAAACTGTAATGCAAAGAGGCTTTTTAATAAAATATAAACACTCAGTAACGTTTGGAGCTTGGCTGCCAGTGGAGTCGGCGCCTATGGCGGGCCGCAGGAAATAATGCCACGGGCCGCGTGTTTGAGACCCCTGGTTTAGCTCCTTGTGGCTGCGTAGGATTCCCACTCTAGACTAGAGGATGTAAGGCACTCATCTGTGCTCAGGGTAAGGGTACAAAATGGGGAATAACGGGCTAGGCAGTAGTACTGTAGAAAAGGCTCTGGGAGTGATAGTGGATCACAAACTGAATGAACCAACAGTTTGATTACTCACTTACTTAGCACTTAGATCCGCCTGTGTTGCTGACACACTGAGCAGTCCAGTTCCTCCATACATTATGGTCACTCTTTACTTGTGATACTTTTTCCCAGATAATGCCAGTGCATTCAATATCCTCTGTCATTGTCTTCTACCAGTTCTTCCATGGCCTTCCTCGTTTTCTCTTTCCTCCCTCGGGTGCCTAATTCAATGCTTCCTTAGCATGCCTCCCATCTTCTATATGGAGTACATGTCCCAACCACCTGAGCCTTCTTTCTTTGATGATATTGTCTGACATGTCCTGCTCTGTCAGTTCCCCTACTCTCGCATTTTTTATTTTGTCTTTCCCTGAAATGTGTAGTATCTTCCCCTGCCATTGGTGATGGGTGGCCTCCAATCTGTTTTTGTTAGCCACTGTCATCGGCCACGTCTCTGCTCCATATGGTAGTGTGCTCAGTGCAGTTGCATGGCATAATCTGTCCTGTAGTTTGGTGTGGTGGGTGACTTCTGTTTGACCAGAAATTGTTCATCATTCCAAAAGTGGTGTTTGCTTTTCCTATTTTCATATGAATATCTTTATCACAGCAATATTCAAAGGTCATCGCCCTCCCTAGATAGCAGAACTCTTCTACCTGTTCAATTTCTTTTCCAGCCATGTACACCTTTCCCTCTGTTGTCCTCTTTCTTACCTTCATAATCTAGGTGTTCTCTGCATTTACTTTCAATCCATTTTTTGCTGCTTCCTGTTCTCCCTCTGGTGGAAGGGCAATCATTCTGTTCCGTGTCACGCTTCAGTGTTATTGGCAAAGTCTAGATCATGTAACTCGGCTCCGCTATCCCATTTTCCACCATCCACAAGGCCTTTTGTTGCCTGCTTCTTCACCCAGTCTCCTGCTAATGCAAAAAGGATTGGGGATAACACTCATCCTTGTCTAACACCTGTCACAATGTTGAACCCCCACCTTCTCCCCACAGGCCTGTATCTGATCTTACTGCCTATCTGCTTCCATGAGATGAATTCATTATGTTGATCATTTTGGCTGATAGCCCATAGTTTCTAGCACATGAAAGCTCCTGGGGGTGACAGAATTCCAGCAGAGGTACTCAAGGTGCAAGGTGAAATTCTGAATGAACAGGTAACAAAACTCTAACAAAATATGGGTGAAAGAAGAAGTGCCACTAGACAGGAAACATGGTATCATCATAGCATTGCCAAAAATAAAAGATGATCTTACTCAATGCACGAACAGAAGTGGTATAGTACTGCTATCCATCCCAGGCAAAGTATTGGCTACTGTTATGCTGACTTGAATGAAGCAGGTAGTGCATGAAATATTACAAGAGGAGGAGTCTAGTAGCCCAGGTGGAGACTTTCTCTGGTGGCTGGAACTAGCCCCCTAGGGCAACCCTGGGCTTTGCTGACAACAACTCCTGAGCAGCAGACTCCAGGTGATGAGAGAGACCTGGGGGAATGTGCTGGGGATGGGCAAGATCAGGTAGATGAGGCTGTGGACAGATATTCACTCTTTGTCAGATCATCAAAAAAGCTCCTGCTATTTTAATTAACTTTATCGACGTCAGGAAAGCATGCAGTAGTGTCCACAGGGAGACTCTGTGGAATATTGCTCGGTATTGCTAGAAGAACAATATGATGCTGCAGCGGAAAACGGCTAATATCATGCTGGGAGGCATTAACAGGAGGGTCATATATAAGAAGAGGGAAATAATTTTTCCACTCTATTTGGTACTGACGAGGCCTGAGCTGGCGTGTCCAATTATGGGCACCACACTTAAGAAAATGTGGAGAAATTGGAGAGTCCAGAGGAGAGCAACAAAAATACGAGGTTTAGAAAACACGAGAGATGAGGAAAGGCTGAAAGAACTGACCAGGGTTAGTCTAGAGAAGAGACGGCTGAGGGGGAACATAAGTCTTCAAATAATTAAAAGGTTGGCATAAAGAGACTGGTGATCAGTTGTGCCCCATGTCCACTGAAGGTAAGACAAGAAGTAATGGGCTTCATTTGCAATAAGGGAAATTCTGGTTACAAATTAAGAGAAACTTGTTTAATTATAAGCACAGATAAACCGGAACAGGCTGAGTAGGGAAACTTGTGAAATCCTTGTCACTGGAGGTTTTTAAGAGCCCATTAGACCATTCTGGAAAGGTGTTTATACTTAGTCCTGCTTCAGCGCAGGGAGCTGGACTAGGTGACCTCTTGAGGTCTCAGCCATCCTTACATTTCTATGAGTCTGTCAAGGTACGTTTTGTTTCTCACATCAAATACCTGAAGCAACCAAGCACGCACTTACCTCCTTAACTAACCCTTCACCATCCTATGGCATTGCATTCATCTGGACCAACAGCCCTGGCTGAGTAGCAGCAGCTAAAAAAAAGGCAATGAAGCAGCACCAGTGGGGAGGAAGCTGCATGAGAGACCCCAGAGCTCCTATTAAAGAGAATGGTTCCTTTACTTTGAGTTACAGCAGTACAATTTTGTCTGACAGCATGGTGTTACCCAAGCTGATGGCTAGGTATGATAGACAGGGACTGCCAGGCATGAGATTCAACATAAAATTTACATCTCTCTGGGGACGTGGAAATTAATCTCATGTTGGCAAGTGTCCGCTGACACTAGCAAGTCTTACCTTAAAGCCAGCGTTTGAGGATTCCATATACTCCAGGGGTCGGCAACCTTCGGCACGCGGCCCATCAGGGTAATCCACTGGCGGGATGCGAGACATTTTGTTTACGTTGACCGTCCACAAGCACAGACCCCCCCACAGCTCCCAGTGGCCACGGTTCACTGTTGCCAGCCAATGGGAACTGCGGGAAGTGGCACGGGACGAGCTGGCCACCACTTCCCGCAGCTCGCATTGGCCGCGAACGGTGAACCGCGGCCACTGGGAGCTGCGGGAGGCCGGGCCTGCGGATGCTCAATGTCAACAAAATGTCTCGCAGCCTACCAGTGGATTACCCTGATGGGCTGCGTGCTGAAAGTTGCCGACCCCTGATATACTCAGTACTAAAATAACACATTCTGGTCTGGGAAGAGTAATTAGTTTCACTTACGGCCAGGGCCTTGTGTAATCTGTGCCATGATGAAATGATAGTCCAGAGGCTAGAGCTGTAGCCTAGGGCTGAGAAGATGTAGTGTCAGCTCTCTGCTATGCCACAGATTTCTTGTGTGATCTTGAATAAGTCATTTAGCTTCTCTGTGCTGCCCATCTGTACAATGGGGACAATAGCACTTTCCTACCTCACAGGAGTTTTGGGAAGTTAAATATATCAAAAGTTGTGGGTTTCTCAGCTACTACATTAATGGGTGGCATGAAAGTTTCATAGATAGCCTGGGACCAAATTCTACAGCAACAACTCCTGGATTTTGCAGCAATGTTAACTTATTCTACTGCTATGAAATACTTTTTATTCCCAGCATTTCCAGCCCCAAGTGCCCAAAATGGTCAGCCCCACCCCAAATCATGAGACTGTCCCTAAAATCATGAGATTTTACAAACCCCATACACGTCAGGTTCTTTTTACTTAGCTTCTTGTTTCTGAATCTTCGGGGGGCATTCAGGTCACATTTTCAGGCTTTTCTCCACAACCAACAGGGCTAGAAACTTTTTTTAACCGAAAATGAGATTTTTACAGAGGAGCGGTGGGATTCAACCTGCTCTCCATCCCAAAATTCCAGGCAATGGAATCCGATTTGAGCTTCTCTTCTTGGCCTCTCACATGGAAACGCTGCCCATAGGTTAACCCCTCCCTTCCCATCCCATCCCTACTGCAACATCTCAACAGACAAAAGCCATGTCCAAGATGGTGACTTCATCCTACATCATTAATGAACGCTAAATTATTGAGCAGATTCATAAAAAATGAAAGACACATTTTACTTCACTAGAAATCCTGAGGGTAACCCAAATATGTCGCACAGACTGATGGTTACCAAATGAGAAGTCCTGCCCCTCATTAAATATATAGCAAAGTGGGGTAGAACATGAAAGATGCATGGCGGTGGGAAGAGAAATAAAGTGCTTGCAATCACAGCTGAGGGAGAGAAGGATGGAATAAGGAAAGGAAAAGAGAGAAATTGGTCAAAGAAAGAGAGAGGAAATGAGGGGTAAAGAACTCAGGTTGGGCATTAAAGTGAGCAGGAGCATAAGTCCCATGGAAAGTCCTAGCTCGCTTAGGGTAAGAAACATTTCCATGCTTTTGATTTTTTTAGACGTTAGGGCCAGATCCTCAGTTGATGTAAATCAGCATTGGCAAAAATGGAGCTATGTGTATTTACACCAGCTGATTATCTGGCCCATAAGATGGCATTAAGGGGTGTACTGAAAGTTGGGGCCTACTCCCATTGAAAGATTTTTGGAGCAGCTAATCCTGGAATACACAAAGGGCGAGGCAATTCTTGATTTAGCCGTAAGTGGAGCACAAGATCTGGTCCAAGAGGTGAATATAGCTGAACTGCTCGGTAATAATGACCTTAATGTAATTATATTTAACATCCTTGTGGGGGGGATACTGAAGATGCCCACCATAGTAATATTTAACTTCAGAAAGGGGAACTATGCAAAAATGAGGATGCTTGTTAAACAGAAATTAAAAGGAACCGTCACAAAAGTGAAATGCCTGCAAGCCACATGGAAAATTGTAAAAAACCACTATGTTAGAGGCTCAAATTAAATGTATATCCCAGTTAAAGAGACTAGTAAGAGGACCAAAAACATAAATGCTACCCTGGTGAAACAACAGAGTAAAAGAGACAGTTAGAGGCAAAAAGGCATCCTTTTAAAAGTCCTACCGAGGAAAATAGAAAGGAGCATAAACTCTGGCAAGTCAAATATAAAAGTATAATTAGGCAGGCCAAAAACTAATTTGAAGAGCAACTAACAAAAACTAACAGCAAAAAAAATGTTAAGCACATCAGAAGCAGGAAGCCTGCCAAACAGTCAGTGGGGACACTGAACAAACAAGTTGCTAAAGGAGCACGTAAGGAAGACAAGGCAGTTGCAGCGATGCTAACTGAATTCTTTGCATCGGTCTTCACTGCAGAGGATGTGAGGGAACTTCCCACACTTGAGCCATTCTTTTTGGGTGACAATCTGAGGAACTGTTCCAGAGTGACGTGTCGATAGAGGAGGTTTTGGAACAAATGGATAAATTAAACAGTAATAAGTCACCAGGACCAGATGGAATTCACCCAAGAGGTCTGAAGGAACTCAGATATGAAATTGCAGCGCTGTTAACTGTAGTATGCAACCTATCACTTAAATCAGCTTCTGTACCAGATGACTGGAGGCTAGCTAATGTGACACCTATTTTTTAAAAAGGCTCCAGAGGTGACCCTGGCAGTTCCAGGGTAGTGAGCCTAACTTCAGTGCCAGGCAAATTGGTTGAAACCATAGTAAAGAACAGAATTATCAGACACCCTTAGACGTATACAATATGTTGGGGGAGAGTCAACATGGTTTTTGTAAAGGGAAATCATGCTTCACTAATCTACTAGAATTCTTTGAGAGTGTCAACAAACACGTGGACAAGGGTGACCCAGTGGATATAGTGGACTTAGATGTTCAGAAAGCCTTTGACAAGATCCACCACCAAAGGCTCCTAAGCAAAGTAAGGTGCAATGGGATAAGAGAGAAGGTTCTCTCATGGATCAGCAACTGGATAAAAGATAGGAAACAAAAGGTAGGAAAAACTGGTCAATTTTCACAGTGCAGAGCGGTAAATAGGGTCTCCGAAGGATCTGTACTGGGACCAGTGCTGTTCAACATAGTCATAAATGATCTGGAAAAAGGGGTAAACAGAGAGGTGGCAAAGTTTGCAGATGATACAAAATTACTGAAGATCGTTAAGTCTGAAGAAGACTGCAAAGAATTCCAAAGGGATCTCACAAAAGTGGATGAGTGGTCTTTTAACTTAGCTGTTACCACTCAAGAAACAGCTCTTGGAGTTATCCTGGAGAGTTCTCTGAAAACATCCATTCAGTGTGGAGCGTAGTCAAAGCAGTTAACAGAATGTTAGGAACCATTAGGAAAGGGATAAATAATGACAGTAAATAACATAATGCCACTATATAAATCCATGGTACAGCTCACACCTTGAATACTCCATGTAGTTCTGGTTGCCCCATCTCAAAAAACATATATTAGAATTGGAAAAGGTACAGAGAAAGCCAGCAAAAATGATTAAGAGTATGGAACAGTTTCTGTGTGAGGAGAGATTAAAAACACTGGGACTGTTCAGCTTGTAAAAGAGACAATCAAGAAGAGATATGAAAGAAGTCTATAAAATCATGACTGGTGTGGAGAAAGTGAATAAGGAAGTGATAATTGCCCCTTCACATAACACAAGAACCAGGGGTCACCCAATGAAATTAATAGGCAGCAGGTTAAAACAAACATAAGGAAGTACTTCTTCACACAACGCACAGTAGCATGGGGCACAGGTCACTTGCTGGAGGATTCTCTGGATGATTCTCTGCACTTTGAAGTCTTTAAAACATGATTTGAGGACTTCAATCACTCAGACATAGGTTGAGGGTTTATTACAGGAGTGGGTGGGTGAGATTCTGTGGCCTGCGTTGTGCAGGAGGTCAGACTAGATGATCATAATGGTCCCTTCTGCCCTTAAAGGCTATGAGTCTATGAGTCAGTCAGCTTGTGGAACTCATTGCCAGGGGATTGCATGAAGGCCAAAATTATAACTGGGTTCAAAAAAGAACTAGGTACATTCATGGAGGATAGGTCCATGAATGGCTATTAGCCAAGATGGTAAGGGAGGAAACTGTATGCTCTGGCTGTCTGTAAGCCTCTGACTGCCAGATGCTGGTACTGGACCACAGAGGATTGATCACTTGAAGATTGCCCTGTTCTGTTCGTTCCCTTTGAAACATCTGGCACTGGCCACTGTTGGAAGACAGGATACTGGGCTATGGACCATTAGTCTGACCCAGTATGGCCATTCTTATGTTCTTATGTAAAACCTAACTGTGGAAAAGTGGATAAGAGTTTATAAAGCGTCACAATAAACTATACCAATAAATGGTGATAGGAAAAGGTACAAAAGGGAGACAGGCAGACTGAATTAGTCCAAACAAAAAGTCCTACTGATATAACTCAAGGTCTGTGTTAAGGTCATGCCTGGTAAACAAGAAAAGTGTGGGACTAGTAATCAATGAACCAAAAGTGCTGTGTCAGCAATTAGGCCTAATTGGTAGGCAAAACAGCAAGGATATGGGCTATTCCACCTGTCACTCTCTTTTGGGTTCTTAAAAACAAAGATCTTGAGGGAAGCTAATCCAACAATTGTTGACTGAAAGAAGGGGAAGGAGTGAGCTTGCTGCCATCCTCATCATCTTCTGGGACCCTGGGATCCACCATGACATCCTTGGGCCTTCATTAGCCTGATTTGACGTATGTCCTGACCTGACTGGGCCAAGAGCAGGCCCCGGATGACTGTCATCGCGCACACGCACGCGCACACACACACACACACACACACTTTTTCCTTCCCCACCTTATTTCTTCTCTTTCCTATTCTCCTCTTGCCTTCTATCTAAGGCCTGGTCTTCACTAGAGGGGAGGATCGATCTAAGTTACGCAACTTCAACTATGTGAATAACGTAGCTGAAGTCGTCATACTTAGATCTACTTACTGCGGTGTCTTCACTGTGGTAAGTCAACAGCTGACGTTCCCCCGTTGACGCCGTCTGCGCCTCTCACTCTGGTGGAGTACCGGAGTCGACAGGAGAGCGCTCGGTGGTCAATTTATCGCGTCTAGACTAGATGCGATAAATCAACCCCCGCTGGATCCATCGCTGCCCGTTGATCCAGCCGGTAATGTAGACAAGCCTTAAGAGTCTGAAGACTGTATATCATGCAACATTGGTATAAACCTCTGACTAGAAAGAGGCAGCTAAAAACAATGCCCTAAACAGCCCGATGCTGGTACAAGTTTGCCAGATCTCAGGGTGACTGATAAAACTGTGTGCTGTGCCTGTGTTTTTCCAGTAGTCAGTTTGCAAGTAAAACTTAGCAGCAGAGACAGAAGCTGCATTTTCTATAGTTGCTGTTCTTTTATTTACCCTTTTGTGTGTTTGTCATGTGTTGCCTTCTAGGAAACAGGATTGAACAGCAACAACAGCCCATCTTAACTAACCTCTCTTTCCCGTGAAAAGGCCAGTTATTATCATCTTTAATACCATCTCAAGCATTAAAACAGGTAAAAACGGGGCGGGGGGGGGCGTTGTTAGTTAGTTAGTTTTAAACTCTCTCTCTGCAGGGGAACAAGGGATGTTGTTAAAATGAAGGCCTTACTTAATACTTTATATTTCATAGGCTTTAGCTTTTTTGCTTTATTTTCTGTATCTTTAATAAAAGGTTTAAACCGTTTTAAATGATGTGTTTGCCATGGTTCTACACAGGCTGAGGTCTCTGTATACCAAACCCCAAACCTTGTTAAAAACTACTTAATGTTGGGCAGTTTCTGGGTCATGTTAACACCTTTGACTCTTTGGGCCCATTTATTCCATCAAAATTAATACAACAGGGGCAAATTCAACTGATTTCAGTGGAGTTGCATCAGGGATGCCTTTCTCCCTGGACTCATAAGTGTATTCCCCTTGACTCTGACTGAGAGGAAGATTTGTAGATGGTTGACGGCTTTGTCTGTACTGTCTCCCCAGTCCCCAAGCTCTTTCAGTCATTAACACATTACATGGAAACAACCCAGATTAGGCTTTTTACAACACTAATCCCTCTTAATGCAGTTAGTGTCTTTGGGGTGCAGCGAATTTACACTTCTCTCCAATGCCCTGTATGTGCCACTCACTGAAAACCAGTACGAAGCCTGAGACCTGCAGTATTCCTGGGCCTGCCATAAAACCAGGAGGTAAACCAAGTTCAGAAATGGCTGTGCTTGTTTTCAGTCTGGCCGTATATTTGCTCCAGCCTATTGCTCCTCTTCACCGCTCTATGACAGCTCTCCTCTCTGGTCCATTCCCATTACCCAGCCAGCATAAGCCCAAGAATCTTGACCTCTGCAGCCCATGTGTCTCTGTGGCTCTTCATCTGATTTCAACTCTCATCTGGAAAGATTTCCTTTTCTCACTTCCCTTTAGTTTTTTCTTTTTTTAATCTCCCATTGTCTCTTCCTGTTCTCGGCTTGGCCGTGTATGGGATTTTTTTGTATTTTTTCCCACCCTCCAAATACCTTTGACCCCGCTGTTTTGTGTAAATAAATACTGCTGGTGTGTTGTAACACGCAGAAAGCATTTTGTGTATGAACGACACTGCGCAAAATAAAGTCCCATTGAATTGCTGTTGCTGTTGAGAGTATGATTCTGGATCACTTGCCGGGATCATCTGGCTATATCTCACCTAATCAGCCTCAGCCCCCAGTGACACAGGTGCCGGCTTCCTCCTTCCCCCAGGCTACTGCTCAGCTCCCACTCAGCCCCAGGCCCCACCCCTGCCCCACCTCTTCCTGCCCCTGCTCCACCCCTGCCCTGCCTCTTCCCTCCCAGTTCTACCCCCTCCCCCAGGGCCTCCTGCACTCCCCGGAACAGTTGATTGCAGCGGGTGGGAGGTGCTGGGAGGGAGGGGAAGGAGTTGATTGGTGGGGGTGCAGCAGGTGGGAGGCGCTGGGGGTGGGGAGAGCTGACTGCTGGTGGGTGCTAAACACCCGCTAATTTTTTTGCCATGGGTGCTGCAGCCCTAGAGTACCCATGGAGTTGGCCCCTAGGCTCAGTGGCATCTCGGTCTCTTCTTTTTTTTAGCATACAAGTTAGTTTCCTGAGGACTGAAATGTTTTGGTCTAACTAACGTCTTTGGACTTAATGCTGGGGCAACTGAGTGAAATTTAACAGCCTGTGTTGTACAGGAGGTCAGACCAGATGATCTGATGGTCTCTTCTGGCCTTACACTCTATGAAACTGTTAATCGTGTTTATTACGGTAGTGCCTAAGGACACCAAGAATGGGGCCGCATTGTGCTAGGGCTTGTAAAAACAGACAGTCCTTGCCCCAAGAGTTTACAATCTAAATACTCCCAGCAGCCCCAGGGGAGGGGAATGGAGTGTAACACACAAGCAGAGTGAACAATGTGATGGTGGCAAACGTCAAGTTTGTTCCATGATTTTGGGGTGAAGGGAGGGTGGGGGAGGCAGGAAGTAGTTAGGAGGGGATAAGCTAAACAGAAAGAAACATGAAGGGAGCACAGCCAATACTATTAGCAATAAGGAGAACAGAAACCAGTGCAACATAGAAATCATTAGAAACTATCTAATTAACCAAGTCTAACACATGGGTGTTTTTTTAAATGTGCACACTTCTGCACTAGCTAGAAGCCAGGATGCATTTATTGGAACTCTGATGCAGATTTTGACTTTGTGAGTGGTTGTTGATCATTGGTATCAATAGAGATGGACTGGTTTGCACCAGGTGAGGCCTTGACTTATCTCTTGGGTGATTTTCCCCACTGTTGTCCAAAGGTCTTACAAACCATTGAAAACATACTCTGTGATCACAGAGCAACGCATACATGGTTTGTGGTTTTTAAATACAGCAAAAAGCATCCTCGGTTCCTTTTCCTTGCATGATCCCATTTCACCTTCTTTGTATTTAATGACTCGTGATGGGCCTGAGGTGACAAATTGGGAGCGAGACCTGAATGGTGCCAGAACTCAGTGTGGTTCAGATCCAGGGTTTTGGCTTAGCCCAGTATAGAGACAGCTGCAATGATCTCGAGTGAGACTTCCTCGAACCGCCAAGGGTGTCTGCAACTGGAGCTTTGCTGTGTGCCCATCTCTAGTAATTGCGTGATTATGGTAATTACACACAAAAAGATAGTTTCTTAATCATGTGTAATGAGCACCCTTCAGCTAGCGAGCTATGCACATGCTCATTCCAGCTGTTCACAGGCTTCTAAGCCACCTTCTTTTGTACTGACTATGTCCTTAGTTACCAAACGCAGCTTCTCTGAGATGCTTTGTAATGGTTTGATGACTGGATTTAGGCTAATTTCTTCTTGGCTGTTACCTGACAAACCCTGTCACTACAAATACAGTGCTGTGTTTTATCCCCTTAACAGGTGTTGGAATTAGGGTGACCAGATGTCCCTATTTTATAGGGACAGTCCCGATTTTTGGGTCTTTTTCTTATATAGACTCCTATTACCCCCCACCCCCTGTCCTGATTTTTCACATTTGCTGTCTGGTCACCCTAGTTGGAATTTCCTAACTGTGATGAAGTGGGGAGGGTTCTTGTTTTTTTGCAATGGTTTGCATGTAGAGGGAGTGGGACGCAGTTTCCCTGGGTGTTACTGGTTTAACGAGGTGATGGGAGAGGGGGTTTGTTTTTAAGGGGACCGGCAACGGAACTTGGGAACCCAGCCAATGGCCTGGAGAATGGATAACCCAACGACTGGTGACCTGGTGACTGGGAGGCCCAGCTCGGGAGTCACAGCCGGTTCTGGTCAGTGGGAAGAAAATAGGCTGCAAAGAGAGGACCCCAGTGACCTGACCAGCTGATTCCAGCCAGAAGGGTACAAAGGACGGCTGAGAGGAGAGAAGACCCAGGCGACCCTGTTTACCTGGATAGAAGACAATGGGCAGAGGTGGGGCTTCGGGGAAGGTGATATCAGATGCTCAGCTGGAAAGCACGAGGGCTCGGGACTGGAGAGAAAGAGCAGGCAGAGCCCACCTGGATGCAGGGGAGACTTAGATGTACTGTGCTGAGGGAGGCCAGGCCTGAGGGCCCTGAGAGTTTCCTATGCTGTGTTCAGACGCTCAGTAAACCCTCCTGTTTTAAACTGGCTGGGAGTTGCTCCGGTCTAGAGAACAGGGTTGCATTGTTCCCTCTGAGAGTGGAGGCCCCAGGGGTCCAGAGCGAGTGGACTCCCTGAGGGGGCTCACAGCGAGAGACAGGCATGCTAAGGCTCAGAGAGGTGCAGTTCCAGGAGGCAGAGGGGCTTAACCCCCAAGAGAGAGTGGACCCCCAAGAAGGGCTGTCACATAGGGGTTACCCCCAGGGACCGTATGGGACCATGAGTGGGCACGACCTGTGAGTCTGTGACACTAACATCCATTCCATTCCCAGTGATGAGTCACCATAACACAGATACCAAAAGCTTAAGGTTTACATTTAGCAAGCTCTGTAGAGCAAAGACCATCTTTCTGTTCTGTGTCTGTATAGCGCGGAGCACCACGGGGTCTTGGTGCATGAACAGGGGCTCCTAGATATTATCGCAATACAAATAATAAACAATAGCAATAACTAAGGGTTTCCTCTTTAAAGCTCAAAAGGTCTGAATCTCTTAACGCATACACTGGTTCTATGCTGGTGTGAAACTACAGTATTAACTACATTGGGGTTACTCCAGATTTACATTGGTGTGAGAGGGCAGAGAATCAGGCCCACAACCTTCCAAATCCACATCGAACTATTTGGGACTTTCTTCAATGCTTCATGTTGGGGCACTTTTGAATCAGGTTCCTTCTGGTTTTGTACCCAGTCCACTGTAGGGGAGACATTGTCTCTGGGCTCCAGGAATGACTGCCCAGCTTTCTTCCTACCTTGCTAGAAATGGCTGCCTCATCTAATAGAGTCAGAAAAGAAAAGCAGGCCCACCCTGGCCCGGATCCTCACAGCTAGTTAAGTGCCTAAATGCTTCTGAGGATCTGGTCCTTTGTGCTTATAATGGTGACTCGCTAAAGGTGAAATTCACCCCATGCACAGGGCCAGCCTAAGGCATATGCACCACTTAAGTCTTACCTGAAGGCTTAAATGGAATATAGTACAGCAGTCACAATTTTTGTGTTAAAACAATGAAAATTAGGTTTTTGACTGAACAAAGTTTTTCGGGGAAAGTATCTGATCTTTGTGAAAAGTTGTGATGTTTCCTCAAAGAAAAAAAGAAAGACACCTGAAAGCAGAAAACTTCAGCCAAAACCCTGGTTTTTTTGTTAGAAAATTTCACTACAATGCATCAAGGGAATTGTAGTTCATGTGCCTCATGCCCTCATTCATCTCGATGGGCTGGGTTTTCCAACTGGACGCATCTCCCATGATGCCCCCAAAGCTATTTGACTCCCAAGATGTATTGCAGTATCTCAGAAAGAGGGGACACCATGATGCATTATGGGAGATGTAATCCCACCAGGGTGCCTGGCCAATAGAGGAGAATGGGGGCATGAAACACCTGAACTACAACTCCCCTGAGGCACCGTGGCAGCATTTCTCAAGTGAAATTTTTGGGTTTCACTTTTCCACCAAAAAAGTTCACCCTGCTCCAGTGTTTAGGACGTGTGTTGACCTTAAAATGCATAAGATGCTCTTGACTGCAAAATAAAGGAAAGGGATGCTATCTTCCTGTTGAATATTGTATACAGCCTGCTTAATCAAATGGCATCCAAATGCGTGTTTTTAAACATCAGTTAAGAAATTATATTGCATTAATCCTCTAATGATTTCAAAAAGAACTGCTGACCTGTCAATTAGGCTCCTAGGATAAGCCCTAAAATCCAATATGATACCTGCACGAGTCTGTCTCCCATCAGCCAATATCAGCCACAGTACGTCAGCTGAAATCAGTGGCATTTCACCAGTGTAAGCGAAGGGAGCATAAGACCCATTGGCTTTCCCTGCTCAACCAAATATAAATCCATCATGATCAAGAAAAATACATGACGCTGATAGAAGTAACGTTTCAGTGACTGACGGGCAACAGAAGATCCCATTCCAAGCAGTTCACCAGTTTTATTGTACGCCATAGGACTATACATGTTTCATGCAGGCTATGTGTTTGTCCCAGCTGCCACTCAGAATGAAGTGCTTCACTTCATGTGGGTGGGTCCTGGGCTAAGGTACTTGGTTCCTGGTCTGTAGCACCGGTGGCTTTATCAAGGGTCCTGCAAGCAGAAAAAGAGAGTTATTCCACAGCTGCTAAACTGAACCGGTGATCAAAGACCACAGAACATCCCCCCCACCCGCGCCCCTCGCCAATTGGTATTGGCCTAGCAGTGAATCACTGCATGGAGTGCATTCATTTATTATAAAACCAATACATAGTTCACACGTTCACTGTATTGATGATGGGCCTGATTCTGCTCTTATTTAGGGACTGATCTAAAGCTCATTGAAGTCAACGGGTGTCTTTCCATATACTCCACTGGGCTTTGGGTCAGGCCTGTGCACTGGGTTTTATGACCCCTGTGCAACTTCATGGACTTCAGCAGACTTGCTCTGGGTTTGGGCACAAACAGGATCAGGCCCAATGGGAAGCCACAAATCGGCCATGAAAAATGTTTGCCAATTGATTATAACCTGCAGAGGCACTCAAAGGGTGTCTCACTGTAAAATTGTACAACAAATAAGCAGTGTGTTTCCCTCAAAGCACGTGATGAATGCTGGTGACAACCCTGTAATATAAGGGAGCTGTATGCTATAAATTAAGGGGTGACTCATCTGCCCTGAGCTTCTTAGGGACTCCTGAAGTGCTCGGATCCTGCCGTGTCATTAAAATGGCTGGCTTTGCCAAACAGCAGCGGCCTGAAAAATACAGGCCAGGGTTTAGGGTGAGCAGATAGCAAATGTGAAAAATTGGAACACTTTCTTTTGGTGGTGGAGAAATGGGGATATATTTGCGTATATAAGACAAAGTTCCTAATATCGGAACGGTCCCAATAATATCGGGACGTCTGCTCACCCTACCAGGATTCCACGCTGCCAACACCTTTCATGTGTAAATTCAGCAATCCAAGGGAGCTGACAGACATGGGTGGTGGGTGAAGCTTCCCCTGGGGGCTAGCTCTCTGTCCCCCGCTCTGTCTCATACCCCTCCCCATCCCTACTCGCCCCCTCTCTCCCCCCGCTACTGCTCACCGCGTTCCTCCGCTCCTCCACCCCGCTCCTTGTGAGATACCCTCCCCACTGGCCACTCGCCGCGTCCCTCTTCACCCCCCAACCTTCCTCCGCACACCACTCACTGCGTCCCTTCTCACCTCCCCACCCCTGCATGACCCCCCGCCCGCCACGTCCCTTCTCACCCTTGTGAGATCCCCACCATCCACCGCTATCACGTTCCTGCCTCACCCCCCTGCCCCTGTAAGATCCCCCCAGCCCACCACGTCGCTCCTCACCCCCTGGCCCCGCAAGACCCCCCCCCACCATCCGCTGCTTGTCTTGTTCCCTCCTTGCCCTCCATCCCACAAGACCCCCCCACACACACTCGCCGTGTCCTTCCCTCACCCCACAGGGGATGGGGTGGAAGAGAAGAGGGATGTGGTGAGCAGCGGCAACCTCTGGAGAGGGTGGGTGGAGTGGAGGAGAGGAGGGACAGACTCACCAAGCAGCAGTGGGCGGTGGGGGCCTCGGGGAAGGGTAGAGAAGGGAAGGGAAGAGGCAGAGCGCAGGCAGGACCACCATGGGCCAAGCATCTGACAGCGAGTCAGAGGTGGCTGTGCCTCCCCTGGCCTATTATACCTGCCGCCCATGATGACAGATCCTGTTTTGGGGGAGAGGAGGCTCAGATGTTGGGCATCGGTATTGATTAGAGCTCCACGGGGCCAGCTCCTCAGCTGGTGGAAATGGGTGTAGTTCCATTGGAGTCAATGCTGATGTAACCAGCTGAGGCGCTGGGCCCATGTGCCGAGGAGGACAGTCCATGGGGCCACAGTAGGAGGTGCTACATGCCTGGGGTCAGCGCTGGTAGAGGATCCTGGAATCAGGGAGGATGGCGGGGGAACAAGCTGAGGGAGATCAGGGCAGGAGGCAGATTGGCCCATGGAGGGGAAAGGAGGAGGTCTGCGGGGTTGGAGTACAGCAGGTGAGAGCTGGAAGGAAAGGATCTATGGGGTCAGGAAGGGCAATGGACAGGATCCATGTTGGTCAGTAAGGAAATGGAAGGGGGATTTCTGGGGCAGGGGAGGAGCATGGGAAAGGAGAGATGCAATGGGTGGGAAGGGCTCTCTGAGGTCACAGAGGCGGAACGGAGATGCAGGTGGAATCCTGGCCAGATTTAAAATGGCTGCTGCTGTCGCACGGCGGCGGCCATTTAAAATATCTGGGAACTGCGCTGCCTTTTTCAATGAGACTCATACGCAGGCTCTGGCCATATGTAGAGACCGATGACAGTTGGGGATTAAAAGGCAGGGCGGATTTTGTGGCCAGCACCCTGCCCGTGTGAGTGTAGGTACAGGAGTGTCTACCCATCTGATCGAATCCAGTGCAATCCTGGTTTGCAGTCTGTGAGCGTGACTCTCACTGCAAGAGGCTATATGTCAGTTCAGGCTAGAGCCTGGACTGGGAGCCACTCAGCTAGGGACAATCTCACTCATGTGTCCAGGGTTTACCTGACCTCCACACTCGCAGCAGGGAGGATTTTTCTGCCAGAACATATTGGCAGGGGCCCTGTTAGCACTTCCCCACCCCGTGGCGCAGGGAGTGAGCTGGTAACACAACTGGCTTTCTGCAGAGGCGGGGGGTACACAGTGAGAGAGCTGAGAGCTGGCCATAACTTGGGAGGAGGGGACCCCAAGAAGGAGGTGAGCCCAACCCCTAAGGACAATGGAGTCAGTGGGAGTGGCAGGCC
Source organism: Macrochelys suwanniensis (assembly GCA_033296515.1). Classification (NCBI taxonomy): domain Eukaryota; kingdom Metazoa; phylum Chordata; order Testudines; family Chelydridae; genus Macrochelys; species Macrochelys suwanniensis. The sequence goes on from CM065775.1 coordinate 15,343,073, forward strand.
TACAGCAGCGCTCCCCCTGGCCCAGTCAGGTTAGGGCACTGCACTGAGTGCCTTGGGACATACTGACACTGCATCTAGGAGCCAGCCTCCCAGCCTGGGTCCGCAGACTCCTGTTAACACGCTAAAAATAGCTGTGTAGACACAGTGGCTTGTGCTGGGGCTCTGAAGCCAGGGGTGGGGTTCAGAGCCTGAGCTCCAGCCCAAGGGGCACCATCAAAGCCATGTCTACACAGCGATGGTGAAGGTGCTCGCAAGAGTCTGCGAACCCGGACTGTGAGGCTTTCTCCCAAATGCAGTGTAGACATACCCTTGGAGGCCAAAGTCCTCTTGGCATAGAACAGGAACAGTTCCCCTGCATCACCCTGTGCAAATATGCCTCAACCAGCAACACACAGGGAGGCTCTTCATCTGTATTTAAACTGGACAGTTCTTTTTGGGTGGTTTGTCCCTTGTCCGGTACTGAGACAAAACCGGACCTGGTTTTGTCCAGTAGCGGATGGAGATGCCATTTTGAAGAGGCCACGTCGACGGGGAAGGTGGAGTGGCGCACGCTTCAAAATGGTGTCCTCTTTGTGTGGCGTGACCTCGTCCACACCGGGCATGTGAAGGCAGGCCAGCGGGGGCAAGGTTGTGCCGCTAGGGCAGGCCTCTGCTATTTCCAGAAGTACCAGAATGCTCAGTATTCTGGGAATGCATCAGCGGACACCCTAGCAATCCACACTCGGGGTCAGAGGGCCTTTCAGTCTCCATGCTCGCATGCAGCACTCCATGCTGTGAACAGTTCTCCCCTAGGAGCTGAGCTGAGACCACCAGCTTCTTTCATGTGAGCCACTGAATGGCCATGTGATGGGAAGGTCCCAGCAGGCTATGCACCAGCCTCCTGGAGGAGAAAAGGTCCACCAGGCACCTACCTCCCCCTTCACTGGCATCTTTCATGAGAAAGTGAAATAAGAATAATGGTGTGATAGTCATGTCAAATAAAGCTCATTCACAACAGGCGCTAAAATGGGGGAGGGGGAGGCTTCAGGGCCGGTGCTTCCACTAGGCGACCCTAGGCGGTCGCCTAGGGCGGCAGGATTTGGGGGGCGGCATTTCGGCGGCGACTCATTTCCCAGCAGCGATTCGGCAGCAAGAAAAGTGGCCACCGAAACGCCGTGAGAACGCAACTTCAAAGGAGCTGCCGCTGAAGCGCTGCCGATTACGGCGGAGGAGCGCTGCTGCCTAGGGCGGCAAAAACCCTGGCACCGCTACTGGGAGGCTGCATTCATTCCCTGTGAAATCCCTACTCAAGGAAGGACACAAGAAACAAAACATCCCCCACACCCTCTATGTCATCCAGCACATACAAAACAACCAACTGGATCATGTTCAGTGGACTTGGGCAAAGTGAGACGGGAATGTGAACTATCTCCCGTCAGAGGTTTGAAAGAAAAGCCAGCTCCTGAAATAAAACTGTCTCAATTTATAGACTGTGTTAAAAATTCCTGTTGTCTCAGCCAGGCAAGGCACTTATCTGAAGTTCTTTGCACTCTCACGGACCGTCTGTGACAACGTATCGTCCAACAAAACCGGGGTCTCGCCACGTTTGCGGCAGAAATTAATGATGTGCTATGACAAGGTGACAGATCGGTGCCCTAAGGACGGGATGGATGCTAGGCAGCAGCTCATAGCTCTGGTTGTAGACAGCTTGGGAAAGAGATCTGGCAAGAAATGCAGGGGTTTAGTTGTGAATTATCAGGTGTCTTAACAACAGGCCAGCATTTAACAGCTTTACCCAACAGACGGAGATATTGTATGTCACACACATAACCCCTAGTGTGCTAACAGGAGGCTGTGGCCCCAGGTAGGGAGGCTGGTGCCCAGCTGCAGTGTAGACATGCCCCAAGGCACTCAGTGCAGCACCATAAATTGACTGGTCTGGATGGAGAGGTGCTGTGGGCCTAAAGGGCCCACTGGCTCCATTGTCCATAGGTGTTGGGCTCCCCTCCTTCCTAGTTATGGAACCCAGAGATGGGAGCCCATCTCCTGATTCTTCTCCCTCACATCACCACTACGCTGGTGTCACGCCAGTGAACTCAGTGGCGCTCCTCATCCTGGTTTGCACGGGTGTAAATGTGTTTAGAATGGGCCAGCTCGTCTGCTGGTGTACATGGGCATAGCGCCATTAAAAACACTGGGCCAGATCCAGCGCTCTGGGTTGGGCATGAACCTAGGAGGCAAAGGACCTCGCTTCTCATCCTAGGTCTGATGCGGATGCACTTACAGGGTAACAGGTTTCACAGTAGTAGCCGTGTTAGTCTGTATCCGCAAAAAGAATTAGAAGTACTTGGGGCACCTTAGAGACTAACACATTTATTTGGGCATAAGCTTTCGTGGGCTAGAACCCACTTCATCAGATACATGGAGTGGAACATACAGGGGGAATATATATATATATACACAGAGAACATGAAAGGGTGGAAATGGTTGCCATACCAATGGCAACCATTTCCACCTTTTCATGTTCTGTTCTCTCTCTGTGTGTGTATATATAGATGTATATAGATATATCTATCGTCCCACTGTATGTTCCACTCTATGCATCTGATGAAGTTAGGGTGACCAGATGTCCCAATTTTATAGGGACAGTCCCGATTTTGGGGTGTTTTTCTTATATAGGTTCCTATTACCCCCCACCCCTTGTTCCGATGTTTCATACTTGCTGTCTGGTCATCCTAGATGAAGTGGGTTCTAGCCCACGAAAGCTTATGCCCAAATAAATGTGTTAATCTCTAAGGTGCCACACGTACTCCTCACACTTAGGGTAAGTCACTTAACCATTTGGTGCCTCAGTGTATTAGGGATATGAGATTTCACCACCTTTGTGAAGTGCTTTGAGATCTTCAGATGAAAAAGAGCTAGAGGCAAGCTAAGGTTTGTAACTAAGGTTTATCTTTGGTAAACAAGGACTGAGCTGCTAAGAATTCGTAATAAGGAGAAGTGCTGGTACCCAGCTTGCCAGAAAAAGAAAAACCAGGGCCCGTGCATGTTCTTGCTCCATTTGGGCACTGGAGTTTTTGTTCCTCGCTTCTTCAACTCTGTACATTTGTTTATCCTAAGGGCCTGATCCTCAGCTGGTGTCAGTGGGCATAGCTCCACTCCATTTACACCAGCTGACGATCTGCCCCTGAATTGCATGTCATTTATTTGCCTAGATGTCTGCTCTGCTCATGTCATCATGAACCTGGGGCTAGATTCACAACAGGGACTTAGCCACCTAACACCTTGGTGTCCTGCTGTCCAATGGAATCCTCGGCCCCCAGTTATGCAGCCCAGGCTCCCCATGGGCACAATTAGGCCCATGGGGATTCACAGAAGGCAGGATGCTGAGTGGGGAGCCACCTATGCTAGGCAGTAGGAAATGCCAAAGAGAAAAGCTGGGAGGCAGCACGCATGCAAGCCAGCCCATTATAGCCACCACCCTGTGGTTAGGCACTCACCGGGGAGGCAGAAGACTCGGGTTTAAGTCCCTGAACTAAATCAGGGATTCAAACCTGGATCTCCCACATCAGTGCCCTCACCATCGGGCTATTGGGTAGCCTGGGACAGACATATACTCCAGCCAGCCCCCTATGTGCCTGCTCCTGGCTATGTGTACAGGTGAGGTATGCTCCGAGCACCCCGACCAGGTCAGGACCCACAGACGAGATAAGTGGGGGAATGCCTCATTTGATCATTTTTCCAGGGTTCAGGTGTGAACAAGGGCTCCCAGCAGCTTAGCGACAGCAGGACCTAGGCGGCTTTGCGCTTGCCCACTGGCAGAACTTTAGGCGCCTAGGGCCTATTGGGTTAGGTGTCAGCTGAGCGGTGGTTTTGTAAATGTCAATGACACCTAAATGTTGGCCTCAGGTGCCTTAAGAGGCAGTTAGGTGCCCACGTCACTTTGTGAATCTAGCCCTTGGTCACCTTCCCACTCCTCAATGAAGGATCCAATTTTGTGGCACCTGCCATGTTAGCCACTTCCCCGCATGTGTTCTCTTTTCTAAGACACTGAGAGACAGAGGCAGTGTGGTCTAGTGGACTGAGCATGAAGACAGGCACTCTTAAGTTCCTAGATTCAGCCAGAGGGGACCGTTATGGTCATCGTGTCTGAGCTCCTGCCTGTCACAGACCAAAGAACCTCACCCGGTAAACGCTGCCTCAGGCCCATAACTTCTGGTTGAGCTAAATTCTAATTAAGTTAAATTGTAATCCTGGGTCTCCAAATGTCTTCCTGTGAGGCTTCAGGTATTACTCTCCCCATTCTACATATGAGCCACAGAGAGGCTAAGGCATCAAGGTATTTAGACGCCTGCCTCCCGTTGATTTCAATGGGAGCTAGGCACCTAAATACGTTGGAGGGTCTAGGCCTTAGCCTCTCTGTGGCTCATATGTAGAATGGGGAGAGTAATACCATGCTTCCCTTGCCTCTTCTGAGATGTGTGAGCATTAACTAGGTAATATTTCCAAGTGCTTTGCAAATACAGGGCTTCACGCCTTTGAGTCGCACTGATGGACTGAGCGCAGGTAAAGCACAAGGGGTGAGGGGTGTTAGATCCCAATACCCTGACTCTCAGTGGACAGTCCATTACTCTGCTAGCAATCCCACTGACTGAAATGCGGAGTCAGTTTAGTACTCCGTGTGAGGAAGGGCATCAGAAACTGGCCCTGTATGAGAACTATTATCAGAACTAAGGGGAACAGATCGGTCCTTCATAGTGGCATGCCCCTTGCCACCCGTCTCCGCCTTCTCTCCCCTTAGAGCATTCCAGCTCCCTCATGCCATACAGTATCTCTGGCTCACTCGCGTGGCTGTAGCTGGCACTGTATTATGATGTCACCCAATAGTACAGTTCCTAAAGGAAACCTTTTCACTGGTGACTGGCAGGCTCCCATTGTCCCTCATCAGGTCTTTTACTAACACGCTGCTCTTTCTCTATGGCTAACTGCTTCCAGTGATCCCATTGTACCCAATGGCAGGTCTCCAGCTGGAGATCATTAGGAGCAGAGTGTGGGAATGGGTTGCAGTTCAGTCATTCCGCATTGCCACCCACACCCTCCTTATAGAATATTTTGTTGTGGGATGCTGTAGGAACTGAGAAGCAAGGGTCGCGCTGGGACTCTGTCAGTCTCAATGCAGTCCCTGCTCGGCCCCTCACAAGGGCAGGCCGAAGATGAGCGGTGTCGTCAGGCTGTTGTCCAGACTCAGGCTGTAAACAGCCCTGTTGAAATCCACCCTTGAAATGTCTCCTGCTGCTGATCCAGCCTCTGCAGCTTCCTCTGGAAAAGGCGTCTGCTTTGAGGTCCACTGATGCAGCTTTTGATGTGGCTCCTGCTGCTTTCTCTGTTCTGCTAGGAAAGGCTGGTGCATTGACATCTGCTGCTCTTGTGGCTTCTGCAGCTTTCTCTGCCATCCTGGGCTATGCGAGCTCTTCCCCAGCCTCCACAGCTCATGTGGCTGCACAGTCCCATGAAAATCCTTGCTCCCCCGCGAATTCCTGGGCACCAGCGCTGCAAAGGCAGAAGGTCACATTACAGCGCTGAAGAGGGAGGACGCCTGTGCAGAAGGCACAGGGGCCGAGCGGGGTTCCCCACTGCTGTAAGAGAGAGGTGTGGGAGGGAGCGGAAACACAAACACAGCAATCCCAAAAGGCTGCTACGATAGACCGTAGCAGTGAGGCCAACTGCTGCCCAGGCAACCAGGCCAGACAGACAGAGCTCTGGCAGGCTGGAGACAGGGGTGCCGAAGCCGTACAACAGACGGAGAGGGAGGGGTGAGGTATCATTGTTTATTCTCATCAGTTACATAGTGACGGACATATAAGCTCAGGGAAGCCCCGACGAGCTTACACTGCACACGAGACGCGACAAGGCACGAGACAGGTGCTCGGGGAGGGCGTGGGGACGGTGGAGGGATTCCTGTCAGAGGCAGGTTTTCAGGAGGGCTTTGAAGGAGAGGGCACTTCATGGACAGGAAGTGGGAGAGGTTTAAGGGTGGGGGAGGGGCTGCATGACAGCACCCTCCCAAAACTGAGGGTGAGTGAAGAATGTGGAGGGGAATGAGAGCGGAGCACAGAGAGCAAAAGGGGAAGCAGCGTGCGGTGACAGAGGTAGAAGAGGGGGTGGTGACCTTTCTCTTCTCTGAAGGGTGGCCGAGCTACAGTCTGTCCTCAGAGGGTCCCGGGGTACCTAGGCTTGTCCCAGTGAGAGGAGGTCACCACAGACAGTCAGCTAGCAGGACTGGGGATTCAGGTACAGTGTGACCAGCAGCTCCCCATGCAGCAGACGGCAGCACTGAAAGGCACCTTTGAAACAGCAGAAGCGCTTCCCTGTTCTGATCTGCAGCCGCCTCTCCCTGCCCTACCCGCCACACGGAAACACCTGCTGCTGAGATGGAAAAGCCCAGTGCAAAGCCCGGCCTTTGGGGATAACGTCAGCTCCCAGGACTTCCATGGCCCTTTCAGCTCAGTAAGGAACCCAGTCAGTTTCAGTGTATGGGCAAGGGGCCTACTCTAGTAGAATGGAGCAAGGCAACACACACATCCCATGCAACGGTGTCTTGCTGGCCACGGGAGATGTGAAGAAAGGCCACTGTCTACTACACAACAGGACACTCAGACAATTTGCTTGAAAAGCCGATGTTGATGGGAGATCATGAGGTATCATGATGACAACAAAGTAGTTTCAAATCTCAACAAATGTTTATTGGAAATGAATTTTCTCTTTGCTGGCAAAGATTCCGTCCAGCTGTTGCTTATGTTTACTTTGCCTTAGCCACTGTCTTCTGAGAGACCACAGACATCTCCATCCTGTAGCTCACTTTATGCAGCAGCCTCTCCATAGAGCAAGCTGGCATTCGAGACACCCAAAGGTCCTTTCAATCCATGCACAGATTTCTCATGAGTCTCACATGTCCTCCATTCTGGCATTCATTGGGTAGGTAGCTTTTCCAAAGGCAGCCTGCAACAGAAATCCACGTGGTTTACAAGGAATCTCCACACTTCACAATGAGCCACCAGTCACAATGAGCCACCAGAGGTTTATTACCCCTTCCTGCAAACCTTTACTCATGTGAGTAGTCCTAATAATTTTGATTGATTTACTCACATGAGTAAGGATTTGTATGATTGGGCCCTTAAATCCATAGTTAAATCAGACTTACCAAGTAGCTACTGCAGATAGGTGACCAAGATCTGGCTGAAGTCTGATGTCTGGAAGCTAGAAGCATCAGGGCATTTTGCTTCAGCACTGGGGATAATATTCTCAGCACTGATCGCTAGCACATATTCAAGTCCACACTTAGAGAAACATTTCTTGTTCCAGTATAGTTCTTAAGTTTCTGATGCTGCAGTTGTTGGAAGAAGAACACAATTATTTCTAGGACACTGGGAAACACCAGCAATGACAGAGACATCTGCCTTGACATTCCTGTTCTCTCTGGCAGTGGCAGATGACCCAATAAATCCTAATGTCTACAATATTGAGACACAAACGACAGGACTCATCTCTGCGGGTGGCACGTCAACCAGTGAGATACATTCTTGACTTACTTTAACTTTAACAGTCAGGAATTGGGACTGATTCGTTTAATAATTTGAGATTTTCAAAGATGATCTGGAGATTTAGACACGCCACTTGGAATATTTCAATCCAAAACCACGTTTTAGCCAACCATGCAATCTAAAACTAGCCAACTGTGAAGGAAAATCTCGTGTAGTTTGTCAAATTAAACCATTTTCTGACTGGCCAGCTACTGGTAGCTGAAGCCAACCTCAAACATTCGGTTTCGGAGGGTGTAATAAATTAAATTTAACCATTGGGAGTTTTAATTTATACATTTCAATTCTTTTAAATCTTTTCTCCCGTAAATTCATATCCAACACTGTGCTCATTCTGGTGAGGGTCTCCATCTTTTAAGTGCTCTACAAAGCATGACATCCCTTTTTAAATAACGCTTGTCTTCAAAGCTTTGTACCGACAGTCCCACAACACCCCTATGAGATAGATGAATTGTGTCAGTAAGTGACTTGCTCCATGCTACACAGTGAGTCAGAGGCAGACCTGTGATTAGCCCCACAAGGGTTCCTGGTGTCTAAGCCTATCTTCGATTCATTAGACCACACAGTCTCTTAAAAATGTATTGTTCACATATATGTAGCGCTTGAAATTCACTGCTAATTCTAAATCATGTTTTCCAGCACTGAGCATGGTGGCTTCCTCCAGGTTCTTGTTGGAATGCTAAGCAGAGGTGCTTAGTGATTGCATGGTAGGTCAGATCTGAGTGCATAAATACTGGATGTATGAAAACAATTCTGATTAGCTCCCACAGTTACAAACACATCCAAATTGCATACTTTTAATGAGTTTTCCCTGTCGATCTACCAGATCTAGCTGCGTGCAAACACGCCTCTGGAAATTAGCGCTGTGGCTGTGACACCCTTAGAGCAATTGAAATGTTTTACGACTGTAGGGTTGTCATGCTTGACCACAGGTTGGTATGTGTGTGTCCGTGAGAAGTTGCTGAGGCTAGAAGGGGTGTTGTTTTCAGCACTTGATGGGAATGGAATATATTTAGCAGATTGTTTGTAGATTAGGCATAGGTGTGAAACCTGGTGACACATACGGTATAATGTAGTTTGTTTTTTTTACATGGGCCAGTTTCTCAGCTGGTGTGAATGGGCATAGCTCCACTGAAGTCAATGATGCTATGCCAAAAGACAACAGCCATAAATCTGGCCCAAGGACAGATGATTTTCTCCAGTTGAGGATCTGGCCCAGTGTGTTAACGTAGCATTTCATTAAATGAGAAGAGAGGTAATATTCAAGGCAGAATCTTGCAGATCTGGATGAAAAAAGCTGAATTAAATTCTCTGGCTGTTCATAACTTGTAGCCAAAATATCACCCCTTTCCCCTCTACCCTTCACCTTTTTTCCCAGCTAGTAATCACATTTACATTACTATCTATACCAATACTTTGCACTTACACAGAAAGTGTCATCCAAAGTGTTTCATACTCAGTTAATTAAGCCCCTGAAGAACATCTTGGTGGTTGGGTATTATTAGCTTTAGATGGGTAAACTGAGGCACAAAGAAATTAATCTGTGACTTGCCCGCAGTCTTATAGAGAAAATCAGAGGCACACAGAAACAGAACCCAGGAGTCCTGAATTCCCATCCACTGCTCAAAGTAAGACCACTCATCTTCCTTCCCTCATGTATTCAATATAGTACATATTCCCACCTGTATTTTTAACCCTTTGTAGCTTAATTACCGCTGGAAAAAAGTCAGGCAAAACAAATGCACTATTTCCCCATCAAGGATTTTATGGACCCTGGTCAAAAAATTGTTTGGCTTCATATAGACTGCCTGTGCAAGCCCCCTGTTGCTGGTCATCTATGTATATGGACCAGCTTGTGAATGGGCACCAACCCTTCCCAACACATGGACATGACTGTTGGCAAGATATGCTGCAAGCCCTGGTGTTGAGAGCAGGATTCTGAGTTTCCAGGCCTGTGGTTGAGGATGTGCCATTGCTAGTTCACCGCCGAGTAGCTTTCATTTTATATGATTATGTCAGAGGAGCCAGAGCGTAAGTTTCTGATCCAAAATCCATTGATGGCAATGGGAAGACTCCCAATTGACTTCAATGGGCTTTAAGTGGCTTTATTGGAATGCCGGGTACAAGTGCTAATAACGCAGCCATCATGCTCTTGGCAGAAGCTCCTCTCCTCCTCCGCACTGGGCCATGTTTCTGCGGCCTGGCTGACTGTGATCCAAACAGCAGCAAGGAGCAGAGAATTTTGCCCAGTAGCCTCCTGTGCACAGGGGCATGGAGCAGGAGACCTCTGTTCAACACGGCACCGATTAGAAATAAAACCAAAGCTACCTGCTCCATTCACATGACTTCACTGTCCATCTTCATCTCGGCCAATGTTTAGCTCTCAGTTCATGCCTACGTGACTGTAGCAGCCATCTGAAGAGAGCCAGATTGCAGCACCTCACTGTTATCTCTGCAATATGAAACTCAGCATGGCTCTCCCAATGGAAAACATTGGAAAGAGTGCTTCCTTCACTTACTCAGTTGTGCTTCTTAGCGAGAAAACAAGATCAAGAAGGCGGTATTCGTCTTCAGCATTTATTTATCATTGAAAAAAAAACCCTTTGAGCAAGCAAAGATCACAAGCACGTCACAATCAATTGGCTATACATTAATCTGTTTGTTTTGTCATTCTCATACTAACAGCAAGAATGAAGTAGCACCAAGAGGTGGTGTGCTCAACACATTACAGAGACAATTTGTGATATGCAACCAAAGCCAGGCCACAAAATAGTAATTAGACACTTCCTATCTGCCTCCAAAAGGCAAGGGTACATGGGAGTCATGTATTTACAACAGAAACATTGCAGATGAGGAAGCGGATGATGGATTTGCAAAGCAGTCAGAAAAAGAAGCCCGTTGGCATTTAGCACCATCTTGCAAAAGGGAGTGACAGCACAATAAGAAGACAGTGAAAATAAGAAAGCAGGCGGTCAAAGCCATAGGAATTCTCACAAGGATAAAGCAAACACTTTTTAACCAGGAGAGCAAAACATATGATAAATTGGTAATGAAGCATAACTGACTTCGTGGCAGTTGGAAACCCAAAATCAGAGAATAAATTCTTGCCAGATTAAAGCAACAAGCTTAGCATCCAAAGTGGACTTGAATCAGCAAAGATTTCACCTCCTTTCTGATCAATGTTAAATTCACTACATGGGTATTAAGTCTGAGCAACGAGAAAGCAGGCAGAGGGCTATACACTGTCCTGAATCCATGCACACAGCTGACATTGGTAGGAGGAGTTCCATCACAAACTAAGGCAAGGTGAGGCCCTTAGGACCAAATTCTGTGCTGAGACCCACCGCATGTAACCCAGCTGACGTCAATGGGCTAGCATGGAGTGCAACTCAATGAAGAATTTGACCTTAAGATCTGATTTTATTATATCTCCTAATCCTAATCCCCGGACCAAACTATGCACTTCGGTGCATGCCTGGGGCCCTCAATAGTGTGCACAACTAGAGACAAAATTGGGCCTATCCAAGGGACTTACTGCTAAATCTCATAGGGCCCCATTTTAGTCCCATTGACTTCCAGTGGACTTGGCACTTAGTGAAGCATTAATATGGATGCTAATGGGCAAAAATGTATGATCCTCTGCAATGAGTGGATACAATCTCTCTCATGTGTGAAGGAGCCAGTGTTTCTGGCTATTGTAAACTACTTTCACGCTTTAACTGCTCTGACGCTTCATCATCTTAACTGTTGCTATCCTCTACCTGAGATAAGAAGGTATGGTACAGAGGCCATGTCTACACTAGCACGTATGTTGGCAAACTTTTGTCGCTCAGGGGTGTGAAAAAAACACCTCCTGGAGTGACACACGTTTTGCCGGCATAAGTACTCGTGTGCCCAGCGCTATGTCCGCAGGAGACGCTCTTCCGCCGACATAGCTACTGCCGCTCCTTGACCTGCTTTTATTGTGTTGACAGGAGAGCTCTGTCCTATTGGCATAATGCGGCTACACGAGCGCTGTGACAGCAGCACAGCTTGTATGGGTACTGCTGTGCCGCTGCAAGCTTGTCAGTGTAGATATGGCCGGAGAAGTATCAAGGTGAATGGAGGTGTCCGTCAACAGGTCAAGAATCACAGAGTCTTTGAGGCTCAGCTCCCTCCGAAACGTTAACAAACATCCGTTTTGATGCAAGGAGCAGCGAGCTGCGTTATCTCTCAGGAGCTCAGTGCAACCCTTTGCTGAGCTACTCTACACTTACAGACGGAACTGAGGTTTGCAGTTGGGCAACATCCATTCAATTTCTGAGCACTCGGAATAGCGATGACCAGACAGTTCAGTGAGGTGCTCCATGAAACATGCATGTCAAAAATGCATTACATTCGCAAACAGTTCCACAGTTTTACTTCCTGGAGGATTTCCCTGGTTTCCTCCTAAATATTGGAGGTATATGTATATATATATTTTTTTCCACATAAACATCCTGGTTAGTTCATACTACACAGTTCTAACACAGCTAAACTTGGAAATACACCACTGAATTCAGAACATTACACTTATTTATACTCAAAAGCTTCAGGCTGTTAGCACAAGGCAAACAGGACACATTACACAACACACTAAACTTTGCATGTATTCATTACTCAGGCCAACAAAGTTTGCTATTCCCGTAGCATAGAATTTCCTTAATCTTTAGAAACCTTCTCTTTCCCTTCCATTGTGGCACCCCTTTTCATTTTTCAGACATGCCAAATGGCAAACATTTAGATTCTGAAAACTGAAATCGCCACCTCCAGAAAAAAACCACACTCTTGCAAGTATTTAATTGAAATCTAATATATTCTAGAAGCAAGATAGTCCTTTTTCCAATGCCACTACAGCAATATGGTTCTGGAGCGCTCACCTTACATCTTCCCCAGTTGTTTTTGCCTAGTGAAATTTGCAACTTGGATTGAACTCTAGCAAAGAGGATTAACCAAGGCCAAACAGGCATGATTCCTACAGCTGCTCTGGGGGTTTATTACCCAGGTGGTTCAACGGCTCAGTTTTGTCAAGCGGAAACCAATCCTGCAAGGTACTTAGCTCTCTTAGCTCTTGCTGAATCTGTGAGTCGAATGCTGAGATCAGCACTCTGGGCCAGACCGGCAGCTGGTGTAAATCGATATCGTTCCATCAATTTCAACAGAGCAATGCAATTGACTGGGAAACAGGCCTTCTGTGTTTACTGAGTCACACTGACATGGGTGAGAATTTACTAGAGTAAGGACACAATAAACACTGAGGCCTGGTCTACACTAGGGGTGGGGGATCGATCTAAGATACGCAACTTCAGCTACGAGAATAGCGTAGCTGAAGTCGACGTATCTTAGATCGAATTAAAATTACTTACTTCGGGTCCACGCGGCGCAGGCTTGCTCCCCCGTTGACTCCGCTTATTCCTCACGCCGAGCTGGAGTTCCGGAGTTGACGGGGAGTGCTTCTGGGATCGATTTATCGCGTCTCATGTAGACGCGATAAATCGATCCCAGAAGATCGATCTTTACCCGCCGAATCGGGTGGGAAGTGTAGACGTACCCTGAGTTGAGAGCTTGAGGATTTGGCCAAGTTCATTAGGGCTCCCAATAACTGGGTCATAGCTCCATTCGCACAATTATGAGCAACCATGACTTCACGCGTAGGTATATTTAAAACTATTGTGCTTGTGACAATGTCCTAGCAGTGTGTACGAAAATGCAACCTGCGCTAACAATGGTGACTTGCTCCATGCTACCTATAAAAAAGCCATGTCTGCAAATTGAATCCATTCCTGAAACCTCCTCCTACTTCTGTTGCCCACAATCTCCACCTGCATCTGAAAAACAAAGGAATCAGACCAAGATCCGAAACAAATCAGAAATCATAAAAGAGATGCAGATCCTGGAAAATGACAGGGAGGAACAACCTGCAGAGTCTGACCTGAAGCCCATTCAGGAAATCTTTGCAGCCAACTGGACTCTCTCTGTGCCTTACTTCACTTTCCATTCTGCTGCAACACAGGGCCAGATCCTGAACTGGTGCAAATGGGCGTGGCCCATCTACACCAGATGAAGATCTAGCCCAAAATCTTTCCTTACAAGGGATCTGAGCCTTCATCACTTTCTTGGGCCAAACGCCCATCGATGTCTCTGAGAACAATTCTGCTCTTAGTCCCAGCAGTGAGAGTCTGGAGTGACTCCACTGAGTTATGCCAGGTTTACAGGGCCTGATCCTGCAAGATACTGAGCACCTCTCCTATACTGTTGATGCCAATGGGAGAAGACAGAGCTCAGCGCCCCCAAAGGACACTCAGCCTCATGGGATCAGCTCCTGGGACCAGAACTGAGCCCATTCCCTCCACCAGTGGAATGGCCCAAGGAAAGAGACAAGCCTTTTAATACATTGGAAGTGCACGATTAATTAAAAACCTTTGTCATCCTACAGTCCTCTGTGCATTCCACCCTCCTCATCCTCTCCCCATCATTCTGTGTAGATCTGTGTCGTACAGGCAAAGCCGAAAACCTGACCTCTGAAATGAGGATTCCTAATCCTCCTTGGAAATAAAACATAAAAGCTTCTAATACAATCAGAACAAAAGCAGATTAGAAGCCTCTAATTAATTTTGTGGCCTTTATTTAATAAAAGAAAAAAAAAAGAGAGAGAAAAGTGCAGGGAAATTTACTCTTTAGCCTCAGCCAATTTATTGTTCATCTCTTTACTTTTCTCCTTGTCCTCTGGCTTTGTCCCGCTGGAGCTCTCGGCACTCTTTTTCTTGGCAGCCCGGCCAGAAGCGATCTGCTTGTCTTTGGCCTTTTTCAGTGGTTTATGGCTCGTCGTTGTCTTTTTTGGTTTGGAAGGCTGAACACTACGCTTCTCCGCCTGGATGGACGTAACATACAAACCGCCAACACAGAAACACACAGGGAAAGGTAGAAAAACAGGATTTAGAGATAAACATCATCAAAGAGATGGCAATATTGGTTAATTGATGTTCCGCATTTAAGAGCTTGTCTACACGGAGACTTTGATTTACACCCCAGCTTGCCACGCACTAAGTCTCTGTGTAGACAAGCCCTAGGTCAAGTGTTGGGCTAATGCTATCTAAGCAGGGCCGACGAGAGTGGGGGGAAGCTGGTACAAATTACCGGGGCCTGGCGGTACGGATGGGGGCCCGGGGCCCGACTACGTTGCATATGTTTTTGTCTTTCTCGGTAGTATCATTATTTGTTGATTATTTTTGACATCCATTGTAAAAATCGGTGAATTTCAAAGAAAATAATAATGATATACAAAATTCTGTCAGTTATCGGCCACTATAGACTCTAATCAACCAAAGAACTACTAATTACATATTAAGAAGAGAATATAATTATATTTTAATGTAATTCTTAACAAAATATATATTTCATGTTCAGTGCACACACAATTCTGAATAACGGCTTGCGAACTTGTGTCGTGAACCCAGCATTTCCGAGTATTTCCGACTCTATACGAACATTCGCTTCTGCGCTTTGACAGTATGACAGTGCAGTCTCATCTTATTATGCGCAGTCGTATTTATATGTTTTCATAAGTGAACACCGTGCGAATACAACAAAGTTGTTGTGTGATACACACTGTGTTGTGTTACACATACAAATTTGCACAAATCTGGTGCAAAAAAAATTTGTATTTAAGTTTTTTTATGTTCTTTAAATTTTTATTTTTATATGTTCTTTAAGAATAAATGTTTTCTTTTCCTATTCCATGTTTCATTTGTATACCAGGCAGGGCATATTTGGGTTTTTTTGCACATCAATAAAAATCCTGTGTAAAGATTTTTAGCCGGTCCGCCCTTGCTGGGGGGCCCGAAATTTTTTTTTTCACCGGGGCCCAAACCCGCTCTCAGCGGCCCTGTATATAAGTACAAAGAGCCAGACCCTCCTGCACAAGGTATATTGACGTAACGCCACTGAAGTCAATGGAGCTACACTGATTAACGCCAGATGATTATGTGGCCTGACTCAGTGACCTGACTTCAGTGCAGTTATATCGATCTATACCAGCTAAGGATTCGGCCCCACGCTTCTTACTGGGGTGTCAGAGAATGATTCCTAATAGGGTCCCCGGCCAGAAATGAATAAGTCATGGGAAGTGGAATGAAACTAAGCGGTGCTGTGAAGTCTTCATAGCCATGCCCTGTGGCAGACACCTGCTGGCCCGTGTCCCCTTACACTGTATTTCTCACCTTTGAAGATTCTTGGAAAGGCTCACTGTAGAGGCTGCGTATTCTCCTGCGATCGATGAATTTGTTATCGGCTTGTACAGGCTTGTTGGGCTCCCCCTTGAACTGAGAACTGTAACTGGTTTCGTGGCTCACTTTGTCGTCCGGGGGCTTGTACTGGGACTTAGCTTTTATAAGCTTGACTCTGTTGACGTCTACCCAAGGTCTGAATTCATTTCTAGGGTTCAAAAAGAAACAGGAGGCAGAAATTAAAACAATGGGGAAATGGGTGGCTAGTGGAAACTAAACCGACCCCCTTTCTTAGCGGACATCTCATTGGATGGCCCTTCCCCTGCTGTATAGTTTGCATTCTGAAAACCCCATGCCATAGACATATGGGGCCAGATTTGCCAGAACTCAGCATCCAACAGCTCCCGTTGGGCTTGATCCATTGCCCATTGCCAAAACTCCTACTCATAGACTCATAGACTTCAAGGTCAGAAGGGACCATTATGCTCATCTAGTCTGACCTCCTGCATAATGCAAGCCTACTCGGATCTGGTCTATTGAAACAAAAGTCGATGCCGGGATGCTGAAAATCTGACCCCTTAATTTAGCTGGGCTCTTTAAAAATCTGGCCCCAGATGTGGGTGCTAAGCCCTTTTGAAAATCTGACCTGGCCTCAGTGCCCCTTAAATCTATGTTGCTTCACCGATGCTCTGGAGAGCCCAAGGAGAGATTCCTGACTCTTGCATGCATTTATTCTTATGATGAAAATTCATATGTAAAGAGAGAGAGGAATGTGCAGCTTTACTGGCTGTCGCCGCAGTAAACTTTAGGTTTCCCACCTCAGCACACAAGCTTTGTCGTCAGCAAGCTTACCTGTATGAGAACCAGCTAGGTGAGTGTCAAATGTAAAGAATCCAGTGTTTTCTACAATCGCCACTCATCTCGGGATTGTGTTGCACCATTCGTTCTATATTGCACTACAATGTATACATTAAAGCCCTTGTTTAGCACATCCCTTCTACTGCATATCTATCAATTATGTAAGGGGTTTTTTAGGATTCACCCAGATGGCAATGTGTACCAAGCACTGGTAGCTACATCTCTGCTTCTCCTCTTCATTAGCCCCTGAAGGCAAACACTAGAGCTAGTGGGAAAGTTCCCATCAAAACTTTTACTGGTGGGGAAATGGCTTTTTGATCAATCAGAACTTTTTTAAAGAATCCATTTCTGTTAAAAATTTTCAGGGATTTTGGGAGAAAAATAAACAAACAAACTGTTTTGTTTTCACCAACCAAAAAAACCCAGCATTTTCAGTTGTAAACCCAACTTTTTCCACTAAAAAAAAAATCCACAAACAAAACTTTTGACAAAAATATTTTTTTTAATCAAAATTGTATTCAGGAAAAAAGGAGAAGCATTTCCTGACCAGCTGCAGGAAACACAAGCTATGGAATCCCAAGCTATGACATTTCCTCACCTACAGGTGAAATTCACCGGTGCTCAGGGAGCCAGCACCAGATCTGTGCATCAGTTATGTCCTAAGGGTTCAAGCAGGACGCCAGCAATGCCGTAGCCCTCTGCACAGGGGTGAATTTCATCCACATAGCACAGCACTTGTCTGTTTCTACGACTCTTGAAGGAAATTAACCCCTGCATGCATGCACTCCTATCCCTCCTGCTGTGGGTGCAACGTCTCTGTGAGTGCTATGACCCATCTTTGACTCTGGTAAAAGCTCCCAGTGATTAGTAATTTAATTTTCAACAATACCTTTCACTTGAGGATCCATTTGTTCTTGTATTTACAAGCCTCTTGCTTCTGCTTCCACACAGAATGTTTCTCTCTCTGCTTCCCCGCCTCTTCTCTCTGCCCATCTAGCGTTAGAACTTTTTACCTTTGCGCAGTCACTGTTGGTGAAAGAGCCTTCTCCTCTGTGACTCCTACCAGTTGGAACAGCCTCCTTGTACCTCTACACTGCCTCAGCTCTCTATTTTATGGCAGATCTCAGCTAAAAACATATTTATTTCCTTTGCCTCTACTTCTTCATTTCTCTCCCCTCTGTAATTATTTAACCCTTTCATTGGCTGGTGGTTTAACTATGCCAACGGGAGAAGCTCTCTTCTGTCGGCTTAGAGCGTCTTCAATGAAGTGCTACAGTGCACTGATGCAGCATTTTAAGTGCAGACCTGCCCTCAGTAACACACTCTGCTGCCTGATAACCCTCTGCAGAGGTGTTAATTATCCCCTTCATTTTAAGTGGTCTCCTACAGCACGTGTCACTCCTTTATGCCTAACAATCTGTCCTACTTTGTATTTCTCTCCTCCACACCTGATGCAGTGCTCTGTGTAGCTCAAACGCTTGTCCCTCCCACCAAAAGATGTGACCTCACCTACTTTGTCTCCTGGCACCAACATGGCTCCGACAACACCGCAAACTAGTTTGCAGTGTCAAAACACAAAGTGTAACAAGGTGAAAGCCCGTTTGTGGCTAGTCCTGAACAAATTAAAAAGAAGCTTTTATTCTACAGCGTTTGTACGGCCAAGAGATGCTGCTTTCAAACAAAAATGGAGGCTTTGTTCAGAACAACGCGCCCCCTTGTGGTTTACTCTGGATGCATGTGCCCCCTTGTGCCATGTCAGCTGATCCTGGAACAATGAAACAGATTCAGCCTCTGAATGCTCCCCCCGTACTATTTAATATTTGTATTACCCCAGAAGGGTGCGAGGCACCCTGCAAACAGGTAGGAGCACAAGATTCCTGTCTTGAGGAACTTACAGTCTAACAGCATGATAAACTTAGAGGAAAGGTGTGCAGCAGGGAACATAATCAAAGCAGAAATTAAATCCAAATTTGAGAATGCGCTGATAAAATGTGCAGTCCCTTGCTTCCATCACATCCACTTCCACCTTGGCTTCAGGTTAAAAAGAAAGCACCGTAAATTATCTCCTTTTAACACAGAAACTGAAATACATTTCCTGGCAGTCAGAGACCAACACTGATGGCTGCAGACTACACTAGTGCAGCATGTTTGGCAACTCTATTAGTGCAAATTTAAGAAACACTTTCAAAATCCACTTAGCACCAACTAGACATGATAAATGATTCTTCAGAAAAAAATGCCTGGCCCAAATTAAGGGCTACATCCTGCCCCTTGTACTCATGGTAAGTAGCTCCTTACTATTCGAGTAGCCCCGTTCAGCTCAGTGCATCTAGTTCAGAAGCAAGGCATTACTCTATGTGAGTAAGGGTGGCAGAATCTGGCCCTAGACTCCTGATTTTATACATCAGATAAATTGCAGAGGACAATACCACAATCATCTTAGAACGAGGGGACATAATGAAAGCATTTAAAATAATGAACGTAGAGAGGGTAGATTGGAAATTTCTGTTCTCCCATAACACAAGGCAACCAGGCATTCAATTAAATTCAATGGTGGGAAATTCAAAACCCATGTGATTGAACCTGTGGAACTTTCTGCCACAGAAGTCACTGAGGCCAAGAACTTAACAGGATTCAAAAAGGGATTGAACATTTATATGGACATCAAGAATGTCCAGAGTATTATAATTAATGACAACTATAATTTTGGAAAGGATAATATACCTCATGCTGCATTGTATGCTTCGGGTCTTATCTAATCTCTAAGTAGAGACCAGGAGGAGAGTTATGTGTAGGGGACAGAGTACCCCACAACTCCCCACTGTCGGGTTCTTGCACCTTCCTTTCGGCATCTGGTGGTGGCCACTGTCAGAGACTGGATAGGATGGACCACGGGTCTGATCCAATCGGGTGATCCTACTCACACAAATCCAGTAGGACTGCTCAGGTGGGTCAGAAAAGAGCTTTAGGACCAAAATGTGATTAAGCTCAACTCTAGTGGCAAACATCCCATGGACATTAACAGCAACAAAAACAGGACTCTGCACGCCTACAAGCCAGTACGTGCTCTGTTAACGTTAAAAATAAAGACCTCCCTGGACTGTGGGTTATTACAAGATCAAATTTCTACATGCAGCCATACAAACATCACCGATACCTTTTAAAACTGTATTATTGTTATTCGTATTACTTGGAGAAGCAGTTGGCTCAGGGAGTTGGTAATGCGTTATGGAGCCTTTCGCCCTTCTGTCATTGATAGGAATGCAGTCCAGGTCAGTATTGACTAGAGTTGGGCAATTTTTTTCAGTAAATAGTGTATTCACCAAAAAAAATGCATTTTTCATTGACACTATTTGTGAATTCAGGACAAATTCGGTGAATAGTTTTGGCTCCCCCAAAATAGGAAAAAAATTCAGAAAAGTTGACACTGTTCATTTCAACCATTTAGAAACAAAATGTTTAGAACATAAGAATGGCCGTACTGGGTCAGACCAAAGGTCCATCCAGCCCAGTATCCTGTCTACCGACAGTGGCCAATGCCAGGTGCCCCAGAGGGAGTGAACCTAACAGATAATGATCAAATGATCTCTCTCCTGCCATCCATCACCACCCTCTGACAAGCAGAGGCTAGGAACACCATTCCTTACCCATCCTGGCTAATAGCCTTTAATGGACTTAATCTCCATGAATTTATCCAGTCCTCTTTTAAACCCTCTTATAGTCCTAGCCTTAACAACCTTCTCAGGCACGGAGTTCCACAGGCTGACTGTGCGAAGAACTTGCTTTTATTTGTTTTAAACCTGCTGCCCATTAATTTCATTTGGTGGCCCCTAGTTCTTATATTATGGGAACAAGTAAATAACTTTTCCTTATTCACTTTCTCCACACCACTCATAATTTTATATACCTCGATCATATCCCTCCTTAGTCTCCTCTTTTCCAAGCTGAAAAGTCCCAGCCTCCTTAATCTCGCCTCATATGGGACCCGTTCCAAACCCCTAATGATTTTAGTTGCCCTTCTATGAACCTTTTCTAATGGCAGTATATCTTTTTTGAGATGAGGAGACCACATATGTATGCAGTATTCAAGATGCGGGTGTACCATGGATTTATATAAGGGCAATAAGATATTCTCCGTCTTATTCTCTCTTTTTTAATGATTCCTAACATCCTGTTTTCTTTTTTGACTGCCACTGCACACTGCATGGACGTCTTCAGAGAACTATCCATGATGACTCCACGATCTTTTTCCTGATTAGTTGTAGCTAAATTAGCCCCCCATCATATTATATGTATAGTTGGGGTTATTTTTTCCAATGTGCATTACTTTACCTTTATCCACATTAAATTTCATTTGCCATTTTGTTGCCCAGTCATTTAGTTTTGTGAGATCTTTTTGAAGTTCTTCACAGTCTACTTTGGTCTTAACTATCTTGAGCAGTTTAGTATCATCTGTAAACTTTGCCACATCACTGTTTACCCCTTCCTCCAGATCATTTATGAATAAGTTGAATAGATTGGTCCTAGGACTGACCCTTGGGGAACACCACTAGTTACCCCCTCCATTCTGAAAATTTACCATTTATTCCTACCCTTTGTTCCCTGTCTTTTAACCAGTTCTCAATCCATGAAAGGATCTTCACTCTTATCCCATGACAACTTTATTTACGTAAGAGCCTTTGATGAGAGACTTTGTCAAAGACTTTCTGGAAATCTAAGTACACTATGTCATTTCAAAATTTAGCTAATTAAAAAGTGGGAAAACACCCCAAAATGACCCAAAACAAAATGAAGATCTATCATTTACTGACCCAAAATGGTTCCCATGTAGTAAATCCTTGGTCGTCTGTGTGAAATAGGGCTGGTGGCCTTGACAGAAGTTAGATAGTACAGGAGCATTAGCTAGGCCAGTTCATCTCTCTGCCCCAGGCAGAACTGATCCCTACTGGGCATTTTCTAAAGTGCTTTGTCTCAATCCAGTTCCTAATGGACAAGAGCCCAGATCACAAAACCACCAGCAGAGCCAGTACTAATTGACACCAATGTTGGCCAGCTCAGCAGAAAGGCCTAGTGGCAAATGGACCATGGAGTTCCAACTATCTATCCACTTGTATCAATGGCCTTAAGGACCAATGGCATAAAGATATTGGGGCCTAAGGTTCAACCCACCTAGCCTCCAAGCATAACAATGGATCAAACCCTGAGAGGAGGTGCTGAGCTCCTGAAACTCTTGCACTAAACGAATTGCAGGTGCTTGGCATCTTTCAGGATTTCCAGTGACTGGGAAGATCCCATCTGAGAGTGAGAGGGGAGCTGAAATACCCCGTTAACAGCTGATCAGTCAAGGGAAAGGGACACTGTTATCAACTTTGCCACAGTCACTGGTACAACCCCTACTTACAGTTACACCTATGTAAAAAGCTCAGTAGCTCTGTTGAAGTTAATGGAAAAACTGAGCACTTAAGGCCTAGAAGTGAATCTTTCCCTTGGCTTCTCTGAGATTTGGCTCAGAGCCATATGCCAACAGGACTGAGAGCCGAATTTGAACTGCACACAATATCTGAAGTATCACGGTATGAGTGAAACTCTTTAGGGACAACTTCTGCTCTGATCTACTTCACCCTGTGCAATCCCCAAGGCTTCAGGGTTTGTAAAATAGAGCAAATTTGAATTTCATTTACATTGTTAAGACCAGGTGTGGTTGCTAAAGGGGAACACTGACCTACACAAACCCCTGAAAGCAAGGAAATGTCCAGGTAGCCATCCAAGATTTTCAAAAGAGACTCGTCATTTAGGGGTACCATAATTTTTAGATGCCCAACCAAACACCTTTAAAGAGCCTGATTTTCAGCAAGCTCTGAGCACCCACTCTCTCAAAAATCATGCCCCTTTAAAGTGTCTCAAATAGGCAGCCAACAATTGTGATGCCCTAAACAAATTGGCCGCCTTCTTTAAAGTCCCAAAAGCCCCGCACATCACTGGCAGACTCCACCTTCTAAGTAACCCCCAATGAGTCCAGTAAGACAATGTACGTACCACGTTCCTCACACTCACCCAAGAACTAAAATCCTTAACCTTGACCTTGGCAACCACAGTTTCCATGACTGTTAGGCATCTGCCCACTCGTGATCTGCAGGAGGGGTTATTTCCCATGGCCAAGTCTGAGTCTTGCGTCCTGATGATTCCCTGCTGCCCATAGGGGCTAGAGCAGCAGGGGCTGAAATTCAGGCAGCCTCACGTTAGTGTATAACTCTGGCTCCAACCATTAGTCCACACGTATTTCAGCTTCTTTTGATCAGAAGAGCAATTCTGACTGATTGCAAGTGAGCGAGTGCGATTTGCCAATAAAATCGTTAGAGCTATCCCATCGGCTCTCCTACACACAACGTCAGGTGCGATCATCTCAGATTCCCTCTGGATGCTAAAAGACAGCATTTTTCTCTGGTGCATCCATTATCATTTTGTGCATAGTAATTTCCTATAACATCTCTCCAGGATTGTAAATAGTGTAAGGCAGCTACTTGTGCCTGAGATGATTTTTTCCAAAGATGAATTTTCAAGCTTCACCTCACACACACACACCCCAGCTCACTATAGTTGGCCCAATATAAAGTCAGTTATGTACAAATATCCTGAGTCAATTTGAAGTATTAATGTGTGAGTGGAAACCATCAATCAAACAAAGGAGCAAGTATCAAGGGGAAATAAAACCTATGGATATGCCTTGCTAGGCCATACTCTGTGCTGAACTCGAACACAAGAGGGGGAAAGAGTCTGTAGGGATCCTCTCTCACTGCGCAAGAGGCATGAGTTCAAGAAGGCTGTAAGAGGGACCAGGCTAACATGCTGTCCATGTACCATATCCTCCACAGGATGTGGTCAATTCAGCTAGCAGAGGAGTCCGTCCTTCCACCTGGTTATGAAGGATGCTAGAGTCAGTAGCTCAAGACAGCACTAGAATGAGGACCCCAAGTTAATGTGCCAGCCATGCATCGTGACCCCATACAGCACAACACAGAAGTTGCACCCGCTCTTATCCCTGCTCCACTGCAAACAACACGGTGCAGAAGAGGGACATGACGAATACTCTAGAGAACCTCAGAAAACCAGCCGGGTAAGACAGCAACGCACCCGTGAAGGCACAACCACAATCTAGCCCTGCTTGATTAACAGATTTGCCTTGCACCCATGCTTCAGGATCTGCTGGACCAACATGGGGAGTAGTTCCAGAACTGAGGGCCTTCCACTGAGAACAGCCACACATCATGTTCAGACCCAGTTGATCTCAACTGCTGCAATGGTGCCTGGGGAGGCGAGAGGCGGTCTATAGGGTACGCAGAACCCAAACAATATGGGGCTTTAAATGTTGATACCAACACACTGAGCGATGCTGAAAGCGAGTAGAAAAGCAATGCAGCCTTTAGCCTGTGGGCATAATATGCTCCCTATGACCATCCCCAGTGAGCAAGTGAACTGAGCCCTTCTGCGCTGGTTGTAGCCTCAGAGCGGTCTTCGGAAGTAGCCCCATGGACCATGACGCATGCTGCACTAGTCCGGGCTGGACCCATCTATCATTGTCCAGACTCTATTAAAGCAACACAGACCAGTTTTATATCTTGGGCTTCTGAAGTTAGGTGACCGAAACCCTCATGGACATGCGCGGTGGGTGACCTTCTGGCTCGAGGAGGCTAGCCCCTGGCCTGCCCCACCGCTAGGGCCATCCTTCCCCCGCCGGAGCCCAGAGCCCCCACCCCAATGCGCCAGGCGGGCAGCACGCGGCCCTCCCAAACTCAGCACCAGGCAGGCAACGCGTGGCCCCCAGGCCCAGAGCCCCCAGCCACCCCTTAGCACGCGGGGGCAGCCCCATTGCCGGCAGCCTCCCCCCAGCGCTGGGCGGCCCCAGCCACTCCAAGTCCCGGCCGCAGACCGACCACCCTAGCCCTAACCCTAGCCGCAAGCACCAGCACCAGCCCGCTTCCCTAAAGAGGAGCAGCCAGCCTGCCTGGGCTGGGGCCACGGGGGAAGGGCAAGCAGGAGGGGTCAATCTGGAGGGAGCGTGGGTGGGGCCATGACGGGCTGTGTGGGGAGGCATAGCCTCCCCCAGCCTCTGATACGCGCCGCCCATGCTCATGGAACGGTTTATAGGTCTAACCCAAAGCCCACGGACACAGTCAAACTTCCTAGTGCGAATGCAGCCTGTTGTAAATGCTAAAACAACAGTACTGTACTAGTCAGCCCTGCGCAGGGGGCCAGTAAGAGGCTTAGGCAACATTTAGGTGCTCTGCAAGCCCCCCAATTCCCTCCCAGTGGTGTCAGAATGGAAGCCACAGCCCGGATTCTCTTCTCCACGCCCTCCAAAAGCGGTGGGGAAGGGGCTGCAGAGGGCGAGTGGGAGAATTTGCAAGTGTCTCTCTCCAAATGCAGAGGTGAGCCAATCACCCTGCAACGCGCTAAAAGATCCAACAAACAAAACAACGAATTACACAGATGTTCTGAGACCTGAAAATCTTTATTGTTGACAGCTGAGTGCAGCAGGATTAGAATCCAGTGCAGAAGTTGTCAGAGGCAGATCTTGGCAAGCCTTGGTATTTAAACAGAGCTAGAAGACTGAAGGTATTGCTGTAAACATTTCTTGGACCACAGAGCTCTGTGTGTCTGATTTATCCTGAGACAACATGCAGTGCTATCACACTTTTGCACTGGGAGGATACAGACATACAAAATACTGAGACTAACAAAGCAATATACTCTATATCTTCCTAAATTCAGGGAGGAAAGTTCAGGGAGGAGGGGAAGTGAAATAACCTGCAAAGACAACAGTACTTAGCACAGTCCTGTAAATTCTGCTTTTCTTTGAAGATGCAAATATACTTTCATGCATTTAATATCAAGTGCAATTCATACACATATCAGGGTACTGGCAGACTGGCTCCAGGATACCATGGTGACTGCATGTGCTCTTTCCTTCTCCAGCCTAAGTTCTTCTATGGTGCCCATCAGCTTATGTATTTGTGAGCCAGATTTGTATATGTTGGATGGTGCCTTTCCCCACAAGTAGTTCTATTGATACTATCGAGCTGCACGTGCTTTGGAGGACAGGGTTAAAATTCAAAATGATCTGGACAAACTGGAGAAATAGTCTGAAGTAAATAGGATGAAATTCAATAAGGACAAATTCAAAGTACTCCACTTAGGAAGGAACAATGAGTTGCACATATACAAAATGGGAAATGACTGCCTAGGAAGGAGTACTGCAGAAAGGGATCTGAGGATCATAGTGGATCACAAGCTAAATATGAGTCAACAGTGTAACGCTGTTGCAAAAAAAGCGAACATTGTTCTGGGATGTATTAGCAGGAGTGTTGTAAGCAAGACATGACAAGTAATACTTCTGCTCTACTCCATGCTGATTAGGCCTCAGCTGGAGAATTGTTTCCAGTTCTGAGCACCACATTTCAGGAAGGATGTCAACAAACTGGAGAAAGTCCAGAGAAGAGCAACAAAATTGATTAAAGGTCTAGAAAACATGACCTATGAGGAAAGATTGAAAAAATTGGGTTTGTTTAGTCTGGAGAAGAGAAGACTGAGAGGGGACATGATAACAGTTTTCAAGTACATAAAAGGTTGTTACACGCAGGGCCGGTGCAAGGAAGTTTCGCGTCCTAGGCGAAACTTCCTTGCACCAGCCCTGCGCCACTCAACTAACGCCGCTCCCCCCCCACACTGCAGCAGCCAGCTCCAGCCCTGCGCCCCCCCAACTAACACCGCCCCCCCTCGCGGCAGCCTGCTCCATTCCCCGCCCCCCCCAGAAGCTAACAAACTCCCACCCCCCTGGCAGTGGCAGGCTCCCCGCGCCGCCCGCGGTACCGGCTCGCCGTGCCCCCCCGCGGTCTGCGGCGGGGCTCGGCTCCCCGCGCCGCCCGGGGGCTGCGACGTGCTGAGCGCGCCGCCCGCCGGGTCGAGGCAGGGCTCAGCTCCGTGCCGGGCCTCAGCGAGCTCAGATCCCCGCATGTCATTGCGGGCTCGGCTCCCCGCCCGCAGCGGCCCCCTACCAGCGCCACCCGCGGCGGCCAGCCCCCTGCCTGCAGCGGCTAGCCCCTGCCTGCGACAGCTTACCTCGGGGGCAGGAGCAGCAGCTCAAGGGAAGCTGCATTCTCGGTGGGGGAGTCTCCGCCCCCCCAATGCTGGTGCCCTAGGCGACCGCCTAGGGTCGCCTAGTGGGCGTACTGGCCCTGGTTACAAGGAGGAGGGAGAAAAATTATTCTCCTTAACCTCTGAGGATAGGACAAGAAGCAGTGGGCTTAACTTGCAGCAGGGGAAGTTTAAGCAAGGCATTAGGGAAAACTTCCTGTCCGGGTAATTAAGCACTGGATCAAATTACATAGGGAGGTTGTGGATCTGTCATTGGAGGTTTTTAAGAATAGGTTTTACAAACTCCTGTCAGGAATGGTCTAGTTATTACATAGTCCTGCCTTGAGTGCAGGGGACTGGACTAGATGACTTCTTGAGGTCCCTTCCAGTCCTACGATTCTATGGTTCTATGATTCTATGACTTCAGTGGGACTGTTTGTGGAGTGAGATACTATTCCCTCCAGTAAAGTTATCAGAATTTGGTCTTAAGTGCCTGTAGATA
This sequence comes from Macrochelys suwanniensis, assembly GCA_033296515.1. NCBI lineage: Eukaryota > Metazoa > Chordata > Testudines > Chelydridae > Macrochelys > Macrochelys suwanniensis. Next base: position 15,370,384 of record CM065775.1, read on the forward strand.
GATATTCAAAATACTTTTAAGTATGTGCTTACGTCCATCCCTATTCAGCAAAGCACTTAAGCATCAGGGTTCTGTTGGCCCATGTAACAGCTCTAAAACCTAGAACACCGAAAGGAACTGGATGCAATTCAGGAAAGAATGGTCTGAATGTTCAAAAAATATGAAATGAAAACTGCCCAATCAGACTGATAATAACGCAACCCTCCGATCTGACCTACTGTTGCAGGAGTAGGGTGACCAGATGTCCCAATTTTATAGGGACAGTCCCGATTTTGGGGTCTTTTTCTTATATAGGCTCCTATTACGCCCCCACCCCCTGCCCCAATTTTTCACATTTGCTGTCTGGTCACCCTACGCAGAAGTTGGGGAGAGGTAGGGCCTTTTGTTCTGAACTCTTTGGAGGGAGTGATTCATATCACCATGAACAGGTATTTGCCCTTGCAGGGGAGGAGTTCCACTGTGGAAGAAGCCCTGCTGTTTTGGCCTCCGTGGAAACTCGGGTGTGAAACAATTTCAACACACTGCCTGCTCCTGTTATCTAGACTCTGCCCCTGCTCCAGCAATGGGACTCGATTCCACCTGAGGTGCAGGAACCAAGAGCTCAGAGCAAAGTCTGGACACTTGTGGGGGTGGAACTGTTGCTCGGATCATGGCGGGAGGTTATTGGGCTGGATGCAGGAATTACGGGGTGACATTCTCTCACCTGTGTTATACAGGAGGTCAGACTAGACAATCACAGGAGCCTTAAAAAAATCTATGAATCTAGGAGTATGTCTTCACTGCCACTGTAGCGCCATAGTGTAAACGCTTCCTACATTGACGGAAGGGGTTTTTCCATCTATGCAGCTAATCCACCTCCCCGAGAGGCGGTAGTTAGGTCAACAGGAGACTTCTTCTGTCGGCCTCGCTGTGTCTATAGTGGGGGTTAGGTCGACCTAACTATGTTGCACAGGGCGTGAAATTTTACACAGCTCTGAAGTATCAGAGGGGTAGCCTTGTTAGTCTGTATCCATAGAAACAAGGAGTCCGGTGGCACCTTAAAGACTAACAGATTTATTCGGGCATAAACTTTCGTGGGTAAAAAACCCACTTCTTCAGATGCATGGAGTGAGAAATTTTTTTTACACAGCTCTGAGCGATGCAGCTAATTTTTAGGACTAGGTTTTGCCCTAAGCTCTGTACTTAATTTTACCAAAATCTTTCTAAATGATGGCCTAGATTAATCATCAAAACCACGACAGTCAGCTCTCTCTCACGGCTCTCTTTTCTCCATTCAGTATGGAGGGCACTGTTGGAGCTGACCAACCTGCTCTGGCCTAGGGAAGGTCAGAATGGTCTTTGGAAGGGGATGGATGTCTCTGTTTTCGTCCCATTTAATATTATTGGCCAAAATATTCTTTCCAGTTCCATTTGGCAACCACTGCTCTTCCCTTCCCCCCACGGTGTTTCGAATGGAGCTTGAAATCTGTATGGCTTTCTGATATCCTTTCTTATCTGTGCATCAGCATCATCAACCATGTCAATTCAGCTGTGGGAATAGAACTGAACTGACTGCCTTTGACCAGGCAACAAAGGAGACACAGGATGAGAAACACCGTTGCTGTCTAGGTCCTACTTAAATAGCAGCTAATGTCTTGCTGTTCTGTCGATCCAGCTGGGTATTCATACTGCGCTCATCATCCTTTATATGAATACGTCTGGAGTATCACCTAAAATGTATACGAGACACAATGGACTGCAAGACTTAAATAAAAGATTGTTCTCAGCCATGGAAAGTTACTGGTTATTCAAGTCGGAACACACAGCCCGTGTCACGTTAATATGAGGATGTGATAATGATGCAGGCGTTACTGAGGGACACAGGTACCCAGCTTCTAGAGCTTTTCATGTTCAAGACACTAATAAGGCAAAATAATGACCCAAGCTTCCACCGTCGGGAAAGGGAGCACAGGGATCTAACTCTCCTTGTACACTCATGCAGGGGCCTCCAACGAACAGGGACCTCGCCTGCGCACTAGCAGCTAACAAGCTGAATATGCTGTGTAGCTCTCGGAAGGTGTGGCCATGCTCCCCAGCCTTCTGCTCAGATGCAGCTTTTAGCCAGGGGTGCTGGAGGAGGGGAGAGGCTGCTACTGTTTGGGAGAACTCAAATTTTACACTTCTCTGCCAGCCTGCTCGATACAAGCAGGTGGAATCAGGGTTGTCCCCTTCCCCCCCCAAACCACTTTGTAAAAGTCTGTCTGGAATCTGTCTGGGAGCCCCTCCAAGAGCAACAAGCATCACTGAGAAAAGTAAAGACCTATGCAACCGAAGTACATTTTATAACAATGTTCAACTGAGCTCTGTAGTAAGATGAGGCCCTGAAATATAAATCCTTGGTATTAGAGGCCCGGTATGAGGCCTAAGGCCTGAGCTAAAGTAAAGGTAAAGACTTGGCTAACATAAAGCAAAGTTAAGCTGTGAGCCAGAGGCAGGCCCTGCTCACAGAAGCTGGCAAGGAAAGGGCTGAGGGTGCATAAACATATACTGTTGCACAAACATACATTGGATACCAGAGCTATAAGCAGATGGTACAAGAACATTCTTATGCCATCCACATAGATAACAAGGACAGGGGCAAAAGGGTAATATGATGGATAGAGTTGTTTTGTTCGAACCGACATGTACAAGAGGCGGCACCTTACTGCATAGAGGGGTTGTACCTTACTACGCAGAAGGGTTGCACCTCAATACGTCAGCAGCATTATGTAACTTGTTTGTACCTATGTATAAGAATGCGTCCCTGGGGCAGTGTCTTTGTCTGGCCTAGGGGGCAGTGGAAAGTCCCGCCACCGACTGAGCTGTGTCTATTGTCAGGGAGTACAAATTCGTAGTATGCCCGGTAGAGTCTATCAGGAACTATCACTGTGCTTCGTTTGAACAATAAACCTGGCTCGGGTGCCTTCGTACCTTATCAGAGTCTGTGGTCATTGGGGTTTCTCTCGGGGTCTGCTGTGTCAGCTATCTGCGCAGAGCCGGGGCAGCACACAGAGGGAACACACGCATGCAGCCAACTGATATCAACATTGAACAGAGCAGAGCAGAGCAAAACACCGGTAGCGTCTGACGACAAGCTCCACGCTGGATACCACTGGCAGTTCAGAAAGAGTCATGGAGCATGATCCTCCTCTTCCTTACACCGGTGTAATATGGGTGACTTCAGTGAAGTCACTCTTGGTTTACAATCGTGTGAGAGGAGAACTAGGACCATGATGCTTTGCAAATGCAACTAGGGCCTGTTCCAACTCCTCCTGAAATCAATGGAAAACTCCCATTGATCTCACTAGGAGCTGGATCATGCCCTTAATTATTGACAAGATAGGCATTTCAGGCCTAGGTCTGGTCAGATCAATCCACTTAGTATTCTGCATCTGCAAGGATGTCCAGGCAGCCTTCCCTTGGGCAGCACTGCAGCCATTTCAGCATTTTCAAATTCTAAATTAACACCAAATATTTTGTGCTGTTAACAGTCCAGGGCAAAGAAAACTCAGCTCTGGCAGCCCACAGAGCACTGAACATGCCTTCAGCACATATTGCTAATTACTACCAAAGATAGAGGGTCTGATCCAGAAATCCTTAAACTGACAACGCTCCCTTTGACTTCAAGGTCCCATCAAATTCATCGGGAGCGTTGACGCAAGATCGTGCCCTAAATTGCCACGAATGCCTATGGATAACATTTTCAGAAGTGCCTAAATAGACTATAATACCTAACTCTTACATAGCACTTTTCATCAGCAGATTTCAAAGCACTGTGCAAGGAGATCAGTATCATTATCCCCATTTTATAGAGGAGAAAACTGAGGCACACAGAGGTGAAGTGACTCACCCAAGGTCACCCAGCGGAGTCAAGACTAGAATCCAGGTCTCCTGGTTCCTTGTCCAGTGCACTATACAATAGGCCACGCTGGCTTGATCTATACACAATATTGAACTGGTTTAACTAAATTAGAGAACATAAAAACATAAGAATGGCCATAAAGGGTAAAACAAATGGTCCATAGCCCAATATCCTGTCTTCTGACAGTGGCCGGTGCCAGATGCTTTGGGGGGTGAACAGAGCAAGGCACTTTTATTGAGTGATCCATCCCCTGTGTCCAGACCCAGCATCTAGCAGTCTAATGTTTAGGGATTCACAAAACATGGGTTTGTGTCCCCAACCATTTTGGCTAATAGGGCAACCAATGGCTATCCTCCATGAACGTATCTAATTCTTTTGTTAACCCAGTTATACGTTTGGCCTTCACAATATCTCCTGGCAACAAGTTCCACAGGTTGACTGTGCATTGTGTGAAGAAGTACTTCCTTATGAAAAAACAATGAGGAGTCCTTGTGGCACCTTAGAGACTAACACATTTATTTGGGCATAAGCTTTTGTGGGCTAACACTCACTTAATCAGGTTGCATTTGTTAGTCTCTAAGGTGTGACAAGGACTCCTCGTTTTTGCTGTTACAGACAAACAAGGCTACCCCTCTGAAACCTGCTTCCTTATGGTTGTTTTGCATTTGCAAATCTGCTGCCTAGTAACTACGTTGGGTGTCCCCTGCTTCTTGTGTTATATGAAGGGGTAAATAACACTTCCTTATTTCACTTTCTCCATGCCATTCATGATTTCGTAGACCGCTATCATATCCCCCCTTGGTCATCTCTATTCCAAGCTGAACAGTTCCAGTCTTTTGAATCTTTTATCATATGGAAGCTGTTCCAAACCCCTACTCATTATTTTTTGCTCATCTCTGTATTTTTTCCAATTTTAATATATCTTTTTTGAGATGGAGCGACCAGATTTGTCACCTAAAAAGAATCTCGGGTATGGGAATCTCCCTCTCATCCTCTGCAGTGAAGACCGATGCAAACAATTCATTTAACTTCTTCATAATAGCCTTGTCTTCCTTGAGTGCTTCTTTAGCACCTCGATCATCCAGTGACCCACTGACTGTTTGGCAGGCTTCCTGCTCCTGATATACTTTAAAAAATTGCTATTAGTTTTTGTGTCTTTTGGTAGTTACTTTTTGAATTCTTTTTTTATGGCCTAATTATACTTTTTACACTTGACTTGCCAGAGTTTATGCTCCCTTCTATTTTCCTCAGTAGGATTTTACTTCCAATTTTTTAAAAGCTGTCTTTTAGACTGTAACAGCCTCTTTTACTGTGTTGTTTAGCTATGGTGGCATCTTTTGTTGTTGTCCTCTTACTGTTTTTTTTATTTGGGGTATATATATAGTTTCCATGCAACTTGCAGGCATTTCACTCTTATGACTGTTCCTTTTAACTTCACTTTAATATTTTATGTAGTTTCCATTTTTGAAGTTAAATGCTACGGTGGTGGGTTTCTTTGGTATATTCCCTCCTACAAGGCTATTAAATTTAATTATATTATGGTTGCATACCAAGCGGTCCAGCTATATTCATGTCTTGGACCAGATACTGTGCACCACTGAGGACTAAATTAAGAATTGCCTCTCCTCTTGTGGGTTCTTGGACTAGCTGCTCTAAGAAGCAGACATTAATCCAAGAGCAACATGGCACCTTTAGTTAAACTAGTGAAACTTCTGCGCTTAGAGAAGCTTGTTGATTTTCAATGGATTTGAGATAGTTAATCACCTAGACGCTTTTGAAAATGTATACCAAATTTTTTTGAAAATTTTAATATATTATTTTTATATAATATAAATATAATATAATATATATTCATTATTTTCTATATCGTTCCTCAAATCCTTTGTATTATGTGATATGATATTATCAGAATTGTACAGATGATTTAAAACAATTCATCATACCATAGAATATGTCCATGTTTTAATATGGTGGAGGGACCTCCGAGTGCCACTCTTACAAGGCCAGATGCTGTTCTTAGCAGGGCTTATTCCACTTGTATGAGGTCAGAATCCAGACCTGTACCCTTAACAAAATTTGATGAAGACTGGAAGACTCATTGACCATATGGGGCTTCAGACATGAGAGTCCTGATTATGACCAACATGTTGGCCATGCTACTTAAACTTCAGCAGCACAACTGAATGCAGTCTATGCTACCATCACCCAAAAAGTGCTGGCTAGGTTTGGTGCTGTTTGCAATACTACCGCATGTGGTTCTGCAGCCTTATTTGGGTTTTCTAATGTCCTATGTCAACATTTTCTTGAGACTTCCTATAACGTGCTCACCAGCTGGTAGCACAGAATTCTGTATTGCCCCACTACGAATATTTCATAGCACACATTTCTGCAATTCAACGAGTCACATTTCCACTATGCCCTGAGAGTGTAATGCCAGTAAGTGAAATCAGGCATAGAGACATGCAATATGCAACATGTGCATCTTCATTAGAACTCCATCATGCATGCATTACGACAACAACAGAAATATGAATAATGTAACACGGAATGTGTAGGCAGCCAAGATTAACCCAGAGCAGAGCCGATTGATTCCACTGCTGGAACTGGTGTATATCTGTGTCTTTTTACAAGGCTATTTATAGTGAAATTAAGGTAATTTTTAGCTAGCAAAAATTACTGTATCGCGGCTGGCTTTGATGTAGTAGGCTGAATTCTGCCCTCCATTACTCCCATGGAACGTATTCATGAAGGTTTCTTGTACTGAAATAAATGAAGGTTGTATTTATTTTTAACTGGGAACAAAGACCGTAATAAAGATGGATCAGAACCAAAATCCTAGATCCAAATACCACTGAACTTTTTGTGGGTGGCTGGGAGTCTGAACTAGGATCCTAATCTTAAATGTTCACAGTTCATTATCTCTATAAACGGGCCAACCTTTGCCCCAATCTGAACAACCTTTAACTTTGGGGTGAGCAAAACCTGCCTCCAGATTTGAACAATGCATCTCTAGCATGTCACTCTTCACAGTATAGTGCATCAAGCTGACAAATGAGGTGACTTTCTGCATCATCCCTGAGCCCGCACCTCAAATTTTAAGTAAGGGGTTTGGGAAGAAATGTAGGGACATAGATTTTAAGTCCATGGAAATACATTGGGCTAGTGCCTAGACCATATGGTATTGGGTGCTTTAAAAGTAAAATAGACAGACTAGACTGGGCTGGACAGACAGACAGACGGGTATTTTGGAAGGACAGAGTGGAAAAATCGGGATGTCCTTTGTAAATAGGGACAGTCAACATGTGACTATGGTGCAAAGTCTCACACTGATCTATAATCTGTATAGTTCTCTAGGAAGCCACAAAAGCCCCCACAAAACAACAAGTCAATGGGGCTGCACAGGGATCACTGAGGACAGAGTTAGGCCCACGGAGTGCATAGCACACAACACAATAGAGTAATACTCGGCCCACTCCTTTTTCAGCCGACTCTTCTTTCGTTTGTAGTTATTCAGGCCTGTGGAGGGCACAAGAGATTGGATCAATGGTGGAAGGCGACACAGTAAGACACCCCTTTCTCCACCCCCCTCCACCAGAAAAACAGGCTGAAAGCTTTTGAAAATGTAAACATCATTTGCACGTCAATCATTATTTTACAGGGAAGAACGACTGAATCTGGTTCCCAAACAACTGTCTTAGCCCCACCCTACTGGATCAGCAAGCGCTGCTAGGGCCATCAGCGGCATCTCAGGGGAGGCTGGGGAAGAGACAGCTCGAGACACTGCAGCAGATGGCTACACTGTAAGACCTCTTGCTAATTAGGTGAAACAAGGAACGATAGAAGTGGATGAAACAATTATTGGTCAGAGCTGGTACCGATGCCTCAGATGCTGTTTATACGACGATTACCGTAGAAAACCAGAAATGCTGACAAGTCTCGTTTGGTAGGTTCAGGCTTCAGAAGAATGTTATTTTATAATTAACTCACTTTGAGGGTTTCTCCAAAGGTTACATGGATTCAAAGCCTTATGTTGAACAACGAGCAAACCTGGTTGCACCTTTAGACACCAAAGGAGTTTACAGTAACATGGGCGACTTTATACATCCCACTGAAGGTTTCGTACTAAATACCTGATCTAGGAATATGTATATCACAATGACCACAAAAATAGTGGTGTTATTATTATTTGCATTACGGTAGCAAGACTGAGGTCTCATTGTGCAAGGTGCTGTACAAATACATAGTAAGAGACAATCCTTGCCTGAAGAGTGTACAACCTAAATACACAAGACAAACAAAGGAAGAATTATTGTCCCCATTTTACAGAGAGAGAACTGAGGCACAGAGATGAAGTGAATTCTACAAGATGCCACAGAGAATCTGCGGTAGACCCAGAAATTGGACCCAGATATCCTGATGCTCTAGTGCCTTAACCACAAGACCATCCTTCCTCTTTCATCTGACACTTGGCAAACAAGAAAATAAATTCAGAGGTGATATGTGTTTTTCCAGTCACAGAGCAAATCATATATGGTGAATAAGAATGGCTTTCATTTCAAACAAAAGTAAAATCTCCATGACAGAGTACAGTGTGTGTGTCCCCTCTGTAACTGTCTGCACTGAACTAAACATAAAATGGCCACCGGTCTCTGTAAACTACATTGCTAGAGATTTAAAAGTGCAGTACACAGAAAACAAAGACATAATAGTTGCACAAATTAGGGGTAAAATTTTCAGAAACAACTATGTGATTTAGAAGCCTAAATCCCATGTTCAGGAGTGACTGAGGCACCTATGTCTCACTGAAAGTCAGTAAGTGCCTAAGGGCCAGATTTTCAAAGGTATTTGGGCACCTAAAGATGCAGATAGGTACCTATCTTGCTAAGGCACATTTGAAAATACCAGTAGGTGCCTGAATACCATTGAAATCAAGTGAAGGTAGGCACTTAAGTACATTGGATGATGTGGGTTGTACGCACCTACGTCTCATTGACTTTCAATGACATTTAGGCTCTTAAGTCTTAAGTTGGGGGGAGGGATAGCTCAGTGGTTTGAGCATTGGCCTGCTAAACCCAGGGTTGTGAGTTCAATCCTTGAGGGGGCCATTTAGGGATCTGGGGCAAAAATTGGGGATTGGTCCTGCTTTGAGCAGGGGGTTGGACTAGATGACCTCCTAAGGTCCCTTCCAACCCTGATATTCTACGATTCTAAGTGCCTAAATCACTTCTGAAAATGTGTTTTCCGAGATAATCACAGCCGTTCCACAGGGCCTTAAAATCTCCAAAGAAGTTTTGCAATCATACAGCTACCCACTGAGGTTTTGAGATGTGGCTTGGATGGAAGTGCTCTTAACTTTTAGACAACTGAATTAAAAAAATAATAAAATGTCCAAGATATTAAACACCTGTAACTTATCTGCAAAGATATTTCATAAGTATATTTTTATAATGATGTGAGTAAATACTGCATACATTTACACTCCCTCCAAGCCACTGGGGCCCATAGGGTAAATCTGATTTGGAAACAAGGTCTATAAATACTTATTTCTTTGGAGCTATTCCAAGTTTAATTGACAAACTAAAACCTGCTAGGAACAAACAGATTAAATGGGTACTTAATTGAGAAACCAGAGCAAGGAAGAACATTCCTTTCCGGCAAACCGTGCATGGTTTAAACCCATTCTTAAATTGATATTTATTGCAACTGACGGAGCAGAAAGCTTGGAGAAAGTCACGCCTTCCTCTCCCATAAATAATTTACAGTTTGTAACATTTCATAAATGTTTATATTTAAAAAGAGAAAAGTAAATGTTAAAAGAATGCAATCAAGTCAGATTAAAGCTGGGAGAGAAATCAACAGCACTGAGGATGGTGAAAGTGAAGGCCCTTAAATGACAGTTTTGGGTCTTTCCTTTGTCGCCGGCACACCCCAACCCACAACAAAAGCAGTTGAAAGAGAGACTATTTTGCTCAGCAGGAATCAGAGAGCTAGTCCTTCCCTCTACTGCATAGGATCAAATCCTTCTCCTGTCTACACACCAGCGGGAGTTTTTTCACTGATCTCCTTGGCATTTGGCTCGAGCCTCTTTTCATCAATGTTAACTCATCCAGCTTCCCCTCAACCCCCCCCAAAATATGGAATGCCCCTTAGGGGAGATCCAGAGGCAGCAGCGGCTATAGAGGCAGGGCAAGGCTAGGACGACTCTGGCCACACTGCTAATGCAATGTGCCCCCTGGCCCTTGCCACGTGGATGACTTCAGTGGAGTCCCAGAGATCCTCATGGACCTGGGGGGATTTGTAGGCTTGCTTCCTTTTTTGGGGTGTAGTATAGTCTCATCTGTGCTTTCTAGGTGGGAGGGTGGACGTTCCTGCATACAGCAACTCCATGCATCTACTGTGCACGATCTTCCCTTTGTGTTTTTAAATGCACATTTGCATGTATTTCCAGCTGCATGTTGTACCAGAGTTTAGTGCCACATGCACTAGCTAATACTGACAGGTCTGCACCTACAGCACTCACTGACAGAGGGTCAGGGCAGAAGTTTTTGACAGCTCAAAATCCCACTGAGGCCTCTCCATAGGCCCTCTGCTGCTAGCTGTAGAGGGCATAGGTGTGGACTCTGTGGGTGGTCCGGGGCTGGAGCACCCACGGGGAAAAATTAGTGGGTGCTCTGCACCCACCATCAGCCAAGCTCCCCTCCCCGCTCACCCCGCCTCACCTCCGCCTCCTCCCCTGAGCGCACCACGTCCCTGCTCCTCCGCCTACCTCCCCACGCTTGCTGCTGCAAAACAGCTGTTTTGCGGCGTAACAAACTCCGGGAGGGAGCGGGGAGGAGCAGGAACGTGGTGCGCTCAGAGGAGGCGGTGGGGCCAGGGCGGGGATTTGAGGAAGGAGTCCAATAGGGGCAGGGAGAAGGCAGAGTTGGGGCAGGCACTTTGGCGAAGGGGTTGGAATGGGGGGCGGGGCAGGGGTGGAGTCAGGGCAGGGCTGGGGCAGAGTGGGGTCGAGGACCCACTGGCGCCAGCAAAAGTTGGTGCCTACAGTAGAGGGCAACAAGGATGTTGTGTGGGGCGCTGGGGGCATGGCCTGCAAGTTTATGTGCACCTGGTTATGTGCAGCCCTTACCTGGCATTTGCACACCCAACCTGTGCAGATTGTTTGTGCACTTTGGTGTCTGAGGTTCAGTAGGTGGCCCCCGGCCTGAGCTAATGTCCCAGCCTGGGGGAGGGAGGCACTGTGCTGCTGGAGGGGCTGGCCTAAACGCTTAAAAGCATCCAGTGGCTTTGGGTGCCTCCTTTTGTGGGTGCTCAACGCGAGACCACTTAAAGCCGCCTGATTCTCAGTCACTTCTGAAAATTTGGACCACCAGTCAAGGCCCTTGTCACTTACGGCCAATAAATCTCCCCTGAGCATAGGGATGGCAGACATGATGGCTGAGACAAATTAACATGCATGTTAAACAAGTGCTATGGAATGCACCTAGATGTCCAGTCAGATGACAACCACCTCAGAGCACCTGCTGGGCTGGAGGGCGGTAATGTGTGTCGGGGGAGGAGTAATGATTAAGGATGAACAAAGCCATAAAGGTCATTTGAATCACAAGTGACCTCACTTATATCAAAGTACTTTTTATTACAATTGCCATTGCTTGATCCAGCGCTCTCCCTGTGTTGCATGAAGGAAGGCAAGGAACACCCAGGGCGTCGCTGCCAGGAAATCAATGGAGAGAATGATTTTGTGTGTGTTGGGCCATGGAGGAGGTGACCAAAACACTGGGAATGTAGTGGGGGAAGTTATAGCCTCCAGCTGGTGCACAACGTATCTTGCACCTATGCCCTAATGCAGCAAAGCCCGTAAGCACGTGCTTCACTTTGTGTATGTGAGTGACCCCACTGACCTCCCTGGGGGTGTCGTCGACGGCATTATTCACATGTTTAACAATAACATGCGTGTAAGTGTTTCGCTGGATCAAGGGCCCAGAGAGACTTTAAATCTGGGTTTGCAAAGTAATTTGTGGGCGGTCGCTCAATGAGTCAAATACTGAGATCTGAAATTTCAAATCTATATTAGACAAACACAAATTATTAACAGTGAGGGGGATTAAGCAATGGCACAAATTACTAGGGGAAGTGGTGGATTCTCCCTCCCTTGAAGTCTTCAGATCAAGACTGGGTGCCTTTCTGGAGGATATGCTTTAGCCAAACACAAGTTACTGGGCCCCGTACAGGAGTCACCCTGAAATCCTGTACTATGCAGGCAGTCAGACTAGATCATCTGATGGTTCATTCTGGCCTTCAAATCTATGAATTAGGCTCCAGGTCAGGATAGTAGCACAGAACCTTCACCAGACGTAGTGCTGTGAAGTCAGCCCCTTTTGGGGGCTCCTTAGTAGATTATTTCCTATATGGAAGGGAAGGAACCACTTTTCCTTCTCCAGAGAGCTGTGTCACCCTCTCCTCATACAGAGAAATTTCCTTGCCGAAGTGTGTGTGAAGGCTAGACAGTGAGGGATTTGCTCGATGAGTAGGATAGCTGGGCAGCAGCAACTATATTCACTTAAAAACAATGAAGAGTACTTGTGGCACCTTAGAGACTAACACATTTATTTAGGCATAAGCTTTCGTGGCTGAGCTTCGTGACTTTGTCCTCACTCACAACCATTTCAGATTTGGGGACAATGTATATCTTCAAGTCAGCGGCACGGCTATGGGTACCTGCATGGCCCCACATTTTTATGGCTGAGTTAGAACAACGCTTCCTCAGCTCTCGTCCTCTAGCGACCCTCCTCTACTTACGCTACATTGATGACATCATCATCTGGACCCACGGGAAGGAGGCCCTTGAGGAATTCCACCAGGATTTCAACAATTTCCACCCCACCATCAACCTCAGCCTGGACCAGTCCACACAAGAGATCCACTTCCTGGACACTACAGTGCAAATAAGTGATGGCCACATAAACACCACCCTATACCGGAAACCTACTGACCGCTACGCTTACCTACATGCCTCCAGCTTCCATCCAGGACACATCACACGATCCATTGTCTACAGCAGGGGTCTCAAACTCAAATGACCACGAGGGTCACATGAGGACTAGTAAACTGGCCCGAGGGCCACATTACTAGTACACTGGCCCGAGGGCCCCCACTCCACCCCTTCCATGAGGCCCCGTCCCTGCACTGCCTCTTCCCACCCCTTCCCTGCCCCCATTCCACCTCTTCCCCGAAATCCCCAACTCTGTGGGGTGTGGTGGGGGCTCAGGGCAGGGAGTTGGAGTGTGGGGTGCAGGAGGGGTGAGGGGTGCAGCAGGGGGTTGGGGTGCAGGGTGTGGCAGGGGGCTCAGGGCAGGGGGTTGGGGTGCAGGAGGGGTGCGGAGTGCAGCAGGGACTCAGGGCAGGGTGTTGGGGTGTGGCAGGGGGCTCAGGGCAGGGGTCCGGGGTGCAGGGGGCGGCAGGGGGTTCAGCTGCAGGAGGGGAGCAGGGGGCTCAGGGCAGGGAGTTCGGCTGCAGGAGGGGGGCAGGGGGCGGCCCGTGGCTCCCCCACCCCCCGCGTTTACCTAGAGAGGCTCCAGCTGGTGCGCACCGGGGGCAGGACAGGCTCCCTGCCTGCCCTGCCCCCACATCAATCGTTGCTTCCAAGCACCGCCCCCAGCAGCTCCCATTGGCCGGGAACAGAGAAACACACAGACGCGGGGGCAGGGCCCTGCCCCCAGTGTGCGCCGGGCCGGAGCCGCTCTAGGTGAACGCGGGAGGTGGGCGGGGGAGCCACAGGGAGCTCACGGGCCACACAAAATAAACTCGCGGGCCGCATGCGGCCCGCAAGGTTGAGACCCCTGGTCTACAGCCAACCTCTAAGATACAACCGCATTTGCTCAATCCCTCAGACAGAGACAAACACCTACAGGATCTCTATCAAGCATTCTTAAAACTACAATACCCACCTGGTGAAGTAAAGAAACAGATTGACAGAGCTAGAAGGGTACCCAGAAGTCACTTACTACAAGACAGGCCCAACAAAGAAAGTAACAGAACGCCACTAGCTGTCACCTACAGCCCCCAACTAAAACCTCTCCAGCACATCATCAAAAATCTACAACCTATCCTGAAGGACGATCCCTCACTCTCACAGACCTTGGAGACAGGCCAGTCCTGGCTTACAGACAGCCCCCCAACATGAAGCAAATACTCACCAGCACCTACACACCACACAACAAAAACACTAACCCAGGAACCAATCCCTGCAACAATACCTGTTGCCAACTCTGTCCACATACCTATTCAAGGGACACCATCATAGGACCTAACCACATCAGCCACACAATCAGGGCTGGTTCACCTGCACATCTACCAATGTGATATATGCCATCATGTGCCTGCAATGCCCCTCTGCCATGTACATTGGTCAAACCGGACAGACAGTCTCTACGCAAAAGAATAAATGGAGACAAATTAGACATCAAGAATTATAATATTCAAAAACCAGTCGGAGAACACTTCAATCTCCCTGGACACTCAATAACAGACTTAAAAGTGACAATTCTTCAACAAAAAAACCTTCAAAAACAGACTCCAACGAGAAACTGCAGAACTGGAATTAATTTGCAAACTAGACACCATCAAATTAGGCCTGAATAAAGACTGGGAGTAGATGGGTCACTATAAAACCTAATTCCTCCATACTAATTTCCGCCTACTGTTACTCACACCTTCTTGTCAACTGTTTGTAATGGGCCACCCTGGTTACATTGCCCTCATTACCACTACAAAAATGATCTTTCCTCCCTTAGTATTCTACTGTTGAAAATAGCCCACTTCCACTTTAACTGAATTGTCTCGTTAGCACTGACCCCCCACTTGGTAAGGCAACTCCCATCTTTTCAACTACTGTGTATATATACCTGTCTACTGTATTTTCCACTCCATGCATCTGATGAAGTGGGTTTTAGCCCACGAAAGCTTATGCCTAAATACATTTGTTCATCTCTAAGGTGCCACAAGGACTCCGCCTTGTTTTTGCTGATACAGACTAACACGGCTACCGCTTTGAAACCTATACTCGCTTAGTGACAGATGCAAGTCAATTACAATCTCTTCATTGATTTCACTGGGCAATGGATCAAGCCCTGGGCACTTCGCAAATACAGTGTTCTGGCACTGCTTCTGCTCTCCCATGCCTCTGGATCTATACACTTATTGCTGTAATGGCTCTGAAAATATACTCACTACAGCATTTTTGGCAACGGGACTTTTCACATTCCCCTTGTCTCACTACCAGCAATGGGGACCAAGGATACATCACCAAACTGGGACTGATTCTATGTGCGAAGCAATTTCCAGATTACGGAGAGAGAGTCTAACTAGCCAGCACTTATATGGGCAAGAACTGGGCCAGAACATAGCAACTTCTGCAAATCACAACCAGGGCCGCAGTTAAATTAATTAAAGATGAGGCACAAATGGATGCATGGTGTTTGGCTGCATTTGGGGGGCTTTGAACAAAATAAGCTAGCCTGCATCTAAATCACAGTAACTTGCTGCTGACAACTCTCCCTTGCTGCTAACAGGATACTACTGAGCCTATGCAAAGAGTCAGGCTATGAGAGCAGACAACCCCTGCCTAGTGCTCCTTCTGTGTAGAGTGTGGGATCCCTCATTTCCCCCCCAAAACACGTTAGCTCTCGCCATCCTGTGTCACAGGAGGCACCTATTCACCCCTTTCTCCTCCATGGGTCACTTTCACACTCCCCTCTGGAAGACTCCTAAAGGACATCACCAACTCTACCCATAGACATAAAAGAGGATTCATAGATTTTACAGCCAGTTGGGACCATGACAATCGTCTGGTCTGACCTCCTGCATCACAGAGTAAATGTGGCACTAGGTAACTTGCCCAAGGCCACAGGGGAGTCAGTGACAGAGCTGTGGTTAGAACCCAAGTCTCCTGATTTCCACGTCCATTGTTAAACCACAAGAGCAGCCTCCCTCGCCAGTGTGGGTGTGAAGACGATGCAATTGTTATGTGAGGTTATGGGGGTGTGGCTGCAGAGCCATCCTCCAAATTGGGAGATGGAGCTCTGGCCTGGAAGGAACAAAACATACCGGGGCTGGCTTTGCATTCTAGTTTCTGAGCCTCATGTCCCCTTTTCAAGCATTTCTCTACAACCATGAGGCTGTAAACTGACTTTTGTTTTAAATGAAAGCTGAGGCCCTCACATAATCACCTGACTCCAGGAGCTGGGGCTTTAAGAAAGAAACCCAAATATTGTGAGAACTGGCAACACTGCAGATGACACCCTCCTTTCTTACCCCCAAGTGAGAGTGATTAACCATTGGAACAAACTACCAAGGGAAGTGGTGGATTCTCCATCTCTTGAGGTCTTCAGAGCTCAGAACAGGGTAACTGGGTGAAATTTTATGGCCTATGCTGTACAAGAGGTCAGGTTAGCCAACCTAATGGTCCTTCTGACCTTAAAACACAAAGTGTCATGGGGAGACTTCCCCAACCCCTCCTATCCAGGAAACACAGTCCCCTTAAGTCTTAAGAAGTCACCTAGAAGTCACTTCCCCCTCTGTGCCTGATGTTTCCTCCCCTATTAAATGGCAAATCCCTGGGCTGGGACTGCACCCCCCGCCTCTCCCCACCTCCACTCCTGCTCCACAGTCACAGACCCATCGGGACCAGCCACACCAGCTCTTTCGTGTGACTGCTACAAAGCCACACACAGAGATTACTGAGCAGCAGCAGATACCGCCTCGTCCCAAGCCGCCCGGGGCCCTGCATAGCACATAAGCAAAAGCTTCAGGCGTTTGTTCGAGGAAGGGACGCCCAAGCCCACCTTAAAGCCCAAAACAAAGTGGCCTCCAAATAAAACAAGACCCCAATCCCCGCAACTCATGGAGAATGAAAGCGACTTTTAGAAAAGACAAGCCCAGTTCCATGGAAAGCGCCGCAGAGGTGCTAAGTGTGAGCAGGGCCCGGAGTAGACATGTTTGGACGCTGCCTTCAGTACAGTACATTAGGAGCGGCTCGTATTTTATCACTCAGTGCTCTGTATATTTATGCCAGTGGTTGGGGAGAGAGAGCACTGCCCGTCCTTAGTGTAACAGACCGTTCTACTGATCTCCCTGACCCCGTCCATGGCTGGGAGCCGGGCAGCTGGCCAGGTGGGTTTTTCGGTATGGCTGATCGGCGCTCCACATCACCACCCTGCAGCCGCAGCAGCACCACTGCACAAACGGGGCACGTGGTTCCCCTTCCGTCCACTCCTCTCTTCCATCTCGCCCCTTTGGCTGTCTGCCAGCAAACCCTCTCGGAAACCCCAGGGCCAGTTACCATAGATACTTGCGGACTCTGTGACAAGCTCCGCTGCTTCGCTCAGACGGGCTCATTTATCCACTGGACACATGGCCTCCCTGGCTTGCCATGTTGCCTCCCAGCAATTCACTATGAAGCTGCATGCAACCATAGCCAAGTCCTTTATCATGAAACGGGCTCCCTCCTGCACGCAACCTGCTCAGATCTCTTGTTGCGTACAGATCAGTCCATACGGATTTCAGGGATATTTCCTTGGCACTTGTGCCAGGTGCTTTATCATCCTGATTCAAGAGTCTCCTTTTCTCTAAGCTTCCCGGCACCCCCAATACACCAGCTGACTTGTCAGTCTCTCTAGGGTGGACAAGGATTCCCAGACTGCATGCATGGGAGTTCAGAATACCCTGCTCACTCATTGTTATCTTACACCCCTTAGGAAGCCATTCACAAAGGGAGTGTGAAGTGCTGAGCGCAGAATGGTCAGGTGTTACCCAGGGGTAAATGAATCCCCAAGGCAGTGGGAAATCAGCCCCTCAATTGCTGGGGCCTGATTCTTCTGTTATACTAGTTTTACTCCAGCGTAACGCCACTGATTTCAAGAGAGCTGCTTCTGATTTACACCAGCATCAGTGAGAGGGGAAATCAGGCCTGCAGGAGAGTTTAGGAAACACTGGACCCAATTCTGGTCTCACACCAGGGCGAATCAGATCATTGGGGTACCACGCGCACAGCTGGCGTGAGAAGAGGGGTCATTATCTACAGTACAGTGCATGAGATTTAAGGTTGGGTGGCTCCCTGTTTCAGGGCTTTCACAATTAAATCACCGGCCCCAGCTATTTGTCCCTGAGCTACCCAAGTCCGACCAAGGAAGAGAACTGTGTTTTCAGTTCTCCCCATGCTTCCAAAGAGAGCTGCTACACGGATGTCTTTGAAAAGTCCCATCTGCACTTGACTATCATATTGCTGTATCCAAGGGCAAGGGATGCAAATCAAAAGGGGATATTAACTTAAGCCCAGGTTTCTGAATTCAGCCCCTTCACTAAGCAGCTGGCAGGCACTGGTTCAGAATGGGTCCATAGGGATTTCAGTATGGTTTAGATAGCACGGTGAGGGGCGTGGTGAAAGAACCATAACAGACAGAATTTGTACATTCTGTTCTCTGTCCTGTGAAGAATTCCTGGTTCACTGAAATATGACATCACATCTACAAGCAGTCTCCTTCTGTCCTTGCAATTCGTGGTGTTTGCCATATCCAAGAGATCTTCAGCAAGCTAGGGACAAAAACCTGAGATTTCTGAACAAAGGAGAGTTCAGACCAAATTTCCTAAATTAAGCAAAACCAATTTAAATGAAGCGTAAACTGGTTTATGTGCATCAACATTAGGGGTTTCATACGTTAGGAATAGGTGTAGAGGCCATGGCTGGGGCAAAGGGATTTCTGGTGTCAGGGACTCCTGAGTCTGGGGCATTGTCTTCGTCCCTTGTAGAAAGTATTTGAAGGACCTGCTGAGGCCTGTGAGTTTTTGAATGCAGGTTTTCTGGCAGGCATCTACACACAGTGGCACCCGCTACATTTTGGCATCCTGCCTTGAGAATGTTTTCAGGTGCTTAGCTACCCCTGCGCCCTGTACCATAATGGAAGGCTGCTCATCCGCTGAGAAATAATGTGTACCCCTGACCCAAAGTGATGAACTCACAATCCATCTCCCCCTCCATGCCTCTGATCGCAGAAGGCTCTGTGGCCTGGTTAATGGGAAGGAATGAGAAGAAAATGGACAGGGAGGAAGAAAGCATTAACTCACTCCCTGAATAATTAATCGTAGAGAATTCCTCATATTCAACCACACTCTTTCTTCCTCTATTAACCATCATGACCGGCATTCCCATAATGGGCTTAACTACGTACCCCATCTGCAAGGAGTTACAGGATCAGGGCCAGCATGGGTGATTCCCTCTACAAGCAGGGAGAAGGCAGAACAAGGAAACTGGTGTATACTAATGATATCGTGATGTTTCTGCACAGCCGCCCTCCTTAGGTGTCAGACTGGGAGCAGACTCTCTTCAGACACAAAGCTGCTTTCCCTGGCATTAGAAGCAAATGGGAACCAACCATGTTTTTATTTCTAAATAACCTTCCTCCCCTGCTGTGACCCACTGCACCAGCATGAGAGCAGGGCTCAGTGGACCTGCTAGCACTCCGCAGCCCCATGGAGGCTGCCTCTCGGCCAGATCCCCAGATGGTGTGAGTCAGAACAGCTCCATTTGTTTAGCGCCGTCAAATTACACCAGCTGAGGATCTAGCGGCTAGCCCCTTTGCATAGGTGCTGTGATAGGCAGGAGGGGCGTTCTACTGCCTCCTGGAGCAGCAGGAAGTTGCACCACAGCGTATCTCACCCCCTGCAGTCAGGATGGCTCCAGAACTGCTCCACTCCCCAAAAAGCACCTCTGGTGAGGAAAGGACGTTCTTCACCCTACACATCTTATAAGTTATATCTTACATATCTTATAACAGGACAGCTTTGGATACCTACCTTTAAAGCGAATGAAAAGCAGCAGCAAAACAATATTTGCAAACCAAAATACTTTGCAAGGTCATTTATAACAGAATCCCCGGCCATTCTCCAGCAAACACGCCCGCAAGACTGGATGGATAAACAACATTCTAGCTTTCATCATTAGGGGGGTTATCCTGCAGGGCCATGCATGCCAAGTCCCACTGCAGTTCAGTCCTATATTTGTACAGTCCACACAGAAGAGACAACACAGCCTTCCTTGCTATCGTTCGCGGCATAGTAACAGATGCTAAAACGGGTCACCTGACTCGCAGCTCCACCATGTCTCTGTGCTGATATTTTTAGAGTTAAGAGATACATGATAAAGGCCTTTTGCTAAGCGATTGCCAACCACTCAGACCACAAGAAATCACAAATCTTCTGGCAGCAGACAGACAGACAGTTCTATGCAGTGCTAAACTGCAACAACAAGCTTCTATTCTTATAATACAATAAAGAGGGGCAGTGGGCTCAAAAAGATTGAATTTAAAAACTGGGAGCCTGGAACATCTGAGTTCTAATCTCTACCACCAACTCCCATGCATGACCTGAGGTAAGTTATTTGAAAGCCCTGCCTCAGTTTCCCCACCTATAGGAATAATTATATTTTGCCTCACCACAGCGCCTTCCATCTGAGACTCTCAAAGCACCCTATACATGGGGACACTAATGACTCTGCTTCACAGCGGTGTTGTGAGGGCTAATTAGGTGTTGTCTGGAACTTGCCAAGCATTATCATCTCACAACTGCTGCAAAGACAGTTTATTGTGCTGACAGTGCTTTCTAGACCCAATTCTGAACATAAAGTGTAATTCTGAATATGAACTTGCTACTCTATCAGGGCCTAATCCAGCACTTCCTAAGAGGTCCCTCTATTTGTTGCTTGTGTACTGGAGGAGGCCAGGCACGGACATCTACTCTGTGGCTTTTATGAACTTTCACTTGTTTAGCCTGTTTTTAACATTGATTTTAAAAAAAAAAAAAAAGCCCCCAAAACAAACAAAAAACCAAGGTTTTTTTTTTATGCTAGCAAATTATATCTACTGTTTGAGATCAACACCATGACAATGCTGGTCAAAAGTTTTCCAACAAAACCTTTTTCTGAGGGAAAATGCCCTGTCATCCAAAATGAGAATTTTCACACACACAAAAAACAACCCTTTCATTTTGCTCAAAATTTTTCATTTTTCAGTGAAAATTTCTGAAATGAGTTAATTTTTTTCAAAATGTTAATTTCATTGGGATGAGGGGGGACAAATTACTATTATTTTCTCCTCGCTGAAAAAACATGGAAAATTCCCACTCTATTTTTTTCCCCCACACGGGAAGGGGGGGATAAAGTGAGTACAAGCTTTTCCCCACCAAGATAAATTGAATTTTTTCATGAAAATTCAAAAAAATTGCTTCAACATTTTTCATTCATAAAACCAAAATGTTCTCTCTTTTTTGAAATTTTTCACCCAAACCATGCCCCACTTTCTCACCTGCTTTAATCAACAGGGTCCTTCCTACCTTCTGCCTGTGGGGTGTAATACTTTGTTGTCATTTCAGCTCTTGGCTGATACACAGGAGGTCTGACTAGATGATCAGATGGTCCCTTCTGGCCTTAAACACGATGATTCCATGACTCAACGCCACTGCCAAATTGTATGCACATTACATTGACTGCTCTGCCACAACCTTCCTTGGGCAAGTCACTTGGTGTCTCTGGCCTCAGTTGCCCATCTGTACAATGGGGATAATTGCACTGCCCTACCTCACAGAGGTGATGTGCATTGAGAGATATTCAACTACTAGGGTAACAGGAGCTATACAAGTCTGTAAGACAGAGAGATTAAGCAGAGTATGAATGTTAATGGAGCCTCTTGCAGGACACCGGATAACTGAATACAAAAGGGCTCCATTCACCAGCAAGAGCTTTCCAATCAGCTGAAAATCACGAATTTGGTTTCTTCCACCCAGCCCATTCATCCGATAATTGGACGAGTCACGTAGGCCTGTTTTTTTTCCTGTAGGCTGCAGAGCAGAAAGCCAAAAATGCATTCAATCATTGAGTATAATACATGAGTACTTCCCCCTCCATTAAACCATGATCAGAATTGGTTTTAAAGCAAAGCTAATCCCCCTTTGAGCTGGATCACTGGGGTCAGACCCTGCCACTGTCAGTCACGTACCTGTAGGGTGACCAGATGAAAAGAACAAAATATCAGGACACATGGGGGGGAAGCAAAAAAAAAAAAAAGAAGCTGCCGCCAGAGCAGCCGAAGCCAGAATATCGGGACAAATATTGGTTTGGGACGCAGGACAAAGAACTGGTCTGGTCACCCTACGTACCTGTCCCTTGCTGGCCAACCCGGCTCAGTTGCTTTTATTTGGCTATGTTTAGCCGCTGCAAGGTGTCTTTCTTCGTTCAGTTAGTCAAATGCCCCATTTGCTTGCTGTGGTTTTGTAAGGACTCTCCATTGCTGGTAGAGTGCTTGTTACCAGTCAGCACAATCCACTTACAAGACGAGAAGCACAATGGGCTAGTTGAGATAGATCATGGAGGTAATGGCCATGAGACCAAGAGTCAGCAGCAGGGACTGCTTTTATCACTTACTCCTCTTCTTCTTTCGTATGGCTGGTGTAGAGCAGCAACTACAATTTAACCTGAAGTTGCTCAAACCAACTGGCTACATCAGGAGTAGCAGAATGTATTGCAGTGACACCTTCTTCATACTTATCAATTGGGCAGTAGGTAGTAATATGTTCGATGGTCTGTCGTGGGGAACCACACTCGCATGCCGGCGAGTCCTTGAGTTTCCATTTGTGCATTAGAGATCCGCATCTATCAGGGTTGGTTCAAATTCGGTTCAGAGTTGTCTAAGATGACCGTGGAAGGTCAAACCCAAGAAACCTTCTGTGTGGGATCTGGCACGAGGTGCTTATTTTTTAAGTCTTGTTTAGCCCAATCTGCTTTCCAAGCCTCCTTCTGATCATAGCCTGATTGCATGAGGCTAAACGAATGTTCCCAGAAAGGCTTGCGGATGTAAGACTTGCAGGGGGGGAGGAGGGCGTTGTCAAGGTCTTGGTGAATAGGAAGGCATCTGTTTTCCTGGATTTGCTGAGCTTCACAGAAAGTTTCAGCAGTTCTACGTATTGGCAGGGGAGTGATGTTAGACAGGACAGGTAGCCATGGTGTTGGAGTCGACTTAAGGGTTCCCATGATGCACCAGAAGAAGTGGGTTTTTTACCCATGAAAGCTTATGCCCAAATAAATCTGTTAGTCTTTAAGGTGCCACCGGACTCCTTGTTGTTTTTGTGGATACAGACTAACACGGCTACCCCCTGATACTTGAATATACAAGTGCTATTGCAGATGTTCACTGCACCGATGCTGGTGCACCCCGGTTGTACCTGCTAGTTTCTGGATGATGTTGACTGTCGTTTTTATCTTTGCAGCTACCTTCTCAACATGATCATGGAAGGAGAGGGTGCGATCGAGTGTCACTCTGAGATATGTTGGAGTGTAATCATGTTGCACATTTTTATCACAGAATGTTACTTTCAGTGTGTTTTTGGCACTCCTATTATCAAGATGAAACGCGCTTACTATTGTTTTTCCAGGGTTTGGTTTGAGCCTCCATTTCCAGAAATATTGTTCCATATTTTGGAGGTCTTCAGTTAATGCTTTCTCAATGTCATGGAGGTTTGATGCTTGGATTATCATGGCAAGCTCATCTGCATATCCAAATGTTTGTGATTTAGTTGGAGGTGTGTCACTTACATAAATATTAAAAAGGGTTGGCATAAGTACAGAGCCTTGTGGTAACCCGTTGTTTCAGATACGGGGTGAGATGGCCTTATTACCCAGGAACACCTGTAGGCATCTGTTACTCAGCATGGTCCTCAGTCTTGTCCATTTGTAAGATCGGAACTATTTTTGTGAGTAAGTCAATGCTGGTAGAAATGATTATCTAGCCATATCCTGGGGGGAGGGAGCGGGGAGCGACTCCAACACAGGCTAGGAAATCAGGCCCCAAGCCTCACTTTAATTAGGTGTCAGAATTGTCATGAACAGCTCTCACGAACCCCCTCAAGAAGATCCCTGAATAGTGAGTCACCTTCCGAGCCTTGATCCTGGTGAAATCCCCACTGAGTGCAGTGGAAGTTTTGTTAGAGAAAGCAGTGCGGAATCAGGCCCTATTCCCATTGCATCCCTGTAACCAGAATATCATCTGCTACTGACTGTCATTTGCTTTCGGTTGGAGACCGGCTTCATGGCCTTAAAGCATCACATTACGCTGATCTTCAGCAGCAACGAGGACTGTAAGGAAATCTCCCGGGTCCTCTGTTCTCTGAATATTGGCTGCCAGCCCCCACCTGTGCATTAGCACAGCTAAGGGCAAAGAGGACAGGAACCAATATGAAACATCCTTGCTGCCCTGAGGCAATAGGTTAATAGTATTACATTGAGCTTAGGGTCTGGCCCCTGGCTGCCCCTACTTGGCTTTGCTGGGGGAGGATGGAAAGAAAAACACAGGAAGCCACTTCTCTCCTCATTACACCCATGCAGACCCCAGGCATAACGGTGACCCTAGCCCTCTTTAGGCATTAATGGAGAAGGGGCTGGTACCGCTACTGCTGCTTGGTCCAATGGAGGCACAGCCAACTGGTTGGAAGGTGTGGTCAGTCCTTGTGCCATTGGCTATCCAGTGGTACAAGGAAGGCAGCACTTCACCTTTATCTGCCCTGTGAAAGCATAATGCCCCAAGCACCTCTGCTCAGCCGCTACAGATCTGCATCCACCCAGCCCCTCCCTTCTCTGCCTACAATTTGCTTTCGTGGGCCTGATCCTGAGTGCTGAGCAAAGTTCTGTGCTGATGTCCCTGGGGGCCGAGAGAGCCCTGTACCTGGCAAGATTAGGGTCTAACTCCTTAAGTTCAGGTGATTGGAATTCGGCCATCAATATTTCCATAAGGCCTGAAGCCCCAGCAGCTCATTTGAAAAATGCTTTTCAGACACAGGGATTTGCCTGATTTTTTGTATGAAGTTAAACACAAAACAAAAGAGTAGCTCAGCAATTCCATCGATTTTTACACTAGTGCAAGTCAAAAGTGGCTTCGCATCAGACTCAACATGACGTTTAATGAGCACATGGACTCAAATTTTCAAATGTAGGCGGCAGAGGGTAGGCACCTAAATCCAGATTTTACATACTTATCCAGCTGATTGAGTCTCAGACGGGTGAAATTCACACACCTGTGTAGGGAAATTCACATGCCACGAGGTCTTAAGTGCTTAAATCAGCAGTTTGGTGCCTGAAACAGGTATTTACAGTATGTGCCTTACTGTATATTGAGCTGCCTAATCTTCTGGCATTCAAGTTTGCAAACTGTGCCCTTAGTCTTTGGCACTCTCTCTTTCTTATTTGATGTCTTGGCGGGGAGGGGGAAATCTAAGTGTCCGAGAGACTACACGCACAGACTGCTGCTTACGAGCAGAAAGCTTTTCAATAATTAAAAGGATTTCTAGAACTTGGCATTTTTTAAACAATGAATCTCTCTTAAATATTTCCATATTAAACACAGAACTAGAAATCATCTGGCAACTAGCGCAAGCATCACTTCAGTATAAGCGAAGAGGCAAGTGCAAAGAGAGAGACCATTTTATAGCCAACTCTCCTCTTGTGACATGCTCCAAGGACTAACAGGATTAAGATGAGAGCACAAAGAAGAGGAATACTGGGGGAAGAAGTGATACCAAAAAGGCATACTACACTACAGAGTTAAGGCTCAATCTTGCCAGGCGCTGCAGCCCTTCAATCAGCATTGATTCCAACATCTCCCGGGCTTTAAAGATAGAGCCTAGATAGCACATGCTGAGCACCCAGACTGACAAAGGAATTAGGACTCTATTGCTAAAAATTCACTTTGCAAAACACCAATGGGCTCATATGACAGATGGCAACAAACAGGCTCAGAAGCAGCTTTTAGCATTTTGATGGTAAATAACTTCTTTCCAAACGTAGGACTCTGTTATGGCTCAAGGATCTGGACCTGTGATCAAGAGGATGCACCACCTGCAGGGTAGCAGCTGGAGGCATTACCCCTGCACAGAGCAGGAGCAGGCATGGTGCCTTTAGAAGAATGAGGGGGAAGCACAATAACTTGCAGAAGTTACTACACCTGTAGGAAAGGTGTAGCTTGTGCTACCCCAATGACGCCTCCTGGCGCTAGCTAGTGTGAAGATGGGGCCATGGTTAGCCCCATTTGCAGTGGTGATCACTCGTGTTAGCACTGGGCAACCCCTCCTGCCAAAAGAAGTGCAATCAGCTAAATTATGACTGCTCCCTGCATGGGTGCATGGAGGGAGGGGGACAAAGGGGGTCATCCTACCCTTTCAGCAGCCTCAGAGAACAGACAGAAAGCTGCCCTTTATTAAGCATAGCAAACAGAATTGACCTGATCAGACCTGTTACATTATATTCACTGCATCCTCAGAATTAATCCTGGCATCAAAATACTGACTGATCCAATTTAAAGATGCTACACTCAGTTGCATTAACCAGTGCACCAGGGCTGTGATTCTGTGTAGGTAAATAATCTAAATATCCACTTACTCCATGTGGTAGAACAGACAAGAGTACAGCACTTTATCATGTCAGCTCTCACATGATTCAAGGACACCGTTTACCTTTCAGTCCTACCATTGAAAAACAAGCAAGGAATGTCAAAGGCAAAAGCTATTTCTATTTGACCCAAAGCAAAAAAAAAAGAAAAGAAAAGAAAAGAAAATTGGTAATTAAAAGGGACTAGTGATTTTTGGGTGCATCTTAAAGCCTGATTTTTAGAGGGCAGGTGCTCAACACTTTCTGAAAAATCAAACCAGTTTAGGGCATCTCCAGATGAGCCCCCTTAAATATTGAGGCCCCCCCAAACCACTAGTCACTTTGGCAAATCTTGCCCAAATACTGTAGTTCCTTTGTCCTTCAAACTTCCTACTAGATATTTCACAAAATAAAGGTCCCTAGTGTCACATGCAGAGCTTTGACATCAGCCGATAACAAATGGAGACCCAATTCAATCCAATATCAGTCCCAACTCCAAAACAAATCAGAGGGCTCTTACTAACCCCCTTCCCCCACCAAAAAAACCTGCTTAATTCTCAGACATTTCCTACAGGGATGTGACTGATACACATTAATTTCTGACTTTTGCAAATACTAGCCATAAACAGACATTTCAGATATCGTTTTTTCTATTTAAACTTTTTAGGTTAAAATTTTGTTCACAAGGGTGAGCTAATTTGCAGGTGACATGCTCATATCAGATTCTTAGGGCCCATTCTGCTCTCACACTAGTGCAGCTCCATTGACTTTGAAAGGTGTCACTCTGCTTTATACGAATGTGAAATCAGAATGAGGCTCGTGTACACCATGGTTCTTCATTGCGATGTATCATTTACACTAGTGAAAAGTGAGGGTGAAAACACTGTCAGATAGGAGTGGCACTGTTTTACACGCACTTTTACTCCTGGGGGAATTCTGTGCCACTTCGCATGTGCAGAGTTCATGTCCTGGGCAGGTTATTTTTCTCAGCAGAAAATACATTCTGCTGGAGAGGCGCTGCAGTTACACCTTTTGCCCACCAGAGACTGTTGTGGCGCCAGAACAGAGTGCAGCTGGCTCACCGGCCAGAGCAGCCAAATGCAGAGAGAGAAGAGGAGAGCCTGCTTTCCTCACAGTGCCCTGCCCGTGGGGCCAGGTGAAGAGGCCCGGGTTTTTTGTGAGGGGACAGACAGAGCAGGGCATATGGGAATGCTGCAGGGAGACAGACGGAGGTTCAGAATGGCTATGGGGGACAGACTAGGGCGGGGGCTGAATGGAAGTGCAGGACCACATGGGGATGGCGGGTGGCTGAGTGGGGGTGCAGGAACACATGGGGACAGGAGCACATGTGCCTGACTGAATGGGAGAGACTAGGGGTCAGCCAGGGTCTGCATGGGGGAGGTTCCCCAATTCCCTAACAACCCCTCCCCTCCCCCCCCCCCAAAAAAAAAACAAACAAAAAAACTACTGCATACTTCTTCCACCCACCCCCAGCAACCGTCCAAGTTCACTCCCAGGCTCCTTCCCAGCAATTACTTCCCTCTCCCTCAGCAACTCCATTATCCCGGAGTTCCCCAAGCCTTTGCACTGCTTGTAAAGGGTGCTGGAAATACGGTTCTGTATTGTAGTTTAAATGAATTATTACTTAAAGTTCTGTATTAATATGCCTAGTAAAGAATCTATTTGTCAAAAAACATTTCCTGAATCTTTTTTAGTTGTCTGTATTGTTACAGACATACTTCCTGACAGGTACTTTGAAATAAATTACCAAAATAATTGAAATGGGTGTGATTACATTGTGTTATTTTGAACAATAAAACACACAGAATTTTGCAGAATTTAATTTTTTGGTGCAGAATTCCCGCAGGAGTATGCTTTGCACATGGGTACATGGCTGCCAAGGTGCAGGACAATGAAGAATCAGGCCCAGAATTTTTAGCCTTAGTTCATAAGAAGGAAAAATCTACCACGTCCATGATTTTCAAGCTGAACGCCAACTGCGCCTTTCTCCACTGCAAGCAGAAAAATGGAGGAGCTAAATTATGTATACATTTTAGATTCACATGAATTCTCTCTCATGCTGCTATGTGACAGGTGTCATCTGCAGAACCCATGAGATGGGCTAATTAGTCACATTCCCTTTGCTAGAAACACCAAGCATTCCTAATGGAGGTTGAGGGGACGGAGGAATTGCAAAATGTATTTTGTCACCAAAAAACCACCAGTTCTGCTCTCAGGACTATAGAACCCTAGTTTCCTCTGGCAAGGAAAAATCTGGAAAGCAGCATCAAGGAAAAGCTCTGATTTCAAAAGGAAATCAACGCTCCAGTCGGGCCTAGACAATGTGTGTATACTTCCAGCCTGCCACCTCTTTGTTACAGTTTGTTTTTCCATTTACAATACATCATACTTCTTCAGCCAGAAACAAACACCTTACATCAGCTACTTTTCATTCTGAACCACAAGGAGGTCCGTTTTCATGTGAAATCAGGCATCAATTGCCTTCTGAGAATCAAAGGAGAGATAAAAACCAAGGAGAGAGGTTACTTCATCAGTGCTGGGGGAAACCTGCGGCTTATATATATTGAAACATTGATTCCCCCAGCAGCCAGCAAGCTACTTCAATCAAATGCATTTAACACAGCAGTGACAAAACTTTGCCCCACCCACCAACTGCAGGATCCTGCAGGACACACCTAATCTGCATCAAATGAAGCCCATTGTGGAGGTCTGTTTTCATCCCAGCCACCTCCTGCTCTTATAAATCTGGACCAACGCATGCTCCCACCTGTAGCCTCTGCAGGAGGCACCTTTGGATTAAAGGCACAGCACAGACTTTAAACTCCACAAGTTGCCTTCAGCTCACAGGCCATGCTTCAGCCCAGCTGATTTTATCTGGGGATCCTATGACGCCTCCAGCCCAAAGCCTCACTGGTTCACAACGGCTTGCAGACATAGTGCAAAAGTGGCCAGCAGGCTTATTAGCCCAGCATGTGAACACATACAGTTACAAACAAAGGGGAGCTGGAAAT
Source organism: Macrochelys suwanniensis (assembly GCA_033296515.1). Classification (NCBI taxonomy): domain Eukaryota; kingdom Metazoa; phylum Chordata; order Testudines; family Chelydridae; genus Macrochelys; species Macrochelys suwanniensis. Next base: position 15,399,752 of record CM065775.1, read on the forward strand.
GAAAGGGTGATTTATTGGTGAGACTGCACTGGTGGGAGGAGCCCCCAGAAAGTTCTTGAAGCTGCAGACCCAGTGATTCTTATTGTGTTTAGCTAGTAGGAAATGGCCACGCACACCAAGGGGAGATATATCTGGGGTGAGGTTGGGGGAGGATGGCAGGAGGTTTCCCTGGCTTCCCCTCAACAGGGAGGTCACAGAGGATGGAGGAGGGGTGTTGGGCAGGTGGACAGGGGTTGGGGGAGGGCGCTTGGAGGACACAGAGAGGATGGGGGAGGGGCATTGGGCAGGTGGTTGGGGGAGGGTGCTGGGCAGACACAGAGAGGGTGGGGGAGGGGTGTTGGGCAGGTGGATGGGGTGGGGAAGGCACTGGGAGGACACAGAGAGGATGGGGAGGGGCGTCAGGCAGGTGGATGGGGTTGGGGGAGGGCACTGGGCGGACACAGAGAGGATGGAAGAGGGGCATTGGGCAGGTGGATGGGGCTGGGGGAGGGCACTGGGTGGACACAGAGAGGATGGAAGAGGGGCATTGGGCAGGTGGATGGGGCTGGGGGAGGGTATTGGGAGGACACAGAGAGGATTGAGGGGCATCGGGCAGGTGGATGGGGCTGGGGGAGGGTATTGGGAGGACACAGAGAGGATTGAGGAGGGGCATCGGGCAGGTGGATGGGGTTGAGGGTGGCTCAGAGACACTAGCTACTGGGCAGAAGCACACAGAAGATGGGGGTGCTGGGTACAAGGGTGATGTATCTGCCGCTCACCTGTAGGAGCTGCTCACCCCAGCTGCCGATTCCTCCCTGATCTGCCTGTTGAGGGCATCCACTGCTGCTCGCCCTTTGGCCGCCTCCTGGGACGCCGAGAGCCCAGGCTGCTGCTGCTGCTGCCCCCCATCCTCGACCGCCTGGACCCTCTTCTTCTGCCCTTCCTCAGCCCTGGCCACCTTGGGCTGCTCCTCCTTTGCCCTTTGCTCGGCCTCCTCCTCCTTCTTCTCCTGCCCTGGCTGCAGCTTCCTCCTCTTCTCCTGGCCGGGAGGTTTCTCCTGGGGGCCCTTGTCCGGGGCTGGCCCAGGGGACGGGGCTGGTTTGGGGATCCAGGGGTGGTCCCCTCTCTTGGGGATGGGCCAGGCGCGGAAATCCTTCTGGTACTGGCTCTGCTTCTCGAAGGGCGTTTCCGAGGGCTGGTACTCGCTCTTGGGTTTGCAGCTGGGCTCCGGCCGCTGCGCCTTCCAGTGCTTGTAGTCCTGGCGCATCACCGAGTCGGCCAGCGGCTGCTGGCCCGGCCCCGCCTTGGGGTCCCCCCCGGCCGCAGTCGCCCTGGCAACGGCATCCAGGTCGCCGCCCAGGACGGCGGGCTGGGTCTCGATGGCGGAGGAAGGGCGCGGCGGCGGCGGCGGCTGCAAACCCACCTGGGCCGCGGGGTTCTCGGTGGCCTCGGAGTACTTGGTGAAGACCAAGGGGACCGCGATGTCCGCCTTGTCCAGCTGGTTCCAGAAGCGGGCGATGCAGCAGGCCCGGGTGATGCAGGGCCACGCCATGGCGACGCCTCGGACGCCCCCCTCCCGGGCAGCCCGGCCTTTCCCCGCACGCCCTGCGAAGGAGCCCGCCAAGGAAGCCGCGCGCGCCCTCACTCCCCCGCCGGTTCAAGACCGAGGGGTTTGGGGTGGGGTGGTGGGGGTGGGGGCTTTACAAATTGCAAAGGGGGGGGGGGGGGCAATCCCAGCTGCACCCAGCACCTCGGAGGGGAAAGCGGTGCCAAGCCCGAGAGGCGGGGTCCCTCGCTGCCAGCAGCAGGCTCTGTACTACTTGCAAAGGGCGAGGACTCCGGCCGAGCCCAGCCCACACGCAACGCTGCCCCCCAAGCAAGGGCCGGTCAAAGCTGCGGATTTCCCGGAGTCCTTGGCGGGCTTAGGCAAGTGCAACCCTCCCCCCCCGCCCCGCCCCGCTGCAGGCAGCGCGGGCTTCAGCCCCGCTGCATCGCCGGAGAAGATGCTCCTGCCTTCACCCCGCACCGCGTCGCGCTCTCCCGGCCGGCGCCGCTGCGGGTCTCACGGCCGCGGCTGGAGGAGGAGGAGGAGGAGCAGCCGCCCCACAACCATCACCCGAGCGGAGCAGCGCCGCCGCTGCGGCTGCGGAAGAAAAAGCCCCACCCAGCCCCGCTGTCAGCGGCGCCGCGCAGCGAAGGATGCCGAAGAAGGGGCGGGGGGATGCAGAGAAATCACCTGCCTCCGTCAGCGCCTGCGGAGTGGGCTGGGAGCCCTGTTAACTCTCCCCTCCCTGACCCCTGGGGCGGGCGGCTGCACAGCAGCGGGGAGATGTTCTGGCCCCGCCCATTTTCAGTACTAAAAAGCGCTGGACAGAGCCCCGCCTCCACGCCGAAGAGCGGTGCAGAGAATAAAGCAGCAAACAATACATTAATCCGCTTTAATCCACCATGGCATGCCCAGCGGTAGGACCAGACGGGGGGGGGGGCCGGGGAGGGGGAGCGAAAAGGAGGATTAGCGGCTATTAAAGCCTTAAGGGTCTTTCAGGAACTCCAAATGGCTAGAGCCACTTGCTTGCTGGGGAGATTGTCCTGGTTCTGGGTGTGGATTTCAGCTATCAAAATGGTTCCCCTCACGGAAAGAAATAAAAAAAAATCACAACAAACCTACCCAGATCACAGCGCCACCTTAATGCAAACACTGTCTAGACGAGAGTTAAAAAAAAAAAACACCACCCAAAAGCCCCACCACACACAACTCAGATCCTTTGTAGGGGAGGAGAGAGGGAGATTAATCAAGAGGGGAAAGGTTTAGCCTAGCCCTCCCCTCCCCTCCAACTGGTGCTGACTCACTGCTCCTTCCCTTGATGGCTCAAGTTCTGTTTCCCTTAGAGAGTCTTCTTCCCTGCTGCCTCTTCCTCCACTCTCACCCTCCACCCCACCCTCAGTCACTCTCCTCCCAGCTTTTACACACACCTCTCTCTTTGGGCTACTTCTACCAGAGCAAATCCTGTTATGCTACAATTTTGAGTCTGTGGGTATTTAGGCCCTGAGCTAAATACACGAATAAGCATACACACCTGGGCTAAACCTTGGCAGGTTAGGGGCCTTGATCTGTAATACTGTCCCCTGTATCTTTTTAGTCCCTGCTGCTGGGTAAATAATTCCAAGAAATATATGAATGTCTTGCAATTAATGAGCAAAATATGGCAAGAAATGATTCTCCCCAGATAAGGTAAGTGTCTGAAATTTGTGAGCTGCAGCAAAGAGTAGCTTCAGCTGTTATTTGATTGGATTGTTAATAGTAATGCTAACAATACTTTGCGCTACTATAGCACTTTCAATCTCAAACTAATTTACAGACATTCACAATATAGGCCCAGATACTCCAAGGTATTTAGGTACCTAACTACCATTGTTTCAAAGGGAGATAGGCACATAAATACCTTTAAAGATCTGGGCCTTAATCCTCACCCCTATGTAAATTGACATGACTGGTTTAAACAGATGTGTCTGTATAAATCCAACAGCTGTCCCTTTATCTATAGTGACTGCCCTGTTTCTGCTTTTATATAAAGCACAGTTTAAAAGGGGGTGAGAAAGGAGTTTCCTCTTTGCTATGAATGAAATAGGAGGTTTTTCACCCTCTCTCATACTGCAATCAAGATAATTGCAAACAAGCCACAGGTCTCCACTACCTGGGTCTGATGAACGTATCTCTTTTATTGTGGCTTTTAAAAATAATAGCTAGAGACATATTGCCCGGCCCATTACAGCCAGATAAAAGCAGTGCTGTAGTTAAGGCTGAGCCGAGTTTTGCATTTGAAGCAGGGATTGTAAAGACCAGAGCCTTGGGGCAGACAGTACCTTTTAATTTGGAATTAGATGGAAAACACACCAGAAAGACAACAGACCATGGAAGGCGAGGTGGTCTGGGAAGAATGGGGAATAGTATTCATGGGGAGAGCAGGAGGTAAATGCTGTTATTTGGATATACTTTGCACAAGCATAGTGCTTTGTACCCAACTCCCACCACATTTTATAGAGGTGGCTGTGTTACTCCTGTTTTATAGATGTAGAAACGGGCACAGAGACAGAAGTTGATGTGTGTGAGATCACACAGTAAACATAGTGGCAGAGCAAGAACCAGAACACAAAGCCCCTGCTGCCCAATCTCCTACTCTAATCTCTAGTGTGCTTTGCTTTTTCAAAGGTACGATAGTAGGTACCAGTTACACCAGATAATATTAATTCTGATGGCACCACCAATGATCACAAGTCAAGAAAATGCTACTTAATATCTCAGAGCAAACAGTAAAGTCACAAGGTTCTCTGGAAAAAAAATCCTGCTGTTTGAACTTCTAGGATTCTTTTAAAAAAAATACTTATAGGCAAACAAATAATTCAATTTATCTGAGCCCTGCTACAATCATGTACTACAGCATAAAACCAGTACTGGTTTGAGATTTGCTATTCTTGGAGATCCCACATATGTGTGCACACACATAAAATCATAGAAGTGTAGGAATGGAAGGGACGTCAATAGGTCATCTAGTCCAGTCCCCTGCACTCACAGCAGGACTAAATAATAGCTAGACCATCCCTGACAGGTGTTTGTCTAACCTGCTCTTAAAAACTTCCAGTGACAGAGATTCTACAACCTCCCTAGGCAATTTATTCCTGTGTTTAACTACCCTGACAGTTAGGAAGTTTTTCCGAATGTCCAGCCTAAACCACCCTTGCTGCAATTTAAGCCCATTGCTTCTTGTCCTATCCTCAGAGGTTAAGAACAAATTGTCATTCTCCTCCGTGTAACAACCTTTTATGTACTTGAAAACTGTTGTGTGCCCTCTCAGTCTTCTCTTGTCCAGACTAAACAAACTCATTTTTTTCAATCTTCCCTCATAGGTCATGTTTTCTAGACCTTTATTCATTTTTGTTGCTCTTCTCAGGACTTTCTCCAATTTGTCCACATCTTTCCTGAAATGTGGCGCCCAAAACTGGACACAATACTTTAGTTGAGGCCTAATCAGCATGGAGTAGAGCGGAAGAATTTCTTCTTGTGTCTTGCTTACAACACTCCTGCTAATACATCCCAGAACGATGTTCGCTTTTTTTGCAACAGTGTTACACTGTTGACTCATATTTAGCTTGTGATCCACTATGACCCCCCAGATCCCTTTCCACAGTACTCCTTCCTAGGCAGTCATTTCCCATTTTGTGTGTGTGCAACTGATTGTTCCTTCCTAAGTGGAATACTTTGCATTTGTCCTGATTGAATTTCGTCCTATTTACTTCAGACCATTTCTTTAGTTTCTTTAGTTTGTCCGGACCATTTTTAATTTTAATCTTATTCTCCAAAGAACTTGCAACCTCTCCCAGTTTGGTATTGTCCAAGCGCTACTAACCTTTTTGGTGAAAACTGAAACAAAAGAGTCATTTAACATTTCTGCCATTTCCACATTTTCTGTTATTGTTTCCCCCCCTCACTGAGTAATGGGCCCACCCTGTCCTTGGTCTTCCTCTTTCTTCGAATGCATCTATAGAATGTTGTCTCGTTACCCTTTATGTCTCTAGCTACTTTAATCTCGTTTTGTACCTTGGCATTTCTAATTTTCTCCCAGTATGCTTGTGTTGTTTGTTTATATTCATCCTTTGTAATTTGACCTAGTTTCCACTTTATGTAGGACTCTTTTTTGATTTACAGATTATTGACAATTTCCTGGTTCAGCCAGGATGGTCTCCTGCCATACTTCCTATTATTCCTATGCAGTGGGAGTAGTTTGTTCTTGTGCCCTTAATAATGTCTCTTTGGAAAACTGCCAACTCTCTCAAACTGTTTTTCCCCTTAGGCTTGCTTCCCATGGGATCTTACCTACCAACTCCCTAAGTTTGCTAAAGTCTGCCTTCTTGAAATCTATTGTCTTTATGCTGCTGTTTTCCCTCCCACCATTTCTTAGAATAATGAACTCTATCATTTCATGATCACTTTCACCCAAGCTGCCTTTCACTTTCAAATTCTCAGCCAGTTCCTCCCTTTTGTCAAAATCAAATCTAGAACAGCCTCTCCCCTAGTAGCTTTCTTTACCTTCTGAAATAAAAAATTGTTTCCAATGCATTCCAAGAAATTGTTGGATAATCTGTGCCCTGTTGTATTTTCCCAACAGATGTCTGGGTAGTTGAAGTCCCCCATCACCACCAAGTCCTGTGCTTTGGATGATTTTGTTAGTTGTTTAAAAAAAGCCTCATCCACCCCTTCTTCTTGGTTAGGTGGTCTGTAGTAAACCCCTACCATGACATCACCCCAGGGCCGGTGCTCCCACTAGCCAACCCTAGGCGGTTACCTAGGGCGCCAGGATTTGGGGGGCGGTGACTCCCGGCGGCGATTCAGCGGCAATAAAAGTGGCCGCCAAAACGCCGCCGAGGAGCTGCTGCCGCCGGCGGAGGTGAGCTGCTGCGGGCAGAGGGGATGGCCGCCGTGGAGGGGCAGGGGTGGGGAGCTGCCACGGGGGGCCCGGGGGCGGGGGAGCTGGCTTCCATGGCGGGGGGGGGGGGGTTTGATTTGATTTCCCCCCTATGTTCTCTCTTGTCTCTCCCATATCCCTGCTGTAACAGCTCATGCTCCCCCCAGATTCCAACCCTTCTCCCAGGTCTCTATGTTTTTGACTTACCTGTAGGCTCTTGTCTCCTGCCCCCATTGAACCTAATTTAAAGCCCTGCTCACTAGGTTAGCCAATCTGTATCCAAATATGCTCTTCCCCGTCCTTGATTAGTGGACCCCATCCCTGCTTAGCAGTCCTTCCGGGAACAGCATCCCATGGTCAAGGAAGCCGAAGCCCTCCTGGTGACACCATCCCCGCAGCCAGGCATTCACTTCCAGGATGCATCTGTCTCTGGCTGGGCTCCTACCCTTTACTGAAATAATAAAAGAGAACATCACCTGCACCCCCAACTCCTTCCCTCTTACTCCCAGACCCCAGTAGTCACTTCTGATCTGCTCAGGGTCATACCTCATAGTATCTTTAATGCCCACCTGGAGGAGTAACATCGGGTAGTAGTCAGGGGGCTAGATGATCCTCGACAAACATTCCATTTAGTTATAGATATTATTGCTCTGTTGTTTCATACATGTTACCTTAAAAGCTATTGGTGTGATTAATTGCTCTAAGTATAACAGAGATAGTGTGGTCCAGCAGACAGGTTACGAGACTGGGAGTTAAGGCTTGTCTACGCTACCGCGCGGGGTCGATCTAAGAAACGCAACTTCAGTTACGTGAATAGCATTGCTGAAGTCGACGTACTTAGATCTACTTACCGCGGTGTCTTCACTGCAGTAAGTCGACAGCTGACGCTCTCCCATCGACTCCGCTTGTGCTCCTCATTCTGGTGGAGTACCAGAGTCGACAGGAGAGCACTCAGCGGTTGATTTATCGTGTCAGGACAGACACGATAAATCGATCCCCACTGGATCGATCGCTGCCCACCGATCTGGCGGGTAGTGTAGACAAGCCCTTAGGAACCGTTTCCTCCACTCCTGCCCTGATCTTGATCAAATCATATATCTTCTCACCCCTCACATCCTTCATCTATTTAGACTGCAAAGTCTTCAGGTCAGGGACTGTGTCTCACTATGTGTTTGTCCAGCACCTCGCACAATGGGGCTTTGACCTCATTTGGGGCCTCCAGACATTACTTTAATACAAATAATTTTGCTACAATATTTGAAAGAAGCTTTAAAATATCTGTTGATACTTACATCTTACATGTGCACAACTAGCATCATTTCACTCTACTTCTTAATAGGTCTTTTTTCAAAAAGGAGAAATTAAATGGTTTGTCATATACAGCTAGCCTTATTCTACATGAGATGTGACAACATACACACGGTGCAGTATTTGCAGACAGAGGATGGTATAAATTCACTGCTTTGCAGACACCAGTTAGAGCAAGAGGCTGTAATAAGCTCCATAATGAGACAATATCCTAATGCTTTTGGTAAAGGCTGTTTGGTTTTGCAGTTAAAAAGAAAATCCTGCAGCATAGCTGCTGATTCATTTTCAGAAATAAGCTACAGACAATAATTTAATCTCTCTGCAAGTGAAGCACATTAGCACCAATCAGTTGAATTGATTTGCTGGCTTTAAACCTAGCTCCTAAAGGACAGAAGTTTAAATAAATAAAATGCCTTATGTTTAAATGGCAGCAGTCGTGGCAGGACACAGGAAGAGCTTTTCTCTTATGCAGATGGTTGTGTGATGATGGGAAAATACCAACAGCAGAAACAATTGTGCTTTGTAAATCATCTGGGTGGAATCTTGACCCCCCAACTGACTTCAAAGAGGCCAGGATTTCACTCTTTACCTTTGTCTCCTACCTACTTAGGACCTAGTGCTACACCCACTGAAGCCAATGGGAAGGTTGCTATGGATTTGGATGGTGCAGAGAGGAAGGATGGTCCAGTGGTTTGTGGAGCAGGGACTTGAACCCAGGTCCCCCAAGTCTTAGACTAGGGAGATCTGGGTTTAATTCCTGGCTCTGACACAGACTTCCTGTGTGGCTTTAGTCATTTAGTCTCTTTGTGCCCCAATTCCCCATCTGTAACATAGGGATATAATAACATTTTCCTGCCTCACGTGGGTTCTGTGATAAATACATTAAAAGATCATGAGCTGCTCAGATACTATGGTAATAGAGGCAATATAAGTACCCAAGATAGATAGGGTTAGGTTTTTACAGCACATGTAGAACACAGCATGGTCCAGTGGATAAAGCAGAGGACCTGAGTTTTATTCAAGACTGACACTGATTTTTTGTGTGACTTCAGGTACTTCACTATTTTTCTAAGGCATTTCTAGGATACACCCACCGTCATAACATTGAGGTCACTTTGCCTGTGCCTCAGTTTCCCCATCCTTACAATGGACGTAATAAATGTATGCCTACTTGTCATGCACTTGGAGCTCTTCAAATGAAAGAAACCATATCCATGAGGGTATTATTTAATAGCAAACAGATTAATGTAGTCACTGAATGGAAGACTGAAGGAGGACTGGTGACATCTGATTGGTTGATGTACTGTGCATTAATTCTCAAGAAATCCCAGGAACAGCTAAGTGTTGCATAGCTCAGCTCTGGGCAGTCCTCACTACCACAGCCAAGTTGTCATGTCACAGAGCTGCTCATGCCTAGCTGGCGGGGGCGGGGGGGGAGAGGGGAATCCACTGCACCACTACCTCCTGTCACCCAGCGTCAGGGAAATCTGCTCCAGCTGAAGCTCTTGGAGAAGACAACGCACAGCGAAGTGGCCTCAGACCTGGGGGAAACCTCCCACGCTCTCTCATCAACTTGAGACACTCCTTCCCCAGCACACTGAGGCCATGCATTAGGCAGAGTTGCTGTGGAACACAACCATCGTGCACTTCCTGTCTCACATTATAGCTCTTTGAAGCCATGAGCCTGGGAGAGAGAGGAGGCATTCAGCCATTCTCCCATGGCAGCACCCAGTTCCTCCCATAGGTCGGCGCCGGTGGGTGCTCGCGCACCTGCCCCCCCCCCCAACTCCACCCCCAGCTCTGCCCCTTCCCCAAATCCCCGCCTCCTCCCCCGGGGAAAAATTGGTGGGTGCGGCATCTCCCTGGCAGCCCCCACCTCCGCGCCCAGCTCACCTTGGCTTCTGGGTTCCCGCCAGAGGCGCCTCCCACTGAAGCCGCTTTTTTTAGCTTTCACGCGCAGCCGTCTGCCTGTCAGCTGTTCGGCGGGCGGCAAGGGGGGGGGAGCGGGGGAAAGCGCAGCGGGGCGGCGCCTCGGGGGTGGGGTATGGTAAAGATGCTCTCATATTATACTGCACCCATTTAATCGATTCCAAGGCCAGAAGGGACCATTGTGATCATCTAGTCTGACTTCCTGTATAGTACAGGCCATAGAACTTCCCCAAAATAATTCCTAGAGCAGAGCTTTTAGAAAAACATCCCATCTTGATTTTAAAATGGTCAGTGATGGAGAATCCACCAAGAACCTTGGTAAATTGTTCCAATAGTTAATTACGCTCACTGTCAAAAATATACACCTTATTTCTGGTTTGAATGCCTTATTTCCAGTCTATGATAAATAAGCTCTTACTGATCTCAAATGAACACGCTGCCTAGGCTTTGGGTCAATAACAGTGTGGGGTTTTTTTCCTCTGTTAATTTTGAGTTCCAATGTGTCAAAAATCTCTAGGATCATGCACATTGAATTGTTCATCTGCTGTGGTTGATCTTCCTCAGATGAGCTAACATCACGATCCCTTGTCTCCTCCAAATTGCTGCCGCAACTGCCAAGCACTTGATGAACGCAGTCGGTACTCCGGAAACCAGAGATCTCTCGTATTCACCAGAAGTGGTTTTTACCGAGTAAAATAATGTTTTTTATCATCCCGTGAGAAACAAATTAGTCCCAGTTTAAGGCATTTTCTATTTAAAAAAGAACTGTTTAATGAATGCACACCACATTACACTTAGCCTTAGTTACACTTTCAGAGTGTGGTTACATACGGCTGTTTCAATGAGGTTAAAGGACTCTGTTTCTCTTTCAACCCTCTTGCAACACAGTATTTCAATTTTTCATTACTGCTCCTTTTTAGAGTAACATTAAGGACACTGTGGAATGTGCTGTGCCCCCAATCAGAGAGCACGACTCCAATATCTTTTGCTCCCATCCTACACCCCGTGTGTTTCCAAGGCCAGAATTTTGCCTGAGTTTTAAACCTAGTCTGGTTTAAAAAACAAAGCAAACAAACAAAAAAACCCCAATGCCCTCAGTTGCCATTGCAGCCTTTTTATTTCTCTCCAATCTTTAAAAACAATCTGATGACTGCTAGAGATGAACGTTTGCACCTAGTTTCTAACGGCGCCCTTGTGTGAGGCAGACGTGCTGTGGGAGCTGCAGAAGGGGTAGGCAGAGATTTATACAAGGTGTTTCTGTGCAGGAACTGACAGATCAATGACAGCAGGAAGGTCACCCTTTGAATTCCTTATGACTATCTATCGCTGCTCAGTGCAATTGCTCTGCGTCAGTGGAAAGCAATACAGAGGGGGGCAGCTATTTACGGAGAGGAAGGGGTGGGGTCGGCTGCCATCCTCCAATAGCTATGTTCAGCAACGTCTCATTAAAATAAGTTTTGGCACTCCATAACCCTGCGGAGATTTCTTTCCCCCCACAGAGAGCCAGCCTCTCCCAGAGAGCAAAGCCCAGAGATAACAGATTTCAAAACACCCCCTTTGCAGGGTTTCTTTCCCCCAGGTGTTCCTGGCGGGCTAAGGCAAGAGGAACACCTTGAACCTTCCCTCTGTCCAGGAGAGACCAGCAGTGGCACCTCCCTCCCTAGCCCCACCTCCCCCATGTTCTGGGAAGGAGGTTGGTTTGCATCCTGCCCCCTCTCTCAGGACTCATTCTGATTGGCTAAAGGAGGGGGGAGCTCCACCCACATTGCAAAACTCCAGTCTAGAGCTATAGAAAGAAGGAGCAGCCCAGGGGCTTCTCAAAGCATCAACCACCTTCCTTTCATGCAGTGGCTGCGTGCCTGAGTCTTTGCAGCAAAACCCAGGTATGGCCCCAGAGACTCCCCTCTGCAGCCGTAATAGGCTAGTACACTCCATTGCAGGGAATGGTCAATGACAATGAAAAGCAAAAAGGTTACAACAGATACAGATTTAAAGCCACACAGCACTTTGCTAACCAATGGAACTCATAGCCACAAGATATAATTAAGGCCAAGAGTTTAGCAGGACCCACACAGGAATTAGATCTTTATAGTGATGAGAACATCCACAGCTGCACTGGGGAGAGGGGGAAGGGATACACCAGTAAATGGATGCTTCAAAGCATGAACTACCTACTCCAGAGGTGGGCAAACTGCGGCCCGCGGGCCACATCTGACCCACAGGACACTCCTGCCCGGTCCTTGAGCTCCTGGCCGGGGAGGCTAGCCCCCTCCACCACAGCCTCAGCTCGCCATGCCGCTGGGTATTCTGAGGGGGGCAGTCAGGGGGTGGGAAGTGGGAGGGGACGGATAGGGGGCAGGGGCCAGACTGTTTGGGGAGGCACAGCCTTCCCTACCCGGCCCTCCATTCAGTTTCGGAACCCTGATGTGGCCCTCAGACCAAAAAGTTTGCACACCGCTGATCTATTCACTGCTGAGGGTAAGGAAGCAAACTTCTCGGAGAGGTTGGTTATTCCACTATTGTCCACTATGTGTTAAAGAGAGAGTCGTCAATGTTTGTGTGAATAAACATCCAGAGCAGGCCTGCACAACTCGTAAAGCGGCGAGGGCCATATTACCCCAAAGAAAACAGCTGAGGGCCGAAACCCTCCGGCCCCGCGGAAACACCCCCAGCACCACCCCCTCCCCTGCCTGCCCCCTCCCCGCTCGGCCCCACCACACCCCTCTTCACCCCCTAAGCCCCCGCTGGCTTGCTGCCTCCCTCCTAGTCAGTCCCCCACCCACCACTCGCTTCCTTTCACCTCCTCCCTCCCCTACCAGAAACCCCCATGCCCGCCCCTAGAACTCCTGATGGCTCACTGCTCATCCTGCCTGCCCCCCCACCACTGCCCACCCACTCGGCCATCCCCCCCCCTCGCCTCGGCCCCTCCACCACTGCCCGCCGGCGCTCCTCCAGCCGGGGGAGAGCGGGGCATGCCGCCCTCCCCACCGGCGCTCCTCCGGCCGGGGGAGAGCGGGGCATGCCGATCCACTCAACCCCCCCGTGGGCTGCACAGTAAGCATGCGCAGGCCACATGTGGCCCGCAGGCCATATGTTGTGGAGGCCTGATCCAGAGCGTATTTGCATCAGAAATGTGTGTGTGTGGGGGGGCTATCTTGAAAGCTGAGGGAGTTAACGTCATCCAATTAACAATACCACATTACTGAGGAGACCAGCGCTCAGCACCACGAAGGGCGGTATCTGTAAGGCGCCGAGCACCTCCTGAAAGGAAAAGAGCGCTCTCGACACCTCTGGGGAGAGGTGCTCCAAATCAGACCTCTAAGCAATACCCAATGCAACAGCTGCAGCAACTGACTTGCAAGCAAAAACCTAGGCTGAAATAAGTCAACATAAACCAGCCACTGAACAGTTCTTACTGATGTACAAATTAAAAGTGCTGGTAATTTACAAACAAAGAAAGGGGTGAAATTAATGGAACAAACTGTTCTCTGCAAAGTGTTACATGTAGCACCTGTTACTCTGCATTTGTACAGCACCCAGCACAAGGGGATCTCTGGGTACGTCTATACTACAGAATTAGGTCGAATTTATAGAAGTCGATATTTTAAAACCCGAATTTATGGAATCGATTGTGTGTCCCCCCACTAAAGAGCGTTAAGACCATGAGGTCGATTGACTGTGTCCACAGTAGCGGGGCTAGCATCGACTTTCGGAGCATTGCATTGCGGGTAGCTATCCCACAGTTCCCGCAGTCTCTGCCGCCCATTGGGATTCTGGGTTGCGATCCCAAAGCCTGATGGGGCAGAAAACATTGTCGCTGGTGGTTCTGGGTACATGTCATCCCTCCCTCCGTGAAAGCAATATTTCTCGCGCCTTTTTTCCGGGGTTTCCGTGTTTGCTACGGAAGCCTGCTCAGCTCACAATTACCGTACATCTCCAGCGTACGCCTGGACATTAGGTCTAGTGGGGATTCAGTCACACTATAATACGGGCAGAGGGATAGCTCAGCGTTCTGAGCGTTGGCCCGCTAAACCCGGGGTTGCGAGTTCAATCCTTGAGGGGGCCATTCCGCCTGAGGCTGGTAGTCGCGGGACTACACAGCAGGAGCGCCTTGCCTTCTAGCTGCAGATGGTGCAATATGCCATAAATGGTCGTGGTCGCGGGACCACACAGCAGAAGCTCCTTTCCTTCTCGCAGCAGATTGTACAATATGATTGGTATTCGTGTGCTCCTGGCCGGCAGCCTATGGTGTGGCTGGCCGGGGGCGCTTGGACATAAATGGGAGTGACCAGAGTGACTCTGGTCATTCTCTTTTTTACGTTTTGTTTAAGGGAGATTCAGTACTGCCTGGAACACGGGCGGAGGGATAGCTCAGCGGTCTGAGCGTTGGCCCGCTAAACCCGGGGTTGCGAGTTCAATCCTTGAGGGGGCCAGGAGCTGATGATGGATATCAAGCATATTGTACCATCTGCTGCTAGAAGGGAAGGCGCCTCCTTGCTCACCGCATATTGTACCATCTGCAGCTAGAAGGAAATGAGCCTAACCCTTGCTCCCCCCTCCCTCCGTGAAAGCAACTGAGGGGGGAGCAAAAAATCCTTTCGCGCCTTTTTTCATATGGGCGCCATATTGCTGACTCCATTGTTATCCACCCGCTGCTTCTGCTGCCACTCTGCTGTCCTGCAAACAGCATACCAGGGAAAGCATGGAGCACGATCAGATCACCGCGGCTGTTCTCGCCGTTATGAACACCACGCGCATTGTCCAGGAGTATATGCAGAACGAGAACCAGGAGCTGCTACAGCTACAGCAGGCGAGGAGGCGACAGCAGCGCCCTGAGGACAGTGATGAGGACATGGACACAGACCTCTCTCAAAAAAGGCCCCCCCGCAAGGTGGACATCATGGTGTTAATGGGGCTTGTTGATACAGTGGAACGCCGATTCTGGGCCCGGGAAACAAGCACAGACTGGTGGGACCACATAGTGCTGCAGGTCTGGGATGAATCCCAGTGGCTGCGAAACTTTCGCATGCGTAAGGGCACTTTCATGGAACTTTGTGAGTTGCTTTCCCCTGCCCTGAAGCGCCAGAACACCAAGATGAGAGCAGCCCTCACAGTACAGAAGCGACTGGCGATAGCCCTGTGGAAGCTTGCAATGCCAGACAGCTACCGGTCAGTCGCGAATCAATTCGGAGTGGGAAAATCTACAGTGGGGGCTGTTGTGATGGAAGTAGCCAGGGCGATCACCAAGCTGCTGGTACCAAGGGTTGTGAGTCTGGGAAATGTGCAGCTCATACTGGATGGCTTTGCAGCAATGGGGTTCCCAAACTGCGGTGGGGCGATAGACGGAACCCATATCCCTATCTTGGCACCGGACCACCAAGCCAGCGAGTACATAAACCGAAAGGGTTACTTTTCAATAGTGCTGCAAGCACTGGTGGATCACAAGGGACGTTTCACCAACATCAACGTGGGATGGCCGGGAAAGGTACATGACGCTCGCATCTTCAGGAACTCTGGTCTGTTTCGGCTGCTGCAGCAAGGGACTTTCTTCCCAGACCAGAAAATAACCATTGGGGATGTTGAGATGCCTATAGTTATCCTTGGGGACCCAGCCTACCCCTTAATGCCATGGCTCATGAAGCCATACACAGGTAGCCTGGACAGTAGTCAGGACCTTTTCAACTATAGGCTGAGCAAGTGCAGAATGGTGGTGGAATGTGCATTTGGTCGTTTAAAAGCTCGCTGGCGAAGTTTATTGACTAGGTTAGATCTCAGCGAAAACAATATTCCCATTATTATTACTGCTTGCTGTGCGCTCCACAATATCTGTGAGAGTAAGGGGGAGACGTTTATGGCGGGGTGGGAGGTTGAGGCAAATCGCCTGGCCACTGGTTATGCGCAGCCAGACACCAGGGCTATTACAAGAGTACAGCAGGGTGCGTTGCGCATCAGGGAAGCTTTGAAAACCAGTTTCATGAATGGCCAGGATGCTGTGTGAAAGTTCTGTTTTTCCCCTGTAATGAAAAGCCCCGCTCCTTCATTCACTCTACTTCCCTTTACCCAAACCGCCCTGCCCTCCCCCCCTCGATCACCGCTCGCAGAGGAAATAAAGTCATTGTTGCTTAAAAATCATGCATTCTTTATTAATTCGTAAAACAAAGAGGGGGAACTATGGGGCTAACTGCCACAGTCTCCCGGGATAGCTGGTGGAGGAAGGGAAGCACCAGGATGGGTGGTGGAGGAGGGGATGAGGGAAGGACAAGGACACACAGCACTTTAAAACTTATTGAATGCCAGCCCTTTCTTGCTTGGACTGTTCTCTTGACTTGAGTGGTTGGGTGCACGGAGGCCGCCCAAACGCGTTCTTGGGCGTCTCGGGGATGAGGTTATGGGACTCGGGAAGGAGGGCTGTTGGTTACACAGGGGCTGTAGCGGTGGTCTGGGCTCAGGCGGCCTTTCCTGAACCCTACGCCTTTCCTCAGCCATAAGCCGGAGGATTTCCGTTTGATCCTCCAGTAGCCTCAGAATTGCATCCTGCCTTCTCTCTGCACGCTGACGCCACCTACTCTCTTCATCCCGCCGCTGTCTCTCTTCATCCCGCCAGTCATTGTCTTCAGCACGCCACCTGTCCGCATGATCAAATTCTGCCTTCCTGGACTCCGACAGTGTCTGCCTCCACGCATTCTGCTGGGCAGCTTCAGTGTGGGAGGATTCCATGAGTTCTGAGAACATATCGTCTCGATTCCTTTTTTTTTTACTTCTAATCTTCGCTAGCCTCTGGGACGGTGATGAAAGGGGTGGCGTTGAAACATTTGCAGCTGCGGGAGGAAACAAACGGGAGAGGAGTAGTTTAAAAGACACACATTAGAGAACAATGCTCCAAACATTACATATCACATATGCATTTGGTCCAAGGTTGCACTTTGCCTGTTATATTGAGGGTCTGCCGGTTTGGTGTGAGAGATCACACAAGCAACAAGTTGGTCCGGCGGGCAACAGAATTCGGCTTGCAGGCAGCCATGGTAAGCCACAGTCTATAGGCTTCTTTAACCTTCATAACAGGTGGGAATGTTTTCAAACAGCAACCCCCTCATTTCCCATAACAAACAGCCTTTGGGCTGGCAATTTAAAACTGGTTGGCAATTGAAAAGGGAGGGGCGGCGGTTTTCGGGTTAACGTGCAGCGCGAACCTAATCGACACCCCCCCACACACACAGACACACATCCAAGATGTTCGCTGTTCCCCCTCCCCCCACCGCGTGGGTCACAGCGGGGAAGATTTCCGTTCAGCCACAGGCAAACAGCCCAGCAGGGATGGAGCCCCTCTGAATACCCCCTTAATAAAATTCCCCTATTTCAACCAGGTGACCATGAATGATATCACTCTTCTGAGGATAACACAGACAGATAAAGAACGGATGTTGCTTGAATGCCAGCAAACACCGGGACCATACGCCGCCATGCTTTGCAAAGCAATGATTCCAGACTACGTGCTACTGGCCTGGCGTGGTAGAGTGTGTTACCACGGAGCACAGGATAAGGCTGCCCTCCCCAGAAACCTTTTGCACAGGCTTTGGGAGTACATCCAGGAGATCTTTCTGGAGATGTCCCCGGAGGATTTCTGCTCCATCCCCGAACATGTTAACAGAGTTTTCCAGTAGCTGTAGCTGTACTGGCCGCGAATTGATCATTAAACACGCTTGCTTATAAAACATGTATTAATTAACAGAGGTACACTCACCAGAGGCACCAGAGGTCCCTTCTCCTGCATCGAGCACGCCTTGGGTGGGTTCGTAGGGTACTGGCTCCAGGGTGACAAAGAGTTCCTGGCTGTCGGGGAAAAGGGCTTCTCCACTTCCTTGCTGTGTCTGGGCGCTATTTTCAGCATCATTATCATCATCATGCTCCTCTGTGGTTTCTGATGATCCACATACGGAGTCATACCACATGGGTGGGTCAGTGCTGGGTGCACCCCCTAGAATGGCATGCAGCTCATCATAGAAGCGGCATGTCTGGGGCTCTGACCCAGAGCGTTTGTTTGCATCTCTGGTTTTTTGGTAGGCTTGCCTGAGCTCCTTAATTTTCACGCGGCACTGTTGCGCGTCCCTGTTGTAGCCTCTGTCCTGCATGCCCTTGGAGACTTTGGCATATGTATTGGCGTTTCTTCTTTTGGACCGTAGCTCTGCTAGCACGGTTTCGTCTCCCCATACAGCGATCAGATCGCGTACTTCAACATCGGTCCATGCTGGAGCTCGTCTTCGGTTCTGGGACTCCATCATGGTCACCTCTGCTGATGAGATCTGCGCTCACCTGCAGCTCACCACGCTGGCCAAACAGGAAATGAAATTCAAAAGTTCGCGGGGCTTTTCCTGTCTACCTGGGCGGAGCATTGGAGCTCAGACTGCTGTCCAGAGCGGTCAAATGTTGCACTGTGGGATAGATCCAGGAGGCCAATACTGTCGAATTGTGTCCTCACTAGCCTACATCGATTCGGCAATATCGATTTAAGCGCTAATCCCCTCGTTGGGGGTGGAGTGGCGAGATCGATTTTAAGAGCCCTAGAAGTCGATGTTAAGGGCTTCGTCGTGTGGACGGGTGCACGGATCAATCGAAATAACGCTAATAAATTCGACCTAAACTCGTAGTGTAGACCAGGGCTCTGTCTCAGCTGGGGCCTCAGGCCCTACTGTAATGCAAATCAGTGTAGCAGTTCCCTGCATCCCAGTTAAAATGAATGTGTTCTGCTCTTTAGGAGTGTTTTGATGGGAACACCGTCACTGCTGTTTGGCAACACATTTAAGGAGCTACAGCAGCACTCAAGTACTCGTGTAATTACTCAGCGACTACATGGCACGTATCAGGCGAGTAGCTTTGTAATTTCATTCTTGTCCATTACAAGGAAATTACATTTTAAGTTTTCAAGCAGCCATAAATAACGTGGGATTTGCTTCTGCTCTCATGACAGGACATTTTCATGTGTCTGGCAGAAACGACCCCTGGGCTACCTTTTAACTTACCATGCAGCATTTCAGCTCTGCACTTTAAAGAGCTATTTGATCCCAGGCTATTTAACCACCACTCTTCTGGGCTCAGGGCAGGCTGACCGACCCACCCCCATATGGCCACGCATTGAGCATGGTCTTAATTCCTGCTTTCCAAGGGCTGTATCATGACATTAGTTTTTATCATGAACTCACCATTGAAATCGAGGTGGAACTAATGGCACACGGAGGCCAAGTTCTGGGCCACTAGCCCTGCATGACTCACACTGTAGCCTTCTGTCCGCCACTCCCCAGCGTGCAGATCTTCAAGCCATGCCAGTGGACTCCATATACAGTAGCAGCGTTCTTATCTGGCATGTTGGGGGAATGGTGGGGGCCAGTAAGTCAAAAATTCCAGTTATCTAAGAAGGAGGGAGTTTGGGTGGGGAGGGGGCTGGGGGCACAGGAGGGGGTGCAGGGCACGTGCTCTGGGAGGGCGTTTGGGTGCGGGAGAGGGGTTGGGGTGCGGGAGGGGTTTCGGGTGGTGGATCCGGGCGGCGCTCACCTCGGGTGGCTCCCCACAAGCGGCAACATGTCCCCACTGCTCCTAGGCGGAGGAACGGCCACGGGGGCTCCATGCACTGTGTGACAGCATGGCGGAGTTTTCTGTTTTCCTTGTTGCCTATGGGGGGTTTTCTTGGTTTCCTAGGGTTTCATGCACAGGGGGTGGGACTCAGTTTCCCTGGGTGTTATGGGTTTAACGAGGTGATGGGAGAGGGAGTTTGTTGTTACAGGGGACTGGCGCGGGAACTGGGGACCCTAGCCACGGATTTGGAGAATGGAGACCCCGGCGACAGGGCTGGTTCTGGCCAGTGGGAGAACAATAGGCTGCGAAGAGAGGAGCGGGGGGTGGGGGTGGGGGGTGGTTCCAGCCACAGGGGGCCAGAGACAGAGAAGAGGCCCAGACAACCCGGTTTGCAGGGCTATTTACCTGGAGAGAAGACAATGGACAGAGGCGGGGCTTGGGGCCAGTGATATCCGCAGCCCGGCTGGGAAGCAGGGGGGCTCTGGGCTGGAGAGAGGAGGCAGGCAGAGCCCACCTGGATACAGGAGAGAGCTGGATGTGCTGGGCTGGGGGGAGGCCAGGCCTGAGGGCCCTGAGAGTTCCTGTGCTGTGTTCAACGTTCAATAATCCCTCCTGTTTGATGCTGGCTGAGAGTCACTCTGGTCTAGAGAACAGGGTTGCATCGTCCCCTTCGGGGGTGGAGGCCCAGGGATCCAGGGTGTGTGGACTCCCTGGGGGGGTCCATGGCAAGAGACAGGCGTGCTAAGGCTCAGAGAGGTGCAGCTCCAGGAGGTGGAGGAGCTGGACCCCAAGAGAGAGTGGACCCCTGAGAAGGACTGTCTCACTGAAAGGGGCACCCCTCCACGGACCGCACGGGGCCAAGAGAGGGCACGACCTGTGAGTCCGTGACACACTGCTCCCGCCCTGTCCCAAGAGCTGCCCCCACAGGTCCCATTGGCTGGGGACCCTGGCCAATGGGAGCTGCGGGGGTGGCGCCTGCAGGCAGAGGCAGCGCGCAGAGCCGCCTGGCCGTGCCTCCTCCTAGGAGCAGCAGGGACATGTTGCCTCTTGCGGGGAGCCACCCGAGGTGAGCGCCACCCGGATCCAGCACCCCGAAATCCCTCCTGTGCCCCAACCCCCTCCCACACCCAAACTCTCTCCCAGAGCCCATGCCCTGCACCCCCATCCGAAATGGCAGTTTCTAGAGCTATCCAGTTGGTAGAGTGCCAGATAACACACCTTTTACTGTATCGTGCTCACTAAAAACTTCATTACTGCCTTGCATTGGAAGGGGTGCAGAGTGCATCATGCATAGATTTTAAGGCCAGAAGGAACCCTTATGATCATCTAGTCTGACCTGCAGAACTAAGGCCATAGAATTTCACCCACATCAAGCCCATAACATAAGCCTATAAAGCCCATAGTAGGAGCACCAGGTTGCATTGTGCCTCAGGGTAGCACAGTTCACCCTATGCTACTCCACGCAGGGTGCCCAGTACAACATGGGTGTCATGGCCTCACCAGCTGCAGGAACGACACTTCCATGCAGGAGAATGCAGTGACTGCAACTGCAGTTGGGCCCGGCCTCAGGGCATATGGGATGAGGTGAGAAGAAATGTCCCTACCTCTTGCGCACGCACGGAAGGACCAGCCTAGAGCTGACAAAGTTGGAATTTCCATTCCGTGGGAAATCCCACAATTCTGAAACAAGATTGCTCCCTTTTTGGAACAAAACAGAAATTTCTCAGTTTCCCACTAAAGGGGAATCCAACCCCCATCCACCCTCAATCCCTTTGTTTCCAAAAAGTGTTTTGCTTAAGGAAGTTGACCCTGGGAGCCCAAACACCAAAGGCTCCCCATCACCCCTGGTGCATGGGCAGGGAGCTTAAGAGCTCTGGAGTCCCTGTCTCTGAGGCAGTCCATCTGGCAGGACTTCCCCACAGCTGCAGTCACTGGAAGCCCTAGGGCAGTCCACGTGGTGGGTCAGCCCCACTGTCACAGACCCTAGAAGCCCGAGTACCCTTGTTTCTGAAGCCTGCCTGTGTTTCACTGGGAGTACAT
Source organism: Macrochelys suwanniensis (assembly GCA_033296515.1). Classification (NCBI taxonomy): domain Eukaryota; kingdom Metazoa; phylum Chordata; order Testudines; family Chelydridae; genus Macrochelys; species Macrochelys suwanniensis. The sequence continues at coordinate 15,421,036 of CM065775.1, forward strand.
CAGAACCAATGTGCTTCCACACAACATTTTGGTTTCAACGAATTGTTATTTTCTGCTGAAAGACTGTTCAGTCAGGAGATTCCTGACCGGCTCCAGACCTAGGGTGACCAGACGGCAAGTGTGAAAAATCGGGACGGGGGTGGGGGGGTAATAGGAGCCTATATAAGAAAAAGACCCCAAAAATCAGGACTGTCCCTATAAAATCGGGACATGTGGTCACCCTAGCCAGACCAGACATATCAGGCAGATGGAGGGCGAGACTGTCTTGATTAGTTGGGGGCAGGGACAGTGAGGGAGGCCAGCAGAGCAAGTTGGCTGCCTTTAGAATTTGATCGTTTGCATTAATAGCCTAATTGACAGCGTCAAGCTGTTCAAGGACATCTTCCCACAGAAGATTGCACACAGTGCCACAGAGTGGTTTAAAAGGTGTGCCAGCCCTGCACATTCTAACCGGCACCCAACACTTTCCCAGCTTCTCCGCCCCCAAAGCACTTACATACACAGACCCTGGTTTAAACTGAGATTTTGACTTTTGAATTCTGAACCTTCAAGCTTTGCAATCTTCTGGTTATCAGAAAGTTGCCAGTGTTAGCAGCTGTCTCTCTGCCGACGTTTATTACTTTATTGTCCTGTTATGATGCAAAGCCGTTATCTTCTAGGCTTTATACCACATGAGCACCGCGAGTGTTACACAGCACAGGGGACTGGCAATGAATTAGTTCATTTTCTTGAGTAATTTCTTAATTATCAGAGCTGGCCAAACAGTGCGGGGCGAGGAGAAGGGATCTATTAATGTTTCTCAGTGATTTGGCGGGATAATATTATTCAGACTGCTGCTGGTGATCCACCAAAAGGTTTGTGAACTTCAGTGCAGATCTGAACATTTGTACCTGGAGTTTGTTATCCATTATTCTTCTGGTTAAGGACAGGGCCGGCTCCAGGCACCAGCATTCCAAGCAGGTGCTTGGGGCGGCAATCTGGAAGGGACGGCAGTCCATGTGTCGTGCGGGCAGCACGCGCCGCCCGCGGCAGCAATTCAGCAGCAGCTCGTCTCTTCAGCCACTCGCCGCCGCGGCAATTCGGCAGCAGCTCGTCTCTTCAGCCATCCACGGCAGCAATTCGGCGCGCTGCTTGGGGCGGCAGAAACAGTAGAGCCGGCCCTGGTTAAGGAGGCACAATCATCTGGTCAGGGAGCAAAAATACCATGTGGTTTAGATGACAAAGCTACAGAGAAAGAATAATCTAGTGATTAGAGCACATCAGGACTCAGCCCTGCCTGCCACAGACTTCCTGTGAGACTCTGGCAAAGTCACTTAACCTCTCTGGGCCTCCGTTCCTCATCTATGCAATGAAGACTTAATGGTAATTATTTCTATTGCAATAGCATCTAAGGTCCCCACAGGGGGATCAGGACCCCATTGTAACAGACAACAAACAAGCCACAGAGACAGCCCCTGCCCCAGAGAGTTCACAAGCTAAGATTTAGACAAGACATGGTGAAGAAACAGGTGGAAGGACAAGTTTGTAGCAGACATAAGTTAGTCATCAGGATGTTCTCAGTCATCACAAGACTAACCACTATTTAGCTCTGATAAAAGCACTTTAAATTCAGATACTTTAAGACCAGAAAGGACCATTCTGTTCATCTAGTCTTGTCTAAATCTATGGCCTGTATCTAGCTCAAAAACTTGTGGTTGTACTAGCACAGCATCTCTTTCAGAAAGCCATCCAGTCTTGATTTAAAAACTCTATGCAATGGAGAATTTATCACCCCCTATTAGCAAAGTGGTTAGAAACCCTCCTTTAAAAATGTTCATCTTGTTTCATATTCAACTCCCAGCAACTGGATCTTGTGACACTTTGGCCTGCTGGGTGAAAGAGCCCTCTAGCACCAGATATTCTCTTTAATAAGCTAAGCAGATTGAGCGCCTTTAGTAATGTAAGGTAGCTCTCCTCTGAGCTCGCTAATTTTTCAATATCCGTTTTATCCAGAGATTTCCAAAGCATCTCCCATAGAAAGTGTACCTTTACCGCCCGATAAAGAAGAAACTGACGCACAGTGAAACTAAACTTGCCCACGGTCACACAGCTGGTGAGTGGCAGAGCAAGGAACTGAACTCAGATCTTCAACTCCCAGGGTGGTGTCCTGGTTGCCGCCTTTGAAAGCAACAGTACGTAAATCAGAACAAGAGTTGTCTAGTTTCCCAGTTGTCAAATCTATTTTTCCTCCTTACAGTAGAAGGTAGAAGTTGACTGTACGCTTCAAGGTTGTTAGAAAAAATAAATCCCTTCTGGTAAGTGCTGAGTTAGCCGCCTCACTTATCTCAATCACACGCCACATGCCCCATTTATAATTCAAGCAAATATCGTGGAGATCACGATCCAAGTGAGCTATGCAATCAGAGAGCCTCTTGCTGCCCACTCCTAACCACACACCTTGCTCTAAGACCTGATGGCAGAATCCTCTCTTTTCTCTCTCTCTCTCACTACAAATTTAATCATTAAAATCAATCAGCTGAAAACCCCAGGCTTTTGTCACCACAAAAGCAGACACTTCAAGTGAGCTCTAACTTGGGGCTATTCTGGGAACTGAAGCTAATGGAGCAAGTCATCTACCGATGGGACGTGTATACCAGGAGCACAGCTGGTGCTCCACACATAGATGAACACAATTTGTTGGAGAGGAGTCAACATGGCTTTTGTAAAGGGAAACCATGCCTCACCAATCTGTTAGAATTATTTGAGGGGGTCAACAAACATGTGGACAAGGGTGATCCAGTGAATGTGGTGTACTTAGACTTTCAGAAAGCTTTTGACAAGGTCTGTCACCAAAGGCTCTTAGGCAAAGTAAGGAGTCATGAGATGAGAAGGAAGGTCCTCTCATGGATCAGTGTCTGGGTAAAAGACAGGAAACAAAGAGTAGGAATAAATAGTCAGTTTTCAGAATGGAGAGAGGTATATAGTGGCTTTCCCTAAGGATCTGTACTGGAACCAGTCCTATTCAACATATTCATAAATGATCTGGAAAAATGGGGATATAGTGAGTTGGCAAAGGTTGCAGATGATACAAAATTCCTTAAGATAGTTAAGTGCAACACGGGTTGCAAAGGGATCCCACAAAATTGGGAGACTGGGCACCAAAATGGCAGATGAAATTCAGTGTAGATAAATGCAAAGTAATGCACACTGGAAAACATAATCCCAACTATACCTACAAAATGATGGGGTTTAAATTAGCTGTTACCACTCAAGAAAGAGATCTTGAAGTCATTGTGGAGAGTTCTCTGAAAACATCCACTCAATGTGCAGCAGCAGTCAAAACAGCTAACAGAATGTTAGGAATCATTAGGAAAGGGATAGATAAGACAGAAAATAGAATAATGCCTTTATAAAATCCATGGTACGCCCACATCATGAATACTGCATGCAGTTCTCAGACTTTAAGGTCAGAAGGGACCATTGTGATCATCTAGTCTGACCTCCTGCACATTGCAGGTTACAGACCCTCACCCACCCACTCCTGTAATAGACCCACAACCTCTGGCTAAGTTACTGATTTAAAGACTTCAAGTTACAGAGAATCCGCCATTTACCCTAGTTTAAACCTGCAAGTGGCCCGTGCCCCATGCTGCAGAGGGAGGCAAAAAAAAACCCAGGGTCTCTGCCAATCTGACCTGGGGGGAAATTCCTTCCTGACCCCAATTATGGTGATCAGTTAGACTCTGAGCATGTGGGCAAGACCCAAGAACCAGACACTTGGGAAAGAGTTCTTTGTAGTAACTCAGAGCCCTCCCCATCTAGTCTCCCATCAGGAGCAGTTGGGATTTTTGCTACTGGCAGTCTTTTGTAGTTCCACTAACCCTTCCCCCCACCCCTCCAGCTGCAGTAGCCATGAAAGGTCCAGTCCCTTATCTACAAGGTATACCTTTTAAAATCAAATTAATCACCCCCCAAAGCAACAGAGTTCCTCACCTTTGCCCAGCAGACACCAATACCCTCAGCTGTTGTGTGTTCCTCATTTTGTGTTACTGTCTCCCCGCATTTGCCTTGCTCTAAAAGAAGAGCTAGCTGGATTTTCAGCTTCCAAAGCTGCACTGCTGGAGGAGAATTTTGCATAGGTCCTTCAGCTATGTAATAGTCTGCACATACAAGAGCCCTTGACAGTGCAAACAATGGATCTGCCTGTGCTTGTCCCGTCTATAATACAGAAAAGAAAACCCAAACCAATCCTCATTTACAGTTGTCATGGAGCGTTGAATGGGGAGAAAGAAAAGTCTCTCTCCGTGGCCACGTCTGAATTGTGTGTGTGTGTAAAAGCTCCAGAGACCAAGTCCCTTCCTAGAAGCAGATGCACAGCTGAGTACTTCAAGCAGCTGGAGGGAAGAAACTCCCCTGGTAAATAGAGACACACATGAATAAAAGGTCAGATCAGGGTCCTAAAGACAGCCTATTTCAAGAATGGCGAGCAGGAGGTCAGATTGTGAAATCCTGAATGATTGGCTGGTTTTTGTTTGTTTATTTGTTGAGGGCTTTGATTTAGAGTCCCTGTCTACTCCCAGAGAACGTTCACGCTTCCTGAAATGGGCTGGGCTTGCAGATCACAAGATTACCAACCTCTGTACTCCCTGTTATGTTGCACAACTTGCTGTACTGTAAGACAGTGTAAATGCAGGCAAAAGACTTTGCTCTCTGCTTTTCCCACTTGAGGAAAGTCCTGTGCCTTTTGAATCACACACTTGGTCCAAGATGAAGGTTGAATTTGCTCCTCTCTCTATTCCTTTAGAGAGAAGGCTTCAGACTGCTTCAGTAGTTCATTGGGTCTTCAGTTTCCTGGGACTAGGTAAGATTTATTTTAATGTCTCTCTAGAAAAAAGTGCTATCCAAGGACCTTACAGAGGAAGAAAGAACCTGCAACCCACATTACAGATGGGAAAACTGAGGCACAGAAATTAACATCTCATACCAATACAATGGCAGAGCTGGGAATAGAACCCAAGTCCACCAACTCCTATCGGCTGGCCACTGCCCAATGCTGCCTCCTTAGAGTGTGAGCAATACATTTGTGCAGAGACCAGCTGCGGATGTCCGCCCGCCTGCCTGCATGTATCCCTTTCCAGACTCTAAACATTCTGTGGGTTAGGAAGGCAGGACAGCATATCTCAGAACATGTTTAATAATAACGAAGAGGAGTGGAAAGTGAAGTCCTTTCTTTGGACACAAATGATGCTGCTCTTAATTTGGATACTGTGCCCAGATACGCTGGTGATGGGTGTGTTAGGAAAAGTCTATCTTGCAGCCTGTAAATTGCATTTGCAGCTGCACTCTGCCTTGTTTCTCCCCAAACAGCATAGTGCCAGCCAGGATTTACCTAGAGCTACCTTTCTGTGGCTTTGCCTTATTTAGGGATTTATTTTAAAAAATCCCTACAAGCTAAGAACAGAGACTTGGTGTAGGCTGCATCTGCGAGCCACATCCCCCTTCTTACTCAGAGCTGGCCTCTGAATGCGGTAACCTTTCACCTCCTTAGGCTTGCCTTTTTGCTACTCTAATTACACACATGGTCAGTGTTACTCATAAAAATGCAACCCCAGTGACCACAACGCCTGGACTTGAGTTAGTCTTAGGAGCGTCTACAAAAATGCATGACGGCCAAAGGATGTAGAAGCTGGTCTGCCTGCATTGAGCAGCAGAGTTCTTTGTTTAGATAAACAAAAAAAAAAAGAAGTTTCCGAGGAAACCCAGCTTGGGCAAGGAACTCATTAGAAAGTTCAGAAGCCCTGAAAACCTGCTACCGTGCAGCTAACAGATTAAATTAAATAATCATGGAAACGAGAGGGAGAGACTCGCTGTTTTACTAAGGCGGTATTGACCAATGGACAGAACATGGGTCTGGGAGTCAGGAGATGCGGGGCCAGATTCTCAGCTGGTGTCAGGTAGTTCTGCTGCTTGATACCAGTTCAAGATCTGGCCTCTAGGTTCAGCCGCAAGATCAGGAATAAACTGGATCACTGTCCCACTGGCCAAGCCATTTAACCTCTATCTCAGTGACTGTAGGATGCAATGTAACTGTGCCCTGGATACAGAGAGGCACAGCAGAGGTTCTTTGGGCAGGGAACTGGGGTCTTGCGGGGAATCCAGACCAGCAAGGAAAGCAAAGGCTGAGGTTTGGTTTTATTGTTAACCCTCTGGCGTGGCTAAGTTTGGACTCAATGCAATGTGGCCCATAGCATCGGCCCCTTTATATTGTACCAGGCGCACCAAGGGCCCCTAAAGCTGCCCTAACTGGAAAATTAATCCTTCCCCTTTCCCCTCCAGCTCTGAGGAATGCCTAGGTGGTGCAGAGCTGACATGGCCAGTCCTATGCCACCCCAGCATGTGCGGGGTTTCAGTGCATGTCAGAGCACCTGCTCTAATTTGCCAAGTGCTGGTTTAATGTCTCTTGTAGCCTGGGGAATCCAGGAATGCAAGGGTGGTGTACGGTTCCCTTTCCCCCTCCAGGTTCTGCACAGAATACAGCTCCACTGTCTAGGTTCTGTTCACAGAAGTTCCTCTCCCGCATTTGTAAAATGATGGTCAACCTTCCTCCAGCTAAGCCAAATAGCTCAATGCTTGTAAAGCACTTGGAGTTCCCCCTGTAAGAGGTGGTATATTTGAGGGTTTTAACAGCACATTGGTAGCCAAATTGCACTTTAAGTACCAGTGGAGTTCTCTAATCAGTGACAGGAACAAGTTTTGCTCTTATTTTCCCTGGTGTAAATCAAGAGCGACCCTGCTGAAATCAGTAGTTATGGTGGTTTAGACTCGACAAGTGAACAGAATGAGCCCCCTTGACTTCCAAGGAGTTACTTCTGGATCACACTGTTGTAAGGATAGAGCTGGTCAAAACTCAAGAGTTTCAATTCTGCGAGAAATGCCGAAGTTTGTTATTGCTCCAAATTGAAATTTCCGGGGGGCAAGGGGGCGGGGAATCAAATAGTTGGGAAAAAAGTTGGTTTGGGGTCAAACAAAAATGTTTTCTTCAGATTTTCACTTCATAGCTCATATTATAGATATAAATATGCATGCACATACACACACATATACATGCACCCCATAAAAAAACAAGGTGTTCCAAAAAAGTGTCAGAAAGGAACCTTTCAACATGGCTGAAATGCCGACAGTTTCACACCCTCCCATTCCCCCCAAACAGAACGTTGTTGACACCAGAACTTTCCACGGGAACACGTCAGTTTTGACAAGCCTGCATTTTCCGATGGAAAAATATTCAGACGGAATTTTTTTGACGAGTTCTATATAAGGACATTACCCTGTAAGCTGCTGTGTGCCCCCAGCCAAGGAGACTTAGTACCACCCAAACTCACAAGATCAGGCTCTAAATGAGCAGAGTTTGGTCCTTGGCTGCTAATCTCTGGCCTAGAAAGGTTCAAGGTTCGGCCCTGAGATAAGGGCTCTCCAAGGTACAGTCAATCTGTGCCAGGCATTTGCACAGACCTTTAGCTGGAGAGCCAGAAATCAGCCATTCAGCTTTACCTCCTCTGGTAGCTGTTGCTATGGTTATGCAAATGAACCAATGCAAGGAGAATGGGGCAGCTGGGAAGTAAGAGGAACCATTATTTCTCAAGAGGGGTGCTGGATAGCTCAGCACATGAATAGCACAGCCAGATCCCAGGGGCTGGGCCAGCTCTGGGGGTAGAGTCTGCTGCAGTTTCTTTTTCCACAGGCAGACATGATCTGCATCACCACGAGGCTGAGGCTGGATCCTGGCAAAAGAGAAAGAGAAAGAGAGAGAGAGAGAGAGAGAGAGCGAGCGTGTGTGATGAACACTGAGGTCCTGCTTGCTTCAGAAGCAGAGAAAGCTTGGAGGCACAAAGCTTGGGGGGAGCATGTGAAATTACAGTTTGCACCTCTCCCATCAGACACTTACAGCCTCAAGGGCTGCCCTAGCATGTGCCTCATCTGCCTAGAGTTAGAAAACATGCCTTATAGTGATGGATCTCCTTGAGCCTATCTGTTTTGCTTAACAAAGAGATAGTTAGGAGGTGACAGTACACCCTACAAGTACCTACCAGGAGAACAAATATTTCATAATGGGCTCTTCAATCTGGCACCTTAGAAATGCTTACGATAATTAGCGTGTGTGTGATGTGTCATCTGGTGTGTTGGTGCATCACCCCCTACCGGATAGGATTAGAGCTACTAAATGTTGTTTTAGGCCCTATGCTGCTGAGAGACCTTTCTTTAGTTCACGCAGTAGTGCCAGAGAGTCAGCCCCAGCGGGCACTGATGTCACTTTCAGAATCTGAAGAGCCTCCATTCACAAGCCACCGTTCTTTCAAGTTAAAGACTAAATAGATACTAAAATTTTAGGAGCCGTTGGCATCTGGGCAGCTAGTTTTTCTGGGACATGAGCCCTCCTTTGACACAGACATAAGAGTCTCCCACCTTTGTTACTTTCACTCCTCAAAGAGGTTGTTTAAAGCCATAAAAAGCCATTGTTGATGTTTCAAGAGGTTCCAAAGGAACCAGCTGACTTCTGAGGGAAGCCAAGATGGCGTCCACGGGATTCATTGGTTCCATAGGGCGGCATCTTCTTCCCACTGACTCCCACAGGGCCACCACATTTCTCAGCCAGTGACACCATTCATCATGTAAATTCTAGTTCATTAGGCCCAGATCCTCAAACGTATTTAGGCTCCGAACTTCCATGGGGCCTTAATAACCAGCCTCAAGGGGAAGTCTCAGGCAAACCCTTCTAGTCAATAGCCAGTTGAGGCTGTGATTCCTACATAGTGCATTAATAGCTCCTGTTCTTGTCTGCGGAGACAGGGTATTCCTTGATCACTGGGCCTCTCTCCGTGCTTCATATAATCCAAATTAGACAACCATTACTCTGCAACTTAAAGTATATTGAGAGCCCCCACTGCCACGCTGCCTATACAATAATCTAGGCCCATCTGTAGGTGCAAAAAGAAAATGCTCAGCAAGATCTAGCCCTGTGTTTATATATATCAGTGCTATAGCAGACATTTCTATAGCACCTTCTATCTTAAGGCTCAACCACCTCGTCCCTCCTTGATCATGCAGATAGGCATCAATACCTCCATTAGCCTGAGGGGTTGTAGGACTTGCCCAAGGTCGCAGAGTGAGTCAGTAGCAGAGGCAAGACTAGAACCCAGGGGTGAGATTATGTGCTGTACCTCTTGGGCTGTGTCTACACTGGAGCTGGAAGGAGTCATGTTCAGCTTGAGGAGAACAGCCCTGCATCAGCACACTAAAAACAGCAGTGTCACCGTGGCAGCACAAGCAGCGGGATAGGCTAGCTGGCCCAAGTCCAGTCCCATCCGAGACCCTGCCTTGGTACATAGGGAACCCTTATGAGCACCGGGGCATCCTCCTCTGGCATGATATGGAGCTTTTATGGCCCCCTTTTGCCACTCCAGCCTTTTTACCGGGCAGAGAGGAGCCAGATCAGGGGTGATGGTCTCCCCCCAGGCTCTGAACTCTTTAATTGCTAGACAATGCTTGCACAGTAAAGGGCCAGGTCCCTGGTTGCAATGGTGTAACTTTCAGTGCTAGGTTTTCATTGGAGGCTTTCGTACAGGCAGTAAGCAGCCAGACAACTTCACGTGACTGAGTCCAGCAGCTCCATATCCTACAGCCCCCTGCATCTCACTATGGCAGTGGTGCCCAGACTTTCCCGGTCATGCCCTCCTCCCCCTTACCAGTAATGGAATCTCTGCCCCCCTCCATTACTGCACAGTTGGCTCAGCAGAGGAGTTTGGGCTGACAGCAGAGCAGGGGGCAGAACTGGGGATGGGGAAGGAGCAGGGCCTAGGCGAAACCCTAGGCGAAACTTCCTTGCACCAGCCCTGTGCCCTCCCCCACAAACTAACACCGCCCCCACAGTAGCGCAGCCAGGTCCGGAGCGCAGGGGGAGCGGCGCTATAAAAAGGCGCCTCCCCCTGTACTCACCCGGCGGCGCTCCGGGTCTTCGGTGGCACTTCAGCGGCGGGTCCTCACTCACTCCGGGTCTTCGGTGGTACCCGCCGCCGAAATGCCGCCGAAGACCCGGAGCGCCGCCAGGTGAGTGCAAGAAGCGGAGCCTAAAAAGAGGCGGCGCCTTTTTTTAGTGCTGCTAAAAAAAGGTGCCGCTTCTGCTCACAGAGGGAGCGGCCGCTCCCCCTGCTCCCCTCCTGGCTACGCTACTGTGCCCCCCCCCACGGTGGCTTCCCACCCCCCATGAGCCGGCAGATCAGCCCCCCGCCCGTGGCAGCCTCCCCCCGCCCTTGGCGCCTCCCCAGCTCCCGGCTCAGCTGCGGAGCCGGGAGGCAGCTGCGGCGAGCCGCCCCCCAAATCTTGGCGGCCGCCTAGGGTCGCCTAGTGGGCACGCCGGCCCTGGGAAGGAGCTGGAGCTAGAGGTGGAGCTGGCTGGCCAAAGAGCAGAGAGGGAATAAGGGTAGAGCTGGGCTGGGGCTGGAGCTGGGCTGGGGGCAGAGTGGAGCTGTGGCCGTGGGCAGAGTGGGATTGGGGGCAGAGCAGGGCTGGGGAGTGCTTCCTCCCTGACCCCACAAACATTCTGCCATGCCCCCCTAGGGGGCGCATGCCACAGTTTGGAGACCACGGCACTATGTCTTTGCTCCTGAAATACAGTAATTCAGTAGAATGAGAGAATCAAGTTTTTCCTGGATTTCAGTCCAGGGGCTGGAACCGGGGAATTCCAGAAGTGCATTTGCAATGAATGTATGGTGGAGATGGAAGGAAGGTAATGTGGAGATGCTTTCAGTAAGCAGGATAAGCTAATGTCAGTCTTGCTGAAGCCCTTACCACTTGAAGGGCAAGAAAAAAAAATCAGCACTGAGCAAATGGAGGAGAGAGAGAGAGAGAGAGAGTGTGTGTGTGTGTGCGTGCGCGCTTGCTTTTAAGATTTCTTTTCTCCCCAATGACTCAGGTTGCAATGTACTGCAATGACACTTGCAGGACCCCTTAGGCCATTACAAACAGCACCGCTGACAGAGTGGGCCAGTTCCTTAGCTGGTGAGGGTGGGGGTGGAAGACATACCAGCATAGCCCTACTGAAGTCAGAGCTATGCTGAGGCACCCCAGCCAAGGGTCTGATGCTCTGCTCTTTAGGCCCTCTGAAGCGTTTAGCAAGTAGCCAGAAAATGCCAGCATCCCAAGGGTTAATGCCTTGGTGCTGTAACCCAGGAGAGATCTTTTCATAGGCAACAGCCTTCCATTCCAGTGGTGGTGGGAAGCTCTAAGCATAGGGAAGCACCGAAGAGATGAATAAAAGGTCCAGACTGATACAGTTGCCCTGGTTTGTAGCCCCTTGCTATAGGCGTGGTCCCCTCTGACTTTGAGGCACCTATTGGGGGAGTAAGGCACTGGACAGGGTGAATGAGGTTATCAAGATCTTACCCTGTGGAAGTGCTTCTAGTTTAAATCAGCTCAGTTAACCCCAGGAGCATTAGGCCCATTTTATCCATCTCCACACAGGCAAAGGCTGGGAGATGGGGGCGGTTAGTTGTCTGGGCAGTGCCCAGGGCGGCCATACATTTCAGCTTTCAGCCGGGCTAAATACAGAATCACTTGTAAAGGGACCAGGCAGCCTCAGAAGAGGTAGGAGGCATCCGTTTAAAAGGGAGGGACAGGAGGGAAAAGAGGAAAGCTGCTTGTGGGTATTGGATTCATAACATGAGCATTACTCCTTCTTACAGCCAGAGCGCTCCCCTCCTCCCGGCAGCAACACTTGGGGACAGGACTCTGGTTCTACATTGCCGAGTTCTCTTTGATGCTCTGTGTTTGGGAAGCCACGGGGGGGATGGGAGCACGTGCCCCAAGCAAGATTCCAATCTCATTTCCATTGACACTAGTGCAGTTACTCTGGATTTACACATGTGCAGGGTTTAGCCTAGAACAGATCTTGCTCAGCCAGACAGACACGCTTTCATGGCAACAGGATTTGGCTCTCTAGGGTGGGATGCTTTTGGTCATGGCATGCTAGATAGTCTCCCCCTATTTTCCAGTTGACTAGGCTATACATGGACATGGTTACAGCAGAGCCACGGTGGTGGCTGGTTGCTTCCCTCCACCCCACCACCCAGCCAGACTGCCAGTCTGGTCACACTTCTATGACCCAGACTTCCAGCACACCACCACGAAGAATAACCACTAGGCAGCAGGAGCACATGCTCACCCCAGCCCTAAAGACCATAATCATGTCTCCTCCATGGCAGAGCAGAACAGTAACCACTAAGACAGCGGTGTCCAATACGTTCGCCACTAGCCACATGTGGCTAATAGGCTATGGAATTGTGGCTAATGCATGTGGCTTAATGTGGCTTTTTTATAATGTGGCTAATAAGAAAAAGTCAAAACCACAAGTGTGACTAGCATTGAATTTCTATTGGACACTGCTGCACTAAGATAACACGCTCAGCAGTGAGACCCAAGAGGACAGTGTACTAGACAGCACCAGGGAAATAACACCTAGGAATCCAACACAGCAGTGTTACACAGCAACCACTAGGCATCAGGGCTGATGCCAGCACACTTATAACTTGGCAGCCTAATGTCTAATGGCAGGATCTTAGATTCTAAGGCAGGGATGAAAGCCCCGGCCTCCTGAATTCTGCACAGCGGTAAATGCCAAGGGCCAGGTTGTATCTAACCCTAACCTGGTCCCACAGGCAAGGGGAGAATATGGATCCCCCACCCTTTTGCATGGTCACCTAAATGCTCAGGGGAGCAAAGCGGGCAGAGTCATGGCTCCATGATGTGTACACACACATGCAAAAAATAGAGCCCCAGGAGGAATTATGCCTCTGTGCTTCCCACTTCCCCATCTGGGGCAGTGCCCTATTATGGGCAGCATGAGCTAACCCTAAGGAGATGCATGCACTACAGCCTGGCCACCTTTCAGGGCTCGGTTTTAAACTGGGACTAGGTTCTAGTTCTGGGCCTGGGACTGCTGTGTGGGAAACTGGAGTTCAGTGCAGAATGTTTTACAAGCTCATGCAATAGTAAGCCACGGTGAAGTCCGGCAGGGTACAGCCCCTATTATGCACAAATAATCTATTAACAACAACAAAAGTCTGAGCCTAAATAACAGGCATTAATCACCATGAGACATAACTGCAAGAATAAATCTAACTTTACTGATCAGCAACTGCTTCTGGGCAGGAACAACCCTGCCTCCTTGTAATACGTACTTTGGGCTTTGTGCAATAAGATAAAAAGGTAATTAGATATTATGCAATTTTGCGGCAGGCTTGTTTGCATGGCTCACAGGTGTAGTAAGAGCGTGGCCAATTTAATGTTGATATGGGGCTTTTGTACATCATCTTGTCCCCAGAGCCCAATTTAGCTTTGGTGCTGTTTTCACAATGTGTTATAAGTAGCGCATGCACTTGAGTCGTGAAAGGTCATTTATAATATTTAATTTCAACATTATTGTCAGGTTGAAAGGTCCTGGCTCATTCTACCCTGGATTATTACATGAGATTCCCATTGAATTCTGGGGAGCCTCTGTAGCTCTGCAATGGTGTGGTCTATTTTGTTTCTTACGTACTGCATTTCTGTGCGCCTAGGCATCTTGTCTGCCGGAGGCCATTGTATTCACTTTAGATGGACACACTCCAGTCTGCAGCATCTGCACTAGGAAATTTCATAGTCCTATTTCAGCTCTATGCAGAGTTAGATAACATAGCGCTGCTAAAATGCTTGTGCTAGATCTACACTAGAGCTTATTTAATTGTAGCACCTGTGCTTACAACTGCAGAGCTGTTTGTCAGTGTCTACAAGGCTTTGCAATCATTTTGCCTGAAGATACGACTGCACTTTGTGCACAAAAACAAACACAACCGCAGAGCAGTGCAGACGTCTCCTGGTTAGGAAAAACCGAACAAGAATGAGCTAAAGTGATGTCAAGAGAGCACTGTATGTGTCTCCTCTAGCAAGATCCATCTGAAATGAACTCAAGATGGCAATTACTGCCAGCCGACTGCTATAAGGGTGAAGATCTGGTATACAGGGACGGCATAAGATCCATCCACATACACCACATTTTCAGTGGAAGCCTGTTACGCAGTACACAGGAGCCTGCAGCAGCATAAACTTTGAAGAAGCTTTTATGTTATCAATCACACCCTTATTGGGTCTTTACCCATGTGCTTGGGCCCGGTGACTGGTCGCATGATTAGATATGAATAGGACCACAATTTGGATTTTCTGCCAGAACTTTATATATGGTGATGATAGCACGTTATTTTTAGTGTCTGTTGACTTCTTGAGCTTTGCTCTGAAGCTCAACAGCTCGGTAGTGTGTCCTCCTGCAGGAGAGCTGGAAAAGTGAGTGTTGTGTTTGGGCTGCACACAGTGTAGAAGAATGGTTGGTTGGTTGGGGTTTTTTTTGTTTTTTTTTTTAAAGTGTTTTCAGATTTTTAAAAAAATCCTATCAAGGTTTTACACATTGACTCCCCCTCCCAGTCACACCCAAATTCCACTCTCACACAACCCTCCTTCCCCACCCCCACCCCAGATACAGTCATGTAGGGGATCGAAGGTAGCAAGCCCCCCACCGACTGAAAGTAACATGTGGGCTACAGCCGGTATTCCAGCCTACCCAGAATAGCCACTGTACTCTCTGTACCAGCTCTGTGTGTGTGTGTGTGTGTGTGTGTGGGGGGGGGGGGGGGGGGGGGGTTGTATGGCCATTTGATCCGCACGTGTGGATTCAGAGGCCCTCCCCAACAGCCCCCTCCATGCTGGCACAGTGGAAGTCAGCATAAGGGGTGAGTGCCCATGCAAAAGGGCCCTTGGCACCTGCCCACTCCTGGGAGGGCCATGAAGGGATTAAGTGGTGCAGAAGGCCTTGCGCCCATCAAGTTTTGCGGAAGCAAAAAAAAGACTAAATTTTGGGCCTAGCCCGCGACATCTGATGATGGTGGTAGATTACTTAGGGTCAGCGTCCAATAGCTACAGAGCATTCCTTGCGACAGATACTGCATTGCCAACCTCAAGAGATCAAAAGTCATGAGACTGGCATCAAATCGTAGGGTTTGTGCATCTGTCTTTTGACTTTTTAACTCCCCTCTACTCCTCTGCCGGTGTGTGCGTGATAATTGCAGGTTAAAAAAAAATAATCAACCTTTAATGCACACAAAAGTGCTGCCTCTCCCTGGCTGCTTGGATGGAGACTCTGCTTACTCTTGTCTCGCCCCTAAAATCCCTTTCCTCTTACTGTCTGACTCGCCCCATGCCTGGTGTATTTCCTTTGGTCAGAGAAGGGCTGGATGGTCAATCGGTTTAGAACCACTGACCTAAATCAATGCATCATTATTCACAGACAAATGAGTTACTTTTTAGGGCTGATGAGTTAGACATTAATTTAAAGGTCTTTAATATGAGTATCATTCAGGTAGTATCACAGCAAAGACAATATGGGACTGGCTTAGCCTTTTACACTTCCCAGGACGCCCCACCCGATCCCATCCCCTCCACTCTTTTGCCCAAGACTCTGCTTCACTGCTCCAGACACCCCCCCCCCCCCGCTGCCCCGGTTTTCACCCTGCCTCCCCCAGTCCAGAAACCCCCTCCCTGCCTTCCCCTGACCCCCCCATGCTGCCACATACTTCTGTACCAGATAAAGACCGGGTACAGAGCTTGCTTATACACACCACATGTGTTCCTCATAAGATCCCTTAACGTGCTGCCAGGTATGGCTGTTGGCTGAGGTGAGCTTAAATAAGGTATTTTACACTCAGAGCCACCTAGTGGGTGACAAGTATACTACAGTTTAGCGTTTCATTACAATTGTCTTCCCTTCTTGTCCTCTGGAACCCCCACCCCCTTCCACTCCCCTCACCCACTCCCCTTCCCACTCCTCTCGAACCCGCCTTCCACTCCCCCCTCCTCTCTCCCCCTCCTCTTGAACCCCCCTTCCACTCCCCTCACCCACTCCCCTTCCCACTCCTCTTGAACCCGCCTTCCACTCCCCCCCTCCTCTCTCCCCCTCCTCTCAAACCCCCCCTACCACTCCACTCCCCACTCCTCTCTCCCCCTCCTCTCTAACCCCCCTTCCACTTCCCTCACCCACTCCTCTCTTCCCCTCCTCTCGAACCCACCTTCCACTCCCCCCCCACTCCTCTCTCCCCCTCCTCTCTAACCCTCCCTTCCACTCCCCGCACCCACTCCTCTGTCCCCCTCCTCTCGAACCCCCCCACCACTCCACTCCCCACTCCTCTCTCCCCCTCCTCTCTAACCCCCCCTTCCACTCCCCGCACCCACTCCCCGCACCCACTCCTCTCGAACCCGCCTTCCACTCCCCCCCTCCTCTCTCCCCTCCTCTCGAACCCCCCTTCCACTCCCCTCACCCACTCCCCTTCCCACTCCTCTCGAACCCGCCTTCCACTCCCCCCTCCTCTCTCCCCCTCCTCTCGAACCCCCCCACCACTCCACTCCCCACTCCTCTCTCCCCCTCCTCTCAAACCCCCCCACCACTCCACTCCCCACTCCTCTCTCCCCCTCCTCTCTAACCCCCCTTCCACTCCCCTCACCCACTCCCCTTCCCACTCCTCTCGAACCCCACCACCACTCCACTCCCCACTCCTCTCTCCCCCTCCTCTCTAACCCCCCCTTCCACTCCCCTCACCCACTCCTCTCTTCCCCTCCTCTCGAACCCACCTTCCACTCCCCCCCCACTCCTCTCTCCCCCTCCTCTCGAGCCCCCCCACCACTCCACTCCCCACTCCTCTCTCCCCCTCCTCTCTAACCCCCCTTCCACTCCCCGCACCCACTCCTCTGTCCCCCTCCTCTCGAACCCCCCTTCCACTCCCCTCACCCACTCCTCTCTCCCCCTCCTCTCGAACCCCCCTTCCACTCCCCTCGCCCACTCCTCTCTCCCCCTCCTCTCGAACCCCCCCTTCCACTCCCCTCCCCACTCCCCTCCCCACTCCTCCTCTCGAACCCCCCTTCCACTCCCCTCCCCACTCTTCCTCTCGAACTCCCCCTTCCCCTCCCCTCCCCACTCCTCTCAAACCCCCCTTCCACTCCCCTCCCCACTCCTCCTCTCGAACTCCCCCTTCCACTCCCCTCCCCACTCCTCTCAAACCCCCCTTCCACTCCCCTCCCCACTCCTCCTATGGACCCCCCTTCCACTCCCCTCACCATCCCTCCCTCCCCCTTCTCTCGAACCCCCCCTTCCACTCCCCTCGCTGCCCCTCCCTCCCAGTCCTCTGCAACCCCCCTTCTACTCCCTTCCCTCCTGCCCCCAGTATGCCCCTGAACCCCTTAAATCTGCCTCCTGATCCCCCTCACTCTCCCTATGCACCTTTCAGAGCATCTCCCCTGCTCCTCACAGTCCCTGGGTCCTGCCCAACCCCCAATGGTTGGCAGCCATGTGGCCTGGGGGCCTGGCTTCATGTTCAATGTAATTGAAAATAGTGGGAGGTGGCAGTCAGCTGTATTAGGTTTCAGTGTAGTAGCCGTGTTAGTCTGTGTCAGCAAAACGAAAATAAGAAAGAAAAACTTGTAGCACCTTAGAGACTAACAAATTTATTTCAGCATAAGCTTTATTAGGGGCAGCCCCCTTTCCACATGCAGACAGACTGTAAGGGAGTGGAAGCAGTTAGGGACACATGGAATATTCAAAGACTATTATATCAACTTCATAAATGTACATATCTCTGTGGGTGAGGGATTGTATTCTAGTTCCACGGGGGAGTTGTAGGAGATTCCTGCATGAACTAAAAGTCATGTTGGGGGCAGAGAAATTAATACAAATCCTTAGGCCGGAAACCAGGCTGGAGAACCCTCCCTGCCTGGGGGAAATCGCATAGACTGGTTTGACCTGGCTGGCAAAGCCTAGCAAGCAACGACCTGAGAAGTGAGGACATTGAAACCTACCAGGGTCTCCTCCTGGCAGACGGGTATTGTCTAGTGAGCAGTAAAGACAAGCAGTTTATTGTTTTTAAGGTCTGTTCTTTCTGTAATGCTTTTGTTCTGAATAAGTAGTACCTTGCTTTACGAACGCTGGCAAGTCACTGGTGAACTCTGTCATTGGCCCTACCAGAACTGCAGGTGCTGCCATTAAGTCAGGCCTTCTAATGGGATCACAGCGGATAGCAGCTAAAGCCCTAGGACTCTGGGATCCCAGGACTCTGCCCTGCAAAAGGTGATGGCTAGAGGCCTGAGATCTGACTGAGGTGCCCTCAAGAAGGCAACAATGGGGGTCAGAGGTAGGGTGCCCAGACAGCAAGTGTGAAAAATCAGGACAGGGGGTGGGAGCGGGGTGGTAAATAGGAGCCAATATAAGAAAAAGACCCAAAAATCGGGACTGTCCCTATAAAATCGGGACATCTGGTCATCCTAGTCAGAGGTGCAACTGCCTTGGAAGCCATGATATTTCTGAGTAAGTTCTTTCACCTCTTGACCCCAGCCAAGCCTGGGTTGCCTACTGACTGCCTTGTTTTTATCTCAGCACAGTGTTGCATAGCTCTCTTCATCGGCCTCTTCTTCACTCGCTTTTGGCTGGTCAGCGTCCTGTATGCAACATGGTGGCTTCTGGACTGGGACACGCCAAGCAAAGGTGGGCGACGGATTCACTGCATCAGGAACAGTGTCATCTGGAGACACATGAGGAACTATTTCCCCGTCACCGTAAGTGCAGCCAAAGGTAGGGTCTAATCCAGTTCCCACTGAAGTCTGTGGGAAGGAGCTCCCATTTTGTTCCAGGGGCTTTGGATCAGGCTCTTACAGCCCTGAAGAGGGGCCAAGGGATCCTAGCACTGGACCTAACAAGTCAGCACTAGATTTTACTGCATTGTCTTTCACCGCCTGGAGGGAAGGGTGGGCTAGAGATTACAGCAGAGGGTAGGAGACCTATTGCTTAACCTTGTACCAGTTGTTTAGCCCAGCATTTTCGGACCCACGGACCTAAATAAATCTGGCTTTAGACATTTACCTCTTCAGTTTCACTACACCTTGGGAGGTAGGGAAATAGTCACCTCATTTTCCATCCATGTGTGTTTAGATTCTTGTCCTGCACCCGCTGTGGTATCTGAGCACTTTTAAGGAAGCTGAAGAACCAGGGATGCTAAGTGAAGTTACACAGCAAGTCAGGAGCTGAGATTGGACTTGAACTCAAGAGTTCCCGGCTCCTAGGTAGGACGCTTAGAGCAATTTACAGATAAGTAGCCGGCTGGAAATTAACTGGCTTTAAGTCGAGACTTTAGCCCGCAGCGGCAGGGCCGGGTGTACATTTTAAATCCTAACTGGCGTTTTGTTCTGTTGGCCGTATAGCACCCTAAGTGCACGTGGCACACCGTGCATGCGCAGACCCCATTAGAGGGCCAGCTTCAGAGCGCTTGCAGTTTCCAGGCATAAGCTGGTGCAGTACAAAGCAGCGTATTACGGAGAGTCAGGGATCCTGCCGTGGAGTGAGACCAAACTAGGCTGGAGTCTGAGCACCTTTAGGTCAGAGATGTTCCAATAAGCTTCTTTCACAGACTAGACTTCTTCCTAGTCTGGGCCCAATCTTTTCCCCTGGTACAATCCTTGTTAGTTCCAGCAGGCATCTTAGGTGAAAAGCAGGGGATTCCACATGGCTGGGAGCTTTGTTTGGTTCCACCCCCTTTTATAGCTTTGGCACGAGGCGGGAATCCTTTGTCTCTCTGGGTTCCCACCCCTCCTTCTAAATGGAAAAGCACCAGGTTTAAGATGAATTCCAGTATCATGTGAGATGATCACATGTCCTGTGAGACCCCTAGTCTCCATTCTTCCAAGGCTGGCCTGCACATATGCAGTGGAGGCTTGCAGGTAAACAGAGCCATCTACAGTTAATTGTCCTAGACAATGGGAGCCATCAAGATTCTAAACCACCATTAATGGCCCATACTTTGCATAATTACAATAGAACTTCAAAGTAATACTTCATATTTCTAGTTTTAGATACAAGAATGATACATACATACAACTAGGATGAACACACTCAGTAGATCATAAGCTTTGTAATGATACCTTACAAGAGACCTTTTGCATAAAGCATATTCTAGTTACATCATATTCACACTCGTTAACATATTTTTATTAAACATATGGAGTGCAACGTCACACTCACGTTCAGGGGGTTAGATACCTAGCATTTTGTGGTTGCGGTGAATAGGGTGGCATGAAAGGCAGCACAGAGTTGGGAGTGGATGAAGGGGGTGAAGATGGTCAGCAGAGAAGATGGGTGGGACAAAGAGACCCACAGAGAAACCTCCAGGGCAGGGATATAGGGAAGGTACAGAATGGGTGTAGTGGGGCTGCCATCCTTCTAAGGCTTCGTGGGGGAAGATAAACTTGATCTCCAGTGTCTTTGAATGAAAGATACCCTGAGTTATTAAAGGAACTGGGGATACCCTAGGACAACAATGGTGGAAGTGTGGTCTGCAATACATGAACCTGTCATACATGGACCTTGGTTCCTGGCATTCAGATCCTGCACCCCTCTGACAGCAATGGTGAGCAGCCCTGCTTTGGGTCTACAAGGAATATTTCTCTGCAAGAGCATGTATTTAGTGTACTTCTGAGGTGCCCAGGACATGCACACCGTGGCTGCTTCTTCCTGTGAGAGACGTTAAAGGGAAGCGCAGCACTGCAAGTAATAAGATTAAATCGATGCAGAGATTAGGGGTAGGCAGAAGACAACCCAGGGTCTCGGTTTGGCCAGAACTCACTGGTGGGTTTTGATTTGGAGCCAGCTGGGGGGAAAGGTGGATGCTTACGTTACGCCTGCTTCATTTGGGACGTCTGCCTTTAAATAATCCGTGCAGTCCTGGAGTTACAAGATGCAGCCTGTGGCCAGCCCTCATCTTTTAGGCCTCAACTCAGCAAAGCACTTTAGCATGGGTTTAGAGCACAGTACATACTTTGGCAAGTCAGTGCATCCTTAAGGAGGTGCAGCCCACGGAGACAACAGGTCCCAGCCAGTACTGCTCATTTTACTCAGAGCAGTCTTAGGATGAGTCTGCCGGCAGCCGATGGCAAATATGTGCTGGTGTTTGGGGGCCTTACTATTCCTACAGCCCTCGTCCGGACTTGCACGTGGGCACCAGAGAGGCACTTAATGGATTTCTGGGCACGTTCCCCCCCCCCCCCCCCCGAAGGCTTTTAAAATATTCCAGAATGCAGGACACCATCTGGCATTCCAGCATTTTCCAGGGAATTAAGTTCCCCAATTTTCCCCTCCCCCTACTCTACCAACCCTTACTTTAATGGTTGCTTCCTCCCAGATGCCCCACTATTGCTTGTCTAGGTGCAGTGCAGCGGCACAATATGAAACCCTGATTCATGTACATTAGTTAATTAAGCCAGACAGCTTTGCAGAGTGTTATTTGCCCATGTGTCAGGATTGAGTAATATTTTGTAGGCAAGTGAAATCTCATTTGTTTGTTCATTACCATCATCATGACAGCAACGACGGGGCGGGGGGGGGGGGTTGATTTTGTGCCAGGGCTGCTTCAAAGTGACAGTTTTACACGGCTGTATGAACCCTTCACCACACAATGCAATAGGAAATCTACAGTTCTTGCCTATCTGTGAAATGGGGACAATGAGGTAGCGCGGGACTAATCTGTAGTCATACAGCAAGCCAGAAACAGATCCAAAAATAAGTTCTTCAAGTCTCAATTTACAGTTCCCTGCTCTAACTACTGCACACTTTCCTGTGAGCTTGTATCTTTTTCCCCAACAATTCTTTAACAGACCAACCTCCACTCCTCGTTAAGGCCGATCAACACTACTAAAGTGGTATGACAATTACTTATTATTTGCACTTCAATAGTATCTAGGGGCCCTAGTCAGGGATCAGTAACCCCATTGTGCTAGGCCTGGTATAAACAAGAATAAAAAGACAATCTCTGCTTTGGACAGCAGCCAGTCTCCTTGAGCCCCATTCCAGCAGAACAGCATCTGGCTCTAAACACTAGACCAGAGAGTTTTTAGGAGTCCCCATTGCAAAGGGCTACTGGCTCCCCCCTGGATCTTGCTGCATTACTGCAGCCATGCTCATCTTTAAGACATAACATTTTAACCCTTACCCTTTCTGAAACTGCTCTCCTGATGCCCATTGTATTTTACATTTCCCTTGGGCGCAGTGATCAGAACTAACGATGCCTTTGAATCCAAGTGCCCAGTGACACCGTAGACGTTAGGGATCCCTCTGTGATAAGGAAGGAGCAGAGGCTGCAATGGAGATATTTATGCATGGGGACAAGGAACAGTCAGTGCTGCAGAGCTCTGGACTGGGAAGGATTAATATTGTCAGCAATAATACTTGAGCACGGCCACATAAATGCTGTTGTTAAAATGCTGTACAGACATTAGCTGATTGAATCTCACGAGACCCCCATGCAACAGGCAATTATACCATCATCAAGTGGGGAAACTGAGGCACCAAGAAGTTGAGTCACTTTACGGTCACATAAGGAGTCAGTATCAGAGTTTGATTTGGAACGCAAGAATTCCCAGTAAAGGGCTGTGAAATATTTGCATCGCTTCTGGGCTCGAGGTCCAGTGCCTTCCACAAACAGGGACAGAAGGGAGATATGGGCCACTGAAGTCGGAGTCATACCAACGGTGAGTCTGGGTCAGCACATTCACACAGCTACTAGATTTGCGAGTCCCCTTCCTCCCTCCTGGCAAGCCACCCACCCTCTCCTGATGCCACTGAAATCAACAAGAGTCTTTCCATTGATTTCAGCAGGCATTTGGTCCGGCCCCCAAGAGCTCCAAGTTCTCTCCCACCATCTATAAGCAAGTCCCTGGAACAAGGTGGCGTGCCTCTTTACAGGCCAGAGGCCTGGAGCTGGCCAGCCCCCTACAGTTAGCCCTTCCTACCACACCCAGGCTGGGGTGTGGTGTTTAAGGAGTAGAACCCGCTGGGTCTCGTGGAACTGCTCCTCCTATGAAGAGCAGCAGGGAGCTGCAGAGAGGGGGATTCTCAGAGAGGAACAAGCAGTAACAAGTCACCCTTTAATCTTTGCTTTGCTGAGCTAATACAGTGAGCTCCTTAAGTCCAAGGCACGTTTTCCAACCCTGTCATCATTTTCACAGTTCTTCTCTGAGCCCTCTCCAATTTTGCAACATCCTTCATGAACTACGGACACCAGAACGGAACACGGCATTCCAGTAGTGGGTCTCATCAGTGCCAGACACAGAAGTAATATAACCTCCCTATTCCTACACAAGATTCCCTATGTATACTGCCAAGGATCACATTAGCCCTTTTGGCCCCAGCATCGCACTGGGAGCTCATGTTCACCTGATCATCTACCATAACCCCTTCCTCTCCCCATCCTTCCCTCCCCAAATCTTTTTTTCAGAGTTATTGCTTCTAGGAAGGAGGCCACCATCCTGTAATTATGGTTAGTGTACATACGGCCCAGACATTAACAGGAATTACCAACAGAGTTCCATAGAAATTACTCTCAATCCCTACAGACAATAGGACATGCTAACTTGTCTATAGTGTTTTTAAGATAGCACTGTAGCAGCAACTTACCTTTTCTTCACTATAACATGGCTGCTACTTCAGTTTCCCCTTCGAGGCTGGGAAGGTGAGCGCTCCAACCAAGCCCAACAATTCCGCTTCCCAAATAAGTAAGAATCCAAGCCCTTTGTAGCTCAGTGCAGGGGCGCACCACTCCCATTTTAGGAGTGCCTTGACACTGGACTTGGTCCACAGCCTTTTGGTGGATAACCACAAGCAGCTCCCATTCTCTCTAGGTCTCTCTGGTTTTCTAGAGCAAGTCACCACCCATCTTCCAGAGCCCTTTGACTGTCCACTTGGGCCTCTTCCCAGTAGGGTGACCAGACAACAAATATGAAAAATCAGGACGGGGGTAGGAGGGTAATAGGAGCTTATATAAGAAAAAGACCCCAAAATCAGGACTGTCCCTATAAAATCAGGACATCTGGTCACCCTACTTCCCAGGCCCCTTGCATAGAGAAATTCAGCAGTAGGTCCCACTCCCTTCAGGTAGGAGATCCCAAAATAAATCTTGTCTCTTCTTTGACTGATGTCTCACCCCAATATAAAAGACAGCTCTTATATATCCCGGCCCCCCTTTTCCAGGATGCATCACTGCCCAGCCTACAACTCCCATAGTCCCTCTGAACTACAAGTCCCAGAATGCCTTGGCTCCGAGTTGAACCAGGAACAGGACCAGTGCTTGACTTTGAACCCCTCTTAAAGGGCCAGCTCACTCTGTGACACTATGACTATCCTATAGAATAGGAGTTCTCAAACTGGAGGTCGCAAGGTTATTACATAGGGGGTCATGAGCTGTCAGCCTCCACCCCAAACCCTGCTTTACCTCCAGCATTTATAATGGTGTTAAATATATAAAAAAGTGTTTTTAATTTATAAGGGGGGGGGGGTCACACTCAGAGGCTTGCTATGTGAAAGGGATCACCAGCACAAAAGTTGGAGAATCACTGCTATAGAATCCTGCAGCAGAGAGACACAGTTATATTAAATCCTATTACATGGCTTTAAAAAAGCCTATTAAGTTCTACAGGATTTTTCTGTAAGGCACTGTGCCACAAGTTACCCTTCTTTACATGGAGGTAAATGCTTCCCACACTAAGGGCTTGTGGTGATTAAATTAACTAATCTGGAAGATGCCATATAATTCCAAAGCATCATGACTTGCTATACAGGTCATCAGCTGACTTTGAACCCAAGACCTTCCCCACAGGCCTCTATCACTTGAGCTAAGGGGCCAACTCCATTAGCTGGTAGCAGTGATAGGCTGTTATCCTCTAGTGAGCCAGCAATGAGTAGAGAGTGGGACACAAACTGGGCTAAGATGGGTTAGGCTTACTGCATTTTATTTCTGCTTCACCTGTTGACACGCAGTCAACAACCATCAGACAGAAGTAGTTTTAAGGTGCTTATCTATTTCAGGTTTTTCCTTTTGATTTTAAAATTGCCAAGAAGGCTAACAGCATTTTGGGCTGTATAAGTAGGGGCATTGCCAGCAGATCGAGGGACGTGATCGTCCCCCTCTATTCGACATTGGTGAGGCCTCATCTGGAGTACTGTGTCCAGTTTTGGGCCCCACACTACAAGAAGGATGTGGATAAATTGGAAAGAGTCCAGCGGAGGGCAACAAAAATGATTAGGGGGCTGGAGCACATGATTTACGAGGAGAGGCTGAGGGAATTGCGATTATTTAGTCTGCAGAAGAGAAGAGTCAGGGGGGATTTGATAGCTGCTTTCAACTACCTGAAAGGGGGCTCCAAAGAGGATGGATCTAGACTGTTCTCAGTGGTAGAAGATGACAGAACAAGGAGTAATGGTCTCAAGTTGCAGAGGGGGAGGTTTAGGTTGGATGTTAGGAAAAAACTTTTTCACTAGGAGGGTGGTGAAGCGCTGGAATGGGTTACCTAGGGAGGTGGTGGAATCTCCTTCCTTAGAGGTTTTTAAGGTCAGGCTTGACAAAGCCCTGGCTGGGATGATTTAGTTGGTGTTGGTCCTGCTTTGAGCAGGGGGTTGGACTAGATGGCCTCCTGAGGCCCCTTCCAACCCTAATATTCTATGATTCTTGGGGGTTGGGGAGGAAGGAGCTGTTGTATTTGCACATTCTCCCCCCAAAATATTGCTTTTTATAATGGATTATAAAGCTCACTTTGCTTCTCTTAAATGCATGCAGAAACAGCTGAGCTGGCTTACTAATACCTCTCTGTGGCGCTCCAGACAGTCAGTACGTCTGCTTATTTTTTATTCCATGCCGGGGTATGATTGACAAAAGATGGAAGGCTGAGCAGCCGCAGAGAGGTCTAAATCTGCCAGCAGGAAAGAGATGCTGCTGTGTATGAGCAGAAAAAGGAGCCTGGCAGCTACGTTTTACCGCAGCGCAGCATTTCAGCACCAATGCCAGGAAGACGCAAATAAAATGCAGACTGTACAGAGAACCACTGATCTGATTAAGGGGCTGGAAGGACAGCCCTCAGAGGAACCACTGAAAGAAATACATATGAGTCGTTTGGCTAATGGGTGATCCTGCTGCCTCGATATATGGGAAGCCTGTAAACACCCAGGAGGGGAGTGGATTGTTTAGGGGGTGCTGCGGCTGGATAAGATAGTGAGGGGAATTGATCACTAATGTTTTGAATCACCCTATTGGGCCTGGCTCCCTGTTGTCCTGCACCTTGTGCTGTCATTGTGATTTAAAAAAATAATAGATGTTGGGTTGTTTTTCTTTGCCTTCTGGTACCTGGTCCAGTAGGGGGCACTCAAGTCACATTCTCAAGCTTTTCCCCATAAACACTAGGGCTAGAAACGTACTTTGTTTTTAAAACTAGAGCTGATTTGAGAGTCTCACCTAATGACAGGATCCCTGGGGCTTTAATAAAAGCACCACATATCCTGGGAGATTTGGCAACACTGCATTTACACCAGGGCAAACTGGGTGCAAGCTTGTGTTTCCACAATCACTGGGGAAACGGTTTTCTAATTCTATCTGTGCCAGCAATGAGGCCTGGATCGTCCCCCCGAGATCCATGTCTGGAACTCCCCACTCACATGTGGATGAGGGACTCAGTCACTTCATGGCATCAGCCCCCACGCAACTCTCACCTTCCAGAGGCCTCTCCTGGATCCAGATTTCCTGCTGGGAGAGGGGGCTGGTGATTGGCCAAAATGGGTCACACTCTGTCCCACCCCAAACAGGAGGGTTGGGTCAGAAACCAGCGGCATGGAGAGACTGGCTGTCTGGTATGTGGAGTATACCAGGGGGATGCCAGGGAGGAATTCCAGCAGTGCAGGGCAGAGTAGGACACACCCCGAGGAAGAATCCCAACCTCCCACAAGGAGATCTCACTTCCCCTCTGCTGGAAGCCTTCCTGATACCCCCCCCAGCTGTGCCTTCCAGCAGATCGATCCACAGGCAGCCCCTGTACCTGCACCAAACCAGGGCGTATGCCAAAGGAACCCTTTCCTCTTCTGCACACAAGCATAGACTCTGGGCTGGTGATTACCCCATGGGCCCAATGGGGTTTCCACAGTCTCTTCATCTGAGCCACCATTTTCCACCTTAAGCCTCGGCTCACCTCCAGACATCACTCCATTGCAGGCCAGGAGGCCATGCACCTCAGTTACACTCCCACAGGTGTAACTGGCCTGGACTGAGATCAATCCCTGATTTACACCAGTGAATGAGAGAGATCAGAATCAGGACCCAAGAGTTTTCTCCAAGGCAATGTTGCTGTTCTCTAGATCACCATTGGGTGGTGCTGCAAAGCAACAAAGCCCACATAATACAGCTCACTCTGCTGAGCAGAGGAAGAGCTGGGAAAACAATGGACTCCCCCAAACCCTTCCTGCTCCACACAGCCGTGCTTCAGGGCCATGCTCCTTAGCCACACGAACGCTTAGCACTCTGCTGTCAATAGCAAAAACAACAATTAGGGCCTTATGGCTTGAAAGCCGTTTGGAAACATGGATCATGATTCCTGCTTGAAGCAGGGCAGGCCTGATGGAGCTAACAAAGGCCTAAAGGCTAGGAGACTTGCCCAGGTCACAGGAAGAGTCAGAACTGGAACGAGCGGCTTTTATTATTTATACTATGGGAGCCCCTGACTGGAGCCCCATTTTGCTGGGCACTGGGCGTGGAAATATTAAGCGAGAGTCCCCTGCCCCAAAGATCTCACAGTCTGACAGCAGGCAGGCGAGACAAAGAAAGGGAAGGGAGTGCAGACTCGAAGTGATACAGGCAGGTTTTTGCACAGACTGAGGCCAAGATGATGAGGAGTGACGAGTGATTTCTCTGTGTAAAGGTTTCGCAAAATCTGGAGCATTTGGAAATCAGGCTCCTGTTTAAGGCATCTGAAATCAATCACTAGTCACTGCTGAAAATGTTTGGCCTGGGCCCGGGGCAGGAGGTCTCTTTGGAAACACAAGGTGTTGCGTGTCAAAGAGAAGACAACCTGAGCAGCACACAGATATCTGAAGAGAACCACTGGGCTCTGGGAGCAAAGGCCCCGAAACCATTCCACTGAGCAGGGCTTGGAAGGAAAGCGTTTGGGTGCTTCACGGTATTGTAGAGCAGTAACATTTAGGGTGACCAGACAGCAAAGGTGAAAAATCGGGACAGAGGGTGGGGGGTAATAGGAGCCTATATAAGAAAAAGACCCAAAAATCGGGAGTGTCCCTATAAAATCGGGACATCTGGTCACCCTAGTAACATTACACCATGGTACAATGGGCTTCTTTACTTGCAACATCTAGTGAGGGCAAGGCAGGTCAAGAGAGAGGGTCTGGGCCTTGACTTCAGGAGAGCTGGGTGCTATTTCTGCTCCTGCCATTGGCTTGCTACCTGGGCTTCTCAGGTCTCTCTGTCCCTCCATCGATACAGTGGGGGGAGACTGAGCCTTCCTTTGCTTTGTGAAGAGCTCTGCAATCTCTGGAGGGCAAGCACCGTACAGCATAAGTGCTGAGTATTATTGCCGTGCGGTTGGCTAGGTGATGGATACCCAAATAGCTAGCAAGCTGAGCATTACCAATCTAATTTACTGAAACAAATGGATCTGGTCTTTGCTCCTCAATCGAGCCCTGGAAAAGCAGCACAGGCCGCGGTGTTTGTGTACAATCAGTTCATTTAACACGAAAGGATTAGTCGCTCCTGGAGGATTAAAAAATGGCTTCTAATCCTTCCCTATCCCAGCAGCAAACCTTCAGTTTCTGTGGGTAAGAAGGTGAAAAGGAGCTGCCGATTTGCTCTGCCCTCTGTTATGTTAGGAAGCTATTTTAAATGGCCCCTAAAGCTGAGCTATGATCTCGGAGCATGTTTGTTGCTGCAGGAGAAAGGAGGGGCGGGCTGGTGCGTGCATCCATTTCCTTGGTGTCTGAGTGAAATTAACTCATCATATGCAGCTACTTGCCTGCAGGTAACTAACTGGCTGTGCAGTTTTGCCATTGCAAGCTTCAGGCATGTGAACACGGGCTTGTCACAGATCTGTCACTGTCAGAGCTCCCCCTGCTGGTATCATGCTCGCAGAGTTACCAAGGTGGGACTTGAAAAAACAAACAGGGACAATTCTGAAAGCGAGGGCTCTGGGCGCTCCCAGGCCCCTGCGAACGGGCCAGCAGGCAGTGTGTGTCGCCTAGTGAGTTTAGGAGAACTTCTTAGAGTGGGGAGAGAAGGAAGCAGAGAAAAATAAACCTGAACTTCAGCAGGGTGCACAGAAAACTCTTGCAGAAAACCCAGACCCCTTATGTGCAATTGCAGCCATCTGTAGGGGAGGGGTGGGGCTGGCAGGGTTTGAATGAAGGAGGTAGCAACAATGGGCCACTGCGGAGCTGGGCGAGGCTGGAGTGTATCATGATCAGGGCCAGGGGAACTGGAGTCAGAGGGCCCACGTCCCCCAGAAGGGCTGTTAGGACCAGGGGAACAGGGGAACGGGTCTGGAAGCCCCTCGGCCAGGTGGACAGACTAGAGCAGGGCACAGGGTTTAATAAAGTTCCACTTATTCAGCTTCACTCTTTGCTAATGAACCAGTGGGTTCAATGGGCACTTGCTAACTATCACTGGCCACCCCCCACTCAGCATTCATCTCCTGTCCCTTCACACAGCCCCTTCCCTTCCACACACATCCACTCTCATCCCCTACGCACCCGCCCCACTCATGCTGCGGGTCATCTATTAGGAAGCACTATTGTCTGGGGGTTACAGTGAAAGCCTAGATGTCAGGACTCCTGGGTTCTATACCCAGCGCTGGCACTAGCTTGCTGGGAAGCCACGTCACTTCACCTCTTGTTCTGCAGCCCCTCTGTAAATACAGGGGTGATAACGCTCGCCTGCCTTGCAAAAATAATGCTTTGAGATCGTATGGGGAAAGGCCCTGTCAAAGTGCGGAAGCCAAAATGTCCCAGGGCTCAGTCAAGCCCGGTGGGATTTAACTTTAGGCCTCTGAACCTTGCCCCATACAGCGATTTCTTGTAAACAAACAAACAAAACCCACCTCCAAATTGATCGTGACCTGGTTTCATCCTGACACAATTGGACAAGACCAAGCCGGTAAGCCCAGAAAGCAGGGGGAGAAAATGGAAACCCTGTCAGAACCAGAGCAGAACTGATGCAAACCTCAGGAAGCCCATGCTCTTTTGTAATCAGCAGGGGCGGCTCTATGAATTGTGCCGCCCCAAGCACGGCACTCAGGCTGCCGTTGGCGGTGTTTGTGCGGGAGTTCGCCAGTCCCGCGGATTCGGCGGCGTTCCTGCGGGCGCTCCGCCAGTCCTGCGCTGTCGGTGGACCCGCCGCCGAATTGCCACCGAATCCGCGGGACTGGCGGACCTCCTGCAGAAACATTGCTGAAGGCTGCCTGACTGCCGCCCTCACAGCAACCATCATGCCGCCCCCCGCGGCTTGCCGCCCCAAGCACGCGCTTTTTGTGCTGTGCCTGGAGCCGGCCCTGGTAATCAGCTACCATATGAGTAGCAAATCCACCCGTTAAAGTCTTGTCTTCCAGTTCTGGTATCAGGTACCACAGAGTAACCCCACTGAGGTACTCAGGACAGATAGAAAAGTTTACCTCAGTATAGACAGCATCCCTTTCTAATTCCCTCTACTTACTAGAGGAACTATCTCGAGTACTGCAAATACTGAGGTTATCTAACTGCCAGAACCGACTTATCTAAGGCGATTGGCAAACTCTGAAAGGCCACCACTGTAAGTGACCACTGGATTGTCACTGGTGTAACTGTGAGCAAAATCTAGCCCATGTGTCTTCAGATAGCACAGTGTAACGCTGTAAAGCTGCGATTCAGAATTTTCCGGTCTGCATCTTGCTCATTCCATTGGTTATGCAGAAGCCATGACTGGGGTTACTTACCAGAACTGTGGCCCTGAGGCACTGCTGGATTTTTTGGGCTCAGACCGATGCACAAACTACTTTGATTGAAAACAAATGCACCCAGGAATTCTTTACGTAAGCCAGGACCCTTCGTCATGAGCTGTATAAAAGGGCGGCATTATTCGTAATTGAGGCAATTTATACAGTTGCCCGTGAAGTTAACCATGAACTTTTAAATTTCTAACAGCCTTGGCCATTCACTTCGTTTTTCATGTATTGGTAGGAGAAGAAAGAAGGGAGCGTGGGGTTACACAAAGTCAAGTGGCACAAAGTCATCTCTCTCAGCTATTTCTGTGTCACTGGCAGGGCCAGCTCTGGCTTTTTTGCCGCCCCAGGCAAAAAAAAAAAAAAAAAAAACCGTCCGGAGCACCGCCGAGACAAAAAAACCCCGACCGCACAATGTCCAATCTCGAACAAAAATTTTTTTTTTAGTGTCAGCATTTGCCATGGAACAGAAATTCAGTATTTCAACCAACTCTGCTTTTTCACTGCAAAATGTAGATTTTGCTTCCCTGCACGTCTGATCAGCCTGGTTTCCCATGTTGTGATCATTTAGCTGAAATCATCAGTTCAGGACCAGGGCATCTAGGTTCTACCATAATAGAATAGAGAAGTGAAATATCAAGATGAGCCTCATTGTACTGCAACTTCAGTCCTGTGCCTGGATTCAAAGGCCTGTGACCTGATGTGTATTGATTGATAGGCCCATTTATCATATCGTACTGTATATGGCACATGGTTCTTGCATTTATTCGTTGGTTACTGACTTAAGCCTTATGCACCTGATGGTGCGGCAAGAACGCTGATGCTGATACAGCTGAGTGATTCCTGCTTGTTTTGAAACCACCTTTTATGTAACTCTTCATGCTGCACATATGTCATATGTTCTCCCCCGCCCACCCTACATTTCCCTGTGTGGCAAATTGCCGGCACTACTATGAGGGTCCCGCACTTTCTCTTCTTGTGGGGGGTTTTCAGGGCGCTGTTTCTTGCCCCTGAACTGGGGTATCAGCTGTCCCACTAGTATCCAAGAGAAGGGGAATGGAGAGGGAGGGACCCGGGCCCGCCCTCTACTACGGGTCCCAGCCCAGGGGCCCTAGGTTAGTGGGTAAACCACTTGTACTAGTGATACTTTCCCCTGGGCTCCTTCCCTCTCCTGCTTGTGGGGCTTCCTGCCTTCCCTCTGCACAAGCCAGGTGTCCCTTTACCTAGGGTCTTGGTCTTCTTAGCCCGCCACAGCACTTCTCCAAACTCTCCTCTGCTTTCCTCCAAACTGCTCTCTGCTCCACCGCCAATCCACTCTGCTTCAACTCCTCCAAACTGCCCTCTGTTCCACTCCAAACCACTCTGCTCCAACTCCTTCCTCCTCCTCCTCTGTCTGCCTGAAGCAGGGGGTTTTATTAGGTTCCTGAGAGGGCCTTAATTGACTGCAGGTGCTCCAATTAACCTGTAGCCACCCTCCCTAGTCTCCAGGGAACCACGCCTTAATTAGCCTAGGGCTTATATATTTCCCCTCTCACACTCTACTACTGCTGCTCCCTGGCCCTCCTGTATCACATATCCCCCTCCCCTGCTCAACACCATGGGGTTGGGCTACTTGGGACGAGAGACAGTGTTGTTGTGACAGGCTGTCCGCGTTGCCGTGTTGGCTTCCGGCTCTATGCTGTATCCAGAAGTGGAAATGTTGTAGTGATAGAAACCATCTAGTCACTCGGGCATTTCTTTCTTTCCTTGTTTGTGTGCATCCATTGGAGTGGGGCGTGGTCTGTCACAAGGGTAAACTTCCGCCCAAGCAGGTAGTACCGTAGAATCTTCATGGCCCATTTAACCGCTAGGCATTCCTTTTCTACTACGGCGTACCGTTGCTCCCTGGGCAGGAGCTTTCGGCTAAGGTAAAGGATAGGGTGCTCCTCATCCCCCACCATCTGTGAAAGGATGGCCCCAAGTCCTACCTCTGAGGTATCCGTTTGTAGGATGAATTCCTTTTTGAAATCTGGGGCTATGAGCACCGGATGGCTGCAAAGGGCTGTCCTTAGGTCTGTGAAAGCTTCCTCTGCCGCCTCAGTCCATTTAACTATCTCCGGCCCCCGAGCTCTTATCAGGTCTGTCAGAGGCGCTGCCCTTGTGGCAAAGTGAGGGATGAACCGGCGATAGTACCCCACTATCCCTAAGAAGGCTCTGACTTGCTTCTTGCGGATCGGGCGAGGCCATTCCTGTATTGCCTTCACTTTGTTCCATTGGGGCTGCACCAGGCCCCTTCCGACTACATACCCGAGGTATCTGGCCTCGGCTAACCCTATTGCACATTTGGACAGGTTAGCGGTGAGGCCAGCCTGCCTAAGAGTATCCAGTACTGCTTCTACTTTCCCCAGGTGCGTCTCCCAGTCAGGGCTATGGATTACCACATCATCTAAATAGGCGGCAACACACTTGGCATGGGGTCGAAGTAATCTGTCCATTAAACGTTGGAAAGTCGCAGGGGCCCCATGGAGCCCAAACGGGAGGACGGTATATTGGAAAAGGCCATCGGGTTTGGAGAAAGCTGTTTTTTCCTTGGCGTCCTCAGCCAATGGGATCTGCCAGTAGCCTTTTGTCAAGTCCAAGGTGGTCAAGTATCGGGCCTTGCCTAACTGATCCACCAGCTCATCAATACATGGTATTGGGTAGGCATCGAATTGGGATACCTCGTTTAACTTCCGGAAGTCATTACAAAATCTCAGGCTGCCATCAGGCTTCGGGACCAATACAATAGGGCTGGACCACTGGCTGTGTGATTCTTCAATCACCCCAATTTCCAGCATCTTCCTTATTTCTGCCCTAATTTCTTCTCTTTTTGCCTCTGGTATACGGTATGGTTTTATCGTCACTCTTGCTCCAGGACAGGTGACGATGTGGTGCTGGATCAGCGTCGTACGGCCTGGTTGTATAGAGAACACGTCTTGGTTCCGCTGGATCATTTCAATGACCTCTGTTCGTTGTTCTGGGGCTAATTCGGGGGATATCTTTACTTGCCCTTGTGGGCCATCTGCCTGGGATGGAGCCGGCAGGACGGCTAGGCATGTCTCCCGATCGAACCAGGGTTTCAGTAAGTTAACATGATATATCTGCTCTGGCCTTCGGCGGCCTGGCTGCTTCACCTTATAATTCACCTCCCCAACGGCTTCCACGATCTCATAGGGTCCACGCCAACTGGCCAGGAGCTTACTTTCTGTTGTTGGTACCAATACCAGCACCCGTTCTCCTGGTTGAAATTTCCGTGTTTTTGCCCGACGATTGTAGTAGGTTCGTTGGGCCTCTTGTGCTTTCTCCAAATGCTCTCGTACTATGGGAGTGACTTGGGCTATTCGTTCTCTCATCTGGGCTATGTGTGCAATGACGTTCTTCCCTGGGTTAGGTTGTTCCTCCCATTCCTCCTTCGCGATGTCTAATATGCCACGTGGGTGGAGTCCATACAGTAGCTCGAAGGGGGAGAAACCAGTAGATGCTTGGGGAACTTCTCGTACTGCAAACATCAGGTATGGTAGGAGGGTATCCCAGTCTTTTCCGTCTTGGGCCACCACCTTTCGGATCATGCTCTTGAGAGTGCGGTTAAATCGCTCAACCAGACCATCTGTTTGCGGATGATAGACCGAGGTCCGCAAGGCTTGGATGCGGAGCAGGGTACATAAGTCTTTCATTACTCTCGACATAAAGGGAGTCCCTTGGTCTGTCAGGTTCTCCTTAGGGATGCCTACCCTAGCAAAAACCTGCACCAGTTCTTTTGCAATTGCCTTGGACGTGGGGTTTCTTAAAGGAATGGCTTAGGGGTACCGTCTAGCGTAGTCCAGGATTACAAGTATGCTTCGGTGGCCCCAGGCTGTTCTTTCTAGTGGGCCCACTAGATCCATTGTTATCCTTTCAAAAGGGACTTCAATTATTGGCAAGGGTACCAATGGGGCCCTTAACTGAGGTCGGGGGCCATGCAGCTGGCACTCTGGGCAAGAGGTGCAATAGCGCCGGACTTCTGCCCGTACTCCCGGCCAGTAGAACCTCCTTAGGACTCTATCCAGGGTCTTGTCTGCTCCTAAATGTCCCCCAAACAGATGACTGTGAGCTAATTCTAATACAGCCTTTGTGTGCTTCCGTGGCACCAAGAGCTGTTCTACTACTTCCCCCTGTATTGGCACTACCCGGTACAACAGATCCTGCTTGAGTATATAGTATGGCCCTGAGCCTTTGGTTTTCCCTTCTACTGGCACACCATTTACCTCTACTACCTCCTCCCTCACATTCGCATACAGTGGGTCATTGGCTTGGTCCTGCCCAAAATATTCACGTGCGGGACCGATCTGGCCTGATTCTATTGGATTGAGCTCCCCTCCTTCTCTAGGGGTGCTTCTGCTTGTGCTGGGAGCTGTCTCTGGGTCTCCACGGGACCTCCTCCCAACCAGGGCAGCTCTCTGGTTTGCTGCCAAAATCCTGGTTCCTAATCTTTTGTCTGCCCTCCTTTCTTGTTTGGATTTCCGGGACTTCCCAGGGCTTGAAAATAACTCTGGGGAAAACCCAGCAAAAATTGTGGTAGGGTCCTCCATGGGCACCTCCAACTCTACTCGGGGTTTACTTCCCTCCCCTAACCTGATGGGGGGGAGTAGGCTCTCGAACCCAGGAAAGTCCCTGCCAATTAAGACCGGGTAGGGGAGCTTGGGGACCACCCCTGCAGTCATCTTGGTAGTGTTTCCCTGGATCTCAATCCATATTGGAATTGTGGGGTAGAAATTTACTGTGCCATGAACACATGTCACTCCGGTACTCTTGGCCCGGCTCAGTTGGTCTTGCCCTACTAACTTCCCTGAGACTAATGTGACAGCACTCCCAGAGTCCACCAAAGCTATGGTCTGGATGCCATTCATCTTTACCGGCCTGGTGTACTCATGTGGGTCCATCACGACCCCCACCAGGCTGATTAGGCCACATTGGTCTCCGGGATCCCCCAGATTACATTGCATGGGCTCCTCCCTGTTGGGGCACTGTGCTGCTATATGCCCCAACTCCCCACACTCATAACAGCGATATCTGATTCCGGAGATTGCCCTCTGTCTTGGGCCCTCTAACTCGCTCCTCCAACCCTCTCCCCCAGGACCCATAGGTCCCTTTGGGGCCTCAGGCAGCTCCTTGGTGCCTGTTCTTCCAGCTATGGCTTTCCTGGAGTTCTCGATGATCCAGGTCCTCGGGGTTGGGACTGGTTTCCTGAAACGCCGTGTTCCACCTCCCGGGGTTTCAGACAGTTCACGGGCTGCCAGTTGTCTCTTCACAAGGGTGACCAGTTCGTCATAGGTGGAGGGGTCATTCTGGCCTGAGGGTAGTGCCCTTGTATAGTGGTCCAGCACAAGGAGCTCCATCATTTTCTCTGAGCTGAGAGCCTCCGGGCATAACCACTTCCGGGGTAGGTGAATTAGGTCAAATAGTTGTGATCGTGGTGTCCTGTCTTCACAGAACTGCCAATCATGGAACCTCCGGGCTCGCAAGGCCGTCGTTACCTCTGCCCTGGCCAGGATTTCCGCCTTCAGTCGGGGGTAATCTGCCGCCTCCTCTGCGGTCATATCATAGTAGGCCTTCTGAGCCTCCCCACACAAAAATGGGGCGAGGATGCCTGACCACTGATCTCGGGGCCAGGCCTCCCGCAGGGCTGTCCTCTCGAAGGCAAGGAGATATGCTTCCACATCATCCTCCCGGGTCATTTTCTGCAGACAGTAGCTGGCCCGTATGATCCGTGTCCCGTCATACCCGCGGCTCAGCTCCGTAAGGGCCTTCACCTGGTTCACTAGTTCCTGCAGTGTGGCCCGATCTTGGGCAGCCTGGGTCATCAGCAGGCGATTGGTCTCTTGCTGCAGCCGCATGGCCTCCTGTTGGGTAGCTGCCTGGACCCGGGTAGCCTCCTGCTGAGCGGCGGTGGCTTGTATTAGGGTCTTGATCACGTCGTCCATCTTAAGGACTGGATTGTTTTGGCTAACCCTGGTTTAAGTCCCCAGCGCGGTAATCCCACCCCTGACACCACGTGTGGCAAATTGCTGGCACTACTATGAGGGTCCCGCACTTTCTCTTCTTGTGGGGGGTTTTCAGGGCGCCGTTTCTTGCCCCTGAACTGGGGTATCAGCTGTCCCACTAGTATCCAAGAGAAGGGGAATGGAGAGGGAGGGACCCGGGCCCGCCCTCTACTCCGGTTCCCAGCCCAGGGGCCCTAGGTTAGTGGGTAAACTACTTTTACTAGTGATACTTTCCCCTGGGCTCCTTCCCTCTCCTGCTTGTGGGGCTTCCTGCCTTCCCTCTGCACAAGCCAGGTGTCCCTTTACCTAGGGTCTTGGTCTTCTTAGCCCGCCACAGCACTTCTCCAAACTCTCCTCTGCTTTCCTCCAAACTGCTCTCTGCTCCACCGCCAATCCACTCTGCTTCAACTCCTCCAAACTGCCCTCTGTTCCACTCCAAACCACTCTGCTCCAACTCCTTCCTCCTCCTCCTCTGTCTGCCTGAAGCAGGGGGTTTTATTAGGTTCCTGAGAGGGCCTTAATTGACTGCAGGTGCTCCAATTAACCTGAAGCCACCCTCCCTAGTCTCCAGGGAACCACGCCTTAATTAGCCTAGGGCTTATATATTTCCCCTCTCACACTCTACTACTGCTGCTCACTGGCCCTCCTGTATCACACTTGAATACCTATGAGATAACTCGGGGAGACTGAAATGAGACAAACTAATCCGGAATTCAATCTGGCTTCACTATTGTCTGAAACTGCAGCTGACCCTGCTAGTTCACCCAAATGCCGGGAAATCCCAATGGCAGTGAAACCTCCAAACCATGATCTTGAAAAGCCCAGCACTGTTCTGACTGGACAGAAGTACAACAGCTTTATCAAAAAGAAAATAAGAAAGAAAGAAATACTTGTGGCACCTTAGAGACTAACAAATTTATTTCAGCATAAGCTTTCGTGGGTTAGAACCCACTTCATCGGATGCATGGAATGGAACATACAGTGGACAGATATTTATACAGTCAGAGAATGAGAATGAGAGAACAGCTTTATCAGTGTCTTTGAGCTTCCTGTCCGTTCGGATACACCATAGGAGCATAACAGAACGGGAGCAGGCTTGACAAGTCAATGACACATCTATGAGATATAAGCGAAGGGCTAGCTTGAGCCTTTAAGCTCAGCCCTGAGTAAGGGGCCATGTGTAATGGCTCAGCCCCAGGAAGATGTTGTGACAAGTCACAATTCCTCCCATCTCCCCTCTTGCTCAGGTGGGTTGGCAGTAAGTTACTACAGCCTTTGAAAGGGAGCTGCTTAAGATCTTTGAGGCAGGGGCTTTTTGTTCTATGTTTGTACAGTGCCTAGCACAGTGGGGTCCAGGTCCACGACTCAGGCTCTGAGGTGCTACCACAATACAAATAATAACACTTCTCCTGCACTTAGGACGGAAGAATCCCATGCACTGCTACAGACTAGGGACTGAATGGCTGGGCAGCAGTTCTGCAGAAAAGGACCTAGGGGTTACGGTGGACGAAAAGCTGAATATGAGTCAACAGTGTGCCCTTGTTGCCAAGAAGGCTAACGGCATTTTGGGCTGTATAAGTAGGGGCATTTCCAGCAGATCGAGGGACGTGATTATTCCCCTCTATTCGGCACTGGTGAGGCCTCATTTGGAGTACTGTGTCCAGTTTTGGGCCCCACGCTACAAGAAGGATGTGGATAAATTGGAAAGAGTCCAACGGAGGGCAACCAAAATGATTAGGGGGCTGGAGCACATGACTTATGAGGAGAGGCTGAGGGAACTGGGATTGTTTAGCCTGCAGAAGAGAAGAATGAGGGGGGATTTGATAGCTGCTTTTAACTACCTAAAAGGGGGTTCCAAAGAGGATGGATCTAGACTGTTCTCAGTGTCAGATGACAGAACAAGGAGTAATGGTCTCAAGTTGCAGAGGGGGAGGTTTAGGTTGGATATTAGGAAAAACTTTTTCACTAGTAGGGTGGTGAAGCACTGGAATGAGTTACCTAGGGAGGTGGTGGAATCTCCTTCCTTAGAGGTTTTTAAGGTCAGGCTTGACAAAGCCCTGGCTGGGATGATTTAGTTGGGGTTGGTCCTGCTTTGAGCAGGGGGTTGGACTAGATGACCTCCTGAGGTCCCTTCCAACCCTGAGATTCTATGATTCTATGATTCTATGATTTGTACCTGGCCAAATAACCTGGCCAGTGCATGGGAAGGAGAAAGCCACGGCTCCTCCCCTTACCCACCCACTTGCACATAGGGGTTAACATCCTGAGAGCAAGGCCTGCATTCCACACCAGCCCGGACTCCCAGGTAGGCCAAGCAAGGAGGGGTGTCTTCTGACAGGCAGTCGCTGGGAGGTGTGTGTGCTCAGCACCTGGGAACATCAGGCCAGCTCTGCTTAGGAGTCTCAATGTAGATTTAGGGGACCAGCTCGAGACACTGAAGTAGGAACACTTTGGCCTAAGAGATTTATCCAGGATCAATTGGCCTCCAGCTGGGGAACAGAACCAAGAGCTCCTGACTGCCGATGCCTTGCGCCAGACAGGCTGCCCCGGCCTCAGGGGAAGGGGAACTTTGCAGTGCCAGTAGTGTTCTTGAGCTGCCCTGGGATGACGGGTGTGTGGGCCTGAGGGGATTCCGCATGGGATCACAAAGCAGCAGAGAGCAGTGGCCCAGGGAGGGGATGGGGAGGAGAGAAGGTTTGCTGTTGTCCAGCTGTTTACTGGAGTAGAGTAGGAAGAAGGACTCTGGCCCAAGCCAGGTCCCCATTTGAATAATGGAAACATAACACAAACGCAGCTTGGACGAGTGCGCTGCGTGAAATATTAACAGTCCTTCTCCGTGTGGGCTCGCCACCCAGAAAGAAAATATGTTGTTTTCCCTGCTTTAGCTTAGGCTCCAGGGCCTTTCTGCCTAGGAATGAAGGTTAAGAGGTGTAGTAGTGTAAAGGGCAACGACTGGCTGGCAAACACCAGCTCCTCCATCTCAGGCTCAGGAGAACAAAACAAACAGATAATGAGCTTATAATTGAGAACCACAAAGGGTGAGGAGTGGCCACTCCGAAGAGCATTGTAGCCAAGGCCAATACAATGTTTCTGGGCATGCGTGTGTAACCCACACACTTTCTGGGTGTGGTGTTCTGTCCATCTAGTGGCACGGAGACCACTTAGGCTTTGGCTACACTCAAAACTTCAAAGCGCAGCCGCGGCAGCGCTTTGAAGTGTGAGTGTGGTCGCGCGCCAGCGCTGGGAGAGAGCCCTCCCAGCGCTGCAGGCACTCCACCTCCATGAGGGGAATAGCTTACAGTGCTGGGAGCGCGGCTGGGACACTGGCTACACTGGCGCTTTACAGCGCTGTAACTTGCTGCCCTCAGAGGTGTGTTTTTTCACACCCCTGAGCGAGAAAGTTGCAGCGCTGTAAAGTGCCGGTGTAGCCACAGCCTTAGAGAGAAATTAAGGAGGCTGCTCTACAGCCTTAGCTAACAGGCAGTTGGCTTTTTGCTCATGTGGTAGAGGCTCATGCACTAAGCTCCTGAGGTCCCAGGTTTGATCCTGCCCACTGGGGTCTGTTGACATTACACGTGCACACAGGAAACCCTTGCTGTGCCTTTTTATAGGGTACAGTGTGTGTACCCCATGCACTCTGCTGGCTGGTGCAGACAATACCAGGGTCAGTGCTCTTACCTCATTGGCCTGTGCTATGTTCCCCTGGTCCTTGTGCCCTGCATAGAGGGGAGGGGGATTCTCTCTCCATACTTATGTATCGGTTAAGACGAAGAGAGCGGATTGGCAGAGTGAAAGTGGACAAGCCAATGTGATTTGGGTGAGCTGTATCCTGTCCCTCCCCAGCTTGCAGAAGTGGACCAGGCCTCTACTACCCAGTGCTGTGTGTCATGTAAAGGATTTTGCATCTTCTGTTTATTAAGAAAACCAGCCCTGAAGAAAGGGACATGGACTTGAACTGGAGGGTTTGGGCTTTATTTTGACTACTCTGACTGATGACTTTACCCCAGTGGTTCTCAACCTATTTACCATTGTGGGCCACATATGCAGCTCTCTATGTGTTATGTGGGCCATGCCCACACAATATATATACTAACTGTATGGCCCTGATGGTGTCACATGGGCCATGGCTGTGTGCTGATTGGGCCACAAGTGGCCCAGAGATCATGGGTTGAGAACCACTGCTCTACCCACTGGCTTATATTAGTATTTGGGGAAAGAGCAAAAGGGAGTGGATCTAAAATGGAGTAATGTAATAGGATGAAATTTATCCCAGGAAACTGTAAGATGATCTCATAATCTCCTAACAGCAAGGTCCACTGGGCTGTGGAATAGTCTTCCAAGGAAAGAGGATAAAGCCCAGTAAATAGAGTAATTTAAAATTGCACTGAAAAAAGCACCGGGGAATACTTTGGTAGGGAACAATCTCTCATTGTCAGGAGATGAACTAGCCTGTCCTTTGACCTTGAATTCCTACGGTTCTGCAAATATAGCTGGCGGCAATGTTAATCTGAGACCCAGCACTGTTCAGCTTGGAAAATCTAACATGATCACAGCCAAGGTGGGTTCTTAGGCATCTGGATCTCCTGCTATTGGCTTGGCGTCCTTCAGATCTTGACAAAGAGGGAAAATGGGAATGTCTAAACATTAAAAAGAAAACCTTCAGGCACTAAGTAGCTAATTATTGTGTCTAAGAGCTCCCTTAAGAAGAAAAATAGAGTAAAAGGATTGTCCAGTGGTTAGGGTGCTAGTCTAGCACCTGGGAGACCTCAGTTCAAGTCCATGTTCTGCTACAGACATCCTATGTTACCTTAGGCAAGTCCCTGTGCCTCAGTTCCCCATCTGTACAATGGGGATAAGGCACTGCCCTACCTCACAGGGGTGTTGGGAACCTAAATCTATTTAAAAACAGTGAAGTGCTCAGTTACTGTGGTAATAGGGGTCAAATAAGTACCTAAGAAAGCATGGCTACCCTCACCTGACCTTGCAGTATGTTCATCACTATTCAAACCAGTCTGAAAAGGAACAGAGTTGGTGTGAATGTGAGCAGCTGGCTTCATTGATCTAGACCAGAGATAAACTATGGGCCACGTCTGGCCTGTGAGACTGTCCTGGCTGGGGAGGCTAGTACTCAGCCCCTTGTACAGGGAGTGTGGCTGGCTCCAGCCAGGCTGTGAGCTCAGGCCAGTGCCCTAACACCAAAGCCACCCTTCCTCCCCAATCTCTGTGCCAGTGGTTCTCAACTTATTACATATTGTTGGCCACATATGCCGCCCACAATATGTTACCTGGGCCGCAGGGGCCGGGCAGCAGCTGCCCCGACCCTGACTCCCGCCGCGCGGGGCTGGCCGGCTACCCGCCCCAAACGCTGAAGCTCACGGGGCCGGCCGGCAGCCCCGACCCCAGACCCCATGGGGCAGGCCAGCTGCCCCAACCCCCACGTGGCTGCCCCAGGCCCCCAACCCCACAGGGCAGACCAGCAGCCTCGACCCCGCCACGCTGGGTGGCAGGGCATCCTGGACCCCTCCGTGCCGCGCAGCCAGGAGCCTGGCAGACCCCGGTACGCGGGCCGGCCTTTAGCACACAGCTGAGCTGGGCCACAGCTGTGTGCTATTTGGGCCACATGCAGCCCGCAGGTTGAGAACCGCTGCTCTATGCTGAACTGCCTGTTTGTGCACTATGCTTGCGAACAACACAAGAACAAGGGAACAGCCGATGAAACGATATACATGGGACTGCAGAACTGGCCCATGCAGAATGCGGGGTCCTCTTGGCTTCTCTGGTCAGCTGACTCTACTTTACCATCCCTCTGGTGTGTCAGCTGGTTGCTAATATTTATGTCCCAGCAGCCTTTGCATTCATACCCATTAGCCCAGGGGCGGGCAAACTATGGTCCGCGGGCCGCGAGCCCGTCCTGTCCATCCCCTGAGCTCGCGGGGGAGGCTCCCCCTGGCCCCTCCCCCGCTGTCCCTCTGCAACATGCAGCCGCGTGGGCAGCGCTCTGGGGGGTGGGGCTGCGCGCTCCAGTGGGGCAATGCAGCAGCGTGTCTGGCTCCAGCCGCTGCTCTGAACGGCGTGGTAAGGGGGCCGGGGTTTAGATAAGGGGCAGGGAGTCCCGAGGGGCAGTCAGGAGACAGGGAGCAGGGGGAGGTTGGATGGGGCAGAGATTCTGTGGGGGCGATCAGGGAATGGGTGAGGGTTGGATAGGTGTGGGAGTCCCGGGGTTCTGTCACGGGGCGGGGGTGTGGATAGGGGTTGGGGCAGTCAGGGGGGCTTAGATAGGGTGTAGGGTCCCGGGGGTGGTGGTGGTTAGGGGTGAGGGTTCTCTGGAGGGGGCAGTCAGGGGATGAGGAGCAGGGGGACATAGATACGGGGTGGGATCTCGGGGGGTCTCTGGAGGGGGTAGTCGGGACAAGGAACGGGGGGGGTTGGATGGGTCGGGTATTCTGAGGGGGGCAGTCAGGGGACGGGAAGTGGGAGGGGGTGGGGCCAGGCTATTTGGCGGGGCACAGCCTTCACTACTCGGCCCTCCATACAATTTTGCAACCCCGATGTGGCCCTCGGGCCAAAAAGTTTCCCCACCCCTGCATTAGCCACATCTGAGGCTGCTGGGACATACAAGTTCATGTGCAGCCCTAACAGGGAGGCTGATCTGGAATTCTCTGGGCTTGCAGAGGAGCAGAGGGGAGGAGGGTTTACCCAGGCGCTAGTGAAAGTGCAACTGTGGGTCAGATCAGGGTGGTGCAATATCAGCTCTGTGGAAGCATGGTCCTTTTGCAACCACAGAGGCCTAAAGTTGATACTGTGCACAGGTCAGGGTGTGCCACTCACCCAGGGCCCTGGACATGCCGAGGCAGCCTGGCCAGGACTGCCCTGGCAGAACCAAGATCCGCACGTTTGCGTTCCCTGGTGGGTCTGTGGAATTATGGAACTAAATTGGGAGAGGCTAAGGCACTGGGGAGTGGATGCCAATGCGGATCATGATGCTGCAGGGCGAGCGGGTGGGCAGAGAGAGAGGAAAGGAGAAGCCAAGAGTATGGAGGGACGAAGCGGACCCAACTTGAGCAGGTTTCAGTGTAGTAG
Source organism: Macrochelys suwanniensis (assembly GCA_033296515.1). Lineage (NCBI taxonomy): Eukaryota > Metazoa > Chordata > Testudines > Chelydridae > Macrochelys > Macrochelys suwanniensis. Next base: position 15,465,036 of record CM065775.1, read on the forward strand.
CCGTGTTAGTCTGTGTCAGCAAAACGAAAATAAGAAAGAAAAACTTGTAGCACCTGTGATATAGGAGGGCCAGGGAGCAGCAGTAGTAGAGTGTGAGAGGGGAAATATATAAGCCCTAGGCTAATTAAGGCGTGGCTCCCTGGAGACTAGGGAGGGTGGCTACAGATTAATTGGAGCACCTGCAGTCAATTAAGGCCTCTCAGGAACCTAATAAAACCCCCTGCTTCAGGCAGACAGGGGAGGAGGAGGAAGGAGTTGGAGCAGAGTGTTTTGGTGGTGGAGTAGAGAGCAGTTTGGAGGAAAGCAGAGGAGAGTTTGGAGAAGTGCTGTGGCGGGCTAAGAAGACCAAGACCCTAGGTAAAGGGACACCTGGCTTGTGCAGAGGGAAGGCAGGAAGCCCCACAAGCAGGAGAGGGAAGGAGCCCAGGGGAAAGTATCACTAGTACAAGTGGTTTACCCACTAACCTAGGGCCCCTGGGCTGGGACCCGGAGTAGAGGATGGGCCTGGGTCCCTCCCTTTCCATTCCCCTTCTCTTGGATACTAGTGGGACAGCTGATACCCCAGTTCAGAGGCAAGAAATGGTGCCCTGAAAACCCCCCACAAGAAGAGAAAGTGTGGGACCCTCATAGTAGTGCCAGCAATTTGCCACACACCTTAGAGACTAACAAATTTATTTCAGCATAAGCTTTCGTGGGTTAGTACCCACTTCATCGGATGCAACTTGAGCAGGGATTTTGGCCTACAGTCCCTAACGTGTCCACTGCTTTTGGGTCACCCACCAGCGACGCCTGATTTTCAAATGTGCTGAGCACCTGCAGCTGCTGCTGGCCTCAGCTGGAGTTGTAGGTGCTCAGTGCTTCTGAGTAACATGACCCTGTGTCCCTCAAATTGGACATCCAGCACTGGAGGCACCCACAGCAAGTGGATGCTGCTTTGACAATGTGGCCCTTAGTGCTCTGCTTATACCCAAAGAAGAGGGGAACTTTGACTGGGCCCTATTTATAACCCTGAATGATGGGGGGGGGGGGTAAATTTAGTCTTGCTGCCACTCATGAGACAGCTGAAGATGTGAGGATACATATTTAGGGTGACCAGATGTCCCGATTTTATAGGAACAGTCCTGATTTTTGGGTCTTTTTCTTATATAGACTCCTATTACCCCCCCACCCCCGTCCTGATTTTTCACACTTGCTGTCCGGTCACCCTATACATATTTCTCTTAGGGAAACATCATCTGTATGGGCCCAATCCACAGGCCTCTGAGGTTAACGGGAGCCTTTCCACTGACTTCAGTGGCCTTTGGATCTGGCCCTCCATGAGAGAACCTATATTGGGAACAGATGTTCCAGCTGATAGGATTATAAAACACCAGGATTTTCATTCTGGTTCAGCTCCTGCCAGAAGGAACCTGCAAAGAAAACAAATGATACGGCAACAGATAGCACAATTCTAAATGCAGTGTGGCTAAACACAGGCGTGCTATAAAAGTATAATCAATCACGGGGAAAGCTAAAAGGACAGCATTGCAGGAGAGTGATAAGCAACCAGCAATAATGAGAACACTGTGCAACCGATGACAAATTAACTGCACGGGAATCAGCATTCGTGGAAATCAGGGATGGAAAAGGACCATGCGGTTTTATCTAGTCCATGCCTCTGGCTGCTGCAGGTTTGTTCTCTCTAGTGTCTATTTGTGTTGTGTCCAGTCTTAGGAGGCACAGATGGACTATTCTTGGGGTTCTGATTGCTCTTATGCAAAGAGGAGCCAGGGGAGGGTATCCCATCCCAGAATGGAAAAGGTTGAGAACCACTCGACTGTTCCACAGTCTAATGCAGCGTTTCTCAAATGTGGCCACCAGGGGCTTTTCTTGCGGACACAGCCTTCTGGGTGGTGATTGGGGGAGGGCAAAGCCGTGGCCCTCCCCTGGAGCCACAAACGCCAGAGGAGCAGACAGCTGGTGTGAGTTCCCCACCTTCCCCAGGGGGGTGGGGCTCAGGCTTCCAGCTTTAGCCCTGGGGTGGCAGGATCCAGCCATGCGGCGGTGGGCTGGGCTCTGTCCCCCTCGTGCCTCACCCCCAGTTCTCGCTGCCTCCTCCGGCCCCTCACCCATCCACCACATCACCCCCACTCCCCGCTGCCTCCCTCCCCATCCAAGGCTTAATTTGTCTCCCGGCTTGCCAGGGCTGAGTAAGTCCGCTGTGAAAAGTGATATTTGTATGTTTCTTAATATCACTTTTCACTACCTGCTAGCTAGCAAGTCTGCCGCTGTGAAAAGTAGAAGCAGACTTACTAGCTGGCAAGTAAAAAAAAAACCCCACAACCAAAAAAACAAAAAAAGGCAAGAACATGCAAAGCACCTTATTTGTGTTTCTATTCTGTTTAGGTCCAGTGAAGAATAGACACACCTGTATGCTATTTGTATTATTGAGTTTGCAAAAAAACCCAACCCTTGCACAAATATATTACAATGATTTGGACATGTGCATATGTATTAATTTTTCCTAAAGTTAATTAAGTATTTTAGGAAAAATTGTCATACCGGCCACCAGCAAGAGTTGGTGGCCGCACTCTGAGGCCACCAAAAACTTTGTTGTGAGAACCGCTGACATCTCATTGCAATGAAATTCCTCCCACTATTCAGCCTCCACAATGCATGTCCTTGGCCCACCATCAGCCCTACTCCTTTCCATCACTGGGGTGAAATCCCGAGCCTATTGAAACAATGGCAAAACTCCCCAGAAGGGCAGGATTCCACCCTTCATGTTTGCACACTTGAAATGTTTTTACATAACATCCTCCTCCTCTGGTCTTTCAGCCAAAATATCAAGATGTTAATCTTGCCTTATTAATCCTTCCAGCCCCTGAATTCTATCCGATTTGCCAGTATCCCTTTGCTGTGGTGATACCTAGTACTGAATGTACTGTCCAAGGCATGGTGTCCCCAAGGATGACGGGAGCAGGACTTTCCTTCAGATGTGACATCTCCATATTATGATTTGTATATCAATAGCACCTCAAGGCCCCAAGCAGGTCAGGGCCTCATTGCGCGCGCACACACACACACACACCACTTGCCCTGAAGAGTCTACTCTCTAAATAGACAAGAGAGACAAAGTGTGTGGGTGGGGGGGTTGTCTGCCCATTTTACAGATGGGGAACTGAGGCACAGAGAGGTTAAATGACTTGCAGAAGGACACACAGGGAGCCTGTGGCAGAGCTGGGAATCAAACCCGGTCTCCTAAAGCCTAACAGCATTCAAAATTATGCTTTCCACAATCACATTTAGGTTTGTTTTTCAGCATTCCTGCTTCCCAGGTGTCTCCTTCGTATTGAATAGTTCTCTTTAAGATTTGCATTCCCCATCATCTGCTTGTCTAAATTGAATCTCCTTCCAGGAACTGTGCCCTGTGTCTCACTGTCCTTCCTTCCCTTACGGTCTGTGATAAAAATCTGTTCTCCTTGCATGACATTTTCAAAAATGTTTATTTTGTAGCATACGGGTTAATGAGGAGCCCATACAAATAGAGGCAATAGCGCTTGTAAGAACAGAATGTTAATTAAGGGACTGGACTCACCTCAGGGTTCAAATCCTAGCTAGGCTATGGATGCTCTGCATGGCCGTGGACAAATTGCTTCCAGCCAACTTTTCAGAAATACTCGCTAATTTTGTGTGCCTCCATTTTTGGGTGCGCAATTTGAGACATTTGTTCCTGGTTGTCAAGGAGTTCTGGACCCATGTCTCACCGCTGCGAGCTTGGCCAGTGTTATTAGCGATGGATATAGGTTGCAATATTCAGACTGAGCAGCTAAAGTCCAGGAGTGTGTGAAGTTGAGATTTTGATTTGGAGCCATCTCTCATTATTAGAGGGGCAGACCAAGGTCACACAGGACCAGCTTTGCAAGTGCTCCACACCCATGAAGGGTCAGGTTTTTAAGAGCTCAGCATCCGTCTAAGCACCTAGATAAAAGGACAGATTTTTTAAAAAAAACCCTCAGCTCTTATTGTGATGCCGATGGCCATCCAAATGCTGAAGTCTTCGGTACAGCCAGGATTACAAACCAGATCTCCCAGTCCTCTCTTCTAACTACTAGACCACAATACCTCCCTTGGCTACAACTTACCTACCTCCAATATTCCCCTTCAGAGTCAGGGAGAATGGTCTTCACTTCACTTCTAAGCTGTTCTTGATTGTTGCTGTGGTCCATTAAACAGCTACTGAGTATCATAGAATATCAGGGTTGGAAGGGACCTTAGGAGATCATCTAGTCCAACCCCCTGCTCAAAGCAGGACCAATCCCCAATTTTTGCCTCAGATCCCTAAATGGCCCCCTCAAGGATTAAACCCACAATCCTGGGTTTAGCAGGCCAATGCTCAAACCACTGAACTATCCCTCCACCCCAGAGGTGATTACATTTCAGTGATGCCCCAAACCCTTAGATCTAGTTTGCCTTTCCATTTATGAACTACTTGGGGTGGAAGAAAGGCCTTATATAAATATACGTTACTTATAGAAAACAAAACTAGGCTGCCTGAGACTGAGTGAATCATGGAAATGTCCCTGGCCACTGAGTAAAATCAGCAATAGGATCCCTTTGCTTGCTCAGCGGCAGCAAAGGGACTTTTTGTTCACAACCTCACCTCGTTAGGAGATGGCGCGTGACTGGGGACATGTGCACTGTCAATAATGCTCTGGGACAGATGGAAAATTAGCCACAGCATAAAAATACCTCTTATGACCTACCTGCTGCTTCTGGCTTTCTCCAGGAGAATTAATTAGCCGCCCTGCCATTAGAATAGCACCACGGAGTGGATTGATGTACTCAGAGGCAGCAGAGTGGATAATGCGTGTGGGGCCTGATTCTCTCTTAGGCAAAGGGCCCTTTAAGCTGCTCTGGAGGTGAAAGGGGCTTTATGCTGAGTAGAAACGGACCCCTGAGAATAACCCCTGTGCAGTGAGCTTGCCCAGCTCTGCACCAACCCTGCTCCCAGCCTCCCTGAGCTCATTGACAGGCCTCTACCCTGCCTTGAGTGCCTATTACGGACTCACTCCTCCTGCTGTGCTGCCTGCAGTGCCCGTGTAAGTTCTTGAGGAGTTTTTCCCTGGGGGCTTTTCCTGGTAGATTTTGTTCCGCTCCTATCTTAGTGCTGCAGCCAGAAACAGAGTCCTCTGCAACACGCTTCTTCACTCATGAAGTAAGTAAGTGAAGCTAACTGTACAGCTAGTGGGAGCGGGACTGGATGACGCAGGAAACTGGCAGCAGGGTGTCAGGAACTTTCATTTCCAGGTCACTGAGGGTTTGTCTACACTGCAATTAAAAACCCACGTGCCGGCTGACCCGGGATTGTGGGGCGTGGACTAAGGGGCTGTTTAATTGTGGTGTAGACATTTGGGCTCGCGCTGGAGCCCAGGCTCCAGGATCTGTATATCTGCACTGCAATTAAACCGCCCCTTAGCTCCACAGGCCCGAGTCAGCTGGCACGGGCCAGTCCCGGCTGTCTAATTGCAGTGTAGACAGACCCTTGGTCAAGTCTGACTCAGGCGAGCGCCCAAGGCACAGTGCGGGCACCCTGAACTGCACTGCAGTGTCTCGTGCTAGGAAATGAATCTGCTTCTCCCGCAGTCTCCAGCTAAAAACATACCCCCACCCCCCAATTCTCCAGATAAACACATACATCCCTGACACACCCTCCTTCTGTAAAGCCTGGGAGAAAAGCCAGCCCTTGCTGCACATCCAACTGGCTATCAAATCCAGGCCAGCTCCAGATAGCTGGGGGCTCTAGTTGGGGGGAGGGATAGCTCAGTGGTTTGAGCATTGGCCTGCTAAACCCAGGGTTGTGAGTTCAATCCTTGAGGGGGCCATTTAGGGATCTGGGGCAAAAATTGGGGATTGGTCCTGCTTTGAGCAGGGGGTTGGACTAGATGATCTCCTAAGGTCCCTTCCAACCCTGAGATTCTATGATTCTAGCAATGATAGGGAGGGTGGGGGAGAATGTCCTTAAAAGGGCAGACCCGCTGTCCCCAAAAGCTGTCCCAGCTGGTAGGGACTGAATAGCTGGGCTGGGCTGTAACCGAACTAGTCCAGTGGCTCCTGTCACCTGCTGATGATCACATCAATGAAGTAGGAGAGGGATGCCCTTTAAGGGGCAGATGCCCCTGTCCCCGAAACAGTCCCAGCAGGTGAAAGGACGGGGGGACTCCAGATCCACCCCCTAAAAGTTAGACACTCAAGGCTGTGTGTGACATTTACCTCTAAGCCAGCCCAGCAAAGGGGGAAGCACTTCCCAGAACCTGCAAAGAACACTAGGGAAAGCTATGCCTGTGTAACACCCTGGTTATTGTCAGCTGGGATCAAACCTGGGACCTCTGGCGCTTAATGCATGAGCCCCTATGGCATGAGCTAAAAGACACGTGTCTCTCCACCAAGACTGTAGCAGGCTCACCAGTCTCTGATGGTGTAGTTGCTACACCATCAGAGACTGGTGTGGTGTGGGACAGAGCGCCACACCAAGCAGGCCTGGGTTACCCTTGCACCTGTTGTGCACCGCTTCTCCCATGGTAGCTCCCCCTAGAAAAGCTGCTTGCACTGGTACTACGGCAACAGCAGGAGAATTACTTCCAATTCTCCATGCAGATGAGGCTCCAGAGAATGTACTTTTAGCCCAGATGCAGCTGAGCGCCACTTGCTGGTGTCAGTGGCTCTTTTTCAGCCTTTTTCCACTTTATTAAACCATCTTTCTCCTTCTCCAATTTGAGAGCTCCCCTATCCTGCAGGCTGGAGGTGTTGCTAGGAATTCAAATTGTACCCACAATCCTTTGTCCTCTAGTAGCCTTACCCCAGAGGGCCTTTGCCTTAAAGCAGAGCAGGAGCGCCACGCCGCTGGGGGTAGGACACGAGGACCCAGATCCTCAAAGGTATTTAGGTGCCTAGCACCCATTGATTTCAGTGGGAGTGAGTGCTGACATACGTCTGAGGCTATAGGCCTATTGTGCACAAATTCCTTTGAGGATCTGGGCCAAGGCGCCTTCCCTGCATGCTTTGTTTGCACCACAGGAGCCCAGCACATCTGCGGTCCCTGCTAGTGCTGGGTGAAAAAATGGGGGGCTGGGGAGAGGGAGAAACGGTCTCTCAATTTTTAAACTTTCCCACTAGAAAAGGAAGGGGATGTTTAAAAAGAGAGAGACAGTAGAGAGGTTTTCCCCTCTCCTCCCCCAGCCACACACCCCCAAATGAAATGTTTCCAAAAACTTCAAAAGGTTTTTTTGTCAGAAATTGAAAAATAGTGACCAAAATGAAAACGGTGGGTGGAAATCTCCCATTTTGGTTCAAAGGGCATTTGCCATGAAAAATTAAAAAATAAACAACCATTTTTGGGGGGAGGAAGATTTTTGAGCGTCTCTAGCCTCTGTGAGCGTCGGAGGGCAAGGGCTGCTCACTGTTAGCGCCCCCTAGAGGGAGGGAGATAGCCACACACAAAGAAAAATCATGACTGTTCTCTGAGACGAATGCCCAGCCATGCTTCGGCAGCAGCTCTAGGATTCATTACAAGCTCCCAACTCTGTCTGTGTTATATCTCCTCATCGGTTACTGTGTCTCCAGCTGGTGAAGACAGCAGAGCTGGATCCAAGTAAGAACTACGTGGTCGGCTTCCATCCTCACGGGGTCATGGTGGCTGGTGCCTTCCTCAATTTCTGCACCGAGGCAACGGGGTTTTCGCAGCTGTTCCCGGGATTGACCCCTCACATGATGATGCTGACACTCTGGTTCAGAGTCCCCTTCTTCAGGGACTACCTGCTGAGCGGAGGTAAGCAGGGCCGTAGCATGGGGGCAGAGTACGAGTGGCAGTGGTAATGGCAGATAGGACCTTGGCCCTCTGGGACCACGTGAAAAGCTGAAGATTTTCAAAGAGTCACACTGGGGAGCCTATTAGTTGTTTGGGTTCATATGGTCTTTGCCATAAGCATGTACGCAGCGAAGGAGTGGAGGGGACCCAGAAGAAAAGCTTTGAACGGGTACAGTCAGCCCTTTAAATGCCCTGTCCTTCCTTCTCTCCTCTCCCTACTTTCTCGGTTGAACTTCTCATCATTATTTATTAACTCTGTTACAGCAGCACTTAGAGGCCTCAGTCAAGATCAGAGCCCCATTGTGCTCGGTGCTGTACAACCACTTCATGCGAGACGGTCCCTGCTCTGAGGAGCTTACAGTCTAAACAGACAAGACAAAAAGACCCTCATTTTGCAGAGGGGGAGCAGATGAACAGCCAGGCTAAGTGACTTGCCCACGGTCACACAGGGAATCTGTGGCAGAACAAGGATTTGAACCCCCATCTGTTGCGTCAGCTATGAGACCACCCTGCCTCTGTTCATGCATTGCTCGTTACTTCTGCCCTAACTTCTTCCCATTAGTAACCCCTGACCCGCCCTCTGCAGAAATGGGGCCGTAGGTCTTGCCTCTGTTTTGCTTTGTCTTATTTAGACTGGAGACTTTTCAAGGCAGGCAACAGGCCTTACCTACCAGGTACCTTTCCAAGGGACCTCATTTTGAGGGGCACCACTCATTTCAGCCCCGAAGTCATCCACATTCCATGCAGACATGGTGCCTACGCGTCTGTTGTTGAGAAATTATTGACATCAGCAATACAGAACCCTGACCCCGACCTTACAGAGAGAGGGATAGATCCCACGCTTGTTCAATCTCCTGCATGGGCCCCACACGTTGGGTCACTGTCACAGGGTGAGGCTGAGCCCAGATTCCCTAAAAGGGACCAGCTCACCCTGTGACTTGTCCCCCCATTGGGGTCTGGAGGGCGGGATCAACTTCTGGCGCTATAGAAGAGAGGAGGAGGAGGGGGAGGAGAAGGAGGAAGCACCTTCAAGCACCGTAGTGGAGCTGTACAAGTAGTGATGTATGAATGACTGGCCCATGGTAACTGGGGCCCTTCATGTCAAGTGTCTCTTCTTGTCTCTGCCCCACCCAGGCCTCGTCCCCTCTGACAAAGACACCGCTGCGTACGTGCTGAGGAGGTGGGGAGGCGGGAACGTGCTGGCCATAGCAGTGGGAGGGGCCCAGGAGGCCCTGGACGCGCGGCCCGGAGCCTTCACCCTACTGCTGAAAAACCGCAAGGGGTTTGTTCGACTGGCCATGGAGCACGGGTAATGCTGTGAGCCCCGTCGCTGCCCTCACGCCGACACCGCAGCGACGGGAGGGGAGGCAGGGAAACAAGGCCACCCGGCCAGAGGAGGGGAGGACGGCCTGCTGGCTGGGCCGGTCCCCTTCCAGTCCCACAGCCAGAACAGGAGCTGGGGCTGGCCTGAGAGGATGGGGTGCCTCTAACGGCCGGCTCCAAAGCCTGTTGACGCCAGTGGGAGTCTCTCCATTTATGTCAGTGGGCTTTGGCGCAAGTGGCCATTGGCTTTGCTTATGCTTAAGGCCGGCACTGTGTCCATAAAACCACGCCCTAGACAGCCCTGCCTGTCCGCGGGAAGGGGGAGCCTGCCTGCTCTGAGCAAGACAGAGACTCCTTTGAGGCTAGCAGAGCCACGCCACTGCGCCGGCACTATTAGCCACAGAGCCCTAGCGTGGGCCCCGCAGACACGGCTCTCCCGGAGGAGCAGGCGGCGGTGCCTCCGCCTTATCTCCTGCCCAATGGCAGAGTGAGAGTCCTTGCTGAGTGCAGAACTCTGCTGGCTTCTGGCCAGGCACAGAAAGAGCCTCCTCTTCCGTGCACTGTCTGCTGGCCTGCTGCGCTTGTGCTGCCTGCGGCGTCCCCATTCTGTCTCCGCAGGGCTCCCCTCGTCCCCGTGTTTTCCTTTGGGGAGAACGAGCTCTTTGACCAGGTCGACAACCCAAAGGGCTCCTGGCTGAGGCGGATGCAGCATCGTCTTCAGCAAATCATGGGCATCTCCCTCCCCCTGTTCCACGCCCGGGGCGTGTTCCAGTACAGCTTCGGGCTGCTCCCGTATCGATGGCCCATCTTCACCGTGGGTAAGTTTGTCCTGGTCACAGGGTGCTGTGATTGCGCTTGGAGATTGTTCCAGGGAGCATCACCTCCTGGTGCCCTTGGACACAGCCCTGTGCCGGGGGTAGTGCTTATGCTACATCAGCCCCAGAGCAGCCCCAAGAGGCGCCGTTACTCAGAGACATACAATCCCTGCCCCTGCTTTCTCCTGGCTCCAGGGTGGAGTTAAGGATTTGCTGCCAGCTTGCACAAACTAAGCCATGACTCGTTTCAGGCATATGTCTAGGGCACCTGCTCCTGGATGCAAAGGAAAGCTTGAAAATGTGACCCAAGTATAACTGATGTCTGCCTGAGTCTGCAGACAGCCTGAAACAATAGCTCCAAGAGGTGTGAACTGCCCCATTGATCTGAACTCAGAAACCTGCTGCCTCCCACAAGGATGGGCAGGGCTACAGAATAGGGATGGGAGCTACAGGGAGCCCCATTTATGGTGGACCAGGACCATAGGGACCAGGATGCTTTGGTTCAGCTCTGACCCAAGACTTTGCATCACGCTAAGCATATTTGATTGTTTCTGCATCCTCCAGCCAGTTCCAGAGCAGATCAGAGACTGAACAAGTCTGCAGCCCTACAGAGTTTACAGGAGTGTTTAAAAGGAGCAGTACTAAGTTTAGAGAAGAAGCAGCTGAAAGAGCTGGTTAAATACCCTGCAAAGACCCAGTAGAAGATAGGCACTTAAATACCATTGAGGGTCTGAGCCTCGGTTCCTAGCACGCCAGTCCACGTGTGGCTAGATTTCAGTGGAGCTCAGTGGTTTCAATGGAATCGCACCTGCTTTCACCGACAGTGGATTTGACCCACTGAGCACAGCCAGTCTAATTAAAGAGGCTGTTTGAAAAGGCCAAGGCTGACCGTGCTGATTGGGTTTGACAGCCTGCAATTACTCCTAATTGTTTTACAGCTTGTTTGGTTGGATCGTCTCAATGGCTTTACCTGCCCTCACACCCGCATCTTCAGGACCTTTAATTAGACAGATGGACAGCAACCTAAAACAATAGGAACCCATTGCGGCCTGACAAACACAATTAGAGTGAAGTTCAGAAGGACGACAGATAACCCCAAGGCCTTCCTGCCTGACAGAGAGGCAGCCTGTCCCACTGTAAATTGCTTCTTGGGGAGGGAGGGCATTTGTTCTCATTGCTAGAGTCCCTTGGGACCCGTCCGCGTCTTTCATTGATTGTAATGGACGTTAAGAGCCAAAATACCTTTGAGGTGTTTCAAAATCAGTTGCAAACCCTGTGAAGGTTTTCAGAGGGTGGGCGCATAGCACGTTCTGAAAACCAGGCCCCTTTAAAGTGCATCTCCAGCTGGGTGTCCAGAAATGGAAGCAACCAAAATTACACGTGTATTTTTAAAATCTTGACCTCTGTGGGTATGCCTACACTGCAATAAAACACTGGCCGTTGGCCTGTGTCTGCTGGCTCAGGCTGGTGGGGCTGGGGGGACGATAAAATTGCAGGGTAGACGTTCAGACTCATGCTGGAACTGGGGCTCTGGGAATCTCCCGTCGCGAGGTCCCAAGTCCTGGCTGCAGCCTCATCCCATACGCCTACACAGCAGTTTTTTAGCCCTGCAACCCAAGCCCCACCAGACTGAGTCAGTGGCCATGGGCCAGCGGCAGGTGTTTCACTGCAGTGTAGACATGCTCCCCGTGCCCCACGCCTGCCTCCTGGGGCTCTGTGAATGGCGTAGTAGTTAAATCCAGCTTATGATTAAGGGGGGAGGCTTTTTTGGTGATAGCCACAGTGCTCCCACTGCTCTTCCCTGAGCGAGAGCCAAGATTCCAGGGGCAGCTTGTGGCTTCACTGAGATCTTTTCTCTGTGCTTTAAAACAAAGAGGTTACTCCAGAGGTGCCAAATCCTACTGACACTGAGGGCTGCATGGGCAGCCTGCCAGGAACTCCAATACCATATCTCATTTAGCTCACATGGTGACAGCCTGCCTTTGCGTCTCATGGTATCCACAGATAACGTTACCTAGCTCTTAGCTAGCACTCTTCATCCACAGATCTCAAAGCACTTTACAAAGGAAGGTCAGTATCATTACCCCCATTTTACAGATGGGGAAAACTGAGGCACAGAGAGGTGAGCAGACTTGCCCAAGGTTACCCAGCAGAGCTGGAACTAGAACCCAGGTCTAGTTCCTGAGTTGTAGTTCAATGCCCATCAGCTAGGCCCACCACCTCCCAACTACAAATCCCAGCATACAATATTCCATCTTGATCCCTAACTACAATTCTGTTCAACTGGAACATTGCATACTTGAACCTGAGGCCCCCAGGGGCCACAGATTGGCATTAAAGATGAAGGCAGCATCTGGATACCCCAGCACATAGGATGTAGTCTTTCCTAATGTTTGTGCGTTTGTTTTCCAGTTGGAAAGCCAATTAAGGTGGAGAAGAAGCACAACCCATCCCAAGAAGAAGTCGATCGATTGCATCAGACGTACATTGAGGAACTGTGCAAACTCTTTGAGGAGCATAAAACTAAATACAATGTCCCAGAGGACAGGCATCTTGAATTTATATAAACCAGGCCACCCCATTTGTTTATACTGGGGATGGGTCCGAGCCACAAAGTTCAGCTCCATATTTCTCCACCATCTGGCGCGTTCAGAACCTAAGGTTTGGATTCAGCCCTCTATAAAGCTAGTGGCCAGCTACAGATTTGGGGTCTTTTTCCCCAACGTTTGTGTGTGCTTAGATCCAGAGTTTGAATTTAGGCCCATCTGTAGTTTACACTAGTACCGTATGGTACTTTCTCCAGTTTCCCACATTTTATAATGTCATGATCACTTGGTAAGCAATTAGAGTGACCGGACGTCCCGATAAAATCGGGACTGTCCCGATTTTTCCCCCTTTGTCCTGCGTCCCGACCGATGCCATCTTTTTTTGCTCGGACAAGTCCTTCCATCTGGTCACCGTATAAAAGATTGCCAAATAAAAATCCCAGCAATATTAAAATTCCCCTTTAGTAAAACTCCTATTTCCAATCCAGCCTTAAGAGCTCCATCACCTTTATTAAATCACCCTGCTATTTCCAAACAGTGGCAAACTATTAAGACCCTCCCTTGCATTTAACTCTAGATGGGTGTTGTTTTCACAGGTTAGCCATGAAAAAGTCCAGGCTCAAAGAAGCAGAGGTCAATGCCCTCAGCATCAGTATGGGTTATTGAGCCTTTCACCGCTAAGTCGCCTTTTTGGCTTCAGCAGAGGTTATGTCTGCACTGCAATCAGAAGGGGCGATTGCAACACCCGTACACATACCCAACTTGGCTTTGATCTAGCTCGCAGTATAACCGCTGTTGAGTAACAATAGCGGTTATGCTGCAGCAGCAGCGGTGGCTACATGGGCTAGCCCTGCCCATCCGGACCCTGGATACATACCTGAGTGGCCTTCGCCCAGGTATGTCTACACATGCTGTGGTCACACCTCCTGACTGCCGTGTTACCCAGAATTACTCAGCATTCAGACCAAGGTAACAGATAGGAGCATCTATCCCAGGGGTCTCAAACACGCGGCCCGCAGGCCACATGCGGCCCGCGGAGTTATTTCCTGTGGCCCTCCATAGGTGCCGACTCCACTGGCAGCCAAGCTCCAAACATTACTGAGTGTTTATATTTTATTAAAACCCCTCTGCATTACAGTTTTTAAAAAGTTAATAGACTTTTAATAGAATACTATATTACTCTTCATTTTTTTCATTTTTGACTATACTTTTGTATCATTGTATGAAAAGGTTTCAGTGATGCGGCCCTCGGGCCAATTTACTTGTTCTCATGTGGCCCTCGTGGTGATTTGAGTTTGAGATCCCTGATCTATCCCAAGGGATAGCTCAAAGCAGTCACCAATGAGCTGAGACCAGGCACTGAAAAAAGAATGTTTATTCATAATCTTGTCTGTGTAAATTGCTATAATTTCTTAAACATAATTTTGACAGATAAATGCATGTTGGCTAATCTCTTCATCTGGTGCTGTTTCCTGTACTCACACTGGGTTATTTCCTCCCTCCCTGAACTAAATATAATTTACTAGGAGGTTCAGATTCTCAGTATCACAGCGTGGCCCTGTGTAACAAAGAGACCTGTTGCCATCACTGAATGCTGTATCCCACTGGCATGAAAGAGACGAGGCCCTTTATAAAGGGCAGGGTGAATTTCAAAGGGGTTGAGAGCCCAGCTGAGGTAGCTCCTGCTGTGTGTTAGGTCTGGATGGTTTGGAAATGCTCACAGGTTGGCATGTTACCCACATTTCGTTACACCGTGTTGTAACTGTATAGGGAACCAAGGATTCCCACGCACTTTGTTAACATTCATTAACCAGGCCTCGCAACACCCTGATGAAATGGATCATTACAGACACTGAGACTGTTTCCCTCATATTAGGTAAACTGAGGCACGGAGTGGTCTCAAGCACTGGGCACCCACTGACTCCACTGAAACCAATGGGAGCTACTAGTGTTCACCACATATGAAGGAAAGAATAATGAGGTTGTAAGTGACCCCAGCCCTCAGGTCACCCTGCTAGTTAGTGGCAGAGCGAGAACTAGATCCCAGGAATCCTGATTCCAGTTCTACCACCCTAACCACTAGATCAACCCTCCCATCCTTTAGAATGCGTTGTGTCTGCTGAAATAGTGATGAATGCAAGAAAAAAAATGAAGCTGAAAGTCCCAAATCCCTTTGAAAACAAACTTTTGTTTTCAAGACCATGCTCCTTTCTCTCTTCCTCCAGTGTAATCCTACTGATTTCAACAGGGCTGCACCAACAAACCAGACAAGAGAAGCTGGCCCAGAGAGTCAAAAGTGAATGGTGCTATGTACATAGCTTTGAATCCTAAACTCATTCTTAAAGGGAGAGTATGGACAGAAGATGAGGAGGGAGAGGCTATTTGAGACAGGAATTCTATTACTAAAGGGCACGTTTGGCAGGTAATCAGGACTTTAATTAGCTGCTTCTTGATAGTGAGAACTTTATTAAACGCTAACTTAACGGGATTTAGCACTGTGGAAGTTATGGTGGGGAATGAGGAGTAATCTTTAGGATGCCATGAGCCATCTGTTTCGATTATTTTACGTTGCCCGTAGCCCCATAGGGGCTTCTACAGCCATCACTTCTCTCCTCCCTTCTCCTCCTCCAGCTATATGGAATGCAGTCAGAATTCTCTCAAAGATTTTTATTGTAACAATTATTTTTATTAATGCACCAACAAGCACCTCTTTTAGCACAAGGGTAAAAACAGGCTGATCAGTTTCTAAATGGGGAATATTAGGACCTGTTGATTTTTAGTGCTTGTTCCAAATTCTGCACTGATCACATTGCAGCTGGTATTATTCTGAGGCTGAATAATCCTGCACAAAACTCTCCTCTTTGGAAGGAACAGACAACAACATGAAAAAGCAGCAGAGCCTCGTAAACATTTCTAAACACTCCTCCAGTAATCCCATGCTTAATCCTGCCGAATAAAGCAGGTCATCTGCCATCATTTCTTGCACTGTTCCTATTAATAACTGTCTCGCTCGGGCCTTAAATAAGGTTGCAGGTGCCTATATGCAGAAGGAAGATGTATCAGGAAAAAATTACTCTCTAGCTCCCCTTCCTCCTCCATTCTCATCCAAGCTCTTGCTAAATCCTTCTTGTATAACAGCCCCACAGTCTGTCCTGTGTTTTCTGTCTTCAGAACCATTGTCTATGCCCAGTGGCTTCTCAGCTCGATTGCAGTGACTGTCTCCTGCCTGACCTCTACAGCTACAGAGCATCAAGGCCAGTATCATTGGTGGAGTGGAGTCTGAAGGACATAAAAAGAGACAAGGTCCAAAATGCAGGCCAAAGCAGTGTTGTGCAGGGCCTAGAAGACAAGGGGGAGATGTTTAGCTTTGAAGTAGCATGCCAGGGGGCTAATAGGTGGGCAGCTGACATGACCAGATCCATGCATGAGGAAGATCATTTTGGCAGCTGCATTTTGGATGGCCCAGAGGGGGAGATGTTGATGCCAGAGTGGCCAGACGGGAGGAGGCTGCAATGGAAGCTAATGGGAGCCTGGGTAAGCATGCCAGACATTGGGACAGAGAAAAAGCCCTAGAGTCTAGATATGTTGTGGAGAAAGAAGTGGCCTGACTTAAATATGGCCCAATGACCCCCCCACCGCAGGCTGCAAGCCCGGGTGGCGCATAGGGTGGTGATATCAGCGGACATGGAAACTGGGGGAATAGGAGTAGACCTCAAGAGCTCAGTTTTAGCCAATTTAAACTGGGCTAGGAGTGAACATGGGCGAGACAGGCTGAGCTGCAGGATCAGAGGGAGGGAGACAGGTCAGCGGGGGAGAGGTAGATTTGTGAGTCCTCAGCAGAGCCAGACTTGCTGAATTCATGTGAATGGAGAAGGTCACCCAGGGAGAGGGCATAGGAGGAGAAATGGAGCTGGCCAAAGACAAATCCCACAGGGACGCCAGCTGAGAGGGGGGGAGGAGGAAGAGGTGCCAAAGGTGGCTGTGAGTGAGCAGTCAGAGAGGGGGCAGTACGAAGGGCGCACAGGCCCACAAAAGTCAAGGGAGGACAGTCCAGGGGGTGGCAGCGAGCAATAGTATCACAGTGTAGTCTGGTGGGCCTGGCCACCAGCCTGGGGACAAAACAGGGAGCCTGGCCCAGCTCTGGCTGAGCCTTCGACGCAGGCTGTTTTATTTGTCTGCCACACAAACACAGGAAGTATGGAAAAGTAACCAGTGTGATGGTCCTGACCTGGACTGAGACTGCAGGGTCTTTACCCCCTCTCCTCCAGGCTCCAGCAGCTCGAGGGTCCTGGCCCTTCCTTAGCCACCCTCAGGGGGACTACAGGGCTGCTGCTACTAATCAGGAAACTGTTTCTCTCTCCCTTACACAGCGGGGTCCCTCTGGAAAGCGGAGCCAATCCTTAGCTGCTGCTTAGCTAGAACCGCTGGTTCCCAGCACCTTCCTGCTGGGCTTCTCCTTAGGCCAGGGCTTGCTATACCCTGGCTCTGCAGACCCTTAAAAGGGGAAGACTGCCCTGCTACAAAGGAAACAGCACGGCAGGAGGAGGAGGATGGCATACAGGCCCTGAGGCCTGGCCAGGAAGAGGTAGAGACCTTGAGGAGGGCAGAAGCTGGGGCTGGAGTGACTCTAGATTTGAGCTGGGGGAAAGAAGTGAATTAAGGCCTTGGTTATAAATGGTTCGTTGACAAGCCAGTTTTGTCCCCAAGCCAGGATTGTGCACTTGGGCACCACAGGAACCTAACTAAACCCACATAGCTCAGCATTTGTGCTTGCATTGTATTTTTCATGGACATTCTTGCGGGAGGGAGCCATTAATGGATCAAAACAATGCCAGGCCTTATCTCCTCATGGAGCCACCGGTCAGCAACTGAATTGCTGTCAGGAGTCCACCTCTTGTGCTAGTTTGGTCCCACCACTGGCTCCTTGATGCATTAAAAAACCTTGTGGAAAAAATACAAATACAAATAATCAAAACTACTTGGAACCAGAGCGGGGTAGGAACCAAAATCTCAGACTCAAACCCCAACCCCTTCCTGAACGACAGCAACACTGGGATCTGAACTTCACGGCCCGGGGCCATCACTGGTTGAAGTGCAAGTACTAGAATGAGTGGACTCCCACCCATACTGTAGCCCAGGGGTGGGCAAACTTTTTGGTCCGAGGTCCACATTGGGGTTGCAAAATTGTATGGAGGGCTGGGTAGGGAAGGCTGTGCCTCCCAAACAGCCTGGCCCTGCCCCCTATCCATCCCCTCCCACTTCCCATCCCCTGACTGCCCCCCTCAGAATCCCTGACCCATCCAACCCCCCCACTCCTTGTCCCCAGACTACCCCCTCCAGAGACCCCCCGCCCCTAACCACCACCCCCTGAGATCCCACCCCCTATCTATGCCCCCCTGCTCCCTGTCCCCTGACTACCCCAACCCTTATCCACACCCCCGCCCCCTGACAGACTCCCGGGACTCCCACGCATATCCAACCCGTTCCCTGACTGCCCCCCCAGAACCTCTGCCCCATCCAACCTCCCCCTGCTCCCTGTCCCCTGACTGCCCCCCGGGACTCTCTACCCTCCGGCTCCAGCCCCCTTACCATGCCGCTCAAAGCAGTGGCCGGAGCCAGCAGCCCCGCCCCCCAGAACGCTGCCCGCGCGGGACAGCAGTGGAGGGGCCGGGGGGAGCCTCCCCAGTGAGCTCAGGGGCCAGACAGGATGGGCCCACGGGCCGGATGTGGCCCGCAGACCGTAGTTTGCCCACCCCTGCTGTAGCCAATACCAAACCCACATGAGTTCATTACATTATGTGCAGGAGTCATCTAAAAAAGACATCACTTTTTGAAGCTAGAATTACAGAGCCCCCTTTCTACCCCCTGCTCCAAACACCAGCACCGGGGACTGGCTTTGTTTAACGTGAGGCACAACCATCAACAAGAAATGATCAGTTCAGAGATTGCTTTCAGATGTAGCTAAGGTAGCTCTAACTGTATGTGCGGCACAGATAGGCAGACATTTCATTTCATGGAAATATCAGAAGAAACTTGAGAGTCCTCGTTTAATGGTCTCTGCTTGCTTGGCCGCTTGGCCATCTGTCAGATGCTCTTTCTAGCAATTCTCTTAAGAGAAACCCTAATCTGGATTTGTCTTACTTAGCGGATTCAAATGATAAGACTCAGAAAATCATCTCAGACAACTGAAGAATACAGAACACTAACTGATTCCAAAACGAAAGGAAACCCAAATATAATAGCAATTTGCCCTTCTACAGCTGCTTCCCTCCAAAGATTGCAAATTACTTTACAGATGTCCTTGAATCAAGTTGAAGGTTTGTTGTTTTCATGGCAAGAAACTAGAGTAATGATGCTTTGTCATGGCAAAAAGCCTTCACAGTTTGAGCTGAAATCAACCCCACATCTCACAGGATTAATGTTTTTGCCAAGTAGATTGTACTTAAAAAAAACAACTACAAATGTGTTTGTACAGCGCCTAGCGTAACGGGATCCTGGTCCATGACCTAGGTGCTACGGTAATGTAAATAAATAAATAATAACAATTAATAATAAAATCACTAAATTCATTCAAACAGAAAAAATCCAGAATCTACCTGGTATATTTATACATGTTTATAAACACGATCCTAGACTTCAGTTCAATCAAGTACAATGACCTAAAGGTTCCAAAATGCCTAATGATTTTGGATACCTCAGTTCTTGGGTTGCCCAACTTGAGACACCTTTGTGGGGTTGGAACGTTAGAGAGTGCTGAGCATCTGCCCTCTGAAAGGGGCTAAATTACATGGTTTTCCAGATCTCCTGTCACCTCTAAACACAGCTTAACATAAAGATGCTCCAGAAGCAAATATTTTGTTGGACTTCAGACGGCAGCACTGCCTTGGTTATACTTGGAAGATTATCTCCATTATCATAAGCACAAGGAATGGCCACATATTCAGAAGTGGCCAATGATGTTGCATGCGTCAGCCTGAAACGCCATGGACTTGATTTTAAAAAGTAATGAGACCCCCTAACTCCAGCTGAATGAGATGCAGGCAAACATCAGAAAGTCCATTTTGACTTCAGAATCTTTAGTATTCCTACCTGAATCTTGAGTCTAAAAGCTCATGCAATCAGGGGACAGAAACATGGCGTATGATATATGTAGCCAATCAAAACAGCTTGATGTTCGAATACTCACAATAAACTACCCCTGAGCAAACTACAGACCAAGAAAAATGTCTAGAAAGTATTGGCAAATTATTTCAAACAACATGACATTTGAGAAAACCATGATTTACTTGCAGACGCTTCATGAAGAGAAAGAGAAGCGCAACTTGACGAATTAATTTGTTCTGAATTATTCAACCAGCCCCAGTAACTGATATTCAGGACGATAACCCATTATTTTGGGACAAACGTAACTGTCTCTAATGCTATTATGGGTTCAGTAAGTACAGTAGTTTTGTTATTGCAAACAACTGATTCATGGGAAAGTGTACACGTGGAGTAATAATAAAAAGAAATTCTACTCCACATCAGACTGCACTTTGAACTCAACGAATAACCCTGCAGTACCAAAGCAAGTAAATGAAGCTATAGAATCCTTCTCCTATATAACACCAGAATAATGTAACACCAAGATTTTCAGAAGGGACCACCTAGGACTAAGTACCAGTTCTCTGAAAAGTAGGCCATTAAAGTGTCTCAAATTTGGCCACCAAAAAATAGACACCAGTCACTTTTGAAAATCTTACTCTAAATGGCCTGTTTTTATCATCCCATCACTGCTGGGACTAAATATTAATCCCCTGTGCCAAAGGAGTTACTTGGGTTGCGTAATTCCTTACTGTGTTATATATCAGGCCATGTTAATATTTTAATAAACATACTTTGCAGCATCGAAGACCAGTGATCTCAAAGCACTTTTATAGATATTTATTAAATAAGCCTCACAATCTCCCTGTGAGAGGGGTATTATTATTCCCATTAACAGATGGGTAAACTGAGGCACGGACCGGTCATGTGACTTTTCCATAGTTACTGAACATGCCAGTGGCAGAGAGAGGAATGGAATACAGAGCTCTTGGTTCCCCATCCTGTGCTTTAACCACGAGATAAACTTCCTCCCTTTTGCTGAAGGATTGTCATAAACTAACTCTTTAAACAACGCAGGAAGTGATGTACTGAGGAAAAGGTTATTGAATTTAGCTCCTCCTCCCAAAGAATCCCAGCCCTTCCCCTTAATATTGATTGGTCCCTCGCCCTCACCCATTGCCCAGATCTATCCGGCATGAGATGAGATATGGACACATCCCATCCACCGCCATCCACACACACCTAACAAGTAAAGGACAAGATTGTGATAACTGTTGGCAATGGGTAATTTATTAAGGGTGACCATTGTAGGTAAACTGAGGCAGAGTCCAGACTAATAATGAGGCTATACAAATACTACATATTTTAGTAATGCTTAATAATATGTCGTTCTGCATTTGTACAGCACTTAGCACAGTGGAGTCCTGGTCCATAACTAGGATTCCTAGGCACTACCACAGGACAATTGATCAGATAATAGTAAATAATAAAAACAACAAGAAATGCTCCAGAAGCAGGTCCTGGCACTCAGCATGTGCCACAGTCACTTAAACACCAATAGAGTCTAAAACATCCTGGGCCAGACCCTCAGCTGGTCAACAGCTGACACGCCTCAACTGGTAGCTCCACTGAAGTCAATGGCTGTGGATGTCTATTATTATCTGATTATTGTAGTGGCTAGAGGCTCCAACCTGTGGTGTTAGGGGCTGTACAAACACACAGTGAGAAACAGGTCCTGCCCCAACAAGCTCACAATCGAAATAGGCAGGCTAGACAGAGGAAGGGTGAGTGAAAGGGAGAATTATCTTCTGCATTTCACAGGTGGGAACTTGAAGCACAGTGGGATGAGGGGACTTGCCCTGGGTCACAGGAAGTCTGTGGCAGAGCTAAGAATTGAGCCTGAGTCCCAGGGCCTTAACTATAGGACTATCCTTCCTCTTTTATCTGAACCCCACAGCTCAGGGTAGGGATGCGGGGGTGGAGGGATGGGTGTCGGATAAATGGGTCTGGCCCATCTCTGCTACCAAGCATGTCCCCTGAAAAATCTCCTGCTCTGGGCCTGATCCACCCGGGGACAGGGAGGCACTGAGGCCCAGACCCTCAAAGACATTTAAGCACCTAACTCCCATAGATTTCAATGGGAGTTAGGCACCTATATATCTTTGAGGATCAGGGACTAAGCACCCCTTTAACACCTGATCCTGAGAGGTGCGGAGCAGCCACACCACCTATCAACTCCAATGGGAGCTTTGCAGCTTGCAGGATTGGGACCCCTGAGAGCGGCACAGACAGAGGAGAGGGGGCAGGATAAATCACTGGTACCTGCAGGGCCTCATCTTCTCCCAGGAGGACAGAGCCCTAAGCACACCGCAGGGCTTTCCTGTGCCACACACGCTGCTACACAGTGGTTAGGGGGCACCGGGGGAAAGGTGTACACACAGCTCTGGGATTAGAACTGAGCCTTCCTGGCTATTAATTAACAGAAGTGTTTCAATCTAATGGCTCTCTGGAGACAAGTCTGCCTCTAATGCTGCAATAAAGAACTCGCTAAGACAGCATAGCATCCAGGAGGATGCCCGGCCGCTAATGCATCCATCATGTGGGGTCAGGTGTTGGAACAGGCTGGGGGAGGTGATCTCATGCAGGGGATGGCTGCTTTGCTCCTTCTGTATCTGTGGGTGGTACCGGGTGGTGCGGGTGTTTAGCTTCTGGCCCAGGATATACTTAACAACCCAGCAGTGACGAGAGGAGGTCAAATTAGAATGGATCAAAGGAAGCAATTTTTCACTCTAATAAGGATGGGTGGGGGGTTATCAGCCGGTGGGTGACAGCCACCAATCCCAGCCTTTCATGAGTCCCCCAGAAAGGGAGGAACGTGGATGAAACCAAGTGCTTTAGCAGTGTCAATGGGCCTATTCTCATTCATACTATGCTTAAAGTGGGCATACATTACACTTAGAGTCCCCTTTCCATCGCCAGAGCGGCGCAAAGGCGCCTGAGTGAGGGTCAAGCCCAAGATTTTTTGTATCTAAAACCGGCACATCTGGGGCCCAGGCCCCAGTCATCAGATAAGGTTCCAGTGCCCAAGGTTCAAGGCTAGTTCCGAGTACAGTGTGAACAGGAAGTTAGGACAACACACACTGTTGGATTTGTATCATTATTTTGATGAGGGGGGCTAGTTCTACTAGCCTGGATGCAGTTATACTAGTATGATGGCGTTTGTACCAGGAAAAGCTTATTCCCCTTCCCTTATGGGAATAGCTAAACACCTGTCTAACTGCATCCACACTAAAGGGCTGTACCACTTTAACTCTACCAGTTGTCACGGAGTATAGGGAAGTCCGGCCCTGCACCCCTCTTCCCCGGATTCACTGGGAGTCTCAGCCAGCCAGTAGAACAGAAGGTTTATTAGAGATGCCAGGAACACAGTCCAAACAGAGCTTGTTAGTACAACCAGGACCCCTCAGTCGGGCCCTTCCGGGGGGAAGGGAGCTTAGACCCCAGCCTGGGGCTCCCTGCGTTTTACCCCACAGCTCCAAAAGGGGGGCAGGGAGGCCAGACCCTGTCTGCGCTTCCCTCCATGTTCCGCAGCCAGCTCCAAACTGAAACTGTCCAGCCCCTCCTTTCCCTTTGTCTCCTTCCCGGGCCAGGAGGTCACCTGATCCCTTTGTTCCAACACCTTCAGCTCTCACCTTTGCAGGGGAGGGGCCGGGGCCATCTGTTGCCAGGAGACAGAGTGTCGGCCATTCTCTGTGTCCAGGCCCCTGCCCACGACCTGTCTTCTAGGGCTCTGTAACAGTCATGCACCCTTGTCCCACCACCTAGATACTCAAGCACTGCATAGGGGAAACCGAGGCACCCACACAGTACTCAGGGAAAACATTAACAACAGTCCTATTTCGTCACATCTCATAACAACAGTCCTATTTCGTCACACCAGTATAGTTAAACTCATGTGTATCGATATACCCTCATAGCCCCGTACACTAACTTAGTTTGGTCCACACTCCAAAGTTTTGGCAGCTTAGCCATGTTGATTGGGGTGGGGTTGTTTTCTGTGACATTTCTTTGTGGGCAAAAGCCCTAGTGCAGATGCAGTTATACCAGCATCGATCAACATCCGTTCGCTGGTGCCGCTTCTTTCTCTCAGCGAACCGGAATAAGCTATACCAGCAAAAGCACTTTCATAGAGGAATATGCTGCATCTAAATTAGGAGGTTTTTGCCCCTGTAGCTGTACCAATATGGCTAGCGTAGACAAGGTTAGACTATAGGGCAGTTAGACTATAGGGCAGATTCTTCATTGCACTAAGAGATTTTTTTAGTGGGTAAGAGTCTACGGCGGGGTCTCAAACACGAGGCCAGCAGGCCGCATGCGGCCCATGGAGTTATTTCCTGCGGCCCGCCATAGCTCCCCTCACCTCTCGCCTCCCCACCTCCACCCCTGAGCGTGCCGCGTCCATGCTCCTCCGCCTACCTCCCAGTGCTTCCCGCCGCCAAACAGCTGTTTGGCGGTGCTTAGGACTTTCCGGGAGGGAGGGGGAGGAGCGGGATGTGGTGCGCTCAGGGGAGGAGGCGGAGAAGAGGTGGGGGCGGGGCAAGGATTTGGGGAAGGGGTTGGAATGGGGGCAGGGAGGGGGCAGAGTTGGGGTGGGGACTTTGGGGAAGGGGTTGGAATGGGGGCGGGAAGAGGCAGTGCAGGGGCAGGGCCTAATGGAAGGGGTGGAGTGGGGGCAGGGCCAGGCTTTTGTATCTTTGTATGACAAGGTGTCAGTGATGCAGTCCTCAGGCCAATGTACTAGTCCTCATGTGGCCCTCGTGGTGATTTGAGTTTGAGATCCCTGGTCTAAGGACTTGTCTACACTGGGGGTTAAACTGTGGTGTTTTGCTGTGCAGCAGGTAGCGTGCGGTATGCAAGCTGCAATAATAATGTGCACACAGGCCGGTGGGCCCTCTGTGAATGCACATCATTGTGTGCGCACGGCAGCTGTTTGCTGCGAACTGAGAGCATGGCATTCTTGGAGGGTATCGCATGCTCCTTTGCATCACTGGTGAGCAGTGTGCATTCTGGGCGTTTGCCCACTGTGCATTTTGGGAGGCATAGCAGAACCCTGGTGCATGCACATGATTCATCTGGCTCCACCCCGTACTGTACTTCCGTTCTGCGCAGGCTAGCACCATTTGCAAAGAGCTGTCAGCCAGCATGGACCCAACAATGCGCCATACCACTATGCTGGCAACCCTGCTTATGCAGAAGCTGCTTGGCTTGTATGTCAGCACTCAAAGCCGGATGATTTCGGCTTGGGACTTTGCCTGCCACACCCCAAGCGGATGACGTGGCAGAGGCAGCAGGAGGATCTGCGGGAGCAGTGGATCCAGAATGGAAGGGTTTAACTACCCCCTCAGCAGGTGCAGAATTGTACTAGTGGAGGGGGCATTTGGCCATTTGAAAGGGAGACGATGCTGTTTGTGGACCAGGTTGGACGCAGCAGAGAGAAACACCCCAAAGGTTGTAGCAGCGTGTTGCATTTTGCACAGTGTTTGAGAGCAAGGGAGGGCTGGGAAGCTGGGGCGCAGAAACTTGCTCAGGGGTTTGAGCAGCCAGCAAGGTATCCACTGCATAGTGCAAACAGCTGGGGCGGTTTTATCAGGGAAGCCTATTGCTCTTTTTTTGAGTCTCGGGCCTGAAACGGTGTCGCTGTACACCCAGGTATTATCCCCTGGGTTACGGGGAAGGGTTTTTTGAACCTTTCAGTGTTGTTTATGGGTGGTGGACGTGTGATTTTGTAGCAGGCCCTATTGTGCCTTCTATTTTTGCCTACAAGCGTTTGCATATTTCACAAGAGTTTTCATTATTCAAATCGGGTAGCTGTGCCGTGCTGCTCCTCGCCATTTCGAGCTGGCAAAGGGCCTCGGGGGCATTCACTGGCCAGGACAGCAGAGAGGGAAGGCCAAAGGAAATGGGGACAGAGGAATATGCCTCCAAATGGTCAGTCCTCGGTGCTTAGCACTTGGTGCTTTTGTCCAGCCGGTGCAGCAGGCATTTTGGAAAGGGGGAGAACAGACAACGTAGGCTGAGGGAGGAAGCTGAGGATGTCAGACTTGGAAAGGCTTCTAGCCTACAATGGCTGCAGCCAGGATGCCCCCGGCTAGCACACAAGCTAGCGCCACAGTAGAGCATTATAACAATACATTGAAACAAATAGTAAATCATGAACAACGTAGTGGGAAAATGTACACGCTGAGGTTTCCTCCATAGGATCATCCTGCTCAGCCCGGGTCTCAGATCGTGCCTGGGAATCAGGCTTTATTGCTGCAAGGCAGGAATCAAATTCACCTTCTACCCAGCCAGCATCTGGGTCCTGAGTCCCCAAGAGATCCTGGCTTTCAGGGGAGATCTCTGCACTGGCCTCCTCATGCTCATCCTCTGGTCATCCTTACTGGTCATCCTCCGGGGGGTGGAGCGGAGAAGGGAGCCAGCAGGCTCCACAAACTGCCATGAAGCTTGGTTATGTCATTATACAAAATCCTGTTTAGCTCCTCAATAAAGTGGATAGGTTACATGTCTTCACACAACGCACAATCTGTGGAACTCCTTGCCAGGGTTCAGAAAAGAACTAGATAAGTTCCTGGAGGATAGGTCCATCAATGGCTATTAACCAGGATAGGCAGGGATGCTGCCCCATGCTCTGAGTGACCCTAGCCTCTGTTTGCCAGAAGATGGGAGTTGGCAACAAGGATGGATTACTCGATGATTGCCTGTTCTGTTCATTCCCTTTGAAGCACCTGGCATTGGCCGTTGTTGGAAGACAGGATACTGGGCTAGACGGATCATTGGTCTGACACAGTATGGCCGTTCTTATGCCTCAGTTTCCCCATCTGTAAAATGGGGATAATGATACTGACCTACTTTCTAAAGTGCTTTGAAATCTACAGATGAAAAGTGCTATACAAGAGCTAGGGATTATTATAATATTCTTACATTAAAAGACAGACACCTTGAATTCCTATTTTAAAAAGAAAAATATAATGAGGACTTTAGTTTAGACCTTGCCCTCTTAAAGAAAAAGCTTTGATTAAAAAGGCAAATAGGAGGATACCTGACATACCAATCATTAGTCCTCTCAACATTAGCACCAGGGTTCAGTAGTTTCTGTTCCTAGTCCTATGCTCTGACCACTAGACCACACTGTCTCTCTCCCACTACAATGTGCTTGGCATCAGTTGCTTTTATAAAAAAAAGCTGTGATTGGCTTGTAAAGCACCAGCTCTCCTTGTGCCAAGGGATGTCCACATCTTTCCGAGGGGGGAGTGAAATATAATGGGTTGCAAATCTGGATCAGAGGGAAATGGCATCCAGCCCAGAGGTTAGTGGTTTCTTTATTGCCCCTTGGGAAACTGGGTTCAGTTCAAGGATTTGGTTTCTTACTTGGTGGGCTGCTGGGGGGAGTGAGTTATGGAGGCAGAATCTCACTCGGCTGAGCTCCTAACACGTCACACTAATACCTATAACTGCAGAGACTTGCTGGTCCCCGCTTGGATCCACATTGGGGGGGCTCTGAGAGGCGTTTGGCCCTCAAGTGGGAGCAGGTCCCTGTGATGTGACCCCTTGGAGTGGTGGAGGGAATGGAGGACCCCAGACATTCAGAGAGGAAAGTGGAGTCCATGGAGACTGGGGAAAGCTCAAGTATGCTGAGAGAGGAATATGGAAAAGGACAAGGGTGAGAAACGTCTCCCTTTGGAACCCAAAGGCTATAGCTACACTACAGAGCTTGCAGCAGCACCGCCACAGTGCTGATGGGAGAGAGCCCTCCCATTGATGTAATTATTCCAGCCCCTGTGAGGGAGAAGTTCTTCCGCTGACATAGCGCTGTCCACAGCGGGGCTTAGGTCAGTGTAACTTACATTCCTCAGGGGTGGGGAGGGTGGATATTCACACCCCTGAGCAACATAATTTATACTGACCTAAGCTGTGGTGTGTACATAGCCTCGCTCTTTCCCTGCTCGGCTTCCTACCCTCTTCATACAGGCACCTGTTCTTTCCCCTTATCTCACCGGAGCCCCTTTCCCCATTGCCAGCTCCCTGGCTTGATAGAAGCCCTGTCTGTTTCTGCCCAGGTGAGCTTCATACCCAATTAAACCTCACTGCGTCCTAGCTCCCCTCCAGGTGCAGCCGATGGCTAATTGGCCTCTCTTGCTTATATTAACCCTTCCAGGGCTGGCGGGGGTTGCCCCCATTGCAACAATATAAAAATAACATGGGACACATCACATGGATTAAAAACTGGTTAACTGATAGGTTTGTAACTGTAAAATAAGGAATCATCATCAAGTGGATGTGTTTCTAATGGGGTCCCATAGGGATTGGTTCTTGGCCTTACGCTATTGAACCTTTTTACCAATGACCTGGAAGAAAACATAAAATCATAATTTGAGAAAGTTTGCAGATGTTTGCAGAACAAAAACTGGGGGAGTGGTAAATAAGGAAGAGGACAGGTCACTGATTCAGAATGATCTGGATTGCTTGGTAAACTGAGTGCAAGTAAACAACAATACACATTTTAATATGGCTAAGTGTAAATGTGTGCATCTAGGAAGGAAGAATGAAGGCCACACACATCTTGGGAAGCAGTGACTCTGAAAAAAATATTTGGGAGTCCCTGGTGGATAATCAGCTGAACATGAACTCCCACTGTGAGTCAGGACTAGAGGAGCTAATGCGATCCTGGGATGTATAAACAGGGGAATCTGAATAGGAGCAGAGGGGTTATTTTACCTCTGTGTTTGGCACTGGTGTGACCACTGCGGGAATCCTGCGTCCAGTTCTGATGCCCACAATTCAAGAAGGATGCTGATAAATGGAAGAAGGTTCAGAGAAGAGCCAAGTGAATGATTAAAGGATTAGAAAATATGCCTTCGAGTGATAGACTCAGGATGGTCAATCTATTTAGCTTAACAAACAGAAGGTTAAGGAGTGACTCAGTTACAGTTTGTAAGTACCTTCAGGGGGAACAAATATTTAATAATGAGCTTGTCTATCTCTCAGAGAACGGTATAACATGATCCAATGGCTGGAAGTTGAAGCCAGACAAATTCAGATTGGAAATAAAGTGTACATTTTTAATGGTGAGAATAACTAACCATTGGGACAATTTACCACAGGTTGTGTGGATTCTCCATCTCCGACAGGTGGTAGATAGTCCCACCATTTGAGCCGGTGCATGGACAGGACTAGTTGGTTCAGCACCAGCGCCCTCCCTCACAGGGAGAGGCAGCGGAGTAGTCCTGTCCATCTTCGCAGCCGCTCACCCATCCTGGCCTCCAAATCCTGCTAATTCTCCGGTGCACTTTTCTTAGGCAGTGTGAGAGAGCGTGAGGCAACAGTAGCTGTTCCAACCTTCTGATCACTGGATTGCCAATTAAATTGCCCCAGAATAAACCTCAGGGACAAAGCTGGGCCTAATTGAAAGATTGAGATGGGCTGAGGAGAGCCCCAGAGACTAATTAGCCCAGAAAGTAGAAGGCACAGGAAGGACTGGCTCAGGGGGAAGAGGTTTTTTTAAAAAGAGCTAGAAAAGCGATCTCAAGGGGAAGAGTCTATCTGTCTCCTTGGCTGACTGTGGGCTTGTACATATAGAGCTTCACAGGGTGTGTGAGAATGCTATAAATAAATTACACGAGGTATTTCACCAGAAGAATGTCTGAGCAGTTTGTGGTGAGAAGAGAGTGGAGTGGGGTGAGGCCCTGCCTCATGCAGGTCTGAGGGTGCTATCAGCTGTGTGGAGGAGTTTGAGATTGAGCTGTGCTGTCAGAGGTGGTATATAGTGCTTGGGAGGCTCAGCCTTCCAGCGAGGTCAGTGGGGATGCACCTAGACTTGGCTAATAATATTAAGCTTGTGTCAACTTGCACTAGCTAAGCATAGCAAATTTAAACATAGTGGATAGGAACAATGCTTAAAAATGAGGAGTCCGGTGGCACCTTAAAGACTATTTGGGCACAAGCTTTTGTGGGTAAAAAAACCACTTCTTCAGATGCACCCCTCTGATACTTGAAACAATGCTTAAGAGGCTCTTGCTCCCTCCAGGGAGCAAAGAGTGGCCCCAAAGGTGGCGTGTGATAGACTAGTGTAGAACTGTTACTAGGGCCTGTGACGTTATTGACAATAACTGGGACCATATAGATCGTTGTTACAACCAAGGTCCTGTAGTGGCACCAAATCTTATGTAAAGGGGGTCAAATGAGGTGTCTAAGTCCAGGTTATGCTTGGCTGGTTATGATTATGCCATTGATATGTATGTATCAGTTTTGTAGTTGAAATTATGAATATTGGCTTTATACTGTCTGTATTTCAAACTGGGGCTGGGCTTCTGGGACCCAGGACAAGCTATCAGCTCTGCCAGGCCTGCTGGATGGCCCATTAAGAGCCATCAGCGATACAATGGACCCATTGAGGGAAGGCAGACACGCCTGTGACTCAGCAAATTATGCAGGGACTTGCCCATGTGACTCCAGACTCCATTTTGCTGTGATTTTCCACAGTAAGGACAAAGAGGTGTCTTTACACCTGGAAGAAACTATAAAAGGCAGCTGCCTCATCTCCATTTTGTCTTCATTCCGGCTTCTTACCTCTGGAAGAACCTTTCTACAAATGGAAGCTTTGAGCAAAGGACTGAAGGACCCATCCCAGCTGTGGATGTACTCCAGAGACTTAATTTGAAACTGCAGTTTATTCCATCTCTGCAAGCCTGAACCAAGGACTTTGCCATTACTGTATGTAATTGATTCCTTTTAACCAATTCTAGCTCTCATCTATACCTTTTTCCTTTTGTGAATAAACCTTTAGATTTTAAAGGATTGGCAACAGTGTGATTTATGGGTAAGATCTAAGTTGTATATTGACCTGGCTCTGAGTTTCGGTCCGTTGGGATCGGGAGAACCTGTTTTCTTTTACTGGGGCATTGGTTTTCATGACCGTTTGTCCCCATAACGAGTGGCACTGGTGATGAGACTGGGAAACTGGAGTGTCTAAGGGGATTGCTTGTGTGACTTGTGGTTAGCCAGTGGGGTTAAACCAGAGTCTCTTCTGTCTGGCTGGTTTGGTTTGCCTTAGAGGTGGAAAACCCCCAGCCTTGGGCTGTAGTTGCCCTGCTTGAAGCAATTTGTCCTGAACTGGCACTCTCAGTTGGGTCTTGCCAGAACCAGCATCATTACAGGGCCATGAACTGCACAGGCTAGCTGGGCCCCCTTTGCCTGCTCTCCTGCTGAGGCCAGACCATGGAGCAGCAGGGTGTGACCAGAGAGTCCCTTGCAATGGCTTCAAGTCCCACCCTCCAACAGCATGGGGCAATAGGAACTTTGCCCAATGGAAGAGTTAATAGGCATGCATGGAGGGTTGGTCCTGCTTTAAGCAGGGGGTTGGACTAGATGACCTCCTGAGGTCCCTTCCAACCCTGAGATTCTATGATTCTATAAGGGAGAGCGGATATTTTAGGAGTCTAGCAGCCAAAAGAGAATAGGTTCTAATCTTGGCTTTGCCATGAACATCTAGTGAGAGTTTGGGCAAGATGCGTGCACGCACACTCTGCCTCAGTTTCCCCATCTGAAACAAGGAGGAATTCATCTGGCTGGTGTAAGGCTTAATCCATGAAGACTTGTAAAGCACCGGGAGATGCTTGCTACAGAAGTGGGCTGGATGACTATTAATTAGAGTTGGTTGACAAATGCTAAATGTTTTCCATGAAAACTTAAAATGGAACAACGTTAATGTCTTTTGAAATTTTTTTCCATGGAACTTTTGTCAACTAAGCGAAAGTGAAACATTTCATTTCTACCCTCACCCGCTCTTTGGTGGAAGAGGGAGACACCCCACACACACAAAATTCTGAGGAAAAATGCATTTTGATAGAAGAACTTTTTTTTTTTTTTTTTTTTTTTTTTTTTTAAAGAAACAGCAAGAAAAATGTTGATCAGCTCTGTTGTTAATTCTGCTGTCCTTCTTCAGGCAAAGTCTGCATGGACCTGAATCAGGAACAAAAGACTTTAACCAGACAGTCCATCTTTATGAGCTCTAATTTTAGACAATCAATAGTCTGCTGTATGTACTATGGCAAGGGTACAAACTTCTGAAATCTGGCCTTACTCATGAACTTGCATAAATCCTGCTGTTACTGTCTTTCCCCCCCCCCCCCCGCCCCGCCTTCACACAGCTCAGCACACATTCTGTCTGTTAAAGATTTCATCCTGACCTTTGCTTCCACTTGTGAACAGGAGTCACTAGGGTAGCTGGGGATTCATTTTTCACACTTCAAAATCTATGTAGTTTCAACAACTTGATTTAACTTAAAAAAAAAAAAATTAGCCCAGTGCTATAAAAAGTACAGATTGCATCATTTACTGGTATAGTACATGAAATGCACCCTTTGCCCTAACAAAAGTGACTTCTAAATTAGTGTTTGGTTTATAAAGTGACTGCCGTGCTTAGATTTGTCACAGAGAGTGGTTAGACATTAAGTGATGGGCTGCATAGAATAACCTGAGATAAACATATTTGATAGTGCAGTGCCAATGGATGCTGGTGATGCACAGGCCATATGCAGCGCAGGGATTAAATGGCTCATTAAAGTAGTAATATGCTTCAGAGACTTTCACTCCTATGACAGTGGGCTGAAACCAGTCTATACAACTGGTAGCAAGTGAAAATCTGCTTGTTGGTTAATCTCACACCACGTGCACTGGTGTCACTGAGAATTTGACCTGAAATACTTAGGCCTAGAGTCTCAAAACGTATTTAGGCGCCTAAATCCCACTGAAATCAATGGAAGTTAGGCACCTAAATGTCTGAGGATGTAGCTTCATTGACATCCAGGCCCACTGACAGCAATTCTGGGCCCCAGGGCAGAGCAGTCAATGGGACCCCACGCACGCACAAGCCGCCCCCGCGCGGACACGATCCGCCTGACATTTGGGCGGTGCTGCGCCTGCACTGGCTGGTGCCCAGTGAGCTGCCGGCTGCGCTGCTGGGCGCGTTCTTCTGGCACGGCCAGGGCTTCCACATGCCCTGACAGGTGTTTGTCTAACCTGCCCTTAAAAATCTCCAATGATGGAGATTCCACAACCTCCCTAGGCAATTTATTCCAATGCTTAACTACCTGACAGGAAGTTTTTCTTAATGTACAACCTTACATTAATGTACAACCCTTACTGCAATTTAAGCCCATTGCTTCTTGTCCTATCACCAGAGGTCACTTACCTATCTCTGTATAGTGCTTGGAGGAGACAATATGTAGTAAGTGAACTGGCTGAAAAGCTACTTTTCTCCATTATACAGGTGGTCCCTCCATTTTAAAGGTGAGGTCTATCAACAGGGTAGGGTGGGGAAGCTGTCACTGTTGCTTCTAAAGATGTTCTGTGGATACAGGACTTCAGCCATCAAATCTGTTAACCTGGTACTTCTTTTGAGCACTAAAATTAAGAAAAAGAAGGGAAAGATCTGTCAAATAGCAGAAGGTCACATGGAGTTTTCTCTATCTCTGCACAAACCCTTTAAACTATGTTGTGGGCTATGATCCTGCAATGTCAGGGGATGGACCCGATGACCTAATAGGTGTTTTCCATCTCTAGTTTCCATGCTTACAAGTGTGGCATCAGAAAGGGCTTTATCTACAGATGGCATCTTGCAGATCATGTTACACTCAAGTCTGAGTGAATAATCACTGGACTCTGTGCCAAATTCGCTGATGGAGGAAGTGGGCACGTATTCGTTAAAGGTAGTTGAGTTAACTCAAATGCCTTCACAGGAGATATCATTTGATCACAGAGCATCAGGCATCAGCACGAGTGGGGACTCCATATAATGTATAGAGCAAAAAGACATCAGCATAAGTAAAATGAGTGGCAGCTAAAACAATAACCAAAGCAACAGTTATAACGAGACTTTTCTGTGAGTTTTGTCTTCTTGGCAATTTGACAAAATAAATCTTGCTGGCTCTCTCATGCAAGTTCAAATTCCCAATTTATCTATCTGCTTTTACTGTCTAGTTATTATGCTGTGTAACTGAAAATGTGGTTTACATCATTCAAATTAAATACATAATTAGTATTGCTATCAGTAGCTGATTCTGAGCTCAAAGTAAAATCGATGTGGAAATCCCAAGATTGTGGATCCACCCATTCCCTCATGCATTCAGATCTCGAATGACTTCCCAACCTAGTCAATGGCAAAACTCCCACTGACTCCTATAATACACACTTGGGCTCTAACAGACAACGATTCATGATATTATCTAAATACAATACTGCTTTATCTCTCCAGCTGTTTCATCAAGCCAACTCAGTAAGATATGTTATTCCTTCTAGCTGGGTGACATTTTCGATCTCCCCTCTTTCCAAATGAAATGTGGTTTATTGTATTGTAGATGTTGGAATGACACATGCTCACCTGAGTCACACAAGTAACCCAGATGAGAAGGGTTTGGCTCAGTGTGGATTAAGCCAACCTAGATGGTAGGAAGTAGCATGCAAAGAGGTGGTCTTCATCTTTTGCCCCAATTCTATTCTTAGTTACATTGGTGTAAATCCAGAGTCACTCCATCAAGACCAAGGTAGTTACTCTAGATTTATGACTTGCGTAAATGAGATCAGAATTCTGGCCTTTTGACTTAAATCTAAGTGTCCAAAATCAGAAGAATATTTGCTCCTACACAACATGAGGACCTAATTCAGCAACCTTTACTCACATGAGTACTCACTCATGTGAATATCTAGTTCCATCAAAGTTGACACCTTCTTGACCAGCTTAACAGAGAGGCCAAGGTATGAGTGGGCAAGGAGACTGAGGTGGTCTCTCTGTGTTAGAGTTGATGCACCTTGACAGTGCAAGCAGGAGGGAAATTGTGGGTAAAAGAACTGTAAGAAGTACTGTGTTTGTCACCCATGCTAGAGAACGTGGATTGGCTCTGTCTACACATCTGCTGTAGTCTCTGGTTCAAATCCTTGTGATGGACCAAGCGTGGTTGGTTACACATTCACTCAACTTCCTGGAAACAAAATCTTCTAAAAATGATATCATCTGAAACCAGAAACCTATAAAAGCAACACCAAAAATCATTAACTAGCTTTGCTGCCCACTATTAACTAAATCTTAAATATATATATAGAGAGAGAGGGCAAGAGTTTCAAAAGTAGCGGAGGTCAATTATGTGCATGCATTTGTATGTTCCTAATATATGCAGCCCTAAATGGCCATACACATTGGATCTTTGGGTAAGTACTTTAGATATCTGTAAAACGAAAATAAGAAAGAAAAACTTGTAGCACCTTAGAGACTAACAAATTTATTTCAGCATAAGCTTTCGTGGGTTAATACCCACTTCATCGGATGCATGGAATGAAACATACAGTAGACAGATATTTATACAGTCAGAGAAACATGATAAGGTCGAGGTGCATAGACCAACCTTAAGAGGCTAATTAGTTGAGAGGAACCATAACAGCAGGGGAAGAAAAACCTTTGAAGTGATAAACAAGATGGTCACACAGGTGTGAATGAGGATCGTTAACTTAAGGGAAATAGATTCAATTAACGTAATGGCCGAGCCATTCCAAATCTCTATTTAATCCGGAGGCAATGCAACCTAGTTTGCATATCAATTCGAGTTCAATAGTTTCTCTTTGAAGTCTGCTTTTGGAGTTAATCTGTCGCAACACTGCTACCCTCAAGTCTGTCACTGAGTGATTAGGGAGGTTGAAGTGTTCTCCTACTGGTTTTTGAATGTTATGATTCCTGATGTCAGATTTATGTCCATTTATTCTTTTGCGTAGAGACTGTCTGGTTTGGCCAATGTACATGGCAGAGGGGCATTGCTGGCACATGATGGCATATATCACATTGGCATATATCACTACACTGAAACCTATCATTATGCAAGGCACTGCATTCAGCCGTATGGAGTGGAAATCCATCAACTTCATGAAAAAACTCGCACAGATACAGACAGACATCATCTTCCTTTCCAACTGCAAACAGATGGACATCATACCAAAAGGACTAAAGGTAAAAAATCCATTACAATCTACTTACCACACAGACTATGCTGAGAGATTGTGCCTCACACTCTCAAAGAAACTGCGAAACCACCTGATCAACATCCTATACAGCAAACAGGGAAAGATTAAGACTGAGCTCTCAAAACTGGATACTCTTATGGAAAACCAACCTTCCACACAAACTTCTTCATGGACTGACTTTACAAAAACTAGACAAGCCATTTACAACACAAGCTTTGCTTCTTTACAAAAGAAAAAGGACACTAAGCTATCTAAACTGTTGCATGCTACAAGGAACCACAACAGCAGTTCCCTTACCCCACCCAACAATATTGTTAATCTTTCCAGCTATACTCTCAGCCCAGCAGAAGAATCTGTCCTTTCTCGGGGCCTCTCCTTTTGTCCCTCCAGACCCACGAACATGATACAGTTCTGCGGTGACCTAGAATCCTACTTTCGACGTCTCCGACTCAAATAATTTTTCCAACAGACCTCTGTACAACATACTAACCCACAGAATCCTTCCTACCTAAACTACAAAAAGAAGGATTCTGCGTGGACTCCTCCTGAAGGTCGAAACAACAAATTGGACTTCTACATAGACTGCTTCCGTTGCTGTGCTCGAGCTGAAATTGTAGAAAAGCAAAATCACTTGCCCCATAACCTCAGCCGTGCAGAACACGATGCCATCAACAGCCTCAGGAACAACTCTAACATCATAATCAAAAAGGCTGACAAAGGAGGAGCTGTCGTCATCATGAATAAGTTGGAATATGAACAAGAAGCTGTCAGGCAGCTCTGTAACTCCACATTCTACAGGCCTTTATCCTCTGACCCCACTGAGGAGTACCAAAAGAAACTGCACCATCTGCTCCAGAAACTCCCTGGAAAAGCACAAGAACAAATTTGTACAGACACGTGCCTAGAACCCCGACCAGGTACATTCTATCTGCTACCCAAGATCCATAAACCTGGAAATCCTGGACGCCCCATCATCTCAGGCATTGGCACCCTAACAGCAGGATTGTCTGGCTATGTAGACTCTCTCCTCAGGCCCTATGCTACCAGCACTCCCAGCTATCTTCGCGACACCACTGACTTCCTGAGGAAACTACAATCCATCGGTGATCTTCCAGACAACACCATCCTGGCCACTATGGATGTAGAAGCCCTCTACACTAACATTCCACACAACGATGGACTACAAGCTGTCAGGAACAGTATCCCCGATACTACCACGGCTAACCTGGTGGCCGAACTTTGTGATTTTGTCCTCACCCACAACTATTTCACATTTGGGGACAATATTTACCTTCAAGTCAGTGGCACTGCTATGGGTACCCGTATGGCCCCACAGTATGCCAACATT
This sequence comes from Macrochelys suwanniensis, assembly GCA_033296515.1. Classification (NCBI taxonomy): domain Eukaryota; kingdom Metazoa; phylum Chordata; order Testudines; family Chelydridae; genus Macrochelys; species Macrochelys suwanniensis. Next base: position 15,502,062 of record CM065775.1, read on the forward strand.
TTTATGGCTGACTTAGGTGACGAGAGCTGAGGAAGCGTTGTTCTAACACCCCTACTCTACTTGCGCTACATTGATGATATCTTCATCATTTGGACCCATGGAAAAGAAGCCCTTGAGGAATTCCACCATGATTTCAACAATTTCCATCCCACCATCAACCTCAGCCTAGACCAGTCCACACAAGTGGTCCATTTCCTAGACACCACTGTGCTAATAAGCGATGGTCACATAAACACCACCCTATACCGGAAACCTACTGACCGCTATACTTACCTACATGCTTCCAGCTTCCATCCTGGACACACCACACGATCCATTGTTTACAGCCAAGCTCTAAGATACAATCGCATTTGCTCCAATCCCTCAGACAGAGACAAACACCTACAAGATCTCTATCAAGCATTCTTACAACTACAATACCCACCTGCTGAAGTGAAAAAACAGACTGACAGGGCCAAAAGAGTACCCAGGAGTCACCTACTACAAGACAGGCCCAAAAAAGAAAATAACAGAACACCACTAGCCATCACCTTTAGCCCCCAACTAAAACCTCTCCAGCGCATCATCAAAGATCTACAACCTATCCTAAAAGATGATCCCTCACTCTCACAGATCTTGGAGGACAGACCAATCCTTGCTTACAGACAGCCCCCCAACCTGAAGCAAATACTCACCAGCAACCACACACCATACAACAAAAACACCAACCCAGGAACCTATCCTTGCAACAAAGCCCGATGCCAACTCTGTCAACATATCGATTCAAGTGATACCATCACAGGGCCTAATCACATCCGCCACGCCATCAGGGGCTCATTCACCTGCACATCTACCAATGTGATATATGCCATCATGTGCCAGCAATGCCCCTCTGCCATGTACATTGGCCAAACCGGACAGTCTCTACGCAAAAGAATAAATGGACATAAATCTGACATCAGGAATCATAACATTCAAATGTATAGACTGTATAAATATCTGTCTACTGTATGTTTCATTCCATGCATCCGATGAAGTGGGTATTAACCCTCGAAAGCTTATGCTGAAATAAATTTGTTAGTCTCTAAGGTGCTACAAGTTTTTCTTTCTTATTTTCGTTTTGCTGACACAGACTAACACGGCTACTACACTGAAACCTTAGATATTTGTGTGTGTGAATTATGTGCACACAGATAATTACATTTGCCTGACTTTGAAAACCTGGCTTTATTAGACTGTATTGTGAGAGAGCCCCACTGAACTGCTTTAAACTTGCTGCTGACTCAGAAACTGCTATACACAGGTGCCTTTCAAATATTTTCAAAGTCACTGAATGCTACTGGAAAAGAAAAGCTGCTTTTTGGCAGAAAGACCAAGAGCTCTGGGGGGATTTATTTAATATTCAGTAGGAATATTATTAAAAATTCAGTGCATGCATTAAAAAATGTCACTGCACAAAGGTGCATTGTTGTTGCCCATTGTTTTTCAGGTCCTGCTGCTTACTAAAGACAAAAAAATGCTGCCTCAAGATTTCTGCTACTACTGTAAATGATTTTGGTGTACAAACCCCCAGGATTGCCTGCTCTCCATGATAACCTGTTCAAAACCTGTTCTCCCACAGGCTCAAGTGAACTAATGGTATGTTATTTGAAAGAATGGCATTGTTTGAGGAAGACTCTGTTCGAGATTCGGGTTATGTTATCTCTGTGCCAAAGCAAGAATGTTAGCACAAATCAGCACTGGTCTTAACAAAAAAAACACAAACCCACCCACCCAGCCTCCTGTAATTTACAAAAACATCTCACAAGTGATCAGTGTGGTGCATGGGTTATGGGGGCGGAGGGTGGGGAAGATCACAGAAAGAAAAATCTAGTATCCGATTCTGCCACTCATACTCACGTTGAGTCAAGTCCATGAATGGGACAACTTACAGAACAAGGTACTACTTAATGCAAGTAAGGGAGGCAGAATCTGGGTTACAATCAACTTCTTGTTCTGTTCCACCCCTTATATGGCTTTGGTACAAGGCGGAAATCCTTTGTCTCTCTGGGTCCCCCACTCTTTCTAAATGGAAAGCACCAGGTTTAAGATGGATTTCAGTACCAGGTGACATGGTCACATGTCCTATGAGACCCCAAGCCTTCATTCCTCCCAGCCTGACTCACAGGAAGGCCTGCAAGCAGACAGAGTCATCCACAGTCAATTGTCCTGGTTGATGGGAGCCATCAAGATTCCAAATCACTATTAATGGCCCACACTTTGCATAACTACAATAGGCCCTCAGAGGTATATTTCATATTTGTAGCTTCAGACTCAAGAATGATACATACATACAAATAGGATGACCACACTCAGTAGATTATAAGCTTTGCAATGGTACCTTACAAGAGACCTTTTGCATGAAGCATATTCCAGTTACATTATATTCTTACTCATAAGCATATTTTCATAAAATCATATAGAGTGCAACGTCACAGGTGTAATCTCATTGATAGAGTTAACTCAGTCGGTGTCAAACATATGGCAATGGATGTTCATAGATAGATGATCGTAGATTCCAAGTCCAGAAGGGACTATTGTGATAATTTAATCTGACCTATATAACGCAAGCCATAGAACATACCATAGCACTGCTTGCTGCAGGGATCCATACTCCTTGCCCATCCTCTTTCCTATATGTTAATATTAAAGTATACTGTAACTATGGATTTTTCCATCCAGGACGCATCGCTGTAGTTTACACCCAGGAGTTACTGGGCAACACAAAGCTTCCAGACAGACTGTTGCAATATTCCTTTTTGGGACATATTACAACAGAATATTGGGACTGTCGACGGGACAGTTCAAATGCCCCTTTGGCACCGAATGGTTTATACAGTGATGGCTCAGGGGATTGCATATGGGAAATCCAGAGCCTTTCACCTCTAGGTCACTGATTCAAGTCCAGCACAGGCTGGTAGCGACCAAAAGTTGTAACCATCTGTTGACTGTCTGGTCACCTTATTGTGAAATGAGTTGTTGATCTCACTCCAGATCCTAAGAGATGGGTGTCCCCATGCCAAAAAGTTATTGTTTCAGCTTGCCCTCCTGCCTACAGGGATGCTATGACTGCATGGGCAAGAACATAACTCAAGCTCACCCCTATAAGGTGGGTGCACAACTGGCTGGATAACCGTACTCAGAGGTTTAACCGTACATTTCAAAGGTTTTTCTTCCCCTGCTGTTATGGTTCCTCTCAACTAATTAGCCTCTTAAGGTTGGTCTATGCACCTCGACCTTATCATGTTTCTCTGACTGTATAAATATCTGTCTACTGTATGTTTCATTCCATGCATCCGATGAAGTGGGTATTAACCCACGAAAGCTTATGCTGAAATAAATTTGTTAGTCTCTAAGGTGCTACAAGTTTTTCTTTCTTATTTTCGTTTTGCTGACACAGACTAACACGGCTACTACACTGAAACGTACTCAGAGAGTAGTTCTTAATGGTTCCCAATCCTGCTGGAAAGGTATAACGAGTGGGGTTCCGCAAGGGTCTGTTTTGGGACCGGCTCTGTTCAATATCTTCATCAACGACTTGGATATTGGCATAGAAAGTACGCTTATTAAGTTTGCAGATGATACCAAACTGGGAGGGATTGCAACTGCTTTGGAGGATAGGGTCATAATTCAAAATGATCTGGACAAATTGGAGACATGGTCAGAGGTAAACAGGATGAAGTTTAATAAAGGACAAATGCAAAGTGCTCCACTTAGGTAGGAACAATCAGTTTCACACATACAGAATGGGAGGAGACTGTCTAGGAAGGAGTACGGCAGAAAGGGATCTAGGGGTTATAGTGGACCACAAACTAAATATGAGTCAACAGTGTGATGCTGTTGCAAAAAAAGCAAACTTGATTCTGGGCTGCATTAACAGGTGTGTTGTGAGCAAGACACGAGAAGTCATTCTTCCGCTCTACTCTGCGCTGGTTAGGCCTCAACTGGAGTATTGTGTCCAGTTTTGGGCACCGCATTTCAGGAAAGATGTGGAGAAATTGGGGAGGGTCCAGAGAAGAGCAACAAGAATGATTAAGGGTCTAGAGAACATGACCTATGAAGGAAGGCTGAAGGAATTGGGTTTGTTTAGTTTGGGAAAGAGAAGACTGAGAAGGGACATGATAGCGGTCTTCAGGTATCTAAAAGGGTGTCATAAGGAGGAGGGAGAAAACTTGTTCATCTTAGCATCTGAGGATAGAACAAGAAGCAATGGGCTTAAACTGCAGCAAGGGAGGTTTAGGTTGGACATTAGGAAAAAGTTCCTAACTGTCAGGGTGGTTAAACACTGGAATAAACTGCCCAGGGAGGTTGTGGAATCTCCATCTCTGGAGATATTTAAGAGTAGGTTAGATAAATGTCTATCAGAGACAGTATTTGGTCCTGCCATGAGGGCAGGGGGCTGGACTCGATGACCTCTCGAGGTCCCTTCCAGCCCTAGAATCTATGAATCTATGAATAAAGGGAGTTGCTGCTAGGTGAGGGTTGAAGTGGCTTGAGGAAGCTAGGACTACTGCAGTCCATGCTGGAAATGTGGAGAGCACAGAAAAATAATAGCAACGTTCAGCACTAACATTATATCTCAAATTGCTTCACAAAGTTGGATAAATATTATCCCCAAGTTACAGAGATTGAGTGAAGGGCCTGAACCTGCTCCCTCTAAAGTCAATAGCAAAACTCCCCTTTCAGTGCAGGATCGGACTCTCAGGACCTGACCACTAAAATCAATGGCACATTTCCTACTGGAAGCAGGAATAGACCCTAAGGGTCAAACTTTGAAAAATATGCTTGTGCTTAAAGATGCACCTACTGGGATTTTCAAAAGGCACCTAGCTCCCCTTGAAACTGATGGAATTAGGCACCTGGGCACTTCTGAAAATCTCACTAGGTGCCATCTGCATCTTTGGGGGCGTAAACACCTTTTAAAATCTGGCCCTAAGTGACTTGCCCAAGTTGCCCAAAGAGTTGTTAATGCCAGTGAAGGATCAAACCCTAGAGAGCTGGGAAGATCACTGAGGTCTTCTAACTTCTAAAGAGCACTTTGAGCTCTAACACTAAATTAATGTGTGCACACACACACAGCAAGCAAGAAGCTGAAAAGCATAAACAGGTACCCCATCTTCCATTAAAATTGTACAGCATCCATAAAGGATTTCAGAGTAATATTTTCTTAAACACAGACTTTGTACGGATCAGAGGAGAAAAAAAAGCGCGCCCAACCGTGGCAAAATATTTACTATGTGGAGTGTATTTTTTCATCCACAGCGTCTTGGGGAAAATGATAGGTACTCAATAATCTCTGGGCTTCTGTAATGCTGTTCTCCCAACGCTCTGAAAGCCCTTTACATAACACGTGTACAGCGCCTAGCACAATAGGTTCCTGGCCCCGGGAACTAGAGCTGGTACGACATTGCAGTAACAATACAAATGATAAATAATACTGCACAGCTCTCACACGAGCCCCTCCCCTTACATAGTCAATTAAACCAAGGCACAAGGGGCAATAAGGCGCTGGTGCAAAGTCACACCGGTGTTGTTCAGTCTACACAGCACCAGTTCGCTCTGCACAAGGGGGGGCCACGCCACAAGTCAGGAAACCCAAGCGTCTGACTCCTGCTGCCCAGCTCTGCCTTCGGGCCAGTTCCCGGGGCGCGCAGCGGGCGGGGGGGGGGACCAAGGGCCACGGCCACTCCGCCGGCTCCACGCACCTACCACCGGGGGTGGGGGGGGGGTGGAAGAGCCTTTCCTTTCGCTTGCAAGACGTTGCCACTGAAATCACCCCCCTTGCAACACGCGGGCTTTTTTGCCACACCATTTATCAACAGATCTATTTTTATAACGCTCCCTCTGGAGCAAACTCCCCCCCTCCCGCCGTCCAGCTCACGCGCACACACCGTGCAACACACACACACAGACACACACACACACAGTGCATGGCTGGCGGGCAGCTGCATCACAATCCCCGCGGGAGAGGCAGGCAGGGCGCCTGCGCGCCCCCCTCCCTCCTGGCCGGCCGATATAAAGCCGCGCGGCGCGGCCGGCCGGGCTGTGCTGGGCGCTGGCTGCGGGGGGCGGTGCAGGGAAGCCGTGCCGTGCCCGACTCTGCCTCCCACTGACGCCCCGGCCCCAGCGGGGCGCGTTATGGACCTGCCTGCGGGGCGCCGACGCTGAGCCATGATGAAGACCATCATCGCCGCCTACTCGGGCGTCTTGCGAGGTAACCGCAGCCTGCCGGGCCATATGCCTCCATATGGACCAGCCGCGGGCGAGCCTCTGCGCAGCGCCTGAGTGTCTCCCCCCCCCCCCCCCCCCCAAGCTTTGCATGGGTGGTGCGAAGTCTGGAGCGGGCTGGCTGCTGCATTAGGCGCCCCCTGCCCGCACACATCCCCTGCGCTGGGGGCTCCTTTCCCGCCTGTTGATTGTGTGACTGAATCACGCCCGCTGGAGGGGTGTTTGTAGCATGACTCTGTGGCAGGTGCATGCTGGCTGCTTGGCTTTTTCAGGTTGGGAGGGCTGTTGGGGCCAGAGCCTTGGAGCTGTGTGTTGGGAGGGGACATCTCCCTCTCCCCCAGTAGCCCTAGGGCTGTATCTTGAGGCAGGGGTTCTCCACCTGGGGTAGGCGTACCCCTAGGTCTTCCAGGGGTACATCAACATCAAATATTTGCCTAGGTTTGCAACAAGCTACATAAACATCACCAGCGAAGTCAGTGCAAACTAATATTTCATACAGACAAAATGATCTCGTTGGCCAATTTTCAGTAATCGTGTGCTGTGACACTTGTGCTTTTATGTCTGATTTTGTAAGCAGGTTTTTAAGTGAGGTGAGACTTAGAGGCACGCAAGACAAAGCAGACCCCTGAAAGGGGTACAGCAGTCTGGAAAGGTTGAGAGCCACTGCCTTGAGGAAAGGAACAATGCCTTGAGCATTGTTTGTAGCTTTGGGGGGCTTCCACGGGGGTCTGTTTGGGGTCGACTCTTCAGCGAGCCTTGGAAAAGCTGCTTGGTTTGTCAGACTCTGGTGCCTCAAAGCCTGTCACAAACGTGTCTTTCCGGGTTTGATGTGTTCCTGACACAGTGCCCCTGAGGGTCTCATTTTCTTAACACATGGGATTTTTGTGTGTGAGGGAAAGAGGAATGTAATAGCTTTTATTATCAGCCTTGTGTGCAAATTACGGTTTCATTGGAAACTAGCTGTGAGAACTTGTGGCAGTAGGATTTAAGAAACTAACGAGTATAGGAAAAGTAGCAAGAAGCAGGGAAGAAGTGACTGATGTCCATCTCCCTAAAACATCTTAAAGATTACATTTAAAAATAGGCTTTTATCCAGGGCAGCGTGGGTTAGTGGCTAAGACTTCCTTTCACCTCTACCCACCACTACAAAACTCTCTCCTCCCATTTCACTGTGGAAATGGGGTTGGTGGTTCTCCGCTGTGGTGAGGAGACAAACCTGAAGGAGGCTTCCAGCTTGACAAGCTATCTGCTTTATAGACACTGCACACCCCATCTAGAGAGGGTTAAACCTTTGCCTCAGGGTTGCGGTCACTGGACGGGCAATGTGAGTGAGCTTGTGTTACAGCTGCCTTGGGTGTCAGTAAACAAAGCCTCCCAAGGTACAGCAGCAATAAACTTAGCAAGTGCAAATGTTTACGCCTCAGAGCCTCTTCTCTCTCCTTTAGAGAAACTGGTTTACTGGCGTTTTTAGCAGCAGTGCGGGGCTTCCACACAGGTACAGTTTTACATAACTTTGAGAAACTGAAACTTTAAAAATCACCCACACTTGATGGTATGTACAACAGCGCGGCCTGGAGACCCCGTTGTGCTGTACACGTACCTGTTGAGACAGCTCCTGCTCTGAAGAGCTGAGTAGACCTTGGACAAAGGGTGGAAAAGGAGATAGCGGCCCTGAGGTAAAGTGACCTGTCCAGGTAGGATTTGCCAACAGGCAGACCTGGGGTGGGACGGGACAACCACTCTTCTCACTTTTGTTCCGGTGCCCTGTCCATGGCATGCACTCCCTCCACTGTTGTCCTTGCCTCTGGATTTCTGGTCTTCCATGTGTCTTGGGCTCCAATCCTGCAAATAGCTTTGATCTGGATGCCTATGTAACACTGACAGACCCCGCTCGTCGGTGGGCGGGATCGAACCTGGGATCTCTGGAGCTAAATGCATGAGCCTCTACGGCATGAGCTAAAAGCCACATGGTTCTTAGCTAAGGCTGTAGCAGATTCATTAATTCTAAGTGGTCTCGGTGCCACTAGAGGGGACAGAACACCACACCCAGGAGGTGTGGGGGTTACACCAGTAAGGAATCAGGAGGCGTCCACACCTACACAAGGCTCTGTGTGAGCAGTTCTGATTGCAGGGGCTTGGAAAAGAGACTGTATTTTGCTGTCCTGGTCAGCACTAAGAACACTGTTGGCCCTTAAAAAATAAAACCAAGAAGTTGTGGTAAACTGACAAAAGCAGAGATTTTCCCCGGTGCCATTTGGTGATGAGAGCCTGTGACATGAGCTGATGGTGCAGTGTAAACTGCAATACTCCATTTTTTGTACTTAACTTACTCTGTCAAGAAAAGACTAAATCATTCATGGAAGGCATCAAATATGTAGCACTGACCTGATAGACCACAATGGCACCTCCTTTGTGAGGCCTGTTCTGAGCCAATATGTTAATAATGTATTTAGAGCATGTGCATATTTTAAAGTGGCCTGTGGTTTGCATACAGTGTAGTTGGCCTTACCTCAAAATCTGATGTAGAGATGGAAAGCTGTCTTAATTCTCCACGCAGGTCAGTTTCCCTTCGGGCCTGCACTGGTGCATTTGCAAATTCTCTTCTACAAGTGTGACTTGTTCACCTTGGAAGTAAGGTATTGCTTTGGTAAGTGCGGCTTCCTTCATGGTGCAAGTTAATTAAATGTCACCACTTTCTAGGCTTGCAAGCTGTTCACAGCTCTGTAATTTGTCAGAAGGGACAGGTACCAGGGTGGATTCTAAAAGCCTGTCTGTAAAATCAAGAAGGGCACCATCAACACTAGGTGTTTGTGCAGTGCCTAGCACAATTGGACCCTAGTCTGCCGTAGCTTCCAGGAGCTGCCATAATACGAATAGTCACTTGGCGTCTCCAGGCTTGTCCTCTGAAAAGATGAGTTACTCCACTTGAATGGTGGGATCAGCAGTGATGCCCAGCACTATCTGTGTTGGTTTTTCCTTATGCTCCAGAAAGAGGGGAATGGTGGAATGGATTTAAAATGTTTCCTCTAAGCATCTTCTGTGCAGTGATTTACACCAAATACTAGGAATGGGTTGAAGCCCAGATAAGAGTTCACTGCATGGATTTGTCAACACTGGTTTACATGAGGTAATTGAGGGCAACTGACTCAAAGTAAAAAATGTCTAGTGTAGACAAACATCCCGTGAAGCCGTCTTTGGGCTGAGGGGCAGTACCAGACTGCTGCTGGCATAAAAGATGCTGCAGCCCACTGTTCCTCCCCTGCTGGTTTTTGGCCCAGTGGATCGGTACAGTTGCTGGATCTTGCCACACACACGCTTACCTCAGTGGTGAGTCGCACAGCCCTACTACCCTAGAGTGTGCAAGTGGTGCAGAGCCTAGGACAATCCTGATAAGCTGGAAATCCAGGGGCCTCTGAATGCTGCAGGGTCACATGTGCATTCTGCTGTATTTTGAGTTACTGTCTTAGAGAGGCAGGCGAAAACAGCCTAACGTTCACCAGAATGCATAGATGGCCTCCAGGTCTGGATCTAGGGGCTGCTGCTTGGGAACCCTTAGGAAAAATTGCTTCCACTTTTCACCCACAGTCTGTTCACCTGCCACATGCAGGTTCCCCTGGCCTGTGCTGGGTGCTGTTATCTTCAGCAGGTGCTAGATGCCATCTGGGAAGTAGCAGCCAGCAAGAAGCTGGGAGAGGTACTGCTGTGTGTAGGGGGAGCGGCACTATAGCATAGACCATCTTGTTTTTCAGCCCCCATCTCTTCTTTTTCTCCTTGCTCAAGGAGGGGGCCTGCTTCCTCAGATCTCCTCTGTGGTCCCCCGCCAGCCCCTTTCCTATCCTGATCCTCCTGGCCAACTCCATCTTGACCCTGTGTAGCTCCTCTCCTGCCCTGAGCCCTTCCCTCGGCTTGCCTCTCTGGTTTCTCCCCCTCCGGCAATCATGCCTTTGGGGGTGCAGGTCAAACAGGGTTAGTGAGAGCCGTGCTGGGGTGTGCGTGCAAATCGATGGGCTGCCTGTGGAGTCTGTGTGTTTGTACTGTGCTGGTCCGTCGTGCACAGCGGGAGCAAAGAGGCTCTCGCAGGCAGCACTCTAGAGCAGGAGGCGATGCTGTAGCAGGACTTGAAGCTTAGTTGGCCTGGGCAAGGTTTCATTCTAGATCCAGGCCCTGGACATTTGCCAGCAGGCACTATAGGCTAATCTGGCCCTTCTCACTGCTGTGTCCTCCAGCAGCCCCTTCTTCCTCTAGTAATTCTCTGGCTTTCAGCACTCGCTGCTGCTGGGCTGAACCTGTTCAGAGCTAAAACTGGAACCTATAAAATTGCTGTGATCGGCATAAATCTAGCAGTTTTTTGTTTTGTGGCATCCCTGGCTCCTCTCCCTTTTTTGGGGTATAAATTCTGCTTGGGCAGTCTGTTCTGTAAGGGCACTGATGTAAAAGACTTGCAGGTATTTACACTAGTGCAGTTTACACAGGTTCAGCACCAGGATAATGAAAACGCACTATTGTAAATAGTGTCTTCACTAGAGTTTGCGCTGGTGGCTTAAAATTCACTGTAGGACAAGGCTTAAGGATCAACAGCTGTTCTGCTTGTAGTTTCAGGTACCAAGTGTGAATGGGAAGAGGCTGTAGTAGGAACAGAATAGGTGAGTGTTGATTTGACTGAAGAGAGGGGAGTGATGAAGCCTGGCAAAAAGGCATGACCAACTCAGTATCATAGATTGAGATTTTACCTGTTCCTCTCAAACAATCAGTAATGCCACTGGAGTTCCTTTATGTGGCTGTCCTTACTATTGTTTGCCTCCACTTAAAGGAATAACTCCCCATCACCACTCTCTTCTGGAAAATACTCTTCAGTATCTGGGGGGGAGGGATAGCTCAGTGGTTTGAGCATTGGCCTGCTAAACCCAGGATTGTGAGTTCAATCCTTGAGGGGGCCATTTGGGGATATGGGGTAAAAATTGGGGATTGGTCCTGCTTTGAGCAGGGGGTTGGAGTAGATGACCTTCTAAGGTCCCTTCCAACCCTAATATTCTATGATTCTATGATCTGCTTCCTTACAGGCTGCTACTATTCAGGAAATCTTTAAGATCTACTAGTCTGTTTCCAGGTCTGAACAGCATGCAGTGCTTGAGGCAATACTGCAACATATGTACTCTCCAAAGGTCTTTGGATCTTTCTCGCCAAGGGAATTCCATATGAAGGAGATGCCAGTTGTCGATTATAGTCCAGCACAGTTCATAATCCTGCTGGAAGGCTGTCTTTCAGATGCTTGGAAATGGGCAACCTGCCACAGAGGATCAGTGGCTGTATAACCACTATTCAAACTCAGGCTGAATGAGAATATCCAATCTCATGGAATTTGCCAGAGGAGAAAAGGAGGACGGGGTGGAAAAATCTATCCATAAGTAGCTATGAATCACTGACTTCAGTGCTGCTGCTGGTGCTCTCCCCAGTCCTTCTGATTTACTGTCAGGGGGGGGGGGGGGGGGTCTGAGCCTCATGCGATCTTTCCAGGGAGTCTGCTGCATACATATTGAAGCCTGAAGGGAATCTGTTCTTCCCCTCTAACTATCCTTCAAGTTGACAAGCACCGGAGGGGATTTTGGAGGCAGTATGGTTCCTTAACTGCAAACAGAGGTGCCTGATGCTTTTTTCTTTCAGCTCTTTTTGGTCAGAGATAAAGCAAGGCAGAGGCACCTAATTTTTGTGCCCTCAATAAAAAATGTTGAAACCCTCTTGTTGCCCAGGTAACTCCCAAAGTGCTAGGGGATGTAGAGAAGTGCCTCAATTGTTCCTGCAGTTGGGCATGGGCAGTGGTGTGTAGTTCAGCGTCCTGACCCTGTCGCCTCAAAGAGCTCTGCCTGCTAGGCATGATGCTTAAGAATGTGCTCCATATTATTGGATGGGAGATTGTGCTGTCTGGAGTCCCGTTCCTAGAATGGTGTTCTGGAATGGGTGGCCATAACCGCAGCCAGTAAACATTCCAAAGTGGAGCAGATAGTAACTGTTCTTTGGTCCCATTCGCTAACTGTCTTATCACTGCTTCAGTAGAAGATGGAAGCTCCATTTTTTGCAGGATTAAACTTTGGACCCAGGGAAGAGATTAATGTAAACGGTGATCAAAGACCAGGTCAGTCTATATCTTCCTTGCTTCCCCTCATAAATGGGCTAATGCTGGGCGTCTAAGTAGAACCAGTCTCATTCTCTTCCAGAAATGCAGGTGGGCATGTGGGCATATTTCTTCTTAAGTTCTAGGGAAATACATTCGGTCTATACACTAGTAGCTTAGAATATAGTTCAGCCATAAGTGTTATGAGCAGTCCTGATCAAGTCAAATTTTGTCACCTCTGTTACTCATGTAATTTACAACACCTAGTACTTAGGTTGGGGGAGGGGACTCCTTGCAATTGTTTGGAGATTCCCTGTGAGCAGAAGACAAGGAAGACTTACACTAAGTGCCACCAGTAACTAAGCTGTGCAGAGTAGCCAACTTGGAGGTATGTTGTAATTCACCTTTACAAATTCTCTAACCTCCTCTGGGATCTCTAACAAACTTAGTACTACCAAGAAGTCTTACCATGAACTGCAATATCTCTGATATCCCAGAATACATCATTCTGTCCCTCACTAATGGTCTGGGAAGTACTAAGTCAGAATTCTTAAATAAGTAATCTAAAACTTTTCATGCCAAAAAGCTGGTTAAGCATTCAGCACAAACCTGAGTTTACAGTTCAGCTTCAAAGTAATCCCTCTTGAAAAACCCTCTGAATTACTTCTGGTAAACACTTCATAATAGGTTTTTATTTTGTTGGATTAATGTTTGTAATTGAGTCACTTTCTGAAAACCAAACACTTAGCAACCTGTTAAATCTCCTTCTGATAGATAGCTTTTCATTGCTGTGCATTTGCTCTGGAGTATGTATCACTTACTGAGAAGCAGCAAATCATAGCATACATGATGCCTAGTGCAGTTTCAAGCATGGGTGTGTTGGTGGTAGCATATTACCAATCAGCAATACCCAATATTAGGGGTTGTCAGTAAAGTAAATAGCCCATCTGTTTTATAGTATCCAGGAAATGCTGAAGAACAAGTCTAACAGGGGATTAAACAGATTCAGGAGAAAGAAGAGGATAGGGACCCACTCGATGAGTGGAGTGTGTGACGGTGTTCCCCATAAAACTTTATGGGGAGATGCTTATAAATGTATATATGTAACTAGAATATGTTTTATGCTACATGTGCCATGTAACATATCTCTGAAAGTTATGACCTACTGAATTTACTCCTCCTGTTTGTATGCATGTATCATTGTTGTAGTTGGAGTTATGAAGATTGGTTTTATATTTGCTGGTTTTGTACATAGCCTTTGTAAGTGCATGGGATCATCTTTGGAGCAAAGAATGTGCCTGTTAAATGCGAGCACTTAACAGACAAAAGACGTTGCAGACCCCAATCCACATTGGGGCCGGGTCTGGAATGCAACTGGTTAGGCTGGTTGCGGAAGGGTGCATGGATAGGTGACTCGCCCAGGTGATCCCAAAACTCCATGGTAACAGGATGTTACACAGGGAGGGGAAAAAGACTATAAAAGCCCGGGGGAGACCCTTCCATTTTGTCTTCAGCTGGCTAAAGGGAGAGGCTCTCCACCCCCCCAAGGACATTCCTGAGGGGAACTGAACAAAGGACAGACACTAGGGGGTGTGAGCGGCTGCTGGACCCAGGCTAATTCTACAGCCTGTAAAAAGGAAAATATCCGAATCTGGTGAGGCTTTTATCTGTGTTAACTTTGAATAGACATAGACGTGCGTGTTTTACTTTATTTTACTAAGTAACTTGCTTTGTTCTGTCTGCCACTAATTGAACTCACTTAAATCCTATTTTCTGTACTTATTAAAATCACTTTTTACTTATTAAGTTTCCTTGAGTACGAGTTGGTGCCTGGGGAAAGCGAACAGTTGTGCATATCTTTCTATCTTTGAAATAGAAGGCGAACTATTTGAGTTTACCCTGTATAAGCTTTATACAGGGTAAAACGGATTTATTAAGGGTTTGAACCTCCTTGGAGTTGAGCAGCTGGGTGTCAAAGGCAAGAGCGCTTCCAGGGGCCTTACAGTGGGGAGTGGACTTGGTTCGGACCTGGGTCTGTGTTTGCAGCAGATCGGTGGAATCTGACTCAAAACAGACAGGATTCGGGAGTCCCAAGCTGGAAAAGGCCTGGAAGCAGGGGCAGAAGTAGCCTTGGCACACCAGGTGGCAGCACCAAGCAGGTCTCTGTGGCCCCAACCCGTCACAGAGTGTATAGAGACTTACTCAGGGTAATTAAACATACCTCTGAATAATAGCAGCACCTGCAACTATACTATGATAAAATTACAAGGATTAGTTTTTCATGCTTCTGGTATAAACTAATTGCTGGCTGTCTCCAGAAGGAAACTGTCCCACAGGGTAAGGTATTGTACAACTGGCCATATGCTAGGTCTTCCTCTCCAGTAACTGGCATTGAGCACTTTTGGAGGCAGGATGCTGGACAAGATTGGTCTGTACCACTCTGATTATTGCAGCGAAGCTGTTCTTGTTGTACCTTGCAGGCTTTCTGTTAAGGCTTACACTAAGGCAGTTTGGCTTTTGCAAAAACTACAGCAGTAGGGCTTCTCCTAGATCTGGATTTGCCAGCAACCATGCTCCTGGTGGACCTTGCTGGATAGTATAAGGTATATCCTAATGCTGGGTCCTTCATTGTTTGCAGGTGTAGAATCTTTCTCTTGTCAGACTTGAAGATGCCCTTGGTTTAAAGCGGCAGTGTCCAATAGAAATTCAATGCTAGCCACACTGCTAGTCACACTTGTGGTTTTGACTTTCTTATTAGCCACCTTATAAAAAAGCCACATGCATTAGTCACAATTCAATAGCCTATTAGCCACATGTGGCTAGTGGCGAACGTATTGGACACCGCTGGTTTAAAGGATTCAACAAAATATGCTCTGACACAATATGGCTACTGTGGAGGGCAGTATGGTAGCCTGGCTTGCAATTCCACAATACATTGACTTGTAAAGCCCCCCCGCCGCCCTTTCCCCCCCTCAATTATCTTACAAAGCTAAAGTTAAATACTTTTGCTGCCTTGGTCTCTTTACGATTGTGTTGCTATTATCCCTCTTAGCAAGCTAAAACAAAACCAGTCCTGAGAAGCAGTGATTGTCAAGCTATCTGTTTTAGGTGACTGCTACCAAAGGAAGATCCTTCCCCTAATTTTAGGTACATAATTACATCAAACTGTAATCCTAAATCTGCATAGTCTCATTCACTCCCCCCTGACTTCTAAATGCCTGCAATTTATTGAATTCCTTTACAGACTTCAGTTACAATTCAGCAGATGCTAATCTTGTACTGTTCAGCCTCCTTTTCAGACAGGGGGCTGGTTCTTATTTTGCATGTGTCCACTTGAACACCTGGCTGTTTATCCCCAGCTAAGAAAGTTCCCCCTCCTCTTGGGAGGACAGGTTGCTAGGCAGGCTTAATGGAATTCCCTTCAAGCTGATATTCCTTAAAATTAACTTTCTTCTAGGGTTTGGTATTGCGAGCATCACAAGTGAGATGAATGTCTTGTCTCAACTATAATACAAGAAACCAGCCATACTGATGTTACTGTTAGAGGCTCTTTACAAATATTAATTCTTGCAATGCCATTACATCAGGTAAGTATTTTTCCACTTCTGTAGATGGAAACCCTGTTCAGCTCCCACTTAAGTCAATAGTTTTTTTATTGACTTAAATGGAAGCAGGATCACATGCAAGATAAGCAAGATTTTGGGGGGAAGAGAGGTTAAATAACATGTTAAATAACACTGTCCTCATTGTTGGAGCTGAGCCTAGAATTAGCATCTACCTCCCAGTACTGTGTTGCCTATTTTTCAAACTGACTTTATAACTAAAATAGTAAGGGGACACAAAGTCACTAAGAACTACGACAGAGTTGCTGGTAACCTTCTCCACCACCCAATACTAGCTGGAAGTCTTGTATCTTCAAAGAGAAACGCAGTGCCCCTTTAAATATCTTCCTGACTAGCCTTACTCGCAGCAGCTGAAAGTACTCAAGGGACTTCATTTTTTACACACATCTTCATCAAATTCACCTGACAGCTCCTCAAAACAAAAAGCTGAGAGTCTTTGACAGCCACAGCGAGAGAATGTAAAAATGCAGTTTTAAAACCCTGCCATGTTCTGTTGGATTTGGGGTCCAATTTTGTACTGGAAACTACTTCGAATTCATTTAACGTCTCAGTTAAACCTAACTACTACAAAACTGACATCTCTCTAAATAGTGCACTTCAGAACAGGCGAAGCTTGCGTCCCTTCTCCTGTACTGCCTCAACATCCTGGTTAGCTACTTGTACCTTCTGTCCTCTGAATTTGGACCTGCATCTGACTGTTGTATTTGCATGTGAATTGTAAGTGAGGGGAGCCCCCTCAAGTGTGACAGGCGGCAGTGTGCTTACCGTAACTCTTAAGTCTGCATGCTCACACTAGGTTGGTCACATTCCAACACAAGGATTCCCTCTGATTTGTCTAGTAATGACCTCCTAAGCAGGTGGGTGGGGTGACTCCTTCCCCCTCCTCCCCCCCACCACACAAAGCAGTCACCCTCCCCACAGTCATGTGGCCTGAAGAGGATTAGTAACACTTTGCTGGGTGGACCATCCAGAGGCAAGGTGCTCCAGTGGACAGTGCACTGAACTGGGAGTCTATTCCCGGCTCTATCACTGACCTGCTGGGTGTCCTGTGGCAACCTCTGTTCCACTATTCGCATGCCACATACCACAGTGGGGCTCTGACTGGAACCTGGGTGCTGCTGTAACACAAATAATGGAAGGAGCTACAGATGCCTAGTTCCTTTGGGCTGGGGAGGGAGGGGAGACAAGACCCAATTAGGACTTCCTCAGTCCCTGGGAAGTGCCATCAACTCCTTAGTGGCATCTTCACAACCCATGACATTGGAGCACATGCTCCATAACCGAGCAAGGGGCTTTGTTTCCTTGATCCTGATGCCTGCAGAGATCCTGTCCCCAGTGACAGCTGCAGAGTGGGGAGGAGGAGGTGCCTTGAGGGTTCAGTGGCCCCCAGTACTATGCGAGACTGGTGCCCTGTGTGGGGAGAGGCTTGTGTAGCTGGGGGAGGAGGAGTGTCTTAAACAGTAGATATACTTCTAGACAATAGATATGTGATGTTACAAAGTCATATGCCCATTGCCCTGACAGTGACACTTCTGTTGAGTTCTGTCCCCCTGACATATCTTTCTAGACACACACAGCTCTGAGTAAATTGGGAGATCCCCACAGATCTTCGATAATGAGTGGCCTGAAGTCTACACTAGATTTTTTGTCCCCATGGCCTTCCATGTGCTGTTCCACTGATGTGCCTTAATACTCATTCAGTCCTTACTGCCTCTGCTGGGACTGTCAGCAAGGGGACCAATTAGTACAGACTGGGAACTAACATGTCCTTTAGGAACTGAACTGAGACTCCTCTCACAAGCTATCAGAGTGCTTGTCTGCTTTATGACCATCTTGAGCTAGATTCAGGCCAGTGACCTGCCGTAGGGGGAAAGCTACCTATCCAATTACTAACTCTCATACTAGTTCTCCCTATGGAATAGTTCAGTGCCACCAAACATACTTCTCCTCTTATGGAATCTGACTTCACATAAAATTGCATGGCTCATTTCAAAGGAAAACTTAAATGCTTGTGAGCTTGTGCCTGGACTTATGCATTAACACTGGCATCTAGCTAACATTGGCCAATAGAACTTGTGGTTTAAATCAAATGAATTGTAAAGCTACATCTCAAACTTCTAGTGAAACAAAGAGGACATTTATAGAAATCATATTAGAAGCTAGCACCTGCAAATGTATTCCTTCAGTCTAGAGGCTGCTTGGCAAGCCATGAACAGCTGGCCTTAGTTTAAATCTGCTATGAAGTAGTTAGCAGTATATTGTCACTTGTTCATGCTACATTATCTTATAAACTAATCAGGATTTGCTGTTTGGTTAAAGCATGCATGTTGCTGTAGTGTAGAACTCTCTCCTAAATTCATACTATACCAGTAATCTGTCACTGACTTCTGCAGCTTTTACATGCCTGGTCAGTGCTTTGTATACATATTGGTACCTACTGCAAGCAAAAGATCTGAATGTTGACAAATAGCGTAGTATACACTTTAAAAGCTTGCTGTGAATTGTTAACCAGAAACCAAATTCCTTTGCACTTGGAATTTCCTGTCTTGACGGATCTGTAAATGTGTAACTTTCCAGCTGTCTGCTTAGGGTCAAAAATCTGCTTGTAAATAACAAACAACTCTAACTTCCAAAAAATCTGGAGGAGTGTCTGAATGATGATCAATGTAATGCAATTGTTTGCTTTTTGTGGTTTGGTTTATTGGGCTGTTTGCAAACTTGAAGTTGACATGGTCTCTTTAAGAATGGTTCTCAGTAGCTTGATCTAGCATAGGATTACAACTACTGTATGGATTAGTTTTTCCCAAGTTGTAAACTGGGGAAACTGAGCAAGTTGCCTTTGGCCTCAGGGTGTCTCAGCAATTGGCAGTCGGGTATGGAAGAAATTCCTGGGGCAAACCGCTAGATGTGTTAATACACCTTGCAGTGTGACCATCACTGGCTTGTAATGCAAACTTCAAAGTACTAGGGAGGCTGAAGGGACACTTGGAGTTTTAATGTTTACTACATGGTTTTGGGTTGTATGCTCCATGTTACTGCACTTGGGAGCACTGATGAGGATTTCTGCTGGTTTGTAGCAGTCATGGCAAGCATTTATAAAACAGCTCTGTTTAGTTATAAAATAAAACAGGTTTCCTCTTCAGGCTTTTTTTTAATGAGATGACATCCAAGAGATGAATGTAAACTACATAAATCCTGTTTAGTAATCTTAAACCAGAAGTGATTCCTGTAATCCAGCACAGAATTCTCAATGTTCTATGCCTTCTATTTTTCACTTCAAATGAGGCTTTGTTCTAAATGCATGTAGAGTAATTTTTATCTTTATTTTTCTGTTCTTAGGTACTGGGTCAAGCATCCTCTCTGCTCTGCAGGATTTATCCTGGTTGTCCAAGTCCAAAGTAGAGAAGCAACTTCAGATTATATCTGTGCTGCAATGGGTCCTTACTTTCCTTGTCATGGGTAAGAAATAACTTTCATGCAAAAATGAAGGTTCTTGATAAAAACTGTCCTGGCAGAAATCAAATCATGGTAATTAACAGCTAAGGTAAAACCTATTCAGTCTCCCTCTGTTGCTTAAGAACAGGGTGTTACTATTGCTAGATAAACAAAACACATAGGAAGGATTACTACACATATGTAAGTAGAGCTGATCTGTAGGTATTGGAGCACAAGGATGCAGATCTTTTAAAATCCTCCCTTCTGTACAGTCTGTGCTCTGTAGATAAACATGTTTTGCCATGAATGCTCCAAATGTAGTTGAAAAAAGTAACACATCTGCATTTCTAGTGGCAGCCACTCTAAGCATATAGAATTATGGGTCTTTCCAATCTCCTTTGCACTGATGGGCTGCTTCTTACAGTATATTCTGAGCTTTGTTCCGTCTAGTTTTTAATAATCTTTTGCAATGTGACTCTCTTCTCTGGAGATTCCAGTCCAGTAGAATTCACTGTTGGGGATTGCTTCCAGCTAGCAGTCTTATAGATGACACTTGCGCACCCGTCATGTCGGTTTCAAAGACTCTTCCTTGCTGCTTTAATACCTGCTTAGTTAAGAGGAGCGCTGAGTTGGAGGAAGAGAAGCATTTTAGTTTTTTCCTGATTAATAATCACTAGTTTTAAAGTAACTCAAAGTTGGCTAGTCTCTCTGAGAACCTGGATTGCATTGTCCATCTCACCAAATCTGATTTGCGCCACCATCAGCATGCCTGTTGTCAAATACTTCCTACTCACTGCCTGTATACTGTCTGTGGTGAGTGTCCAGCTGAATTTCCTCTTGTTTCATCCCAGACATGTTGGTGGGACATAGACGGGATTTTCCCCCCTCTCATAATTTTAAAATCAATGCTAGCTGCTTTTCTAGGAGAAGTCCCAGCATGGTGCGAGGGGGTGGAACTTTTGTGTTGGGGAATGTCCAGTGTATTGAGTCTTACCTGTGACCCAAGAAAATTGAGCCAGCAGCAGAATCTCCTCTGCATGAGGCCCAGTGACCCTGCTGCAGGAGAGGGAGAACCCTGTGGACTCTGAGACAGGGGCAGGGAAATAACTGCTCTGAAGTAGGCTGCTCTGGATGAAGCTTTGTCTCCGCCTTACCGAAGGCTTAGTCTCAATGTGATGTCACTAATCTGTAACAACTAAATCAGATTTCGTTAAAAAATCCTTAAGTATGGCAGGGTCAAAAGTCAAGGGGTGTTAATGCCGATGGAGATACCCGCTCTGCAAAAATGAGACTTTAATGCCATGTCCCCTCTTTTATCTCCTCCCTGACTCTCTGGCAACTCCAGGTGTGGCGTGCACTGTAATCCTCATGTACATACTCTGTACAGACTGCTGGCTGATTGCAGCTGTGTACCTGGCATGGCTGGTGTTTGACTGGAATACTCCAAAGAAAGGTAAGTAGTATTGAATGTAGCATGCTGCCTTTTCTTTGTGTGGTAGAGGCTTTACACAGGAAATGCCACAGAATGTGCAAGACGCCCCGTAATAGACAATTATGGAAACATCTGTGTGTTGGGGGTGGGGGAAATAGAACTCTTGTCGGTTAGTGGCTGGCTTGCCGTGTAACATGGTTTGTCTGTTCATGGCAGGGGCAGCCTGCAGGAGCTGATGCATACTAGTTACTCCACGCTAAGGCTTTGTGTGGACGCTTACTATACATTGAACGCCTTTGTGCCCATCAGCCTAATGCATTCTGGAAGTGCACAAAGCTAAAGCACACAAGGGCACCGTTAGTGTGCAGGAGTGTCCACACAGGGAATTAGTGCAGCGTGGCTAATGCGCTTTAAACTCACACCTAGCTTAGTGCACACTGACTTCCTTGTGTAGACTAGGCTGTATATCCTGCCTAACTGTTGTCCTGGGAAGTGACTGCACATTTTCTTACCCTTATAAATGTCTAGCCCTTCTCTAAATCCGACTAAACTCTTGTAGCAATGTGTTCCACAGGCTAACTACTGGTCTCTAAACTATCTTACAAGATTCCAAAGTTCTCTGTTTGAATCTTGCAAGCCAAATTAACCCCTGACTTGGCAAAAGCCCAGGGGGAAGTTGAAGTCTTTACAGTTAAGATCAAGTGGCTGCTTTGGTTAGTGATGCACATGTCGGGTTTTGTTTTGAGTTACTGTCTGATGGGAGATGTGTATATTGACCTACATTATCAAAACTAGTTTCCACAGAATAGATCAGTTTACTTTAGTGGACACACTTGAATACAGCTTCCCCGTGCTTATAAGCTTTCTTTGTAGAAAAAAGGGCTTTTGTAAACGGGGCAATTAGGACCACCAGGCATTAAAGACTTTAACTCTACATAGCTTTCAATGCAAAAAGATCCTGGTTGAGCTAATGGGACTTTCTCCGCTGAAGAAACCGAGGCAAAAGATGGTAAACATGGACGTCTTGACACTATAAACCCCTGTTTTCCATTCTAGTGTTTACATGGCACTGGAACTTGGACTTCTGGGTTCAATTGTCAACTCTGCTATGCAGTTGTGTGAGGCCTGACTCTCTTCAGAAGTGCAGAAGCCAAGGAGAAGTGCAGATGCTCCATACCTCTGAAAATGAGGCCTTAACATGCTTTGTGCAAGTCTCTACCTCCCAGGGCTGTAGGACATCTGTGCTGTCCTGAGATCCTCTAATGGGCATCAGTGGTGTTGACCTTCCAAACTGCTACTGATATTCTCAAACTGCACGTTCTTCCCTTTTTTTCAAGGTGGAAGAAGATCCCAGTGGGTCAGAAACTGGGCCATATGGAGATACTTCAGAGACTATTTTCCAGTACGGGTAAATAACTTTTTCTTGCTCTACTCCTGACTGTACAAAGGGCTCTTCTGTTCCTCTTAAAGATTTGTCTTTTGGTAACCTCTTGGTTAAAAAAACAAAACAAAAAAACCCCCTCTTTGATATAAGGAAACCAGCTCTTGTTCTGTACACAGGCCTTACTTTATCCTTATCTCAAACTGGAAAAAAACAAGATAGGAAAATGTGCTTTATTTAGCATTCCACCATATGATGTGTATTTCTCTGAAACAGTCTGTTGTTTGCATTGCAAGCTTGGTGCATCCCTAATTGATTTTGATAGGAATGTCATTTGTTTCTGAGAGGACTCTCCATTGACTCAAGGCATCAGTTTGCCTTGGAGAAAACTGGTAGTGCAAGATTATCCTATAAACAGTGGATTTTCCTGTTCACCCCTCCCCACCAGCTAGAACATGTGTGAAGTGAATCTTCCCCTCTGCATCTTGTACTCTTAATTTCAGAGAACACTACCTAAGACCAAGATCTAGTCCATTGCCCATAAGGCTCCCTGGTGGAATAGGGGGTGATCACTTCTAAACTTTAATTTTATTATCAACATGCAAAAAGTCCTTGGAGGGAGGCAAGAATCATTTTTATTTCACCTGCTTGATCACATGGTAGCCTCAATAAATAGCTGTTCTGTCTCTGGGCTCCTGAGATGCTGTTCAAGTTATTGGTAGCTGGGTTGAGATTTACCAGTTTTAATTAAGCTACAGCATAGCACTTTACAATTAAAGAATTCAAGGCTTCATGTATGCCACTTTGCAGCACAAGACCTTGGAATTAGCAGGATTCCACGTCACAGCACAGTCAGCAGATGTCTAGGTAGTAGCTGGGGAAAGGTCTCGGAGTTAAAGGTCTTTGTGTAACAAAATGGACCTGCACCCCCTGGAAATGGCCACTGCTGAAATGGAGCAGGCTGCTAAGTATTTGTAGCTAATTTGGGAGGAACTCCAGCCCTGGGGAAGTGGGTGTGACTTGGATGTGGAATCACTCTCCTCTTCATCTTGCAAATGCTCGCTGGTCCTCTAGCCTGTGCACCTCCCACCCCATACAACCAGTCTCCCAACTAATAATTCTGACCCTACTAGACTGGTTGCTTGAGGAGAGAAAGGACTGACAAGTGCATGAGATGGGAAAACCTACATAAAAGTAACCCTGCTGTGCAGCTGGGGACTCTTCGGGGCTAGTTAGAGGGCTTGGAGCTGGGAAGAGGTCTGTTCTCAGAATGCCTGTTGGAGGAAGGTAGGTAGTTCAAGGTACTTATTCTAGGAAAGCAGTAGTATGTTAAAAAGCCAGTCTTTGCTAACAGATTTAAAAAAGTATTAAAGTTAATGTTTAGAATCAAATTTACACAAGTTAAGAAGTAAGGTACTGTACATCTGGGATCAGGCTTGGGTTAAGAGGGATTTCAAGTATCAGTTATAAGATTCTCGGGGTACATATATATCACATAACTAGCAAAGATCCAGATTGGGGTGTGGTAGTTTTTAGAGCGTCCGTGGATAAGTGGGCTTGGGAACACTACCCATGAAGTACATTAATTGTCTACATCACTACTGACTTGGACTATCAGTACATGGGTGGGGTGTGGCCCTCGGTTTGTCAGGGAAGGGATGAAGTGGATTTTTTCCCTGGACAGCAGTCTTGATTACTCAACCTGGTACTGACAGTGGCCCGTGATGCGTTCAGTGTATGTCTCTGGACCACCTGATGGTGTCAGACACCATGAGCTGTCTCATGATACCATACCTCAGTACTATCGAAGAATGCTGCCCTGTACTTGGAATTAGGGTGACCAGACAGCAAATGTGAAAAATCGGGACGGGGGGTAGAGGGTAATAGAAGCCTATATACGAAAGACTCAAAAATCATGACTGTCCCTATAAAATCGGGACGTCTGGTCATCCTACTTGGAATAGATGACATCTGTTGGCTTTTTACTGCTGATCCTTGCTGGCCTGAGCAATCAGAAGCATAGCTACAAAACTAAGCACATCAAACAACAATAACTTGTCAAAACTGTAACTCCCAGGGTCTTCTAGTAGGAGCTTGTTGAACGCCTCCCATGGGATTTCTTAAACCAAGGTGACTCCCTGCTGACTTGCCATCTCCCTGCAACTACCCTCCTACTTTACTGATCTTTAGGCCTTGCATGTAGATGGTGAATCTAGATAAGCATTGTTTATCAGCCTCGTAAACAGCGGAATGTGAAGTCAGCAACTGATTCAGCATGGAGTTGGAACATCTGTGACAGATAATGTCGTTGTGCAGCAGGCAGGCATGGGGGAAGAGGATATTAAACAGAGGAAAAGCAATTAGCTCGATACTTCGGGCTGTTCTCTACTGGCTGTGGATTCAGTCTTGGCTGCGTTCTCCTCTCACCCTGAAGTCTCAGCACCAGACACCTGCCTCTTTGACTTGTGCAGAGAGCACAGCTCTTACAAAAATCCAAAGCGGTAAATGGGCAGGACCCCTTCCGGCAGAGCTGTCAAATCTGCGGCTGCAGAACCCTCTCGCTGGATCATGCAGGAATGCTGGTATGATGCCAACTACTCAGGCTGCAGTACCGCAGCAGGTGTAGTTCTCATCCTGGGCTCTCTTGAGCCCTCTTGTGTATCCAAATGATTCCCCATCTATTGTCTTTGGCATGTAGCTCCATCTCTGTCCTCTGGTCTTCGTTCCGTCCATAAGGACACATGCCTGGTCTAGGCACGCTACCCAGCCCTGTCAGACTGAACACTCCTCCTGGTATGATAGGGGTGTAAGGAGGTTACACGCAATCCTGAGCTTTCCCATTGGTGGGGTCCCATTTCAGTGGCAATGCAGGGGTCACCACCCCTATAGAGAGCTGGGGACAAAGTCCCGCTTATCTAGCACTGTGCAGCATCACTTGGCTAATGACCGTGGCTGTCCCATGTAAGGAAACAAACAGGGGCACCCTGGTGCCTCAGCTGCCAAATGGCCATGGTACATTTACAACCATGTCTGAAAAATGCCTGTTACCTACATGCCTGGGTAAAGCCTTCTGGGGGTGGGGAGGAAGAGCTACAGGCAGGGTGGGGCTATTGAACAGCCAACAACACAACTATTCCTTTCTCTCCAAAGGTTGGAAGCCATGTTTACCTTTTAAGCAAGAACCATATTCCAGTACTCCTGGTACTCTGTGGCTTTGTCTATGCTAGGAACCTGGCTATAATTTCCTGCTGCTGATGGTTTTTTAGCTCCACTGGTGATAGCAAGTGTCCTTCCCTCCATGCTGCCCAGGCTGCGGATTCCCACTTCCCAGAAAAGCGCTGTTCTGTGTACAGCTCCCAGAGTGTTCATCATGTAGACGTGCTCTGAGCATGGCTGGGAGACAGGCCTTACAACAGCAGAGCCTAGGAGTGAAGCTGAAGTTGGGGAAAGCTTTCACAAAGAGTAGTGCAGACATATACCCCTAGCTACTAACTCAGAGGCAGGCACGTACTGTGGTGTTTTAAACAGCTAGTATTGTAGTGGGCCTGATCAACTTGAGTGGGTAAGAACCACCCCTGTTCTCTCCTGGGTCTACTGCCTAGAAAGTGTCCACTTTGCCAACACCAGCCTATCTGCTCTGATGGGAATGGTGACGAGCCAGCATGGGCAGAGTTAAGGTGCTAACTACCATGTCATAACAGGCAGGGATTGATTGTGGTTTAAAATCAGCCAGATGTGCACTTGAGTGTGATCTGAGATCAGTACTCTGCAGAAGTCAGTATCCATGATTCTAATTAGAACCTGGGTTAATCTGCACAGCCATCAGCTGTAGGGGAGTTCAGCAAACCCCAGCCATAGGCTGGAAGGTCTTATATAAATGTCAGCTATGTGTGTTAGAGTTGCTGGATGCCGATGGTGTGGGGGTACCTTGAGTATGGAGGGACTGAGACCAGTTTCTCCAAGTATTGAGCAACTAAACATGCCATGAAAAGCAGGATTCAAATGTGTTATGGTGTTCTCTTTGTCATACATGGCTCCTGTGTAAACCATACGCTCTGGTCTGCATAGGGGTGATACCAGACCAGCTACTGCCTCCTTCTAAAATGCTTGCAGGAGCCAGCTTGCCAGCTCGGACTCTAATCACGTTCTCTGGAATCTGGTTAAAATTTGCTCCGTGTTTTTGTCTAGGTCCCACTGCTGCCACTGAAATACTTCACTGGGCTGCCGGTCACCACGTGGCTGAATAATAGTGACAGCCAATCTTGCTCTACTGATCTGGACGGTATACTGCATTTAAAAGCAGAAATGACTGTGAGATGGTGTTTATACCTGTAGGGAGGGGCGTGCGACCAGGGAGAGGCATAAATAGGTGCCAGCAGCTAGGCTGAGTCCTGACACATAAGGGATGTCGGCTTGGGAAGAATCAGGAGCTAGGACAGGATTTGATCCCATGGCTGTTTGGTGCTCAAATCCTACAGTAAGTGTAGTATTAAAAACCTGATAAATGGCTTTAAAACCACCTACTCAGGCTGGTGACTCCTTAAACTGACCCCTGGCTTGTGAACTGCTTTAGCTAGTTCAGAGGAGGGATGTTGGGGGGGCAAATACACCATGAGAAAGTGCTGTCTGTTTTCTAGCCTTTGCACAGCCACATAGTGGGTGACGTGCACAAGGGAGATTGTATGGATCTGAGAATCCCTCGTGCTGCTTAATAAAGGTGGAGACGGGAGGGGCAATCGCACTGTGTGATGCAGAACTTTGCTCTGTATGAATTTCTCATGATCATTGAGCAACAGTGTAATCTTCAATGTCTGCCTCCAGCTGACAATCGGTGTTTAATTCTCCTACTGCATCTCTGCTGGTCTGATCTACACAACCTACCAGCATGTTGGTTTTGTAACAGTGAGTGGTGCAGTAGTACTTAAGCAGGTCTGCTTTTAAATAGAACTGTTTAAGTGCATAACCATGTAAAGTGTTTGCATCTCCATGGGGGGGGGGGGGGGGGGGCGCGCACTTACTACCCATCCCACCACCATCACACTTGTATCTCTGCCATAAGCAAATTGCTGTGAATTAAGTATTCCTAAATTGGGTATCTGGCACTAGGAACAAGGTATAAGATGGAAAGTGTGTGATCGAGTGGATCAGGTACAGGACTGAGTCCAGAGATCTAGGCTTTACACCCAGCTTTGTCATGGCCCTGCGCTGTGACCTTCACTGTGTCACTTCAGCCCCGTGCTTCTGTTTTTGGTGTTACCTTGGCTGTTACCTCCTCCTCACCCCATTTTTTACCTATCCTGTCTCTTTAGGTTGCAAATTCCTTAGGGCTGGGGTTCCTCCTACCTCCCACTATGTATGTACAGTGCCTGGCACAACTGTGCCTCTAGCTGCTACTGTAATCCAAATAACTCTCTTAAATCCAAACCATTTAAAACACATGAACAGTGCTCGAAGAGTCGACTCAGCTGAGTCTGCAAATGTGCAGGAGCCTGCTACAGGAGAACCTGGCTATTGCCAGTAATGGGAGGTGGGGGTGGGGTGGGGAGAAGGTAAAACCATTTTTTGAATTTGCAAGGAAGCCAGCCAGAATAATGTTCTTATCAAAATGTAGTAGTTGGGTTTTGGCAATCCCTGTAGCCAAGCTCGCTATGCTGCTGAGTGGAATACTCGTGGATGTGGACTGGTTCATCTCTTGTGTAGCACTTATGAAGTCTTAGACATAAGAGATCAAACTGTAGTACCCTAAGTCTCTGAGAAGTGAGGCTTGGTCACTAGGCTGTCTGTGCTGCAAGATGCACATAGGGGAGGTTGGCAGTTCCAAAATACAGTACAAAGCTTGAGAAGCAGAGGACGCTAGACTTGAATCCTGTGTTCTCTCTCTCTTTCTCTCTCTCTCTTTCAGTTAAAGATCATGCCGGATACAAAGCTGAGCTGCTGCCAAAGGTGTAGGAAATGTATTTAGTGAGGTTAGCATGTAAGGGAGCAGAATAACATCAGTTAGTGGGGCAGAAATAAGCTTAGGAAGCTGTTGGCTTAGTAAGGCTTATGTCTGCTACTGCTTAGTGACTGGCTTTGGAAGTAGGAGTCCGTCGAGCTTAGCAATGTAGGTAAACTGCAGTCCTAGAACAATTTCTGGAGTTCTGTAGCCTGGGGTGTGTCAGTCAAGATAAGGTCTATATAAGGCCTAACCTTTGCTAATGTCCATCTGGACCAGGTGCTGTGACTAATATTAACCTGTATCTGTTAGTCTAGTGGTTCTAGACAGCAACAGATTATGCTTTGTTGCATTCTAGAGTCCATTTACCAAGCATGCTCTGCTAATCCTTGCTTGCTTATCTAGTTATGATAATTACAATCTACTGATGATTGCATAACTTTGTCTTATGTCATAAAGTAAAGGTCTTCATTTCACTCAGGAAAATTCCCCGTAAATCAGTATTGGTGCACATCAACACTTACTGTTTATCTCTCTAAACCAGTGGCTCTCAGCCTTTCCAGACTACTGTACCCCTTTCAGGAGTCTGATTTGTCTTGTGTACCCCAGCTTTCACCCCGCTTAAACTACTTGCTTACAAAATCAGACGCAAATACAAAAGTGTCATAGCGCACTATTACTGAAAAATTGCTTACCATATAACTAAAAAAAAATTGACACCCCCCCCCCCCCTCAGGTTTTGAAACACTGGTCTACTATACTTCCCTATATAAACAAAGTCATGGTCTGTATGAAATTTTAGTTTTTACTGACTTCGCTAGTGCTTTCATGTAGCCTGTTGTAAAACTAGGCAAATATCTAGATGAGTGGACATATCCTCCAGAAGACCTCTATGTAGCCCTGGTTGAGAATCACTGCTGTTTGTGCATGTGAACCAGTGTTTGTGCATGTGAACCCTCTAGTGATCACCTTTTATCAAGTGCCTGCTTGGTCAGAAGAGCGGCAGTCAAAACTATGTGAATGTGTGTAGTTTAATGCTGGCTACTTATTTCTGCTGAAGCCATTCAAGAGCAAAGATTGCAGCTTCAAACAGCCTCCGCTTAATACTACTATTTCAAATAAGCACTTGACAATTAGCTTGCTAGCAGAGTCAAAGGTGGCTGCAGGCAGCCTTGCACCGTTCGTGCCAAATGAGGCTTGTAAGAGTTTTTCCAGCTTGCTCCCAAATCCCTTTGATCTGGCTGGCCTAGTTGGCATACAGAAGAGTATTTTCCTTCCTGCTAAGCTGGTCTGCTGCAGCAACATTGAAGCAGGGACTCACGCGTCCTGCACTAGATGTAGCAGATCTTTTTTAATCCCTAATTTCAATAACATCCAGCCACTCTGCTGAGACTGAGTAGATGGGTGTTTCTGCGAAAATGGTAGCCAGACCTTGGGTCTTAGCACTCCCTCCCCAGTTTAGGGGATGGGGCTATGGAGAAAGCAAGGCAGGACAAACTCCAGCCTCTGGGGATACAAGGGACATTCCCAACACCAGTGAGGCAGGGAGATGCCCGGCTGGTATCACTTGGGTCCAAGGTGTCTGGAGCAAGTGATATCCGCAGTCAGCGTGCAGCACTGGGAGCTCTCAGCCAGCTTTTACTTTCTGCTCATCAGCTATTTGCGCCAGCCTCTGCCTCAGTCCTCGCACTGCCTGCATTGTTCTCCCTGTCCCCACCAACCCCTTGCTCTCTCCTCGCTTGTTGTAAATGCCTCCCCCGCCCCCCACGTACCCAACGCCTCCTGCTGGTCCAGCATAAAGAGGAATAAATACGAACAGGAACTAGCCCTGTGCTCAGTCACCCCTGCTCCCTTACTTGCAGCTGTGTTCCTTTCCTTCACTCTTGGGGTATGTCTCCATGTGGTGCTGGAGGTGGAAATTCCAGCACAAGCAGATGTACCCTCGCGTGGGTACAAGACCCAATGTCTGATTGATCTAGTGGGCTTACTAGTGTATGGTGGTGGGAGGAGTGGGAGGGGCCAGCTGGCCCGAGCCTGTATCTGGCTGACGTGCTGGGAGTATACTAGAGGCAGCTGGCCCATCATACCATTGCTACTGCGCTCTCCTGCTAGCGTGGGCATGTCAAGCCAGAAACTTCACCTCCCACTCAAAGGGTTGACGACGTACCCTGGGTCTACAGATGCATTTGGACAGTCAGTGCTTTAGGGCAAGCCCTGTTTCTTCCTAGGTCTGGAGGGTGCTCAAACCCTTGGACCCTAGGCTGTTCAGACTCTCTACTTGGACTGTGTCCTGTTACTATGGCTACTTCCACTTCTGTTAGTGCATGCTCTGTCGCGGTGTCAGACTCACCAGCTCCCCGTGCACCCAGGAGTTACGTTCACAGCAGTTGTATTAGCTGCGGGGAGGAAAGTCCAACCTCAGGGCGCTGGGCTGAAGGTCGTAGCTTCAGTCGGGGGGTAACCCTTTTTAAATACCCCTCGTTAGTAACTGCTGAACAGCAAGGGGAAGCAGGGCTTTCATGCTGCTGAACTTTGCATCAGGGCACCTTTCACCTAGTGAGGGCTGTAAAATAAGTGGAGGAGGAGGGTTTCACAGGGAGCCGAGAGTGAGGTGTTGGGGGGGCACCAGGGAAGCTTTAGGATCTCCATACTAAAGTAGTAGTGTGTGTACAGGGGAGAACAAAACCACAGACAGTTATGGGCTACTCTCCCTCTGAATCAGCAGGCAGGCCCTGTAGGCTTTTGCAGGAAGTGCCATGCTCAGACCAGTGGTCCATCTAGTCCACAGTCCTGCCACAAACAGTGGCCAATGGCAGCTTTAAAGGAAGGTGCAAGAAATTCCTCCTGGGTAACTTGTGCCCAGGGAAAGTTTCCTTCTCGCCTCTGCCAGGTGCAGGTTTGGCTGAAGCCCTGACACAAGAGCATTTATCATGTTTCCAAAGTCTTGTTCTTTTAATTATTGTGATTCTGGATTTTCTTCTCCCCCACCCCTAGGTGAGTGTTCCTCTTAAGAAGCCCCCTTGCTTTGCTGGAAATGCCACCTCACTCTGGGGTACAGCTTTTAAGGGCGTCATGGTCGTGGGCTGCTCAATGATACCACTCACTAAAGCGGCACCTACCCCCTCAGCGGGTACCACAGAGATAACTGGCTGGCCTGCCCCATCCTTCTGCAATGCTGCACAAGGGAAGGGCAATGGGCTGTGTTAAATTGAGGAGGAGAGAAGGGGAGGATGTCGTTTTCTCACGAGGCTATCTCATGTTCCAGACGTCCACCAGGCTGGAGGGGTTGTGGGGACACCTGTCCATCTGCTGCACATAAAAGCCACCCATGGTGCCCAGATCCCTGTAAATGCCATGGCAACGCCAAAGGGGCTGTGTGCTGTTCAGCGTGGGGTTGCACGCGTCTCTTGGTGGCTGTCTACACTGCTGTCGGGAGGCGTGACTGCAGAATGCATAGGCTTACTGGCACTAGCTTGGGTCACACTAGCACTGTAGACTCAGCAGCGTGGGCTAGCTCTCCAGTATGTAGCCAGAGTACTAGGTGGGACTGGACTCCAGTGGCTAGCCCATCCTGCCACAGCTCTGCCGCTGTTTTTTAGCAAGCTAGCCTGTCCACACATGAGGCAATCCCACCTCGCGATGGCAATGTGGACATACTCGTGGGGTTTCTGTAGCCCATTCACAGTTCTCTGAGAAGGCGGGTAACCGAACACTCCTCATTGCTGCTTCCGCCTCCAGAAGGCAGCAAGGTTGCAAAAGCCTCCTGTCCGGTGGCAGCCATGACAGATTAGGGTCCAATGGCAAACAGACACTGCTGTCGAGGGCGGCTTTGAGCCCCTGAAGGGTGTGAACTCCCTCCTGAAGTGACCTCTCAGGATAAACACAAGCACGTGGGCTTCAGGGGGACAAAGTACAGCTGCTGGGGTGCGCTGGCTCTCTTCCCCCTCTCACTGTGTGGTCCCTGAAGCATACAGAAGGGGCAGGCGCCGCATATGCATTATTAGAATGCAGCATCTTTGCTTAGAAGGTCTTCGAGCTGTAACCTAGAGCAGCCTTACTCCCGAGAGAGGTATGGCCCCATCCCTTCACAGCTGGGGAAACCAGGCCACTGAGATCAATTAACTTGCCCCAGGTCATACAGAAAGTTAGCTGCAGAGCTGGCAATGTAACCTGAGAGTCCTGCTTCCCTGTCCTCCTCCTATTACCTAGACTACTCCAGCTGTGGGAAAGCTGTGCTTAGTTTGCATTGCTAGTCTGACAGCAAAGGAATAAACAGATTCGCCTAAGACCAAGTCTATACTTACCTCCGGGTTCGGAGGTAAGCAATCGATCTTCTGGGATCGATTTATCGTGTCTTGTCTAGACGCAATAAATCGATCCCAGAGCCGCTCCCCGTCGACACCGGAACTCCTGCTCGCCGAGAGGAGTACGCGGAGTCGACGGGGGAGCCTGCCTGCGCCGCGTGGACCTGAGGTAAGTGTTTCAGTTCGAACTAAGATACTTCGACTTCAGCTACGCTATTCACGTAGCTGAAGTCGCGTATCTTAGTTCGAACTGCAGGGTTAGTGTGGACCAGCCTAAGGTTAATGTTTTAAAGCTCCTTCACCCTTTTAACTGCAGAGTGTCTAAGGCGCTCCGGCTATGAATAAATGTACTACATGTAACTTCTAGACTCTGAGGCTGGTTAAACCAAACTGCAGGCGTACTGCGGCCGCCTTCCTTGCCCAGGCCTCCTAGTCACTTCTTGCTATCTGTCTCCCTCCCCCAGTACTAAGGCGAGAGAAATCGGGTTCTGCTATCTTACCCATAACTGAGTTTTCAGTCTCTCTCTACCCATTCCCCTCCATTTAGTTCTCCCTGCTACTCCTGAAAAGCAGTTTCCATTTCTTGGTCTGGTGACGTGACTGTTTCTTGCCTCCCAAAGCCATAAAGATGTGGAATGTCCTTCCTGCTGTGTCCAGATACCGGAACAAAGCAAGATGGCAGAACACGCATGACAGTGCCAATTAATGATGCACAGCAGTTTGTTCAGTAATGGAGTTAAATGCAAAAATATTGCATCCATTTATTTTTTTGCCGATGAGACCTGAAACAGTCTAGCTTTAAAAACACATGGTGCCTGATTCTCAAAGGCTGTGAGCGCTATTGTATAATAAGCTCTTTAGGGCAGGGATTCTTGTTCTAGGTTTGTACAGCGCCTGGCACAATGGGATCCTGGTCTGTGATTGAGGATCTTGGGTATTACTACAGTACAAACCATAAATAATTGAGCCCCTCAAGTCTCATCTAGAGATTATCATTCTGGGGGCTCAAAATCAAACCTTTGGGGTTTCTTCCTCCAGAGAAGGAAAACAGATTTGCTTTGTGTCATCTTGCCAGCTTTTCTTTTCATGAGATTAAAAAGGGGGGGAACACCCTGAAAAAATACTGCCCTAATTTATAAAGCGATAAGCTTGAAACTTGGCATGGGAATGGCACTTAGCAAAACAGGGTCCCCTCCTGCTCAAGAACTCTGGCTGCTACTGTAATGTAATAAATCTCTGAGCATCTTTATAATGCTCCTTGGATATTAATCGCACAGAATTTATAACAGTGTAAGTCCCTGGGGAAGATGATGATTGATGCATTTAACCTGTTGAGGTATCATTCATGTGCTTTTTCAGAACAAATATGTTATTGTGTGGTAGGTTGTTTTTGAGAGTACCAGCCTCTGTTTGAATCAAACGTCTGGGCACTTGATTAACTGCAGTGTATTAAGTACTTTTTGGTGATCTGTAATCTTGGCAACTCAGGATAACATGACTTGATTTCAGTTGCCTAGAAATCTCTACTTAAAATGTGTTGTGATGGTGCAAACCTACTTTCACCAGATATTTGGAAAGTTTCTGCATTCTTTCAAATACAGCCTATTGCATGTGCATACAAACGCCAGAGCATTAGATTTATTACAACACGTTAGGCCCACAGAGATGCGTTTTGGTGCTTTGTAGTTTTGTCGAGCCATGTTGTCATATTGCCAAGAAAAGTCTTTGCATAAATCAGCTATGATGGTGCAACATTATCAGTTTTTTTGGGAAGTTTCTCTGCACTTTCAAATACAACTTTATTACATATGCATATCAAGGGCCATATTCTGCCTTAGACATATGAGAGATTTGTAAGCTCTTTGGAGAAGGAAATGTCTTTGTGTTTGTACAGCACCTAGCACAATGGTATCCTGGCTCATGTCTGGGGCACCTGGGTGCTACCACAGTACCCATACATGAGTGCAGGTCCCACTGAAGTTAACCCATTAAACTGACTTTAATGCAAGAGGCATGTAGATATCAGAGGCCAAAATTTAGATTGTGGTGTGTTGTATCATATACTGCACCAGAGAAGCTAAAATTTCTGCTTTTTGGGAACCTGGCAGAATCTGTACAGTCTTATTCTGAATGCACCATCTGAAACAAAGCCAGTCTCTGCTCCTTCATCCACCAAGGAATCCTATTCAGTGATCCTTGTTCTGCTTTGTGAAAGACTAGTTGATAGCTTGTATAAGGTATCCAGACTTTAACGGTAGAGATGGTCACTCACAGATGCAAAGCCATGCAGTACTCCTATGCTGTGATTACAGGTACGCTGAACTGCATGACAATTACTGGATTTCCTTTCCCAGTCCGATGACTTTTCATGGGTTTTTTTGTATGCTCAGTGGTAGCAGGTCTTTCATTGAGTAAGTGAAACCAGTTTGCAACTGGCACGGCTTCAGGCAGGACGTGGATTTTTCTCTGCACTTCGTTTGCTATGTGTGGCTGAGAACTAAGACGCGCTGATGAAATTTGAATTTGTCCATTTGTGCCGGTCTTTCTTCTCCCTATTTTCAAATGGCCAGAAAACTCACAACCTTGAATCAAAAAGTCTTGTCACTTGGATTCCTGTACAGTTCCTCCAGGAACTGAACAGTACCAGCCACTGGTTATGAAGGCCTTGTGCACCCACTTTTGGCATTTTAGAAGAGTTGGGGAAAGATGGGCTCACTTAGGAAAGTAAAGATCTCACTCATGTGGGAAGAAAAAAGTTACAGAAACTGTCTGCTGCCAATAATGTTCAAACCGTGCTTCTTTGGGGAGGTGACTAAATGTAAACTGCTCTAGAAGCGCAAAGCAACAGATGTGGGTTTCAGGGAGTGTCAGAACCTGCATTCAGGTACTCTGCAAATTTAATTTTGCTAGCAGCTACAGGTAGCAAATACGGGAAATGCTTCCCCTAGTTCCTGTGCAATAGTTCAGTCTAAAGGGCTTTGTGGCATGAAGTACAGCCCCTCTGCTTCCAGCCTGCAAAGAATAGGATTTCAGGACATGAGGGATGGCAGGAGGGGCATTGAAAGGAAATTATTTTTGCTGAAACCCAATCGCTCCCTTAAACATGGCAAAGTGAGTGTGGTCCCATGATGGGGAACACACATGCATAAAATATTTGCCTCTTAACTGGAGGGAGCCAAAAATATTTTCTTGTCGAATCTCTCATTCATTTCCACCATTCCGACTGAATTCAAGATGGCATGTCCTCTATTTCTTTGGTGGTGGGAGGTAAATTTCAGGGCTGGGATGAGATCATCAGCATTGATGAACTGGGCACTGACACGTTGCATATTTCAAAATTTAATGTCAAACTTACTTTTCAAAACCTCCTTTTCTCTTGGCCTTAAGTTGTCTCATGCAAGAGAATTTATGCATGCAATTTCGCTGGCGTTTTAAACGATTGTGTTAACTTTATGTTCCTTTCTCTTTTTCTCAGCTGGTTAAAACCCACAATCTGCTGACCAACAGGAATTACATTTTTGGCTACCACCCACATGGAATCATGGGCTTGGGTGCGTTCTGCAACTTCAGCACAGAAGCCACTGGTGTTGGCCAGAAGTTTCCTGGGATCAGACCGTACCTTGCTACGCTAGCTGGGAACTTTAGAATGCCTATTTTGAGGGACTACTTAATGTCTGGCGGTAAGAGCGAAAGATCCCACTCGTTCCTCTCCCCACCTAGCCACCCTCCAGATTCTCTGTCTCTTTCCTTCCACCCCCCCCCCCCCCCGCCCAGTCTCTATTGCAGCATCCAAAGCTTGAAGCTGAAATCAGTTTATTTCCAGAATCTCTTCTTCCTCAGCTAGTTCTCGTCTCGCCTGCTGGAGCGGCTGAGACTGGTTTATTTTAGTAGAAAGACAAAGGAGCGGTGAAGCCTATATCTTGCCATAGTTCTAAGAAACACTGCATGTGAGCATCTAGCAATGGCACCGGTGGATGTGGGCTAAAGGATATAGTAAGCCTCTTCCATCTTCTAAGATCTATTGAGCATTTGGAGGTGGTGAGAAAAAATAGGCCAAATTTAAGTCTAGCAAACATAAGTGTTCTCTTTAGTGCTTGATATTTTAATACTGTGGTTAACTTTGCTTCTCAATCCTATTGTATTTACAGTAATTACCAAAAAGGCTATAGAAAATTGGTAGCTAGTAGTCAGTTTCCCCCTTAAAGATATCAACTCCGATGGCCAGGAAAGGAATGTTAGGGTAGGTCTGTAGTACGAAAGTTGCATCAGTGCTACTGTGCTCCTGTAGTGCTTTGATGAAGAGCACTCCCATTGGCTTAGTAGTTGCTCCGCCTCTGCGAGAGGCGGTAGCTATGTTGGCGGGAGAAGATCTCCTGCCAGTGTAGTGCTGTCTCCAGAGGGGGCTAAGGTCAGTATAATGTTGCTCAGGGGTGTGGATTTTTCACACCTCTGAGTGACATACTTATACTGAAAGAAGTCTGTGGTGTAGACTTGGCTTTAGGAAGGAGACTTGCTAGCTCTGGAATGACTCGGACCTGGTCTGTGTGGCGGCAGGCTGTGGTGAGGTTACACTTAGGGCTTGAGTACATGAACATTGAATTTTGTGGCAAGCTGGAGGTATGGATCTAGCCTGCCATGGACTGTCTGCGTGCAATGTGATGCTTCGCATTAATAGTCTGCTCATGTGCTTTTATCTAGTTTTTTTTTTTTTTTTTTTTCAGAGGGCTAGCTACACTCTCACACACACTCAC
The DNA here is from genome assembly GCA_033296515.1 of Macrochelys suwanniensis. Classification (NCBI taxonomy): domain Eukaryota; kingdom Metazoa; phylum Chordata; order Testudines; family Chelydridae; genus Macrochelys; species Macrochelys suwanniensis. The sequence goes on from CM065775.1 coordinate 15,539,278, forward strand.
ACCACAGCTTGCTACCAAGGAGGGATGTCTCTCCGTTTAGCTGGGGCTGGGGGAATTAACCAGTGAAATTGATCTTGCTATGTTGCACGAATACATCTTATTCATTCCAGTCTTTAAATCATGTATGTTTAAGTTCTAGTGAGAAAGCTGTCACTGATTTCAGGAAAAGTACGAGTCATTTGACTGTGTACTGTGTTTTAGTGCATCTGAAACTTAATTTAGGAACAAGGACACTTTTTTTTTTCTAGGCTATTCATGTTTGAGAATAACCTTACAATAAAATCTGTGTATTCTCAGGAATCTGAGAATAAACTGCATTTATTTTGCATATATTTGGCATTGTCAATTAAGTGATATTTAATAAAGCTGGAAAATAAATCTCCCTTTTCTACTTCTGATTGGAATTTTAAGCTCCTTGGAGCCACGCCTGGCACTAATTCAGCAAAGCATTATGAACCCCTGTAGGGCTGTATAATGGATGGTATTCACCTACTCTCCTGCAGACTGTACCTTCATCTTTGCCAGTACAAGGTTCTTAGAAGAATTATGCTGCAGTAATGAAGGCACCACCAGAATACTTTTTCACCATACCTACTTTCTGGTTTGAGAGCAGAACAAAGTGTCTAGCTTGCTTTAACTTACTTCTATTACCCTGCACTTTGAAGTGCCGTGTTAAAAAAAATGCACTAGTGCTTTGGCTAATCGGCACTGGAATAGAGAGATCCCAGTGTGAAGGTGCGTTGTTCATTTCTTGCTTTCCACCCCAGAATGCAACACTAAAGCATCTCTCCAGGGAAATGAGATTTCTTTCCCCACTGTTTCCTGTCTCTCTTCATAGTTTCACACTCTGTCCCTCAGCAAAAACCATTACACATCCATTAAAATGTTCAGAAAAATCCTGCAAAATTGACTGAGCACTTGAGAATTTTCTCCCTTCAATAAATGTAAAACTACTCATATTGCTACAAAATTTCAGGGCAGGATTTCTCCCTTAAATTAGACAGTCCTATGGCTCTAAGACAAATGGGCATTCATTTCTGAGTGCAAAAGGGAGCCCTTATGTGCTAGCAGTTCCAGCACTACACCAGTGATGCATACTGCCAACTGAAAGGGTAAGATTCAGTTCCCACGTGCCAGAGCAATTATGTGCTATAATCGCAAAAGGCCAGTGGGATTAGGGGCCTTGTACTAATGTAAGAGTAGTGCTGCATCTGTAAGTTTTAGGCCCAGCTTTTTAAAGGTATTTGGGCATTGCTATGCTCTGTTGCAGCACCTAGCTGATTTAGGAGTGAAAATATTTTCAAAAGGGATTTAAGCACTTAGGAGTCCAAATACCATCAGGTATCAATGGCATTTAGATGCTTAAGTGCTTAAATCCCTTTTGAAAATGAGGTTTAGGCTTCTAAATCACTTAGGTGTTGCGATGCTGAGCTCAGCATTCCCATATGACTTCAAAAGTCTTTGGAGTTCATTTGGGTCTGTGGGGATTTTCATTCTAAATTAGGAGGATGGTCGGCCTACTTAGGACCTTCCAGCTGGTCTATCACAGCTGGAATTGAATAAGTGCTGTCTCACCCTTGGGTCTGGGGGGGCGATACTCTTTCAAAGTTGGGGATTGTGCAGTGCTTTGTTTTCAAAACCAAGCGTGTCTCCTTACCCATTCATCTTCTGCACTGCAAACAGCAAGTCTTCAGTAATTCCTAGCCAAATTTTTCTCTCCTGGAATGTTCAGGTATCTGTCCTGTGAACCGCGACAGCATAGATTACATCCTGTCCAAGAACGGCAGTGGAAATGCAATTGTCATTGTGGTGGGAGGAGCTGCGGAGTCCCTGAACTGCACGCCCGGGAAGAACTCGGTGACTCTGAAAAACCGGAAGGGATTTGTGAAGCTGGCTCTACGACACGGGTAATAGAGAAATCCGCTCTAATCCAGAACACTTTAATTTCCGGCACATCTATGGGGGCAGATTTAGAACAGCCCCTCCCCCTATGCTCTCCCTCAGTCATTACGTGAAGCAATGAACTCCTGGGGTTCACTCTTCCCTGCTGATATATTGGCACTCTTCCCACAGTCTGTATGTGTGATTTCAGGCACGAGAGCTTGTTCTTGCCTTTCCCTTTGGGGCCGTGTACATAGAGCAGTTTGCAGTGGAAGGAACTGGCCTGGGGTAGTGGAGATCTTTCACGTGTAGTGCCACCTTCCCTCGTTCTTGCTTTGATATAAAACCGCTTTTGCAACATCTGCAGTTGCCACTGTGCCATCTGCACAAATGCAGTAAGATTCTGCTGTTCCAAAGCCTATATTGTCCTTTGCTTTGTTCCACTTCCACGGTATTGTTCTGCCCAGCTCTGAAATAGGAACCAGATTCACTCTGTGTGCGCACACCTATGACACTGGCAGTTCAGGTGCTTGCTTCAGTCCTTACACAAACAGAGCTGCATGGGAAGTGAGTTGTGGCTAGCTCACCTTTTTCCTAATTTGGGGATTGTTTTTTCACGTTAAATACTTCAGTGTAGTTGCTGTTTATTGTGTTATGGTAACGCCTAGTGGCCCTAGCCGAGATCATTGTGCTAGGCGTGTTGTGCAATGTACATATACAGGGGCAGTCCCAGCCCCGAAGATCATGCCACTTGAAGAGACCAGGCAAAGCATGGGAGAAAAATTGGGGAAATCCTTCCTTACAAATGAGAATTAGAAAGATTAAACAATTGGCCCCAGGAATCTATAGCAGAGCCAGGAATTGAACACGGATCTCCTGAGTCTGTCTGGTGCCTTAATCACAATCCCATCCTCCCTCTCTAGTTTAGACTCCATCTTCCAATGATTTGTACACCTGACAGGGGCACCCACTGGAGTGTATTGCATCTTGCAAACCATAGCAACTCTTAGCAATAGTGAAGGCTCGTTTTGGATGTTGCAGGCAAAATTGCAGTGAATACAGCGTGCAGAAAATCAGAGGAGCTGCCCTCTTCTGCTGCTTCTCTTTGTTCAGGCATGCGTCTGTTGGCATTGAGCCTTAGAAGCTGATTTCCAGCCTCTAGAAGGTTTTGACTCATGTCTGGTTTCTTTCTTCGTAGATCGGATTTGGTGCCGGTGTATTCGTTTGGCGAGAATGAGGTTTACAAGCAGGTGATCTTCGAGGAGGACTCCTGGGGAAGATGGGTCCAGAAGAAGTTTCAGAAACACATTGGTTTTGCGCCATGCATATTCCATGGCCGTGGCCTTTTCTCTTCCAACACCTGGGGATTGCTACCTTATCCCAAGCCCATCACCACTGTTGGTAAGCACTGGATTTGAACATGTACATGACCTACAGCCCTGCACTGTTCTACTGGGCTGGAGAAGAGCCTGGTTTAGTGGACTGTGCTGAGGTTTGGCTAACTAGACTCTCTGGATCCAAAGGCTCAGATTCAAGCAGGGTGAACTTAACCCTTTATCCTTCTAAGAATAACTGAGGTTCTTACAGTTACCATGTTGGTTTAGCAGAAGTTGTTACACTGGGTTGCTCTCTGGAATCCAGGTCTGTGTCTAGATCCCACTCCAGACTGACTCTTCTGACACTGAGCCCCCTCTTTGTTCTCACCTCCCAAAGCACCAAGGAGGGAGAAACAGCCCAGTTCTATGCAGAGTTTCTCTTACTGCAGCCTGTATGTCAGGTCTCTAATTCATCAGTTTTTAAAATTACAGCAGTTACTTGGACCTACCAGAAACTGAGACTCTTAGTCTGCTAAAGGATCCACAATGAATGAAAAGTCCATCCTACGGCAATTGCCTAAGCTCTGCAGACAGTCCAAAGTTACCATCGTTTCCCTACTCTGTCCCCTTTCTCTCCAAATGGATCCTATGTGAATATCCTAGTTAGTGTTGTTTTAGTTGGGGATTAGGTCCTGCTTTGAGCAGGGGGTTGGACTAGATGACCTCCTGAGGTCCCTTCCAACCCTGATATTCTATGATTCTAATGCCGCATCTCCCTTTGGGACCCAGATAAGAACAGCACATGAACCAATAACCAACTCAGCAGAGTGCAGAGATCAATACATTTGGCATGGACCACCCAGGAACAGTTCAGTTAGCTAGAGTATACTTTTCAGCACAGGGTAATGCATAAGCTGCACTACCCCAGGAGTTGCACCAGGAGGCATTGTATTCCTGAGACATCCCACTAAGATACAGTTCCTCCTCCTTGCTCTGAAGGGGTAGTAAGTTACTGCCAGTCTGTAACAGCAGAAGTTACTACACCCTCTGGTGCAGTGACATCAGTGCAAATTTTGCTGCAACTTTGATTCTGCTACAACCCCACTATAATTGGCTACTGAAGACACGCTCTGCACCACTGGAAACCAGGGATTGTACCAGTGTGACTTGCACTCTGACCCAGAGCTCGCTGAAGGCAGTGGGAATCTTTCCAATAACTGCAATGGGCTTTGGATAAGCCCCTTAGGATTGCAACAGAACAATTTCACACTGTCTTACACCATTGCAGGGCATCTCCATCGGGGGCTGCACAAGTACAGCTACACCAGTGCAAAACTCCAGCATAGATAGGACTCTAGACCAGTGGTTCTCAAACTTTTGTACTGGTGACCCCTTTCACATAGCAAGCCTCTGAGTGCGACAGCCCCCCCCCCCACACACACAATTTTTTATATATATATTTAACACCATTATAAATGCTGGAGGAAAAGCAGGGTTTGGGGTGGAGGCTGACAGCTCATGATACCCCATGTAATAACCTCATGACCCCCTGAGGGGTCCTGACCTCCAGTTTGAGAACTGCTAAACAATGCAGAAACCTCAAACCCTCTGTTGGAAGAGAAACTGTCTAATGTTCTGGATTGTTTTTCATTTCAGTTGGGGAGCCTATCACTGTTCCTAAAATTGACCATCCGAGCCAGAGGGAGATAGACTTTTATCACCGCCTATATGTGAGCGCTCTGATTAAACTCTTTGACAAGTACAAGACGAAGTTTGGCCTGCCAGAGACTGAGGTATTGGACATTAACTGAGAGAACTACGTTTGACCTGGTGGTGATGGTGTCTCCAGAAGTCCACATTGTTTTTGTTCTATAAATCTGAAAGCATGTGTGGAGGGGTGTCTCTTTTTAAAGGAAAAAAGTTAACCTATTCAAATGTTAGACCTTTTTAAAAATAAAAAAATCTTGCTTCAGATACATCCCATTACAAATTGCTATCGCTATTAAGAACACTACGATTCCCCACAGCTGTGGGAATGAGGACAGAAGAAAACGTGATTCCCATTGTAATCTGCTATATAATATTTCTGATTGCCGATGATGGACTTTAAATATTCCCACTGCTACAGATTCTTACCAGTGGTACAGATTCTGCTGGGAGAGTAGGGTCCATTCATTTTGCAACCCAAAGAAAGCACTTATTTGATTTGATAGTGACCCCAGTATTGTAGGTACATTGCACAAAACTGCTTTTAGATGTAGTTACATAGCACAAGGGCGTTTCTGGTTGGGAAAAGCCCCCTCTGAAAGCACAAACAATGCAATTTGATGGTTGGGCCCTGTTTTATAGTTTCTGCTGTTCATGGGGTTGGAAACCAAAAAAACTTGTAACTCTAATGGACCATATTATTTCCATACAGTATATTGTATATTTAGCTCCCTATTTTTTAATTTTTGAATGTCTTTATAAGCAGGTCTGACTGTAGATGGTACTTGAATGTATGTTGTATGAGAATGTTGGAAGCGCTCAGTATTAGCCAGCAATACTTTAAACTCTAGAAGTATTGGGAGGTGCAATTTTATGTGAATGTAACAGTGGCCCTGATCCTGCAAACACTCGGATGTGCAGCAAGGTGAATCTGACGGGGCTGTTCATGTGCATGAAGTGATACATGTGTTTGCAAGATCAGGGTCCAGATGTGAAGTTGGGAATGAATTCTGTTTAAAGATGAGTTTATAAAAAACTATAATATATTCCATGCTGTGAGTGTAAGGGAGTAGCCTTTCTGCACAGGATATACGTTTGACTGTTTTTAAATGTTTGTTTTATAAACTGTTTACATGGATGTTGACACTGATGCTTGTAGTGAGGTGTATTCAGAGGTGTGTGTGTGTGTGTGTGTGTGTGTGTAATTTAAAACATTGCACTACTGCATGTGTAACCTGCCTTCAACAGTTAATTGTTGAGTGTACTGAAGCTCTGAAACGTGCCTTTGTATTATGCAAGAGGACAGTCCTGGAATCTTGCATCACAACTAAATGTTCCTCCTTTCCGATTTGATGGAATATTGTACCACATCCAAACTTTTTGTACAAATTTATAGCAATAAATTTGAGCAAAAATAGTTCATACTCTCTGCCTGCGCCATGGCTCTCTTCTGCGTCATACAGATGTGTAGCTGGGTTCCTTAAATGTTCTCTCTGGCTATTTGGTTTATTTTATTTAGACTGTGTTGCAAGTGCTCCTCCAACACTCTCTGGGTACATGTGCATTAGGGCAATGACAAGCTAGAGATTAACCAGTAGTAAATCTTTAACTCTTCCCCTCTCAACCTCTCAGAAATTAAACACTTCCCAGAGATCCTTCATGAGACCCAGGTTTGGAGTGCAGCCCTGCAAAGTGCTGAAACTCCTCTTGTGAGGATCTTGCACATCAGTTACTACTTCAGTGGCGCACCCATAGGAACACTACTTGTAGGGTGTCTGCGGTCCCTGCACTGCCGATCAGAGAACTTTAGGAGCATGCACTACTCCTAGGGTGACCAGACAGCAAGTGTGAAAAATCGGGACAGGGGGTGGGGGTAATAGGAGCCTATATAAGAAAAAGACCCCAAAATCAGGACTGTCCCTATAAAATGGGACATCTGGTCACCCTAACTACTCCTCATGTGCAAACCCTCCTCAGTTCCTTCTCAACCATCCTTAACTAGAGATGGAGCTATAGCTGTCCATTCGTGGCTCATTAATGCTTTTAGAATTGCTAATTTTTAGCTTCCCTGGAAGCCTCTTTTCTTTCTTTGTTTTTATTAACATCCAAAATAAAACAATCTTTTGTCTTTCACCAACCCCTTGGTATGCCCAGCACCCGCACTTCCCCCTCCCCACTTCAAAAAGTGTTTCAGTTGCAAGGAATCTATCCCAGTGACTGACGGACACTCACAAGTGCATTCACTGCCTGGGAGAGAGACATTCCACAGAAGTGTGGGTGTCTTGTGTCAGCAACTGAAGCCCAGATCCAGGGAAGATGGAGAACTGAGGCTCAAACTCCTACTCAAGGAGTCAGCCCTTCGACTTCCTGAGTCCCGGCAGCAGCCCTCACCGCAACCCTCTGTCTAAGGGAGGTGAGCGCAGACGCCCTCAAGCCACTCATGCAAGGCCTCTAAGACAAGGGCCAAGAGTCCCCATAGAGAGCAACAATTGAACTGAAAAGGATCTCCAGCTCGATCAGTATCATTGGTATTGACAGAACAGAAGCCATCTAAATCTGGTACCCAGGGCATACGTGGTACCAGACGAACAGGCCTAGTTAACTCGCAATGCCCAAACACTGTTCAAAATGTACACATTATAATGCACATACACACCTAATATATAGAACTATAATAATAATTTTGTCCTGGACACTGAAGATGGTTGTGTTGAGCCCTTGAAGTCCTAGATTTAGATCATTCAGGTGAGAATATATTGGACAAGTAGCCCAGCCATAAGACCCAAGCTGTATCGCAGACAGTGAGAGACTGGGAATGGGTGGTCTGTCAAGAATACCTTGAGCTGGGCGTGAAGTTCAAAGCAATGTGCATTGAGAGCGACTGCTCTGATACGTGTCACTATTCCACTGTGCTTACCAGTCATTGGTTTTGTGCCATCGGTGCAGATGCCAGTACATCGTGACCAGATGATATGTTGATTTTGCGAAGTTGTCAAGCAACCAGATAATCTCAGCTGTTCTGGTAGGCAGCAACTGGCAAAGCAAATGTCCTCCTGTATTGCACCTTTGTAAATATGCCACACGTACACAAGGTGGGCCATGCCTGCCATGTCCATGGATTGGTCCAGCTGCAGAGCGAAGTACTGGCTACTAGTGATTGAGTTAGGATATCATGGGCCATGTCATCAATTCAGTGTGACACTGTTATTTGATAATGGCAGGAAGGGAATTAATTTGGGGGCATAGTGCTTGCCATGTCTGCAGCCACAAGCAGGAGTAATTCCTCTGCTATGGTGTGTGATTTTCCTGATTTCGCAACACTGTAACTCACTAAGTATGGTGTTTCAAGGGCCTTGCTATTGTCAGCAGCAGCAGAGCGCAGAACTCTCTTGTCCACCATTAACTGCACCTGTGTCTGCTTGAAAAATCCTGGGGGTCTGTCCTTGTGGTGTTCAAGTTTTGCTTCCGAGTGTATACAGAGAGTTTTAGGCTGTTATTTGACAGGACTTCACTACATCCCACACCCTGTGGCTGAAGGTATTCACTGTCTCCGGTCCAAGTAAATCCCGTGTTGATGTACTTTGTCATTTAAGTCTTTGATATAGGTCCTGTTTTGTGATTGGTGTCAATGTTTTGCATCACAGGCTCAGATCCGTATGTTGAGTCAGTCGGCGTCTTACCCGGGATTCCAGGAAGTGCACGGATACTGGCAAAACAAATTTCATCACTTCACTTCTCATTGATACCTTGTGTGTTCTTTACATTGCCTCTCTTTAGCCATCTGTCCATATTTCACTGTTACGGATAGGTACAGTTATAGTGCAATGTATACAACCAAAAGCCCCGTCCCCACCCAAGTTCTGAGCTCAGTTAGACTGGACAGTTGCTGGGCAACTGCACCCGCACTGTGTAGTGATTGGAGGTGAGGGCACCGTATGCTAGCATCTCTGTGTATCTATGTTCTCATTGGTACATCTTGAAGTAACTTCCGTATTTATACAACAAATTCCTACAGAGTTTTTAATCTTCATCTCAGTAGCCTATTATAAAGATGCAATAAATAAAATAGTTAATAAATAAAATCCACCGTTACACAATTTCTCCGGCATAGATGTCTTGTGTATTCCCAGCAGTACACATACCACAGTTTGGGAAGCCCTGTGAGACTAGACACTGTGCGGAGATAACAGTAAGAGCTGTCCAGAGGTGGATGGTTGCATCTGCTATTCTTTGGCTCGGTTATTGGTTTCTACTTTTGTGTGCAGCCTAGTTAATCCTCATCTCTGATTATTTGGGGAAACCTTTGGGAAAGAGGAGTCACGCAGCTTGACCTGAAGATGACAAGGGCTGAGCTTGTGACCACTCTCCAGGTGAGGGCAAAGGAAAATATGCATCATTGTGGAGTCCTCACTCTACCAAATACAGAAAGCTTATGCTACGAGAAATTTGTCTGCAAGCAGGCTCAATTACTATATATTAAAACCAACTGGGGAGCTGGGACTTAAACCACTGCTCCTTCAACTCCAAAGACAAGCCTGTCACACTTCAGGACTCTTTATCTCACAGAAGTAGATGGTTCCCAATTCTCCAGCAACATCACCAACTCACCCGGAGCCTGTGTGTGAATGACCTGCCCAAAATCTCTCAGAGCTGAGATTAGTAGTCAAGCTCTTGGCTTCAAGCCCCAATCCTGAAGCCTGGCTGGTCCTCTGTGTACTTGGATCAAGAGAGACTCCATTACCAAGGCTCCGAACAGGGAGTCGTCGAGCTCCTGAAAATTCCAAAGCAGGGAACAAACAAAACTCTTCCCAGGTATGAGTACTGTTTAGGAATGCTGGAATAGCTGGAGGGCAGCACTTACCCAGCCAGGAGAGAGTCTAGTGAAAGCTCGGTTGGCAGGTTGGCTGTTAGTCCTAGGCAGGTGATAAAAAGGATTCTTTTCCTCCTAGATCAGAGGTTCTCAACTTATTTACCATTGTGGGACACACATGCAGCTCTCTGTGTGATGTGGGCCACATTCACACTATATAGTACCTGTGTGGCCCCGAGGCTGTCACATGGGCTGCAGCTGTGTGCTGACTGGGTCGCAAACAGCCCATGGGCTGCAGGTTGAGAACCACTGCCCTAGATGATGGGGACCGAAAGACCAGCCAACATCCATGTCACTCGGCTCTGGAATGTTTGAAATCACATTCCTTTTTGTTGGATTTACAGAAAAGCTGTACCGGAGCCTGTGACAGGACTGAATACTGGGGTTTATAGTTCACATCTGATCTGTTGCAGCGGTTCTCTGTTATAATGCATGCAGTGATGGGCTCAAGCGTCCCTGCATTTGGTTCTGGACCCGGATCTCTGCTTTCCATCTCATGTCCACCTTTGCTTCCGGTATCTTGGAAATAGAAACCGTAAGGGCAGGTAGCCTGGTGGTGTCACGTACACGGAAGCAGGGAGTCAAATGACTCATCAGTCAAGGATAGTAGTAGCTAAGGACCAGCCTGCTCACTTCCTCCTGCCTTACTGACGATGCAGACTATCAGTTCCAGTGTTTGCTTTGCCAATGAGCTCACCTTGCCCGTGAGAGATGAAATGCTCCCCTCCCTTAACATGGCTGCCCTCTTGGAAAGGGGGTTTAGACAGATATTGAGGAGAGGCCCTTCGGTGGTCCTTGATGGGAACCAGGCTGGGGCTGGTGAAACATGCTGCAACTGCCTTCCTCTGGATTAGAGGCTGTGCACCCACACTGTGTGCAGACACCAAGGCTGCTAACCCCGATGGAAGCGTCTGAAGGACACTCCAAGATGAACCTCACAGAATCCACCTCCCCTGGCTTTTACTCTGGGAAGGAATATGATAGCACTATGCTATTGTAAGAGCTAAGTACTGCACCAGGACTTGGCAAACCAGCGTTCTAGTCCAAGTTCTGGCACTCACCTGCCTCGTGATCAGGAGCAAGTCACTTCCCATCTCTGGGCCTTCGTCTCCTCCTCCCCGCACTCGTGGTCTATCTTGTCTATTTTAATTATAAGCTCTTTGAGGCAAGGGCTGGCTCTGACCACACATGTGTACAGCGTCTAGCGCAATGGGGCCCTGATCTCAGTCAGGGTTTCTGGACACCACCATCATACAAATAGTAGTAAATAGTATTGATATATTGGTATCTGTGGCTTCTGATTAACTCCCATTGCCTTCCATTATCACCTTATTTTCCTCTACCGCTTTATTAATAGTTATAGCAAATAGCTTAGTATTAAAAGGAAACTTCTTGAGCTCCCCCTCTCTCCCACAGTGTGCTTCCCTTTCTCCAAACCCCTGGGGCTATATCTCCCCTCCAGTTCTTCTCAGAAATAATTGCTAAGATTATTTCTGCTACTTCCTTTAGGTTAAGTAGACTCAAACTTTTCAGGTTTCATTATGTCCCCAATGCCTAGCTGGTCTCTAATCCATGAGGCCTCTCTGTCCCCTTTTAGTGGGATTGCATTCATAGACTCATAGACTCATAGACTTTAAGGTCAGAAGGGACCATTATGATCATCTAGTCTGACCTCCTGCACAATGCAGGCCACAGAATCTCACCCACCCACTCCTGGAATAATCCTCTCACCTATGTCTCAGCTATTGAAGTCCTCAAATCATGGTTTAAAGACTTCAAGATGCAGAGAATCCTCCGGTAAGTGACCCGTGCCCCATGCTGCAGAGGAAGGCAAAAAACCTCCAGGGCCTCTGCCAATCTACCCTGGAGGAAAATTCCTTCCCGACCCCAAATATGGCGATCAGCTGAACCCCGAGCATGTGGGCAAGACTCACCAGCCAGACACCCAGGAAAAAGTTCTCTGTAGTAACTTCTAACATCCCATCATTGACCATTGGTCCTATTTACCACTGATGGCAATTAATTGACCCTTGACTAAGATCATGTTATCCCATCAAACCATCCCCTCCATAAACGTATCTAGCTTAATCTTGAAGCCAGTTAGGTCTTTTGCCCCCACTGCTTCCCTTGGAAGGCTGTTCCAGAACTTCACTCCTCTGATGGTTAGAAACCTTCGTCTAATTTCAAGTCTAAACTTCCTGATGGCCAGTTTATATCCATTTGTTCTTGTGTCCACATTGGTACTGAGCTGAAATAATTCCTCTCCCTCCCTGGTATTTATCCCTCTGATATATTTAAAGAGAGCAATCATATCTCCCCTCAGCCTTCTTTTGGTTAGGGTAAACAAACCAAGCTCCTTGAGTCTCCTTTCATACGACAGGTTTTCCATTCCTCGGATCATCCTAGTGGCCCTTCTTTGTACCTGTTCCAGTTTGAATTCATCCTTCTTAAACATGGGAGACCAGAACTGCACACAGTATTCCAAATGAGGTCTTACCAATGCCTTGTATAACGGTACTAACACCTCCTTATCTCTACTAGAAATACCTCGCCTAATGCATCCCAAGACCGCATTAGCTTTTTTCACGGCCACATCACATTGGCGACTCATAGTCATCCTGTGATCAACCAGGACTCCGAGGTCCTTCTCCTCTTCCGTTACTTCCAACTGATGCGTCCCCAGCTTATAACTAAAATTCTTGTTATTAATCCCTAAATGCATAACCTTACACTTCTCACTATTAAATTTCATCCTATTACTATTACTCCAGTTTACAAGGTCATCCAGATCTTCCTGTAGGATATCCCGATCCTTTTCTGAATTGGCAATACCTCCCAACTTTGTGTCATCTGCAAACTTTATTAGCACACTCCCACTTTTGGTGCCGAGGTCAGTAATAAAAAGATTAAATAAAATTGGTCCCAAAACTGAACCTTGAGGAACTCCACTAGTAACCTCCCTCCAACCTGACAGTTCACCTTTCAGTATGACCCGCTGTAGTCTCCCCTTTAACCAGTTCCTTATCCACCTCTCAATTTTCATATTGATCCCCATCTTTTCCAATTTAACCGATAATTCCTCATGTGGTACTGTATCAAATGCCTTACTGAAATCGAGGTAGATTAGATCCACTGCGTTTCCTTTATCTAAAAAATCTGTTACTTTCTCAAAGAAGGAGATCAAGTTGGTTTGGCACGATCTACCTTTTGTAAAACCATGTTGTAATTTGTCCCAATTGCCATTGCCCTCAAGGTCCTTAACTAGCATTTCAACCTTCGCATTATCACCTCTTACTTGTTCACCCCAGTGGTTACAGGGTTGGTGGGGAGGAGGTGGGGTTGTGTGGGGCGCTCAGACCTGGCTCAGAGCTACTGCCCCACATAGCACTCCAATCCTGCTCCAGTCCCCCATGGGCAGGCACAGCCCCTCATTGGCCCATCCGCACACACAGGGGAGCCCTAGATCTAGCTTTCCAGGATTCCAGCGCTGGCACGGCCCAGGTACCACAGAGAGGCAGGGAGGGGTTTGGAGCTGTGGGGTGAAATGCAGGGAGCCCCGGGCTGGGCTCTCAGCTCCCTGCCCCCCAGAAGGGCCCGCAGGAGGGGTCCTGGTTGTACTGACAAGCTCTGTTTGGATTGTGTTCCTGGCATCTCTAATCAACCTTCTGTTCTACTGGCTGGCTGAGACTCCCAGTGAATCCGGGGAAGAGGGGTGCAGGGCCTGACTCCCCCACACTCCAGGACAGCTGGTGGCAGTGGTGGGATGTACGGCACCCCATGAACGACACTTCCTGCAGTAAGTAACTGGGGAGCAGTAGAACAAAGGGGGGATAATGAGGACCAGGCATGCTGAAGGCTTACAGAGGAGCGGTTTCGGGGAGTGGAGGAGCTACACTTAATCCCTGGGAGTGTGTGACCAGCGAGAAGGACTGTGGAATGATGGGGTTCCCCTGGGGGCTGCGGTGAGCAGTCCCAGGGGCGGAGGAGCCTGCGGCTTGGCCCTGGGGGAGAGAAGGATTTTTGCGGTGACAGGGTTTCCCCTGGGGGTGCCGTGAGCGGACCCAGGGGCGGAGGAGCTGCAGCTCGACCCTGGCAAAGAGGCGGTGACCTGGAGAAGGGCTGGCACACTTGGGGTTCTTTCTGGAAACCGTGGGGAGCTAAGAGCACACAGGTCTGCGAATCCACAGCAACTCGGGAGCAGTGAAGTGATAGCCTATCACCTTCTCCTTAAAAGAAGCATTGTAACTCTGTGCAAAAAGAGAGGGATACGCATTGGGAAGTTCACCAAAGCACAGCTAATCGTGCAGCTGGAGGAGGATGACCATTCTAAGGAGCAGATTCCTGACCCCGATGGGGCTACAGCAGGATATGGGAGCAGCAGGAGCGATAACCTGGCATCCCTAAGAGTCTGGTCCCCAACCAGACAGGGGTCTTCACGATCGGGTTCCCCAGCAGGGGATCAGAGACAGATGGGACTGGAGCTGAGTCTGAGAGAGCGAAAGGACTGTGAGAGACAGCGAGAGCCCAAGAAAGAGCTACAGGAGAAGCAGCAGCAGCAGCATGAACTGGCGGTGGTGGAACGGAGAGGCATAGGGGACTGCCCAGGGGTGAGTGGGGATAGACCCTGGGGTGCCAGTTCCGCAGGGAACCTCGATCCTAAATTGCTGCCCCTGGTTAAGGAGGGTGGGGATGTGGAGGCCCACCTCACTGCCTTTGAGCAGGCTGGCGATTTGAACCAAGGGGACCCTGCGGAAAAATCCCAGTATCTAGCTCCCTTGCTGGGTCCCAAGGCCGTAAACTCCGTCAGCCAGATGGGTGGGATGGTGGACGGACTTCCACCCCTGACCCCAACCTATATGTCTGCGTGGAGTCTCCTGGGCTCAGGCCCTGCGGACCCCCAGTGGGAGCGGAAGGTAATGGTCAATGGAGAGACATTCTTGGTGAGGCGAGACCCCGGGACAGAGAGAACTGTGGTCAGGCCGCGGGTGGTGCACCCCCACCAGATGCTGAGGGGCTGTGTGACCTGGGTGAGGTTCCCAGGGATGGAACCGTTCGCCCTGCCTATAGCCCAGATCCCTGTGCAGACCCAGGAGGGGTCGGGCTGGCTGGTGGTTGGGGTTCTCCAGGATATCGGCTGTGAGGTGCTGTTGTGGGGTTACTGTCTCTCTTTGGGACAGGATCCAGACCCTGCTCCTGTAACGGCCGAGGATTTGAATTTGAACCCAGGGAACCAATTGGCTAAGAGGGAAATGGTCAGTGAAAATGCAAATGACCTGGCTGGCAGAGGGGAGGAGCTGCTAGGCCCCGGTTACCTGCCTGCCTGTAACCGGACCCCTAGGGCGGGGTGGGACAGAGAGATGCACCCCGCCCCCCTGCACAATGGGGAGGGGGCTCATGCTGGCTCTGATGCTGTGACCAAAGCAGTGAGCTCGCTGCCTGGCCCCACAGGGACAGCCTAGGCAGCACTGAGCACGGGGGGAGTGGAGACCCCAACCGAGTGGGGGAACACACAGGCGTGGCAGGACGGCTGCCACACAGGCGTGGCAGGACGGCTGCCAACCAGGCTGGCCTCGTCCAGAGGTGCTGCCGGGAAGTGATTCCACGGCAGGGAGGGAGCCACCAGGGACAGGGCTCAGCGGGGCGGTGACCCCAGGCCTGGCCCGTGAGCTGCAGAAGGATCCCTCCTTGGAGAAGCTGAGGGAGCTTGCTGGCCACTGCGCTGCAAAACCCCTTGGGGAGGGCTGCAGGGACAGATCCCTGTGGGAGAAGGGATTCCAGTACCGGAAATGGGCTTCCCCAGGGGCAGTAGAATGGTGGGGAGTCAGGAGGCAGTGGGTGGGGCCCCAGAAGTATCATCACCGGCTATTGTACTTGGCCCAGGGTAAGGGAGATGCTCCCTGGAGATCCCTGCCCATCATAGAGGAACCTTTCCAGAAGGTGGCTATGAATAGGGTGGGCCCGCTCAGCAGGGCAAGCTGGTCAGGGAAGAAATGCATCCTGGTGGTGATGGATTTCGCCACCCGCTACCCGGAGGCGGTGGCTCTGTCTTCCACTGGGGCGGACACGGTGGCAGACATGCTGCTAACCATCTTCAGCAGAGTGGGGGTCCCCAGCGAGATCCTTACAGCCCAGGGATCCAATGTCATGTCAGCCCTGCTCCAGGGCGTGTGGGAGAAATGTGGGGTCTGGTGGAGAAATTTCATGGGACCGTGAGGCTGATGCTGAAGACTTTTATAAATCAGCATCTGCAGGACTGGGACAAGTACCTGCCCCACTTGTGGCACAGGGAAGTGCCCCAGGTATCCCCAGGGTGTTTCCCTTTCGAGCTGCTGTATGGGAGGAGAGTAAGGGGACGCCTAGAACCGGTCAGGGACGATTGGGAGGAGAAGGGGGAAGACCCCCTGGTGGACCTCTCCCCTTAGATGGGAGCCCATCTTCCCATCAGGTGTCCCCCATTCAGAGTAACTGGGGAAAGAGCCCAGAACCTGGAGAGAGAGGACAAGGACATGCTGGCTTTAGAGGTGATCCCGTCATTCAACAGCCCGGGGTTGGCCAAGATGGAGGCGATCAGAGTTTGGCCTGTTCCCCAGAACAAGGTCCAGGCCTGTAGCGGGATGGCGGGGTACTACCAAAGGTTTGTATCCCCCTTTAGTTCCCTAGCTGCCCCCATCACTAAGCTATGTAAGAAGGGGAAGCTGGATGAGGCGGCCTGGACCAAGCAGTGCCCAAGGGCTCTCTGTGCGCTGAAGGAGGCTCTAATCCAGGGTCCAATAGATCGAGTAAACCCAGACCGGGCCAAGACCTGTACAGTGTTCACCGAAGCCTCAGACACAGGGCTGGGCGTGGTGCTGATGCAGGCCCATGCTAAGGGGGAGAGACACTCCATTGGGTATCTGAGCAAGCAGCTGCTGCCCTGGAGGCAGAACAGTCCGGCCATAGAGAGAGAATGCCTGGCCATGGTGCAGGCCCTTAAGAAGCTGCAGCCGGATCTATTTGGGTGGCGCTTTACGGGGTATAGTCACCACTCTGCCCTGATGTGGCTGCATCCAGGAAAAAGGGCCGATGCCGAGCGGCTGGTGACAGAGACGTGGTCAGAGAGGGGACCAGATAAAGAGGGAGGCTCCTAACCAAGAGAGCCCGAATTACAGCCCTCCAGACTGGAGCACTGGGCGAAGACCCGATCTCAGCTTGAACCCCAGGGGTGTTGGGATGGAAAAAGGGCACGGGCCGCATAAACCTTCCCACATGTGGGGGAGGACGTCGAACTGGAATGGCCTTGTGTAACCAGGTTCGAACTTCCCCAGGTCACTGGCTAAAGTGACCCCGCTCAGTTTGGTCTCGAAGGGGGGAAGAGATGTGATGAAATAGGACTGTTAATGTTTTCCCTGAGTACTGTGTGGGTGCCTCGGTTTCCCCTATGCAGTGCTTGAGTATCTAGGTGGTGGGACAAGGGTGTATGATTGTTACAAAGCCCTAGAAGGCAGGTGTGGGAAGGGGCCTGGACACAGAGAATGGCCGACTCCCTGTTTCCTGGCAACTGATGGCCTGGGCTCTTCCCCGCTTCAAGGTGATAGCTAAAGGGTTGGAGAACAAAGGAGTCAGGTGACCTCCTGGAGCCGGGGGGAGGGGGGGCGGGAGGAGACTGCTGGACAGTTTCAGTTTGGAGCGGGCTTGAGAAGAGGAGGAAAGGGCAGTCAGGGTCTGTCCTCCCTGCCCTCCCATTTGGAGCTGTGGGGTGAAATGCAGGGAGCCCCGGGCTGGGGTCTAAGCTCCCTGCCCCCCGGAAGGGCCCAGAGGAGGGGTCCTGGTTGTACTGACAAGCTCTGTTTGGATTGTGTTCCTGGCATCTCTAATCAACCTTCTGTTCTACTGGCTGGCTGAGACTCCCAGTGAATCCGGGGAAGAGGGGTGCAGGGCCTGACTCCCCCACACTCCGTGACAAATCTCAATAGGCATCAATAGCTCCATGAGCTAAAAACTACATGCACTCACCTAGTATATGTATAAAGACATTGTGAAGTGTCTATCAAATGCATGAATATTTATTTCACATGGGAGGTTGGGGATGGTTATGCTTGATCCCAGCCCTCTGGCTTTCAAACCACTTGAAACACTGGTTCACCCTCCTTACTAAGTAGCAGGCAGAACTTTCCATTGTCACCTCTTGCTTCTCATGTACTTATTTAAAGTTTGCTCATCCCATTTTGCCACCTCACGCTACAAGTAAAGTATCTCAGTTGGTGCCTGGCTCCTATAGTCATGCCCTGAAATTTATTTAGTTATCATGGGTAATGGCCTGCTCATTTTTGCTTAGCTTTGTAAAAGCAGAACTATCCATCCTATGAGAGTGGTTGAAAGAGTAGGCGGAATGGTCTTGTATTAAACAGCAGACATGGGACGCTGGACTCCTTCATTCTATTCTTAGCTCTGCCACATCACTTAGTCTGTCTGTGCCTCAGTTTCCTCTTCTGTAATTCATAGATTCATAGATTCTAGGGCTGGAAGGGACCTCGAGAGGTCATCGAGTCCAGCCCCCTGCCCTCATGGCAGAACCAAATACTGTCTAGACCATCCCTGATAGACATTTATCTAACCTACTCTTAAATATCTCCAGAGATGGAGATTCCACAACCTCCCTGGGCAGTTTATTCCAGTGTTTAACCACCCTGACAGTTAGGAACTTTTTCCTAATGTCCAACCTAAACCTCCCTTGCTGCAGTTTAAGCCCATTGCTTCTTGTTCTATCCTTAGAGGCTAAGATGAACAAGTTTTCTCCCTCCTCCTTATGACACCCTTTTAGATACCTGAAGACCACTATCATGTCCCCTCTCAGTCTTCTCTTTTCCAAACTAAACAAACCCAATTCCTTCAAAAGGAAAATAAGAAAGAAAGAAATACTTGTGGCACCTTAGAGACTAACAAATTTATTTCAGCATAAGCTTTCGTGGGTTAGAACCTACTTCATCGGATGCATCAATTCCTTCAGCCTTCCTTCATAGGTCATGTTCTCTAGACCCTTAATCATTCTTGTTGCTCTTCTCTGGACTCTCTCCAATTTCTCCACATCTTTCTTGAAATGCGGTGCCCAGAACTGGACACAATACTTCAGTTGAGGCCTAACCAGCGCAGAGTAGAGCGGAAGAATGACTTCTCGTGTCTTGCTCACAACACACCTGTTAATGCAGCCCAGAATCAAGTTTGCTTTTTTTGCAACAGCATCGCACTGTTGACTCATATTTAGCTTGTGGTCCACTATAACCCCTAGATCCCTTTCTGCCGTACTCCTTCCTAGACAGTCTCCTCCCATTCTGTATGTGTGAAACTGATTGTTCCTACCTAAGTGGAGCACTTTGCATTTGTCCTTTATTAAACTTCATCCTGTTTACCTCTGACCATGTCTCCAATTTGTCCAGATCATTTTGAATTATGACCCTATCCTCCAAAGCAGTTGCAATCCCTCCCAGTTTGGTATCATCTGCAAACTTAATAAGCGTACTTTCTATGCCAATATCCAAGTCGTTGATGAAGATATTGAACAGAGCCGGTCCCAAAACAGACCCTTGCGGAACCCCACTCGTTATACCTTTCCAGCAGGATTGGGAACCATTAATAACTACTCTCTGAGTACAGTTATCCAGCCAGTTGTGCACCCACCTTATAGTAGCCCCATCTAAGGGCAGGTCTTCACTACCCGCCGGATCGGCGGGTAGCAATCGATCTATCGGGGATCGATTTTTCGCGTCTCGTTAAGACGCGATTAATCGATCCCCGATCGCGCTCCCCGTCGGCGCCGGCAATCCACCTCATCGAGAGGCGGAAGCGGAGTCGACGGGGGAGCGGCAGCGATCGACTCGCCGCCGTCCTCATCGTCAGGTAAGTCGATTACGATACGCTGACTTCAGCTACGCTATTCCCGTAGCTGAAGTTGCGTATCGTAGATCGACCCCCTCCCCTAGTGTAGCCCTGGGCTAAGTTGTATTTCCCTAGTTTATTGATAAGAATATCATGCGAGACCGTATCAAATGCCTTACTAAAGTCTAGGTATACCACATCCACCGCTTCTCCCTTATCCACAAGACTCATTATCCTATCAAAGAAAGCTATCAGATTGGTTTGACATGATTTGTTCTTTACAAATCCATGCTGGTTATTCCCTATCACCTTACCACCTTCCAAGTGTTTGCAGATGATTTCCTTAATTACTTGCTCCATTATTTTCCCTGGCACAGAAGTTAAACTAACTGGTCTGTAGTTTCCTGGGTTGTTTTTATTTCCCTTTTTATAGATGGGCACTATATTTGCCCTTTTCCAGTCTTCTGGAATCTCTCCTGTCTCCCATGATTTACCAAAGATAATAGCTAAAGGCTCAGATACCTCCTCTATTAGCTCCTTGAGTATTCTAGGATGCATTTAATCAGGTCCTGGTGACTTGCAGGCATCTAACTTATCCAAGTGATTTTTAACTTGTTCTTTTTTTATTTTATCTTCTAAACCTTCCCCCTTCCCATTAGCATTCACTATGTTAGGCATTCCTTCAGACTTCTCGGTGAAGACCGAAACAAAGAAGTCATTAAGCATCTCTGCCATTTCCAAGTTTCCTGTTACTGTTTCTCCCTCCTCACTGAGTAGTGGGCCTACCCTGTCCTTGGTCTTCCTCTTGCTTCTAATGTATTGATAAAAAGTTTTCTTGTTTCCCTTTATTCCTGTAGCTAGTTTGAGCTCATTTTGTGCCTTTGCCTTTCTAATCTTGCCTCTGCATTCCCGTGTTGTTTGCCTATATTCATCCTTTGTAATTTGTCCTAGTTTCCATTTTTTATATGACTCCTTTTTATTTTTTAGATCTTGCAAGATCTCGTGGTTAAGCCAAGGTGGTCTTTTGCCACATTTTCTATCTTTCCTACCCAGCGGAATAGTTTGCTTTTGGGCCCTTAATAGTGTCCCATAGTAATATGGGAAATGTAATCGTACTTACCTACAAAAGTGTTGTGAGAATGAATTCACTGATGTTTCCTAAGTGCTCTGAGATCCACAGTGAGAAGGGGATATTATTATATTAACAGAAATGGGGACTCTCAGGCTATCATATGCAAATATAGGAATAGCAAGTGGGGTTTTTTTGGTCTTTACAGAAAGAATTGTCATCTCAGTTCTTCCAAAAGAGACCAAACAGTAAGCACGTGCTGCCCCCCAGTGGTCAACCAGTGTAGTACCACAATAGACTATCCGGTTTTGTTTCAGTGTAGTAGCCGTGTGAAGCGGACTGTAGTCCACGAAAGCTTATGCTGAAATAAATTTGTTAGTCTCTAAGGTGCCACAAGTATTTCGTTCTTATTATCCGGTTTTGTGTATGTTTTAGGAAAGTATTGAGAGTGGGAAATACCGGGAAGAGGTTGTTTTTATTTATTACATGTATTTCAGTAGCACCTAGGAGCCCCAATCAAAAATGGGGACCCTAGTGTGGATGGTGTCTGACAAACACAACCAAAAGACCGTCCCTGCCTTGTGCGTAAAAATGCTTTGTCATTTTATCATCATCAGGGTCCACAATAAGGAATTTCTACTAAGAGAACTCTTATAATCTTCACTCAGTAAAACTTTCCTTCAAAAAGCCTGTTCTGTGTGAGTCACCAACACCTCCATTTAACAGCGTTATGGGGACTATGGTAAAGCAGCACCTTCTTACCCAGAAGACATGCCGCATGTCTGCATTCCAAGTCGTATGTGCCTATTTGTCATTGAAGCAATTTTTTAACAACTAATTTTTAGTCCTGTCAGCCCTGAAGCATCAATACAGCTCTGGGAGAGCCCGGTGGCTTTTATTTTGCAGCCAGACCTATTTCGGAATAAGTACGTGGCTCAGGGGTGTGAAAAATCCACCCCCCTGAGCGATGCAGTTATACCGACCTAACCCCTGTGTAGACAGCACTGTGTCGACAGGAGGCTTTCCCGTCGGCGTGGTAGCATCTTCACTGAGGCGCTACAGTGGTGCAGCTGCATTGTTTTAAGTGTAGACCAGCCCTGAATCACGCATGGTTAACAGAATTGTTACTTAAATTCCAATTAGAGGGTAAATTTGCAGGGCTGGCTAAAGACATTTCTTTACTTGTAGACTGAGAACATTTGATCTGGAGTCACAATAACCCAAGAATATAATTTTCATTAGATACTTTCCAGACACTTTAAAACGCTCTTCCAAACCAATAGGTTTTACTGATGTGTAGCAAGAGGTTCATGTGAAGTTTGGGTGCATGTCTTGATTGTTAAATGGGTTGAGCAACTCCACCTCTCATTGAGTGCAATGGGATTTGTGGGTGCTCAGCACTTTGGAAAATCAGGCCATCTGCTTTTATTGAGCAGGACCTCAGTCTGTTTCATGAATTGCATTTAGTTAGGATTTCATGTCAGGAATCCCAGATTGCATCCGAGGTTACTTTTTCCAACTGAAGGTGTGTGAGGTGAGAAGGGAAAATTTAAACAAGAACCTAGATTCTTACTCCAGCTGATGACTCATGGGACAAGATGGAAAGATCTTAGTTACAGATCATCATATAGAAGCCATTAAAAACAAAGTCTCTCTGGTCTTGTAAAACATGATTTAATTCACACTGTAGGTTACAGTTGAAAATACTGTTACCCCCTCTGCCAAGGGGGCTGACGTCAGAGTCTTGCAGGTCACTTTCTTGTTGGAGGAGAAATCAGCGAGACAAAGGCTGGATAGCTTTAGTGTCTCTTGTTTTCTTTACACTACGTTTACCTGTCTCTGAACAGATGTGGTCACAAACAGCAGGCAGGCAATCCCCTCTCTCAGAACTCTTAACTAAAACTCAGTTGCCCACTTTGCTCAAAGAATTTATTAAGACCGAAAGTCTCAGCTTTCCTCAAAAGAATCTCCATCACAAAACTATCAGCATGCTAAGAAAGAGAACTTCTAAGGCGATGTGCAACAATGGCATCTGGTGACTCTTGCCGTAACAAATACCTTTTAAAAACAAATTGAAACTGATCCTCAAACGCCAAGAAAACAGGTGGAAAAGATACCTCTATCTAGTCATACCAAAACAAAGGACACAGTGTCTACACCCAGGATTGGGTTTTTTTAGTAAAAGCTCCCATCATTCTAGTTTCCTCCTTTTCCATTAATCATCTATTTTATAACATTGTGGCATGGTAAAGACTATGATTCCATACACGCAGCAGAACTGACACCTGCTAATGTGTAGGAATCACTCACAAGGTTGGATTTATGGCTACAGAACCGCCAACCGTAAGCATTCAAAAATCAGGAGCCAGGCCTCAAAAAACCATGGGGTTGGCTTAAAAAAACATTAGATTTTTTGAAAAATAATACATTTGGGTTTTTTTATTCTTTATTCATTCCTTCTAGGCTTTCAAGACTTTAGGGTTCATATTTTCAAGCTTTTCTCTGCAATCTTGACAGCTAGATATCTACTTTTTTTAATGAAAGCTGAGATTCTGATGTAGTCATGTGACTGCAAGAGCTACTGAATAGCACAAGAGTTGGCAACACTATGGCTACTTTAAACACAGGATTGAAATGGAGACCTGTCATAGGGACACTGCTGAGCAGCACAGTTTACCTTATCAGGGGAAGCAGAATAAGAGGCTGACACAGAGCTCACATTACTCCACCTTGTGGCTCTACAGGATAACAAAGCTTGCTACATCATTTTGTTTGAGGGCTGTGGTGTGTTATGAAAGAGGCCCGTGGTGGTTAACTGGGCTTCCAGCTGTGTTGACCTGGCTAACTGGTGGTCTTGGCCTGTAGCTAATCGACTCCATTATTTCTGTCAGTTCACACACTGAGAGGTTTTCCAGAGAAAGTTACTGGACTCGTCCCTACTTCCTACTTCCCTTTGACTCTTAGCAGACACAGGATAGGACAGGCCTTGAGTCTTCTTCAACCCAGGCTGATGTAGGAACTTCAGAAACTCATGTTCCAGACCCCAAATTCCATTTGTGTGGCCTCCCAAAAACTCAGTCACTCAGCCTTCCTGGGCACCTGCCTCAAATTCCCATCCTTGTCTCACCAACTTCTCCAGGTCTGACATCTTTGCAGAATCTCAGGCCAGGCCTACACTAAAAAGTTAGACTGACTGAGCTACGTCACTCAGGGTCGTGAAAGATCCGCACCCCTGAGTGGTAGAGTTGAGCAGACCTAGCCCCTAGTATAGGCAATGCTAGGTTGACAGAAGAATTCTTCGGTCAACTTAGCTACCGCCTCTCGGGGAGGTGGATTAACTATAGTGATAGCAGAACCTCTCCCTTCACTGTAGTGAGTGTCTGACTGGAGTGCTACATCAATGCAGCTGCAGTTGTGCCACTGCAGTGATTTAAGTGTAGACATATCCTCAGCAAGGAATGGTCTCGTATCCAGTGCTCTTCCCCTTGCTGAGTGTACCAGCTGCCATAGCAATAGCTCGGGAACACAATCATTTATCATAGCATTGGGGTCCTTTGGGGAGAGTTTCCCTCGGGTTCTAATAATAGGCAGCAGGTTTAAAACAAACAAATGGAAGTATTGCTTCACACAACACACAGTCAACCTGTGGAACTCCTTGCCAGGGGATGTTGTGTAGGCCAAGACTATAACAGGGTTCAAAAAAGAACTAGATAAGTTCATGGAGGCTAGGTCCATCAATGGCTATTAGGCAGGATGGGCAGGGATGGTGTCCCTAGCCTCTGTTTGCCAGAAGCTGGGAATGGGCAACAGGGGATGGATCACTTGATGATTACCTGTTCTGTTCATTCTCTTTGGGGGCACCTGGCATTGGCCACTGTCGGAAGACAGGATACTGGGCTAGATGGACCTTTGGTCTGACCCAATATGGCCGTTCTTATGTTCTTATAAGAGGTATAATTTATTTTCCTCTGTGCATGAAATACTCTTTGGAGTCAGATGAGCATGTTTCTGTGTGGAGGCAAAGTGTTCTGCAAGCATTCTGAGAGCTTTAACCGATTGAATTTCTCTAGTGCAGACCACGCCTAAGTGACTGGCACAAAGTCACAAAAAGAGTCAGTGTCAGAGCTGGGATTAGAACGAACATAAGAACGAAGAAATTGCTTGTTCTTAGTCCTTCGTCCAGAGCACTAAATCATGCTCTTCTCTAAATAAGATGCACTGAAACTACATGAACAGCTGATCCCAAAGGAAAATATTAAATGATGTTTTCCCCACCCTATGTGCTGAAACTAGCCAAGCATAACAGTTAAGCCCAGGGCATGTCTGTATAATAGATTTTCCTATTTACTCGGAAAGTTTCTGCAACGTTTTGTTTTAAGAGAACTTGGAAGGTGCCAGTGAAAGGTTGTCATCCAGCCCATCATCACCCAAGAGGACAAAAGCATGGAAATGAGCATTGTTGCAGCAGGAAGTTCTACAGAAGGGCGCGCCCAGTTTTCTCCGCACAGCATGCAGAGGGATCCCATCGGATAGAATTCAACTCTGTGTAGAGGGCCAGCATCTCTTCAGTTCCATGTAAGCCCTCAGGCATATAGCTCATTGAGTCCTCCCGTGCACAGCACCCCAAGAATGTTTAACCACTAGAACTGTGAGAAGGCACCTTAAGGAAAAATTCTCTCCCAGCCCCACATCTGGCCCTCCCTGCTGCTCTTTTTGGATTCTCTGCTTTTTGGATCATGAAATGGTTAACTGTCAATTTATTCAGTACGTTTAATCAGTAGCGTAGCCGGAGGGGAGCAGGGGGAGCGGCCGCTCCCCCACTGAGCAGCAGCAGCGCCTTTTTTGTGCTCCCAACGCCTTTTGCTCCTATGCTGCAGCCAGAGCGGAGCATTCATTTTTTCTCCCGGCGCCTTTTTTTGCTCCTGATGCTTTTTGCTCCCGGCGCCTTTTTTTAGGTCCGCTCCCCCTGTGCTCTAAACCTGGCTACGCCACTGCGTTTAATGGCCACGTTGAGCTGCATGTCTCATCCAATGGATGTCTGTATATTTACTAATGAGCTATTCATTTAGCACTATTTGTCCTGGAGCATCTTTAATAACTATCCAGAGTTAGGATCTCAGCTTTACACCTGATCCAAAATGGTGCCTTCCAAACAGCCCCTAAAGCCATGCTGTAGCAGTGTTTCGGGGGGGCAGAGTGCCACCCAGTCAGGCCCTGAGTCAGCACAGTACAAGCACATACCTAAGCATAAGTAGTCCCAATGAAGTATGACTACTCATGTGCTTAATATTAGGCTCATACTTAAGTACTTTGCTGAGCAGGGGCCTCAGTCACCAATACCATTTCCTGCAGCACTTGACTTTCCCTTTAAGGTGTCCTCAAGGCTGGCCCTAGATCAAATGACGCTCCAGGTGAGGAGCATCTTCAGCGCCCAACCCCCCATTTGTTAAACTTCTGAATGCCTTATTTTTTATTGCATTTGTAGCCCATTTCACGATTTTGATGCATGATTTGCATGCGTGATTTATCCCCGTCATATAAGACGATAAATATGCATGCTAGGATCTGTAAATCTGTATTTATTCATGCTATATATAAGCAAATCAAATCTTATAGAAACTTTTTAATTTGAAGAATAACTGAAATGTACTAACATCATGAAATTGAACTGTGCACCAACACTGGGTGGACCAGTATTAAAGAGTGTTACAGTAGGCGACAGCCTTAGAATGTTAACCCTAGTCCTTTAGTTCAAGAGGTCGCTTTTCTCTCTTTTCCCCTCGTGAACTGAAGTACAGCATCAGAGAGATCCAACGACCGGCCAATGGCATTTTCAAGCAATAAAATAATAATAAGAAGAAAGAATAAATGGAGATATGCCAATCTCCTAGAACTGGAAAGACCTTGAAAGGTCATCGAGTCCAAGCCCCTGCCTACACTAGCAGGACCAAGTACTGTCCCCTGACAGATTTTTTTTCCCCCCGATCCCTAAATGGCCCCCTCAAGGATTGAACTCACAACCCTGGGTTTAGCAGGCCAATGCTCAAACCACTGAGCTCCCCCCCCTCCCCCCCCCGATGTCAGTCTCTTCTTGGCCATCGTTGAGCGAAGATATATTTTAATGAGCCTGTGCTTCAGAAAGCTGCACTCATCACTTGCAGCTGTGGCTGGTAGGGTGAGCAGATTCCTCAAAGCTATCCACACATTAGGAAAAGTGTCCTTTAGCTTGGCATCCTGAATGAATTGGAGAACTTGGAGTGGAGAGTGCTTCCTGGGTTGCAAAATGTGATGGATGTTGTCCAATTCAACATAGAGGCCTTTCTTTATCATTGATGTCCAAACATTCCCCATGTGTCAGCATCTGATGATCCATACAATTGTTCAGAAGTGTGTTCCTGTCCACCAGAAGCTTACTAAGGTCATACAACCTCCCCTTCCCCCAGGTCTCTTTGTGGTGCTTCATTTGTCTAAACCTTTCTTCAATGGACATTCAAGCAGTATCAATGAGTGAGCAAAAAACCCTCCCTCTTGAATTTTATTTCCGAGCTTCCCATCACCTCATCTCTGCCCTCATAACTAAACTATCTCTTCTTCCGATGAACACAAATTTCCCTGAAGACAGACTCAGTTCCTAAGTTTTCTGCCATTTCTTTAGTAGCAGTGATGGCCTTTTCAAATCCATTGTCTCTGTAGGCCACAACAAAATCAAGCAGCTTCTCATCAGAGTAGCAGTGGTTGTGATGTCCATCGATTGAGTTTGTAATGCCTTCCTGAAAATGTTTATTTGGAACAGGATATCGTGCCAAACCACAAGTGAGATCAGAAATCTGAAGTCATTGTCTGTGAGGATCTTCCACCTAATAGTTGATGCTGAAAACAGGATGTATATCCTTTGAAGTACTCCAAAGAGAGATATTGAATCAAAAGAAGATGACACTGCATCTGACACAGCCAGGTTAAGGGAATGGCAGCCACAAGGCAAAGCTCTTGGATTCAGCGCAAGGATCCTTGCCTGGACGCCACTCTTTCTTCCCTTCATGTTCACGCCATTGTCATAACCTTGGCTGAAGCAGTTCTGAAGCTTTATTTTATTCTCATTCAAAGAATTCATAAACAGTTCTGCTAGGCCTTTTCCAGTAGAGTCATCCACAGACTGGAACAGATAAAGCTCTTCCTTTACGTGGATACAGCCATCCTTGCCGTCAACAAATCTTACTGTAAATACCGTTTTTTCACTGTGACGAATGTTGGGAGTGCAGTCCATTATTGCGGTGTAGTACTTTGCTTTGCTGAGCTGCATCAATATGTTATCAAGCACATTCCTTGCCATAACATCAATCAATTCATTTTGAATTGTTTTGCTGCAGTAATGGTTCATAGCTTCGTTATGAACTACTCGATATAGGTGCTCACAAATGACATTGTCGTATTTCCCAAGGAGCTCTACCAAACCAAGGAAATTATTGTTATGTTCAGTGAACAACTTATCCAATGAGCCCCGGAAAGCCAAATTATTCTTTGCAAGGAAGAGGGTAATTGAAATGAGACGCTCGAGCACGTTACTCCAGTGCTAAGTTTCTGTATTAATAATGTGCTGGTTTTCTGCATCTGTGCATTTATTCAGCTTGATTCTGGACTCGAACTCCATCTATTTGGAGTAGGCCGTAAAAGGGTTGGGTGACTTTTCATGTTGCTTCAGAGCATCAGCTAAGTTATGCCAGTAATTGTACCCAGAAAGTGCAAGCAACTATTTGGTATTCTTGTCCAATATTTTGCAACAAAACCAGAACACTTTGTCCGTTGATTCTGAGTAAACTAGCCAACGCCAATTCAGTTTCTCACCATTCTTCAGCACTCCTTCACAGTGTCACTTTGAGAAGCATTGCTTCTGCTCATTTAGTGAAAACATCATATCCTCGATTTTGCCTGGCCTGTTAAAAATTGTATGATCAATATCGGCAGAGTTTAGGATCACCAGCCATAAAGCAAGACCTGATATATTGATTTGTGGTGTGCAATTTTTCTCACTGCTGTTTCTGTCATCATGCGAGGCTGATTCTTCTTTATTGTTTCTCTCCTTTCGTGTAAACCAGATTTTTCATTGTCATTAGTTTCCTTTTCAGGTGAGCCACATTCTTCTTTATCATCACCCTCCTGTACGCCACCGGGAAAACTGGATGATTCTCCATCACTTTCCTCACATTTCCATTCCTTATCTTCAGGTATATCAGCTAATTCCCTAGTAATAGGACTTCCATCATTTACACCTCATTCCCCAATTTCTTCTGCACTGGGACAATTGCTACTGCCTAAAGCTTGGTCTATGTTGTTCTGTTTCAGATATTTTCCCATCAAATTTTCCTTGCTTCAAATTGAGCTTTTCATTTCCTATACTGAGCTCCTGAAGGCTTCTTTGCGGGCATCTTTTATTTTCTAAAGGGGAAAATAGACAGTATTAGGGAGAGCAAAAGTCTATGTTCCACAGTCTTAGAAAGTCATCAAACACTATGTGATAAGCATGGCAAAAGAAATAACAGCATTTCTTTTATATTGTTGCATAGATAGGGGTTCAATAGATATCTCTGGCATCTCATTAAATATGTCTTTTATTAATTGCTACTTACACTCTTCAAGTCTTAAAACACAAGCACACTTTCACAATTATACAATACAACAAGATTCACGATATCACAGCTGGGCTCTCATTTCACTTAACTTCGTTCTTATATCTCATTGACTGGTGACACCTTGCTTCTTATATACCCGCGAGGGCATGTCTGACAACATTCTAGGAGGTTCAAGGAAAATTATAGTTTTCAGAAAGTCTGGAAGGTCCCATGAGATTCTACAAAGGTCCAGAACATTTTAGGAGGTTAGTGAAAAATGAATCCACATATGGAATACCTGAAACATTTTACTTCCAACATTCTATTTTCCCTTTTGTAGCTAATAACAAAAACAACACCTCGAGCCTGGTGCCCTCCAAGCCCAGCACCCCAGATGGTCACCTGAGTCGCCTGCCCCTAAATCTAGCCCTGGGTGCCCTCATCCAATACTGACTAGGCCTGATTCAGTTTCATTTGTGAAATCTGGTAAGATCGCAACACACCAGTATATGACTGCAGGACCTGTCATTTGCCCAGTGAGAAGACTGAAGATTTTTCAGTGTTTCTTGTTCTGAATGAAATGCGGGAGTTTTGTAGGATTCTTTAAGCATTAATTTTTTAAACTTTCCTTTGTGGGTTCTTTTTTGGTTTAACAATTGTGAGAGAGAGCACACTTCTGAGTACTGTCTCATAGCCTTCCTGTCACCTCTTAAAAGAAAAATCCCTCAGAGACCGTCACATGACCGTAAAACGGTCTGCTCTAGCTGGAACAAACAAAATCCAAAATAACTGGGAATTCTCCAACCTAAATTAACATTACATTTCCAAAGGGAATTTTTTCAGGCTAGCACGGGAGATGGTACCTGTTACATTTAACAAGCGGGTGAGTCTCTCTTAACAAGTCTGAGTGCTAGATCCTCCACTGTTGTCAACCCGCATCATAGCTCCACCGACTTCTGACAATCTCTGAATCTAATGCCCAAAGCACTGAGGAGTAACCCAGCACATGAAAGCCCCTGGGTTTTCAACATTCACCGTGTAGAACATTCTGATGACAACTCCTGAACACTAGTGTAATCCTGATCTACCTCCCACAATGCCCTAAGCTTTCCAGTAAGGTAGGTCTGCCCACTATGGTGGGCCAGTTCTCTGAAATATTGCAGAATCATTCCAAATTTAGGAGGGTGGTTTCCCCCTTCATTAACAAACAATGCTGCAGAATAACTTTACTACCTTAAAAATATCAGCCCTGCAAAACTGAACTGTGTTGTACTGCTGCCGTGATGCCATGATGATTTTACGTAACCTTTTACGTAACTCTTATGTTACACCACATCACAGTATGATGATGTTTATTACGCAGCCTCACCTCCCTGGGGGTCTGATCCAAAGCCCAAAGAAGCCATGTCTGGGAAGTCTTTCTGTTGACTTCAGTGAGTTTTGGATAAGGCTGTGTGTCATGATATGATCACTTTATACTGCAAACAAATTTCTCAGGCTACTCCAATTAAAATATTTGTTTAACGTATTTAGGGCTCCAGAGAATTAATCTTGTTTAAAAAAGCAATAAACTTCATGCAGATACAAGGTTTGCTCTGTGGCCTGTCATTTAGTTTTCTTATTTGTATTGTAGTAATGTTTTGAGGATCCCAGCAAGGACCAATGTTCGATTGTGCTAGGCAACCTGCATGCATGTAACAAAAAGATGGTCCCTACACCAAAGAGCTGAGAATCAAAGATATTCTTGAGCAACCTATCCAAGTTTGGAATAAGTCAGATTTTTACTTCTTGATGCAGTGCTCATGTTCTCGTGCGATACTGCTCTTCTGTTTAGTGGGACATCTCTCGACAGGTTTTTGTCTTTTATATTTTGTAAGAACCATACACTTGTTCTGGGGCTATTGAAGGAAAGCTCTTCCATGCAAAATAACAGATACTTTATGTTCTAAAGCACTCAAAAACTTACTAGATAGCTATGTGCTATTATTATTTTATGTATTGTAATGTGATGGCTGGTGTGGATGTGTACCACTGCCCTCTACTAGTTGGAATTGGAATGGCTCAACTCTGTACCAGGTATAATGATATCTCTATCCATCCATCCACCTTAGAGTTTTCTATAGCACCTATCATCATTGCTGAACTGGTCACGTAGCTGTTAGCAGATGCAGATCTAAAGGACTCCTCTTTTAGTTCAATGACAGGGACCTATGTTTCTGGAGCAGTATGATCTGACCTATCTTTCTAGTCTCACTGTGAAGTTCTGAGTGTGTGTGGTGTGCAGATTACTGACAACTGTGGAGCACAGTTGCCAACTTTCAAGCAGTAAATAAGCACCCCGACTTTCACAATAAGCCAAAAAAATCAAGCTAATCCCATTTCAAAACAAGGCCAAAACAAACCAGTTCCTAAGAACCCCAACACTCTATGTGACTATATCCCCCCGGCGTGAAGTCTGGGACTGTGGTGGGCTTGCTGTGTACCCTGACTCACTCCCCCCTCGCCACTGCTTGCTCTCCCTTGCCCCTGCTTGCTGGGAGCTGATCAAAAAAAAGAAGCAACAAGCTACAACAAGCAACAAGCTACAAGCCGAACATCCAACAAGCTACACGCTAAAAACTAGCCAACAAGCAACTCACAAGCCAACTAAGCCAAAAACAAGCCCAATTTCTGCGTTTTTTCCATGGGTTTGGTATGTCTGCTGTGGAGTTCTTGGTGGTCTGAGGTTTGTTACAATATTTTAAAATCAAACCAGGAACCTTGTGCTGTGATCTTATCAGGTCTCATAAATTCTCCCTGTGCCAATGCTTCTAAAAGTCAGACTGATGCTTTTCTAAACCAGTAGGAGAACACTTCAATATCTCTGGTCACTTAGTAACAGGCCTAAAAATGGCAATTCTTCAACAAAAAAATTCAAAAACAGACTCCAACGAGAAACTGCTGAACTGGAATTAATTTGCAAACTGGATACCATTCAATTAGGCTTGAATAAAGACTGGGAGTGGCTGGGTCATTACACAAATTGATGTCTACTTCCCCATGCTAAATCACACCTTCTTGTCAACTGTTTGAAATGGGCCATCCTGATTATCACTCCAAAAGTTTTTTTTCTCCTGCTGATAATATCTCACCTTAATTGATCAGTCTCTTAGAGTTGGTATGGCAAATTCCACCTTTTCATGTTCTCTGTATGTATGTTCCACTCCAAGCATCTGATGAAGTGGGTTCTAGCCCACGAAAGCTTACGCCCAAATAAATTTGTTAGTCTCTAAAGTGCCACAAGGACTCCTCGGTCTTTTTGCGGATACAGACTAGCACGGCTACCACTCTGAAGCTTTTCTGAATGTTCCTAATCCAGGTCATTGCTCTGGAAGTCGATACAAAGACACAGGCCCAAGAATGCTGAGAGAGTAAACAAAGACTAATGGGGCATTTCCCTTTAGGCCTCAAATTTCAATAGGCAAATATTTCCATTAAGATACCGCTGTTAATCTAAATGAAATACAGACAAGACAAAATCCAGAACCTCAAATCTGAAATGTTTTGGATTTCCAGGGGGCTTGGGACTCAATTTCCAGGATCTGAACCTGCCCCTATGGTTTTGGTTCCAGGTTGCATCTAAAACTGAAAAGGGCCTATTTTTATCTTCAGGTCTGTGACTGAAAATTATATTAGCTCATAGCTGTTTAGCAGCTTATGTGATATGAATTGTTGGTCTCCAGTTCCTAGTAGACACATGTTGACATCACATAAATAATACTACCACAATTGTCACCTTGGCTGGTAGTTGCACCAGAGAAGCCAGGGTCTGAATGGGAATGGAGACTGAACTATTCTCTTACCCTTCGAGGTGGTCCATACAAGTCAGGCATGGAGCCATTGCCTGTACTGACTGTATTTATGCAATATTGCCAACCCCAAGCATTCAAAATTCATTAGTCAGGACTCGAAAATCATGACAGCTGCTTAAAAATCACCATTTTAAAAAATAATCTTGTGATCAAATCAAGAGAGTTGGCAACGTTGCTTATGCTGTAGAAGAGTTTGGGCTGGATTATCAGAGGAACTGTCCCCTGGATTTGAACTGGAGTAATGGGTGATCAGCACCTCTAAAAAAGCAGGCCTTTCAGCATAATGGACTGTGATTCCAGATCAACAAATCTAACATGTCTTAACCAAATAAAACATCTTTATTTTGGGAATTTATACTATTACAAGGAAATGATAAGATTAGAAGTGATTCTGAGGATAGTGTGTGTGAAAAAGGAATTAGAAAATATCCTGACAAATTACCAGTACATTATCCCATAGAAATTTAGGATTTTCCAGATTTCCAGACAAACAAATACACAGGAGAACGTACAGGGCCAAATTTTCAGAACCCTGCATGTACTTTTCCATGAGCAAACGTGTGTTTATTTGTGTGCCTAAACTGTGCATGCAATTGCAGTGACTGCACATACATTTGAACTGCATGCACAAATGGCTAGGGTGGGAATTAGACAGAATGCAATCACCTGATTTGGAATTTGGCAAAAGCATTGTCATTAACACATCCAATCTTGCAAAAAATGCTATGGAATCTTGATACAATAAGTGGTCAGAGCTTAGGGTGACCAGACGTCCCGATAAAATCGGGACTGTCCCGATTTTGACCCGTTTGTCCCACGTCCCGACCGAAGGATGGTCGGGACGCCATTTGTCCCGATATTTCGTTCAGGCCCCCCCCCTTCTCCCCCTCCTTTTTCTCCCTCCAAACTCACCCAGGATGTCCTGGTCTTCGGTGGCACTTCGGCGGCGGGTACGTCATTCTTCGGCGGCAAGACGTATTACCCACTGCCGACGTGCCGCCGACAACAGTCAGCGACTGAAGGACCTCCCGTCGAAATTCTGCCGAAGACCGGGACGTCCTGGGTGAGTGTCCCGATATTTTTAAATTTACATCTGGTCACCTTATCAGAGCTCCTGTTTTACATTTCATCTGAAAGCAGAGCATCCCCTAACCTCATTGCTTTTGATTCAATGCCACCTAACTGAAAGGGCATTGATATACAAATGATTCAGAAGAAAAATACATACTAAATCCCCAATCACTTCTATCAGTGCCTGCCTACTTCTTAGTGGGCCCCCCCCATCCAATTTCCTTGAGAAGTTTTTGAAACATGAAATATATTTTTTTCTACAGAACGGTTTGTTCTATTCCATTAAAAATGCTTCTTAAAATTCTCCTAATAAGCATTCTAATTCTTTCTTGGCCTTATTTTCCAAAAAGTGACAGGAAGAAATAGGTTCTGGCCAGGCTGAGCATTGAAATGAATAGCCCTCTTATCATGGGGATTTTGTGAGCTTAGATCTTACATGAACACAAGACTCATAAGCTTGTTAAGTATTTACATTCCCTGCCTGAAAGCAAGGTGATTATTCTGAAAACATTTTTGCTGTTGCAGTATATTGGATTCACATGAGCAGGACTGAGGATTTGTTGATGGAGTTGTGAGTGCTGCATATCTGTGTATTTGCTGCAGCTACAGAAATTTTACCTAAAGGGTCCCTTCATGATAAAAACAGATCAAGGATTATTCCTTCTCTTGGTGTTGTCTCACTCCTTAATTTAGGTAACTCTAGGATCATCAAATGTGCACAAATAAACAACATTATTGGTAGAAAATTTCAAATTACAATTTGCTAGGTCTTTAGCCAATTACAAAGGATCTGATATAATGCCCAGTGCATAGCTGAGATTTTCAGCACTGTATTACCGTTATTATTAATAATTTAAGTGCCTTCAGAGTGGCTGGTACTATATAAAACATAAGGGAAGCCACAGTCCCTGCCCAAAGGAGTTTATAAATTCTATGATGAAGTATATTCAGAATATGCTATTGTTATTTGCAGGCCACATACAATCTACAAGTCCATATTAAACTATGTAAAGTTCACACTTAAGCTATCAAAAGCAATGAAATCCCATCCTTAGTTCACCTTGTAATACCTAGGTATTACAACACATACAGTGCACTGTATGCACTGACTGTTTTGGAGACTCTGGCAATAAATTCCTTGTCACAATGAGTTGGCAAAGGGCAAAATTCTAATCTGAATTATGAATTATGATAGGGTCAGCTCTTCAACTGATATAAATTGCATAACTCCATGAACTTCAGTGGAGTTATGTTGATTTACTTTAGCTGAGGATCGGATCCATTTTCTTTTTTATGTGGACACAGGATTTGTTGTTATTGGCTGTGTCTGAATTTTCTTTCAGAGGGAGAATTTTAGTTTTTAATGGTTAAATTGTTAAATAGTTCTCCCAGTCTCTGTTTGGCTGTAACTAAACTCCTTCTCCATCTACGTATTGTGTTAGCTTCTGTAAGAAAACACTTTGTACCTGAACCTTTCTAAACAACACCAGTAATTCAAGAGTATTTTGAGATTTTAATATCTTGATATACAGTGAAAAAACTTGTTTTGTTAAATAACAAAAAATAAAAAGCAGACCACACCATCATTACATCATGCCAGCCTGGTTTTGCCATAGGTTGCTACGTACAGTACACTAGTCTTGGACTTTTCATTGATGCAACACTATAATAAAATATAGAGCAAAGTCACACAAACATTCAAGTGAGAACTATGTTATACAAGAAAAGGTATAAAGGTCAGGGGCACAATCCTTCTCTCACTGATATCAGTGGCAAAACTCCCATAGATTTATGTGCAAACAGGATTTGCCTCAGGATTAGTAACTCCAATGCTTTTTCAGTGCTTTAATCAAATCTTCTGTGACTATGCCATGACAGCTTTTATATTGCTCTTGTGGATTAAGTTCTTACTGAGAGGTGCTAGCTTCTCATTAAAAACTCAATTTTCAGCCCACTTCTAACTTCATCAAGCCCAAAACATTCAACCTGAAATTGCATGTACCGCATGAGGGTACTAGTTGGTGTCTGTTACAGATCACCAAATTACACAAGGAACAGGATGGTCATCTCTTTACGCACCTATCTATGACGTTTAAGAAAAAAATAGGGGACTTCAGTTTGAGTGACATGCTGGAGGTCTCATGCTGCCAGTACTAAAATATCCTTGGAATTTCTAAACATTATTGATGAAAATTTCCTAACTCAAACAGTGCTGTAGCCAACACAGGGGAATTCTTTGTTAGACCTTGTCCTAACAGATAAAGAGGAACTGATGACAGAACTAAAAGTTAATGCTAGTTTAGGTACAAGTGATCATGCCTTGATCAGATTTATAATGTGCAAACAGAATAAAGTCCAGACCAGTAATATATATATTTGTACTTTAATAGAGCAATTTCACAAAGCTGAAAACAATTATAAGATCAATCAGCTAGGAAGAACTTAATCAGAAAAATATGAATAATAACCATAAGGGAACACCTTACTAGATGTTCAGAATGCTACAATCCCATATTTGAGGAAGAAGACTGTGCTGATTAAAGATTAAAAACAAAACTGGTTTATAGGGGAAGTGAAAATACACAACAAATGGAAGAAAGGGGAAGCTGATAGTAATGGATATAAATCAGAAGGTAAGAATTGTAGAAAATTAATAATGGAAGACAAGGGACACAAGGAGAAATCTAGGGCAAGCAGACTTAAGCACAATAAGAAGGAGATTTAAAACTATATCAGGAACAAAAGAATTCTGACAATGGTACTGGTCCATTACTAGATGGAAATGGTAGAATTATCAATAATAATGCAAAAAAGGCAGAAGTGTTCAATAAACAGCTACACCTACAAACTGGAATGTGTACTTCTCTCCTTTAGCTAATAAGCAGAATTGGTTTTAAGAGTATACAGTGTTGCCAACTAACTCCCATAATTTTACCAGGAGTCTTTTGATTTGGGGTATATTTTTAAGGCCGCAACTTCTGGAATAAAGAGATGGCAAAAGAATCTCAGCTTTCATTAAAAAAAAAAAGGTTTCTAGCCCTCATTGTTAGAGAGAAATGCTTTAGAATTCAACCTAAGGGCTCAGAAAGCAGAATGCAAACAAAAGTAACCCAACATGTATTATTTTTAAAAATCTCATGATTTTTTGTGCCTGGATTAATGATGTTTTAATGATTGAGGTTGGCAATACTGGCTGAAAATGTTGAGATATACAGTGGAAATTCAGAGTTACAAGCACTTTGGGAATGGAGGTTGTTTGTAACTCTGAAATGTTCATACCTCTGAACAAAACGTTATGGTTGTTCTTTCAAAAGTTTACAACTGAACATTGACTTAATACAGCTTTGAAACTTTACCATGCAGGAGAAAAATGCTGCTTTTAACCATCTTAATTTAAATGAAATAAGCACAGAAACAGTTTCCTTCCCTTGTCAAACCTTTTTTTTAAAAACTTTCCCTTTATTTTTTAGTAGTTTTCGTTTAACACAGTACTGTTCTCTATACTACATTTGCTTTTGTGTGTGTGTGTGTGTGTGTCTCTGCTGCTGCCTGATTGCAAACTTCTGGTTCCAAATGAGGTGTGTGATTGACTGGTCAGTCCAGGCCATGGTAAGAGCCACGCAGGGAGCCCAGGCCACTTTGGGGAGCCCCGGGATCTCGGACCCTCTTCCTTCCCTGGGCAGTGAGCCCTGGGGGGTGGGGATACAGTCTGGGGGCTACTCTCGGGCACCCCAGCTCCCTGCCCAGGGAAAGTGGAGGATCCGGGGCTCCCCAGAGCTGTCTAGCGAGCATGGGCTGCTCTTATCACAGCCCAGCGTTGGCCTGGTTTGGCAAGAGGGCGGGGCCTCAGGGGGAAGAGGGGGAGCAGGGGTGGGGCCTCTGGGGAAGAGGCATACAGGGATGGGGCCCTCGGGGGAAGTGCTGCTGCATGTTTTCCGCTTTTGCCTTTTGAAAAGGTGGTCACCCTACCAGCACTGCATGCTGGGAGCAGGAGTTGAGGGGAGGGGAGGGCTGTGATGAGGTCCCCGGAGTGCATCCTGGATTGAGGAACTGCGGAGCCCTCTGTCCCACCAACCTGGGCTGCTTCTCCCATTGTGATGCTGTTGGCAAGCTATAAGTCTCTTGTAGGCACTCCACTTACACAGCCATCCACAGGCAGAGACACATCCAACTGAGTTACATGAATGATCTCCCAGCCACGCATGAAGCAACAATAGAGAGGCTCCAGCCAATTCCACCCCAGCTCCCCAGTCTTGTATCCCAGAACTGTACCATCTCACACTGATCAGAAGCCTGATCAGTGTAAGTTCATTACGTTCACCCCTCCCTCAATGTGGAGAGGACACACACTTGCCTTTGTAAACTGAGCTGAGATTTCCCAAGCACTTCAACCAAAACACACTGCTTTAGATAAAATATAAAACAGATTTATTAACTACAGAAAGATAGATTTTAAGTGATTATAAGTAGCAAGAGTAGAGCTCAAAGTTGGTTACTTAAGAAATAAAAATAAATTCAGTCTGAGTTCTATAAACTAAACAGGATTTGAATCAAGCAGTATCTCACCCTGACTGAAGGTACAACGAGGTCAGAGATCTTCAATACACAGGCTAGAACTCTTTCTTGTCCTGGGACCATCTTCCCTCAGTTCCAAGTCTTTGTCCTCTAGACGTGTTTCCAGGTATTGAGTTGTGGGGGGAGTGAGGCCAAGCAATGATGTCACTGTCTCTCTTATATACCTTCTCCCAGCTGCTAGAAAGATTTCTGCTGTGACATGGGGGTCAGGCAGCCCCCACTGGACAGGCAGTCTCCATTTGCCTGTGCCCTTTCTGTGAGAAGTCTTTGGGATGGCCATTGGGAGAGTGGATTCCCTTTGAATGGGCCATCAGCATGTTGGGCTGGTCCTTTTTTGCAACTGAGAGGTTGGCTGTGGGCGTCTCCCAACCTCACAACCTATTTCAGTAACTCATATTGCAATACTTGGTAACTTCACATACAATGAAGGTAGGTACAATCCAACAGGATATTAATGTTCAACACATCAAGACTTTTAAAAAGCTGCCTCACAAGGCCTGTGGATGGGCTACACCGCATGCTGGGAGCAGGTAGGGTGACCAGATGTCCCGATTTTATAGGGACAGTCCAAATTTTTGGGTCTTTTCCTTATATAGGCTCCTATTACCCCCCACCCCCGTCCCGATTTTTCACATTTGCTGTCTGGTCACCCTAGGAGCAGGGGATGGGGAGGAGGGTGCCCAGCATGGCTGCCCCCTGGCAGAGGCTCTTGGCCAGTCACCATCAGGGCAGTCCTAAGCGGGGCCAGGCCGGCCTGACGATCTCCTCAGTTGCCATGGTGACTGGCTCCCTCCCTGAACGGTTACCCTGAAAAACATTTTTCTCATCTCACGTGATGAAAACACGTCCCCACGTGATGGGGGACAGCTATCTGTCAATTACAACCATGTTGTCCAATTAATATGGCCATCCTCTGCTGTCGTCCCGCCCCCTTCCGAAGAACTTCACCCAATCAGGAGGCTGATGAGGCATATACCTTTCCGCGGTTTGACAGAGAGGGGGCTTATCTGAAAGCAACGTTGATGGACTCCTGAAGCTACCAATAGATGTGCTGCCAGGCCGCTCGGAGTCCCACCTCTTGTATCCACGGGCCAATCAGGGGTCGGGTCTCTCCCAGCACTGCGGTAATATGGCTCCTTAGTGAGCGGTCCCGGCTCGGTGCTGCTACCGCCATTAACCCCTTGGTGCTCGGTTGCGGCGGAGGGACCGCGGGGCCGATGCGCAGGCGCCTCTCGCGCTCCCGGGCTGCCGCCCTCCCGTGAGGATGAGCTCGGCCGTCGGCCCCGCCGCGCTGCCCGCGGGCTCCAGCAGCCGGGCCCTGCATGTGGAGCTGCCCTCGCAGCAGGTAGCCGGGGGCGGCGAGGGGCGTCCGGGGGGCCGGCGGGAAGGGCCTGGCGGTGGCAACGGGGGTGGGCAGGGTAGGAGGGTCTGTGGGGTGGGTGGGAGGTTGGGGAAGCGATGGGGGGGGGCTGTCGCTGAGGTGGGGGAAGAAAAGGGGCCGGTCGCTGTGCTGGGGGGGGGGGTGATGGCGTAGTGAGTGGGGGGGTAATGGGGGGCAGTGGCTGTCCTGGGGGGGTGCTGGGGTAGAGAGTGGGGGGAAATGGGGAGCAGTGGCTGTGCTGGGGGGTGCTGGGGTAGTGAGATGGGGCAGTGGCTGGGCTGGGGGGTGCTGGGGTAGTGAGTGGGGGGTAATGGGGGGCGGTGGCTGGGCTGGGGGGTGCTAGGGGTAGTGAGATGGGGGCAGTGGCTGTGCTGTGGGGGTGATGGGGTAGTGAGTGGGGGGTAATGGGGGGCAGTGGCTGTCCTGGGGGGGTGATGGGGTAGAGAGTGGGGGGAAATGGGGAGCGGTGGCTGTGCTGGGGGGTGCTAGGGGTAGTGAGATGGGGGCAGTGGCTGGGCTGGGGGGTGCTAGGGGTAGTGAGTGGGGGGTAATGGGGGGCAGTGGCTGTCCTGGGGGGTGCTGGGGTAGAGAGTGGGGGGAAATGGGGAGCGGTGGCTGTGCTGGGGGGTGCTGGGGTAGTGAGATGGGGCAGTGGCTGGGCTGGGGGGTGATGGGGTAGTGAGTGGGGGGTAATGGGGAGCGGTGGCTGTGCTGGGGGGGTGCTAGGGGTAGTGAGTGGGGGGTAATGGGGAGCGGTGGCTGTGCTGGGGGGGTGCTAGGGGTAGTGAGTGGGGGGTAATGGGGAGCGGTGGCTGTGCTGGGGGGGTGCTAGGGGTGGTGAGTGCGGGGGCAATGGGGAGTGGTGGCTGTGCTGGGGGGGTGCTAGGGGTAGTGAGTGGGGGAAAAATGGGGAGCGGTGGCTTTGCTGGGGGAGTGCTAGGGGTAGTGAGTGGGGGAAAAATGGGGAGCGGTGGCTGTGCTGGGGGCACTAGGGGTAGTGAGTGGGGGGGTAATGGGGGCTGGCGGCTTTGCTGGGGGGGGTGCTAGGGGTAGTGTGTGGGTGCTAGAGGTATTGGTAAGCAGGGCAAATGCTGGTGAGGCAGCTATGTGGGAAAGTCCTTGGGGTATGTGGGGTGGGAGAAGGAAAGGGGAATCTCTGGGGCACTGAGAAGAGCAGGGCAGATTCCTTGGGCTTCATAGGTGGCAACATGCAAACGGTTGTTTTTTGAAGGCTTATGTGGCATTGCAGCATCTAGCTATCTTTTCTGTTCCCCTGACCCCCAAGTTTAGTTGTTTTATGCTTTTTGCAGTGATTGGACAAATATTATTCTTTTAATGTAATCAGGGAAAGAAAAAAATCTTTCTGGTGTGTGTGTGTCTGTCAATAAAAATGATTCCATTACTGCTGTTTAAAAAAGTGATGAGACTCTGCCCACCTCCTACTCTCTGCTTATGATTACCCCGTCTTTCTTGTTTATTGGTTTGGCTGTTGGTTCACTGGGTGAGCCTTTTAATCTTGGAGAATGTGTTTAAAACAAGGTTAAGTAAGAAACCCTAACTCTTCTGTTATAAGCATAGTGTGTATTTAACAAAGCTCGTGCTTTTCTCTCATGAATATTCATGAGATTCTTGAGATTTGTGCAGATTCTTGCAACTTGTTTATTTAAGAATAACTCAAGGCCTGGTCTACACTTAAAAAAATTTGATCCACCTAGATATGTCATTCAGGGCTGTGAAAAAATTCATGTGCTGAGCGCTGTAGTTAAGCCGGTATAACCCCCGGTGTAGATGTAGCTAGGCTGAAGGAAGAATTCTTCTGTTGACCTAACTAGTGCCTTTTAGGGCATGTCTACACTTACTGGGGCTTGATTTAGTGAGTCTAGTGAAGACCCGCTAAATAGACCGCAGATTGCTCTCCGTTGACTCCGGCATGCCACCGGAACGAGAAGCGTAAGGTAAGTCGACGACCCAGCACGGTGTAGACACCGCAATAAGTCGACCTAAGCTACATCGACTCCAGCTATGTTATTCACATGGCTGGAGTTGCGTAACTTGGGTATACTTAACCCGATAGTGTAGACCTGCCCCCAGAGAGGTGGATTAACAACATCAATGGGGAAAACCCCTTCTGTCGCCTGAGGAAATGTTTATGCTAGAGTGACACAGCTGCAGTGGCTATACTGTGGACATACCCAGTTATTCAGAATGTGAGTTCGAGTAGTATAATGTTAGAAGTCAAACTTTGTAACTCTTACCTTTGTCAGTGTGTATAATTAGCGACTGAGGTTATTCTTTTGTTTGTTTTTTCTTTGAAGTCCTATTAAATAAGACTTGACTCTGCACCCTCAGAATTGGGTGTGTTACTTTTGCTACAGTTGTCACTGACAGCTAAAGAACAGAAGGGAGCTGCATTTCTTAGAACTATGTGCCTGTAAATAAGTACCTAAGCAGGATTCAGAGAACATCAATAGACATCAAAATCAGCTGAAGACAAAACTAGCCCCATTGTAAAATTGCTCCCTGCCAAAAGATCTGGAAGAGACATAGTAAAAAGATTGTTGCTCACATTTTTGGAGGGTCTACTTGTGTGATGGTGGTTAATATTAGAAGGATTAGAGTAGCATCTATGAGCCTGCAGCTCTGTTGTGCTAGGCATTATACAAACACCTAAAAGCCGTGTTCTGAAGAGCCTAC
The DNA here is from genome assembly GCA_033296515.1 of Macrochelys suwanniensis. NCBI lineage: Eukaryota > Metazoa > Chordata > Testudines > Chelydridae > Macrochelys > Macrochelys suwanniensis. Next base: position 15,582,151 of record CM065775.1, read on the forward strand.
ATTCTAAACACACAGGAATTCTGTGACAGCTTGGAATTGAAGCCAAGGCTCCTGAATATTAGTCCAGTGCTTTAACCTTAAGACCAGCCTTCCATCCCCACCATAGTATCTGGCCTTGATGCCCATGGTTTAGACTAAGATATAAAATGTTTTTCATATATGGGCAATAACATCCTGCAAATGTCTCCTTCCTTTTCCCCCTTAAAAATACTAATAATGATAGTAGGCAACAATGGTGAAACTTTTGAGCCTGTACTGTGTTTTTGGCACATAGGTGAAGGAGCAGTCAATTTTGTTTTTAATGTATAGCTGAAATTCAAATCTAGATAAGAATACAAACAGATACTTATATTTGTAAATGCTTTTCATTTCTGTTAATGAGAAATAATGACAGCTATTAAGTCGGAATGACTTTATCTTATTTTAATGTTTGTATAATTTTAAAAATCTGAATGCAATCCCACATAACTCAGGCTAATAATTTTCTACTGCTAGCACAGACATACATGTACACTTACTGATTCCTGTTCCAGTACTTGGTGCCTTATTAGAACAGTCAGTGCCACACTTGAACTATGCAAACAAGAGAAATGGTGACCTGAGTTCAAAGCTATTTATCCCAGCAAAGAAAAAAAATGCTTACATTATTGCATATACCAAATTTTGTATATGCATGTGTAGTGTTTCGCACTGTTTGAGGATGTAACTAACCTACAATTCTGTCTAAATGTCAGCTTCTCTTCTTTGGCTAAAGAACAGGATCAGTGAACCTAAAAACTGTAGAAACTGACATACTTCCTCATCTGAAAAATTACTTTTTGAAAGAAAGTGGTCCATTAAGATGTCCTCATTCTAGTGGCCGAATGCTTCATTATGCATGGAGCAGCTAGCCGGGGTCAAGAGGACAATAAGATATCTCTCTAGTCTTGGTACGTAACTGTTTAAACCACGTTTTCTGGTCCTCATTCCTTCCTTCAGACAGCCTATGACAGACTTCTAGGCTTGCAATAGTTGAGCTGGAAGGATCTGAACAAAAATGCAGTCTTAACATTGGGAGCCAGTCACGCTGCAGTCAAGTGATTTGTTGAAAGTTGCTGTACTAATTCCTGATTCTTGATCAAAAGGAACGTAATGGGTAGTTTATTTAGAGAGAGGAATGCCCCTTTTCATGGTTTCATCTAGCCTGTGGCCCATTTCTGCTCCTGTTGAAATTGCTAAGAATTCTGTCATTGATTTCAGTATGAGGAGGTTTGGAGATATTAATGAACTGTGGTGGAGATCTCTCATAATATATGAGAGATGCAGTCAACTTAAATATCACACTTTTTGAATTTTAAGTAACAGCTTACTGTAATTTTTCTCTAGTTTTTCAGCTTTACCTTTTATGCATTGATGTATTCACTATAGTTCCTTTTCTGTTTGTGTGGGTCTTTCTAAAAATGTTCTCTCCCCTATCTCTGAGAGAGGAGGAAAATGTGACTGTAAAACCACAGAAATTGGCAGGGGGACTTGAGAACAAGTGTGTTTATTTGTACTTAGAAGCTCCAGTCAGATAGCTGTAACTTGGGTCAGTGCGTAGAGTTACGCTAGCTTATTCTGGGGACCATTGATTAAAGATCGGTGTTCCTCTAATTCTATAGAGGAATACACCATCATGGGACCTAATCACATCAGCCACACCATCAGGGGATCGTTCACCTGCACATCTACCAATGTGATATATGCCATCATGTGTCAGCAATGCCCCTCTGCCATGTACATTGGCCAAACTGGACAGTCTCTACGCAAAAGAATAAATGGACACAAATCTGACATCAGGAATCATCACATTCAAAAGCCAGTAGGTGAACACTTCAACCTCCCTGATCACGCAATGACAGATTTAAAGGTAGCAATTTTACAACAGAAAAACTTCAAAAACAGACTCCAACGCGAAGTTGCTGAACTGGAATTAATATGCAAACTAGATACCATTACCTTCGGTCTGAATATTGACTGTGAATGGCTCGGTCACTACGTTAATTGAATTTATTTCCCCCCTCTCCCCCCCCCCCCCCCGGTTAAATACCCTTAACTCCTTTGTGTCAACTGTCTGTAATGGGCCATGTTGCTTACCACTTCAAAAGTTTCTTTCCTACTGATAACAGTTCCTTTCAATTAATTAGCCTTTTACAGTTGATATGGTTACTTCCACCTTTTCATGTTTCTCTGACTGAATAAATATCCTCTCACTGAGTGTTCCATTCCATGCATCCAACGAAGCGGGCTGTAGTCCACGAAAGCTTATGCTGAAATAAATTTGTTAGTCTCTAAAGTGCCACAAGTATTTCTTTTTTATTTTCTAATTCTATAGTTGTCCCATGATCATTTTTAGAGACTTGCAGTGAACTCTGAAAACAACCACAATAAGTGGTCTTCAGGAGGGTTGGGGTAAAGAGTATATTCTTAGATTACAACTACACATATAAAGCAGTATCCTGAAGTTCTTGCCAGGGATTGGTGCTCTCTGTCTCCTCTTTGAATAGTAAATTTCTGGTGAGTAGGAGATATGATTCTTTTTGTAAAACAGTAGAAGGATTCAGAAGATCTTTAATGTCCATAAAAGCACGGCTCCTGTCTGCTCTGTCAAGTTTTATGTGAAAGACCCCAACACAGTAAGCTACATATTATGTAATCTGCCTTTTAGAAATGAGGGATAAACTGATCCTTTTGGGATTCAGCTCTCATTCCAAGGTGGCTGGTATATTAAATTTGAAGTTTAGACTACTAAACTATTCCCCTGGATCTTGGGTTCAAACAAACCTTAACAAATTAACATAACTTTTATAAAGCTGTGACTGGAATTCCAGCCCATTGAGTCTGTTTTGCTGAGTTGTGGGTTCCCTCAGCGGCCCCATAAATCCAAATACTTGGCTAGATTTCTGGACTCTAATAATAAAATACTAAAATGTACTAGGCGCTTAACAAAATCAAATGCAATCCCTAACCTGAAGGGCATACAGTTTGAAGTCAGACACGACTTAAATGGATATAAGAACAAATAGTGTTTTAGCAAGGGTTAATTCCACACTCTCTCTTAAGGCATATACATAACTTTTTTCTCTTCTCTGTAAATAATGTGGCAAAAACAAGATTTTTAGCATGGATATGAAAAGATGTTGCTGGCTTGGTGAATTTCCCTTCTGCTTGAAACAAAAACACAATCTGAAGATGGGAGTAGAAGCAGCTTTTGTGCAAATTTGAGAACAAGTATGTGTGAGCCACTAGCTTTATTAACTACAAAGGAATGGCAAAGAGAATCTTTCTGTTATGTTATATAATTTTATTAATCAGTGTAAAATATGGAGTTATATATATATATATTTTTACTTGTTATAGGACACGGATAGCTTTGGTATAAAAGAGGAAGTGAAGTGTTAAACAACACTAGAGGGGAAAACTGGCTGAAAGGAGACAGGAAATTTAGTATTTAATTGGGGGTTTCACTTGTCTTGGGCCTGGTATAATTATTTCAGTTAGGGGTATGATTTTTCCCCTCTATGGACACAGTTATACCGTTAAAGGTGTCTTATATTGGTACTTACTCCCCTTCCTGTTGGGAACAGCTATACTAGTATAAGGCACCTTTATAACAGTAGAACTACATCCACACTAGGACATTATAAATCTCTCATTATAGCTAAAGCAGTACAACTTCATATATAGACCAGGCTTTAAAATTGTAACAATTCGGGACTAGATTCTTGCTGTATACACATTGCAGTTCTCAATGTTGTTCTTCTACTCCCCCAATCTATTCCTAAGGAGGGTATAGCTTGGATGCTTAGCATTGAAGTATGATACATAGCTTAGCGCTAGCTGCTAGTATCTTCTGACGATACAAGTGGTTTGATATCTTGATGCTTTCACAGAGTTGCAGACAAGACTTTTTAAATTACAAGCTAATTAGCGTCCATATATTAACTACTAAGGACGAAACTAGGTGATAAACTCCTGTTAGGTCATCTTTGTCTGTTCTACCCTTGCTTTGTGTTGTGACAGCATTTTATCTTTATTTACACATTTATTAGTAATAACTATCTAGGCATGTGCACCCTTTAAATGCATACATAATGTAGTGCATGCAGTCTGTGCGAAATCAGGTGGCTCTTGCTAAGACTGAAACTGCCTTGCTTTGATCTGGTGATGCAAGCTTGGTATCACAATGAACTGCATCTATTTACACTTTAAAAGTCTTCCATCTGAGGATCTTAAAGTGCTTTACAGGCATTCATAAACTTGTCAACACCACCCTGTGAGGTAGAGAAATATTACAGGTTGGCTGTGGAGGAGACAGACTTACACACAGAGATGAGCTGACTTTCTCAAGCTTGTGGCAGAGTTGGGACTGGAACCCAGGGTCTTCAGTTTGGTCCCATTTCCTAACCACTAGTATACTTGCCCCATTGTAGCAGAGAGCCAAGTTCCTTCTTTGTTACTTCATCTTGTAAAAGGTAAGCCTTTATATGGGCAAAATAAAAGGAAATTCTTTAGAGAACTAGTTTAAAATGCTTTTAAGTTTTCCTTGTTGTGGAACTAGAGAGAGAAGTATGCCTATCTTTCCTATTTTCATAAGATTTGGAGGGCAAAATTGATCTGGCTGAGTGCAGGGTTGGGTGCAGATATTTAACTTGTGGCTGCATTCTTCAGAAATCTGCTGTATGTTGGTCAGTTTACCTGGTAAGTTCACCTTATTTATCACTTCTCATGTAGAATTGTTTTGGGTCCTTATCATTGCAGTGACTACACGATAAATATAGCTGTTGGAGTGATATGCGGAAGGAAGTCAATTGTTTGCTTTAAGTTTCTTTAATTTTTTGTAAGTAGTTTTGTTTTCTGAGCATTTGCTCTTGTCCTTTCCATTCCCAATTCATGTAGAGAATGTAATGCTTTATATTTTGAGCCTCTAACTTGTTATATCTAACCCATTAATTTGTGTCTTTAGGATAATAAAGTTCAATGGTTTTCACTGCCCATGATATCTGAAGATCCCCCTCTTTCATTTTAACTGTTCACATGCTGCTTTTTGCACAAATTTTAGCCTATTTTATGTGAATGGATTTTCTATGAATCAATCAGGTTTATTGGATTGATATAAACATTAATATTATGGATGGTATATATGTAAACTGATGGGGTAGAGGGAAATGCAAATGTATGCTCTGGGATCACATCAACAACTAGATGTGAATTTTAGTTTTGGTCTTGTCTGACTCATTGGTTCTGCATTCTGTTAAAGGTAGTGTATGGATTTGTAAGTCCTAATTTCTTCTTTGTTTCACATAATTATTTGCTATTGGTGAGCAATTACCAGCTGCAGTGATCAGTGTTCTGAGACAGAAAACTGCCTCGGTTTTATACTTGGAAAAAATAGTAATTGTGAATTCAAGTATTTTAAAAATTGCATCCTACTTTTAAACAGTTCTGCAGCTGAACAGCTGGCGATTGAAAGCTGAAATTTTGTTATGGAAAAAATCTTTCACTGACAATTAGTTTGTGCGAGTGAAAATAGTTCTTGATTTAACAGCTGAATCTGTGCAAATGACACATGATACATGTGACGTAAGTCTTCTCTTGTCTTGCTCAATTCCTAAAGGGTACAAGCGTAAATAGCATAGTGGTACATGCATGCACAGTGTATGTGGCTGCATAGAGAAAAATGTAGTAAAAAGTGCACAGGGGTGAAAGGCAAGGGCTCTTAAGATGCATCGAACTTAGGGAATGCTATTTTTTGCCCTTTAAGGCTTATGGGAAGGAGTGCCTTTTTAATGTATCTTGGGTGTTTTGCAGCTCATAAATAAGGCTATGTTTTAGTCACGGTTATTTTTAGTAAAAGTCATGGACTGATCACAGGCAGTAAACAAAAATTCATGGCCCGTGGCCTTTCCATGACTTTTATTATATACCCATGACTAAAACTTGGGGGTTGGGGGGGACAGTTTGTGGGTGGGTGGCCCTGGGGGTGTTGTGGGTACTGGGAGGGATGGGTGGCCCTGGGGGGCACCACTGAACTCGGGGGTTGGCGTGTGGGTACTCGGGGAGGGGGAGGGGTTGGCAGGGCTGGGGCAGGTTCCCTACTTGGCTTTTGGAAAGCAGCGACCTCCAGCTCTTAGCTCCACATGCGGCCTCCGCTCTGCCCCAAGCCACGGTACTGCAGCTCCTATTGGAGGCAGCATGTGGAGCTAGGAGCTGAGGGAGGGGAATTCCTGTTGCCCTTCTGGGGAGCACCCCCCCAGGTAAGCACTGCCCTGCACCCTAATCCCCATCCTTGAGCCCCCCCACACCCAAAGTCCTGCTGCTGGCGGGTGGAGGGGAGTCAAGACTGTCCCAGCAGCAGCAGCCAGTGCGACTGGCCCAGGGGCTGCCCGAGCTGCTCAGGCAGTTCCTGGCCAGCTGCACGGGCTGCTCCAGAAGTCACGGAGGTTACAGAAAGTCACAATCTGTGACCTCAGTGACAAACACGGAGCCTTACTCATAAGTCTTGCAGAAGAGGGACTTCATTCCACGTACCTCCTTAAAGTGTGCGAGTCAGGGTCTTTCAGTGGTGTCTAGCTACATAGCTCCAAGTTATGGAATTCATATTCATTATTGAGAATTCTCCTGGCTTGCAAAAGAATGTGCAAGTCTTGGACACAAGTTGCTTCCATCTTTAAATAAAAACATTAAAGTTTCATGGCTAAAGGATCAATTTAGGAATTGCAGAGTTAAGGTTGCTCTGTAGCATATGCAAGGTTAAGGATGTGTGCCACATTATACTGGGACTGTATACCTGTAAGAAGGGTTAGCAGACCTTTTATGTGCTTCATTTAAAAACTGTAATGAATTTTGAAAGTATCTATTCTAGTGATATTTCGTACACACAACTGAAAGTACTGTTGGAGCCAGTAATACCTGTAAAACTGGAAAGAACTTTTAGGGTTTTCTTATTTACTGGCACCATCCTTGTATTACAGTCTTTCTTCCCTTTAGCCATCCATTATTACAGGGGTCAGCAACCTTCGGCACGTGGCCCATCAGGGTAATCTGCTGGCGGGCCATGAGACATTTTGTTTACATTGACCGTCCGCAGGCATGGCCCTCCGCAGCTCCCAGTGTCCGTGGTTCGCTGTTCCCAGCCAATGGGAGCTGCGGGAAGCAAGGCCGCCGTTTCCTGCAGCTCCCATTGGCCAGGAACGGCGAACCATGGCCACTGGGAGCCTGCGGATGGTCAACGTAAACAAAAAGTCTTGTGGCCCGCCAGCGGATTACCCTGATGGCAACCTTTGGCATGCGGCCCGACTCCTGCATTATTACTTTCACCTTACCCAGGGTTAAGCCTTGGCCAAATTGATCTCAAATCCATTTTTGATCCTCAGCTTGGGAAAGCCAAGACACTATGCTATCTGGGTTCAATTGGAAAGAAGATGTAGAAGTGCTTGTCAGCATACTGGTGGGGCTGCAGTGCCATTAGTTTTGCTGTCTTCTCCAGTGGCTTCAATTACACATTGGAGAGACGGGGTGACAAAACCAGCATGTCCTTCAGGATCTCTGCTCAAGTGGTTCTGCTCTTGAGCAGTCCACAGTTGTTTAAAATGTCATGATCAGTCAGCTGTATCATTGAATTCAAGTAACTAAAAATGTGAGTAACATCTGTGCTCCCAATTTGCTCTATTTAAACTAGGCACTGATTATAATTAAAGCCTTGTGTACATAGTGGGAAGCCAGGGAATCAGTACAATGTTAAAAGTTAAATATTAGTCAACTTAGCTAAATTTTCAATCTCCAGAAGGCTGCAAATATTTTGACAACATACAATACAAGTGCATTGAAGGGATTGTGGGGAAGCTGGAGGTTTTGGCATCTGGATAAGGGACAGTTAGTACTCTTGATACACAGGAGGTTGTGGGAGGCTACTTGGGACTGTGAAATAAGCTTATTAACTGGCTGTTTCTGCTAAAATGGTTAACAGTGACCTAGTTAACAATGTAGTCGTTAGTTTCCTCATTGTCATGAATAGGTTCAGTGTGTACCTCTATTCTTAAGGTTGTCTGCAAATGTTAAGACATTGCATTGGTTGCATTTGGTTCAGATTTAAAAGGCTTGCTTTGGCATCCTAAGGGCTACAATAATTTGAGACACATTCTATGGCTTCGGAAAACATAGGGGCCAAATTATGACAAGTATTAAGTGATCTGATTAACTAGCTAAATATTCTTGTTGCAGGGTTAGTTTGTGAAGTTTGAAACTTCAGCCACACTTACTATAGCTGTTTAATATATGAATATGCATATTAGTTAACTGTTTGCACTCTCCCTCAACTCCAAAACAGTTGGAAGGATTTTGCTCATGTTTTCCACAGTCACCTTTGGGCATGGCCTAAACATGAAAACTTTCAGCCCCAAATATGAAAGTCCTGGAAAACTATGGACAAACAGGGTTATAATGGAAACAACAGTTTCACACACTACTAAACCAGGGGTCTCCAAACTACGGCCCGAGAACCGCATCTGGCCCGTGGCTTCAATTTGTTCGGCCCTCCAACCAATTGCTGCCGCTGCCTCGGTGGCACTTCGGTGGCAGCTCAAAAGCTGCTGCCGCCTCGGCGGTGTTTCGACGGCAGGGCCCCGTCGAAATTGGGCCCCGCACTCCCTAAAGCCGGCCTGCGAAGCCCCTTCAAAAATTGAATGTGGCCCTTATCTCCTAAAGTTTGGAGACCCCTGTACTAAACCATAGCATGCATGGCCAGCACTCAGTTTTAAAGGAATTGTAAAGCATTCCCTGTTATTAAAACATAGTAATCAAAGTGGACTGATAAGAACAGTCTCAAAATTTACAGATAAAGACAAAGGTGAGGGGTACTGCTTTAAAAAAGATGAGGTCAGATGAGGTTTAAAAAACATAGGGCACAGGATTCAGAAGAAAATTATGAAATAAAATCTCAAGGTGTCTCTTAAAAGTGAGGAGAGATGGAACTGAGATAGCGGTCAGGATTGAGTAAGTTCAACCCAGTAGGTATCACCACAGCAAGTATGACTTCTTCAAATCATCAGGTAGTTGTGAGAACCCTAATTGATGGGTTGTGTTGTGGCACAGGTAACAGGGTAAAAGCTCAAGGACAAGTCCAGGGTTTATACATTTAAAGTTAGCAGCATTAGTTTAAAAGCCCTTATCTATGTAGGAAGATTATACAGGTATAATCTCTGTGTGGAGACTTATTTTGGTATGAGTGGGTTTTTTTGGTTTAGCTTAAACTCCTTCCCAAGTGACATGTGGTAAACTGAAAAAAGGCTTTTAGATCCATATAACCTCCTCCTTCCCCAATATAACTGTTGGTTTCATTTCACAACATAAGCTAGTGTGAGTAAAACTCTCCTAAATCTTTCAGTTGGCTCTGTGTGGGTTGAATTTCCACTCCATTAATCGGTGGAATTTAGGAATCTGCCCATGCCAATCCAGTTATGGGAGTAGCCCCTTAGTAGATGTTTCGAGGGCTGTTGCAGACATATCTCCAGTATCTTCCCTGTACTGATCTATAAGGCAGCTAGCCTCTGCTGGATCAACTATAAGCCAATTAATGGCAGCTTGAGAGGGCAGACAGGATTAGTTGACGCACACAATTTTAAGATTGCAACTGCATAATAAAATACACAGAAACTCTATCCTCTTATCCTCATCTTTCACATTGTCTTCTTAGATTGTAAACGCCTTGAGGCAAGAGCAATATGTGTTTAATCATTCATGATTCGCACTGGTGTCAAGCTGGGCTGTGTCATTGCTCCAACACTCTTCTCTATTTACCTTGCTGTTATCCTGATTCTCATCCGCGATCACCTTCCTGATGGAATTGGGATTGAGTATCGTATGGATGGCCAACTCCTCAATCTCCGACATTTCCAAACAAAAGCTAAGATCACAAGAATTGGCATCACTGATCAGTATGCAGATGACTGCGTCATCCTTTCACACACACAGGCTGACCTGCAAAGCACTTTAAATCCTTTTGCAGATGCCTGTCACAATCTGGGTCTCCCAACATTGAGAAAACCAAGATACCCTGCCAGCTCTCACCTGCACAAACTACTTTTCATACTCCACAAATCACCATTTTCCATATTTTGGCAGCCACCTCTCCCAAACAGCTAGCATTGACACAGAAATCTAATACTAGATCCCCTGTGCCAGTACATCCTTTGGAAGACTACTCAAATGAGTCGTCAATGGCCAGGATCTGCAAACAGGCACCAAGATCTTGGTTTACAAGGCAGTTGTCATCTCCACCCTTCTCTATGGGTGTGAGATCTGTGTAACCTACAGATGACATCTCAAGCAACGCTGCCTCAGGAGGATTCTCGGGATCAGCTGGGAAGATTGATGCACAAACATCAGCATTCGCTCTGCAGCCAACATTAGCAGTGTAGAAGCACAGGTCATGAAACACCAACTCTGTTGGGGGCTGGTCACTATGTATGTATGCCTGACACTCGCCTCCTGGAGCAAGTACTTTTTTCTCAGTTAAGTCAGGGAAGAAGGGCTTGTGGAGGGCAAAGACATACTGAAAGTACACCTTAAAAAGGGAGGCATCAACTCAACAAACTGGGAGGACTTGGCATGGAACAGAATATAGTGGCGCCACACCGTACACCAACCCACTTTGAAGAGAACTGATATGCTTATGAGACAGAGAAGTGACAAAGGAGGAAAGAAAGGGCACAACACTCCAGCCAACAACTATGTCTGCAGGGCATGAATTGGGCTCCTCTGCGATCTAAACCTATCAATGACTCTCCTTGGCAGACATCAGCCTCACATTGAGGGATAGCAAAAGAAGAGAGCGTCTAGCACAAGGGGCATCAATTCAGAGGTCTTACTGTTACTGTGATTATAAATATTTTGCTGAATAAACAATCCATGATCAGTTGCTGCATGGTCTGAAAAAACAAAAAAATCTAACTGAGCTTAATCTAAAACTTGAAGAGGGATCAGCATAGCAAAGGCTTGCTCCTCTCCACATGAAAAGTGGCCAGCAGCCAAGCCTGTCCTATCATTATCCATGGTAGTGGCATCGGTTCTTTGATTCATACCTCAAGAAGATTGAGGTATGCCAGCTGCTAGCAGGTTGGGTCTCTGAATTAGATCCATAGAGGAGGCAGAACTGGCAGTATTCCAGCAGTGACATGAATATTTATTTTGTTCTGGAATATTGTATCATTAAAGGGGATAGAGTTCAGTGGTTAAATCAGAGTAGGAATTGTGACCGTTGACTTCTGGTCCAAGTTCTGCCATGCTTTGTCGGATCCCACTGGTACCTGAATTCACCTGCCTGCAATTTGGAACTAGACTCCTTCTGCTCTAAGGTTCAGAATGTTCTTGTGAGGTAGGGGTATTGCCAAGTCATTTGAGATCATCAGATGAAAGTGCAAAATACCAACAGGAACATTGATGAAAATATTTTCATCAATGCCTTGTGTTAAGCTTCCTTGTTTATGGATTCCATGATAGTTCTGGAAAGAGGTTTAATGGTAGTATTAACAAATAACTCATCAGAATTTGAAGGAGAATCAAGCACTTTATAAACAAAAATCCAAAATATGACTTTTTTTTAAAGAATCTCATCAGTACTGGACCCTTGGATGTGTTGCAAAACTTCTAGAAGTTTTGTGTAGACACACTAGCTTTAAATTCCATGAACAATATTGTAACTGCAGAACTAGGTGGCAAAACTTGTTTTTGGGGAAGGAATTCGGGAAGGTATTTTCCTCCAGGGTCGATTGGCAGAGGCCCTGGAGGTTTTTTGCCTTCCTCTGCAGCATGGGGCACGGGTCACTTACCGGAGGATTCTCTGCATCTTGAAGTCTTTAACCATGATTTGAGGACTTCAATAGCTGAGACATAGGTGAGAGGATTATTCCAGGAGTGGGTGGGTGAGATTCTGTGGCCTGCATTGTGCAGGAGGTCAGACTAAGGTCAGAAGGGACCATTATGATCATCTAAAGTCTATGAGTCTATAACTTGGTGGCATGATTTTTTTGTTCCTCATTTTTTGATGGCTTTCAGATCTTCAAGATTCTGTAAAGCTCTTTGGAATACTCGAAGTCTGAAAGATAGAACATAATGTAATTAAGGATTTCTTCATACACAGTTCAGGATTAGTTTTTCTCAATAGTGGGTTTTGTGTGATGTGGCCACTTGTTCTGAAGGAAATAGAGCACTAACTTGCTTTAGATAGATCACCAAAGCTACCATATGGTTAATCAATCCACTTACTGCCAACCGGAGCTAGAGTTGAACCAAATGGTCGAAATTCCATGTCTCTCATTTTAATTCCCCCTCTCAACTAGTTCCCTGCAAAGTGCAGTGGACTAGGACAAATATAGTACTCAAAATAACTTTTCCATGTATTATGTTGGTCATGAAAGCGGGAGGTAGGCTACTAAAATGTGCACTTCAGCCCATTGTGCTAAAATTCTAATAATCTGAGATCTGCTATCTATAGATTCTATACCATCATCTGCAACATGCTGTGGAGGCTAAGAAATGTGCCTCTTGTCACTTATTAAAGGAACAAATTAGTTGGAATAATGTTTTGATATATAGAAAACAATAGCAGTGACATTCAAAAAAAAATTACCGTAAACTAGAAAAACTTCTTGTGAGAAGACTGTTATTGGGATGACTCATGCCTTGTGTTTCAAATCCTGTCCCCCCCCCGCCCGCCCCATGGTTCTGACAGTAATCTGTCAGTTGATAATGGAGTGCATAGCCTCTAGGAACTCTATATATGCATCTGTTTTTATCTAATTTATATAAAAACAAAATTGATCTGGTTGTAAACATTGCTGGCCTATGTTTAATGTGACTGTTGCTATTTCCGAAGCCTTCCTTCCATACTCATGGTCATCTTAGATTGTGAGCTCTCTGGAATAGGAACTGTTGTCTTTCTCTGTATAGCACCTAGTTCAATTGGACTGTAGTTCTGACAAAGGCTTTTAGATACTACTGTAAAACAGAAGGAAATAGATGCCAGGTAGAAGTTCAGATTCACCCATTTTTAAAAAATATGTTGTGTTGCAGGGAATGATACAAGTTTTTATAAATATCCTGTTGATGCTCCCGCAGTCCCTTTTAGCTAGCAATATTGGCTTTACTTTGCCATAGACTTCAGGTTGAGAAACCATTCTCCAACTTCATTATGTAAAAATGATTACTCAGGAAAATATTGAATACAAATTTTAAAGCCAAGATGAAAAATAGGATTATTCATTCCTCTTTGCTCATTTTGTTTGACTTAAAGGTCCTGTCAGCTCTTTCATAGTATTTAAACTATTGTTTTCAACTGTTTTTTAGACTTCAGAGGGATTGTGTTTTTTCTTTTAAACTTTTTTTAATGTGAAAACACAATGCTTAGTTACAGTAAAACTGTTCATGCGCGCAGAATTGCTTGTGTGGCATAAATGTTCAGTTTTTTAGGAGAAGATTAGAAATAAACTATGTAAATAGTTAACAAAACTTGCAAACAAAAAAAAGTCTGTCTGAGCTAACAAGTGGTAATCCTCTGAATATTGCTTACTCTCCTGCCGTGGACCGTCTTTTCTTTGAACATCTCTAAGCAGAGTTCCCTAGAAAAATGGTTTTCAGCCTTTTTCATTTGTGGACCCTTTTGGAAATGACAATTGGAGGTGCAGATCCTTTGGAAATCTATTTGTCTGTGTGTATATTAAACTGAAAACAGAATTCAACTAAAGTCTTTTACGGACCCCTTAGGCATAGTCTGTGGACCCCCATGGGTCCGCAGACCACAGGTTGAGAACCACTGCCCTAGATTAACAGTGGGGACAGTGACTCCATTTATAAAATTATCATTTGGTGGAAATAATGTCCCAACTTGAACATGAAGGTAAAGTCCTGCTGTTTTGGAAAACTCCATCATGCACCATGCCAACACATCCCATATTAGTGTCCATAAACCTGCCTCTCTGGTTGACTAGGGCCTGCATAATGATGGAGTAGTGACCTTTTCGGTATATGTGCCCATAGCTTACCCACCACAAGGAGCACATGAGTCCCATCGATGGCCCTGGTGCAGATTGGACAGCCTGTATTCTTAAAACCAGCAGTTATTTCAGGGACATGGTTAATGAGCACCACCTTTGCGTGAAGCAATCAGGATTGTGATGTAAAAACCTCATTACCACAACCTCAACAGTGGACTTGCAACACCAAATTGGTTAGCTACAGACGTATAATAGTCTGGGGTAGACAGCTTCTGGATGGCTATGGCAATCTGCTTCTGGACCGATACACCCTCCCTCATGCGTATGTCCTGATGCTGGAGGATTCAGACAAGCTACTCTCAAAGCTCCAGGAATGTCTGCTGCTTTGTGCAAAAGTTCTGGAGCCACTGTTGCATATCCCAAGTCTGCATGATGTGATCCCACCAGTTTATGATCATGACCCTCATCCAAAAGCACTTGTCTCCCTATGGGGAATTTGCAGTTACGGGAACAGGCAGGAGGAGCATCAACTGGGTGGCATCTGCCAGGTCTGTACCACCTTGAGAAGTGCCTTCGGTAGTACAAAAAACATTGCTGACGTCCACCAGTGTCTTAAGGATGCTCTACCTGAATCCTGAAACAGCACTGAAAGCATGAGCTGCACAGGTTCTTCCATCCATACTGATTCTGGCAACTGGGAGTGTGAGGACCCAGAAATGACTCGGCTAGATGTGTTCGTGCTCTAAGGCAAGTGCCATGGGATGGACAGACAAGTTTCCCATAGTACACTCTAAGGGTACGTCTATACTACAGAATTAGGTCGAATTTATAGAAGTCGATATTTTAAAACCCGAATTTATGGAATCGATTGTGTGTGTCCCCACTAAAGAGCGTTAAGACCATGAGGTCGATTGACTGTGTCCACAGTAGCGGGGCTAGCATCGACTTTCGGAGCATTGCATTGCGGGTAGCTATCCCACAGTTCCCGCAGTCTCCGCCGCCCATTGGGATTCTGGGTTGCGATCCCAAAGCCTGATGGGGCAGAAAACATTGTCGCTGGTGGTTCTGGGTACATGTCATCCCTCCCTCCGTGAAAGCAATATTTCTCGCGCCTTTTTTCCGGGGTTTCCGTGTTTGCTACGGAAGCCTGCTCAGCTCACAATTACCGTACGTCTCCAGCGTACGCCTGGACATTAGGTCTAGTGGGGATTCAGTCACACTATAATACGGGCAGAGGGATAGCTCAGCGTTCTGAGCGTTGGCCCGCTAAACCCGGGGTTGTGAGTTCAATCCTTGAGGGGGCCATTCCGCCTGAGGCGGCCATTCCGCCTGAGGCTGGTAGTCGCGGGACTACACAGCAGGAGCGCCTTGCCTTCTAGCTGCAGATGGTGCAATATGCCATAAATGGTCGTGGTCGCGGGACCACACAGCAGAAGCTCCTTTCCTTCTCGCAGCAGATTGTACAATATGATTGGTATTCGTGTGCTCCTGGCCGGCGGCCTATGGTGTGGCTGGCCGGGGGCGCTTGGACATAAATGGGAGTGACCAGAGTGACTCTGGTCATTCTCTTTTTTACGTTTTGTTTAAGGGAGATTCAGTACTGCCTGGAACACGGGCGGAGGGATAGCTCAGCGGTCTGAGCGTTGGCCCGCTAAACCCGGGGTTGCGAGTTCAATCCTTGAGGGGGCCAGGAGCTGATGATGGATATCAAGCATATTGTACCATCTGCTGCTAGAAGGGAAGGCGCCTCCTTGCTCACCGCATATTGTACCATCTGCAGCTAGAAGGAAATGAGCCTAACCCTTGCTCCCCCCTCCCTCCGTGAAAGCAACTGAGGGGGGAGCAAAAAATCCTTTTGATGGGACTCCATCATGGTCACCTCTGCTGATGAGATCTGCGCTCACCTGCAGCTCACCACGCTGGCCAAACAGGAAATGAAATTCAAAAGTTCGCGGGGCTTTTCCTGTCTACCTGGGCGGAGCATTGGAGCTCAGACTGCTGTCCAGAGCGGTCAAATGTTGCACTGTGGGATAGATCCAGGAGGCCAATACTGTCGAATTGCGTCCTCACTAGCCTACATCGATTCGGCAATATCGATTTAAGCGCTAATCCCCTCGTTGGGAGTGGAGTGGCGAGATCGATTTTAAGAGCCCTAGAAGTCGATGTTAAGGGCTTCGTCGTGTGGACGGGTGCACGGATCAATCGAAATAACGCTAATAAATTCGACCTAAACTCGTAGTGTAGACCAGGGCTAAATGAAGGCCTAGAGCAGGTATAGCTAGCAAGGGTGGTGATAACCCTCGGATATGATCCCAAAAGCAGAAAGTCTGACTCAGAGCTGCATAGTGCAGAATGCGCATAGCAGCACAGTTAGGAGACCCAGGTTCAACAATTGAAAACCCAGGTTTACAATGCAGTTTGCCATTGAAGTGCAGGCTTGGAAATACCAAGTCCACAGGCACAGGTCCTACAGATCTGCATTTACAGTGCAGTGCAGGCATACTCTGAGTTGCCTGATATTGCTCCATGGATTATTTCTTGTTAATGCTTCTTAGTATCTCCATGTGACAGTTGGGGCCTACTATGGGTCTTATTGACAGTGGGGAGGCCAACTTTTAGCCATCACCATTTTTCTATTAGGTGTCACATTCTCCAATGTCTGTGCAGTCAAGGACTTGTAGGTTATTTGGTAAACTGCCCTGGTGGGAGGTGTATGTTGGAAGAATTAGGGCAGTCTTTTGGAAGGCACAAGGAATCTAGAATCAAAGCTATACCGTAGGGATAGAGAAGGCTTCTTAAATGTGGTGTGCCAAGGGCTCAAACCTGATCTTAAATATGCACGTTTGTATAACATTGTGTAAAACTGCTAGCTTTAGAGAGCTGAAGCATCAGTTGGTTTGGTGTGAAATGAAAAACTCTTAACTTTATATTATGGTTGCTTGTGACTCACTACAGTTTATTTAAAATCAGAAGCACAGCCTGCTTGTAATACTACCAGTAGCTTCAATTTCACATACTGCATGAACTGTCCTAGCTTTGGTTTTTGGAGTAGTAGTTCATAAGTATAGGATGACTGATCACTTCATTGACTTTTTATTAGTGTAGGTGAGGTATTAAAAGATGAGAAATATATTAAAACCGACACACTACAGTGTAACAGTGATGGGAGGCTGTACAAGTATTGAGGGAGAACTTCCTCGCTCTTTCCTTAATTTGTCCTTCTAAGCTTGTATTTTTGCACGAGATTCCAAGTAAGTGATGGCTTCCCACATATATTCTGCAATATTAATATTAAGAGCTAAAGACCACTGTCCTCTGGTTCAGATTCATGATATAGACGGTCTTAAAACTAATTAAGAATGTTATCCTGATTTTAAATATTTTGCATTAAATCTCTTATTTGTTGCTGAGAAACTAAAATAAACTGAAGTTGTTCCTGTTAAACAGTATTAATAAGAAGCTCTCAGTCAGTGTCTGAGACGGCATACAGGCATATGAACTAGGTTGAGAGGATGAGAAACCATTAAGTGAATCTCCTCAAGAGGAATATTTGTATTTACGTAATGAACTACCAGCAAACAGATTTTTTTTGAAATATACAAGGGATCCAGTGAAAACTTTTACAAGTGTTTGAGGTTCAAGCAGCAGTTGCTTAGAGTTGTACACTTAAAATCGGGCCATGAAGTGTTTGACTATGTGTCGTGTGTTTTTTCAAAAAACAAAAATTTATGTACTTGGTTAAAATGACTGATTCTGGGGAAAAGGTTTTTTGACTTGAGTGTGACTGGAGACGGTTGTGTAAAATTTTGTACATTGTGATAAAAATGGCTGTGTGCGAAGGTCAGACTTCAGAGCTTAGCGTGTTGTGAAACTGAGAAGCTTGGTCACAACTGTGAACCATGCTCAGACTTGAAAGGGAACTATTAGATAATCTTGGCCCAAAATCTAGGATTAAGACACACATTTTATTGGAATCTGACATAGTACATTATCGAAATAGTTCAATGAAATAATAAAAAAAAATCAAGTGTATTTACTTTAGCTTAGAGGTAACATTTTCTGGAGTAATTGAACCACAAACAACATATTGTGCTAGTCAGAGAAACAAACTGGAAGTGACCATAAGTGATACAATCTGTCATTTCATTCAATATGGACAATGGTTAGTCATTTCCTCTTCGCTTGAACAAAATCAATAAATGCTGAGAAGTAAACTTTATTTTTCATATAAAAAGTTTAGCCAACCCAATGAGAGATTTCTTGAGCCTGTTTCAGTAGTAATCCATCATTACAGGGAAGTTTGTCCTCCTAGAATGAGATTAATGTCTTGTTTAAGAATATGGCAATACAGCTTTCACAGTGCAGTTCTGGTTGTCCCATCTCAAAAGAAATACTGTATTAGAATTGAACAAAGTACAGAGATGGGCAGCATAGATATTTAGGGAGTAATTTAGGGGTCTAGAACAGCTTCCATATGAGAGAAAAAAGACTGGGAATGTTTACCTTGGAAAGGAGATGACTGAGGAGGGGATATGACTATGGTCTAAAATATCATGAATGGTGTGGAGAAAGTGAATAAGGAAGTGTTATTTACCCCTTCACATAACACAAGAACCAGGTGTCAGGGTTCCCTCCCCACTCTAAACTCTAGGGTGAAGACGTGGGGACCCGCATTCAGAGCCCCTAAGCTTATTTTTACCAGCTTAGGTTAAATCCCCCAAGATACAAAATTCCCTGCACCCTGAGAAATGCTTCTTTCGCTGCCACCATCAAGTATCTAACAGGAATCCAGGAAAGGAATCACTTGAACTTCCCTCCCCCCCCCCAAAATACCCCCTCAAGCCGTACACCCCCTTTCCTGGGGAAGCTTGAGAACAATCTCCCAACCAATTGGTTACACAGTGATCTAAAAACCCACCCCCTGGGTTTTAACACCATCGAAAACAGTCAGCTTCTTAAAAGAAGGATTTTATTAAAAATAAAGAAGGTAAAATCATCTCTGTAAAATCAGGATGGTAACTCTTTTACAGGGCACTATATTTCCAAACTCAGAGAGAATTCCCCCTCTGGACAAAACCCTAAAATTACAGAAAACCATGAATAACCCCCACCCCCCGCCTTTTGCCCCTTCTAACACAGGGAATACACCAAGCCGAAATTAAACAGAAATCTATGTGCTATGCTATCTAAACTTACTTCAGAAAAGGGAGGTTTGATTTTTTGCAGGTTCCTTCTGTCTTCCAAGATCACTCTCTCTCTCTCAGACAAAGACACACATTAAAACCTTCCCCCCTCCCAAAGTTTGAAAGTATCTTGTCCCCTTATTGGTCAGATGCCAGCCAGGTCAGGTGTCAGTCTGGCTACCTGCATTTCTTAACCCTTTACTGGAAAGAGGATTTTATAGCACTGCATCAGACCCTCTCCCCCTTCCCTTCATATTTATGACACGCCCCCCAAATCACCGATAGTGTGAAACACTGGCTGTGATTTCTTCCTGGAGCTCTAAAAGAAAACAAAGGAATAAGACACATGAATCTCCAAATATACTAATAACCGGATAAAGACTAAACAATATTGTCCACATTGCAAGGACGATTTTAACCAGTTGGTTCGGGGAAACTTTCACGGGAGAGTGCATTGGCCACTTTGTTAGAAGTTCCTGAAATGTGTTGTATTTCAAAATCAAAATCTTGGAGAGCCAAACTCCATCGAAGGAGTTTTTTGTTATTTCCCTTGGCGGTATTAAGCCACTGTAGTGCAGCATGGTCGGTTTGCAGGTGGAAACGCCGTCCCCAAACGTATGGGTGTAGCTTTTCCAGAGCGTAGACAATGGCGTAACATTCCTTCTCACTGATTGACCAGTGGTTTTCCCTCTCAGACAGCTTCTTGCTGAGAAACACGACAGGATGGAATTGTTGATCTGGTCCTTCCTGCATTAAGACTGCTCCCACACCACGCTCGGACGCATCTGTGGTTACTAGGAACGGTTTATCAAAGTCCGGGGCCCTTAGCACAGGGTCAGACATGAGTGTTGCTTTAAGCTGGTTAAAGGCCTTCCGACACTCATCAGTCCACTGAACCGCATTTGGCTGGTTCTTTCTGGTTACCTCAGTTAGAGGGGCGGCGATTTGGCTGTAGTGCGGTACAAATCGCCTGTAATATCCGGGCAAGCCTAAGAAAGATTGGACCTGTTTCTTTGACTTTGGGACAGGCCACTTTTGGATAGCCTTCACCTTGGCCTGTAGGGGGTTAATAGTTCCTTGACCTACCTGGTGTCCAAGGTAAGTCACTCTGTTGAGGCCTACTTGGCACTTTTTAGCCTTAACAGTTAGTCCTGCCTCTCGTATGCGCTCGAAGACCTTCTGGAGATGCTCCAGGTGTTCGGCCCATGAGTCAGAAAATATGGCCACATCGTCAAGATAGGCAACTGCCGATTCTCCCAATCCCGCTAGGAGACTATTTACCAGTTTCTGGAATGTGACAGGTGCATTCCGCAGCCCGAAAGGGAGCACATTAAATTCATACAGCCCGACATGGGTGATGAAGGCTGACTTTTCCTTGGCGGATTCATCTAGCGGCACCTGCCAGTACCCCTTGGTTAAGTCTAAGGTGGAGATGAACTGGGCACGTCCCAGTTTCTCCAATAGTTCATCTGTGCGAGGCATTGGATAGTTGTCTGGGCAAGTCACAGCATTTAGCGTACGGTAGTCCACGCAAAAGCGTATTTCCCCATCTGGTTTGGGGACTAGAACCACGGGAGAGGCCCATGCACTGCTAGAGGGACGGATTATACCCATCTGTAGCATGTCTTGAACCTCCCGTTCTATAGCAGTTTTGGCGTGAGGAGCCACTCGGTAAGGTCGGGCTCTAATTGGGTGGGCATTACCTGTGTCAATGGAGTGGTATGCCCGTTCGGTCAGTCCTGGGGTGGCTGAGAACATCGGTGCGAATTTAGTGCACAGCTCCTGGATTTGCTGGCGCTGCATACGTCCGAGGGTCATTGAGAGGTTCACCTCTTCCACGCCACCGTCATTTTTCCCTTCATAGTAGACACCTTCAGGCCACTCAGCGTCTTCTGCTCCCTGGGCAGTAAACTGACAAACCTTCAATTCTCGGGGGGAAAAATGGCTTTAGAGAATTAACATGGTACACTTTAGGCTTGAGAGTTGTGGTGGGGAATGCTATGAGAGAGTTCACAGCTCCCAGGCGTTCTTGGACCGTAAATGGCCCTTCCCATGACGCTTCCATTTTATGGGCCCAGAGCACCTTCAAGACCATGACTTGGTCCCCTGCTTTAAAGGAATGCTCTCTGGCATGTTTATCATACCAGGCCTTTTGCTTTTCCTGAGCCCCTTTTAGGTTTTCTCTAGCAAGGGCTAAAGAGTCTCGGAGGGTGTTTTGTAGGTTGCTTACAAAGTCCAAAATGTTAGTTCCTGAAGAAGGCGTAACCCCCTCCCATTGCTGTTTCACCAGCTGTAATGGCCCTTTAACCTCGCGGCCATACACAAGTTCAAATGGTGAAAACCCTAAACTGGGATGTGGTACAGCCCTGTAGGCAAAGAGCAACTGCTGTAACACTAGGTCCCAATCGTTGGAGTGCTGGTTTACGAATTTACGTATCATGGCTCCCAAAGTTCCATTAAACTTCTCCACCAGACCATTTGTTTGATGGTGGTAAGGGGTGGCAACCAAGTGGTTCACCCCATGAGCTTCCCACAGGCTTTCCATGCTCCCTGTCAGGAAATTAGTTCCTGAATCAGTAAGGATGTCGGCGGGCCAACCTACCCTGGCAAAAATCTCTGTTAATGCCTGGCATACACTTTTAGCCCGGGTGTTGCTCAGAGCTACTGCTTCTGGCCATCGGGTGGCAAAATCCATGAAAGTCAGTATGTACTGCTTTCCTCTGGGTGTCTTTTTCGGAAAAGGACCCAGAATATCCACAGCTACCCGCTGAAATGGAACTTCAATTATGGGGAGTGGCTGGAGAGGGGCTTTGACCTGGTCTTGGGGTTTTCCCACTCTTTGGCACACCTCACAAGACCGGACATAGGTAGAAACATCCTTGCCCATTCCCTCCCAGTGGAATGACCTCCCCAAACGGTCTTTGGTTCTGTTCACCCCAGCATGACCACTAGGATGATCATGGGCTAAGCTCAAGAGCTTTAGCCGGTACTTAGTCGGAACCACCAACTGTCTCTGAGGACGCCAGTCTTCCTGGTGTCCACCAGAAAGAGTCTCCTTATATAGAAGTCCTTTTTCTATAACAAACCGGGATCGATTAGAAGAGCTGAGAGGCAGTGGGGGGCTCCGTCCCACTGTCCAAGCTCTCTGTAGGTTTTCATCTGCTTCCTGCTCGGCTTGGAACTGTTCCCTAGATGCTGGAGACATCAGTTCCTCACTGGGTTGTGGACCTGGGCTGGGTCCCTCTGGAAGCGATGCAGGTGATGGGTTTGTTTCCGTTGACTGTGAACCGCTCTCCGCTGGTGCACAATGTGGTAATTCAGGCTCTGGCTGAGCCTCTTGTATTGAGTTATCGGCTGCTGCTGCCATTGCAGGCTCGGTGGTGCCCTCGGGTGTTGGCACTGTAGATGGGGTTGCAAGCGCTGGACTCAGTGCTGGCAATGGTTCTGGTGCTGGTTGCTTTGCCAGTTCCGGTTCCGAGACTGGCTTGGGTCGGGTTTCTGTGATTGGATCTAGGACGGCTGGTGCAGTCGTTGGCAGGGTATCCGGTTCCACCACCTCTATCCGGGTCTCTGGTAGTACAGATGGGGTTCTGGTGGAAGTCTCAGGAACAGAGCTAGGTGTGACAGCTTGCTTAGCCTGGCTGCGGGTGACCATTCCCACCCTCTTGGCTAGCTTCACACAATTGGTCAAGTCTTCCCCCAGCAACATGGGACTGGGATAATCATCATAGACTGCAAAAGTCCAATTTCCTGACCAGCCCTTGTACTGGACAGGCAACACGGCTGTAGGTAAATCAAAAGAGTTGGACTTGAAGGGTTGAATTGTCACTTGTGCCTCTGGGTTGATTAAGCTGGGGTCCACTAAGGATTTGTGGATAGCTGACACTTGTGCTCCGGTGTCCCTCCACGCTGTAACCTTTTTTCCGCCCACACTCACCGTTTCCCTTAGTTCCAAGGGTATCTGGGAGGCATCTGGGCCTGAGGACCTTTGGTGTGACCCTAGTGCAATGAACTGTATTCTGTTGGGGTTCTTGGGGCAGTTGGCCTTCACATGCCCCAATTCGTTACATTTGAAACATCGCCCAGCTGACTGGTCAGTGGGGCGAGGTGGGTTGCTGGAGAATGGGGTGGTGGGGCAATAAGGGGTCTGGGTTTTTCCTTGTGGGGCCTTGGGCTGCTCCTGGTGAGGGGGTGTGGTCTCGGGTTTTCCTTTCTGGTATCTCCCCAAACTATGGCCAGGGTTGTTCCTCTCTGCTTCCTGCACCCCTTGTGTGCCAAATTTCCTTGCCCCTCTGCTGATCTGGGACTGTTCGTATTGATCAGCATAAGCAGCAAGGCTGTCTGCTGAGTCCATTTTCTTATCCCATAAACACTGTCTTATATCATCCTTGGACATATTCAGGAATTGTTCCTGAGCCATCAAATCACACACTCCTTCAAAGCTAGTAACATTCCTTCCCTTGACCCATTTTTTTAACAGCTCCTTTATCCGGTTTACATAAGCTACATTACTTAGTCCAGGCCCTCGGATAAGGGTTCGAAATTTTACTCTGTAAGTTTCAGGTGTAACTTGAAATTGTTTTAAAACCAAATCCTTGAATTTCTCATAGTCAGAAGCCTCATCAATAGGCATGTCATTGAATATGTCCAGAGCACTTCCAGTCAACTTTGCTACCAATAGGGTCATTTTGTGATCATCAGGAATGTGATGGAGATTGCATAGTCTCTCAAAGGTGAGAAAATATTCAGCAATATCACGGGATTCATCATACGGTGGACATAGTCGCTCCCATTTGTGGGTTGTTGGGGAAGGATTATTAGTGTTATCCGGTAGATTCCACTCCACCCTGGTCTTCTCCATCTCTAGGGCATGCTTCCTCTCTCTCCTTCTCCTCCTCAGCATGCTTCCTCTCCTCCTCAGCATGCTTCCTCTCTCTTTCTCTCTCTCCCATCTCCATCTGTTTAAGTTGTAGCAGTCTTGCATGTTTCTTCTCCTCCTCATCAGCTTGTAGCCGGGCTATCTCAAGTTTAATAGCTGCTTCACTGGCAGTCATCTTAGCCTTTCTGTTTTTAATCTGTCTTAACCCGATAGAGTTAGAAAAGAAAAAAAAACTTGCTTGGGTATTCCCTGTAGGGGTTAACTACCTGCTTTCATATGTAGATACTCTAGCTCCTAGCAGCTTAACCCCTCCCCCCTCCCTGCTTCCAGCAGCACAGGGAAGAGTCAGAGAAGAAAAAAAAATTCTAAACTCCCTGTGTCTGGTTCAAAAAAAATCTCTGGTTCAATATATCCCACCGCTCTGCCACCATGTCAGGGTTCCCTCCCCACTCTAAACTATAGGGTGAAGACGTGGGGACCCGCATTCAGCGCCCCTAAGCTTATTTTTACCAGCTTAGGTTAAATCCCCCAAGGTACAAAATTCCCTGCACCCTGAGAAATGCTTCTTTCGCTGCCACCATCAAGTATCTAACAGGAATCCAGGAAAGGAATCACTTGAACTTCCCTCCCCCCCCAAAATACCCCGTCAAGCCGTACACCCCCTTTCCTGGGGAAGCTTGAGAACAATCTCCCAACCAATTGGTTACACAGTGATCTAAAAACCCACCCCCTGGGTTTTAACACCATCGAAAACAGTCAGCTTCTTAAAAGAAGGATTTTATTAAAAATAAAGAAGGTAAAATCATCTCTGTAAAATCAGGATGGTAACTCTTTTACAGGGCACTATATTTCCAAACTCAGAGAGAATTCCCCCTCTGGACAAAACCTTAAAATTACAGAAAACCATGAATAACCCCCCCCCCCTCTTTTGCCCCTTCTAACACAGGGAATACACCAAGCCGAAATTAAACAGAAATCTATGTGCTATGCTATCTAAACTTACTTCAGAAAAGGGAGGTTTGATTTTTTGCAGGTTCCTTCTGTCTTCCAAGATCACTCTCTCTCAGACAAAGACACACACTAAAAACTTCCCCCCTCCCAAAGTTTGAAAGTATCTTGTCCCCTTATTGGTCAGATGCCAGCCAGGTCAGGTGTCAGTCTGGCTACCTGCATTTCTTAACCCTTTACTGGAAAGAGGATTTTATAGCACTGCATCAGACCCTCTCCCCCTTCCCTTCATATTTATGACACCAGGGTTCATCCAATGGAATTAGTAGGCAGCAGGTCTAAAACAAACAGAAGGAAGTACTTCTTCCCACAATGCACAGTCAATCTGTGGAAGGATGTTTTGAAGGCCAAAAGTATTACTAAGTTCAAAAAAGAATTAGGTAAATTCATGGAGGATAGGTCCATGAATGTCTTATTAGCTAAGTCGGTCAGGGTCAGCAACCCCATGCTTTGGGTGTCCCTAAACCACTGAATGTCATAAGCTGGGACTGTACGACAGGATGGATCACTCAATAATTGCCATGTTCTGTTCATTCCCTCTGAGACATTTGGCACCAGCCACTGTTGGAAGACAGGATGTTGGGCTAGATGGACCGTTGGTCTGCCCAGTATGGCTGTTCTTATGTTTTTATGAATTTGGGCAGCTTTTTTAGCCAACCACATGTCTCTAGTTTGGCATTGTTTGGGGATGGAGGGGTGAGGGATGACTTTTTTTTTTTTTTTTTTTTTTTTTTTTTTTAAAACAGCTACTTGTGCTCCTTGTGTTGCCAGCAGCATCTTTCCAAAATAGTATAGTTCCTAACTTGGAACCTTTCAGCTTTGTTGCTAGTGGATACAGAACATTTTGGTGGCATTATTGCTTCAGCAGCTGACAGATGTTAGTAATGCATAAAGCTACATGACTGGAAGGCAATCGCACTACGGCAATGAACATGGTAGGAAAACCTATATAGAATAGAGGTGGTGCACCAGAGCAGAGCTAAGAACAGATTGACTTCACAGGCAGTCATGGGTGCTTGTTTACTACTCTGAGTATTTAGAGGCTGCTAGTTACTGTTCGTTTCATCTAGCCAATCCATACCTGCTATTTTGTACCTTTGTCTTCATAGCTAGTTGAACTGGTTTTTCTAGCAAAATGGAGTCCTTTTTTATTAGAATACTTTTTTTTTTTTTTTGAAGTCTTAACAGGCCCTTATTAACTTTCTCCTAGAACAGGCCTGCACAACTCGTAAAGCGGTGAGGGCCATATTACTCCAAAGAAAACAGCTGAGGGCCGAAACCCCCCAGCCCCGTGGAGCACCTTCCCCCCCGCCCCCCCCAGTGCCGCCCGCCCCGTGGAAACAACCCCTCCTTGCCTAGCGCTGGGGTGTGGAAGCCTGTAGAGGGGGAAAGAAACGGCGCGCATAGGGTGACCCGATCACAGCAGTAAAATAGGACCTGCCACCTCCCTGCTCGGCCCCACCATCACACCCCTCTTCACGCCCCCCCAGGGGTCACTATATTACTGCACACAACAGTCAATGCAGTTGTAGATAAATCTCTGCATTATGCATTTTTGTATAACTTTTATGACTTTGTATTGAACCTTGGTAATGTATTATAGCGGGCCGTAAGGTCGTATAATTAAGGTAAAAGAAAAATGTCTTTTTGCTAGAAGTAGAATAAGCTGTTCCCCCCACTTTGTATTCAATTGCCCTGTTGAATGAATGAGGTGTGAATGAGGAAGGCGTGGAAGGCAGGCACCTCCAGACAGCTGCAACCTTTGCCTACTCACCTGCCCGTGGGCCGCACATTGTGCAGGCCTGTCCTAGAATAAAGCAGCTATCCACAAACAAAAAAACATAAATTGAATGTACAGTTTTAACTCCTGCTCCTCAATGTCTTTTTATTTTTTTAGCGGCGGCTTCGTCACCTACGGAATATTGCTGCACGTAACATTGTTAATAGGAACGGTTATCGCCTTCTGGATACCTACTTCACTCTTCATTTGTGTGATAGCGCTAAGATATGTAAAGGTAAGGGCCTATTGTCAACCCTTGTCACGTAACTCCATCTTCCAGTACAAACTATACTGGTGCTCCTTGTTCAGTTTTTTGAAGTTCATTCTATCTTGAATTTGTTTTGGTGACTTGGTACCATTAAAATGCATTTGTATTTTCAGATGAGCTAAAGATAAACAATGAAAGCTTTCACATTTTCTATCAGCAGATAGACCCATCTATCAGTCTTGCAGCTGTCAAGCTGAGTGAGTTATCTGCTTAGACTACACCAGTACTACTAGCTGGGCTGCTAGCAAAATAGGGACCCTTCTATATAAAGCAGCTAGTACCTGCACAATGGAGCACTACCTCTCTAAATTTGTTCAGATCAGGTTTGGTCTTCTCTGACTCTGTGCAGCTGATGTGCCCTGCACTATTTGCCTCATGCATTGATAGGCAGCTGAAAGATCAGCAGCAGGCAGGCTCAGTCAAGCTGAACCTACATCTGACCTAGCGGCTACTGCATCCCAGGCACAATCCATCTTAAATTCTTCTAAGATGCTTATCACCATGGTAACTAAGCTCCAGACAACAGTTGTGAAATACTGAGTCCCTAAACGGCAACATATGCTTAGTCTTGCTTGTTCCTGGTAAGCATGTTTAGATGTTGGGTTTTTTCTCCCATCTATTGCTCCTTGCCTTCTACTTCAAGCTACAAGTGGAGAGATGGGATGACAGAGTGCCATTAGTGAGGGGAAAAAATTGGCCTTGTTTAGTTCTGAACATTGGCAAGCTCTGTTTGATCTCTTTAGATAGTTTGATTCAGTTTCTACTAGAACTAATGGATCAGTTACCTTTGCATAGAATATACTTCTAGGACTTGTTTTACAGAACAGTTCCCATTTAAAATAATTATTTGTACTGTAGCATAAATATTGACATTGTACCTAAAGGTTGAAAGTGGACTGAATTTCTCTACTCACTTAATTCTTTTCCCTTCTAGAATTTTATAGGAGTGAAGTGATCAAGAACTCCCTGGTAAGTTGATTTAATATTGGTGGTCTTTTATAGAAACCTTTGTGCTTCACTTTTAGCGCTTAATGTGTAGGCTTACTTAATACTGAAATATTGCAGTTGGCTCGTAGTAAAACATCTGAAACAGTCTTTTCTTCCATTTTCCAGACACAATGACTAAACTAGTATAGCTGAAACTCATTGTCCACTCCCGAAGGTTCATGTCCTTGTGGGGTAAAAGTGGCAGTGTTTTGGATTAGTGACAACCTGAGTCTCCCTGAGGGAGATGTTATCAATGTAATGTCATGTAAATCTGAATTCTCCAACTACTGTTGTAACTACTGTTAAAAGTAGCACCTACAATTACTAACTGGAAGGTCTCTTTTTTTTTTTTGTTCGTTGTGCATTTGACAATATCATGTATAGTCAGTTTAATCATTGCATGTGTTGGCAACAGAGGAAAGCAACATTTCAAAAGAGAAGAAAACCCCAAGCCCCGTAAATGCATCTGTAAATCCACAGAAACTGATAAAGGGGATTCGGGGCAGGTGTAGTATATAAAACTACTACTAACTCACTTCACTACTACTAACATCGCAGCTGACACTCTTAGGTGGGAGAAGCCTAGCAGTTGAACAAAACAGATTGGAGATTTATGGTCAAGAAGGGTGAGGTTATCTTCGAAGACACCACTTGAGCCTCAAACAGGAGTTGTGGATATGGTAGGGGGTGGGAGTCCAGGAAATCTTGCTTGTTGTGAATCTAGTAAGAACTATTTTTTTTTTTTTTGGGGGGTGGGGGCGAGGAGGCTTTCCTTTTGACTTGGCGCTTTGCTGCTCTCAATAACATGTTTTGGATAAACTTTTGGGTAAACTTTTTTCTTCTTATGTAGCCATCCCATTTAAGGTGGTTTATTTAAATAAAAAATTAAAATGTTTGTGCATTTTAATTGAATTTCCATCCAAACAGAGCTTGATATAATTGCAAGCAAAAAATTACCAATCTAGTAAATAGAAAATGGTGAATGATGCATTTCTTAACATAACAAATGTTTTAAAAAAATGTAAGTTATGCTATATAATTTTTGAAAATTGTGTTGAGATGTAATGTATCCTCCTGGGTAGCAAAAAACACCAAATTTAGTGTAAAGGTTATATTGAGTTGCAAAACAACATGTTTTAATGGCTACTAACCAATGAGAATCAACATTTCTTAAGAAAATAACTCAAGTACAGATGCAAAGCATGATTAAATCAGCAAGCAGGGAGCCTTGATCTAAATAATTAATGTTAATAATGATTAAAATGGTGATTTCTATCGCTTTAATCTAAATCAATCCAGCCTATTCCACACCCCAACACTACCCTTCCCAGCATCAATGGAGAGAAGCAGAGCTTCTCACAAGAAAATTGTTTCTAGCCCTGGTACATGGGTAATGGGGGCATCTCTCATATCCGCCTCAGAGTAGTGTGGGGTTTTTTTGCAGTTCAAGTCCTGAAGTCCTTACTACTGAAGATTTTTGTCATACTCTAGCACAGAGATAGCTCTACCATTACTAGTAATGCTGGCAACATTAAAAAGACCAACACCTAGGCTATCCTATCATGTCACAGTAGCAAAGAAGGTTCTCTGTGTATACTAACACTTCTACTGGTGCTGGCAACAGCAGAACTGCACTGGTTAGAGAGTGGAGATAAAAAACAAATAGATATGGCTGGTGGCTTGGCACCTATTTTCTTATTGCTTCCAAATGCAGATGGCTATGGTGGGTCTTGCTATTTATATCCTTTGGTCACGCTGGTATTGCTATCTGACTATTCCTAAAGTGTTAAAGCTCTAAGAAAATAGTGCACCTGAAATGTAACTGTGTGAGTAAGCATGACGTTGCCTATCCAGTCTATGCAGCTATGGAGATTCAACTTTAAGTGTGACGTGTCCAGTCCTACTCATCAGCGTCCAAGTGTGTGAGCTTGAGGCCTCAAATGCACTTCTAGTAGCTGTATCTCCGAATATGAAGGACTTTCTTCTCTTCCTCCCTCCCCCCCCCCCCGCCCTCAAAAGACGATCCTTGACCCAAAGGTTCGTGAGGAGTAATGCTGTGAGCTATTGCTTCCTCTGTTAGGAGGGCTTCCTTGAATACTTGTCTGTTCTTCCTTGTACTAGGCCTGAGGTACAGGGAGAAGGGGAGGAAATAAATTTATTCACACTTATCAGCAGGTCACAATTCTATGCAACGTTTAGAACTGGCTTCTCTTGGACAAGTGATTGTCCCACTCTGACTCTGTTTGGGGTATCTCGGTTATAATTTCCCAGAATAAGTCTCGTAAAGAAAAGCATGTCACGCTTCGATAGCTTTGGGAAAGAAAATATCAAATTATTGTGCTCATTCCAAGTCCTCTTCAAATGTGTGGAAATCCCTAGAAGCTGAGTTACTGAATAGCAATAACAATTCAACAAATTACTAATATAAAACATTGCTCCAAAAAAATCTTAATTGATAGAACTAAACAAAACACTTGAGGATGATTCGCTTTCATGTGTACATTTTTTTTCACTTGGTTCCCATGTTTATAAGCTTTACAACATTTATTCTGTTTAAAAGCTGAAAAGGGTAAATCATCTGACAAACTATGGAAATTATTTAGCAGATGGCTACAGTACTAGCCTGGCTCAGTTTTCGCTTTCTGCAAGAGCTAGTTGCAGTGGTGGTACATACAGTAAGCTAGGTATTGTTGGTCCTGCATGAACCCTACAATCAAATGTTTTTCATGGGAAACTGTCATGATGTCTAGACTCAAAACGTGACCTACTTTTTCTGACAGCTGTCAGCAAAGTCCATAAACTGTGTTCCCCTCTTCCAGATGTCACAAAACAATCAAGTATAATTATTCTCCTTCCTCTCTTGCCTTTAAAGCCAACTTACATATAAAAGGCAGCCGCCTACACTTACAACTAATGCCACAGATACCAATATGAATAGGAGGGAAGAATGTAGCTTAATAAATTCCAGTTAGGCTTTAACAGTGAATTCAAAATTAGGTTTTCAAAGTTATCTTGACGTTGATGGGGGAAAAAAACAATAAGTTCTAAAAATCTGAGCTGTAGAGCTTCTGAATGGAGTGTCTTAGTACTGCTGGCAAACTATTGGAAGGACTAGAGCTGCTGCAAATGTTGTATAATATTCTTGTAGTATAGGTGGTAATTAGGGAATACTGTATCTCTGTTGTGTGGAAATATGGTCCCTACTTTCAAGAGCTTACAGTTTAAGAAACTTAGGTCCTAGACACTGAGAATTAAAATTGTGTTATGTGCTAACAGTCTGTAGATGGCTTCAGTGTACCCTAAAGCTTACAAACAAGTGTCTGATCTTGCAATCCTTCCTCTTGCAAATATTCTGTACTCAATGAGTACTTTTATTGATTTCAGTGGTACTTACATATGGGCTACAGGACTCGGCCCTAAGAGGCTGAAAATGCTGGTGGTTAGACAAGTTTCAGATACAAGTTACTCTTATAGAGTTTAGGGAAAACATTGGTGTTGAAGTAGCATAAGTCAAATTTCTTATCTGTGCACTACTTCAGTGTTAAGTCCAAAGATCTGTTATCTTCCTGGAGGTTTAAATTCAGTCTGTGTGGTGAAGTTGGACTTTAGCATATATATGAGGGTTTGGTAGCAAACTGGGGGAGCTATTCAGCAGGGTTTGAAGACCTTCTGAAGTCCGGAAACCTTGAGCACATATTTGAAGATCTGCTGATTTGACCCACCTCCCCCAGTTGTTCAAACCTGTTGGGGTTTTCCCTGGGACCTTTTTTATAACTAGAATTCTGCTGTATTTAGTCTGAAATGGAAACTTAATTATAAAGTGGGGGTCTATCCAAAGAAACACAAGGTTAAATGATGCAATCCCTACTAACAGTGCTGCAAATCTTAAAGTAGCACATTTTAGTAAGTTCACGGATAGCTGCCAACTACTCTACCAGTATTTAATTTCCTGTTATGATGGTAGCCAGCAATAGATATATAAATAGTTCTTTCTTGTTAGGAAAAATTCAAGAGGTGAGTAAGGTGACAGGGACTTCTGTAGAGCTTATGGAAGGAAATAGATACCCTTTGGAGTCTTCTCACTCTGACCTATTAATCACCAGTATGCGTGTTTAAGCTTGCAGCATGTTATGACTATTTTTCATAACTTCTTAAATATAGTGGTACCATGATTATTCAAAATTCTCAACACTTGAAACCTTCTCTAGATTAAGAGAAATTAGTCCAGCAGGATTTTAAGTCTGTTCTTTGTCAGATCCTAAGGTCTGGGCTTGTCTGGCTGACTCTCCAAATTTCTAGAATGAAGAGCGCTCCTGAGAAGGTAGCAGCACTCAGGCCTTGGTGTCAGCATTGCAGAACTTGAGGGGTGAAGGGGAATAGGAACAAACCCCCATTAATAGTTAAACCAAATTCAATTAATGAGAAGTAAATCGGTGGTAATATAAATTACAGCTTTTTTTTTTTTTTTTTAAGAAGCCAAATGTTAAAACAGAGTATGGAACACGATCTTCATGCTGCTCCCATTTTCTAAAAATACTAGTATTTATATTTCTTGAAAAAGTGCCTGTTGTGGCAAAAGGCAGTTAATGAAGTAATTTCCTGGCATCTCATAATGGAAGGAAGTAGTATTTGGTCTGAAAGCCTGCAGGCTT
The DNA here is from genome assembly GCA_033296515.1 of Macrochelys suwanniensis. Taxonomy (NCBI): domain Eukaryota; kingdom Metazoa; phylum Chordata; order Testudines; family Chelydridae; genus Macrochelys; species Macrochelys suwanniensis. The sequence goes on from CM065775.1 coordinate 15,614,917, forward strand.
GCAGCAGCAGATGGAAATGGGAGCCAAACTAGGAATCTTGATCAAAAAAGGGAAAGTTGTGAATAATGAAGGAGCAGAGTCTCTGATGGCTTGAGTCTTCTCATGTGTAACTTAGTAGAACGTTGATCTTTCAGGGTGTTACTTCAGTTCTTGCAGTCTGGAAGTTTTGACATAAATACTTGGCCTCTTTAAATTTAAATACACTGTATGTTGTTAAACTGAAATAACACCAAAGAAATGTTGTTCCTCCTACATCTTTTTTTTTTTTTTTTTTATCAACAGAATCCAACATGGAGGAGTCTTGACTTTGGAATAATGCCTAATCGCCTTGATACATCTGTGTCATGTTTTTTGGTGAGGATCTGGGGTGGCAAGAAAGAGCTCTATCAGCTGTTGATTGAATGGAAAGTCAATCTAGATGGACTAAAATACTTGGGTCAGCAGGTAAAATAAAAGCATGTTTCCTCAAATTGTGGATTAAGTATCTAAAATCTTTTTCTTGAACAGAGTTGTAAAATCAAGGGTACAAACAGACTGAAGAGAAAAAGAAAATGATAAAATGTAATAAACACTATCTTAAGTATGGAATAAAACTAATTACAAAGGGACTGCTAATATGGGTAGCTCTACCCATTGCAAGGAGCTTTAAATCTGGATGGGCACGATATTTTATTAGTTATGTTGTGAAATTTCTTGGATTAAAGTCGCTTTAGCTATATGAGGTTCTTAATCACAATAGTAGCCCCCAAGTGAGAAACGGTGTATGACATTATTACTCTGTATGTTATCCCAGTTTATTTTCTTTAGCTTTTCTAATTAGACTGTGCTAATACTACTAGAATGCCAACAATGCCCTTGGCATAAAACAGTCTTCAATCCAATTACAGATTAAGAAACCAACAGGATGGTGTTAATCTTGGAACCTTTCCCCCCATTCTTCTCTCATACTGGGAAATCACTTGTCTGACATGGGTTTAGTACAGTGGTTCTCAAACTGTGGGTCGGGACCCCATTTTAATGGGGTCACCAGGGCTGGCATTACACTTGTTGTGGCCTGGGCCCAAAGCCCAAGCCTTTCCGCCTGGGTCCGAAGAGCCCCAGATGGTGGGGCACAGGTTACAGGCCCCCCACCTGGGGCTTAAGCCCTTGGGCTTCTGCTTTGGCCCCCCACCCTGGGCGGTGAGGCTTGGGCTTTGGCCCCCCATGTGGGGCGGTGGGGCTCAGGCAGGCTCAGGCTTCTGTCCCCTCTCCTGGGGTCATGTAATAATTTTTCTTGTCAGAAGGGGGTCACGATGCAATGACGTTTGAGAACCCCGGTTAGTATTTGTGGGTCTTATGGAACAAGTGGAATCTTTGGTTATGATTTTACATAAATTTGAGTCATTAACAGTAGTTTTAACATATTTTCTTTAAACTTCTAACTGATGTAAAAGGGAGATACTTAGAGTTGTAACTCATGAAACAAATGCAAGGTGTCTGTTCATCGTAATTGCAGTAGGTTGACACACTTTGTTTTAAACAAAGTTTCTTAGATTAGTGTACTGCTCTGGTCTCTCTTGCTCTTTGAGTTCACTGTTCTAAAATGAATCTACAGCTTTAAAAGATGGAAATGCTTTGAAAAGTCAAAATATTTATAAAATAGGCTTGTAATGAAAAAGCGTTGGTTGTTGGATCCAGTACTTGCTGTGCAGAATATGATTTGCAGTGTTCTGTTTCATTTTATTGCACTAAGGAAATAGGCCCCTAGAGACTATTCTCTAACACTACCTTTTTTGTTTATAAGTAACCTTGCCCCCTCAGCTAACACACTTAATGTAGGACCAGTTTTGTGTTCAGCCATAAACAACAAAAAATATGATTGATCTAACTGTGCATTATCTGCTGAAAATTGGCTCCTTTATAACTGAGCTGTCTGAATGAGCTATTCCCTTGTTTATTATTTTTTGATCTTCCTACTATTTCTCTACTACTGGCTCTAGGAAAGAGGAAGGCTTGTTTATCTGATACTGTAGGTAGTTCTAGGTGCTATATAGTGGTTAAGGCAAATATTAATTTTTATTTTGCATCTTGGAAGATGGGAATATATCACTGAGCATATCAGCCATTTCCTGTTTAGAGGTGTGACAGTCAAGTGTGTTCTCTACAGTAATAGTTCAGTTCCCTCATTGACAAGGTTCACATGCTATTAGCACTAGAAGGGAGAACTGAAAAAGTGACAGTCATAAAAATAGCAATTAATATTCAGCTTGATTGCAGGTAAACTAAGTTGACCCTAACGTCATTGGTGTTGGTTTTTGGTTTTTTTACAGATACGTGCTCGAAACCCAAATGAAATAATTTTTGGGTTGAATGATGGCTATTATGGAGCTTCATTTGAACAGAAGGTACGAATACCTAATATTTATGCAAATTATGTAGTAATGATAGTCACAGGCTGTAATTTAAATTCTGTTGGCATAGACCAGCATTTTCAAGGTTGGGTGCCTACTGTAAGCACTTAAATAATTGGATCTTGTGGGTGCTCAGCATCTCTGAAAAATGGGGCCATTTAAACAAATGGCCTCACTTTCAAGGATGCTGAACCTTTCCCACTTCTGTCTAGGTGCCTAACTTTAGGCACCCAAGCTTCCAAATTTTACAGTTCTCGCTGTCCTCTTCACTTAACCTCTGTCTCTGAGGCTCCATGTTGCAGTTTCCATCTTTGATTTCCCAGTAAGTTTAATGGAACTAGTTGCAGCCAGTCATTGGCTTGTAAATGACCAGAAGGGTCACTGTTGAATGAAACAAGTTACCTCTTTCTCTCTACAAAAGCAGAGTGCTGCATATAGCGCATTCCTAATCCTTGCCATCTTGGATAACTGGATGAGTAGTAACTGAACTTTGGTTATCTTAATGGCTGTGCAGAGCACAAAGACTAGATTAATGACATTTCATGCAATTACACAATGTTAAATGCTTACTTTTAAAAATGGTAGGCCCAGTATTTGATCTACATCTTTAAAAATTTTTTAAAAATTTCCAGAGTCTCTGTAATGTCTTGTGTGTTAAGCTGCCCAAAAATGCTTGTTTTCATTTGTGAATACTATGTTTTTTAATCAGTCAGCACTTACGACTGACCGATCAGTTAGCACCAATGGCATGCATATGAGAAACAAACTTTGTAAAAAGCTTGAAAATGAAATCTGCTTCAAGTGGCTATTAATCATGAAGGATTACTTTAGATTTAAAGTACCTTGAGTGGTGGTGTATTTCAAAACACTTAATGACCAGACACACTAATGCTAAAATTAAGTCCCCCATCTTCCAATCATTTATATTAAGCGCTGTAACTCTTTCACCCCCTTCTTTGAATGATTTCCCCTCTTTCACGTCGCCTAATTTTAATCCTCTAAGTTTTTTTCAGCTAATACAAGGCAAGCAGAATAGTTAGCATTTGACCCTGATCATGCTATAGTTGAAGCTGTGTTAGCAATAGCCATGTATGAATGTAATTATTGCATTTTCTAAGCACTGACAGTGTACAAGACTCATACCTTGCAACTGAAACACAGCTTGCCCCAAAGAGCTTGCAACCAAAACACATCCATTGTATGTAGGTGGCTCTGGGAAGCCAACAGAAGTAAATAACTGGCTTTTTGAAATATAGCTATTGACTTGCTGCTTATGATTATTTCAGAAATGAGACTTCGAGGAATATGAATAGAGGCTAGTGGCTTTACAGTCTAGAATCTGGCTGACTGTTCCATGCTTTGGAGAAGCCTCAAAAATGGCATGGAGATGACTCTGAGAAGCAAACAAGTGGGGGGCATGCAGGCTGTTAGAGGGACCTAATGTGCATTTGCAAACATGATGTTGGTTTCACTGAGCAGTGTGGACAAGTCTCGTCTCCACCCCCCCCCCCCCACCCCCCGATGACTGTTACAGTGCACCACAAGCATAACGCCAGTATCCCTCAGTTCTGCTGAATTACCTGTAAGTTTCCAGATAGAATTCAGGACTCTAGTTTTAGTCTTCTTTTTTATTTTTATTTTTTTATTTTTTTTTATTTTTTAAAGAGCCCTAAAGGGTTAGGTAACAGGCTACTTGTGAGGCTGCCTCTCATGCTATCCTTCCTTTTAGCTGCCACCTGTCGCTGACTGAAGTCAACTTGATTGAACTCAGTGGTCTCTCAGAACCTGCAGAAGAGAAGAATGAGGGGGGAATTTGATAGCTGCTTTCAACTACCTGAAAGGGGGTTCCAAAGAGGATGGATCTAGACTGTTCTCAGTGGTAGAAGATGACAGAACAAGGAGTAATGGTCTCAAGTTGCAGAGGGGGAAGTTTAGGTTGGATATTAGGAAAAACTTTTTCACTAGTAGGGTGGTGAAGCACTGGAATGGGTTACCTAGGGAGGTGGTGGAATCTCCTTCCTTAGAGGTTTTTAAGGTCAGGCTTGACAAAGCCCTGGCTGGGATGATTTAGTTGGGGTTGGTCCTGCTTTGAGCAGGGGGTTGGACTAGATGACCTCCTGAGGTCCCTTCCAACCCTGAGATTCTATGATTCTATTAACCTGAATTTAACTCTTCTGGACATGGTGCAAGACTCATCTTTTGCTCCTGGCAAAGAGTGTCTGAAGTGTTTGGAATTTTATTTGGGTTTGGCACTTCATTCTTATTAGTATCATGGAAGGATGAGCAATATACCGTGTAACATTTTATAAGGGTGCATAAAGCATAGATGCACCTCTGATTAATATCTTTATAAATTGAAACTGAATTAAAACATTTAGGCTTAAACAATCTAAACGAAGAGAACACAAGTTTTAATAAGGCTGAGTCCAGGCTGGGATCTACTGGCAAAATCTGTTGCAAGAAATAATTTTTTCAAGGCCTAATGAGGAGAACTAGGATTGGGGGATTTGTAATGTTTGTGTTAGAGGAGATCCTTGGTCTCTATTTGTAACTGGGACCTCCAGCAACAGTAAAATGCAATATGGCGCAGGCATAATCAAATCCTGTCAAGGATCTTGCATATTGTAATTTGAGGTGCTTGGACATAAATGTAGCAGTTCATTGACAGAATCAGTTTCTCTAATTCTCAATTTGATTTCTTCCTTACTGAACTAGATTCTTGGACTCCTAGGGCAAAATACAATACATCTCAATAGAACTCTAGTTTCCTATTTTAAATTAATCTTGTTCTGAGATGCTGACCGTAAACTAATATTCACTACTGACAAACCAGCTTTATATTTGCTACCAGGAAACAGCGCTGAATGCTAAGTTTAAAAAAAAAAAAAAATGCTGAGGATCTTTGCCATCACCTCACTATTGTCCACAATCATGACAGTAATGGGAAGTTGGTGGTTGTCATATGACAACCACCAAAATGGAACCAGACTGCTGACACAGAAAATAAGGTTGTAGAATGTTTTTAAACTAAAGTGTGGGAGAAAGGCAACAGCTGCAGAGGAGCACATGGTTTGGGCAGAGACATCCATTAGGGATGAATTTATTAAAGGGGCAACTCTGTCCTAGTATAGAAGATAGGAAAGAAGTTGGTGAAGTACAGGTAGGAACTAGTGATGAACGGTCAAATGTAAGAGTCCCATGTAAGCGTAACACATGAAAGCCAGCAACTAAATATTGACAAATTGTACAAGTGCTTATATACAAATGCTAGAAGTCTAAATGCTAAGATGGGTAAACTAGAATGCCAGGCATTAAATGAGGAAATTGATATAATCATCTCAGAAATTTGGTGGAATGAGGATAATCAATGGGACATGGTAATAGCAGGGTACAAAAGACCTCGGAATGACAGTGCAGGTCTCACTGGTGTGGGAGTGGTACTATGTTATAAAAGCATAGTCAAATAAGGTGAAAATCTTAAATGACTTAAACTGTACCATAGAGTCTCTGTGGATAGAAATTACATGCTTGAATAATAAGAGTATTAGCAATAAGCATATACTGACAACCTTCTGACCAGCATGGTAACAGTGACTATGAAATGCTAAGAGAGGCTACAAAACCAGAAAATGCAATAATGGGTGGTTTCAACTATCCTCGTATTGACTGGGTAAATGTCCCCTTAGGGTGCAATGCAGAAATAAAATTTCTAGACACCATAAATGACTGCTTTTTAGAGCAGTCATTCTGGAACCCACAATTGCCTGGAGAGACAATTCTTGAGTTAGTCCTAAATGGAGCACAAGATCTTGTCTAAGAGGTAACTATAGCTGAATTGCTGGGTAATAGTGACCATAATCTAACAGTATTTGCCCCCTACAAGGATGGTAAATTTAAACACTCCCCCGCCCCCTTGTAACATTTAACTCTTAAAAAGGGGAGCTACCCAAGAATGAGGATGCTAGTTAGGTGGAAGTTAAAAAGAGCAGTCACAAAGGTAAAATGCCCACAACCAGCATGGAGAGTACTAAACGGCATAATAGAGGCTCAGACCAAATGTATCAAAAAAGACAGTAGGACTACCAAAAGAATGCCACCATAGCTAAAAAGCAGAGTAATGGAGGTCATTAGAGGCAAAAAGGCATCTTTTAAAATTTGAAAGTCAGATCCTAATGAGGAAAATAGGAAGGAGCACAAACTCTGGCAAGTGAAATGTAAAAGTATAAGACAGGCCAAGGAAGAAATTGAGAAGCAACTTGCTAAAAGATGCAAAAACTAAGTGGTAGGATATCTGCCAAACAGTCAGTAGGGCCCCTAAGCAATGATGGTGTTAAAGGAGCACTCAAGGAAGAAGACAAGACCATTGCAGAGACGCTAAATTATCGAGTTAGGCTTACATAAGCTAAGGCATCTTACGTCGACCTAATTGCGTCAGTGTCTACACTACAGGCTTGCTCCTGCTGGTGTACATGCCCTACTACACTGACATAAGTCCTACACCTCTCATGGAGGTGGAGTTATGTCAGTGTAGTTAGGGTGACGCAGTGTCCGTGCAGATGCTGCACTACTTACATCAGCTATTGGCTGTCATTCTTGTCAATTTCACAATTAGATCAGATAAACTGCTGAAGCTGTGAAAATGACAAGGGTGGCCGCTGGGGCTCCCGGCTCTCCGCTCTTAGCCGGGCACTCCTGTTGAGGATGCACACTGCTGACAGAAGGAGGGTAGTGTGGACATGAAAAACATCTGTAATTACTGCAGTGGTTGTAATTTGACATAACATAGGTTGACTTAAGTTTGTAGTGCAAATATGCCTGAATTCTTTGCATTTGGTTTTCACTGCGGGGGATGTGAGGGAAGTAAGCACATCAGAGCTGTTCTTTTGAACAACAAATCTGAATTGCTGTCCCAAACTGATGGGTAAATAGAAGAGGTTTTGGAACAAAAAGGTGATAGTTGATACAGTGTACTTGGATTTTCAGAAAGCCTTTGATAAGATCCCTCACCAAAGGCTCTTAAGAAAACTAAGTAGCCATAGGATAACAGGGAATATTCTCTCATGGTCCAGTACAGTAGAACCCTGTTTATCTGATCTAATTGGGACTGGGGTCAGATCGGCTAATCAAAAATTTAGATAATCCGGACAATGGGTAAGTACGAGGCTATAGTGCCATCTAGTGACTACAGGACAGCTCGCCTGCTTCTGGACCTGTGTGCGCTGGTTCTTTGGTTAATACAGATAATAGAGGGTCGGATAAACTGGGTTCTACTGTAACTAATTGAAAGTAGGTAACAAAGGGTAGAAATAAATGGTCAGTTTTCACAGAGAAGAACAGCTTTGTCTCTCAAGGACCTGTCCTGTTCAACATATTCATTAATGATCTCGAATGGGGTGAACTGCAAAGTGGTGAAGTTTGCAGATGATACAAAATTATTCATGATAGTTAAGTCCAAAGCAGACTCCAAGGAGTTACAGCGATCTCCCAAAGCTGGGTGACTGGGCAACAAAATGGCAGATAAAATTCAGCATTGATAAATGCAAAGGAATGCATTTTGGGAAAAAAAATACCAAATATACATATACAATGATAGGCTCTAAATTAGCTGTTACCATCCAAGAAAGATCTTGGAGTCACTTTGGATAGATTGGTGAAAACTTCCATTCACTGTGCAGCAGACAAAAAAGTATGTTAAGAACCATTAGGAAAGGGATAGAAAATAAGACCGAAAATATCATAATGCCAATATATAAAACCATGGTGAGCCCACATATTAAATCCTGTGTTCAGTTCTGGTCACCAAATCTCAAAATGGATGTAGTGGTACTGAGAGGTTCAGAGAATGGCAATAAAGATGACCAGGGGTATAGAACATCTTTCATACAAGGAGAGACTAAAAAGACTGGAGCTGGTCAACTTAGAAAAGAGATGACTAAGAGAGGAGATGTTTGATAGGTCTAAAAAAAATCATGAATGGGGTGGAAAAAGTGAACGGAGAAGTTCTGTTTACCCTTTCCTACAATACAAAAAACTGGGGTCACCTGATGAAATTAATAAGCAGCAGGTTGACTACAAACAAGAAGTGCTTTCTCACATAGGCACATCTAACTTGTGGAACTTGTTTCCATGGAATGTTGTTGTGATGGGTTCCTCCCAGGGTGCCACCTGGAACTGGGGTACCACTGAGCCCACTGGCCTGGGCTCCCTCTCACGCTGTACTGCTGTGACCAAGATACAAAGCCCTCCAGCCTGCACTTTTACCAGCATACATACAGGTAAGGGCACACCCAGCTGCAGTTACAAGCAGGCTTTCTGACCAGCCCTTGCATGGGAAGGCTACTCCCAGTTTCTCAGTCGTGCACCCCCTCTGGAGTATAAACCCAAATTTATACTGTCTTGAGCTGCACAGGGAACTGTACAGCGTAAGCTGATAAAATTCGCCCCCTCCCTCAATGTGGAGAGGAATATGCAGCAGCCTTTGCCCCTGAGTTATGATTCCCACACACTTCGCTCCAACTCACTGGTTTAGATAAAGCAAAAACAAGTTTATTAACTTCAAAATTTTAAGTGATTATAAGGGATAGCAAACAGATCAAAGCAGATTACCTAGCAAATAAACAAAAAATGCAAACTAAAGTTAATACACTAACTAGATTGGATAAGAATAGCAGATTCTCACCCTAAGAAATGATACAAGCAGGCTGCATATTCTTAAGGGGCAAGCTGCACTTGCTTTGCAGCTTGGAATCCCCAGGTGTTTCATTCACAGGCTAAAATCACTTTAGCCTGGGTCCAGCAGTTCCCCCAGTTCAGTCTTAGTTCCTCAGGTATTTCCAGGAGTCTTCTTGTGTGGGGAGTGAAGATAATCAGACGTCACTCCCTGCCCTATATAGCTTTTGCATATGACGAGAACCCTTTGTTCCCAAAGCTTGGTACCCATGATTCCCATGCCAGTCAGTGGAAAAACACTGACATCCCAAGATGGAGTCTAGAGACATATGGTCTCATCACATGTTCTTGTAGAGTCATAGCAGCCATTACTTGGAGGCTGTCTGTAGTGTTCTCAGGAAGGCTTCCCAGGTGGGAGATAAGCGTCTCCTAAGGCTTACTGTTTTTTCCTATTGGCCCATTGCCCAGAATAGGCCCTTCCCTACCCACTATCTTGTATAGCAGGCGTTACCCAGGTGTAACTACATTTGCAGATACAGTCAATATTCCTAACTTCAGATACAAAAATGATACCTGCATACAAATAGGATAATGATATTCAGCAAATCATAACTTTTCCAATGACACCTTACATGACTTATCCTGCATAAAATACGTTATAATGTCAGGATCCTATCCTAATATCACTGCAAAGAATAGGGGGTGCAATGTCACAGTTGTGATACCCAAAAGTATAGCTGGGATCAAAAAAGAACTGGATAAGTACATGGAGGTCCATCATTGGCAATTAGCCGAGATGGTCAGGGGCACAACCCTATGCTTGGGCAACCCTAAACCTCTAACTACCAGAAGCCAGGAGTGGAAGACTGGCAGATCACTCCATAATTGTCCCGTTTTGTTAATTTGTCCTGAAGCTCTTGTACAGGCCACTGCCAGAGTCAGGATACTGGGCAAGGTGGACAATGCTCTGACCCAGTATGGCAGTTTTTATATTCTTATTTAATAACCAGAAATAGTTTTGTGTATTTGTTGCTACTCTAAATAAACATCTTGACCCGCTTCAAATTCAAAAAGTAAAGTACACATCCTGGTCTCCAATTGCGTTTCCTACTATAGAGTAGATTAGTAAAAAGAAATTAATTCTGGCAAATTTATTGGGTTACAGATACAGTGGTGATAGCCACAGCATATCCAAACTAAGTATTTGTTTTCCTGTGGTGGTGGCTGTTCATTAGTTTCCACGGTCAGGAAGGCTGACTTAATGTGGCTGGGACTTGACATATTACTGATCTCTAGCCAGCCAGAGGCGCACATACCATCATGCTACTTTTTTTTTTTTTAATGGAATAGCTCTTTGAAAGCATAACACGGAAAAAAGCTTACATAGCTATACAAAGCTAACACTGTCTAACAGCTAGTGTGATATAGTGACTCCTGAGTATATGATGCCCAGGTGGTTACAAATTAAAGTCCATTGACTTGGAAGTAAAGTTCCAAATTAATATGCACTCATTTGGAACCATACTTGCTGCATGACTGGGTAAAGCATTGCAGTTGCTGTTTTGGAGCCTCAAAGTCTTTGCATCTTTAAGACCGAAGAATAGTCTTGCAAAATTCCCATCTGTGTTCTGCACACTCAATTCCTAGCTGCCACCTCTCCTGTAAAGGAGTGATGTTAAAGGACAGGCACTACACGGACTAATCTTGGTAGTTTATCTGGGACAATCGACTGGTCCCAAGCGGCCATCCTTGTGCCAGCGATCATGCATCCATTTCTTAATGTCCAAAGGCTCTGTTTTCATTAACATCCAGTAGACTAACTGACCGTATCGACTTGGTTTGACAGTTCACATGTCTTTCATGAGAGTCTTACTAATCTGTACCTTTGACTTTTCAGGGAGGTATTTGTTTCATTTCCCTTTTTGGAGACAAAGCAGCTTTGTTGTTTAAGGTTTTTCCCCTTAAACTCCAGTTTCTTCTTTTTTGTGACAATGGGCACTAGGTTGATGGAAGAAAAAGGTTTTGGGGAAGACTTAAGCTCCTCTCTGGTCCCCCTCAATTCTGTGCCCTGGGGGATATTCCTTTAGCTGTTGATCCTAGCAGCCCAGTCACTACTGGGGGTGTGAATTCAAACCCATGTGCCTCCAACACTGCTGTTCTGCCTGAGACCACCATGCGGCTCAGTCCGTTGCTCGTCTGGAGTTCCGGTCACTGGCCCCCTGCCAGCCAGGATCCGGGCCTCTAGCCCCACTCAGCCCGCTGCTGGTCTGGGGTTTCGTCCACAGGCCCTGCTCAGTCTGCTGCCGGCCTGGGGTACGGCAGCCAGCCCGGGGCTCTGCTCCTGGCCTCGGCCCAGCGCTCTGCAGCCTCCCCAAGCTGTAGCCCACTGGCCCCAGCCTGGGGCAGTGAGGGGTGCAGATAGGGGGCAAGAGGGGAAAACTCAGCAAGGAAAAGCAAGGGCAAAGATGACACTAAACTGATAAGCTCTACGTTTTAATTTAATTTTAAATGAAGCTTCTTACACTTTTTAAAAACCTTATTTACTTTACATACAACAATTGTTTAGTTATATAATATAGACTTACAGAGAGACCTAAAATGTTAAAATGTGTTACTAGCACGCGAAACCTTAAAATACAGGGAATAAATGAAGACTTGGCACACCACTTCTGAAAGGTTGCCAACCCCTGCTGTAGCAGGATGGGAGAAGAGAAGGGACTGCCATGCTGATAAGTATCTTTCCCTTTCTGAAATTACTATTTCACCCTCTTCCACTTTCTTGGGGGAGAGACAGGACCGTTTGCCCTAATCTACCTCACTCTTCTGAAGAACAACTTTACAGGGGGAGGGATAGCTCAGTGGTTTGAGCATTGGCCTGCTAAACCCAGGGTTGTGAGTTCAATCCTTGAGGGGGCCATTTGGGGATCTGGGGCAAAAAATTGGGGATTGGTCCTGCTTTGAGCAGGGGGTTGGACTAGATGATCTCCTAAGGTCCCTTCCAACCCTGATATTCTATGATTTCACACCCTACTTTTAAACCCTGCATGTTTGAGACCAAACAAGGCCCATTCCTCAGCATGAGATGCTGATGATCCAGCTGCAATGCCTTGCAAATTTCCTGCCTTGTGTTAATCTTTCAATGAGGTTCAGGTGGTGAAGTCTTGCTTTATAGTATCTTTCCAGAAGATGGATCCTACACATCAAACTCCTAACATATCAGACAGAAATGGTTTCTCCCTTTGAGAAGTGGCCAGATAATGCTTGGTATTGGTTTTCTAGTATTAGAATGGCATATTTGCTATATTGTCACTATCAAGAGCAAGCACTTCCATAGTGTGTGCAAGAAAAACATAGTTTAAATGGAAAGGGGGAAAACTTCCTACTGAATTGCCCATGGCAGGTCTAACAGTAATGCAAAAGACCTCCAAGTGCTTCAGTATTAGCTAAGCCCCACAACAGCCCTCTCAGGCAGGTAAAGGGTGTTTAGGTAGGATTACTTCACCCACATTAAAGTGCAGTTATATCTGTGGTGAAAGCAGTAGCTGTTTGTTTAAAATTTATGGTGTGTGATTAAAGTGAAGAAAATCACTATATCCTGCTGAAACTCTTCCAGGGACCTGGTAAAATTCTAACACTGGTAAATACATAAAGGTAAATGCCTGTATTTTTCATAGAATAGTAGGACTGGAAAGGACCTTGAGAGGTCTTCTAGTCCAGTCCCCTGCATTCATGGCAGAATTAAGTGTTATCTAGACCATGCCTGACAGGAGTTTGTCTAACCTGCTCTTAAAAACCTCCAATGACAGAGATTCCACAACTTCCGTAGGTAATTTATTCCAGTGCTTAACTACCCCAACAGTTAGGAAGCTTTTCCTAATGTTCAACCTAAAATCTTCCTTGCAGCAATTTAATCCCATTGCTTCTTGTTTTATCCTCGGAGGTTAAGAACAGTTTTTTCCTCTGTCCTCCTTGTAACAACCTTTTATGTACTTGAAAACTATTGTGTCCCCTCTGTCTTCTCTTCTCCAGCCTAAAGAGCCATCAAATCTTTAATGACCACACAATGACCACCTCTTGTCCTACGTCTTGTCTGACTTTTTGTCTCTAGCAGCACAATGCTGGGACACTGTATTAGTGCTGACTGGGAAGGAAGAGTTCCAGAGTTCTTACACTTCCTAGGTGTGTGTCTATCAACGTATGGCACCTGCTTGATACAGACTAGTTTGAGATCTGACAAAATTGCGGCACAAGATAATGCAACAGCTCCTTCCTGCCATCCCTTGTGCAGACCTTGGCCATAGTCTTTTTTTGTGTTCTGGTCAAAACTTGTAGCCAACTTCTCCATGGATACCTTGCTCATCCCAAGGAATACATGAATCTCTGAAGGGTGTTTATGGAGTGGATGAACAATAACTTTCTAATTACCACTTACTGAGAGCCTATTCGTGTTGCATGTCCGAGGGCAGATTGTTGAATGCATTGTGCCTTGCAGAAAGTCTGTTCAAAACTGATTGAAGTTGGGGAGTTTCAGCTGAGTTACATTTTGCATCCTTGAGTCTGAATAGACCATATTAGGCAGCTCATGCTAAATGGGGTTAAAGATGTGCTAAAGAAAATAAAATGGAATACTAAACACTGCTAATAACTTAATGCATAAATGCTTAGCTGTTAGATTTACAGCAGGGTCATAACTTGTCTCGTGCTGCTATCACCACCTTCCTGAGAACTAAATTGCTTCTCTTTGGTGTTTTTGAGTTTTTTATTGTGATATACAATGTTTTTTTTTTTTTTTTAAATGCGAAGGCAGTTGTGTGGTCCCAGGCACACATTAGTCTTATCAGAAAATGTTCTGATTTTTTTATTTTTTATTTTAAAGTGGTTTCCTTTCTTTGCTTTAAGGATCACTCAGGCACCCAGAAGAGTAGTCTTCTCCAGGTGGATCAGAACTGTGTCCGTAACTCATATGATGTCTTCTCGTTGCTTAGGTAAGACTTTTTAGAATATTGCTGTATGTGTTTTTAAATTGCTTGGTGTATGAGGAAATATATATATCTTGGAGAACTGTTTCTAGACTGCTAATCGGTCCTTTTGGGAAACTTCTAAATGGTGAAACTTAACCACTGGCAGCTATGCAGGAGCGCTAGTGTCAACAGGGCACATGTTTCTCTACCATGGTATTATCTAAACCAGTTTCATGGGAAACTTGAAACAGCCTAAAGTAGAACCAGTGTTAGCAGTTCACAATTCCAGGGCTTTGTGCATTCCACACTCTATAGCCAAGGAATTTATTTCCTGTGTTAAACCCTGCAGAAAACCCCTGGTCTGCTGTGCACAGCAGAATAAAAGCAGACTAAATGTTTTTAAAACAAACAAACAAAAAAAAAACTGTCGTCATCCAAAGAGGGGGATGCCTGGTTTTGGTTTTTTGGTAAAGTACTAAGGGCTGGGATGATCCAGTAGTCAGAACAAAACTAGCAGTGTAGCTCTTGAATTCTTCTAATCAACCACTGAGTTGTGGCTACCTTGGGCCAGCTAAGGCCCCTGTCCTTCATTATGATCTGTGTGGACACAACACACTGCTTGTGGAAGTGCCCCATGGACTGCAGGGACTCTGTGCAGGCACAACAATCTACCTAAGGAAATCACAATGCAGGGTTGTGACTTAATTTACCATTGTATGCTTTAATCCCAACCATGAAAAAATTCAGGTCAATTGGGAGCTGCACGTTGTTGGGCTGACTCAGGTACAATATTTAGAGAACCTTTGGCGTGTTAGCATTGTAGAGGAGTGTAACCTTTCACTTAAATATTGAGTGTAACCTGAATGTGAGATGGTTATATAGAAAGTCTAGTTATAACACTTTCTGTAATTCTTATGTAGGAATGTGTTGAGCTTCAGATCTAGAGTAATCATAATATCCGTGTCACAAGGGAAACTCTTGAGAGAGAGCTATACATTTAGTTTTGACATTTTTTGAAGAAATTTTAAATTTATTTCTTTAGTTGTAAACATCTATTCCTTTTAGTAATCTTACCAGGAGGTGTCACTGTTGCCTTTAAGAAATGTCAATAATCTATTCTCATATAGTGCAAAAGAGATGATAGGAGTTGACTCTAATTCACTTATTCCGAAGCCAAACTATGAGCACTCTTAAAAAATTAAACTTGCTGTTCCTTGATTCTGTAAAACAATATATGAAAGCAAAAGCTGCGTTCTGAAATTCTGTCTCTCTTTGTAGTAAAAAACGTGCAGGGTGCATACTGTGCAGTCTCCAACCTACTTTGAGACACTATTAGAGACTAATAGAAAAAGTGCTCTTCTAGCACCTTTACTAAAATAAAACTACATATTTAAAAGGAACTGAGACAGTATGTGGCAGTCACCCTGATCACTCTGCGTATGTGTGGTACCCATTTTCCCCATTCTTTTCCTTAATATAAATTGTAATTGCAGTGCATAGAGGTTCTGGGGTGTTATCATAGGATAAATTATTCAGTCACGAACATGAATGGCCCAAAGCCTTGTTCTATCCTGGCTAGTCTCTAGGTGTGGACCTGATTGTGCAAGTGTCTGAATGCTCATGACTGAAAACTCCGTGGAAGATGAGGGCATTCGGGGGGTTTTTTCAGGACCCTCTAAGCTATTGGTTGGTCAGTCACAAATACAGATTGAGAACTTGAACTGAATTGCTTCATTTTATTGTTGAAGAAATTCTAACTCTTTTTTCCCTGTCTTTGGGGGGGTGGGGGTGGTGGTTGCTTCTTCATGTCTCCTACTTCACCTAAAAGTTTCCTACATGGTGGCTGCAGGTGGTGGTGCATGCTATCATTAATTCCAAAGCAACTTCCTTTCTCTTTCTTCATGCACACCTTTCAAAACCTCCTGGAAGTGATGTTTTTCGTGCTTGGTCTTTGCCTGCTGTTGAAATAGTTTTTCTGGAAAGTCTGCAGAACTTCTTGCGGTTTAGGAGTTGCACTTTTTTTAAGCAAGTAATTTAAACAGCTGAGCTCTAAAACTTCAAGCTTGGTATGTAAATAGGCCCTAACGAAAAGCATGTGCTTGGCTACATTTGTGGTGGTGTTTTTTTAAACTAATTAGTATTTGTGAACTGTAGAAAACGCATTTAAAGTGTTAGCTGAATGTTTAAGGTGAAGCTGAAGCATGTGTCCAGATACTTAATTCCAGATATTTACAAGCTCAGCTACTGAAGCAGGTGAAAGGGCTTGTAAGTGGACAGACAGCTTGGCTCTAGAGTAAGATGTTTCCAGCACCTTTTGTAACTTCACAAGAATCTTGCTTTGAGGGCAAAAGGGTAAGATCCAGAGGCAAACACTGCAGAGCTAATAAGCTGCTCAAGCCAAATAGTTACTGGGGGTGTTGTCTCCTTTTTTAAAACAGTGGGCAAAAGTTTAAGACATGTAATTAAGCATCCAATATGGAAAATTCCAAAAGATTTTCCCCCTGGAGTGTTAATTCTGCCACACTGTGCACATACATAGTATTGGCTATTCTTTTAATTGTTATAGGTAGGGTTTCATAAGTCTTAAAATCTTCATTATGTGCCTGGTTTTAGTTGGGACGCTACAGAAAATGAGAGGTAAAGTGCATTATTGTATACCCTCACACTTCATTAGCAGTATGACTGAGCGAACGTTAAGGGAGCAACTTCTGGCATCTCTTGACCTGAGTGCCAGATTTTGTAACCTTGTTGTAGGGTTAATGTTTTGATATTGAGTTACATTTTAAGAGTAATTTTAAGGTATAAAAGGGACTGGACAAACAACTAACTTTTCACGATTGTTGTATCTACAGAAAAATCTTACCAGGAAGATCAGGTGTAGTGGTAAGCACTAATTGACTGACTGTTAAATCTAAAAACTAAGGCACAGAACACCGCACAGACATTAACAGTGCTTGAGTACAGTAAGAGGCCTTTGGGCTCAGCTTCTCCCTGCTGCCGTCACCTCTGTAACAGAGGGGATCCCTACTCACAAACCAGGCTGAGACTTCTAGGGAAAGCAGACCTACCTGGCCCATGTGAATAACAAGCAGTCGAGGAGGTAGGTCTTCTGTGGAGCCCGTTTTTGAACTCTGGGCCAATACTACATTCCCTAAGTGACCTGGAAGGAGCACATGATTGGTGGGTGGGGAGAGTTCCCCAGCTTCTTTTAGGGTTGGGAGATTCTAGCCACATTAAATGTTTTTCAGCGCAACCTCTGAGCTTGGTTTCAGTCCCTCTCTGAAGCAGGATTATAGAAACAAATGTTTAATAGTAGGCTCTTCAGTCTAGCAGAGAAAGGTGTAACATGATCCAGTGGCTGGAAGTTGAAGCTAGAGAAATTTGCCCTGGAAATGAGGTGTAAATTCTTAAGTGAAGGTAATTAACCACTGAAACAATTTACCAAGGGTTGTGGTAGATTCTCCATCATTGACCATTTTTAACTCAAGATTGGATGTTTTTCCAAAATCTGCTCTAGGAATTTTTGGGAAAGTTCTATGGCCTGTTATACAGGAGGTCAGATCTATGCATCTATGAAATTCATTTATCTCTTCCTGGACTTTTTCCCCCTGTGCCCCTCACTCCAATCAGGGTTCTGTATAGGAAACTGAAGCAAACACAGTGATAAGGACACACACATTCGTTGTGCCAGGCAAGTAAGTCATAGGCCTGGGCTGAGTATGTTTGGTATAAGGTTTCATCTCAGAAGAATGTTAGAGATGAAGATGGATATAATGGGAAAACAAGTGTTGCCACAGAACCAGACAAATGAGAAAAAACAATTTAGTGGAGTCTGTTGGGGATTCTGATCTCTCACGTGCATGCTTCAGTGATAGTTAGATTACTGTATAGGTATGATGAACTATCCCTTCTGTAGTTCATATTCTTTTCTGTCAAATCTAGTTCCAATTGTATATTTTTCACTTCCACTATATATATATATATATATATATATATATATATATATATATATATATATATATATATATATATATATATATATATATATATATATATATATATATATATATAATATAAAATATATTTTTAAAGAGAAAGTCCTGATTCACTTCAGGGAATTGGTACCTGAAAGAGCACAGTATCCACCATCTGGTACACACCGATTCGTTGAGATCTTGGAGCACTGCTCCTTCCATGGAAAACAGACCTGTTCTAGTCACTACAGCCAACATGTCTGTTTTCGTAATTTGGAAGAACACAGTTAGCCCAATCACCGATTTGGCTGGACCAAAGTTTCTTATTTCTATGTACGCGGCCGGTGGAGATGATCAGCAAGATTTAGATGGCAGAAGTCTGATTAATATAGTGGCTCCAGAAATCTTGCTGATCAGTCAACTTGGTGGACTGGTGATTGACCTCTTTGCATCTATGAAATTGCAAAATATTTTGCAATTTCAACATTTTTCCTTTTATTCCTGGAGTTGTACTCAAGTCTTTGGCTAAAAGATGCATCAGATGAAGACTGCACCCACATGTTATAAGTTTCAGGTTCCCTTCCTTATCGTCTTCTGAATTTCTTCTCATCTTTGCTACATTTGCTGCATTGTCTGTGGGAAAAAGCTGCGCACTTGACATTTGAATTTTTAAGTTGGTTGCAGCTTTTACTGCTACTTCTAAGTATACTGCTGTATGGGCATTTCCTGTTGTATCAGTTGTTGCTGTAAGATAGACAACCCCATCTAACTGTTGTCACACAAGCATGTGTTACTGGATCATTGTGTACATTGCTCCGCCCACCAAGACTCCAATTAATGCATTTTCCCTTCAATGTTTTTTGCACAGTGTTCAATTTCCTCTTTCCAGCAATGTGTGCTCTGCCAGGTGGAGAGCAGCCTGGTCATAGTGATTGAACTGTGTCAATGAAATGTTTCATCTGAACACGATGAAAGGGAGAATTTGAACTGAGCAATCTTTTCATCTATGGAGTCTTGCTGGAATTTACTGATCGTGATTATGAACACATCCATGGGCTTTACTGGATGATTTTTTGTGTGGTTTTTTAAATTTAAATTATACACAGGTAATTTTATTTTCTGATGTATGTTTAGTTGCAGCACTGCTGGTTGTATTAGCAGATTACTCTGAAGTTTGTTGACATTGCTGTTGGTGGACATTCATAACCCCTTATGTCAAAGCTGGACCCCGAAACAAAATGGAGTAAAGAAAAGTACGTGTCCTGAGTATTACTCAGTGCTCTCATTTGAAAAATAGGATTGTAAATGAGATTCCTCCTCCTGAAATTGTTTGTATTACTATTTTTTGAGTCTAAATCCAGTTTTACAGGGAAAATAATAAATCCTAATGATTATCTAAATCAGAGGTTCTCAAACTGGGGGTTGGGGACCCCTTAGGGGGTCACGATGTTATTACATGGGGGATTGTGACTGTCAGCCTCCACCCCAAACCCCACTTAGCCTCCAGCATTTTTAATGCTGTTAAATTAAAAACTTACGTAAAAAAAATATTTAAAAGGGGGGTCGCACACGAGGCTTGCTGTGTGAAAGGGGTCACCAGTACAAAAGTTTGAGAACCACTGATCTAAATCTATTTAACCCTTTATCTCTAGCAACAAAGCGAACAGCTTGAAGACATTTTATAAATATTAAAATTAATAAATGTCTAAACTTTAAACAGGAAATTTCACCTTGGATGTTTGATTATATTGAGCGATAAAAATAATTTCAGAAGTCCAGCAGTAACAGTAAAAATGTAACTGATTACTCCAACAAAGTAATATACCAATTATATTTTGAAGTTTGTAAGTAACTACCCAGAACACAAATTTATGACAGTCTGTTATCATTTACTAGAGTAGTAAGACATGGTAGGCAGGACACACAAATGGTGCAAAAATAAGGTGTTTGTTTTTTTGTTTGTTTTTTTTTTAAACTAATGGTTGATCCAGACTGTTAAGACATGTCCACATCATTGTCTTTAAAGCCACTGCTTTTGAGGAGTATCTTTCATAATGTTTCATTCGGAAAAGTAGGCCTTTCATTTTTGTTGCACTGTTTACATTTGGCAAGAATTCCTTTTTCACCCAGAGGTACAGGAACGCCTTGAAAATATTCCCACGTAGGGTGACTTTTTACAACCTGCAGCCTTGGCAGTCTTTTTCCCTCCAGTTCCCAGGTGTTGAAATAAACACTCTTGGTTCTGCTCTAAAAAAGCTGTCCTTTCTTCCCGCAGTGCCCTGCTTTGACATAAGTGTTGCTCCTTTCTGGTTGCACACTCTGATCCTTTTCCTTTGTTACAGAACTCCCCTGCCCCATCCCTTCCCCCCAGAAAAAACAGAACCACCAATCCAGCTTGTGTAACCCATGTGCCTTTTTGCACTGCAGTATTTTATTTGTTTAGAGACAGTGAGGCAGTTGAGAAATGAATGGATTTCTGCTTGTTTGTATCCCTGCCTATGTACACATGCAAGAAGACAAGAGTAAGGGTGTTTGCGTGAAGTGTCCAGAACCATCCAGAAGCAAGGGCTGGTAGTTACTGGGCAAATCAGTGTTCTAGCATGAGCTGGAGAGCAAGTTTCCATGGTGGATGGCGTTTCAAGGGAGAAGCCATAAAACAAGAGTGTAAGACCACCCAAGTGGGCTCAGGGAATGGTCCTGATGAGATACATTATGGTGTCTCCTGGAGTCCAGAGGCTCAATCCCAATGCCTGACAGTCTCTTGCACTTAGTAGCATAATCCCTGGATCCTCCACAGGATCAAGTCCTTAATATAATACATGACCTATTGTGCCATATTTCTAAAGCTTGGCCTCAGAAGATAGAATCAAGGGAGAAAACCATCTTTCTTTATGGAGAAAAGCAGTCTTTAATTAAAGTTTTTAGATTGAGGCTCATGGATACAGCATATTTTTTATCAAATGTGTTAAGAGATTACAGTAAGCATAGGCATTAACATGTTGTATTAAATTCAGATTTCATTTGAAACAGGCTTATTTTTTAAAAGAAAAACGTTATAATTTAAATAAAACCCAATTTAAAAAAAAGATTATCTGCTCTGAATACCATTTCCTTTCTTTTGACCAAAAAATCTTACTTGAAGAAAGGAGATTTTCAGGTAAGCACAGATGCATTTTTCCTGTTCCATATGATTTTTGACTCTGGCTACTGTTGTTTTGAATCCTAGGAGTGGGTTTTTACCCACCTCCCCTCAAGATGGGAGCTTTTCCCACCCAACAGGAAATCTTGTATTCCGGATTGTCACCCTGAATATTTTGCATTTTCATAGCACATTTCGTCCAAAAGTCCATGTTTCAGCAGCCTACACTTCACCTCTGTGCCCCTTTCTTAAGGTCACACAGGAAGTCCATGTCTGTGCCAGGAATAGAACCTAGGTTTTAGACTCCATCACCACTACTTTCTGCTTCTTAGCCCAGGTCAAATTGCAAGATCATTGTCACATTTCTAAAGGAATTGGGTGATTGTGAGGTTAATTATAAAGCAGAAAAATCTGTTGGATGTTGTAGGTGGGAAAGGAAATGGAGAAAAAGTAAATGACATTTTAACAGGGCTTTTGTAAAATATATTTTTTTAAATTGGCTGGAGTCTGACAGGAGCTTCCTAGAATCTAGTCTCTGGACAAATGTAAAGAAATGTTTATACAGGCTTTGTATTTTTATTTAATATCTGTTTAATAGAAGTCTTATTTTTAATAATGGGGCTGGGTGTTTGCAATTTGGATATCCCATATCTCTCTTGTTGCCAAAAAAGCTTTGTTCTATTTTCTAAATCCCCAGTGTCAATACTCTGTTTAAATAAATTTAGTGTAAACTAAGGTTGTTTTGGCAAATCTGACCTTCAATATATTTATTTCTCTTGTGAGAGATAGCTGTAGCATGTGTGACTATTGTATTTAGTCTGGGTAGTCATGGCTGACAACCAAGAATTCAAATACTGTACATGAAAGTTCAGATACAACAGAGATAGAAGGAAGAGAACAAAGAATTGGAACAGTCCAAAAAGTTGGATAATCTTTCAAACAGAATTAACTACATCTATACATCAAAGAAATAAATGTCTAATAAAATCAGAAATCTCCCCTGAATGCAAATCTATAGCAAGTGTAAACGAAAAGATTGCCAGTCTACAAAATAAAAACTGTGGTCTAACAATTGTGACTACCCTAAATAGCCTCCAGACACAGAGAAGAAAATGAATAGCAAATTGCTGTGTGTGACACATGACAACTTTCTTAAGAAAATAGAACTTGATGACCACAAATTTGTGTCAATGACACCATCGTGTCATTGACATTGTATGGACTGTCAAATACACAAAGATCATTCACTCTTCCAAAGTCTTGTGATCTTGCAACTAATTAGCACAAGTGCTCTGGTCTTAAAAGATATCCATAGCATGGTGAAAGGAGTCCAAAGACTTTGGTGATTGAGGGCCATATTCTGCAATCCTCAATTCACATCAGTACTCCCACTGACGTTAGTGGATCTCCAGCGTTAGGCCCAGAGTTCACAATACATGCAAAAGAGATGAAATTATTTAGTCTCGCCCTTTGATTGACCATACCTTGTTCACACTTCCAGTGTGAAGCCTTGTGGCTAATCTAGAAACCAGTTCAAGAAAACAAACTAGTTCAGGCTTGGAAAATTCAGACTACTGTGATTTTTTTTTTCTAATTAGTCAGCAATAATGGTTTGAGAAGCCTAGTTAACCCTGTTGCTGAGACTAACAGAAGCAGTTTAGATTTCTACCAGCATGCTGGTATCTGGTTTAGGGAATCAGTCTTTGATATTGGTTTCTGACTAGTAAAGTTCTCAAGTTTTGATTTTGTGTACTCACCCCATTCCCTCTTCACTTTACTTTTGGAAGGAAGAAAGAGCTGTTTCCTCTTCCATTCTCTATAAAACATCCTGATTGCTGTGGTAAGGGCTTAGGACAGGGGTCTCAAACACACGGCCCGCACAGGGGAGGAGGCGGAGAAGGGGCGGGGCCTAATGGAAGGGGTGGAGTGGGGCGGGGCCGAGGGCAGCGAGGGGGCGGGGTCAGTGATGCGGCCCTCAGGCCAATGCACTAGTCCTCATGCGGCCCTCATGGTAATTTGAGTTTGAGACCCCTGGCTTAGGAGAAGGAATAAGGATTCAACTATTCTATCTCTCCAAACTACTTTTGGGTGGTCCTCCCCCCCGCATGTAGCTTTTCCAAAACACATGAAACTTGCATGATTTTGGAGAATTGCACTGCAGCTCACAGTGCCTAGAGTAACAGTAAAACAGTCACATTTTTTGTTAATGTCACTCTACTGCTGCTTGACAAAGCTGAGTTTCTGCAGAGACCCTGGAGAGCAATCTGCAGACACTGAACAAGAACACAACACTGGCTAAACTTTTATTTTGTTTTTTGTTGTTTTTTTTTAAAAAAGCCTACATCCTGTGAAAACTGGCTCAGATCCCCTTGCTTCCAAAGGAAAGTCTGCCACAGGCCAGTGGACTTTTGAAACCTTGAATTTAGTTTTTAAAGTGCTAATTCTAATAAAATCCAGAACAACCTAAGACGAATCCTGCACTGGTTGATGACTTCAATATTTGTTTATGCTATCAGCATGCTGATTACTATAAATGAAGCAGATTGTAGTGAAGCACAGATCATGCTAATTTTAGGATGAGAACTGTAGGGGATGGGCTTAGATTCAAGATGACAATGAAATTGTGCAGCAAAGTACTCCTAGATTTCTAATCCAGTTTTAATGGGGAGGTGGCATTCAAAGTACCACTACTTTTCTGTAATGATAGACTCTTCTCTGCACAGAATTGAGTCTCATTGCTACGCTAGACACTTCCTAGAACATGAATCAAACCCCTTATGAATTGTCTTTACAGAAAATTGAGTTGTTGTGATGCTGGTAAACTAAGTGCCAGCTCTGGCCAAGGCTGTAGGTGTTAGCTAAGAACTGACAAACTCACAGTTGGAAACCAAATCAGCTCATTTGTATGTCAGTTTTGTTCAAAATAGGTATTGTCGTATAAGACTGTATTTAGTGTTAAGACTCTCTGAAATGCTTGCATATATTAATCTCACTTGTAATGTCTGTATTCCGTGCTGTAAGGAAATATGTACATTTTGATTTCCAACTTTGAAAATGTTTGCTCTGAACTTGTGAACCTAGGCATGGGAATTGTTTCACCCCGCCCCTACCTCCCGGAGGACTGCCAAAAATTAAGTGGGCCATTATAAGACAAAAACATTAATTGCCCCATCCACCCGTGGCCAATGCCAGGTGCTTCAGAGGGAATTAACAGAACAGGTAATCATCAAGTGATCCATCCCCCTGTCTCCCATTCTCAGCTTCTGGCAAACAGAAACTAGGGATGCAATCCCTGCCCATCCTGGCTAATAGCCATTGATGGGCCTATCCTCCATGCATTTACCTAGTTCCTTTTTTAACCCTTTTATAGTCTTGGCCTTCACAACATCCTCTGGCAAACAGTTCCACAGGTTGACTATGCGTTGTGTGAAGAAATACTTCCTTTTGTTTGTTTTTAAACCTGATGCCTATTAATTTCATTTGATGACCCCTAGTTCGTGTGTTATGAGAAGGAATAAATAACACTTCCTTATTTACTTTCTCCACACCAGTCATAATTGTATAGACCTCTATCATATCCCCCCTTAGTCGTCTCTTTTCCAAGCTGAAAAGTCTGTCGTCTTAATCTCTCTTCATATGGAAGCTGTTCTATACTCCTAATCATTTTTGTTGCCATTTTCTGTACCTTTTCCAATGCCAATATCTTTTTTGAGATGGGGCGACCAGATCTGCCTGCAGTATTCAAGATGTGGGAGTACCATGGATTTATATAGAGGCAATATGATATTTTGTCTTTTATCTATCCCTTTCCGAATGATTCCCAACATTGTTAGTTTTTTTTTTTTTTTTTTACTGCAGCTGCACATTGAGTGGGTGTTTTCAAAGAACTGTCCACAATGACTCCAAGATCTTTCTTGAGTGGTAACAGCTAATTTAGACCCCATAATTTTATATGTATAGTTGGGATTATGTTTTCCAATGTGCATTACTTTGCATTTATCAACACTGAATTTCATCTGGTGTGCTGTTGCCCAGCCACCCAGTTTTGTGAAGTCCCTTTGTAACTCTTTGCAGTCTGCTTTGGACTTGATTATCTTGAATAGTTTTGTATCATCTGCAAACTTTGCCACCTCATTGTTTACCCTCTTTTCCAGATCATTTATGAATATGTTGAACAGTACTGGTCCCAGTACAGACATCACTATTTACCTCTCTCCATTCTGAAAACTGACCATTCCTACCCTTTGTTTCCTATCTTTTGAACTAGTTACTGATCCAAGATCTAGGGTACCATTTGATCTGGGGTATATGATTGGTCTCATGGGACTGGAAAAACACACACACCCCCCACCCCCCCGACCATTTACCATTAGTTCATCTTGCCAGGGTGGCAAGGTAGACTGGAAAGCCTACGGGGATTGTCTGTGTACTCTGCGGTATGACTAGTACAGTGATCCAGGAGTTCACATGTTGTTACTGTCAGTGAAATCTAAATATAGAACATACTACTAGTTTGGGGTGTGTGCCCTGTTTTTGATGGTCTGCCCTGAGGTAGGCACTCCCAGTCGTGAGTCCATTCCCAACAGTGTGACACTTCTGGCTAAATGGATAGTTCCCTTCTCCCTTGGTACGGGGAAGATGTGCACGTAACTTCCCCAATATTACTGTGAGTAGTGCACACCTCAATGCCGATTAGTTTATTTTATGGGAGTTCAGTTGGCGTGTTACTGACAGGGAAATCCCTTAGAACTTTAATTTTGGAAAGTTTAACTTTAGCTGTGGACAGAACCTTGCTGTCCAGCGTTTTTAAAAAATAAGGCAACCCTTAATACGCAAATCCTCTCCATTCGTTTAGTGTATGTCAATACTTACACACTGATACCTTACTTCAAATGGCACTGTTGTGAAGGCATCTGGGCAATCAAATATAACAGTTAAGCAATTTTTATTTCTGACCACAAGGAAATGACTGGAATATGTCTGCCCGATATTTGGTTTAAAGTTAGTCTCTCATTTAATAGAAGCAGATTTAATTATGGGACTGAATTGTCATATAGAATTATCCTGTGTGGCAGTGTGAATAGACCTGGAATAACTTGCATATAAATTCACCACCTTGAAAAAATATCATGCTAAAGTATGTACTGGCTTAAGGAAGCCTGTATGAATATCTGCAATGTTTATCGACCTTACTGTGGGGATGAGACGGCTAAAATCTCTCAACATGAAAAATTCTGAAAGTAGAGAGATTCATGGTGGGTACTAATTGAAATATTGCACAACGGTCTGAGAGCGATGGCTTTACAAAAATACTTAAAATAAATAAAAAGCATAATTTAGCCAGAGCTGTATCAACACATATTATTTTCAAAAGTGCCTAAGTCCTGTTTTCATTTTCTAATTTTGAAAAATGGGACATAAATTGGATTCTGGCTCCTAAGTCACTTAGGCACTTTTAAAAATGCTACTTGGTACCTTCGTTGATGTAGAAAACTGAGTAAAATCGCCCACTATTAGTATTGATACCAATTTGCGAGGAACAGCAAATGCCAGCAAAGATTTGAAAGAAGAAAATACAAAGGGGCCCAGAATGATTTGAAGTTGAGCAGAAAAGAACTAAAGGGGATTGAAGCCAGGGGGAAAATACAATATTCTATATCCCTTCTCTTCCCCCCCCCCCCCCCCCCCCGTGTGTTTGTGTACACTTACAATGCTGCAGTGGTGCAGTTGCACTGCTTCCATGAAGACACTCCCTATGCTGACAGGAGGGGTTCTCCTGTCAGTGTAGGTAAACCACCTTCCTGAAAGGCGGTCGCTACGGCGAAGGGAGAATTCTCACATTGATGTAACGCTGTCTACGCTAGGTCTGCTTAACTGCATCACTCAGGGGTATGGATTTCAGTTATACTGAACTAATTCCCTAGTATAGACCACGCCTTCTCGGTCTGTAACTAATGTGTGGGGGGAAGTGATCCAGACCTTTTGAAAAGGAGTAACCTGGAAACCAATGAAGCTGAGACAGCAGAGTCAATAGGACAGCAAATTAAATAGGAGTCTGCCCTATGAAATGGCAGCAAAATAAGACCATTTTGAACTGTATAGTCATCCCATCACTGGAACGTTTCTACCTGCCTATGCGACATAAATAACTGGAAAATGGTGTTCATTTCTGGACATCTTAATCCTAGACATACATGGATAAATTGCACTGAATTCAGAGAAACCCTGTAGAAAACAGGATTCTGGAGGAATTTTTTTTTTGTGGACGGGGGGATTTTAAAGCAATGAAATGTGTAGCTTGACTGAAAGGGTTTGACAGCAAAATCTGCAAATACTTTGAAGAATAAACAAAAGAACTTCAAAGGAATTATTTAGCATAAGATTGAAATGAGGATTCATACCACTGAAGATAGAAGGGGGGGGGAAATCTAGATCAAAAGCAAATGCTAGTGAGCTTGTTGAATTAAATCAATTCCTGTGCACTGAAGACAGAACTGGGAACAGGCTTTTTTGTGTAGGAACTTTGCATGACAGGAGTGTGAACAGTCTGAACTCTAATTGAGAACTCAGTTTCACTGTACAGAATTTCATGTGGGTCAGGAAGTTATCTGTGTCTTACAGAGTCCATTACTCTGGGAAGCAGGCATGCTTGGTTTTCCTGTCTGCTCTCATTACCCCATGGAGTTTCTGAGCTTGCTGGGGAACTGGCTCCCTGTTCTAGTGGTGTGTATTTGTGACCTTTCTCCATAAGTATCCTTTCAGCTGCCCAGGGCAGTTGAATTCTGAGCTAGCTGTGGGTATGCTGATATGTAAAGCTTTGAACAAAAGACTATATATTGTGCATGTTGAAATTTAACACATCTGCTTCCATTGCGGAGAGCAAAACTGTTTTGAAGAATGCTAATAGCTATTTGGATATTTGAAAAAGAAAACTAGTATTTTAGATTTATTAAAATATTATGAAAGCTGGAAGTGGACCCTTTCATCAGTCTCCCCAAATTTCTAAACGGAATAATGCCCAATTGCTTAGAATGGAGACAAAAGTGGGGGAAAGTTATAGGGTAACAAACTTTTAATGTGTGTCTTTATTAGGATAAGTATTCTAAAATTCATGGAGCAATTACTGGTGCAGATTAATGCTGTGATCAAGATGCATTGTAGTCCAATATAGATAAACTTGCTTAGTTTTAATATGTAAAGTCCTTGGTATAAACAGGTCTATGGGAGTTGACTCTCTGGATCAAGAGCTGTAGATGGTCATTTATTATTTATTTGGCATATGCAATCTAGTCAACCCAAACCACAGCATTCTTATCAACAATGTTCGGGGCACGAACACCTCCGGGAAGCTGAATCATTTTGCGGTCCTTAACAATGTGCATCCTGGTTTGTGGCTGCCCACATTGACAAGTGGACTGTCTCTAAAATGCCACCGAAATTCTGCTGCAGCCACTTCTCCAACTCTCTAAGTATTCTGTGTGAGTTGCAAGCGTAAAACTGCAGACTCTTGGAGCACGTGGAGCTACTGTAATTAGTGTGAACGTGTGTCAGGAAATCCTGCTTCAAAATGCTAACCAACTGGGTTTAGTATTTATGAGTAAGTAGAGAGCAGTACTGAGGTGATTGACAGCAAAAAGTGTAAGGAAGATTGGCTTTACAAATGCAGCACTAAATCCTGTTCTTAAAATCTCTAAGAATGTAGTTCAAGCAATTACCCATTAATGCAAAAATTTAAGAAAACTTAGTTTAGAGAGGTTATGGAAAATTTGTTCTATCTGGAGCTATCTCACTTGCAGTGCAATGGCAGTTACAATACTGTAGTGGAGATTACTAAAACTGATGATAGAGGTTTAATTTTAAATGAATACAAATACCCCTCAGAGTTTCATTCCCTCACCTTCATGTTTTCAAAGTTTCTGAGATTCAGCATGAGCAATGCACTTCATGTGTGGGATTTGCCATATTTTTATTTTGATCAATGTCAGTCATTTCATAATAGGACTTCTTAGCTAAAAGGCACTATGGCAGTGGCATGTTTGTCTCTAAGGATAATGCGCCTTATTCTCTATCGCCTGGCACCCCATGTAAATGCTTACACCTTTGCAAAGTGAATATAAAATGCTGCTGTTCTGCAGGGTCCTCTGAGCCAAATTGATAAGATAAACGATCTTGTAAAGCAAATGTTTTCTCATAGTGATAAGTATGGCCCCAGGCGTAATTTACTGGTTGCTTTATAGTATTGGTGAGTTAATTAAAGCTGAATTATGTGCCTTATGGGATGTATTTGACATGTTTATCTTTTCAGAGTCCGCTCCTCTTCTCCCGAATAGTATGGAAAGGGCTAGATTTCCCCTATGGTACTTACTCCTTCCCAGAGCACTAGGATCTAACACTTTTTAAGCTTGTTTTGCTATTAAATTCCTTCACAGTTCTTTTAACTTATAGTTACAAATCGATTCATCAGCATGTTGAGAGTGCCCAACTCCCCTCCTGCTCCTGTTAGCCAGATTGAGGGGTGCTGAAAATGTAATAACTACCGCATAATATCCTGATCTTCATCCATTTCGGTCTTACAACTTCCAGTCAGCTGTGGCATGGTGGGGACTACCTTTTGACAAACCATCATGTCCCACTTACCTGACCTCCTGTAGACTCGCTATGAAGTTCTGTGGTGCAAGTCTCAACCTAGCTAATGGGGAGGACATTTGACACACATGACAGAGTTAAACCTGTAAGGGGGTACATTTTGGACATCTAATTACAAAACCTCAGTGTCTAAAGAGACCATTGGTATTCTTTTCCTTTTAAAATAGGAGTCAGTAGTTTTGGGTTCATACTGCTTCTGCTGTTTGGAGTAACCTGTATATTCATTACAAGGGCACATTATATAAAAAATATTTCATTTCTTCTATAATTTGTGTTTTATTTTCAGGCTTCATAGAGCCCAGTGTGCAATTAAACAGACTCAGGTAACTGTTCAGAAAATAGGAAGGGAGATTGAAGAAAAACTGAGACTTACATCCACGAGCAATGAACTGGTAGGCTTTGACACTCAACTTTGAAATCTTATTCTTGTAGATTTCCTTAAAAGAATGCAGTTAAATGATGCCCAATGGACACACAAGCATCTTTTAAAACTTCAGTATAAAACACTCCTTACATTCCATATCAGCTATTTTTGAATGGAAACTTACCTGGAAAGTGCAATGTGTTGGATTTTGGATTACATCTACATTACCAAAAGAGGGGGCGGAAATTAATAGGTCACTTAATGCTTTTCACTGCTAGTGTGTAAACATCAACTGTATAATGAATACAAAACATTTGCCAGCAAAAATAAAAGTTGAGATTAGGATTAA
The DNA here is from genome assembly GCA_033296515.1 of Macrochelys suwanniensis. Classification (NCBI taxonomy): domain Eukaryota; kingdom Metazoa; phylum Chordata; order Testudines; family Chelydridae; genus Macrochelys; species Macrochelys suwanniensis. The sequence continues at coordinate 15,645,409 of CM065775.1, forward strand.
TGATCTACCAGTGGAAAGTGTGGTGGTTTCTAGTTTGGGCTAAGACTAATAATTGTACTAATTTGCAGCCCAGTCTTTTGGGCTCAGTGCAATGTGTGTGAAAATTTCAGACACAAATGACATGTCCATTTTAAATATTACCTATGATTCAGTTATAGCTTTGTGCTCTCGCTGGCTTTTAGAGAAAAGCAACATATTGGCACTAGTTTCTCTCACAGAAGAACTGAGCTCAGTTCAGAGCTGAGAGCCAATATAGCCCAAATTGCTCATGGTGACTTCATTTAGAAATTTATATTGGCACCCATTGGTGGGCTCCCGGCTCCTTGTATCCATTTAAAAAAAAAAAAGCCAATCATTTTGTGATGTGCTAGGTCCTGGACTGAGTATACTGAACTAATTTCAGTAAGTGTCTCAAACTAGGTTAAGGTTTTGACAAAATATGGAATATATATGTTTAATCCTGTTTCTTAACTATAGAGTGGGTGAAAAGTAATCAATCATTTTACTCACGTAACAAACCATCTTCAGAGCTAAAGATTTGGTGTATATTTTGATGAGTTGCTCTTTCAAAATGTGGTTCATTGTCTTTACACACCTGAAAGATATCAGTACTAATGTTTCTAGCTGTCTTTCCATATGTTGTATGTACAAATATATTCCCTACAGGTACAGATACTTCTGTGCAAAGACTTATATAAAATATATATACTAGACTCAGTCAAAATGCTGCAGCTTCCCAACAGACTTGCGTGTTACATCAGGCAAAGCCAGACTTGATAGGCTAGTTTCTGGTAAATGATGCTATCTCCATTGATACCTTTTCCTCTGCTGCCCTCGAAGCATATTATTGTGCATGTTCCCTTTAAAAAATCAATAACTGAAAATCCTATTTGTAACTTTAATTTAGGAATGCTTTCTTGGCAACTTGTTAGCCCAACCTTTGGTACTGCCAAGGAATGCACATAATTGAATCGGTTACTGTATTTAATTAAAATAATCCTTTCAGTATATTTATTTATCAATCTTCTACTTTTTTTTTTTTTTTTTATAGAAAAAACAGAGTGAGTGTTTACAGTTGAAGATTTTGGTGCTTCGGCATGAGCTGGAGAGGCAGAAGAAAGCACTGGGTCGAGAGGTGGCCTTATTGCATAAGGAACAAAATACATTACTTGACAAAGGTGAGTGTAGAATGAAAAGAATTTTCCAGTGCCAGTATTCACAACTCCCTATCCAAAAGGCCAAGTAGCCTGCTTTGAGAGCATGAAAACTACTACAAAAGTGATACCACTTCATCTTGTATAAGTAGCTGGATTCCTACTTTAAAGTTTGCAGCCATATGTGATATCTTCAGTCCAAAAGGCTTGCATTTAGCCTGTATTAAAAGAATTATCAAGTTGCAGCATACCAGAGTGATATTAAGATGCAAGTGAAATGACATAAAAAATACTTGTCTGATATCAGTCTGGCCGAACAACTAAAATCACATAAGATTGCTCCATGTGGAGATCACACCAAGAAAGTCATGGAATCATAGAACTGGAAGGGACCTTGAGAGGTTATCTAGTCCAGTCCCCTGCACTTGTGGCAGGACTAATTATCTAGACCATTCCTGACAGGTGGCTGTCTAACCTGCTCTTAAAAGTCTCCAATGATGGAGATTCCACAACCTCCCTAGGCAATTTATTCCAGTGCTTAGCCACCCTGACAGTTAGTTTTTTCCTAATGTCCAACCTAAACCTCCCTTGCTGCAATTTAAGCCCATTGCTTCTTGTCCTATCCTCAGAGGTTAAGAACATTTTTTCTTCCTCCTCCTTGTAACAACCTTTACGTACTTGAAAACTGTTATCATGTCCCCTCTGTCGTCTTTTTTTCCAGACTCAATAAACCCAATTTTTTTCAATCTTCCTTCATAGGTCATGTTTTTTTTAGACCTTTAATGGTTTGGTTTGTTTTTTGTTGTTGTTGCTCTTCTCTGGACTCTCCCCAATTTGTCCACATCCTTTCTGAAATGTGGTGCCCAGAACTGGACACAATACTCCAGTTGAGGCCTACTGAGCGCAGAGTAGAGCGGAAGAATTACTTATCGTATCTTGCTTTCAGCATTCCTGCTAATACATCCCAAAACGATATTTGCTGCTTTTTTTGGCAACAGCGTCCCGCTGTTGACTCATATTTAGCTTGTCATCCACTATGACCCCCAGATCCCTTTCCGCAGTACTTCTTCCTAAGCAGCCATTTCCCTTCTTGTATGTGTGCAACTAATTGTTCCTTCCTTAATGGAGTACTTTACATTTGTCCTTATTGATAGGCTAGCTTCTGGGAAATGATGCTATTTACTTCAGACCATTTCTCCAGTTTGTCCAGATCATTTTGAATTTTAATTCTGTCCTCCAAAGCACTTGCACTCCTCCCAGCTTGGAATAATCTTCAAACTTTTTAAGTGTACTCTGTATGCCATTATCTAAATCATTGAAGATATTGAACAGAACAGAATGACTGTGAACCACTGATAAATACTCTCTGGGAACGGTTTTCCAACCAGTTTTGCACCTACCTTATAGCAGCTCCATCTAGGTTGCACTTCCCTAGTTTATTTATGAGAAGGTCATGTGAGACAGTATCAAAAGCTATACTAAACTCAAGATATACCACGTCTACTGCTTCCCCCTATCCACAGGCTTGTTACCCTGTCTAAGAAAGCTATCAGGTTGGTTTGACACTATTTGTTTTTGACAAATCTATGCTGACTGTTACTTATCACCTTATTATCTTCTAGATATTTTCAAATTGATTGCTTAATTATTTGCTCCATTATCGTTCCGGTTACAGAAGTTAAGCTGACTGGTCTGTAGTTCCCTGGGTTGTCCTTATTTCCCTTTTGGAAAAGGGCAAATATGGTGCCCATCTATAAGTCTTCTGGAATCTCTCCCATCTTCCATGACGTCTCAAAGATAATCACTAATGGCTCAGATATCTCCTCAATCAGTTCCTTGTGTATTCTAGGGTGCATTTCATCAGGCCCTGGTGACTTGACATCTAATTTGTCCAACTTATTTTTAACTTGTTCTTTCCCTATTTTAGCCTCTTCTGATCCAACCTCATTTTCACTGGCATTCACCATGTTAGACATCCAATCACCACCAACCTTCTTGGTGAAAACTGAAGCAGTCATTAAGCACCTCTGTTATTTCTCCCCCCTCCCACATTGAGCAACGGGCCTACCCTGTCCTTAGCTCCATGCTTAATCCAAGCAGTCAGCACTGTCCAAAATGTACCAAAGCAACATCACAACACAGTAAGTGATGGTGTAATAACACCCTTCAAATTCAATTCCTCAAGGATGAGGGATTATTACTAACATTGCAATAATGCCTAGGTGTCACATTATAGAGCCAAACCCCATTGTACTAGGCATGGTACAAAAACAGACCCTACCCCAAGAAGCTTACTATCTAAGTAAATGCTTTAACACTCTGTCTGTTGGTACAGAATAAAGCATATTGTTAATACAGTATATTAACACTAAGCGCTGATCTCTTTTCTAGAGATCCTCTATGGACTGAGCTCCACAAATATAAATAGTTTGATTTGAGTGTGGAACTTTACAATAGACTGAAAAACAGGACATTCAAGGAATACTGATATTCTAAAAATAGAGGGGTGTGTAGTGGTAACTCTTACCCTTAACTCTAGCAGTTTTCTCTGCATACCTCTGTAACTATGGAGATGGGGTGGGCAGGTGTCAAAGGAGAACTAGGCTTTGCCATTGGCTGTATTTGGCTGGTGTACAGTGTGTGCAGACTGAATTTCCCCCTTTACTGGGAGGGAGGTGTGGTTTCTACAGCTATTCACTTTATTCCCTCATATGGCTGCATACTGTGGAGAACATGCCTAAGGGTAACTGAAGAAGTTTGTGCACCCAAGCTTGTATCTAATTTTCAGAGTTGTTCCAGTATTGAAGCTTGAGTCAATTCACTGGATATACAATGCTGTTACATGGTTTTTCTAATCATTTCTGTTCTCTAGGAAATGCATTTGAGACTGAATACCAGAGGCTTCAAACGCATAAAGAATCCCTGCATGAGTTGAGAAAAGAATGCACTGCTAAGAGGTAAAGGGACCCATGATGGGTTCCAATCATCTTTTTTTAATCTGTAATTGGAAAGAGGGTCTTGTGATTAAGGCATTTGGTCTAGAATCATGAAATCGTCTCCCTCAGTTCTTGTGTGATCTTGGGCAAGGTACTGAATCTCTGCCTCAGTTTCCTCATTTGTAAAATATGTAACTCTGCTCCCTTCTCCTGTCTTGTTTAGCTTCTAAACACTCTGGGACAGGGATTGTGTATACAGCGCATAAAATGATGGGGGCCTTTAAGTGCGATGGTAATATAAATAATTGCTTTATAACACTTAAAACTGGTCTCTCAGAATTGAAAAGGGTGCAAGCAATACGTCAGCATGACTGAAAATTACAGGCCAGCATTGCTTTCTATAATTATGTTCCCAACTGCAAAGTTATCTGGGGCTTTCTTTTTTCCAAGGTCAGGGGTGTGATTCCGGGGAATGGTGGGGGTTGATAGTGCAAAGAGTTTGAGGTCACTGATGATCTTGGTTTTCTCCCCCTAAAGAGAACTGTTCTTGAAGACCAATGCACAGCTGACCATTCGATGCAGGCAGTTGTTATCAGAGCTTTCCTATATTTACTCTATTGATTTGGTAAGTTTCTAGCGCCTTAAGAAACCTGCTGAACCAGAATGAACTTTTTGTCTGCCAGATGTGCTCTCTAGCTGCCTTCAGAGTAAAATGCTTCTCTCTTCCACACTATTCAGCTCCATGCTCATGTAAATTTCTCTCTCCTGTTTCTTTTCTGATGTTTCTTACTTTGAATATGACAATGAGCTTGTCTGGCAGGGACTTCACCTACTCTGGTGTTCCTCTGCCCTCTCTCTTTCAGTCACTGGGGTTCCAATTTGGTAATGTTTGCCACAGAACTTCTTCTCCCTATTCTCTTTACACATCCCAGCCTGCCTCTGCTATCCCTCTCTTCCCTTGTCTTGCTGCAGCAATTTCTTTGGGAATTAATTGTTGCCACCACTGTAGTCAGGCAAATGAGTCCAAAGAAGGCCTGGTGCATGCTTGGACAGTTGCTGTGTCATCATTCACACTGAATTATTTGTCTAACTGATGTGTCTTCAAGCAACATCTAAACACCACACTAACTTTGATTGTAAATGCCACAAGGAAAGGACCCTATGGTGCTGCACTGTAAAGGATACTGCTGCCGCCACATGGTAACTTTAAATTTTGGACCTCTTGTGGTGGCATATGAAATGGCAAGTAAAACTGATAGTGAGAGCACAACAGAGTAGCTGATGAGCATTTTTTTGCCTAGTATGTTAAAAGTTTAGCTAAGTTAGTGAAGTGTGATAAAATGATCATCAGAAGATTGAGGTCCAACATTCTTTTCTCAACATAAGTTTAAGATGATTGTGTAAGTTCAGTTGAATGAAAGTGAATCCATTCCTGTTTGAGAGTTGGTCTTCTGAAAATATTTTAAATTTAATGTTGAGTGAGACATTACTCTGAATTTTCTTAATTTTGAATTTTTCATCTATATCAATTGATGCTTTACAAAGTCTCTGTGGTCTGATTTTAACATGCCTCTAAGTTTTACTTGAAATTTGCAACTTCTGTCTTATTTTTAAATGTACTATGTCCCATTCTCACTTTCTGCTGTTCAAATCCATAGAACGATCAAAAGGATTACTTCGTCTGCGGAGTCAAGCTGCCTAATTCAGAAGACTTTCAAGGTAGCTGGATGTTTCTTTCATTTAGTACCTAGAGTTGTGAGGTTACTTTAACATCTCATAGCGCAGACTTACCATGTTAGGAGCCACAGTCCGCTTTTGGAGACTGATTGAAAAAATTTAGACAAGCAGACAGTTCTGATCTAATTTCCAATCCTTGTTCACCTCCGAGTAGAACTAGTTGGGACTTTGATTAAACATTCGTCACTGAAAAAGCTGACTTGTCACACCCAAACTGTTTTTGTGGGAAAGGGTTGATTTGAGTGAATTTCTTAACTCAGAACAAAGGTTGGAAAACCTTCAGAATTGTCAGAATATACCATTTCAACATTTTCTAAACAAAGTTTGTTTTTTTTGTTCAAAACAACTTTAGTTAAATTTCAAAACAACTTTATTTTGAAAAAGTAAAAACAATAAAGGTTGACATCTAAATGTTTCAAAATCTCAAAATGAAACATCAGTCTGATCAAAATATAATTTTAGTTTTGCCAAAATTTGAGGGTTTTATACTGGATAGACCACTTTCCACTGAAATTCTATTCATAATGAAGACTGAATGGTGACATCATTTTGAAGATTATCTTTTTATCACAGTTGCCAACTTTCATGCGATAAATAAGCACCCCAACTTTCACAATAGACCAAAAATCAAGCTAATCCCATTTCAAAACAAGGCCAAAAACAAGCCAATTCCAAACACTGTGAGACAAGATCCCCCCCGCGCACCCCCGCCCCCCGGGCATGCAGTCTGGAACTGTGGAGGGCCTGCTGTGCACCCCTGACTCTCTCTCTCTCTGCCTTGCCCCTTGCCCCCCTTTGTCCCTGTTTGCTGGGAACCAATCAAAAAAAGAAGCAACAAACTATAACAAGCAACAAGCCAAAAACTAGCCAACAAGCAACTCACAAGCCAATTAAGCCACAAACAAGCCCAATTTCTGCGTGTTTTTCCATGGGTTTGTCATGTCTGCTTTTTATGCTTTTACACCCCAGTAATCTCCTATAAAACTAACTCCACCTCTAATTTCTGCTGGAGACACAAATAGTGCATGACAGTCCTTCTGGGACTTCCCACAGACTCAAATGTTGTCATCACAACCCCAGTCTTGCAGAGAACTTTGAACATTATTGGGTAAAGACCAATCCCTTGATGCTATGAGCTGCTTCTCTCCAAGCCTCCACATTCTAAAATATTTTAAACAGAACAATATCTAGTTGTGGTATTTAATAGGTGCCAGGAAATGCTTCAGACCTTGAGTGATTAAAACCCAACCCCCTGTGAGGCACAAAATGGAGCAAATCACACTTTCAATCAGGCAAAAATAACTAACTCACAATATGCAATAAACAGATACTCCTAGAAGGAAATGTTATTTTTGGCTCATGGGAGGTGCTGAAATACTACTGTGATGGGGACATATACAAGAAATTGGATTCTGAGCTAAAATTATATGACTCCATATGTCCTGGTTAATCCTTATACTGACTGACCTCTTTATGCATACCCACACAAATATTTTAGCTCTAGATTTCAATATGTTCACCTGTTTTTTTAAAAAAAAAATCATACTAGCTACCTATCTATTCATATAAACAATATTACATCAAATAGGCTGCATCAAATGCATACATTCCTATCTTGTTACAACACTGCTATTTCAATTGCCTTTATATCAATATTTATAATGTAAGTGCATCTGCAGCTGTACTGTATGGCTTGTGTTTTTTGTCTTTATATGCCTGCCTCTAACACCTGTAAACTAACTCGTGAAGTTATCTATACAAGTATTTGAAAATTAGAATTACTAAATTAATTACATTTAGGAACTCTTGCCTCTCGGCCTTTTGTTCAGTCGGGTTGGGGTGTTGCCTCAGGAAAATAAAAACATGAATTCAAGTAATAAACATAAGCATGGCCATAATGGGTCAGACCAGTGGTCAGATGCCGAAGTCGGGAGGCGGGACAAAACTAGAAATCGTGACAGTCCCGATTTTATCGGGACATCTGGTCACCCTAATAACTATGTGGGCGAAACCAGACAATCACTCTGCTCTCAAATGAGCTGTCACACAGGAAAATGATTTAAAAACAAAAACTCCCTATCACTTGTGGGTGAACACTTTCACAAAGCGATCACTCCACATCTGACCCATCAGTCCTCATCCTCAAAGGAAACCTGCACAATGCTTTCAAAAGACGAGCCTGGGAGCTTAAGTTCATAACTCTCTGCTAAACACTAAACATCATGGACTGAACAGGGATTCTGGATTTATGGCTTATTACAACAATCTGTAACCTGCTTAACCCCCTCTTGCAGTCCTGTGATGGCACAGTTATTAATGGGCCACTCTACTTTGAATGGTCCCTTAGAATATGGTCCCTAACTACTTATGCTAAACAATCTGTTCTACCTGGCATTTAGCTGTGACCTTCAGAGTACCTTTCCCAGACCTGAAAGAGCTCTGTGTGGCTCGAAAGCTTGTGGTTCTCACCAACAGTAGTTGGTCCAATAAAGATATTACTTCACCCATCTTATCTCTCTAATATCCTGGGACTGACTTGGCTACAGCTATGCTACATACATCTTATAATTCTGTTCTTTACTATAGTTTCAACCAATTGACTTGGTATTAAAGTTAGGCTGACTAGTCTGTAATTGCCAGGATCACCTCGAGTCTTTTTTAAAAATTGGCATCCAGTCCTGTGGTACAGAGGCTGATTTAAGTAATAGGTTGCATACCACAGGTGGCAGGCCTCTTTTACTCTCTTTAGCCATGGTGGCAATTTTTGATGATCTTACTATTTATTTATGTGCAGTATGCATTTAATTTGAGCTTCTATTATAGTGCTCTGGGCTTCTGTGGTATTTTTTCCCTCTCACAAGGATTTTTAAATTTAATTCCATTATGGTTGCTATTACAGAGTGGTTCAGCTATTTCACCTCTTGGACCATATCCCGTGTGCCACTTAAGCCTAATCTGGAATTGTCTCTCCCCTTGTGGGTTCTAGGACTAGCTGCTCCAAGAAGCAGTCATTAATGGTGTCCAGAAATTGTATCTCTGTATCCCCTCCTGAGGTGACATGTACCCAGTCAATATGGGGGTAGTGGAAATCCCTCATTATTACGGGGTTTTCTATTTTTTGTAGCCTCTCTAATCTCCCTCAGCATTTCACAATCACCATCTTGGTCAGGTGGTTGGTAATATATTGCTACTGCTATACTCTTGTTAAGCATGGAATTTCTATAGCAGAGATTCTATGGTATTGTGACTTTCACTATATTTGACTCTGTACTTTCTTTCAGATATAGTGCCACTCCTCCACCAGCATGAGCTGCTACTCATTCCTATATATTCTGTGTCCTGGTATTACTGTGTCCCATTGATTATAATTGTTCCATCAAGTTTTTGAGGTCTAGTATATCAATATCCTCATTTAATACCAGGCACTCAGGTTCACCCATCTTAGTATTTAAACTTCTAACACCTATGTATAAGTATTTATAAAATTTGTTGATATTTAGTTGTCTGCTTTTATGTGATGTAATTGAATGGAACTCTTTTTTTCATTTGACATTTCTCTTCTGCTCCTACCTGTACTCTATCAACTTCTCTCCTCTCCTCTCAACTGGGATATTGAGAATCCCCCTTAATGGATCCTCCCCAAGGAATGTCTGTCTGAACAGCGTGCTCCTCCGTACTTGTCAGCTTTCCCTCAGCCCTTAGTTTAAAAACTCCTCTGACTTTTTAATTCTACATGCCAGCAATGTGGTTCCATTTTGGGTTAGGTGGAACCCATCCTTCCTGTATAGGCTCCTCCTTTCCTAAAAGGTTCCCAATAAACTTAAACCCCTCCTCCCTACATCATCATCTCATCCACCCATTGAGACTGTGCAAGTCTGCCCATCTAACTGGCCCTGCTCATGGGACTGGAAATTTTTTCAGAGAATGCTACCATGGAGGTCCTGGATTTTAATCTCTTACCAAGCAGCCTAAATTTGGCCTCCTACCTTTTGTGGATTGCCATGGGCACGCAGGGGCGAAAGAAAATGCAGGCCTGTTATTTACTAGGCTGCACGTGGCAATAGACTATATTGGTAAGGGATGCAAGGAGAATATGGGTCACGCTGCAAACTGCAGACATGCGCGCACACACAACTAAAATTAATCAATTTAAAGTTTTATTGGGGATAATTACCAGGGGTAAGGGAGCAGCGTTAGATTAGCCAATAGAGTTAATGAAACTTAAAACACACAATAACTAAATATGTACTAACAATATTTATAAACAAAGATGCAGCATTTAGTAATAACTGATACAAATACAAACCAACGCATAACGACCGGCAAACGTAGAAACTCTGTTTGAAACACGTGAGCTGAGAGAGAGGCTTCGAGGTGATCAGGCTCGGTTACGGGTGTACACGGGATACACAGGATTCGTTTTTCTTTCTCCTCTTCCTGCCTGCACATGGCAGGCAGCCCCTAAAGTACCAACTATGACATCATAGAAGTGTCATAGGGGACGGGGCCCAAAACCTGTTTGTGTTAGTTTCTGATTGGCACAAGCAAAGTTTATACCAAGGGGGGAGCAGGTGCCTCAAAGTCTGGCTTTGCCCCCAAAAGGTGAGGAAATGCATATTGCTTTAGAATGCGTGCCACACTGAATGACAAAAGAAGAGGCCAGGGCAATACCGGTATGGGCAAGTTTTACAGGAAGCAGACAGGAACTCATCTCAACACCTTTCTCTGTATCATTGCAACCTATGTGTACCACGACCACTGGGTCCTCCCTAGCACTGCAACCTCCTCACCCACCAGGCAATTCATCTTGTGATTCTCCTGGTCATCACAAACCCAACTATCTATATTTCTAATAATCAAATCCCTCATTACTATTACCTGTCTCCTCTTAATACCTGGTGTCCCCTCCCCTGGAGGGGTATCCTCCATGCAAGAGAATACCATGATGTCATCTGGAAGGCAGGTCCCATCTGTGAGGTTGTTTCCCTCCCCTCCAGTTGGATGTTCTCCTTCCCTGAGACTTTCTTCCTCCTCAACAGCACAGAGGCTGTCATACTGGGGGTGGGACTACTCTACTGCATCCCCGAAAGTCTCCTCCTATGTAGCTCTGTCTCCCTTAGCTCCTCCAGTTCAGCAACTCTGGTCTCAGGAGCCGGTACTTGGTCTCTGAGGGTCATGAGCTGCTTGCACTGAATGCATACATAGGCCACATGTAATCAGACCTTCTGCATTCAGTGTAATAAACTGGACAGCCCACACTCTGCTGCTAGCCTTCTACCTGCATTATTTTTATTCTTTTGTTTGCAGGGGCGAGAGGGTTGTTGGCCTATGTTTAGAGAATGTTAGGTGTATCTGGCTCTCATGCTCTGTCTCTGAACTCCTGTGTTTACTGCTCCTGGTTGCTAGCTCCTTTGGTTACTTAGCAGGTGTGTGGGTTTTTTTTTTTTAATATAACCCCCTATTCTTCCTGAGTAGCCCTGCCTTCTTGTTAAGGAACTAGGAATCAAAGGACGGCAGGCCAGAGCCTCTGTAAGAAGCTCTAAGCTTTGCCCAGCAGACCCTCTCGGCTCAGCACCTGGCCCCCTCCCCCAAACAGACCACACTCTAAACTCCAGTCAAGCAGGCACACGAACAAACTGATGGCAAATGCAGCCAAGAGTCATGTAGTCGCCCCTCCTTCACCTGGAGAATGTGCTCGCAAAACTCCAGTTTGCTGCTCCTGTTTGCTAAAACAACTAGCTTTTTAAAACCTAGATCCTATAATGCAGTAGTTAATTCTTTAGGGCACAAGTGATTTAGTATAAATCCTAGCATATTTGATGGGGTGACTCATTCATGTGTTTGAGTTAAAATGTCAGAAAAACGCAAGCGAAATGAGATGGTGAACAAATACTAATCACACTGGTATCTCTCTAATTGTACTAAATGTGGGCCATAGTCCTTGTTCTACAATCCTGAACAATTCTGTGTCTTGTTTGTAAACATTTAAAAGTGCCTTTGTGTCAATTTTAGGTTGTCATAACTAAGGCTAAGATTATATCATGGAGGTTGGGGAAGTCATGGAATCCGTGACATTGGGGGCCCCGCAGCTGACCAGCCGCTGCCGGCAGCAGGGGAACCTCCTACAGCATCTCAGCCTCTGTGGACGGCAGGGGTCCCCCCACAGCTCCCAGCCGCTGCCACCAGCAGCAGAGGGACCCCAGAGCTGCTCAGTGCTGGCATGGGAGCCCCCCAGAGCTCCTCTGCCACTACAGGCATCAGAGGACTCTCCCTGTAGGGTGGTGGGGGGACCACCCTAGCTCCAGCCCCGCACGGTGGCAGGGGGACTTCTCCCAGACACTGGGCAATGGGGGTCCCTGCAGCTCCCAGGCGCTGCAGGGTGGAGGGGCAGGGTGCTGGACCCTCCTCCCTCACTATTTTGTAAGGGATGTTTTTAAGGTCACCTGTCCATGACAAATATCCATGACAAAATCGTAGCCGTACTCATAACTTGTTGGTGCTATCCAGAGAAACTGAGTTCTTTCAAGTTTGTCACAAGGAATTAGTTTGCCTGCCCTGTGGCATACCTCAGACTGAGTGGGGGAAAAATGAAAATTTGATATTTTTTTTTTTAACTTGGAAAATGTTGTTTATCTGATTTCTTGCATGTTAGCATAGAGTGTTAGTGGACAGTTTAGGTTAAAAATAAAATCTGAAGTCCATGACATTAGAGTTCTACTGTAATGAGACCCATGTTTGCTGCAGAGTTGAATCCCTTTGTACAGAATAATTCTTTGGAATGGGTGTTGTTTTTAAACCTGTGTGTCATGAATTGCCTTATTGAGAACAAGGTATGATTTCATAGATGTCATAGAGGACATAAATTCGTGTTTTTCCTTCCTTGTTCAGGTCTTTATGTATTTCAGTTAGTTTCACTAGAATTTCTGTTGTCATTGGAAGGGATTTGGCTGTAACGTTGTTCCAGCTATTCATAGATTCACATATATTTTTTTAATAAGCTAGAAAATAGGATGAAAGTACAGCATGAAAAGTTAAAAATGCCTTTTAAAAGGTCAATAACTTTTTGTAGAAAAGGGTTGAGGGTGGGATGGAAGAGCCATAAATAAATCTTCACTGGAGGTAAATTAACTTTTAAATACACAATTTCAGATCCCCAGTCATTTGTTGAATAAATGTGAAACTTTAACCTTCTAAAACAATGGTTAAAAATCAGTTCCTCAAGTTACTGGCCAAGACTAGAATTCAGGCTCTGGGATTCAATTTCTCTGCCTAACAGTTGGTGATCTCACTAATGCCTAAAGCAATGAAAGAATGCACCTTCTTTCTCTGCTGTAGGTGTTAGTGAGGTCATCAGCTGCAGCCAGAGACTTGCAGACCCCTGAAGACTTGAACTCTGGCCTAGGGAGCCTTTTTAAAAAAAAACAAAACCAACTCCCTCACAGCTTTTCAGTTACCATTTGAAGCTGAAAACTATTTCCCTTGCAGTTTGAAAGTATTGGAGTAGGTCTTAAACTGCAGGCTCAAACTATCACCTATCTGATGTACCCTTTCCACAAAGTACTTGTACAAGATACAAGTAATGGACTAGGGATAACAAACAGATTTAAAACTTGGAGGGGTTTTTACCATTATCATCAGAATATAGTGCTCAACTACTATTTTTAAAGATGTTTAAACGCTGTATTAGAAATGCAGTACCTCTTTCTATTGAATGCTTAAATGTGTTGTTGCATCATAAACATGTCAGAACCATGCATTGTAATGTGTGATAGAATAAGCTTAATAGTACCACTAAGATGTCTGTAAAGATGCTTGCAGTCTTATTTGATCTTTTTCATTGTGTGCAGCTGTTAAATCATATGATAAATATTGTTTCCATCATGTGTAAGTCATTACTGTTTGTGTAAGATGGACACCCTTCTCATGCTAAATTTTCATTAATACACTTAAAATATTTACCGTATCAGTAGAATTCAGTTGGGTAATTAAGTTTGCTTTTTCATTAACAGCAAAAGATGATGGAAGCATTGCTGTTGCCCTCGGCTACACTGCACACTTGGTCTCAATGATTTCCTTCTTTCTACAAGTGCCACTCAGGTATCCCATAATTCACAAAGGTTCCAGATCTGCAATCAAAGATAATATCAATGACAAACTGACAGAGAAAGAGCGAGAGTAAGTATGTCCTCTTCATATGTACTTTCTAAGAAAGATGCGGCATCTTGACTAGGCAAGAAGGTTGATGAAGTTGCAGTAGTTGATATTGAAGTAGGTTGATTTTAGTGCCCAAGTCAGGGGTGCAGTTTCCATTGTGGTGTCTAAATCCCATGTGAATAGGATTAGGTTGAAATTTGTAGCAGACTAGTTAAACTAGTTTAGACTAGTTTATGTAACTTCATTCTAGTTGTATTAGTTTAGGGGCACAATCGGTCACTTTCTTTACTTTTTTTTAAAATTCAATTTCAGTTTTGTGTGGTGAAACTTCATTGTCACACATGTAGACCAGACAGACTACAGTGAATTTTAAATTTTAGAATATTTTTGCATTTTAGTCCGATCTGTATTCAGTGCTCTGTAACCAGCAGTGGATTCAATACAACAAATGCCTGTTGTTGTTTATTATTATTATTAACATAGGTTTATTCACGATCCTGTGCCGTCAGAATCTTAATTCCTGCAGTTCTGTCACATAGACTTAGTCAAGGTTGCTGAGATAATACAACTCTTCGTGAGATAGGTAACTACAGTATTACCATTAGAAAACCTAAACACTAACGACATAAAATGGTCAGTTAAAGAATTCACTTAGAGTACGTGAATTCTCTGACCCGGGATACCTTCAGGTACTGACACTGACATGAAAATTCACCTTGCACAAACAGGAATATATTTATATTTATTTTTAATAATATTGTATATTTCATTAGTGTATATATTGTGTGTCAACATTATGGCTATAGATGTGTAAGGTGAATTTTCACACGATTACTTTATATTTGAGCTTATAAACTTAAAGGATAATAAAATGGTCTGCTTTTTCTCTGTATACTGTGAGCTGTGAAGTAAAACTTACAGTACTACTGGCTCTAGTGCTCTTCATTCTGTAGTCAGCACGTACGGATGACAATGGAGTTGTAACACTTAGACAAGATTGAAGAAAAGGGTAAGGGGAATGCTGCTGTGTTTGCACTTAGGAAACATCGTCTAGACAAACTGTCTGCATTGGCACGGGGGAGGGGAAAAGGGTGACTAGGAGTGTATCCAAATTGACATTAAACTCATTGGAGTTGTAATATTTTTTAACAAGCCATAGTTTAGTGTGTGGATTACACATTAAATAAAATTCATATGTAAATATTAGTTGTATGGGATAACTGCAGACTCCAACCAAGATGGATGGGCTCTACAGTGCTAAGGCACTGCGTGTCTGATTTCTCAAAATTGCCTAAGTGACTTAGGAGCACATGTCCCATTGAATTCAGTGACTACACATAGTAAAGACAGACCCTGCTTCAAAGATCTTACTATTTAAACAAAGGGTGGGAGAAGAAGAATTATCCCCATTCTACAGTTAAGGGAAGTGATACAGGTGTAGTAACTTGCCCAAGGTCATCCGGGAATTCTGACAAAGCCTGATGTGAATTCAAATCTCCTGAGTTCTATTCTAGTTCTTTAACCGCACAACCGGCCTTTATCCAGATTTTAATTAAGGTAGAGGAGCAAATATCGTAGCTGGCTTTCAACAGATTTCTCATGCAAGTGGGTAGAACTGTGTTTAAACTTTAAACCAATTTCCTTCCATCCTTCAAATATCTGCCAATAGGACTTAAAGTTCTTCAGGTCATGGTGTTTTGAGTTTGAGCCAGTTATAATCAATCAGATTATTTATTTAAATTATATATTTTTTTCCCCTAGCCCTCATGAATTCAACACTTATGTTCCACAATACGTTTCCAAAGAGGCAGAGATTTAGCTTGCAGTACTCCAAAAACACCCTCTGGTATTAACCCTTCTCCCAACATATTCAGTAAGCTCTATTCTTCCTCAGTTGGCCCTGTCTGAGGCCCTAAGAGTCAGCCTCCAGTATTGAAGGGGCAGATTAAGAATAGATGAGGCCTCTGTCTTGCCATCTTTCTGGGCACTGCAGTCTTGGTTCTGTTTCGAGGATAGGGGAGATGTTTTTGTTACACTAATTTTAAAAAAAAGGTTTGTGTGGTTTGGATTTAGTCTATTTAAAAACTTAATACTATAACAGCAACCTAATGGATGGAAGTAATACTTAATACAAGTTCCTAAAATAAACTTAGTAAATCGTGCCTAAACACTTACACGAGGACCTGTTTCTCTTGGGTAAATATGCATTCTAAAATGGGTACACACTATTTAATATAGCAAGCATCTTGACAATTGCAATTAAAGTACTTTTATTTCTTAAAGTGGATGATCCAGACCACTTATGGTCTTAGGAAAGTATGAGACTACTTTACCACTATATTGAAAAAAAGATCAACTGTAAAATAAGCAGGAGGCTACCTAACACTTATATACCTCCCCAACTACTAGAGATGAAGTATGAAATTATCAGCCACTGGTCTTCAGCAAAGAGCCAACTTTGAAATCATAAACAGAAATGTTAAAGTTATGGTGTTTCCATGATATGTTCTAACTGCTCCCTCCTTCGTATATTACATATAGCCCTGAATATCAACAGATACGTTCCCTCACAGAAATTTCTCTGTCTCAGTTTATAGAACTGTCTTACCTCAGTGGTTTTAGAAAAGAATGCAGTTTTCATTAAATACCTCCTTAAAACACATTTCTTCAATAGTGTCTTTCAACAATCATCTTGAAAGTACAGAAAGTATTTTAAAAGTAAAGAGCCCCACGCTGCTTGAAGTTTGGACTCAAATTATGTATCCTTCGTTTATTTGGATTGGACTGTCTAAGATTTTAAGCTTCTAGGGACAGTATGGTGGTTTCTTCTCTCCAGTGTTGCCATGCTGATGGTGCTGAATAAATAACCAATTTAAACTTCTTGGCACTACTCTGAGAAATAGAAGCACAACACTTACTCTCCTCTACTTGTAGGTGTGCTTTTAATCCATAGCTTTAATATTTGTCACACATCCATGTAACACTTTCATTAGTCTGCTTCTGGATTTTATAGAGAAGGGTAGCACCTGACTTGCTGAAAAGTACAGGAGTTGTTTTTTTTTTAAATAAAACGTAGGCACCTAGATGTTGTTGCAATCATAACATAATACAGAAATGAAATCTAGATCCAGGAGCTATTACAAAGAAAAAGCACAAAAAGTCGACCATGTATGAATGGTAGTTCATCTGACCACAATTTTAGCCGAGTAGCTACCTTTGCTAGCTAGGAGCCCATAGACTTCAAGGAAGATACCTCAGTTCAGTTCTCCCCCTCTTCAGGTTTTTACGTGTTATAGTGTGTAGTGCCTCATTCATAAGATGGACAGTGCTCTGGAGGGAACCAGGGTTGTGTAGTTAATGAGGCTATTTGTAGGACCCCTGTCTCATTTGTTACAGAAGCTGGATGCTGTGTGGTGAGTGAGACAAGGAACGGTAGGAAAGAATGGTCTCTTGGATAAGGCAGCTGAATGTTACCCTGAAGAATTGGTTTCTATTCCTGCCTCAGCCAAAGAGTTTGTGTGACACTGGACAAGTTCCATTTCCTGAAACTTCATACACTGAAAATGAGGAGCACGGTGAATCTAAATTGACATCCCTGGGGTCTGATTTACAGAAGTGTTGATAACTTGCAACTGAGGTCACTGGGAGCACTGCTCTATATTTATGTGGTGAGGGCACCGTTGGGTTGATTGAATAGTTCCCAAATCCAAAGCCATGTGCCTAAAGAACCCCATTTACCTCTGACTAGACCTAAACCGCTTGGTTCCCTTCCATGATCTTGAGGGATGCAGGAAGTAACCCCAGAAACAAACGCGCTCAGCAATAAACACATCTGAGCACAGACAAACCCTCAGTTAATATTGGGGAGGGGCCCTATAAGAAATCATACATACACCTCCATTAATAGTACCAGTCTCCAACACCTGAATAAACAGGTTAAAGTTCTCTAAGCTGATATGAGTCCAAAAGTTCCCAGTCTTAGTCCTAAACATGGTACCTTCTAGCCCCCGTGGCAGTTGCTGGTGCTTGGGCACAGTGGGAGCTTGGAGTGCTGAGTTCAGACCTCTGCTGCAATGCCAGGGAGATCCATCCCAGTGGTTATTGTGCTGATCAGGACCCTTCTGTGTCTAGGCTGCTGTCTTACCCTGGTTGTAGTCATGCCCTGGCCTGCTTACTGGGCTGGTCCCCTTAGCTGCAAGTTCAGACTGTTTGGGACTGCTCCTTCCACTAGCAACAAACAGCAACGTGTGCTGAAGCCTCAGCCTGTTCTTTCTAGCCCTCTGCCAAATGATTGGCCCAAGGACAATCAGATGGCCTGCAGCCAATCCCACCTTTACTTTGGAGTGACATTCTTCCCATCCACTGGGGAGGCTTCCCAGTCCTCCAGTGCAAGCTTCCCTTTCTGCCCACTTCGTCAATCAGGGCTCCTTGGAATAGAGCATGTCCTTCAGCACTAGCCACTCTTATTTGACACTTGTCAATTTTGACTTTCATTTCAGTGCCTCAGTTCTCAGTGTTTATAATGGAAGAAAATACCAATGCCTCACCTTGCTTGGGTGTTGTGAAGATTAATGACTGTTTTGTTTGTAAGGAACAGAAATAGTAAGATGAGAGCACCGTAGGAAACCCCATGAGGAAATGCAATTCTGTATTTGGTATAGGTTTGAATAGTATATATAGTAAATAATGCATGGGGCCACACATCAAATGAGGATAAAAAGAAATAGCTACCCCTTCCGCAAGCGTCCTCCACCCTGTGCACTGAATGAGGCCAAGGGTCCTTTGGAAAAGATAATCTTTAATTGTGTGATCACACACTATCATAATGTATATGTGCAAGGCGGCTGTAAAAAGGTTTTATAGGCAACTAATTCTGGCATTTCCCAATTTTTGAGTGCTTGACCTTCAACCTTAACACTATTTTAAGTTTATCTATAATCTCCCAAGCTTAAAAAATATTGGAAAAACAAATTTCATAATGTGGAACTATATTGACCCCTTCTCCCCTGCCACCCCCCACCTCGATATGGGTTGGGATCATTAGATGCACAGCATCAGTCCTATCGCTTGAATTAGTGGAGTAACTGGCTGCAATAGTAGGTTATCTTCTGTGTGGACCTGCCCCTAGAACGGGGTAGTGACACATAGTTTGCAAGTGGGTTTAATTATTTGCAGACATCAGATGAATGTAGACAATTGCTTCTCCTGCTGAACCTGGGCACCAGCAAGAGAAGCATTGAGAGCACAGGGAAGACAGTCTCCCTGCTCTCAGTTTCTGTGCCTGGCATATCATCAGCCCTGGGCTGTCAGGACAGATAATGGAGCCCTTGTGCAGAGCATGTTCTCAGTCACTAAGGGCGTGGTGATGTGCAGATTGGTTGGCAAGTAGGAGCTGCATGGGGACAGTGCGTGCTCAGTACACATGGAATCTTCAGATAATTTAGCTACCAGACTCTAAATATCTACTCTGCATATGTAAACTGATTTTTTTTGTCCACCTCAGAGTCTTAAAACTTTGCCAGATTTGGGCAAACTTCCAATGACTGCAAAAGGAGCATCCATGGTACATAGGCAATCCCTTGCCCCACATGTCTAAAGTTCCTACACGCAGTTCAAAGCATGCAGGCATTAGTGTGTGTCAATGAAATGATTGTAAGAATTCTTTTCACCTGGGTGCAAAAATGCATTTTTCTTTTATGCCTTTTTGGAATCAACTGAACTGTTTTAACTGAAACGTTAAAGGGTGGGGGGAAGCATTAGACTGTCAGCCTGAGCAATTAAAATTTGGCAAGATTATAAACAATTGGAAAAACATAGTTTTATAATGGAAGGTTTTGGGTTACCTTAATTATAAGTGTCTGTACCTGCACCACCTACATTTTCAGAAGTGGAGGTTATACACATCTTCAATTTTCTTTTTCTATTAGCTTGCAAATAATGTATTTAATTTTAAAATATGCTCAAACAATTGTTGCCTGTTTCTTATAGAAGTACACGTGTGTGAAACTTGTATTTTGCTGCTGTCTACAAGTATACAACTAATACTTTGATACATGTGAAATTTTAAACTGTAAATGCAATCAGTAGCACTAAATCAACCTGGGAAAATTTGAAATTGCAAATTGTGCTTTCTTCGTCTCAAAGTAGCTTGTGAGAAGCTAGGCAAGTGCAATACACTTTTGCAGTTACTTCTCTGTTGGGTTTGTTTGGATGCTTTTACAACACTTTACACCTCCTAGACAGTTCACAAAGGAAATCTGTCTCCTCTCTGAATATGTGATGCTCAGGAGTAAAAGGAGAATATCTTCAAATCATGTTTCTTTATTAGAACTTCAGGGACTTTAAATCCATTTACTATTTATTCTGAAGATATTTCAGCAGAGGCCCTATGCATCTTGCTAGGGATGGGCGAATGGTGAATTAGCTAGCATTGCCCAGTCTAAGGTGATGGAAGGGCTGCTATGGGAGTTTTTTTGTTTGTTTTTTAAACTTCCTCATGAGATGTGTGAAGATGTGAGGTTGGAAGTGGGAGAAGGAGAAAAATTAATCTGGCTCAAACCGTCTGAGTCACAGGGATTCACAAACAGCTGTGAGGAAATCTTAGACATCTGCAGGCAAAGGCATGTTCAGTTTTCACTTTTAAAGCTGTCTGCAGCCGTCCCTTTGTGATGATTTATTCAGAACTTAGTAGACGCCAGACATTAATGTAAAATCATAAAGACGAGAGATGCTCAATACATTACTGTAGTTGTCACCTTTTCCAGGAAGAACTGGAAATGGTATCACAGAGACTTGGTGGGATAAATCTCATGATTGCACTATTGGTGTAGAGGGGTATAGCGTGTTCAAGGAGGACAGGCAGGGAGAAGAGGGAGGAGGCATTACATTGTATGTCAAGAATATATACAGTTCTAAAGTCCAGAAGAAGGCATGAGGCAGACCAGTTGAGAGTCTCTGGGGGAAGATAACGGAGGGGATGTGAGGAGGAGGGCAACAGGGGTGATGTCATGGTAGAAGTCTCCTAGACCACCAAATCAGGAGAAAGAGGTGGATGAGGCATTTCTTTTAAGTAATAAATATCCAATACACAAGACCTGGTAATATCTGGGTAGTTAGTCCCCCATCATCTGTTGGAAAAGTAATATGGCAAAACACAAAAAATCCAATATGTTCTTGAAATGTATTGGGAACAACTTCTTGTTTCAGAAAGTGGAGGAAATAACCAAGGGGACAGCCATTTTGTACTTGATTCTGACTAACAGGGTTACAAATCTGAAGATGGAAGTCAATTTGGGTAACATAAGTTTCATGATAAGGAAAGGCGGGAGTGAGAGCAGCAGAATAGTAGAGCAGGACAGTGTACTTGAAAAAAGCAGACTAACAAATTCAGAATTAGTAGATGAGGTCTCATGGGAAGAAAATCTAAAGGATAAAGGAGTTCAGGAGAGCTGGCAGTTTCTCAAAGGGACAATTTTAAAGGTGCAACAGAAAACTATGCTGATGAGAAGGAAAGATGACAGTACAAATAGTAAGAGGCAAGTATCGTTCCATTAGCTCTTTAATGACCTGATAATCAAAAAGGAATCCTATAAAAAGTGGAAACATGGACAGATTGCGAAGGATGAGCATCAACTAGCACAAGCATGTAGGGACAAAATCAGACGGGCTAATGCATAACATGAGTTGTACCTAGCAAGGGAGAGAAAAGGTGATAAGATGAGGTTCTTTAAATACACTGAGCCAAGAGAATGACAAGGGGAGGAGAACTAATGATAGACAACATCAGGACAGCTGAGGTGTTTAATGCCTGTTTTTTCTTCTCCTTCACTAAAAAGGTTAATGGTGACCAGATACTTAACACAATTAATATTAACAACAAGGGAGAAGGAACACAAGCTGGCCCTCTAGGGAAAGAACAATTTAAAGAATATTTAGATACATTTATCATAGAATCATCGAACTGGAAGGGACCTCGAGAGGTCATCTAGTCCAGTCCCCTGCATTCAAGGCAGGACTAAGTATTATCTAGACCATCCCTGACAGGTGTTTGTCCAACCTGCTCTTAAAAATCCCAAATGATGGAGATTCCACAACCTCCCTAGGCAATTTATTCCAGTGCTTAACCACTCTGACAGTTGGGAAGTTTTTCCTAATGTCCAACCTAAACCACCCTGGCTGCAATTTAAGCCCATTGCTTCTTGTCCTATCCTCAGAGGTTAAGAACAACAATTTTTCTCCCTCTTCCTTGTAACAACCTTTTATGTACTTGAAAACTGTCATGTCCTCTCTCGGTCTTCTCTTCTCCAGACTAAACAAACACATTTTTTTCAATCTTCCCTCATAGGTCATGTTTTCTTGACCTTTAATCATTTTTATCGCTTTTCTCTGGACTTTTTCCAATTCGTCGACATCTTTCCTGAAATGTGGTGCCCAGAACTGGACACAATACTCCAGTTGAGTCCTAATCAGCGTGGAGTAGAGCGGAAGAATTACTTCTTGTGTCTTGCTTACAATACTCCTGCTAATACAACCCAGAATGATGTTTGCTTTTTTGCAAAAGCGTTACACTGTTGACTCGTATTTAGCTTGTGATCCACTATAACTCCTAGATCCCTTTCCGCAGTACTCCTTCTTAGGCAGTCATTTCCCTTTTTGTATGTGTGCAACTGATTGTTCCTTCCTAAGTGGAGTACTTTGCATTTGTCCTTATTGAATTTCATGCTGATGAAATAGTACTTAAAGAACTAGCTGAAGCAATCTTGAAATCATTACCAGTTATCTTTGGGAACCAATGGACAGGTGAGGTCCCAGAGGATAAGAGAAGAGCGAACATAATATCTATCTAAAAGGGAAAACAAAGAGGACCTGGGTAATTATAGACCAGTCATCCTAACTTTGATACTTGGAAAAATATTGGAACACATTATTAAACAACCAGATTGTAAACTCCTAGAAGATAATATGGTTATCAGTAATAGCCAATGTGGATTTTTAAGATCAAATCATTCCAAACCAACCTAACTTGTTTTGTTGACATAGTTACTGGCCTATTGTGTCCAGTTCTGGGTACTACACTTTAAGAAAGACATGGATAAATTGGAGAGAGTTTAGGTTTTCCAAACTTTTTTTTTATAATTTGTGTTACTCTTCTCTGAACTCTGAGGCAAGGATTTAAAAAAACCAAAAACAAAAAAAAACCCAGGCATGTTTAGTTTTGAGAAAAGAAGACTTGGGGGGAACCTGATAAACCTTCAAATACATTAAGGGCTGTTATAAACAGGTTGGTGATTAGTTGTCTCCTTGTGTCCAAGTAGTAATGGGCTTAATCTGCAGGAAGGGAGATTTAAGTGATAGTAGGAAAAACTTTCTAACTATAGCAATAGTTAAGCAATGGAATAGGTTTCCAAGGGAGGTTTAAAAACCTTCAACGATGGAGGTTTCACAGGACAGGTTAGATCAGTGGTTCTCAAACTTTTGTACTGGTGACCCCCTTCACATAGCAAGCCTCTGAGTGCGACTCCCCTTATAAATTAAAATCACTTTGCAATATATTTAACACCATTATAAACGCTGGAGGCAAAGTGGGGTTTGAGGTGGAGGCTGACAGCTTGTGACCCCCTCCACCCCATGTAATAACCTGGCAACCCCCTGAGGGTCCTGACCCCCAGTTTGAGAACCTCTGGGTTAGACAAACCTCTGCCAGGGATGGTCAATGGATGCTTGGTTCTGCCTCAGCCCAGGGCGCTGGAGTAGATGACCTCTTGAGCAGTTGTAGTATTCTATACATTTTTATTAATTTTTAAATTCTTTCTCTAAAGCCATTTTAATTGTCAGCCTTGTTAGTGGACATACTCAGCCGTAATTCTGAAAGTAGTTGGAGTGCAAGTGCAGATAATGACATAAACGGAGCTAGTTGGAAAAAAAATTAATAAAGCATTTTTCATTAGAATTTGCCAATTCATCAAAGTCAAAAGGTTGTGTGGAGACAGGCTTTGATGAAATTCCACCCAAAAGCAGGTGTCTTTCTGGTGGAAACCGCTCCCCACCCCACCCCACCTACCAGGCTGGTTACCTGCCAGCTCACTCACCTGGCTCCTCAGCATCCCTCTTCATGGCCTGGTGGGAAGATGAGAGCCCCAGTTTCCTGCCTCCTGGCTTCTTGGCAGCCTGAGCTCCCAGGGCCAGGGCTCCCAGTAGAGCTGGGCAGTGTACGGTAAATCCATTTTGTGGAGGATTTCTAAATGTTTGGGGTTTGTTCCAAATTGGAATGAAACCAGCATTCAAAATCCTCCAGAACAGAATTACCATTCTCCACCCAGCTATAGGCATAGTGTTCCTTCATAAAACAATGAACAGAACACATTTAAAAGGGAGAGGTAAAATAGCAATCTTTCCCAAAAGTGGATATATGAAATCACACATTTAAATGAGAATTGCTGTGACCCACTTAAACTTAATTCTTAAATTATACCATAATCAAAGCAATCAGATTTTCAGGCTCAGAACAAATAAGCAAAGATTATAGCAATTTTAAACTACTCAAATTTTGGATTTAAACTAGTCAACTCAGAGACCTGGCATTCTTGGATATTTATAGATGCAGTCTGTCTTTAACAGGATTGGGCAGACTATTTCCCTAGCCCTGGGAGGACGTTAGGTTAGTTGGTTTAAGCCCAGAATTCACCCTCATTATAATTGAACATAATTTGATAGGCATGTGTGAGGCACCATTTCCATTCAGATTTTTTTTTTTTAAAAAGGATGACTTTAGATGCCCGACTCTTCATTCAGTTATGCCGTTGATTCCACTGGAATCAATGGAATTAAACCAATTTCATGTCTTGCAACAGAGTGGAGAATCAAGCCCAATATTTTTGTTCTACATAGCCTGCCATATAGTCAAATGTTTCTGAAAAGAGTTATTTTACAACCGAACACAAGTCTAAATGGGTGGATTGGAGGGCGACGTCATAATCTAGGGGACAGATACAGATTTTGTCATTGCAAAAAGCATAGTGATGTCTGGTTCATTTTTTATTTTTGGTGGACTCTACTTTTGTGAGGCAGATAACTAGAGCTGAGTGAGTGATTCCATGCATTACGTCAGTTAATTTAGCCTGTTCACTTGACAGCTCACTATTTTTATCTATTAACTTCTGTGAATTCTTGATCTCATCTTGTTGATGAGTATTCAGTATATGTTGGTTAGTTTTGAGCGGTCACGTAGGTAGAAAGGTATTACTTTTCCCGCTATCAGTGGCAGGCTCAGCACCTCTGACAATCTGCTTACTTTCAGTGTCTGAAAGGGTTAGGGTTAGGTATCCAGTTCTAAAATTTGGGCCCCAACACTTCATGCCACCAAATAAATATTACTAGCGTCCACGTTCACAAGCACTAAATTCACTACCCTTTTTCAAAGGCTGCAGTGCAGAGCACTGGGGTGTGAATTGCAGAGCACACCAAAGAGTTGCGCTCTAATTACTCTGTATAGACACTGATGGTGTAAACTAAAAAGGTACTCAGTTTACATTAATATTGTCTTTGAAAGAGGACTACATTAACATGAACTATGTACCTTTTTAGTTTACACCATCAGTATCTGTATTTGGAGCGCAACTTTTTGGTGCACTCTGCAATTTACACCCCCTTAATCCACACTGTGGTGCAGTGTAGACATACCCAAAGACTTGTAAAGAGTTTCCCCCATACTGCAGTTGCACAATAGTTAATTTGAGTCTGATGCAACCTGCCTTTGACAGTGGCCTGTACCTGGTGTCTTAAAGGAAATAGGGAGGCAACCTTTATACCTAGGCATCTGTTCAATGCTATAGCAGATAGATAGGCAGATGTCTGCAGGAAATCAGTTATTACATTTTAATTTAACTAGCATAGCTATAGATATTGGAGTACCTGGAACTTTCCAGCCATTTGAAAATTCAGTCTCAGTTTTTGACTTTTCGCAGTAGTGAATTCCGCAGATTAATTATACATTCCCACATCCATTTATTCTAAGTTATTTCACTTGAAACCCCATTGGGATTTAATACAGACCTTCTTTAAATGAGCCACATGTCAATCTGTAGTAAACTAGCTTTTAGAAATGAGCAGAAATGTCACTATTTCACTTCACGCTTGTCCAAAGACCTTTTTTGGTGGAGATTCAATTTTGAGATTTCAAGTTCCTTGCATAGGTTTTCTTCAGTGCAGTTTGGGACATGAGAAAAGGACTGATTAGAAGAGAATAAAAAAAATCCAGACCATATGTTTTAATGCCAAATTGGAAACAGATGAAGGCAGTTAAAAATCAAGCAATTGCTTAAACTTTTAAAACAGTTTGTATTAAAGGCAGGTGATTATATACAGTAAAAATCAGTCACCAGTATATTGGCACCTTTGTGATCTTTTTGGATAGAAAATGAGGAGTTCATAAATCACAAAATCTAGCTATAAAGATGTTTGGACTTGAGAACTCATAAGAGCAACCTTAGTGTCTAAAATAAATTTATGGAGTATAGATCCTTTTAGGTTTACTTAAGAGTTAACATCTGACTGACCAAACAGTCCTGTGGAGATTTACTGCAGGTTACTCAAATACTTAAGCTGCTGTGTGATGTTGAACAGGTACAGATTAGCTCAGTAACAGATATGAGGCTGTAAAATAAATGAGGTTTCAGTGACTGGTAAGTACTTGTCTAGGTCAGCCCGAAAAGGGAGCTCAGATGAGAATAAGTTGGTAGTTATGATTGATTATGACACAGTTAATGAACACAATTAGATTAACAGTGGTCTCAGAACAGTGCTTAAAACAGAAATTAGTATGGGCATGTCTCAACTTTCTTTTACAAACTTGAGATCTGAAAGCACGACACCAATAAAACTACTGATTTCCCAGGACAGATATTCCATGGGTGAAGCACATCTGCTTCAGAAGTTCTTACTTTTTATTTTGAATACTTTGAGAGCCTAGCAATCTTTGCTATTGTACAAAATACTTAGCTGCTTCTTAACGAAAATATGCAATTAGAAGATTGGCTTAAAAACTAGTTTGTTTCATGAACTCATGGAAAAATTCCAGCAATCATATTTAAATTAGATTTGAATAAGTATTCTGCACTATATGCAGTAACTTGTTAGTGTAGAATGCAGCCTTTGCGGATAGTTGGTTTTTAAGATTTATTTTGGGAAATCTTTGTGGGAGAGATTTTATGTTGCTACCAAAACCTTTGACCTTCTTCCTTACCTCAGTGTGAGTATTTGCCTCTCCATTTTTCTTCTGTTACTTTATTAATAGAGCATGTTACTCTAAGTTCAACTTCGTTGTCTTTTGATTGCAATTCAGGATGCTAACTTTTGATCTATAAAACTCTGTTCTCTGGTTCCTGGCTACCTCAGTCTGTCTGCATGTCCCCAGTTCTTCTGTGTACCAAGGGGACATTCAGTCCCTTGATTTAAATGTCAGAGGGCTGGTGGCAGGCCACTTTGATGGAAGACCTTATGCTTTGGAATTTTTCTCCCCTCGCTCACCCACCGTAACAAATGTCTGACCATTTTACAGTGTGACAAGACATTCGGACAGGTGTCTTCTGGAGGGGCATGGGGTGATTACTACTTCTGGAGAATTTATTTGAAGAGCGGCATGTTTTTATTTAGATTTATACCAAAAAGAAAAAGGGCCTTAATCCAAACCTCTAGGCACCCCACCCACTTTACACAAGTAAATTACTTGCAGAATACCAAACCTTCCCCCAGCTGCTCCCCCAAAACCTGACTTCCCTCACAGCAGCCAACTTAAATAGTTGTGCCTTATAGCTTGCCATGAAGGTCAGTAAACTTGTGCTGTTTTTAGACTGAGGGGAAGAAACTTGTTCCAGAACTGGAGGGCCCTTCTCAAAGAGCACTGTGGAACCTGAGGGATCCAGTTCATGTGCCTTTGATCTTGGTCTGGCACAAGGAAAGAGACAGTATCCAAAATAGGGAAGTTTGAAGCCATTTACGCCTTGTAGAGATCGAAAGCACCGTATACCCAGTCTGGACCCCAGTAGGTAGATGGTGAAGAATACGGAGCACCAGTGACTTGCTGCAACTCGGAAGCATCACTTAATAGGCAGGCTGCTATATTCGGAGCTAGTTTAAATGCCCTTATTATCCTGAACTGTAGTCCCATGTAGAACACAGTGCAGTAATCCATTCTTGAGGTGGTGTAGTATCACCGTAGTAAGGCCTGCATCAGGAAGAAATGATTTGCAATGGCCAGCTGCAGATGGTAAAAAGCATTTCTGGACACTGCTGCTTTCTGATCAGCCAGCAGCAGCTGGAAATCTAATATAGCCACCAAATCATGAAAGCTTTTTTAGCATTTAAGGCACCCTCAGACAGGAAAGGGTGCCTTAAGAACTAGAAAGTAAATATTCAAATATCTACCTTGGCTTAGGTTGGATACTTCTGTTTCACTGATTACATCTTAACTGTTCAACTGGAGTTGAAGTGACCGTATCCAGCCTCATTTAGCTTTCCAAGTTGTGATTTGTACTGCATATATTGAATTTCTCTACTTTGTATTTTGTAGAAGGGCTTTTAAACCTAAGTTGACAATGTAAGGTCTTGTCCTAAATTCTGAAAATGCCATTGCCAATTAAAAATATGGCTTACTATATAAAACTATCCCTTTAAACTGTTAGCATTTGACATAGTTAGCATACAGCTGCACATCTAACACCTACACTGCATTACCAGATGTATTCATTTGACAAATGCTTGCTAAAAGTGAAGATTAATTTTTAAGAAATGGCTTCCTAAGATTTCACTTGGCAGAGTAGCTGTGGATCTAAAAATTATGAAACCAATGAAAGTGGCAATTATGTTGCTTTGTGAAGATTGGAAAGGTGACCTTGAACAAGTCACATGACCTCAACCTCAGTTTCCCCATCTTTTAAAAATAGGGATTCTTACCTTTGACATGGGTGTAGTGGAGCTTAACTCATATGTGTCTACATTGCAGCTAGACACCTGTGGCTGGCCTGTGCCAGCTGACTCAGGCTTGTGGGGCTTGGGCTACGGGGCTGTTTCATTGCAGTGTAGATTTCAGGGCTCATGTTGCAGCCTAGGCTCTAGGACCCTCTGAGGTGGGAGAGTCCTAGAGCCTGGGCTCCAGCCCAAGCCCAGATGTCTACACTGCAATACAACAGCCCCGCAGCCTGAACCCCATGAGCCCGAGTCAGCTGGCACGGGCCAGCCATGGGGTTCTCATTGCAGAATAGACATACCCTCGGTGTTTAAATTGGAGACACTCAGTACTATTCAGGTATAAAAGTAGTATTTGCTAATGTTTGTATCTGTCTCCAATCCCCCTGCCTCTTCTAGATTGAAGGAGGGGGGAGGATTTCTTATCTCTTGGTGTCCCAGTTTTCTGGCCACAATCTGTCTTACAAGTAAATTAAAATGAAGTATTGTTCCTGTGAAGTGTGCATTCTGTTTATGTTTGGGCTGTCATGCCAAGGATACTCCTAGTCTCATTTTCAGTGTGTCTGACTCCTGTGGGACTGAACTGAGACTATATATAAACTTTTATTTCAAACTCAAATACATTCTAATTGGTAGACCTGGTCATATAAAGTGGCTCTAGTCTGCTCTTTTGCCATGCTGTCATCTAAATTCAGGCCAAATAGTTTTAATTTGAACTCTGCTTTGATCCCCACAACTCTTAAAGCAGTTTATTTCCTGTGTGAAGACATAAATGTAGGTACTTAATAGTATTAAAAAGTGCATCTGTTTGTATATTAAATTTGAGTAACACAATTTAGACTTTTTTTTTTCCAGTTAGTCGTTCCACCCATTATTTAAAGTGTCTTCAGTGTGAGCATCACAGGGTTGGCAGTTGACCGGCAAGGGCAGACATGTCATGTGTGATGCTAGCTGGTATTACAGCAGTCCGACCTGCTGTCCCCTCCATCACCAGCACTCCACGTGCTTGACAGTGGTGGTACTAGAACTGATATCACAATTATATTCCAAATAAGGGGCTCTGATGGGCCAGGAATAACACTACTCTGGGGACAGCAATTAGTGCAGTTGTAACTTAACAGAGTTGGAGAGTTCAGTTCCCATCCAGGCAAACTTGCCTTAAGATTTTAGGGATTTTTTTTTTTACTACTACATTTAAGAGGTTAACTTCCTGTGAACCAAAACATTAAGCAGTTAGAAGCACGGACTGTTGTAGTCCTGACTAATGCACTCTTAAAAGAAACAGTGTCTGTTTGTTCTAATTGTAATCAGTCCTGCTTCTTGATTCTGAAGCCTGTGGAATACTTTCTAAAATTAAACATAAAATCATAGAAATGCTCGGCTGGAAGGGATCTCAAAAGGTCATCTAGTCATTCCCCCATGCTGAGGCAGGACCAAGCATACCTAGACCAGGGATCTCAAACTCAAATCACCACGAGGGCCTCATAGAATCTCAGGGTTGGAAGGGATCTCAGGAGGTCATCTAGTCCAACCCCCTGCTCAAAGCAGGACCAACCCCAACTAAATCATCCCAGCCAGGGCTTTGTCAAGCCTGACCTTAAAAACCTCTAAGGAAGGAGATTCCACCACCTCCCTAGGTAACCCATTCCAGTGCTTCACCACCCTACTAGTGAAAAAGTTTTTCCTAATATCCAACCTAAACCTCCCACTCTGCAACTTGAGACCATTACTCCTTGTTCTGTCATCGTCTACCACTGAGAACAGTCTAGATCCATCCTCTTTGGAACCCCCTTTCAGGTAGTTGAAAGCAGCTATCAAATCCCCCCTCATTCTTCTCTTCTGCAGGCTAAACAATCCCAGTTCCCTCAGCCTCTCCTCATAAGTCATGTGCTCCAGCCCCCTAATCATTTTTGTTGCCCTCCGCTGGACTTTCTAATTTATCCACATCCTTCTTGTAGTGTGGGGCCCAAAACTGGACACAGTACTCCAAATGAGGGCTCACCAGTGCCGAATAGAGGGGAATAATCACGTCCCTCGATCTGCTGGAAATGCCCCTACTTCTACAGCCCAAAATGCCATTAGCCTTCTTGGACTAGTACATTGGCCCAAGGGCCGCATCACAGACACCTTTTCATATAAAAGTACAAAAGCCCCTGTCCCCCACCCCACCCCTTCCTTGAGGCCCTGCCTCTTCCCACCCCTTCCCTGCCCCTATTCCAACCCCTTCCCCAAATCTCCACCCCTGCCCCACCTCTTCTCCGCCTCCTCCCCTGAGCATGCGGCTCCCCTCTCCTCCCCCTTCCCTCCTGGAAAGAGCTAAGTGCCACCAAACAGCTGTTTGGCGTCAGGAAGTGACGGGAGGTAGGTAGAGGAGCGGGAATGCAGTGTGCTGGGCGGAGGGGAGGCGGCAGGTGAGGGGAGCTTGGCGGCCACAGGAAATAACTCTGGGAGGCCCAGGGGGGGAAGCGGGGGGAGCTTGGCGGGCCGCAGGAAATAAATGCGGCCCACGTGTTTGAGACCCCTGACCTAGACCATCCCTGACATGTTTTGTTTTTTTGTCTTACCTGTCCTTAACCTCTAATGATGGGTATTCCACAACATCCCTTGGAAGTCTATTCCAAAAAATAAATGTAAAGTGAGCACTGTACACTTCCTACCCTGTTATAATTGAAATCAATATATTTGAAAATGTGTAAAACATCCAAAAATATTTAAATGGTATTCTATTGTTTAACAGCGCAATTAATCACGATTAATTGATAAATTTTTTTAATCGCTTGACAGCACTGCTCTTCATCATTTTTGTTGCACTCCAGTTTATCCAAATCTGTCTGAACTGTGATGCCTAAAACTGGACACAGTAATCCAGTTTAGTCTTCACCAGTCCGAGCAGACTGTTAATACACCCTAGAATATTAGCCTTTTCATGACTGCATCACACTGTTGGCTCATACTCATAAGAACATGAGAGGCCGTACTGGGTCAGACCAAAGGTCCATCCAGCCCAGTATCCTGTCCACCGACAGTGGCCAATACCAGGTGACCTGGAGTGAGTGGACCCAACAGGTAATGATCAAGTGATCTCTCTCCTGCCATCCATCACCCCCCTCTGACAAACAGAGGCTAAGGACACCATTTCTTACCCATTCTGGCTAATAGCCATTAATGGACTTAACCTCCATGAATTTATCCAGTTCTCTTTTAAACCCTGTTATAGTCCTAGCCTTCACAGCCTCCTCAGGCAAGGCGTTCCACAGGTTGACTGGTTGACTGTGCGCTGTGTGAAGAACTTCCTTTTATTTGTTTTAAACCTGCTGCCCACTAATTTCATTGTGTGGCCCCTATTTTATTATGAGAACAAGTAAATAACTTTTCCTTATTCACTTCCTCCACACCACTCATAATTTTATATACCTCTATCATATCCCCCCTTAGTCTCCTCTTTTCCAAGCTGAAAAGTCCAAGCCTCTTTAATCTCTCCTCATATGGGACCCGTTCCAGACCCCTAATCATTTTAGTTGCCCTTCTCTGAACCTTTTCTAATGCCAGTATATCCTTTTTGAGATGAGGAGACCACAATTGTACGCAGTATTCAAGATGTGGGCGCACTATGGATTTGTAGAAGGGCAGTAAGATATTCTCCGTCTTATTCTCTATCCCTTTTTTAAATGATTCCTAACATCCCGTTTGCTTTTTTGACTGCCGCTGCACACTGCATGGACATCTTTAGAGAACTATCCACGATGACTCCAAGATCTTTTTCCTGATTAGTTGTAGCTAAATTAGCCCCCATCATAGTGTATGTATAGTTGGGGTTGTTTTTTCCAATGTGCATTACTTTACATTTATCCACATTAAATTTCATTTGCCATTTTATTGCCCAATCATTTAGTTCTTCACAGTCTGCTTTGGTCTTAACTATCTTGAGCAGCTTATTATCTGCAAACTTTGCCACCTCACTGTTTACCCCGTCTTCCAAATCATTTATGAATAAGTTGAATAGGATTGGTCCTAGGACTGACCCTTAGGGAACACCACTAGTTACCCCTCTCCATTGTGAAAATTTACCATTTATTCCTACCCTTTGTTCCCTGTCTTTTCACCAGTTCTCAATCCATGAAAGGATCTTCCCTCTTATCCCATGGCAACTTAATTTACATAAGAGCCTTTGGTGAGGGACCTTGTCAAAAGCTTTCTGGAAATCTAAGTACACTGGATCTCCCTTGTCCATATGTCTGTTGACCCCTTCAGAGAACTCTAATAGATTAGTAAGGCATGATTTCCCTTTACAGAAACCATGTTGACTTTTGCCCAACAATTTATGTTCTTCTATGTGCCTGACAATTTTATTCTTTACATTGTTTCAACTAATTTGCCCGGTACGGATGTTAGACTTACCGGTCTGTAATTGCCGGGATCACCTCTAGAGCCCTTTTTAAATATTGGCGTTACATTAGCTATCTTCCAGTCATTGGGTACAGAAGCCGATTTAAAGGACAGGTTACAAACCCTAGTTAATAGTTCCACAATTTCACATTTGAATTCTTTCAGAACTCTTAGGTGAATGCCATCTGGTCCCAGTGACTTGTTACAGTTAAGTTTATCAATTAGTTCCAAAACCTCCTCTAGTGACACTTCAATCTGTGACCATTCCTCAGATTTGTCACCTACAAAAGACGGCTCAGGTTGGGGAATCTCCCCAATGTCCTCAACCATGAAGACTGAAGCAAAGAATTCGTTTAGTTTCTCCGCAATGACTTTATCATCTTTAAGTGCTCCTTTTGTATCTCTGTCGTCCAGGGGCCCCACTGGTTGCTTAGCAGGCTTCCTGCTTCTGACGTATTTAAAAAACGTTTTATTAGCTTTTGAGTTTTTTGCTAGCTGTTCTTCAAACTCCATTTTGGCTTTTCTTATTACATTTTTACACTTAATTTGGCAGTGTTTATGCTCGTTTCTAGTTACCTCACTAGGATTTGACTTCCACTTTTTAAAAGATGCCTTTTTATCTTTCACTGCTTCTTTTACATGGTTGTTAAGCCACGGTGGCTCTTTTTTTAGTTCTTTGACTTTGTTTTTTAATTTGGGGTATACATTTAAGTTGGGCCTCTATTATGGTCCACTCAATTTGTGATCCATTATACTCCTCAGATCCTTTTCTGCAGTACTACTACTAGCTAGTCAGTTTTTGCTATACAAATATCATACAGAAGGATACATTTGAGCTACACAAATATAAGCAAATTAACTTGGTCCCATCTCTTTTATAGTGTGGTAGCCTTGCTTTTGATGCCTGATGTGGGAACTAGGAAACACTGAAATCTGACCACACCGAAAAATGACCCTGGGTGGGCAACTCCAAATTTAACATAGTCTGATTCTGTATAAAGACTCTTCTGTGTGAAATTAACACCACGCCACACCACCCCCAAAAAAGCTAATTTGAACATAAACAAGTACTGCATTCAGATGTTAAAACAAGTTTTGACTATTGTATGATGCTTTTGCCTATAACACTGGAATTCTCCTTCCCAGAGTGAATACTCAGTCAACTTTATAGGTTTGTTTTCTATTTTAAAGACGGTAAATGCAAACAAGTTGTCAGTGTGCAAAGAACAGACATTAGAGCAGGCAGGTCTGGAAGGAAAACATGATTAATTGATAAGAGCTTTACTAAGACCACAATGCTTAATGTTTCAGGCTTTAGAGATATTAGTCTTTGGGTGGATGGCAACTGAATTGATGAACAGACTTAATTGAAAACCTAATGAACTACAAACTAACTCTGGGCTGCATGGCAAATTGAGAACATGAGCTTAGCAGCATTGCTCACGATGAGCTAGGAGTACAAATTCACTTCACATAGGCCACCTGACAGCCATCAATAGTCATTATTTGCAGCCACATCATGCTAAGAACTGTTTACAAACATAAGAAGACATGGTCTCTGCTGCAAAGAACTTACAATTTGACCAGGCTAAACAAATGAGTGTGACAGAGGGAATGGTAGAGGTAGGATGACATGAACAAAACGAAGATCACATCGAAATCAGGTAGCGCATTTTCTGTTGGATAGTGCCAAAATGTGCATGACACTTCACATAGGCTAAGACATTCCCTGACTTACAGTTTAAAATTCAATATTATAGTAAAGACCCGAGTATATAGGAAGAGATCTTATTAACTTCATGTTTCCCCAGCTCATTTCACCGATTGATTAATCTTGAATGTTAGCCAAATGTCAGAAGGAGAAAACTGGGAGGGAGAGAAGTTTAATCTTAATGACTTTAAAGGGTTCCTTACAAGAAATTGATTGTTCAGGAGAGAAACCTTTAATTTCTTGATATTGTCTTTTTCCATCGCCCTTTAATTGAGGTTTCCATTTCTAACAGAAAATATATAGCTCTCATTTTCAGTGGCTTAACGAAATACTATCATGCAATGAAGCATGCTTTGTATTTTAACAGCAGTTTTATTGTCAAGACTGAGTTTTATACTGTTAATTGTAATTGTAGCCTTTATAATCTAAATTCTGCTACAGTTGAATAGTGTAACTGTAGGTATTGAAATGAACTCATTTTGATTTGTATCTTACACTTAGTATTTTGAGTGGTGGTTTTTTTTTGCAGCATACATCTTCAATTCAATTTAAAGACACTTCTATTTTCCTAATCTGGAGACAGCTTGGATTTATAGATGTATTAAGCAAGGTGAGCTAGATATACTAGTTATGGTGATCTTTATACTGCTCAACTTGACGTGACCCATTAAGAGTTTGAAAGTATCATAAAATTTGGAGCTGATGTCTTAATATTTCCTCTGCCTGTAATACTGACCTGTTAACATTTGGCTCTAATGGCTCTTTAAAATTCTTTTTAAATGTCACAAATAATAATAGTGGCTGAGCCTGCAGTAAAGAAGTCCTTTGAAGTCAGAACAAAATAGATGTTGTGTAATCACATCTCTAGAATGTGTGGCAGATAGTTTATAAGATACTGAGTTTAAAAGCAAAAACTTGTACATGGTAGTTTTGATAGATTTTAAAACTAACATGTTAACCACTATGAGCTCAGCCTGTAAAAGTCCAACTGGCAAGACACAATGTGAGGAAGAGTCAAAATGAGGAACCTCAGGAATGAGCGCAGTAGTAAGATTAAAATTGTGAAATTAACAGCTTCATCATGAACAATCGTTTAAATCTCCATTAAGAATTTGCATGTCTGATGTTAATACCGTACAGTAATAGTGAAGATCAAACTTGAATAGGTTTCCGTTACATTGGGGCTAAAATGATGGTTCTTATGACAAGCA
The DNA here is from genome assembly GCA_033296515.1 of Macrochelys suwanniensis. Taxonomy (NCBI): domain Eukaryota; kingdom Metazoa; phylum Chordata; order Testudines; family Chelydridae; genus Macrochelys; species Macrochelys suwanniensis. Next base: position 15,681,659 of record CM065775.1, read on the forward strand.
GCAGCTGAGAACCAGCAACTAGCTATGATGATTCAATACAAAAGTATTCCTGTGTGCATGTACTTTCCCATTATCTAAATCTCAGTATACATTTAGAGATCACACAGAATGTGCTTCCATTATTACACAGTGTACAACAGAAACAACACCTGAAATACGGTAGTTGTGGGCTCCATATAGCGTCACTATTGCACTAGGTGTTCTAAACAAGAATACCGTGAGGGGAGAGCTTTGGAAGACATTTGCTCCCAGGGGGGACTTGAAAAAGGAAACAATGGAAACATGGCAGCCCAAGCCAAGGAAGGGTTTCCAGATATAGAATATCTCATGGAAGAAAGTGCATGTGCAGTGTAAGTCGAATTGGTGAATAGTTGGTGCGCAAATTGTGCAGATTCATTGGGATTTGGAGTCTGCAGAAACAGAAGGCTATGGATTTACCTGCACTCAGAAGTGTTCTTGCTGGTATCTCAGCAAATGGTTCAGCTTAAATCAGACTAATTTTAAGGTAAAATATTGAATATGTACTTTCTAAATCTGACTTTTTTTTTTTCTTCTGACCCTTCCTCATCAGGTTTCCACTGTATCCAAAGGGAGGAGAGAGACTTCAATTTGATTATGGAGTTTACCTTCTCAACAAAAATATAGCACAGGTTGGTAAACGTTGAGGCTTGTTTCAGAAAGACATGGTAAATTCCTGGAGAGACATTCTACCATGTGATGTCTGCACAGTGGCCTGTATTAAATGAGCGCATCTCACTTTTGTCAAGTGTTTTTTGCATCTGACATGAGCTGCTGCAAGAGGCCCACCGTCAGTCCGATGCAGCTGGACATAATGCGCATCCATGGTGTCTTGAGACGTGCACAGTTCAAGGGCCATTTATACGGCCCTTGAATTGTATGCGAAGCAAAAAGCTCATTGATTTAATATTACACTTGTTTTGTATACTGACAATCCTGCAAAGCCCAAAAAAGCTTACAAGTTCTGTTTTTTAAAATCATGCAGCCTTTAACTGAACACTGTACTCTTGCTGTGGTTCTACAAAAGCTGTAAAAATGTTCATGTTATTAGTATGAGAACAGATCATATGTGCTCCAGAAGATCTATTTTCCTTAGTCCTATCCTTAACTTTTATTTTTCACTCTTGATCTTTTCCCATATTACAACTCAAACTAGTTTTCTCCCTCTCCCCTCTTCTTGGTAGTGTTTTATCCTAATCTATATTACTATCTATTGCTAATACGTATGCTAATCTCTGTTAAATAATTTAAATTCCTCGTTAAGAAGTCCTTGTACTGGAAAAATGCTATGATTATTCTGGTTTCTTACCCTTCGATGTTTTTTGCTATGTAAATTTTATTTAATATATTTTGCTTCCTAAATAACCTGTATAAGTTTTGATTTATGAAAGTACTATTGTCGTACCTGCACTTAAATGAAGATGTTTGTGGTCCACTACAATAGTAGTCATGTTCAGTCTTCCAGTACTCCCAGTGACTCTTCTTCTTCATAAATCATCTTTGTGAATGTGAACAGAGGTCTCATTGTAAAGTGTTCCCCATTTCTAGAGCTACAGGTTTCTCTGTTGAGGTTGTATGCAGAAGGGACCTGATGTGGGTGGACTTACTTGTCGGTGGGGAACTGGGAAACGAGAATTCTGCCTCCTTCGTGCAACACCAATAACCTGGGGTTGGCAGTAGGGTCTGAATGGGAGCAAGGAGCTGGTCACATTCCACAGGAACACTCCTGTTGACCAACCAGTTTTCCATCAAGAGGTAATGCTGTTCAGATCTTTCACTGTCCCAGGGGTGCCTCCATGAGTGCTATGTGAAGCTGCATGAGCCAGGGTGGCAGAGCCAGTGGAGTGTCATGGAAAGAACTCTGTTCTCAATGTCTGAGGAGGCGCCCTTCCACGTGGGTCCTCGTGATCTGTGAGAATGGAAAGTCTAGCCCCTGCCAAATTTGCATTACACTCAGCCTCTTCCTCTTAAGGAAATTCTGCAAGGTTCCCCTCAAGTCTTCCTGCCTTTGTAACTCCTTCCACCAGGTTTCTGTGTATGAGAGGAGGAGACCTGGTCCATAATACGTAGTTACTAAAATCAAAGCTTCTCTAAAGATTAACTGGTGTTTTGTAAAACAGGGCAATAAGAATGAAAACCGCATCTTGCACTCAGGAGAATTCAGGTGGCATTTATAAGTAGGTCAGTATTGGTTTTGTAAAGCATTATTTGGGAAACATGCTTTGCTGTGTCAGTCCCCGTTCAAAACCATGTGTTTAATTCTGTATGTGCATAATAGCTTTCATCTGAGCATAAATGGGTTTTGGGACCTGAATTTTTCCCTTTTTATATGCAAAGTCTAAAGCCCTTACTAAGCACATGAAGCAGTTCTTCCCCTTCTGTGATAGTTGCTGTTAGGAAGCCCAGAAATGTCTAGCTCCCTTTGGCCCTGATCATAGTGATCCTACAAGTAGGGTTTAAGAATTAGAAATTAGGACCTTATAATTTTTCCTGTTGAGTATTTTAACTGTGGGTCCATCAACGGCTATTAGCCAGTATGGTCAAGGATGCAACCCCTTGCCCTGGGTGTCCCTAAATTTGACTGCAGATGCTGGGACTGGATGATGGGATGGATCAATCAGTTGCTCTGTTCTGTTCATTTCCTTTGAAGCATCTGGCCACTGTTGGAAGACAGGATACCGGGCTACATGGACCTTTGGTCTGGCCCAGTATGCCCATTTTATGTTCATTGCCAATTCCCTGAAATAATTATGTAGAAGGTGATTATTACTTTATCGAGTTGTAATTCTTAAACTATGAAATGCAAACCATTAGCTGACCTAGTAAAGTAAGAATTGCAGTAATGACCAGGGTAGATTGATTTAATTTAAATCAATTTAAAATCATCAATGTAAATTGTGATTTAAAACAGCAAGCAGAAAATATTTATTTAAATCATTGATTTTAAAGCTGATTTGTATTTGTACTTTTTAACTTTGTTTTCCTAAAGAGAGGCTGATTCTCATTAGTTGCAAATTTAATGCTGGTTACCAAACAAATATAGCCTTTACTCTATATCATGGTGCCTCCTCCATCACTGGTAGATGATTTTAAGCATTTTCAGGATCTGGTCAAGAGAGTTGCAGACTCCTTGCAGATTCCTCTTGAGGTGAAAGAGCCTCATCATAAGCTGCTCAATATTCTGCATTCACCCTCATCGTCCTGCAAAGCTTCGCCCGTTAATGAAGCTTTTCTGGGCCCAGCGAAGATCTGGCACATCCCAGCATCTACGCCTCCATGCAAAAAAGCAGATAAGTATTACATCCTGGAAAAGGACTTCGGTTTTATTTCCCCATCCCTCACCTAACTCCTTAGTAGCTGACACAGCTAATGAACGTGGAAGGCAGCATCACACTAAAACCACGCCTCATCATGGGGAAAAAAACACAAATGTCTAGAACTACTGGGGAGGAAATTCTATTTCTCTGCCTCCTTATGACTTAATGGCAAAGTACAATCACGTCAGTTATACCAAGCTGAATTCTTGTGTCGACCATGTACCAACAGAGCACAAGGAACAGTTCCAGGCAGTTATTGCAGGGGGCCATCTACTTGCCAGAACAGCCCTGCAAGCCTCCCTTGATGCCACTGATACTGTCACCCATTCAATTGCTGCAGTGGTAGTGATGAGAAAAGCATCCTGGCTCTAATTCTCTGGATTCCCAAAAAGGTCCAGAATACTATAGAGGATCTTCCATTTGATGGGTCTAAGTTGTTCACAGATAGCAGAGACTTGTCTGTGTTAACCCTAAAGGACTATTGAGCTACCTTATGTTCTCTTGGTATTTACACACACACCTACAAGAGAGAGCGCAACAATCCCAGATGGCCCAGAAATCTCGCTCTGCTCAATTCCTTACCTTTCAGAGGTTTTATGAACCACGCCAAAAGAGGCAGATATTCCAGAGAAGGAAACCATCCAATTCTCAGCCTCCCGCCTCTCACTTGTCCATCTCCAAGCAGCAATTTTGACAGGTTCATCAAGGGCTCAAATTACTATCCTTATCTTCTTCAGCTGCATGGAGTCACCAGTCTTTCTCCCTTTGGCAACTGTCCTCACCACTTCAGACGTGCCTGGGAGTCTATTACTACAGGCAAGTGAGTTTTTAGTAGTGAAAGGGATGGTGTATCCTGTGGAGATGATATACATTTCCACCAATGAATCCCCTCTTCCCTGTCTCTCTTTAGGAACCCCTCTCACGAGAGCTTGCTTCGTCAAGATATACTATTTCTTACATTTGGGAGCTATAGAACCAGTTTCCAGGCAACACAGAGGGAAGGGCTTTTATTCAAGGTACTTTCTGGTACCAAAAGAATGGAAGTTGGAGACTCATTCTAGGCTTGAGACTACTCAATACCTGTGCGAACGCACAAAGATTCAAAATGGTGACACTTGCAGTGATAATTCTGTTACTAGAGCAAGGGGATTGCTTTTCAGCCCTTGACCTTGAAGTGTATTTCCATATTGCTATCCACCCATCACACACGATTTTCGTTTCACTGTCAGCCAGGACCACTTTCAATACTGAGTGCTCCCCTTCGGCGTGTTGTCTTCTCTGAGGTTCTTCTCAAAAGTCATCAGTAGTAGCAGCACAACTCTGAGGGAAAGATATTTTAGTATTCCCATACCTGGATGATTAGCTGCTGAAAGGCTGCTTCCCAGGAACTGATGTCTCAAGCAACCTCTGAGGCCATAGATCTCTTCCTCAAATTGGGACTGCAATTGAATATCCAAAAATCCACTTTGACCTGTCTAAGACTTAGAATTCATAGGGATACACCTCAGTTCGGTAACAACAAGAGCCTACCTTCCTCTGCACAGATTTGGGGCCCTTTCCAACATAGCCAACACAATTCAGCTCAGCCCCTAAACTACGGTGAAGAATGTCTTCAGTTCTTGGGGCACATGGCAGCTGCCACCTTCATTACAGAACATGCAAGGCTCTAAATGCATTGCCTTCAAGGGTGGCTCAGAATGGTTTGTTCACCAAGCAGACAGTTTTAAATATGCTGCTTTTCATACCTACCTCCATAAAACAAACCATCAACTGGTGGAAAGACCATCAAAACATGTGCACAGCAATTCCATTTGCATGTTCTTCCCCAGCAGTCATCAGAAGGAAGGACGCCTCTTTGCTAGGGTGGGGAGCACAAGAAGACACTCAAATGACCCAGGGCAAGTAGATGTTGCAAGAGGCCATACTACACATCAACCTCCTGGAGCTCAGAGTGATCAGAAACGCCTGTATCCATTTCCTATCACTAATTAGGGTCAAACACATAAAGATCATGATAGACAATATATCATCCATGTTTTACATCAGTTGCCAAAAAAATAATAATAATAATAATCTGCGGAGCTCATTAACTTTGCATGCACACAGTAGCGCAGAATTCCCCCAGGAGTAATATGCAACCAGATCATCACCACAGTGGCCTATCTCCCAGGGGCTGAGAATGTGACTACACATGCACTCAGCAGGCACTTTTTCCAAGATCATGAGTGGGGAAATAAACCCCACCATATTACACCACATTTCATCAGTGGGGCACCTCTCAGACTTATTCACCAAAGACTTAAACAAGAAATTTACCCACTTCTGCTCGACAGGCGGACAGGATCACCAATGCCCTGGGGGATGCTTTTCACCTTCAGTAGTTGTCTGTCTCTTGTATGCATTCTCACTGATTCCCCTAATAGTTTCCTTATTTTGAGCATACCTTTGGCTAAGCCAAAGTCATCCTAATAATTCTGACCTGGCCCAGGCAAATGTTTTTCCTTACCTGATACAGCTGCCCATTTGCTCTCTGATTTACTCGTCACACCACTCCCAATCTGTTCTCCCAGGAAGGCAGGAAGATTTTCCCACCCCAATCTCCCAGTTCTTCATCTCAAAGCATGGTTGGTCGATGGCTCACAATATTAGAGGCTTACCTGCTCAGCGTAAGAAGAGTACTGTTACACAGCAGAAAACAAGCTACTTGCTACACACATTCTCAAAAATAGATGAGGGTTGCCAGTTGGTGTGACCTCAAGCAGGTTTCACCGATTACCTTGTTGCTTCCAGACATAGGAGCTAGACTAGTAACTCTGAAAACCTTGACTATTGATGAGCTTCATGAGAGTCCACTTAGCAACCATCACAGCTTTCCACACACACTCACCCCTCCTAAATACAGGGTTATTCCATCTTTGCCCATCCAACCACAAGATTCCTCAGAGGGTTTGGAAACCTTTTTCTGCTAGTTCAGCACCCTATTCCGGTGTGAGACCTCAATCTGGTCCTTGTATGTCTCACAAGAGCACCGTTTGAACCAGTGGCTACCTGTTCATTGCTCCATTTGTCAAAGACCGCATTCCTGATAACCATCACATTGGCACGACGGGTTGGAGGAATAAGGGGCCCTGATGGCATACCTCTCTTCACAGTGGTTTTTAAGGACAAGGTCACGCTATGGCCCCTCCCCAACTTCTAAGCCTAGGTTTCTTCATGAGTTCCATATCAATCATCCCATTCACCTGCCTGTCTTCCACCCCAAACCACATTGAGATAACCAGGAGGCACTGCAACACACCCTTGACGTTAGGCAAGCCCCAGTCTTCTATCTTGATCAGACAACACTCTTTCTACAAGGTCCATTGCCACTTCTATGGCCTTCCTGAAAAAAGTGCCCATTATTGAAATCTGTAAAGTCTCTACTTTGGTGTCTATACATACGTTCACTAAACACTAAGCTATAACTCATTACTCCTGCTTCTGATACTGTTTGGCTTTCCTGTACTTTCTTTCATCCTGGACTCTGCTCCGAAGCACCCTCTGCCTTAGGTGACTAAGGGGGGATATGATAGAGGTCTATAAAGTCTTGAATGGAGAGAAAGTGATTAAGGAAGTGTTATTTACCACTTCACAACACAAGAACCAGGAGGTCATCCAATGAAATTAATAAGTAGCAGGTTTGAAACAACCATAAGGAAATATTTCTTCAGACAATGCACAGTCAACCTGTGGAACTTTTTTGCCAGGGGATGTTGATGGCCAAAAGTATAACTGAGTTCAAAAAAGAATTAGATACGTTCATGGAGGATAGGTTCATCAATGGTTACTAGCCAAGCTGGGCAGGGATCATGCTCTGGGTGTCCCTAAATCTGAGTGCCAGAAGCTGGTAGTCGATGACACGGGATGGATCGCTTGATAAATGGCCCTGTTCTGTTCATTCCCTCTGTTGCATCTGGCACCGACCATGGTAGGAAGACAGGCGAATCGGTGAGATGGATCATTGCTCTGACCCAATACTGCCATTCTTATGTTCTTATTCAGCATGATTGTTCCCATTGTACTAGGAAGAAAATGAGCTAAATAATTAGAACCTGTGATCATGCAGTAGTTACTGAAATAACAAACTTTGTTTGTTTATATTGGACCATCAAATACAAATTAATTGAATATCAACCAAGGGGAAATTACGCATTATAGTTTATGCATTGAGACACCTCTGTGAGGCCCCGACTGTGTACTTCATCACTGTTTTTATAAGAAATCTACTAACCAGCAAGGTTTATAGGAATACTTCACTTACATAAGTGGCCTTTCCCCCCAAAATCTTTCATTCACAATTGTTTCTGTATCCTTATTAGGATACCAAATACATTCAAACTGTGAACACTAATATAGGCTACCTCTCTGGAGAGGTATTGTGTTTACTTTCAGGGAAGATTTCACCAGTTTCTAAGTCTGTGGGTCCAAGAGGAAATGCAGTTTTTGGCTCATCTAAATGATTAAGTATACAGTGTGTTGTGCATGCACGCAAACACATACTCTTATTTCCCATAACTTTATTTACTTAATACCTATGGGCAGTCTCCACTAAACAATATTGCAGGGAAAACAAAATCCAGTGTTAAATATCAGCTTTTCTCAATTTCAGTTTACTATCTGGGAAACCGTTGCAGATCACTGAAATTAACAAATTAGAGATTAAGCAAGCAGTCGAGGTTGGCACATCACTATCAGCTTTGTTCAGTTACTTTGACAATTGTGGTTTTAATTTGCTGATTTATCATAATGGATCAGAAAATGTACTTTAATTATTTTTACAAAATGCAAATGCTTAGTAATATGAGACTTTCCCAGTGCTCTAGTGTTAAAGATTTATTGAAAGATGGGGAACAACCATCAATTGTGTTTGTGGATTATAGTCTGTAGATTAGCTAGCTGAATTTGGCTTTAGTGTAGTTTTGCTGTTCTTGGAAGATAAAGCCAAACTTTTTCCCCTTTTTATGCAGAGTACTTTCTTCCAAAAAAAAAAATATTTTTATTGCTACTACAAGTGAATAGTAAAATCATAACCTCTTAGGTAGAAAGGATACCAAGAAAAACAGTTTTTAAAAGGTTGTTGGTCACTTTAGCTGCAGCCATATAGACTGTACAAAAGCAGTGAAATAAAATTGTAAAGCACACATTGAAGGGTTATACAAAATTTGAAGCAAAAAACCCAACTCAGTTCGTCCAAATATACCAGTAAGGATATTGTAGTTTGGTTTCTCCGTCCAGTCAATTTTGTACATTGATTTCCCCTGACATTCAGATGGACCATGAACTGAATTCTAAATGGGAGGAGGAGATACAGAAACCACCAGCCACAGTTGTCCCCAATTCGAACCTTAACAATCTCAGTAAAGAGACTAGTTATTGAACTACCTCTGGGCCTCTATTTGTTACATATCAAGTGAGGCAATATGGGGAAATTTGCAGTACCTATTTCCCTTTCTGTACACTTTAAAAAGTTCAGTCTCTGTAGCTGACAACTGGGCACTTTTCACATTCTAAAGTGCATTCTAAAGAAAACAAAGAATCCAAGCCTCATTGTTAGAGAAACTGAATTAGGTCAATTACAGCAATAAACTGTTCTGTAAGTAAAACAGTATCGAACTTTGCTGCTTTGATTGTTGTATGCCGTATTCATTACTGTTCTTTCAAAGTTCTAATGGAATGTTTTTGGGTGGTTATTCCAGGCCAGCTATAGGAACACCAGCAGCTCAGCATGAGGAATCCTGTGCTAGTGTTGGTACTACCATATCTTCTATTACCATACTTTGCTTTCTGGATCAATGGAAGACTTTAGTGTCCAGGGCTATCAATCAAGTGCCTGTTTTATGAGCTCTAAATTCACAACTAAATAATTGCAGATTAAAAACATGCATTTCAAGGTGGCTTTCAGAGAGATTCATAGTAGTCAAATTCAGTTGATATGGGGAGGTAGGGCTGTCACCTTAAGATCCAAACTAACCTTTTTTTTTTTTAATGAAGAGGGGAAATGGTTTTATGTACCTGCAGTTTATTCAGTGTTCAAAGAACTGCCGCAGAAATGGAGGCAATCCTTGATTTGTTTCCACAACTCTTCATTCAGCTCTTGTCTTTCTGATTCTGTCCTTTCTAAAAGCATAGCAGGGATGGGTTTTCTTGGTGGGTTTTTTTACTCAAACTTGTATTTTTCTCAGAACAGATTTGAAGATCTGTGTAGCTTGAAAACTTCTCTTTTTTACCAACAGAAGTTGGTCCAATAAAAGAGATTACCTCACCCACCTTGTCTCTCTTTAATAAAATATAGGCAGGCAACATGCTAGTGAGCAAATAATCTGAAGTTTTATAATTTCCCCCCAAAAGGTATAAACACAGAGGACTGTTTATATAGCAACAGGTATAATTTCATTGATTCCCCAAGGTTGTTTATATAGCAGCAGGCGTTATAACAACACTTTTTCTATTTTGATTATTGCGTTGCTTAGTCATCCAAATCGTGGCCAACACTCTTTCATACTAAGAAAAGGGATCCAGGATCTTGTAAAACAACTAACTGCCATTTTTATTCATTTATTTTTATTTTTTGTATCCCTGTATTTATTGGATCAGAAACCCTTATAAATGGCTGGCTTCTAACCAACTCTGTAAAATTCATTCAGAGAACATTTTCTGCCTCTGTTTCTCAGCTTTCCCATTTTAAAATTTGTGGCGTGTATGTTTATTTTCTCCAATTTGTGTGTACCGACAAGAGATTCAGATAATCATTTATCTGAACATAATTGAGAACTACAATTGGGCTATTCAGTTGCATTTACTGGTATAAGTCTATTAATACTTATATTAACATGCCCAGAGAATGAACGCTCTTTAAAATCAAGATAAATACTGTTATAGGGGAGAGTGCTGCATATGTTAATTGATTGTTAAACTTTAACTCTGACGCTTGTTTAGTATCTAAAAATGTCTACTCTGCTTACAGATTAGGAAAAAAAGCTGCAAGCTTTCAGTCTAAATTGTGGCTTTGCACAGTAAAAGAAATTTAAGCCAGGTGGTAATGTGAATCTAGCTGTTCTGTCTGTGTTTGGAAAAATGTTTCCACACATCCTAGAATAAAGAGAACAAATTAGTATACCGCAGAGGGACCTAAAACAATAAATCAAATTTCAAGAAACAATGAACAGATAAATATAGAATGACAGCAATCAACTGAACTCTCAGCTATGTATGTACTAACCTATCCACTGCATACTTCCTGCTGAACTTAATTAGTATTTTCCATAATATCCTATTAATCATTCCAGTGTTTCTCATTCTAATGTTCTAATATGTTGAAATTTGTCTCACCTTCCTGTGCATTTAAATTGTCATTCATTCTGTGTACCTGTTTTTCAAAAGTGGTAGTGTCCTCAGTATAATACAAGCTGTTCTTTCATGTATGGCAACAAATTTCACAGAAGTACAGAGGATAGTTCAAAAGTCTAATTCTTCTAGCCAGCCAGTCTTGGAATCCACAGAAGGTCTCCGTAAAGAAACAGAAATACCAAGATTGAGTCGTTACTTTGAATTAGCTTATCACAATCTAAATTCAGAATATAGAAGAGGAAAACTATGTAATATGTAGTGGATGATTATAAAAGTGTAAGCCTGAAATGAGTCAGATGTTACTGTCGTGCTGTTCTACTCTGGTAAACCATTTACCCATCAGAGTTCTAAAGAGTTATCAGCCAGGTAAGATAATTGCTATTATAAAAGCTTTGTATAAAGACACCTTCAGTGCCATAAGAATTGGTGGAAAATTTAAGTGAGTGTTCAGGTCAGTTTGGTGTAAGACAAGGGACATGGAATCATCATTGCTTTTCATCATGTTCTTAAACTGGACATTAAAAATATTAGACAACTTGGAGAGCATGCCTTTGCTTATGTAGATAACATAGTACAACTAGTAGATATGATTGAATTAATGATCATACTCTTTGCTACTTTAGAAAATTGGTGTGGCCAACTTGGACTTATAGTGAAATGCCAAGAAGATGAAGTGGTTGCATCTTGGAAAAGGGACAATAGATAATGTTGAAATGCAGCAGCAGTGTAGAACAAGTAGAATCTGTTGTGTACTTTGGAATCTTGATCAGTGTCAATGGTTCCATCAAAGCTAAGGTCAGGGCCGGTGTAACCACTAAGTGAACTACGCGTCCGTCTAGGGTGCCAAGATTTGGGGGCACCAAAAAGCAGTGCCTCCCCCCACAAATTTTTCACACTATTGCTGGAAAACGAATGAATAAAGAAAAGAGAAACGTCATTGAACTTGCATTTTAACTTGTCGTTCTCTTGTACATTACAGCTATAGCCTCCGCCAGCTCTGCATTGCGGGCACAAGCGTACTGCTTCACACTACTGTACAAAGTGGCAATGACGTCATTTTTCTCGTCGCGCGCAGCCTGGGAGGGGAGCGGGGGGCGCATGGTGGAAGTTTCGCCTAGGGCGCAAAATATCCTTGCACCGGCCCTGGCTAAGGTTAAAAGGAGATGTGCCTTAGCCACAAGAGCTGTACAGAAATTGACGAAATTGTGGACTGATAAAAACATTGGTACCAAATGAAAATTAATCACACCAGTGTTCCAACAGTCTTACTCTAGTCTGGAAGCAGCTGCACTAAAGGGAACAAACATCAGAAAGCTAGACACAGTATAAATTAGTTCTTCAAAAGATGGAAGGTGTAAAATGGAATGATTTTAAGAATAAGGAGAATGCGATGTGAAATTAGGTTACTGTCGCAAGGGTTATGATGGTGGGGACACTGCAGAAGACAAGCACAGTAAGGTGCAAGAGAAAATGCAAACACAACCAAGGTCATTTGTACCCAAAGCGCAGGACATCTTATGCAGGGACATGACCAGGCTGGGCTTAATGGCGGAACAAGCCATGGACAAGAATGAATGGTGATGCAATATTGCTCCTTGTGTCTGCAAAGATGCTCTGGGATGGAAAGATTTTGTAAAGTTAGACTATCCTGTTTAGTAGTCTGTTTTTCCCCCCTGAGACTTCAATTTGCCTATACAACCAATATATTTTTCCTTATTTCCTCAAGATTATTTAGTTGGAACTGTATCATCTAGTGCTGAGATGTTTAAGCATCACTGGGCCAAAAACAAATGATGCAATTTGAAGAAGTGAAGAGAGCAAAATAACTAGAAAATAAAATGGCAAAAACCTCTAATTTTCATAAATTTACAATTTACGCTTGTTAATACTTCAATGCCAGAGTTAGATACTTTGGAATACTCTGGAATTGAAAGGTTCTGTACAAATCCCAGTTCTCTCCTAAATGTACTTCCTAAATGTTCAAGGAATGACTCTGCTGGTACCTTAAAGAGTTAGTATATATTTTTGTAGTTAACACCATGGGGAGGAGGTGTGATTGGTGGGCTGGGCATTGAATTGGAATGAGAGATGTGGGTTCTGTTCTGCCACTGACCTCCTGTGTGACCTTGGGCAAGTGTATTAATCTTCTTGCCTGTTCCCCTATCACCCTTTGTTTTGTCTATTTAGATTATTTGTTTGCAGTATTATCTAGGTGACCCAGTCATAGACCTGGGCCCATTGTGCTACCCATTGTACAAACAGAACAAAGACAGTCCCTGTGCCAGAGAGTTTACAATCTAAGTATAAGGCAACAGATTGGCCTAAAGGACAGGAAAGTACAAGGAAACAACGGGACAATATTGATCACCATGACAGGCAGTGGTCTCAGTAGCTGCCTGTTTTGTTTAGGGCCTCACTGTAAAGGGGAGTTTTAAGGAGGGATTTGACAGATAGTGGGATCTTCAGGGGAGGGGCTGTTTCACTGTGTACACATAGTGCCTGGAACAGTGGGCCCCCATTTGGCTAGGGTTATAGCTGTTTATAAATTTTAAGTGGTAAAATTTAGGAGATGGAGACTGCACAATTCAGTAATGCTCTTTCATTATCAGTGGGATATCTGCAGCCGTGGTCCCCAAATTGTGGGGCAAGCCCCCCAAAGGGGGTCACGGAGGGGATAAATTTACCCCTTGTCCTAAAACAAATTGCCATTTTCTACTCATTCTTGTCAAAATATAACGTGAAGAAGGAAGCCCTGTTGGAATGGGCAACTTTTGATGGTAGCAATGAAATCTTTGATAGCTGGAAGTTCAATACATCTGTCAGGACTGCACAGATTCATCCATCTCTACTGTTACTTTTGTCTTCCTTCGCTTCACCCATGCCTAACAATTCATTGCTACCCTTCCTGCCTTCTCCTGCTCTATCTTTTTGCCTTCATTGATGCTTTCTTTGGACCTACCAGCCACTATCTCTGTATGTATCCCTCTTTAAAACTCCAGTGGCATGGCCTGCTTGTATTACAGGGACTCGTTAACTTACTTTCTGAAAACATTTAACATCTTATTTGGGTTTTTTCGAATGGCAGTGCTGTTTTTATTTTCAGTGAGGTTTTTACATTGGGTTTCGGTTCTTTCAGTATTTGAGGCTGGGTTATGGCATGTTGTGAGGAAGAACCTCATTAAATTGCATTCATCAGGGAAAGTCCAAGTTGGGAAATAAGACTAAATATGTAGTGACGTAACTAATGGCTCTACTTCTTCAGCTGAAGGGGTGAGAATTCAATTTGAATTTTTTTTTGCTGTTATAAAAGCATTTTTTTTCTGACGATCCCTGTGACTAGCCGTAGTCTTGTTTTATGTACACATAATTATCACCTTCTACTAGTTGAAACATTTAAAGCACTTTTCTGTGTAATTGCCTAAAGATGTCCATACAGAAACAGATCATGTAGTTTTCCATGGGAAATGGAAAACAGCCCTTTGATACAATAAAACATATCTAAAAAGAACTGTCATGGATTTAATTTGACAGAAGATCTCCCAAAATTTGAAAGGTGAGGAAGGATTTTATTTTGTTGCTGGCCCTTTGGTTGGATTGGATCCACGCCCGATTCAGTCTTAATCCCCCATTGCATTTACAAAAACCCTTTGTGCACTCTTAATTTCTTTGGTTAAACTGTACTATAACAGAAGTTGGTACTACAATAAAGAATATCAAGAGCGAGCTGTAGTCTCTATGGAAATGGCTTAGCAAGTAGCTTCATCTGGAACTCTCAGCTCGTGTAGTTCTGTTTCTGTGGATCAGGTTCTATACCAAAGACCCTTTTCATCTTGGTCTGAAGTGCAGCAAAGTAATAGTGTATTAATTTTATTGCTATTTTTTTTTTGGTAGTATAGCAACAGAGAATACTTCTGGGTCAATGTACTCAGCATGGTTTATGATGTAGGACACTTCTGTCCATTTCAGCTTGTTGCACAAGTCACAAGTATTTAATCAAATAAATATTGTAGTGGTGTTTAATTTAGAATTAAAAAGAGTTTAGAGCAGGGGTGGGACAAACCTTTTGTCCTGAGGGCCACATCTGTGTATAGAAATTGTATGAGCGGCCATGAATGCTCACGAAATTGGGGGTTGGGGTTCAGGAAGGCGTGAGCGCTCTGTGGTGAGGCCAGAAATGAGGAGTTCAGGGTGTGTGAGGGGGCTTCGGACTGGGGCGAGGGGTTGGGGGGGGGGGGGAGAGGGGGAAGGCTCCTGCTGTGGGTGCAGGCTTTGGGATGGGGCTTGTAATGAGGGGTTTGGGGTGCAGGTGGGTGCTTTGGATTGGGACCAAGGGGTTCGGAGGGCGGATCAGGGCTAGGGGTGGGGAAGGGGGTTGGGGTGTGTGGGGGGATAGGGGGAGGTTCAGGGGTGCAGGCTCCAGACAGCACTTACCAGAAGCAGCGGCACATCCCCCGTGCAGCTCCCATTGGCCACGGTTCCCAGCCATTGGGAGCTGTAGGGGTTGTCGCTTGGGGTGGGGGCTGTGTGTAGAGCCCCTTGGCCCTGGCTGCCCTTACTCCTAGGAGCTGGAGGGGGGACATTCCCCTACTTCTGGGAGTTGCACAGAAAGCCCCCGACCCT
Source organism: Macrochelys suwanniensis (assembly GCA_033296515.1). NCBI lineage: Eukaryota > Metazoa > Chordata > Testudines > Chelydridae > Macrochelys > Macrochelys suwanniensis. The sequence continues at coordinate 15,697,000 of CM065775.1, forward strand.
GCTCACCGGCTGGAGTGCAGAGTCGGGCGAGCCCCCGCTGGGAGCTCGAGGGCTGAATTAAAAGGTCCAACAGGCTGGATGTGGACCGTAGTTTGGCCATCCCTGGTTTAGAGGGAATTGATCAAGCTTCAGGAAAGATTAGTGGTCTTTTTGTTCATTTACCAAATGAACACCCTTAAATTTGTACTTCAGTGTTGAACTTAAAATCTTCTAAGCTAAGAGGCAGCAAATACCACAAGAGAGGAAGGTCAGTGGATAGAATTCATCCCATTGCAAAAAGCACTTAAATAGAAATTAAGGGTCTATACCCCTCATGCTGGCCCTGTACACTGTAATAAATCTGACCCCAGTAACAGGCAGTCGTCAGCATCACTGCTTGCATACCTGTGAATATTAAGATTAAAATGAAAACAAAATCCTCAGGATTCAAGGGCCTTAAAGACCTGCCAACACCTCACAAAACCTTAGATGGCTTATTTGGGAGAGACCAAGAAACTAAGACCTGTTCTACTCTAGAAACTTGGTGGTTTAGTAAAGTCATAAAAATAATCAGATCCCTAAGTGACATTAATGTACTGGCAAATTTTCTACTGTAGATGTAGTTACATTGGCAAAAAAGTTTGTTTGTTTGGGGAACTGGTATAACCTATGCCAACAAAAGTGGTTTGCTGGTATAGCTGTGCTGGCAAGCCTTTTCCAGTATAGACAAGGCCTAAGGCACTTGGATTTCTAGATTTAAACATTTCAGCGTTACTAGAGGTGAGTCCTTTAGTAGCAAGTGTTTGGCCAGCAGGGGAAGAGAAAAGTCCTAATTTACTGACATAGCAGGTATAGTAGAAAGCTCACTTCTTTACAAAAACGTGGGGCGTTCACAAGCGTGTATTTTTAATTGGTCACTTTGATTCTTGATTTTGTTAGGAAAATGTTAAGAGTAAAAATTTTGTATGATACTTTTGCATTTCTTTTTATTGCTTAGATAAGTTGCGTGAAAATGTACCCTAGTTCTATGGATTTTATCATCGCTTTCCTTGCTCTCTGCTTGACGTTTGATTGATTAGTTAATGGTTGTACATTTCTCTGCAGCTCTAAAGTACTGTATACTTGTTTACTTATTTTTATTTATTTTTATTCTGTATTTATCAAATCTTTAGGTTTACTTACATTAAAATATTCATACACTTCTCACATGACTTGTCACACAACACCAGAACTTTCCTTAACCTTCCAAAAAAAACCCACCCTCCATTAAGTCACAAACTATAAAAGGATTTTAGGCAGATTGGTAATTCCCAGGACCCTCTGAATATCACTCCTACTTTTGAGAAGGACTCGTGGCAATTTAAGACCCAAAGTGATTAGGACTACATTTTTTATATCTCCTCTGAAAAAACAGTACCTCCATCACTGCTTCTTTGCATCGCACTGGGTTGTTGGTTCACAACTGAAGTTTAGTTCCTTTCCTTACTAAATTACTTTTGTTGAGCAAAAACAGATATTTACCCCTCATTCTGTTGCAATCTAGACAAGCGTACAGGAGATGGATTTTGTGTAGTTTATACATAAAAGTTGGTGTGACCCCAGGGACTCCTTGGTCCAACTGGTAGAGGGCACAGGGTTATACAAGGATCCTTTGTGTCAGATATATGAATAATAGTTCAACAAAGGGTGGCATGTGAGGTTGCTACCAAGAGCCAGTAGCCCACTAGTCCTCATAATCAGATCTATGATTTAAGATTATCTGTACATATAACAGTAGGACTGGAAGTGACCTCAGTAGGTCACTTACTGCAGTGCCCTGCACAGAGGCAGGACTAAGTATTTTCAAGATTTATAGGTGTTTGTCTAACCTGTTCTTAAAAACCTCCAATGATGGAGATTCCACAGCCTCCCCAGGTAACTTTTTCTAGTGCTTAAATACCCTGACAGTTGGGAAGTTTTTCCTAATGTCTAACCTAAATCACCCTGGCAGCAATTAGACCATTACTACTTTTCCTATTTTCAGTGGTTAAGGGGAACAATTTATCACTCTCCCCTTTAGAACAACCTTTTATGTTCTTGACGACTGTTGTCCCCCCTCAGTATACTCTTGTCCAGAGTAAACAAACCCAGTTTTTCAATCTTTCCTCATAGGTCGTGTTTTCTAGCTCTTTAATCATTTTAGTTGCTCTCCTCTGGACTTTCTCCAATTTGTCCACATCTTTCCCAAAGTGTGGTGCCCAGAACTGAACACAACACTTCAGCTGAGGCCTAATCAGTTCTGAGTAGAGTGGAGGAATTTCTATGTATGTCTTGTTCACAATGCTGCTGCCAGTACATCCCAGAATGAAGTTTGCTTTTTTTGCAACAGTATTACATTGTTTTGTTTTTGATCCACTATAACACTCCCCCCCCCCCCCCCTCTTTCTGCGGTATTTCCTCCTAGGCAGTCATTTCCCATTTTGTATTTATGCAATTGATTATTCCTTCCTAAGTGTGGTATTTGCATTAGTCCTTTATTGAATTTCATCCTGTTTATTTCAGACCTTTTCTAGTTCTTCCCATTTATTTCCCATACTTCTTGCTGTAGTATACAGACATCTAAGATACTCGCTAGATTTTTTTCTTTTTATTCCCTCTTGTATGTCCTTTGTCCTTGCATTTAGGGAGTTATGTATCTGTACTGAAAATTAGGTTTTGGAGTTAGGGCAGGTCACCAGGAGGTGACATTCCTTGGAAATGTTCCATTCAGGCAGGAGGTAAGACACCTATCCCGTCTGGCCATTTGTGTGTGCCTCACAATGTAGACCTGTTTGCATGGGCCATATGCAAATTAAGGTTGTAAAAACTGCAAGAGGAAATCTACAGGAAGGGAGATTTATAAAAGACAAACAATCCTGTTTGGTATATCTTGGAATGTAAAGGGATGCACTGAATCCTTCACTGAGGCCAACTTTTTAAATAACTAATGACATCTAGAAGAATTCCTGCCAGGAGTTAAATGCTTGAGTTATCACGAAACCTAAAGTAGCCAAAATAATATTTAACAGCTATTTTTCATATTTACCTTAATACATTTCAAAGACAATGAATTAATCTTCAGATGGACTGGAAAGGAAGATTTGTTCTAGCAAGACCTGTTTCTGCTGCATGCTTATTTCAAGCAATGTGCCACTTCCTGAAGATAAAGATCTGACCATGTGTCAAATTTTGTTACAATGTATGGGTCCAAGAAGTTCAAATTGGTTTTAAAAAATCAGCAAATGATGCCTACTGTTGTTCTTGTAGGTCACAAATGTTAATTTATATTTTAATACTCCTAAACCACTGAAAAGTTATATATGTAGATACAAAGAAATAACATGATTCTAATAGATACTGTAATTTCAAAGCAGCCAAGTGGTCATTGCATACCTTCTGCAAAGATGGTAAAAGCAATTATGCAAGCGATACTTCTGATGGTATTCCCAACTAAAGAAATTTAAGTAGGATTGAAAGTCCACAAGTATGGTGACACTTGCTAAATGTAACTTCAGTTACTCTTCTGCAATATTAAGCATAAACATCTAAAGGGTAAAAGATTCTACATATTGAACTACACTAGAAATAATCTCTAGCCTGAATCTTCCCTGCACTTTTATATCTGCCTCTGGACATTTCCACTGCTTGCATCCGAAGAAGTGGGTATTCACCCACGAAAGCTTATGCTTCAATACCTCTGTTAGTCTATAAGGTGCCACAGGACCCTTTGTAGCTTCTACTAGAAATAATGAAATTTGCTCCATCAGATGTCTTGCTGAGGCTCTGTACTGTAGTATGGCAGATATTAATCCCGCATGGAGTTTGCAGTACAGCATATCTGCTTAAAAGGCCAAATTTTTAACATGGGCCCAACAGGAAGACTATTCAGTGGCATTTATGAATTAACCTGGTGATATAAAATTGAGTTAGAAACAGGGCTATTGTCCTTATTTAATACTGGAGAGTCTTTCCTGTCTACAGTCTTCTAATCCTGACTATTCAAAATGGGTGCATGCCTGCCTTAAAGGGAAAAATCCCTTAATCCTGTCCTTTTTGTGTTATGAAACCTTAGCATTTAAGAAGCGACAAAGGGTCCTGTGGCACCTTATAGACTAACAGAGGTATTGGAGCATAAGCTTTCGTGGGTGAATACCCACTTCATCGGATGCACCCAATGTTGCATCTGATGAAGTGGGTATTCACCCACGAAAGCTTATGCTCCAATACCTCTGTTAGTCTATAAGGTGCCACAGGACCCTTTGTCGCTTCTACAGATCCAGACTAACACGGCTACCCCTCTGATACTAGAATTTAAGAATGACTTTAAAAAATGGGTATTTTGCAAACATTTGGCTGTGATAGTAAGGTCAAATGTAATGTCATTAGAGTTTTTTTTATTTGTTTAATATTTTCCTTTGCTCTAGGCTAGCCCTTTGTTTAGCCAAATCCAGTGTAATCCTACCAGGAGAGTGTGGATCATTTGGTAATTTACATTGTATGGTTGTTTTTAATCCAGGTTCTGTCACTGGAGTGGAAGGTATGCGTCACAGCCCACCATAGTACATAATTTTATGTCCATATGGAAATAATAAACTCTGCAGTAAGTGGCCTCCTGTCACACAATCCAGTATTGGGAATTATTTTTTCCAAATCCAATTTTTTCCTGCTTAAACCCAGATGACAATAGAAATAATTGTCAGCTTCAAGATTTTTTTTTTTAAAGAAAAAAGTTTTCTTTTTAAAAAATACAAACATCTATCAAATAAGAATTATTTGCTGATTTGAGCATACTCAATCTCCATTGTTTCCCAAAGTATATTCATTTACACCCAGTGCAACAAGATATTTAAGCAGGTGTGTAACTTTAAATACGTGAGGAATCTCTTTGACTTCAGTGAGGCTTACTTGCACGCTTAAATACCTTACTGAATCAGTGCCTATGTGCAGGTGCGAAGCAGTTGTTTCTCAGAAATGCAGGGTTTTTTTAAAAAATATGACTTTGAACCCTACTTATGGCAATGTTCATTAAATGTAAACATCATTTATCAAACCAAGACTGACTGACTTATTCCAACAGATTGTGTTCTAAAAGTTTAATTTTAGGGCTGTCTTTCCTAGTATAATCCAGGGCAGGAGGATAAATTTGACTCCAAAAGCCTCCCTGAAGGTTTAGAATGTAGGAACAAATATTGGGCATGAACTTCTAGGAAACTGCTATAGCAAAATGCAATGCAGAGTAGTGTTTAACAGTTTAATAAGCACAAGTACTTAACAGTATAATTTTAAAATATTTTATCTATTGTGTAATAAAAGGCATTTAGTGTGTTATGAAGTGTGGCAGATTTTTTCTTCTGATAGAGGCTGTTCAAGACCAGATTCCCAGGTGGTAGTTTGTTTGGATTAAGGCATGTAGGTTACATATTTAGATTTATCCACTCAGAGTTCATTGTCTAAAATATTCTTGCAGCCTCTCAAATCCCCCCCCCCCCCCACTTTCCCACTGGCAACAGTTGAGTGCGTGTTAACAAATGAACTACTCAACTTAATTTCTATTACTGAAGGTAGTTTCTACAAATACAAACTTGATTAAGACCCTAATGGTCTTTCATAATCCAAAGGCACTAATCCTAAAAGGCCCTGGTTTTTAGTTAGTATTTTCTGGTCACTGACATTATGCTAGCTAAATTAAGTCTATGCTTCAGTTTATCATTTATCAGAGATAGAGGATTGAAGAATTTCACAATTTGATAAGAAACAGTGCACTTAACCATGAGCCTCTTTGACCAGTTGACACACACACATGTGAGTTATACTTAACTCACCTAAAGATTACTTGATTAATCAGAAAACACACTTTTCCCTCTTTTTTTATTACTTTAAAGACTTTACAACTACATTATGCTATAATGTATCTCTATTTGTGATGCCAGGTTTGACAGAACTAGTCGGTAGTGCAGCTGCAGTGAAATAGACACAATATAGCGTTACCTAATTTTGATGATTATAAGTAGATCACAAGGACTCATTTAAGTCGCACGTGTGGGGGAATTACCTACAGAGTTAACTATCAAAAACTGATGATGGGGTAATTTCTAACACACTATACCAAAATTATATCTCATGCTATTTAGAATTATTTTAATTGTTTACACATGAGTATTCTCAAACTATCTGCTTTTTTAAAGCTATGAATGTAGGAATGCAGTACTGAAATATAAACCCCGGCCCATGTTTTATCAGCCTATTTTGCAAGGAGAGCACATTCATGCTGTCTGCAAGAAACGAAGTAGTTAGAGTATGTAACAAGGATTAATGATCAGATGAACTGATTATTTTATCCAAGTCATTGAGGGGTTTTCTAACCCATTATTATGGGGATTCAGTTTACATTTAAAATATTCCTAACTAAAGGAGAGTATATTTACAATTCTGCCTTTTCCCCATTTTGAATGGATTGGTTATCCTTCAGTTCTAATTTGCAAAGCTAGTAAATTAACTATGCTGCTTTTTATTCCCCCATCTTTGAAATACAGTTTAGTGCTGAGCAGGCCCTACTAATTCTAAAAATTCTTTCTTTGTAGCTTAGATATCAACATGGATTGGGTACTCCAGACCTAAGGCAAACTCTTCCTAACCTGAAAAACTTCATGGAGCATGGGCTAATGGTCAGATGGTAAGTGCCTCAGTTTCACCAATTAACTTAAGTAATACAAAAGTAGGGAGAACACAGTGAGGGCTACAGCAATTGTCAGAGTTTGAGGCTTTGGAACCAAAAATGAAGCTGGTGAGGATATTTTAGAGTCAGCCAGAGCCCATTGCCTGATTGTTGCCAATACATACATTGTAAAGAGGGAGGAGCATTTAATTGCATACAAGAGCAATGCCAACAGGTTCCAGATCAGTTATTTTCTGACAAGAAGAAGAGATTTAAAAAATGTCAGATTGTAAAGTGATACCAGGAGCTAAGATTGTGGAGCAGCATAGATTGCTTATAACGAACTTATGGGTGAAAAGGCTAGTGGGGGAACAAAATGAGCTGAAGAACAAAGGCTAAAGTGGTGGAGGCTTGTGGATAGGGAAGTCAGTCTGAGATTTAAGGAAGAGGTTCCATGGAGATTGGACAATGACTGACCATGATGATACCACCTAGATTTGGGGGGAAATATCCAAGCATGTAACAGAAAGGGCACAAGATGCTTGTGGCCAACAAAAGGAGGGTAATTTCATGGAACGGAAATGTGGTGGTGGTGCCAACTATCTATAGGAGGCAGTAAAGGAGGGGAAAGGGTTTAAGTAACGACAGAACAGTGGAAAGTTAAGAAGAATACAAGCTGGAAAAGAAAATAGCAAAAAGTGGTTGTGGAAAGTCAGGGTCAGGCATTTAAAGCCTTATATGCAAAACTACTAAACAAGGGGAAAAATAAATATATAAATTAGGCAAAGAAGCACAGAGCACTTGAGCTGTGAAGTAGGTCAAAGATTAAAATGGAAAAGTACTGGTGTAGGAAGGTGGGATCATTAGGACTGGCAATGCTTTTATGAGAAACTGCTCAGTGAAGAAATCATTGAGGGGAAGTATGAGCAAGCACCAGCCTCATAAGACCTATTACCATGGTGGAGACTCAAAGTGCTAAAGATGATGAAATGTGGGAAAGCAGCAGGACCTGACAGTTCACCATTTGAGGCATTAAAGCATTAGGCCGTGAGGAAGTGGTGGTGATTAACTTTTTCAACTTGATTCTTAACTGGAAAAATGCCTGATGAGTAGGGGAAGATCACATTGGTCTCTACCTTCAAGCGTAAAAGAAACCGTGCAAGAATGTAGCAATTACTGACTCGTCAAGTTAACGAGTCACACAATAAAATGGCTGGAAAGAATTATCGAGGAAAGATTTCATGAGGAACTGGAGCATCAAGGAACTGACAACCAATTTGGGTTTATGCCAGGAATGTTGTCAGTGGATGCAGTGTTTGCACTTGAATATTGTAGGATAAGTATAGGGAGAAACTCAAGGAATTGCACTTAGTGGTTTTGGATTTAGAGCAGACTTATGACAGAGTTCCTAGAGAATTGTTACTGTGGTGCCTGCAGTCATGCTATCTGCTAGAGACGTGTTCAGACTATCATGGACGCACATGAGGGTAGCACAACAATAGAAGCAGCTGTGGCTGCAGTGAGTCATTCGCTGTGAGAGTATGTCTGCATCAAGGATCAGCCCTAAACCCATTCCTGTTTGTGACTGTAATGGACGCCTTGACGTAAGAAATTAGGGGAGAGGCTCCATGGAGCATGGTTTTCACTGATGACATGTTCTGAAGATAAATATGAACTAGAAAAGAACCTAGAACCATGGAGGGCTGTGTGACTGGTTTACTCCTGGGGGAATTCTGCTCCAACAAAATAACATTTCTACATACAAAAATAAAAATTCTGTACACAATATTTCAAAATTCCGAAATTTCTGCATTTTATGTTTCAAAACGAATTTTTTTATGCAAAATGATCCACAATTACACACCGTCAGTCATGATAGAGAACAACATTGCAGGATGTGCAAAATAATTTGTCCCCATCCAGATGCAGTTTTGTAGGGAATTCTCGAGCACGAGAAGCTGGTGTAGCTGTGTTTGATGCATTATATGAAGACCAGTCATGTCGTGCAAAAGGACGAATATCTCTTTGCCCTTTGGTAACTTCAGAAGGACTTGGCTAGGTACGTCAGAAAGTGCTTGGTCCTGATTGTCCTGACATTATATTGACTGCTTGACAAATGTTTTATTTGCCCTCAAAGTCTTTTATTTTAATGGGCAAGTAAAATAAATCCTGAGTTGTAATCTAACCCCATTGTGCTACTTTGGCACAAGAAAAAAGTGAGAGAGCACATAATCATTTTAGCTGAGGATTCCCCTACTGTCATTTATAATAAGGATCCTTTACATCACTCTGGCAATGTAAAGAAGCCTTAAAACTTTTACAGGTTTTATGCTCCTGGGGGAATTGACTGAGAATGGGAACAGTTAACTAACAATAGGAACATTAACAATGTTACTATGTAGGCAGGCTGCTACATTTCTGCCTTAGAGAATGAGATCAATTAACTATCAGTAGCACCATTAACAATGGGTTTTTTCACATCAAAAAGTGTTTTATATTTCAAACATTGAGGCTTTTTTTTTTTTTGTAGGAATGCACATAGCAGACACTTACTCTTCCATACCTTATCCTCTCTCAAGCAAAAACTGACTGAATTTTGTTTCAGTCCAATTCCTGTTATCTGCTATAAAATGAGCCTCCGGGCAATTTAAGGGATAGCACTGGCTGATTGCATTTCCAACCCTGGCAAAACAGCTGCTTGCTTTGTTGCAATGAAGGAATATAGGCAGGCAAACTGCTACATTTCTGCCTCGGGACAGAGCCTGCCTTTTGCCTAACAGTGATATAAATGGTCACCTTTCTTAAACAGCATCACGGGGTATAATTGAAGAAAATGGCTTATGAATCAGCTGGCAAAAGATGGGATACATGTCATGCTTCGTTGAGGGGGCAATGAGAATCCAGTAAAACAAGATGGTATGGGGGTAGTCTGTGCAACAATGTAAATATCTTGCTTCAGTGTTGAGTAGTGATGGGAATGTGGATGCAGGTTTCGGAGCCGCAGAAAGAGCATTTAACATAAATGGAGAGTTGATGGGAATTTTCTGCCATAAGAATCTACCAAGTAAACTAAAGAGCAAAATGTGTATGATCATGATTAGACCAGTCATGACATAAGGGTCGGAATGCCAACCGGTGAGGAATAGAGAGAACTACTACTTCACACTGCTAAAATGAGAATTCATGGATGGATGCTGGGTAAGACTAGAGCGGATAGACTATGCAATGAAATGGTATGAGCCATGATGCAAGTAACTCCTATTATGGAAAAGCTGAAGGAGTATCACCTGAGATTGCTTAGGCAGGATGATCAGGAGCTCAACCCTTTGCTCTGGGTCTCTCTAAACCTCTGACTCCCAGAAGCTGAGGCTGGACAGCTAGATGGATCACTCGATAATTGCTTTGTTCTGTTCATTCCCTCTGAAGCGTCTGGCACTGGCCACTGTTGGAAGACAGGTTCCTAGGCTAGATAGACCATTGTCTGACCCAATATGGCCATTCTTATGATGTCTGGGTCATGTGAAATGATGAAATGTGGGATATGTTGGCTATAGTAAAGAGCTAGTAGTCATGGGACAAAACACAAGGAAGACCTAGAAAAAGATGGTTCAAGATGCTGAAGGAGCACATGATGAAGGTTGTTGTCTTTGAAGACGCATTTGACAAGTGTGCTAGGAGACTAACAAGAAATGCTGACCTTGACTGATGGGACAAGGCAAAGAAGAAGAAAGTAGGTGGATAATAAAATCTCCACAGGAATTTAAAATTTGTGTATGCACATTGTAACTCCTTTACTGTATGTCACTACTTCAGGCAATGCACAGTCAACCTGTGGAACTCCTTGCCAGGGGATGTTGTGAAGGCCAAGACCATAACGGGGTTCAAAAAAGAACTAGATAAATTCATGGAGGCTAGATCCATCAATGGCTATTAGGCAGGATGGGCAGAGATGATGTCCCTACCATCTGTTTGCCAGAAGCTGGGAATGGGCGACGGGATAGATCACTTGACTACCCGTTCTGTTCATTCCCTCTGGGGCGCTTGGCATTGGCTGCTGTACAGGTGAATTGTGCTCCACATAGTTCATGTTGCTAAGCGATCAGCCATGTTGTATGAATTTAATTACTTTTCTCAGTAGATTTAAAGATCGTACAGAGGCATCAGGAGTAAAAAGTACATATGTTATACAAGCCTCTTACATTAAGCAGGTTTTTCCATGTATTGTCACTTTCATAAATCACTTCTTACCCTCGCTGACTTCTCTTTTGCTGTAGGGACACATGGTGGTGCTCTGAGTTGATTAAATGCAGGCTCCTTTACTGCTCCAGTGAACCCAACAAGTTACCTTACTCTGAAAGTTTCCATTTCAGCAAAGTAAGACTAGTAGTATATATGAGTTCTTCATTCCAGTCCTTTCTAAAGGAAGCCAGTGTTTTCATAGGAACACTAACCCATTAGCACTGTGATTGTCTTAACCTTCTTAACATTTCTGGGTCTGTTGCATGGCTCTAAACAGACCATTCAAAGCTAGTGCTATTTAAAAGCATCTTTTCTTTTCTTTGCATTGGATGTAAAGTGATACCGCTTACTGATATATTGATTTTCTTCTGATTTTAATAACCCGGATGTATCAGGAGATCTGTGTTTCTGCCCATCACTGTAGTATCTGAGCACCTTCGACATCAAATGAATAACAATAGTAAAAACCCTAGTAGAAGTATAGAACAGTCTAGTCCACTGTCTACACTGGTGTAAAAAAAGAGCATGAGATGTGTTAAGACTACAGGTGGAATATGGGGATGAGGGGGACAGGGTGGCACCATAGAGCAGAGTTTTTGATGATGATAATAAAATCCTGTAGTAAATGGTGAGAGGCTTGAGTCTGAAAACTAGTGCTGGCAGTGGTGAGGCTATTTTGGTACTTAAGTATACAGATTCTTCTAGTTTCTCAGCCATAAGGTGTATCTTGATCTCAGTTACATTTCAGGAACCTTCCAGAATAAAATAGGCAATATAGCAACCAGAACCTTTTGGAGAGGGGGGAAAAAAAAAAAAGAAAAGACCAAGCGCCTGATACCTTGTAAGTCATTGGTTCTCTCTGCCCACAATGGCCCCCTGGCAGCCCTGATGTGCCATTTTGTGGAAAGAAAGATCAGTCTCTTCCAGGCCAGTGATTGGATCATTACCACCCTCTTTGTCTCCCTTAACTGACCAGAGTATTATACTTCGTTAATTCTTCGAAAACACTAATCAGTAAAGGACCCAGATTAGTCTCCAAATGTAATTTTAGTTAGGGTTGAAAGAGAATGTTGGCAATAGGGAAGAAAAATACAGAAATAGCAAAGTCACAATAAACTTCATAGATGGGAATAAGCATAATACAAGCAAAAGCATTTCTACGGTGGCACTAAATCTACAGAATATTTAAATTCTACTTTATCATCTTTCAGGTCCAGATTAATCCCTGGTGTAGCTCAACTGATTTCAGCAGTGTTAGATCAGCCGTGAAATTGGCTCACAGCCTAAAGCTTTCTCCCTTTGCTAGCTCTGACCTCCTAACAAGTCACAGAAAGGAGGAAGACATATCTTGGTTATTTATGTAGTATGTCTAACATGATCCATAGTTGTCTACCACTGGGCATGCTAGACCTGTGGAAAGAGAGAGGGGTCTGGTGTGATTTCTGTAAGGTTTGAATCCATTTAGTAATAGTGTAAACAGGATCAAAATTTTCAATCTTGGTTGAGCAGGGGTGAGGTAATGTGTTTGGGACTACTATTAAACAGGAGTAAATTTACTCGTAGTACTAGATACATTTACATAGTACTAGATACCCTTTTCCCCCTTTTTATACATAGTAGGCTTTTGAAGTACTAGTGATGGAAGCCTTCATTATCCTTTAGGGACTTTGTCTTTACACAGACACGTATTTCCTTAGAGTGATGTACGGTCATTAGCAAGACAAAATACATTTTTTGGCTAGGTGATATTTCAAAACATGTATGAATATTAGGCATGTTTCTCTGGGGGTATCAAATTACCCCAGTGAATATCTATGCCTCATTTCCTTCTCGCCTCCAAGACTTGCATGCATAGTCATTCTTTTTTAGGGCTAATGATTCTAAACAATACTTCTTAGTACTTCCTTATAAAATAAATGGAAATGGTTCTTTTCAGGAAGCATAGCTCAAGGGAGAAATTATGGACTAGATTTTCAAAGTCATGCACTTGCTGTTGTGCACTTATTCACATGACGGCAAATACCCAGTGTGTGTTTGGAAAATATCTGGCTCTCGATATAAAGCCCACATACAACACCAGCTGTTAAAATCGAGATTTGCTGGCTATTGCTGGTAAGTCACTCGATAGGCTGACTTGATACCCTACGTCTGTTGCATAGGGTATGTCTAACTGTCAAGGCTTTTCCAGGTGTCCCTCAACTCTCAACATGAGATTGGGAGCAGTTGAGTCTTTCTTGGTTTTCTTAGTTACCAATTCGTTTTGCACTTCTGCTTATTCTCCTTTTTCTTGTTCACCTGCTGTTCTTGAATGTTTACAGCCAGGTAGACAAGTCTTACTGAATTTTAGACTTTCATCTAAACTTATTCTTGTAAACTTCTTCAGTATTCATGTTGATTTTACAGTTTCTCTTTTAATAGGATCATTTTTCAAGGATCTTATTCTTTTGGTTGAATTTACACAACTGATGCAATAGTGACCTGCATTAATGGCCGTGTCTTTCTGATAATGCTGCATCAATGACTCCTCTTTAGTGCTCTTTCCAGTTGTTTCCTTAAAAAAGAATAGAATTTTAGTATGGATCAGGTTCATTTTTAAAATGCCACTTTTAAGGCAACATATCAGTTCAGCTAATCCATTTGTAAATTAATAATTCTTTTCAAGTGATTGTTCACGACGATTCCAATCAGTTGTGCACGCACCGTGTGCACAGTTGGAAACTTTTCCCTTAGCAGCTCCTGTTGGGTCAGCCAGGGAGCTCCTTGGAGTGGCGCCCTCCTGGCGCTCAATATATGACCCTGCCGACCCATCCCCCTTCAGTTCCTTCTTACCATCCGTGGCAGTGCTGGAACTACATTTTGCTTGCTTGCAAGTGTTCCCTTAGCTATTACTTAGGTCTACACAGTTTTTTGTTTTGTAGTTAGGGTGGTCTTGGTAAGTGGGTTGTTCTCCCCTCACCCCGCCTTGGTCTCCGGGGCATGCCTCAAGCACAAGGATTTGAATCTTGTTGTGTATGCAAGACTCATGCCTGCGGTGTCATGGGGGAGGCGCATCAGTCTGAGCGCTGTAAGATCTGTAAGGCTTTCAAGCCCAGGCCTAGAAAGGAACGCGACTTCTGATTGAAGCAGCTGTTAATGGAACCCGCACCCTGTCCAGCAGCACCTGACCGCCAAGTCCCGGGCCCGAGCTCGGTGCAAAGCGCCCCGGCGTCAGTCCACGAACCAGTACTGAGGAAGGACTCTGGTGATAGAGACCCTCAGTACCGAAGATCCCTGGCACTGCAGCACGGTATGGCGCCCTGGCACTGGTCAACATCCCCGGTGCCCCATAAGTGCCATAAGAAAGCTTTGTTGCCTCAGAGGAAGGACTCAACTTCCAAACAACAAGATCTCTTGCCATCGACTCCGGTGACCCAGTTGGCACCGTTGAGTCCGGCACTCAGCGACTTTATTTTTTTTTTTTTTGGCTCAACAACTTTCCTCGCATCCGGCCCTCGGCTTTTTTCTTTGGAGTAATATGGCCCTCACTGCTTTACGAGTTGTGCAGGCCTGCCTTAGCCCCTTGCTGTTAGAGAGAAGCCTCCGGCACCGCCTAGATGGGTGCCATCTAGAGGCAAACCTGCAATGATGAGGCCCTCTTCCTCACCAGACCGGCACCATTGTATAGCCCACTCAGGACGCCTCCAGGTGAATGATCTCCTGAGAACACAACAAACTTGAAGACCACCTCAGCAGGTCATTCCGCAGTCACGATTGGTCCATCCGGACAGACGTCATACGTTCCATCTTCCAAAGGTGGGGGTTTCCCCAGGTAGACCTGTTCGCCACCAAGAGCAACAAGAAGTGTCCAACATTTTGCTCGTTTCAAAAGCACAGTCCGGGATCTATCTCGGACGCGTTCACAATGCACTGGGAGAACCATCTACTGTATGCCTTCCCTCCAATACCACTCATCCACAAGGTTCTCCTCAAGATCCGCAGGGACAAGGCAGAGGTAATTCTGCTGGCTCCTGTGTGGCCACGCCAACACTGGTACAGCACGCTTCTGGAGCTGTTAGTGGGCACCCCGATTACGCTGCTGCTCCTCCCTGATCTGATTACACAGGACCACGGCCACCTGCTTCACCCGGACCTCCATCTCATGGCCTGCCCATTACTCTGGGCCCCAGCCCAGGGACCCTGCAAACAGCAGCTTTCTGCTGCCTCTTCCTTCCAGCTCACTGTCTCTATTCCCTGGGCCAATTAACATAAGAGAGGCCGTACTGGGTCAGCCCAAAGGTCCATCCAGCCCAGTATCCTGTCCACCGACAGTGGCCAATGCCAGGTGCCCCGGAGTGAGTGGACCTAACAGGCAATGATCAAGTGATCTCTCTCCTGCCATCCATCACGCCCCTCTGACAAACAGAGGCTAAGGACACCATTCCTTACCCATCCTGGTTAATAGCCATTAATGGACTTCATCTCCATGAATTTATCCAGTTCTCTTTTAAACCCTGCTATAGTTCTAGCCTTCACAGCCTCCTCAGGCAAGGAGTTCCACAGGTTGACTGTGTGCTGTGTGAAGAACTTCATTTGTTTTAAACCTGCTGCCCACTAATTTCATTGGGTGGCCCCTAGTTCTTCTATTATGGGAACAAGTAAATAACTTTTCCTTATTCACTTCCTCCACACCACTCATAGTTTTATATACCTCTATCATATCCCCCCTTAGTCTCCTCTTTTCCAAGCTAAAAAGTCCTAGCCTCTTTAATCTCTCCTCATATGGGACCCGTTCCAAACCCCTAATCGTTTTAGTTGCCCTCTGTGAACCTTTTCTAGTATATCCAGTATATCCTTTTTGAGATGAGGAGACCACATTTGTACACAATATTCAAGATGTGGGCGCACTATGGATTTGTAGAAGGGCAATAAGATATTCTCCATCTTATTTTCTATCCCTTTTTTAATGATTCCTAACATCCTGTTTGCTTTTTTGACTGCCGCTGCACACTGCGTGGACGTCTTCAGAGAACTATCCACGATGACTCCAAGATCTTTTTCCTGATTAGTTGTAGCTAAATTAGCCCCCATCATAGTGTATGTATAGTTGGGGTTATTTTTTCTAAAGTGCATTACTTTACATTTATCCACATTAAATTTCATTTGCCATTTTGTTGCCCAATCATTTAGTTTTGTGAGATCTTTTTGAAGTTCTTCACAGTCTGCTTTGGTTTTAACAATCTTGAGCAGTTTAGTATCATCTGCAAACTTTGCCACCTCACTGTTTACCCCGTCTTCCAAATCATTTATGAATAAGTTGAATAGGACTGGTCCTAGGACTGACCCTTGGGGAACACCACTAGTTACCCCTCTCCATTGTGAAAATTTACCATTTATTCCTACCCTTTGTTCCCTGTCTTTTCACCAGTTCTCAATCCATGAAAGGATCTTCCCTCTTATCCCATGGCAACTTAATTTACATAAGAGCCTTTGGTGAGGGACCTTGTCAAAAGCTTTCTGGAAATCTAAGTACACTGGATCTCCCTTGTCCATATGTTTGTTGACCCCTTCAGAGAACTCTAATAGATTAGTAAGACACGATTTCCCTTTACAGAAACCATGTTAAATTGTTGGGCAAAAGTCATGTTTTTGTATGTGCCTGACAATTTTATTCTTTACATTGTTTCAACTAATTTGCCCGGTACGGATGTTAGACTTACCGGTCTGTAATTGCCGGGATCACCTCTAGAGCCCTTTTTAAATATTGGCGTTACATTAGCTATCTTCCAGTCATTGGGTACAGAAGCTTCAGTTCCTTCTGCTCCTGCCTCTGGCTCCAGCTCCTTTGGCCTCTTCCCAGGGTCTCGAGCCTGTAAGTCCTCGCAGCCGGTCAGGAGCTCTCCCTAGCCCCTTGTCCCTGCTAGCATCTGCTCTTCCCCAGGTGCTGGTCTCTCTGTAGCCCTCTAGGAAGCCAGTCATTTCCCTAGGGCTCCCTGCAGCAGACTAACTTGCTCTAGTCTGCGGCTTTCTTTTCTATGGGCCAGCTGGGCCCTGATTGGCTGGTCCAGCTGCTTCCCTAATTAACTGTTTCCCCTGCAGCCACTCCTTTGGCTGCCTGTGGCTGAGCCTCCCCTGGCTGATTTTAATCTCTCAAGGCCAGTGCCGGGCTGGCACCACGTCACACTCTGTTTCACAGAATTCATTCTTCAGCTCAGAGCACTGAGACTCCCTTTGGCCCTATTACAGATGTGTCTTTGCATCAGGGTTTAATTTTCCTGTTGTGTTACTGCTGGATCTCTCTGGCTGGTGAGATTTGTATTGTTTTGGTTTCTTAAAATTATACCAAGCTGGGAGGGGTTGCAAGTACTTTGGAGGACAGGGTTAAAATTCAAAATAATCTGGACAAACTGGAGAAATGATCTGAAGGAAATAGGATGAAATTCAATAAGGACAAATGCAAAGTATTCCACTTAGGAAGGAACAATCCGTTGCGCACACAAAAAATGGTAAATGACTGCCTAGGAAGGAGTACTGCAGAAAGGGATCTGGGGGTCATAGTGAATCACAAGCTAAATATGAGTCAGCATTGTAACACTGCTTAAAAAAAAGCGAACAACATTCTGGGATGTATCAACAGGAGTGTTGTAAGCAAGACATGAGAAGTAGTTCTTCTCTACTCCGCACTGATACGGCCTCAACTGGAGAATTGTGTCCAGTTCTGGGCGCCACATTTCAGGAGAGATGTAGACAAACTGGAGAATGTCCAGAGAAGAGCAACAAAAATGATTAAAGGTCTAGAAAACGTGACCTATGAGGGAAAATTGAAAATATTGGGTTTGTTTAGTCTGCAGAAGAGAAGACAGGGGTGGAGGAGGAACATAAGTTTTCAAGTACATTTAAAAAAATTTGTTCTCCTTAACCTCTGAGAATAGGACAAGAAGCAATTGGGTTCAAATTGCAGCAAAGGCAGTTTAGGTAGGACATTAGGAAAAACTTCTTAACTGTCAGGGTACTTAAGCACTGGAATTAATTGCTTAGGGAGGTTGTGGAATCTCCATCATTAGAGATTTTTAAGAGCAGGTTAGAGAAACACCTGTTAGTGATGGTTTAGATAATACAGAGCCCTGCCATGAGTACAGGGGGCTGGACTAGATGACCTCTCGTGGTCTCTTCCAGTCCTACGATTCTATGATACATACATGTTTTCACATCGCCGCATGGGTGATTTATTGCTTCAAACTCAAATGTCTCCAAACTCTTGTTCCTCTTCAGCATCTCTCCTGACACCTATATTCTGCTGTGTTTATGTATTTCCCCTGCAAAATATTTCTTGTGCTATGTGCAGACAACATCAAGACAGATTTGTCCATTCCTGTGCACTCTTTTATGGCTCTGAGTGGCAAGACTTGCCTTTCTGATATAGAGGCTGGATGTTGGCTCTTTCTTAAGGTGAAAGATTGAGGCTAAATTGTTAGCTATCCTGTCCCACTTGTAGTTCTCAAATTTTTGTTTCCTTCCCTGTTTTTGTAATTTGTTTAGTCTTGGAGCTTCATTGCCTTTCAGAAAAGCAGCTCATTTTAAAGCATAGTTTTTGCTGATGTAGAGGGCCCTGAAGTCATATCCACATATTTTAAAGCTCCTATTCTCTTTTGGCATGCCTTTTTTGCTTCAGCTTCTGAGGATTAGTGACACTTTCTCATGTTTAGACTGTATAATTTGGGGCCAGGATACGTGTTTATATTCCTCTTCATTTATGGAGCTCTCTTTCAAAAGTTAGGCTCTTTAAATAACTAAATTTAAATCAAATCTAAGGAGTCATAGATTCCTAGATTCTAGGGCTGGAAGGGACCTCGAGAGGTCATCGAGTCCAGCCCCCTGCCCTCATGGCAGGACCAATTACTGTCTAGTCCTTTAGTTTCACTAGTTTCTAATCTATTCAGCAATTTAATTTTAGTTAAATTTTGTGTAGCATTCCAAGAACGGCATAAAATGTCAAAGGGAAAGTGACTTTAGCACCCAGTGAAGAATGCACTTCAGTAAACATGGGTATTTCTTTGTTAACAGAGTATAGATGATATGCTTACACATCTATGGTAAACATGACAACCCTTTTGACTTTGTCTGATCAGGCAGATCTTGTTTTTCAGACCACGTATTTAAAAGCTTTATCTCAAGATGTCATTCGGGGATAGTCTATTTGTTAAATCAAGTTCTTCTTTGAGCGATAGCATGGCCATTCTACTTCAGGTGTGTGCCCATCCAATGCACAGTTGTCGGAGATTTTTCCCTCACCAGTACCCATTGGGGCAGCAGATATGCTCCAGGAAGCTTCATGCTGCTGCGCAATGATATAAAGCAGTGGTTCTCAACCAGGGGTCCAGGGCCCCCTGGGGGGGCTGCGAGCAAGTTTCAGGGGGTCTGCCAAGTATGGCTGGCATCAGACTTGCTAGGGCCCAGGGCAGAAAGACAAAGCCCCACTGCATGGTACTGCAATCTGGGGCCCTGAGCCCCACCACCAGGGGCTGAAGCTGAAGCCTGAGCAACTTAGCATTGTGCTGCCTCCTCTGGCATGGGACCCCGGGCGATTGCCCTCCTTGCTACCTCGTAACACAGGCCCTGGCTTTTATATGCAGAAAAACCATTGTTGTGGCATAGCTGGTCCATGGATTTTTTATAGCATGTTGGTGGAGGGCCTCAGAGAGAAAAAGGTCAAGAACCCCTGATATAAAGGTTGGAACCACCACCAACCTCATTTATTTCTTTCCACCCAAAACAGTTGTGGAGCATCTTGTCTTGCTATCACAAGTTTCCTTCTATTTGTATATAGTTCATACCTGTTTGTACTAGCTTAGTAGTTATAGTGTTAGAAAAAAGAAAACTTCTCTAAGTGTTTTTTTGAAAAATTTGTTTCCCATTA
This sequence comes from Macrochelys suwanniensis, assembly GCA_033296515.1. Lineage (NCBI taxonomy): Eukaryota > Metazoa > Chordata > Testudines > Chelydridae > Macrochelys > Macrochelys suwanniensis. The sequence continues at coordinate 15,716,784 of CM065775.1, forward strand.
CTAGGTACCGGGGCACAGCTCAGTCGCCAGTATTCAAAGCTTGCCACTCCTGCAAGACACTGATGCCAGTGACTGACTCATGCTCCAGTTGCCTGAAGTGTCTTGGAGACACTCACATCCGCAATTGGTGTCTAATTTGCAGAGACTTTAAGCCTAAAACCAAAAATGACAGAGAGGCTAGGCTTAAGTTTCTGCTGATGAAGGCAGCCCTGTTGCCACCCTTGGACCTTCTCATTTGGAACAGGTGCCAAGCATATCTACATCTATCGGAAGTATTCTTCCTGTTTTGACAGTTCAATTGACTTTGAGGCGCAATCACAATAGTTCATAATTGTCTCAGGCTTCTAGGGCGTATGACCTCTCTCACTTAATAGTTTGACATGCCAGTCTCCATGTCAAAAAATTGCAAGGGTTGCTAGTGATGTACACAACAGTTACTCATCCTTTAGGCATGTTAGTTTGATTACGAGCACAAATCTTGGCCTCTCTGGGTTGGTGGACATAACTTTCAAATAGGTTTTCCATTTGCTCCTGGTCAGCCAACTTTCACTCTAGTCACAGATGCTTCTGCCCTTGGTTGGGGGAGAGGGGGCAGCACACCTGGGGTCCCTGCAGGCACAAAGTTTATGGTCTGCCCATGCTTTTACTCTTCATGTAAATGTCAGAACAGAGAGCCATCTGGCTACCTTGTCAAGCTTTCCTTCCCTATATCAAGGGAAGAAATTTGGTTGTGCTTACAGACAAGACAACAGCCATGTTCTTTGAACAGACAAGGTGGGGCCTGGTCAACTCTGCTGTGCCAGGAGGTAATGAGGGTGTGGGACTTTTGCATTGCCAGGTCAATCCACCGCAAAGCTTCTCACCTTCTGAGTGTGCAGAACAGTCTGGCAGACCAGTTAAGCAAATCCTTCCCCAGTCACCACAAGTGGTTGCTCTAACCAGATGTTGCCAGATTCATTTCCAGCAGTGGGGGATTCCCTGTTGATTTTTGTTGCGAACAAGTCTATGTGAGAAGTGTCATCACATTTGTTCCTGAGTGGATCACAGCCCAGGATCTGTGATGGATGCTTTCCTATTACCCTGATAATCAAGCTCCTGTACTCATTTCCTCCAGACCCATCACTCCCCAGTGGTGTTGGAAATCAGGCAGTACCATGTTCAAGTCATGCTCATAGTTCCAGCGTGTCCTCAGCAACATTGGTTTTCCACTCTGCTGACCCTTTCAGTCAGAGCTCCATTGACACTACTTCTGGATCCAGAGCTGATCTCTCAGAACCACAGTCACCTCCTCTACCCCAATCTGCAGGCCCTCTGTCTGAGAGCCTGGATACTCCATGGCTGACCCCTCACGAAGAGATCTGTTCAAAGGAGGTTCCGGATGTACTTTAGAAGGTTTTTTACTATTTTAAATATACTTAGTTGTTGAAGTGGAAATGATTCCCTGTCTGTTTCCAGGAAAAAGGGGTTTCTCTGCTCTGGGCTCTAGTCCATCGTGTGTTGGACTATTTGTTATATCTGAAACAGGCAGGTCTTGCCATTTATTTCATTGAAGTCCACGTAGCGCTTATCTCGGCTTTTCACCTGTCGATCACTTTTCTCCAATCCTGTGACAATCAGATTTCTAAAGGGTTTGGTCCGGTTGTCTCCCCAAGTGGAGGATCCCTATCCCCCATTGGGACTTAAACCTGGTGTTAACAAAGTTAGTGGGTTCTCCTTTTGAATGTTTAGCTACTTGTTCATTACTCCACCTCTCAGTGAATGGAACTTTTTTGATGACAATTATATCAGCTGGGAGAGTAGGTGAATGATGAGTTCTAGTGTCTAAACCTCTGTATACTGCCTTCTTCCAGGACAAGGTGTACCTACACCTTCATCCAAAGTTCCTTTCCAAATTGGTGTCTCACTTCCATATTAATCAGGCTATCTATTAACCAACTTTCTTCCCTAAGCCTCATGCTTATAAGGATGAAGAACTTCACACATTCTAAAATGGTATTAGGAAACCATTGGCATTTTACTTGAACAGGACTAAACCATTGGGGTCATCTTCATATAGTCTGCAATTTCCACGCACTGAAGTGCTGTCCAGTCTCTGCTCAAAGAATCTTGTCCTGGATCTCCTGTTATATCCGTTTGTACTACAGCTTGGTCAGTGTAACCCCTCCGAACAGTGTCTTAGCATATTCAACGAGGGCACATGCAGCCTCTACAGCCTTTCTGGCCTAAGTACCCATTCTGGACATTTGCAAAGTAGCAAATGCCTTTGCCTCACATTGTCATCTCTCAACAGTCTAGAGATGATGCCACAGAGGACCTGTGGTCCTTCCATCTTTATTTAGGTAGGCTCCAATTCCACCTGCAGATCAAGCTGTTTGAGTCACCTGAAGTGGAACAGACATGTGCAATCGCTTGAAGACTGTTACTAATCTGTTCCATAACTCTTATTCTTCGAGGTGTGTTGCACATGTCCATTTCAAAACCCATTCTCCTTTGCCTCTTTATTGGAGTCTGTCTGGTGAGAAGGAACTGAGGAAGGGTGGTGGCAGCTCCGCCCTTTATATTGTCACGTAGCAGCACGATGCAGCAGAAGACTCGTGCATCGTCCCAACAGGTACCATTGAGGGGAAAATCTCTGACAACTGTGCCCTGGGCACTTACACACCTGAAGTGGAATGGATGTCTGCAACACATCTCAAAGAACAGCAGTTACAGAACCAATTGGTAACCATTTCTTCTTAAATATTGCTTCTTCTTTTTTTCATACTGCCTGATGCAAGGAGAAAAGTAAAACTGAAGTTATTGAGCTTAGAAAACTCTGGTAGCTTAATTTATGAAGTTTAAAAAAAAAATTGTCAGAATTTCTTAGCTGCCAAAAAAGACACAATTTCACCTTAACTTCATATTGGCAGCCTTCTTTTGGCACCTTTTGCAGCCCTGTCATTATTGTGCATTATTTAAGCAGTAATCTTTAAGAAGGTGAGAAACTATTATTGCTTTTTAGCACTGTTGACATGATATTGGCTTAGAGCTGTGCCTGGAGTTTCAAACATTTCAAATGGCTATAAACCAACTTAAACACCTTCAGTTAGTGTTCTTATTACCATGAGGTCATAGTTTGCAACCAAAAAAAAAAATAATCAAATGGTGTTTAAGTTATTTTTTAAAGTATTCTCATACCATAGAGCGTAGCTGTGGATTTTGGCTTCTGGCCAGACAATCAGGATTTAGTATTTTGACCAGCTGTGATCTAGTAATGTTCCTCAGAGGAAACAGTTTGTAGGGAGGGGAAGATACATACTTGAGACTGTGAATTGTATTCTGTCTTTCATAATACGTTATCGTTTGCAAGCCTGTTATAGACAGAGTAAATAATCACAAGTGAATCTGATTGGAAGAACTTTTTAAAAAATAAAGTTGTGAACAGATCACAATTCGCATCTCCTGACTGGAAAAAATACTTTGAAATATTGTAGATAGATTTAAAAAAAAATCTCTCTGAACTCCCATATTGCTGCACAGAAGAATTCCTGTCTTTTGCACAATAGGTGCTTCTGAGAGTGTCAAAAGGTATTACCAGCAATCGGTGAAGAGAGAACTCTAAACAGACTTTAAGGTAAAGAGTAGTGGTGCCCCAGATAACTGCTTTATTTTGGGCTGCTAGTGAAGTAACTTTATGTATGTTGTAAGTTTAAAGGGTCATTATGATTTGGCTTTTTGAAATCCAGACACAATTTGAACATTCAGATTCTGTCACTGATGTAATATGCTTATCTATAATGCTCAGTAAATGTGTCAGTTTTCCCAATTTTTATTTATAAATTCCACTTCATAATAGCATTTCATTTTGCCCCATATGTCATTGACTCCAGTCTGGTCCAAGTTGATGACTGACAGTCATTATGGTCTGATGGCAATTTACCAAATCATCTCATATACTTCTCTAGTCTCAGACCATTCCTAGTGGACAGGGGTCCACATCTGTTTACAGTCTCAGAAGATGAGCCAAGTAATTGGGATTGGAAGCTGAACTAATTCGCCCTTAGAAATAGTTTTCATCAGGGTTGTACCTTAGCAGGGCAGCCTGAGAAGTCTTGCACTGCCACCAATTGGGTAGATAGATGCCAGTCTCCATAGCTGCTAGACAAACGAATTTCACATCTTCTGAAGTAACTTTTTTAAAAAATCCTCTGCCAATTAGCTTTAGCTTGCCAACTGAGTACATTACTTAATCAGCTGCAAAACTAAGTAACCCACTGTTTGTCTAAAATCCGCAGTCTAGTCAGATATTGTTTGCCATCCATGGGTAAATATTTGAAGGCTTAGAATGGAAGACCATAAGTCACACCATCCAGTTAAGGGAAGGCATATACTGTACAATCCCTCACTATCACACTTCATTTGTACTGATTTTGTAGGAAGTAACTTGTATATACTCATGTCTAGATGCCAATACATCTTTAAGGTTGTAGAAAAGAATCAACCTTCAGGTTCTTGTGCTTTCTCTTAGGTTGTGATGGTAGAATACTATACAATACCTGAGTTCTAAGCATTGCAAAGTGGGAGGGTGGGGTGAAGCTAAGCCATTGGTGTGACTGGGGTAATAAAATAGGAACCTGGAGGCGAAGAAAAATATAAGTACATGGGCTCTGATGGTCCTTTATTTAAAAAAAAAAGGGGGGGGGGGATTAATCCCTGACTTCAGTAGAATTACACCAGGAATGAATTTGTCCTAATCTTGTTGCAGTGAGAATACTCGCATGCACTGTTCCCTCTAAGCTGTGCGCGTACACAAAGATTCTAAACCCTGCGCACATGGCGAAACACTGCGTGCACAAAAATTTGCACAGAAGAAATTTTTTGCGCACACGGCCTGTCAAAAATTAGAGAGAACATTGCTCACATGGTATTTTTCCAACACTTTTTTGTAATTTTAATCTTATTGTGGATTATGGTGCCCTTAATTGTCCTATTTGTTTTATTTAGCTGTTTGCTCCTGTATATTCCCTAAATTTGTATATTTCATTTAGCCTATGGCCAGTCTGAATCCAGTGCAGAATAGGGAAGTATAGTACCTTTATTTTAATTATTGAACCAGAAGTATAAGAACACAGCCCTGCCCCCAAGGAGCTTACAATTGAAACACCTGGCTTGTGGCTGCAGTTTATTATACTGTTTGCCCCCCGTCTCCACTCTGACAATCATTTTGTGAATACAGTTCATTGATCCTTCTCCCACCACCCTCCTGGATGCACATCGTGTTAGCCTTTTTTTCATTGTTCTTCTGACTCCGGGTGGGATGAATGCTCTACAGCAGAATGATAACGTTGATTTCCTGCTTAGAGCAATTTAATATCTGTAAACTCTTCTAAATGTAAGACCTATTTTATTTACACTGTTTTAGTGTGGTGAACAGTAGCAAATGCCAAATAACTTAGCCAGTCTCTCTGTAACCCCTCTCCCAACCTCCCAGCTCTGATTTTTGTCATATCTGAAGTTAGACCTGCTCCTACAATCAGATTCATATGGGTAGATTCCCATTGGCTTCAGCAGAGTGACTTAAGATTCTGTCTTGATTAATCTGATTGCAGGATCAGGGTCTTAAATTGTAAGTTGTTGAGGAGGAGGGACTATGTCATCTTATGTACTGTGGTTCCTCCCATAATTTTGAGCATTGTAAAAGTGTTCCAATACTGTGCATTAGTTCTTCGGTTTACTGTTCATGAAATATGGGCAGACATGACTTTCTTGTAGACCTGGAGAAGCTACAGCAGCCTGTGCATACTCAAATTCTAAAGAAATGAGAAGTAACTTTATCATTAGAAATTAATTTTGCATTGCTGCTGCATTAGACTGTTAGGATCATTTCGTGTACATCTCTGTCTGCACACTTGACCTACTTGCAAGGAAAGAAAGCGCCTTATTTTTGCTGATGAAAAACCTTTTTTATCACCTCGCCCTATAACGTGTCAGTTAAAAAGTCTCGTCTTATAAATGTGTTCCATGGTTTAAAAGAGAACAAACTTTCTTTGGTTTTATTAAACTTGTTTCTGACCCTTTATTCACTAAATGTCTGCGGTATAGTTAATGTGGCATGTCTGTTTATGCAGCTGCCATGATTGTGTCCTAGTACGAACAAATTTTCTAAAATATATGCCCTATCTTGCAGTGTTTTTTCCTTCTGCTGTAAGAGAGGCATGCCTTATTTTGTTTGAATATTTTGGCTTACTTCCACAGTTGCTGGTCTAGCTCTTTTTGGTCTGAAGCAGTATTTTCTTTCCCTTCTTTGGACAATGTGGTTCTCCTGGGGTTCCAACTAGCAGGAAGAGATTCTTGTTTGACTATTGACCCCTGACGTTGTTATAGAACCCAAGGAGAATGATTTCATCTTTGAATTTTACAGAAGAAATTAATGTTGGAATCAATTCATGGAGTGGCCTACCTTTTTGTGGGGAGGAGAAATAAGATTTGTGCTTGAGGTTGAAAGGATTAGTGCTGGGGTGCATATGAATGATTTTTTCCCCTCCTCTGGCATGGTTTTTTAAAATATAAATTGTGTATATATTTAGTGATGGAGAAGGCATACTTATCAAGTAGTTCAAGACATGAAGAGCCCATTCTACACAATGGTCGCTCTGTCTTCATCCAGACTCCACAAAATAATTTTGGAACACTGTTCCTGGGGTTTTTTGCCCCTTTGTGAAGTGAGATTATAAGCCAGGGGTAGGCAACCTATGGCACGAGTGCCAAAGGCGGCATGCAAGCTGATTTTCATTGGCACTCACACTGCCCGGGTCCTGGCCACCGGTATGGGGGCCTCTGCATTTTAATTGAATTTTAAATGAAGCTTCTTAAACATTTTAAAAAACCTTATTTACTCTACATACAACAATAGTTTAGTTATATATTCTAGGCTTATAGAAAGAGCCTTTCTAAAAATGTTAAAATGTATTACTGGCATGCACTGCCTTAAATTAGAGTTAATAAATGAAGACTCGGCACTTCTGAAAGGTTGCCGACCCCTGTTATAAGCCATGTGCAGTTTGTGCTGTGAGTCACATGGCATACTCTTGGGCTGTGTTAATAACACTGGTGCACGTATTCTTGGTCCTGCCCCGATACTTTTGATGGTCTGGACTAGTGGGTTTCTTTCTGCAGTTTGAACTGTTAGACTGAGTGACAAATCACTGCCTTCCATGCCACGCAGCTGAGTGAGTTCCCTATGTAGACTGGCTCCTGCATTTTCTTCTGTTCAACTTCTGACTCTGCTGAAGACAGATGCCGTAGGCTCCTCGTAGGGCAGCCAGATGACAAAGTGCCACAAGTATACAGTAGCTGTACCCAAATTCCTGCTTCACTAGGCAAATGGTGCTGCAATTGTGAAGCTTTCTCGTTCACCACCAAGACTGATGGAAGAAGGCCAGGCTTTGTCTACCTCTTCCTCCCAACAGGCAGATGGGCCTCTTCCAGCAACGCCCATGGCAGTGGCAGCAGACTAGGAAAGTCTATTCCCCTTTGCTCTGCACTTCAGGTGGGGCTTTCGCTCTCTTCTGCCCAGCCCCTTACTGGGCAGCCAACATTCAGAGTTCAAACCACCACCACCCCCCCGCCACACACACACACACACACACACACACACTCTCTGTCAGGTCAAGTGGTGTGTGCTACTAGATCTGTTGAGCAAAGGATGCAACTTCTTATTAAGAAGCGACCATTCACCAGATGCATGAAGGAAATAATTTATTCAACCATGTAGTTATCCAGTATATCTAAAAACAGGCAGAAGACCATATTGTCTCATTTATCAATACGTAAGCAGTCATTTTATACTAAAAAGTAGCTGCTATTTCTTAAATGACCAGACAGACCCTTGCAGTTAAACAATGAATGGCCATCAGACGTGACTGTCTTTTATAGCTATTTATTTATGAGATGAGAATATTACTTCACATAAACAACTTCAGAATGACATGCCCCTTTCCTTCAGCTCCAAACAATTTGCCAAGGAATGCTTTAAGAAATGTGGTCTGGCCTTGTGAGTCTTCATAAACTCTTAGGGCTCAGAGTAAATCTTGAAGATATGTAACTTAGCCATAAAACATGTTATAGCTTCGTGCAGAGCAAAATGCTTTATATAAAAACTATTTGACTATATTTTTTTAATGGGTGGCGTGAAACTTCCTGAAAAAACATCAGTCAGTTCTTCCCCTCTGTTCCTTTGTTTCCTCAGACTAAGGCTCACATCTCACAGGGAAGGCTCAGCAAACCCAGAGGAAATGAAGGAAAGGAAGACTTTTTATTAGGATTTGAGGAACCTAATATCTTATACTTAGTGCTGAGTATTTGGTGGTTGTTTACTGAATCCAAAGCTAAAAGGAGTAAGAAAAAAAAAGTGGTGCAGACTACCCCTTGTACACTTGACTAAAATATACAGCCTGATTGCAGTCTTCACCACACAGTTTTTTAAAAAGGGTTGCACTATGTATGAAGGTTCCATTTACAAATCGATAATATAAAGAACTTAAATGGTTGCCGTTTTAACAAATGGCTAATTCGTTGGAGTCCAACAGGTCAGTAGGGGTTGCTTATAATCATCTATAACGCCATCCCCTGGTGGGCTGAAACCCTGTAGAGCACGTTACTCTGTAAGATGTTTATAACATCTATTAATCATTTATTAACTGTTTGTAAACCATTTATAAATGAAAACGTAATGAAAGGTGTGTTCAAAAAAAGCTTTCAGTAAGGGAGGCCCGAAGCAGCAATGATGTCCAGAAGATAAGGCACTGGCCTGGGAATTGGGAAACATGGGTTTTGTTCCTAGCTCTGTCACTGACTCTTTATGGCTTTGGACAAGTAATTTATCTCTCCGGGCCACTTTTTCTCCAAGTTGGGATTCTTACTTTTCTTTGTAAAGCCACTTGAGTTTGAGTGAAAAGTGCTGTGTACTCTCCACAGGAAGCGTGGAAATAACAAAAGTGCATCAGCCCTTGAATGGAAAGGGGAGTATTGTTCAAACTTGACTGATTTTTGGAGGCCACATGTGCCAACAATGTTAGGGGATTGAGTTGTTCAGGGGATTGGTAATGGCTGTATTGGAATTGGTTATCTGGAAGTGAAATGTGTTCTCTATATCCCAAGAGCTTTAGTAATCAAACAGTTTACCAAAGAATGGCTCTGTGCCAACAAATATGAACTGAGTTGCTGACTTCAGTTTCCTCATGGGCAGCATTCCCACCATTAACCACCGCCATATTTGCTTATTGCTATAATAAATTTGCTTGTGAAGGCTGTGTTGCTGGTGTTCATTTAATGTAAGAAATAAATACAGATAATTGAAGCATTTGAAGTATTTTACAAATCACTTTTCAAAAACTTACTGTGGAGTAGAGTAACATGTAAACTGATTTCAGTCCATGTGTGGCTCACCGCTACTCATTTCTGTCTTTGGTCAGGAACTGATGCTGGCTTTTTGCTAGCAACAACATTACTTAAAGAGTTCTGATGGCCATAGTTTCTCTGTAGTGTTTACAAGCCCTTATACTGCTAGCACAAGTTAATTTTATAACCGTCAAGATCCTGTGCAGTACCTCCTGAAAACTCACAATAGGCCATACTTTTGGGAGCTTCTACTTGAAATAGTGCTTGCAAGTGCAGTGATTGCTTGTTGTAGGACTTCATGATAAGAATGAAAACTTTAAGTTACGGTAATTATATGAATCAATGTAACATGATAGTTTCTTGGTTGGTTGACTTTTAGATAGTGGGAGTTTTCTACATAAACCCCAGCTGAGCTTTTAGTTTAGTCAGTGAAGTTATAGCTTGGGATGGCTTCTACAGTGTACAACGTTAAGTGATAAATTTTGGGTGCCAGCACTCTAGGACCAAACTGACTTGAGGACTTCTAGAGCAAGACCAGCAATAGGTTGTCCGAGCTCAGTACTAATTCGTTTGTCATAGCCCTGAACTGATGCTCTTCTGGCTATAACCTTTTGAGCTGTAATCACACATTGATAATGACTTTGTCATTTTTATCTTTCTTTATAGTGATCGGCATCATATTTCTAGTGCAATTCCAGTTCCAAAGAGACAAAGTTCTACCTTCGGGGGCTTGGATGTTGGCTTATCTACTAGGCCTCCTTCCCCAGATAAGGGACACCGGAAACGGGCCAGCTCAGAGAATGAGAGACTACAGTACCAAACCCCCCCTCCTAGTTATAACTCTGCATTAACACAGCCTGTTGCTATTGCAGCCCCTGTAGAAGAGTCGGATAAAAAATCTGGATCGCTAACCTCATCCTTAGATACCTCCATGGACTTCTCAAAAGAAACCAACAAAAAAGGAGAGGAGTTGTGTGACAGTTTAAATGCAGAAAATGGGAATCTGAATAATGTCCAAGACCAGCAGGAGTCTTTCCTGGGACAGACTAGTGCAATAAATGGAACATTTCTGCCTAGTGAATGCACTGGCAGTGCAAGCAGCGAGTTCCATCCTCCCCTCGGCACTGAACTTTGTTGCACTGTTGAGCAAGCAGAGGAAATAATTGGGATGGAAGCAACAGGATTCAGCACCGGAGATCAGTTAGAAGCCTTTAACTGCATCCCGGTGGACCATGCTGTGGCAGTGGAATGTGATGATCAAGTTCTAGGGGAGTTTGAGGAGTTCTCCCGAAGGATCTATGCACTGAACGAAAATATGTCCAGCTTTCGCAGACCGCGCAAAAGTTCGGACAAGTAAGCTTCAACAGGAATTCGATAGTGGACATTACCACGGTGATATCAACGATCTGAAATTAAGATGAAGTTGCACTTATAATCCTTTGTGTTAATTATGGAAAAATGATTAAAGCTGTTCCTTTGGTGTTGGAAAATGAACTTTGTAACTGAGAGTGATAACACAGGATCATGGTATATTCACAGTCCAGGTAAACTTTGACTCTGCTTCCAGTCCTTTCTTTGTCTGGTATTTATAAGCTGTTTTTCAGGTACCAGAGTCCATTCTAAATACTTTCTTTGAAAAAGATTTTAGTGCCAATCAGGCCCTTGTATGAATCTTTGTCTGCTTACGTTATTATTTAGTTATATTTTATTTTCATCTTTTGAGGGGAAAAAAGTTAATTTAAAAATATATCTATGGTAAGACCAGCAGTCATTATATTTTTACCTTCTCCAATATACAGTTTCTCTTGAGCAATGTAGTCAGTGTTACAGAAATACCATGAATTTTCTATTTCAGAACAGCATCTTATTCAGTTGAGTTTTCAATCCTTAAAATTTTAAGATTGCATTGATGGGTTTTCTGTTCTTTAAAGCCTGGTGGAAACATGCATCTTTTTATAAGCATCTAAATGAGATTCACAGTTTCTCTCCCCACGTAAATGATACCCACACCAATTCCCTCCCCTCCTACACTCACTGCTGCTACTACAAGCAGGCAGAGTTTCCAGGTGGAGACCTTGAGATCTAAATAACTTAACTGTTCAACAGTCATCTGTTAATCTAACCAATGGAAATTGCCCCACTCCTGGTTTAGGAGTAAAATAGAGCTACTACAACAGAGGCAAAAGCCTCCAAAATGTATTATATTAGCAGATTCCATCTATCATCTGTAGTATGAGATGTCTTGCTTTCAGACATCAAGGTGCTGTGATGGATTTCATGGACACTCTCATGTTATCCAGACTATGTGCAATCAGTACATTGGAACTGTTATGCAGTTTGATTGTAGATAGGTAGTTTACCACTGGCACATGTGTTTACAACTGCACTAATGGAAAAACAGATTTTGCAGCCTGCTTATGATTTCCTGGTATTTGTCTGAGTTCGGATTTCATTGCTCTTGCTTTCTATATTGTATACCCAAGAATTTGGGCTCAGTTGTGAGCTCTCAAATATAAATATATATAGCAGAATAAAAGTTTAATTTACTTCATCATGCCTGATTTTTCTTTGCCACTTTAACCTTTCTCTTGAACCAATAAACTAGTCTGTTACTTTCTAACTTCACCATAAGGTTAACCTAAATTAATTTAAACTGTTATGTGTAATCTAAACATTGTAGGTTGACAAACCAACACATTGAGTGTGAGATACAGTATACACATAGTTGCAGTCAAGTAGCTGCATTTTCTATGTAACACCTTAAGGAGGTATATTGAAATCCTATTTATAGTTTCATTAAAAGTTTCAAAAGTTTGTTTATAACTGCGTTACTCAACCTAGCCTTTCTACAGCATTTCATCTACTTTTAAGATATTGCAAGAAACATTTAAAAACTGCCATTCAGAAATTAAGGCCAAGGTATTAAGCACGTGTCTAACGTCAAGCATGAACATATTCCATTTAACTCAGTGGGACTGCTCAAATCCCTAAAGTTGGGCGCATGCTTAAGTACCTTGTGGATTTGGGCCGCATCTGCCCTAGAAGATGGTGCTTCAGTTCTAACCTCATGAAAAATTCCTTTGCATTCTAAATAAAATGTCTGTATTTCCACAGGGTAACTAACAGCTGTTTTAAAGCACTATTACTATGCGTGGGGAAAACTTACAACATATTTTTTTACTAAACCCTATGGACAGCATAATGAGAGCCAAATTTGAATGCACAGAATTCCCATTGAAGTCTCTCTCTGCTTCAGATGAGAGCAAAGTGGTGGGATGCTCCATGCTAATGACTTCATCTTACCTTCTTCCTCTTTTCTGGTAGCAGAGAAATGTAGCAGAACCACCTACAACCTCCAGTCTGAGCACCAATGTCAATAGGAGTCACTCATGCACATTGGAGGGTGGAATTTGATTTTTTTATAAAGCAGAGCACTTCTACTGATACATACATGCATGAGGAAAGTCGTTCTATTGGGAGTATAATGTAGCCTGTGCTGTGGTGTGTCTAAATCTACCCAAAGAAGAGTTGTAAAATTATGTCCCTTACACAGGTACCAGCTGACTCAAAGCAATCGGACAATGTATGAAATGGGGTTCATAGAACATCAGTGTGACTTTAAATACTTTTTGCATTAGTTTCAAATTGATTATCTCAGGTTCCACACAACCAAATGAAGCCCAATAGTTGTCTTGCCATATGTTGTGTTGCTCTTTAACCGAGTGTTTCTGGAGTTTATAAAAACTCTTCTAATGAGCCACTATTGACCCCCTGTAATTATAATGCTTATATCACAGTACAGCTATTCTTGAGTCTGCATGTTTGTTGCACAAGTTTGCTTTACCCACTTTCTTCAATAATGAATCCTTTCAGCACACCCACACCTTAAATTGTTACCAAGTTTCTTGGCAGTGTTTTATAATGTTCTACCTAAATCAGTGTCTTGGGGCTAATCAAAGCATTGACAAATTTATTTTTGCCATTATAGGGCAAAAATATTGCACAAGCCACCACCTCGTGGCTTTTTTTACAGTTTGCCTTGTAAATTACTGAATTAAAAAAAATAATCTTGGGCTGAGGAGGAATGGAGGTAAACTGTAAATTGGGATGATATATCACTGTGCGTTTTAGTTGCCAAGAGCCTTTTAGTTTCTGCACAGCTGACACACTGTAAAAGTCTGCAAGCGTTTTCAAGTGAAAATGTTTCATTGCATTTTCTTCCCCCACTAGAAATTCCTAAGATTTCTCAGAATATTAGTTTTGGAAGACTGTGTCCAGCTATATTTTTATAGCAAGCATAAGTGTGTTGGCTTATCCTTGCCTAGCCAGGTATTTTAAATAACTAAAACAAAATAAAATGTCCCATAATAAATGGCATGTTAAAGTTCCATTGGTAATTGCAAGAAATCTCAGCATCTGTATTTATAAAATAAAATTGGTTAGTATTTATCTGAAGAGTTAAGTGTGTGGTTTCTTTACTAGTTGACTATTTTAATCTGCACATTGCTTCAAATTGCATGTCAGGGGTGACATTTGAATCCAATGTTCTTGCTCAATAAAATTTCTTGGCTTTCAATTCCTCAGCCCCACATGTGAATAATATTCATATTGAATATGAATAATCTGAAAGCAGGTATAGTTTAAGAAAACATCTTGTCTCATTTGATCTGAATTTTATTTCACATGAGATGGCACTGCATCGCTTTTTCACACTCCTCGCAAAGAGATGGTACACAGCTGGAAGAACAGAGCCACATCTCATTGTGCTGCTCTCAGGCAGCTGGATATGCGGAGCTTCGCAGATTGTGGAAATGTCATGTTCGTTCATAAGGGAGGCGTTGCTAGTCTTCCAGCACCTTCTGTGATCCAAGCTAATAAGCAACATATGTCTGTTGAAGGAGCTTACCTTCCAGTCAAACGAGAGCACCTCTGCAACCCCTAAAAGGGAGTGACTGTGACACGGGGCACTGTGGGTGGGAGGCATTGTAATATGAAGAACCAAAGGGACCCTCTATGCTTCAACAGTGATGCAAAAGACATTTCCTCTCTTGTCCAAGCAGAAGGTAAAATGCCAAAACCCCAGGCAAGGGTGGGCTTGAGGGGATCTGGAGTGTGAGAAAAATGGCTTCTGAATTGGAAATCCAGTAATGTACAGCCCTAAACCTCAAGCAGAGCTGGGGTAGGGAGATTCCAGAGGGTTACAACTCAATAGTATTCTTCACTAACTGTCATAAAGTGTTGCATAACATTGCTGTGCACAGTTACAGCTCCTGCCCTTCGGTAAAGAAGTGATATGTATATACCATATATGACAAATATAGTTTGTATTGTTTTATAGTAGGTAGAGGTCCCTATGAGGTCAAGTGACTTACTTGTGGTCACAGATCAGGCCGGGGCAGATCTGGGATTATTGCATCTTCTAATCCAGGGGTTTCAAACTCAAATTACCACGAGGGCCGCATGAGGACTAGTGCATTGGCCCAAGGGCTGCATCACTGACCCCACCCCCTCGCTGCCCCCAGCCCCACTCCACCCCTTCCATTAGGCCCCGCCCCTTCTCCACCTCCTCCCCTGTGCACACAGCTTCCCGCTCCTCCCCCCTCCCTCCCAGAAACCGCGAAGCTCTTCCCATGCGGCCCGCCGGGCTCCCCGCACCCCACCTCCCCATTTTAATCCCCCCCCCCCCCCGGCAGTTCCCGCCGCCAGAACAGCTGTCTGGTGACGGGAACTGCCTCGGGGTAAAAAAAAAAGGGGGGGGCACGGGGAGCCCGGCAAGCCGCAGGGAAGAGCTCTGCGGGCCACTTGCGGCCCGCGGGCCACGTGTTTGAGACCACTGTTCTAATTTGTAAAATGCGTAAAATAACTTCCTTTGTCCATGTAAATTATAAACTTTCTTGGGCAGCTACTCATAGGCACTACATGGATACAGTAAGCTAGCACAATGGGGAACAGATCTTAGCAGGGCCCTCTAGGCCACTGTGAGGACATCAAACCCATGCTCTACTGGCTCCCAGTTGAGTTCACATGACAATTTAAGTTCTAGGTCCTAATTTTCAAAACGTGTAATGGATCAAGCCTCATCTACATTAAACTGAATTGATCTATGAACTGCGTCAGCAGTTGTGCTCCTCTGAGACAAGACAGATCAAAGCACGTGGGAATTGGAGACAAAACGTTCTCGTTTAAGGGAATGGAACGAGCTTTCCAAGGAGACTAGACAAATCCAAAGGCCAACTATCTGTAGGAAACTGCACGACATTCCTATTTGAAAAAGCTTTTCCACCATAGAAAGAAAGAATGACACTCAACACTGACAACATCTACCTAAACTCTATCTCCACTCCCCACCCCCCAAAAAAAGTGTTAAACACCTGAAATAAGCTAAGCAAACCAAACAAACAACAAATACTCCAAACAGCTTTTGCCAAAGGAAAAAAAAATCCAAAGATGCCATGAACTCTTGAAACTTGATCTATTTTACTCCTTAAATAGAATGGTGATGGCTGCCTGTTTAAAACTGCTAAGGTGGATGAGAGAGGCACTTTCATATTGCTAATTTAGTTCTGGTGAAATAAGATTGGAAACCACTGTGTGTGAGATTGGAAGAAGATTTCTGATTCTCTTGGTAGCTAGAGGACTATGCATATAGTAAAAAGTGACAAATCTTGTTTTATAAAACACAGAGAATTTTTAATTAAAAACAATTCCCTCAACTTGTAAATAACTGGTCTTTAGATGCAATATGTCAACCTACATATTGTGGGTGAAACTCCTCCTCTGTGTACTCCATTGACTAAAACTAGTATTAAGGATGAATTTGCCTGTTAATTTTCAGTCCAATTTTCGTCTTGTCTTGATTCCAGGTGTGGGTTTTTTAGATATTCAACTGACCATTTCTATAATATTATATTCAAAAAGTCACTTTAATTGGCTTCTTTTGCTTGATTGACAGGTATTGAATAAGAATACCTATCCAGTCTGAGTTAAGTCTCAGATAACTTAACAGATACAAATTTCCTTCCCTTTACACAGCCTTCCTTTGCTTTTTTAAAAAAATAAAATAAAATCCAGAGCAAATGAAACCAGGGATTTGGAGCAATCAAATTTTTGAATTGCTCCGCTCCGGCTCCGGGCACGAACCTACTGCTCCATGCTCCAGCTCTGGGCTCCGCTCCAAAGCCCTGAATGAAACTAATTTTTAGTAGTTTGACTTGCAGAGGGGCATCAGAAATAAGTTTAGTCAGTCTTAAGTCAGTTCTTGATGAAGGGGAGCAAGGAACTGTAACCCTGAACTGGCACAGGTTTCCCTAAGTGCACAAAGCAGAGATTTTCCACTCTTCCAAGAAGGAAATGTTCTCACAAGATTTAATCCAGCATTTTAGTGAAGGGGAATATTTAACATAGCCATCTCAGTGTTCTCATTAGCCTTGGATGCTGAGCAGCTAGACTCCTAGCAGGGGGAGGTATTTTGTGAGGAGCTGATGGCTGTAGCAGCGGGTTTTGAGCTGACACTGAACAACTGTATTGATTACCGACTGTAATTGAAACAATTTCAGGCTATTTCTTTAGTTTCCTTGGCTGGGATGGATTGGGAGTAAATATAACGCTTGCTTTAACTATAGATTTTAGACTCTTGGCAACATCATTCAGGATTTTCATCATACAGCCACCTGCCAGCAATGGGACATGTGCTGGCTCTGGGCACCAAAAGGATTGTGCAATTATAGTAGCTAGCCATTATATTCCCATAACATACCTGTCAGAAGGGGTGTTTTTTTGCTGTTAAGTGTGGTGTTGATTGTGCCAGTAATACCCTTTCCCTGAGCTCAGGGAGAGCAGTAATACCCATCAATAAATGTCACTGAAGGCGGTAATATCTTTCCATGATGTCACCTGAAAGGAAAGCGAAATCCATAACTGTTTAAGTCAATGTTTTCAGTTGTCTTGCATGGTGTTTTATTTCATGTGTCCATTAAAAGCGACTACGGATCAAATTACCTGCTCAAATCTGAATGTCGAAGTGAAATTATGTGTAAACCATGAATTATTATAATGCATTTTTCTAGGCTTATTCTCAGCTACCAGGGCACTTGGTGCTGGGATGAACAGACCTCTACAAATGTGGAATTCAAGGCAGAGAGAGAACTTTATCTGAAAATACTATATCTAATAACAAACCAGTTCAGGTTCTAAAGTAATCCAGCTAATTGGGTCACATGTTGGAGAGGAGCAGTGTATTTTGAATGTGCAGTCAGTAGGGATGGCTGGCAATAAGTAACCCTATCATCAACATGGAGAACATGTTGACCTGCATGTGGGAATAGATCCTGATGGTAAAATGGAGCGTGAGGTCTTTTGAAACATAAACATTGTCCATAAAACTCTGCACCTGATTTCCAATTTCATAGGAAGCCGATGTTCGAGTGATGGTCCCTGTGTGTATTCCAGATGAGGGTATGCATGTGCACCATGTACCTGAGTCCTGAAATTTTTAGTAAGCCGTGTCCATTGATCCGCACATACACCAAGGAACTCCTCATGCTGTGAACCTAGGGCATAAAGGGAAGTGTGGACCGATGGCTCTCCAGTTCCTTCTTACCACCACATGGTAGAGTCAGAATCTTGTGTCCATTTGATCTTCCTCTTCTTTAAACCCGTGAATGTAATTTGTAAATAACTCAATAGCTTAGTATTTTAGTGTTTGTATTGTTTTTATGGTCAGCATATTAGTTTAGTTACTCCCTGCCCTCCAAAGGGGGCTATGCTAAGGGTTCTGGGGTTTAAGAACTCTCTCCCCTGCTCCAGTTCCTTTTCTGTTAGTGGCAGCCACTACTGCTGCCTCTGTTTCCTTGTAGAAGCTCATATCGCCATCAAGTGCAGTATCTGCCACTCCTTCCCTCCCTGGACTTGTGAGAAACAAGAACTCTATTTGGAGAAGCACCAGATGGAGCAGACTATGAGACCTCATTCAGATTCAGGATGGGGAGGCCCTCTGCCCCTGTACATCGTCCTCAGACTGCGAGCAGTGCCCCTCCAAGCATGAGATCTTCAGTCAAGGCAAAAAAACTCTCAAGCCTAAGAAACTCTTATGAGAGTAGGGAATGTGAACATAGTCATAAGGACAGATCTTGCCCCTAAAAGAAAGGATCCCTCCCTAGCTCAGTCAAAGTCAGATGGGCGCTCTTGCATGGATCCTAAAAAAGTAGGCCTGCATAAACCTTCTGTCCAAGAAGGAAAGGCACAAAAGAAGGATCCAATGGTACCTGCTCTGGCTCTACCCTTCAAACCTAAGGAGCGGTACCCAATAGTTCCAACTGTGAGTTCTATGCTGGGATCCCATCTGATGGCTTCAACATTCTACGTGCCATCCCCTGAACACTAGCCTTTGGGTGACTTGGATCCACTGATACTCTCCCATGAGCCCCCCCCAAACACCAGGGAGGACCCAAACCTTTATATCGATGGAGGATATCTTCACTTTGTCCAACCCACATCTCCCCTGTTATGAAGTCAGGCTCTTCCTGGAGACAACCCTACATCTGGGGAAACCACCTTGAGGGGAAGAATATCATTTCCTACTACATCTACATCTAACATCCTCCCACCAGTTCCGTTGGCGCCGCCAGTAGAACAGGAGCCTATCATTTAGTCAAGTGAATCTGATGCATGTGATGAGGTTCCTCCCACACCCAAGGGAAACAAGTCCAGTCGGAGACCAAGGAAGGTATTGGGACAGCCTGCCTCCTTCCAAATACAGCTATGCAGGGGATCACCGGTGCCTGATGCCTTGGAGTCCTCCCACTCTGGTCAATTCCTGCTGGTCTTACTGGGGCCCACGGGATCCATACAGCAGATGCCTGGGATCTATTTGGGAATCATACCATCCCTCCTCTCTCAGCTGATACCAACAAGCTTCATCAGAATTTGCAGAGGAAAAAGAGATCAAGCTGGTTCTGACTGGTACGTGGTCCCCTTCAGGGATGAGGCGGTTGCTCCATCATCCTACCGTCCTCCTGATGATCACAAGCAGTACTAGGATTTGTTGTGGAGGGTGGAAACTGGGCAGTAGATACCTCAAAGAGATCCAAGACACACAAAAGGGCCTTTTGGACAATCTCCAGGCCTTTGGCCTTTTGAGCGGCCCTTCCAGTTAACCAAGCTATCCTGGAATCCCTGCCTCTTGGGACCTCCTACTTCAAAGAGTGGAGAAATGATATTTCATACCAGCTAAAAGGGCAGAATTTTTATTCACCCATCCAGCACCCAACGTCTTAGTGAACATAAGAACGGCCATACTGGGTCAGACCAAAGGTCCATCTAGATCACTATCCTGTCTTCCAACAGTGGCCAATGCCAGGTGCTCCAATGGTGCGAGTGGCTACAGAAAGGTACTAACCCAGCTGACAAGTGCATTAAATGACTCGATCTCTTGGGTAGGAAAGTCTTCTTGTAGTTTAGTCTGCAATTTAGAGTCTCTAACTACCAGGCGTTGTTAGCAAAATATGATTTCCTTAATTACACCAAATTTAAGATTTTTAAAGACAAACTTTCCCAGGAGGACAGGGCTTAGTGCCAAGACCTGATTGATGAAGGCAGGCTAGTGGCCAAAGTGTCACTTCAAGACTCATCAGTCTTTGCACATTCTAAAAGACTCTAGAACAACCTTATGATCACTGGGCATTTACTCCCCAGCCCCGAAGAGGAAACATCATAAGCAACTCTTTAGACCCAGACCAGCTCCAGGCATTCTATTATCGCCGCTCGTATGAACCCCCATGTAAGAAGCAAAAGACTCAGGGATCCAGACATATAGTTTCTTCTACCTCTACAACTGTCACTTAACCCCACCTACCATCCAAGGGGTTGTTTTGATGGCATGGTCGAGGACTGCACACTGACATCAGTGCCATTCCTTATTACTCCCCGCACCTTTGGTGGCCACCTTACCCACTTTCCTCTCAACTGGACAGCAATAACAACAGGCAAGTGAGTACTAGACATCATCCACCATGGCTATGCAATTGAGTTTCTTGCCTCCCCACCACAAACCCCCTTTCAGAGCCCTTTTCAGGGACCACTCTCAAGGACATTCTGTGTCAAGGTAAATTCTCTTCTCTGGAAAGGGGACATAGAATGGGTGCCCCCTCAACATCAGGGAAGGAAGGGGGTTCTACTCCCTTTATTTCTTGGACCCCAAGAAATCCAGTGGCAGATGCCAACTGAATGTATTGATCCAAAAATTAAAATTCTGCATGGTTACATTGGCATCAATAATCCCCTCTCATGGCCCTTGACGCAAGATGCTTATTTCATATATTCACCCATCCCACAGAAAGTTCCTCTGATTCTTCACTGGGCAGGACCACTTCCAATTCAGAATTCTTCCCAGTCAGACTAGCTACAGCACCCAGGATGTTCACAACGGTCTTTTCGGTAGTGGCAGCTTAGATGAGACAAAACGGTTGCACCGTCTTGCCATATCTCGACAACCCGCTTCAGCTGGGCACATCCAGCATGGAAGTCCAGTTGGCAACAACATTCCTGCTCTGTCTTCTATCTTCCCTAGGAATCTGTGTCAACCACAAAAAGTCTACTCTGACCCCATGAGATCCAGAGACTTCAGAAGAGTAACTTTGGATTTGACTACAGTGAGAGCATATCTCCCCATCAAGAGATTCCAGGACATCATGACATGACTAAAACAGGTTTCCCTCAAACATAGGGCCACAGTCAGGACTTGTTTTTCTCTTCTCGGCCACATGACTTCATGCACCTCCATTAAGCCATTTGCCAGGCTCCATCTCCACTGCCTAGGGACCTGGCTTCAGTCTATTTACTCACCAGAAAAGGACAACATCAAAGCCCAAGTATCAATTCCAGACAAGGTTTTGGCCTCTCTCACCTGGTGGACAAAGCTGGAGACAGTTTGGGAGGGAGCTCCTTTCCTAACCCCTACACCCAAGTGACTATAGTCTTGGACACCTCCCTATTAGGTTGAGGATCTCATATGAACAATCACACTGCACAAGGCACCTGGACCCCTCAAGAGGCCAGCATGCACATCAATTTACTGGAATTAAGGATGGTCTGTCGGGCCTGAAACACATTTCTCCCACTCATCCAATCCCAACATATCCAGGTAATGTCAGACAATATGACAACTGTCTTCTTCATAAAAAAGCAGGGGGCAACAAGATCCCTCTCCCTGTGTGTAGAGGCAATTGAACTCTGGAATTGGTGTATCACGTATCACCTCGCTCTCTCAGCAGTATACCTACTAGGGGTGCAGAACTCCCTAGCAGACCGTCTCAGCAGTCATTTTTCAACAGACCACAAATGGGAGATTCACAATTCTGTTTTCAATGAGATCTTCAACCAATGGGGAACACCACCCTGGGATTTCTTTGCTTTACAAGGGAACAGAAAACTCCCCCTGTACTGCCCCCAAGTGGCTCTGAGCCTGGGCTCAGAGGGCTATGCCCTTCTGTTATCCTGAACAGACACCTCACGTATGCCTTTCCACCCATCCCACTGGTACCACAAGTCCTGCAAAAGATTCATCATGGCAGAGCTTGGGCCTCTCTCATCATGCTTCTTGGCCAAAACAGTGCTGGTTATCACAACTCCTGAAAATGCCAACCCATCAACATCTGAGCATTTCCTGATCTGCTGACACAACACTATCAGTTCCCTATGGATACATCTGGCAGCAATCAGTGCTTTTCATCCTCCTATTGAGGAAGCCACCACCCCAATGGGACCTCAACCTCATTCTTTCAGTTTTCACCAAACCTCCATTTGAACCATTGGCCACTTGCTCTATGTCCCATCTCTTGATGAAAGTTGCCTTCCTAGTCACCATCACATCACCCAAAAGGATAAAACAAGCTTGGAGCATGGGAGATCCCTCATATACGACCTTTCATAAAGAGAAGGTCTTCTTTCGCCTCCACTCAAAATTCACTTCTAAGGTAATTTCGGAGTTTTATATAAATCAAACCATCCCCTTACTGGTGTTTTGTCCAAAACTGCATGCCTCTGATGACAAGAGAAGGCTTCACTCCCTGGACGTCCGATGGGCAGTGGCTTTTTATCTGCAGAGAACAAAAGCAATTAGGAAAACACCTAGATTTTTTTTTTTATTGCTGCTGCAGAGACTCGCTAAGTGGATCATGGGCTGCATCATCTGTTGCTACCAATTAGCTCATAATTCCCCGTCACACCTGAGGCAGTGAGAGCCCATTCTACCAAAACACAAGCAACCTGTGTGGCATCTTTGCAAGAGGAACCTTTACTGGAGATAAGTAGAGTGACTACCTGGAGCCCCTTACATACCTTCAGAAGACACTGTGCTTTGGTCCAGTCTTCTACTACGGATAGAGCCATGGGGACAGCAGTCTTACAGATAGCTGTAATATCTGCATATTCACACCCACCTTCTCGCACCCACTCACCTTGCTAATCTCGCACATGTGGAATACACATAGGGCCCATCACTCGAAGAAGAAATGGCGGTTACTTACCTGTACATGGAGGTTCTTCGAGATGTGTGGTCCCGATATGTATTCCACTGTTCGTCCTCCATCCCCTCTGCTGCAGATCATCTCTGCATTGGTGGTCAGAAAAGGAACTGGAGAGATGTTGGGTCTGCACCATACTTTATGCCTCCATTCAGAGCTCCAGGAATTCCACTGCACATATGCAGACCAAAGGACAGTGCTTACTAAAAATTTCCAGAGTCAGGCTCATGGTGCGCTTGTGTACCCACGTGTAGAATGGAGGATGTGCCTAGCATGTTACAAATGCCCTGATGACTTTCCATTGCAGCTCTTGCACTAATCTTTCAGGATTCCTCTTACTCCATCCACCCTTTACAGAGTGCTTAAAATGATGCCAACAGCTTAGCTTCCCGGCGTTGAAACCAAATTAGCAAACTGTTTTTGAAAATGGTTCATGTAACCATGGCTTTCAGGCCAAGGTAACGAGGCCCGAGGTTGTCTAGTGACAGATGTTAGTGATCAAAATCGCCCAGCTCCTTTTTTTAGAACCCAGCACCAGCATTTCATTTATGCCCTCCCATAACACTGAATTGTGAAATCAGACACTGCATGGAAAGACATCCCCACATCTTCCACTGTATTTCCTAGCAGCTGTACAACTTCAGTGTTCTGTTACTTCGCCTCCAAAATTAATCGCTGATGTGCCACTTTAATATTTTTTCACATTCTCACTACGGACAAATTGCGGCAACGAATGCTGAGCTGATCCTTCCCCTGAAGAGCTCTCGGACTCGTTTTATGGTCTGGCTGTGATTGCGTAGGGTTGGTGTTATGTGGGAGGAAAAGGTGTGATGAGATGGCTTAGTAATGGAATCAAATCTCAGCTGTGGTGCTGGAATTACATGTTGTTCTGGAAGCAAACTTGCATCTGAGTTTGTGTGTGAAAGTATCGCACAGATTTAAAGGTGGAGAGGAGGGGACAGTAGCTCTCGTTCATTTCACACGGTCTCCATTTCCCAGAACCCTGATTACTTCCCTTGGCGTTCTGATTTGGAAGGAGCTGGATTGTGCTTTCAGTGCACTGGTTCCCCAGTCTTCCCTCCCCCCATGATTTGTTAAATGGAAAAGGATCTCCACTCCCCTGAAGAGCCAAGGGTTAGAGTTCTCTCATTTTGTAATTGCACTGTGAAAACTCCCTTGGGAATTCTCCACACCACAAACATGCACAGTTCAAGGCAAATTTCCCAAATGTCCCTCCTTTCTAAAGTCACCCACTTTCCGCACAAAGCTGGCGACCCCTCGCTGTCATTACTGGAAATTTATTTCCATCAGACAGGCAGAATTGTGTCAGTGAGATTATAAAGAGCCGTTTGTGCTGAAGGAAGGGGTCCCATTACATTGTAAGTCTCCCGTGTGAATCATTTTCTATCCTTCACTTTGAATGTTTGTCATGCACTATGTTCTGCATCTGGACCGTGGGAAGTTGAGAGGTATGTATGTCTCCATGTCTGTACCCTCTATACGAAGGGGTCAAAAACAATGTTGTGCTGGAGTTGAGGCTTTTGGAAGTCCCGTGTTGAAAAGCTGTCACCAAATTAAAGGGAAGGTGGAGGTGATCTTGCTTTGGATAGTCGTCACATCGCTGCATGCTGCACAGCCTTCCCTGTCATAGAGAGCTGTCCATGGGGTTTGCAACAAAGACTTCAGAAGAGCAATTATCTTGCTTTTAGAGTGAACCAGCTTGCATCGGGTAGGTATTTTTTCCCCGCTCATTTTCTCAGGGAGCGCTTCCAACAGATTCCACAGGAGGTCTTCATCATCCTGGAGACCCATCTCTTGATGAAAGTTGCCTTCCTAGTCACCATCCTTCGAGTTCCACTAGTTGAACTATTTTGCCCTACTATCAGTATGCCTCATGCTGTTTTCCCAGAACCAGAGAGAGAGAGAGTTCCAGAAAATGCATTCTCTGTCCACATATCTATTCAAGTGACACCATCATAGGACCTAATCACATCAGCCACACCATCAGGGGATCGTTCACCTGCACATCTACCAATGTGATATATGCCATCATGTGCCAGCAATGCCCCTCTGCCATGTACATTGGCCAAACTGGACAGTCTCTACGCAAAAGAATAAATGGACACAAATCTGACATCAGGAATCATCACATTCAAAAGCCAGTAGGTGAACACTTCAACCTCCCTAATCACGCAATGACAGATTTAAAGGTAGCAATTTTGCAACAGAAAAACTTCAAAAACAGACGCCAACGTGAAGTTGCTGAACTGGAATTAATATGCAAACTAGATACCATTACCTTAGGTCTGAATATTGACTATGAATGGCTCGGTCATTACGTTAATTGAATTTATTTCCCCCCGTTAAATACCCTTAACACCTTTGTGTCAACTGTCTGTAATAGGCCATGTTGATTATCACTTCAAAAGTTTCTTTCCTACTGATAACAGTTCCTTTCAATTAATTAGCCTTTTACAGTTGATATGGTTACTTCCACCTTTTCATGTTTCTCTGACTGTATAAATATCCTCTCACTGTGTGTTCCATTCTATGCATCCGACGAAGCGGACTGTAGTCCACGAAAGCTTATGCTGAAATAAATTTGTTAGTCTCTAAGGTGCCACAAGTATTTCTTTCTTATTTTCTTTTCTCTGGATGGTGGTTTGTAGCCTGCCTTTGTGACAACACACTCTTTCACTGAGCACGCTGATGGACTTCAACCAGCAAACACAAACTCTTCTGAAATTCCCTCTTACATTTCTGTGAAAATGCAGCAAACCCTCACCAAGGCTTGACCTCTGCACCTTCGGTGTAAAAGCACAGGCTTCTATCACGTGGGCTAAAGGAGTAATTCATTAGAGAGCAGGAACACTTGACTGTTAACCTCTGTGTTGACCATCTAGTAGAAGGAGACAGGATACATACTTCACAAGCATGTTACAAAGCCCCCTGACTCTGAGGAAAGGCCAAGAAGCATTGAAACAGTGTTCTGTCTCCATTTCGCTGACTCTCTGCTCCACTGCAAACAAAGAAATAAAAATATAGGTTTTGTAAGTTTGCCACTGCCATGACCACTAACACACTCACACTTTTCCTCCCACCTTTAAAGTAATAGGTTTTAAGGCTAGAAGGGACTAGTACACTCATCGGATCTGATCACCTGCATAACACAGGCTATTGAATTTTAGCCAGTAATTCCTGCATCAGGTCCATCATTTCTGCTTGGGCTACAGCCTGTTTTTTGGTAGCTGTGTACACAGTATTCCAGTAATAGGTCTGGAAACCTTAAAACTGACCCAGTAGCTTCCATAGATTTTAAGGCCGGAAGGGACCATTATGATCATCTAGTCGGTGACCTCCTGCATTAGGCAGTCCATAGAAATTCACCCAGCAATTCCTCCACCTACTTCAATAATTCCTGGCTGGACCACAATCACTGTTCCCTCTAAGCTGTGCGCGTGTGCGCGCGCACGCAGATCCTAAACCCCGTGCACACGGCGAACACCGTGCACACACAAATTTGCACAGAAGCACAACAATTTGCATAGAAGAATTTTTTTGCGCACACAGCCTGTCAAAAATGTGCACAGAAGACATTTTTTTGCGCACATGGACTGTCAAAAATTAGAGGGAACATTGACCACAATGGGTCTCTTTAAAAAGACAGCCAATCTTGACTCAAGCAATGAAGACGCTACCACATTTCTTGATAAGCTGTTTACTAATTAATCATTGTTAAATTTGTGCTTTATTTAAAATTCGAATGTGTCTAGCTTCATCTTTAAGCCACGTGGTAGATTACACTACATGCACATTACGTGGTCAATTAATGAGCCCTCTAGTGTCAGATCTCCGCACAGTAGTTGCTTAGATTATTGAGCACTTGTATATGGAAAGTGGCATCCATTGAAACTGATTCATGCATTTAGCATGCACATTTATACGCTGTAGTTACATAAAAAGAGAAACAAGATAGCCAGTACACAACTTTCTTTAGCGCTACAGTAATGTGTTTTTTGAATATCTCCGCCCCCACCCCCTTGGTACTAGCAGGAAATGCTCTCGTGCTAGCAGAGCCACGCCTGTGTTGGCTCTGGGTTGTTTATAAAATGATTTTGTCAGCAGTATGTACTGTGACAGTGCAAAAGGAGTTGTTTAGCTACCACTGGCCCAAATAGATTTCTCAAATCAGGATAAAATTTCTTCTGGCTGAGAAATACAAGATGCTGTCAGCTTTGCTGGAAGCTTTATGTTGGCTAAGAGGAGAGCCTTAACTCTTATTACACTGACATTGTCCAGACTATCAGGCAAATAAATTCTCAGAAAGATGTTATATGTAGTGTGCACTGACTCCATGCAACAAAAATGTTCTGGCATTACTGAAATGTTCCAGTGGAGAAATCAGACCCTCAAAAAGTCAGGAAATTCCACAACTTAAAGTTGACCACTTAACCTTAACTCTGCCCCCTTGTGCATTTGCTAGTGAATTATCTCTCTCTCAATATTCATCTGATTGTATACAACTGTAATAGACTGGAATTTCCATCTGGTTTTTATTTTTTTAATTTTAAGTCTGCACCTTTCACAATCCTCAGCCACAATAACATTTTAAAACACACAGAAAATAACTAAAATGTCTAAGCTGCTGTTTACCAAAGTGAAGGTGCCCTACCCATTCAACCCCCTGTCCTGTTTGGGGAAAGCCAGAGTAAACAGATGGTATTTGCAACATGATCTGAGAGTCCATAGTGGAATTTGGGTGCTGGGTGGCTTAGCAAGAGTTGAGTGAATTCAAGAATGTCTCTCTGCAGACCCCCTGGTGAACTCCTTCCCTGGAGCAGTCTTGTTGAACCTCAACTGACAGGTAAGATTGAATTTCTCCCACAGACAGATGGGAAGACCGCGTGATCTTTAGAATCACGTTGTCCCATCAGTGGGACAACCCTCAGTCGGAGGCAGCAGCAACAGCATGATACCTTCATTGATTTCCCAGTGGTCTTCAAGTGTAGCCCCGAGTGGAACACAGTGCAGCGATCCAGGTTGGAGTCAGTAAAGCCATCAGTAAGTGTGTGGTGAGGTCCACAGCTGGAAGTGATGGTTATAAGCTTCCAGCCGAATGCAGGTGGGGGAAAATGCTGTTGTCTACTGCTGCCGTGGTGTCTCGAAGCAGATGGAGATCTAAAATGACTCAGAGCTTGTCAGCCAGAGTGTTTCGTAGTTGTGTCTGTTTTTTTGGATTGTGGACCAAACCCCTGTGAGGAAGCCAGTACCACAAACTCCCTCACATGACGGGCTCAATGTAGCTTCTGCTGCCTTTCCAAGCTGCTTTCCCAGCCTGCTAAGCTTGTCTCCATCTTATGTCAACGGCACCTAAATGGGGCGAAGAGCAGGAAATAAGAGCTAATGGAAGGTAAAACTAAGCCAGGGAAAGGACATCAGAGAGATGGGTGGGAGGGGGGATGCAGGATGTTAGGGTTTTTGTTGGTTTATGGAAAGTAAGGGGTGTGTGTGTGTGTGTGTGTGTGTGTGTGTGTGTGTGTGTGTGTGTGTGTGTGTGTGTGAGAGAGAGAGAGAGAGAGAGAGAGAGAGAGAGAGATTTGGTTGAATGGAAGATGAGTGTGGGACCCCAGTGGGATAATCTGCCATGGTGTATTTTAATAAAGATGCTGTGTGCGTGAAGAGATTGATCCACGAGTGTATTGGGCTTCAAGGGGGGCTGGGAACTGTGCATGGAATTTCCCACTAGCAAACTCATCCTTGTATTGCATTTCAGGAAATCCCAGGCTGGGGTTTACAGATTTCTTTGCAAAACACCCTTCTTTCAAAGGGCTTTAAAATCATCTATACAGGGGATGGCACCTGGACTTTCAAAATGTTCTGATGTATCTTCCTCTCACCCCTTTATAAAAAACAATATTTATACTGTGGTAGCTTCAGCTGAGAATGAGGCCTTGTTGTGCTGGGTGGTGTACATACACATAGTGAGAGAGAGCTCCTGCCTGGAAAAAATTAGTCAAAATTGACAAGGCAGCCAAAGGGTGGGAGAAAAGAAAGGTTATTGTCCCCATTTTACAGATGGGGAACTGAGGAACAGAGAGATGAAGTTATTTGCCCAAGATCACTCAGGAAGCCAGTGACAAAGCTGGAAAACATACTGAGATCTTCTGAATCCCAGACCAGTACCTTTGGCTGATTACAGGCCTGGGGAAAGGAGACTGAGGGGCAGCCATAAACAAATTGTCGCTTCTGCGGGGGGTGGGTCTCCTACAGATCCTTGGCTTGGAAGACCATATAAATCTTAATTGTGATCATTTACTTCTATTTTACATCACACACCCTGTGTCTATTCCTGTGTCTCTTCTATTGCTAACTCCTTGGAACAGGCATGGTCTTTTCACATATGTGCTTGGTCCATGGTAGTCCTGATCCTGACTTTCACCCTCTGTTTACATGAATCACAATGATTCAGATCTGCACTAGTAGAGACTGGAAAAGTCTCCAACTGCATTTGATTAGTTGTGAACGGGTTTGGCCAATCTCTTATCGACGTGTGTCTAGGCAAGGAATCCCTGCAGTGAATGAGAGGGCATGGTGCACTGATAGTCTGCAGCAGCAGCATTTAGCCCTAGCTTTTGTGGTATTTGCGTGGAGGAATCAGGACTGCGCTATCCTAGATCTTAATTTCATTTTGGAGTTCCTGCCAGGTGACCCAGGGATATAACTGCATGCTCTTGGAGCTTATTTTGACATTGTAATCCAAATTGACATTCAATGCTTGAATATACAATAAAATCATTACAGCTAAACCTTCTGGCAGTGGGGTTTCCTGTTGGTAAATCAGGATTCCCCATGGCATTGGATTGAGAACGTCTGCAGATAAAAATCAAGTTAACAGGTTATGTCAGCATATTCTTAGATCCTAACTGGAGCTATATTTTACTGACTGGGGCAGATTTAGATTATCCCCTTCTGTTGTCCAGGACTAGAGACTAAGGTCCAAATCCAGAAAAACACATGCTTAACTTTAGGCTCATGAGTAATCCTATTAAAGTCAATGGAAATATTTGTGAATTTAAAGTTAACCATGAACATAATTCATAGATTCCAAGGTCAGAAAGGACCATTGTGATCATCTAGTCTGATTTCATGTATAGCACAGGCCAGAGAACTTCCCCAAAACAATCCTTAGGGCAAATCTTTTAGACTGTAATGCGGGTCGGACTCACCTCCGCAGCGCCTCCTGCTGGTCTCAGTCGGGAATTAGCTCACCAGCCTCCGGAGCGCCCTCTACAGGCCGGTGATCTGCTTGACCGCTCTGGCCTCATGTCCCTCCCAGGACCTGGTGCCCCTTTCCCTGGGGTGCTGCACCCTGGCAGTACCCCCCAGATCTGGGTCTCCCCTCCCCAGGGGACCCCCAACCCACTAGCCCCACCTTGCCTCAGTTGTAGGCTACTGCCTGTCACCAGCTAGCCCCCCGCGCCCTGGGGCAGACTGCAGTATAAGCCACTCATCACAGGCAAAGGGGGTTTGGACCTGCTGCCTATGCCTACCTGTGGGCTGCCCCTGCAACCCCAGTACCTATTCTGGCCTTACCAGGTCTGCAGCTTGGGGTTTTCCTAGGCCAGAGCTCCCTGGCTCCCTTGGCCTTCCCCCAGCCCTGCTCCACTTCAGGTACCCTGCTTAGCTCCTGCAGCCAGGCCCTTCTCCCTCTACAGGCAGAGGGAGACTCTTTGCTCTTGGCTCACTGCCCTCTTATAAGGGCCAGCTGAGCCCTGATTAACTGGCCACAGCTGTGGCTGCTTTGCCAATCAGCCCAGCTTCTCAGCCTCAGCCCTCTCCCAGGGCTGTTTCCAGCCCCTCAGGGCCTGAGCCAGGTGCCACCCCGCTACGTAGACAAACATCCAATTTTGATTTAGAAATGGTCAGTGATAGAGAATCCACCACGACCCTTGGTAAATTGTTCCAATGGTTAATTATCCTCGCTGTTAAAATTTTACACCTTCTTTCCAGTCTGAATTTGTCTAGCTTCAACTTCCAGCCATTGGATCATGTTAGACCTTTCTCTGCTAGATTGAAGAGCCCATTATTAAATATTTGTTCCCCATATAGGTACTTATCGATTTTAATCAAGTCACCCCTTGAGTTTCTCTTTGTTAGACTCAAACAGCTCGATCTATTTGGCTTATCAGCATAGCACGTGTTTTCTAAACTTCGCCCTTTATCAACATCCTCCTTGAATTGAAGACCCCAGAACTGGACACAGTAATCCAGCAGCGGTCGCACCAGTGCCAAATACAGAGGTAAAATAACCTCTCTCTGCTCCTACTTGAGATTCCCCTGTTTTGTCATCCAAGGATTGCATTAGCCATTTTAGACACACTGGGAACTCACGTTCAGCTGATTATCTACCCCCACCCCACAAATATTTTCAGAATCACTGCTTCCCAGGATAGAGTCCCCCATCCTGTGAGTGTGGCTACACTCTTTGTTCCTAGATTAATATATTTACATTAAAATGCAGATTGTTTTACTCTGCCCAGTTTGCCAAGCAATCCAGATCGCTCTGACTCAGTGACCTGTCCTCCTCATTATTTACCACTCCCCCAGTTTGTGTGTATTTTGCTGAATCAAGATCTAAAATTGTTGCATCTCAGCCCCTCTCTCCTAAGAGCACAAGGTGAATGAAATGTCCTTTTGTCAAGGTAGTCATGGGCAGTGGTGATAAATTTAATAGTGTTAAAGGTCATAAGGGACCATTAGATACAGGTCAGTCTAGATCAGGGGTGGGCAGACTTTTTGGCCCAGGGCTACAAATGGGTATAGAAATTGTGTGGTGGGCCATGAATGCTCATGAAATTGGGGTAGGGGTTTGGGAGGAGGTGAGGTCTCTGGCTGGGGGTGTGGGCTCCGGGGTGGGGCCAGAAATTAGGAGTTCAGGGTGTGGGAGGGGGCTCCAGGCTGGGACAGAGGGGGTGGAGTGCAGGATGGGGTGAGGGCTGCGGCTGGGGGTGCAGGCTCTGGGGTGGGGCTGGGGATGAGGGGTTGGGGTGCAGGAAGGTGCTCCAGGCTGGGACTGAGGGATTCAGAAGGCAGGAGGAGATCAGGGCTGGGGCAGGGGGTTGGGGTGCAGGCTTCGGGTAGTGTTTACCTCAAGCAGCTCCTGGAAGAAGCAGCATGTCCCCCCTCCTGCTCCTACGCAGCGGCATGGCCAGGCGGCTTTGCTGCGTGCTGTCCCATCTGCGGGCGCCGCCCCTGCATCTCCCATTGGCTGTGGTTCCCAGCCAATGGGAGCTTCAGGGGGGCAGTTGGGGTGGGGGCAGTGTGTGGAATGGAGCCCCCTGGCTGCCCATATGCATAAGAGCTGGAGCGGGGACATGCCGCTGCAAGCCCCAGACTCCACTCCCCAGCAGGAGCTTGAGGACTGGATTAAAACAGCTGGCGGGCCGGATGCAGCCTGCGGGCCGTAGTTTGCCCACCCCTGGTCTAGATGAGACCAAACTGTTGTGTGCCACAGGCAGAGAACAGGAGAGTGCCAGAAATGCCAAGGCCCCTGCAACAGCAGAGAATTGGTGAGGGGAGAGATTCCCCGATGACCCTGGCAGGCGACCCACACCCCATGCTGCAGAGGAAAGTGGCAGCACACAGCTAAAGCCCGGGGTGTACGCAGGAATGCATCCAGCACAGAGCCCGAGTGACCCACCATGTGTCTGGTGGGGCCCATCAGAGACAGAGACTGAGTGATCGGAGAGGGGCCGATTTCACATGGTGTCTGAGGGATCAGAGTGCCACACAGCCCTGCCAAGTGAAAACAGACGTGTATTATGGAAGATCGTCTGTGACTCCTTTCCAGTCACTGTGCCTTACACTGCCTGAATAGTACCTTACACCCTGCATTGTCCCACTGGAATCAACAGGAGTAAAGTGCCGCTTAGTGTGAGTAAAGGAATCCCCGTGTGGCCCTAGATGCTATCCTACCTCTCGGCCCCCAAGATAATGTTTCCGTGATGGAGTACGTCGTTGCCTGGCTATCCTGAGCCAGGTTCTGATACCCTTAGTGATACCAAACAGCATCTTCCTGCATTGAAGTCAGTGGGGCCAACTCAATACGAGTGAGGGTATTGGAGCCTCACTTTGTGTTATTGGCTTAGGCTCAGATTTTCAAAGCACCTACATGAATTAGGTGCCGAACTCCCATTGATTTTCACAGGGAATTCGTGTCCAGCTCTGTGGGTCTTGAACCTGGGTCTCTGGAAGTCATCACATCCAATCCTCCACTTGGCAGCTCACAGACAGCAACTGGGATTGGGGTCTCTAAAGCCCAACTGGGGCACAAACCCTGACCCTACACTCTGATTGGGAGAGTTTCAAGGCTCCTGAGTGGGCCTCAACCCCATTTAAGCCAAAGGAGGAAACAGGAAGTTGCCCATACAGCTACCTTGCCATGGACTGCTAGTCTGGGGTTTACAGGTTCCGGCCTTCTGATCCTGATCTCCTGCTATCCTGCTATCCTGACTTGGCCTGGCTTTTGATAACTGCCTCCCGATATCTGCCTCCTGGTTCTGTCACCTGATCTGGATCTCCTGGTACCCTAATTCAGCCTATTCCTGGTAACTGACTCGATCCCTGCCCTCTCTTTTGTGTTTTGATTCTGATATCCTGATGTCCCAACCTGGCCTGATTCCTAGTAATTGGCTCCCGGTCCTGGTCCTGAACCCCTCAACCTGTGCCCAACAATAACCTCTGTGCAAGGCTGCCCATGCCCTAGCCCTGGCAGCTGGATATCTATCTCCCTGAAGCCCCGCTGAAAATCCCAGCCTCTGTACTTTCCTTTCAAAGCTTTCCCTGTATAAAATAATTCTTGCACCCTAGTGAATTCGTAATATGAATATGCGGTTGCGCTTAAGTCATTATTTCATTCATCTCTGGGTCATGAAAATATGTTATTACTATAGGAATTCAATAAAAAGCTTGGAAAAAAGTTGTCCTTCATTTCTCCACTTGTGTTTTTAAACTTTGCACATCTTAAACACCGTCTAGTTCATTTCTCACTGGAAAGGCAGCATCCTCTCTGGTTCCGGTGAGAGACTCGCATGATAAAAGTGGGATTATCACTTGTATAAGCAGTGGAATGGCACAGGAATGGAAGTGGTAATTCCTCCCTCTGGAAATCTGGGGCTCTGTTAAAAAGACCCAGGTACATATGGCTCGAGGAAAACTCTGAAAACCTTTGTGCTAGGAACAATTTCTTCTACTGTTTTGTATGGTCTGTAGTTTTCTTCCCTTGGTTTTTGTTGTTGTTCATAAATGGTGAAAACACAAAGGCCCAGGTAAGGCCTTCACAACCTTCCTCAAGGATATTTGCATATAAACAAGATCTTTGTTTAAGGTTTATTATTAATTTGAGTTATATTATTGCCGTGATGTTGCAACTGAGACTGGGGCCCCGTTGCGCTAGGCAATTGTGTATCCACTGTGAATAGCCTCATGGAAGTCAACTGGATATCTCACGCTGTGTAAAGTTAATTGTGTGTGTAAGTCTTTGCAGGACTGAGGCCAACAAGGTCACAGAAAGGCTTGTGGGCTCAGCAGGGACAGGAGATTCAGGAAGGAAGATAGCCTTCAAGAGGGTGTTTTTTGCAAATGCCCTAAAGGAGGGAATAGAGACCAGCAAGGACTACCTTCTGAATTCTTGCCACTAAAAGATAGTTTAGTAAATTGCCCATGTCATGGCTGCATCGCCGTGTATCGCAAGCTGCCCCACTTACTTTGGGTTTTCCACTCGCTCTGATGTGACTCGCCCCCTTCCCTACACTCTCAGTCTAGACTAAAAGAAAATCACCATAATTAGTTCTAATGCCTTAGGGCCTATTTTGCAAATGAATCCATACGTGTGGACCTTTCCTCCCGCAGGGAGTTCCATTGGTTTGATGTATGTGGCTCTTTTCCCCCAGATCTCCTCTCCAGAGCTAAATGCATGAGCTGTTCTTGAGCTAAAGAGCCGAAGTTCCCTAGCTGGGGCTATAATAGACTCATGTCCTCCTCTGTGGATCAGCCATAGAGGGGGACCTCACCAGTGTGTCGTATATGCAGATGTCTTTGCGGGAAAGGGCCATTTACTGTCTTAAAGAAACAACAACTGAATTACTTGCCATTGGATCAGTGCAGGTGCGCCCCTAGGCTTGTGTGGATTCCCATCAGGGCATCGCAGGGGTCTGCCCAGGAAGGTCTGGTTCTGCACGTCCCTGTTGTTTTGTTGAAGGTGGGGTAGAGGGTGGATTGGAGCCAGGAGTTTTGGTTTGGGCCCCTCTCTCACTTATAACCAGGTTTAAGACATGCCTTGGCTTGTTTCTCTATCTCCATAACTGTTACTTTAGGCTGAAGGGGCACAGGGCTTAACCCTTAAAAGCGCCTTCATTTGCTGTCCCTTTGGTGTCCCAGAAAAAAGCCCCCTCTTAGCCTGGCTGACGGGGTCCTTCAGCGAACCTTGGCAAAGTTGCTGGTACTAGAGTCACTGTGAACATGTTGCAAACCAGGGACGTTTTTGGTTCTAGGGCACAGTACTGGAGGTGTTGGGAGCCCATTAAAGACCATGGGAGTTAAGGGTACTCAATACCTCATATAGGGCTGGACCCTAAATGCGGGAAAGGATGGGAGACGCTTTCAGATCCCAAAGGGCCCTAACCAAGCTCTCCGGAATCTAGGGAGCAAATCAGGAACTCGGGCAGTGGTTCACGCAAAGGGTAATTAAACATATGGAACAAATTACTTGCAAAGCAATTGAAGCAAAGCATATAAATGAGCTGATGAGAGCTCTAGGTTTCTATCTGAAGAAGGAAGGGATTAAGGAGCCTGGTGACAAAGCAGGAAGATAGGATTAGGATAACCCTGAGAAGGGCAAGCGTGTTGGGCTGGATGGCCATCACCCTGCTCCGAAAATTTATGATCTTCACATTCCTTTCTCAGATGTTGCCCCTGTGCGCTAAAGGGCTTTGATCTATATTGTAGAGTGGCTGAGCAGTGGCCGGGGGGCCATTTGCTTTCCGAGAGGCACCCCTGACAAGCAGAGATTGAACTCTGGAATGTTGAGGGTAATGGGGGGTGCTGATTGGTTTATGGTGCGTCAGTCACCGCGAACAGCAATAATGACGACTGGTGATTGACTAGCCCAGGGGTGGCACTTTGCCCTTTTAGAGCGACTTCCATCCAGGGATCTCAGCACTCTTTACAAATATTAATGGAATTAGCCTCACAACAACCCCCTCATGTTTTTACAGGTGAGGAAATTGGGCTCAGGAGAGATTCAGTGACTTATCTGTGGTTACACAGGAGGTGAGAGGCAGAGCTGGGCACCAAACTCTGATCTCTGGATTCCAAGCCCTGTTCATTATTCACAAGACTGTCATTCCTCATCTCTCAAGATAAACCTGAAGTGCATCAGTTCCCCTGAAAATGCTTTCCCCTTGTTACATGTTATCATTCTGCAAATACACAGAATAAGTGGCAGAAGTGGGCTCTGCCACTTACCTGCTGTGTCACCCGCTAGGTACCTTTGTTTTTGCTCCCACCCTTAGTCTGATCTATTTAGACTGAAGGCTCTTTGGGTCAGTGACTGTCTATTACAATGTGTATCTATAGTGCCAACCCATAGGTCCAAGATCTCAGCGGTGGCCTCTTGGTACTACTGTAATGAAAATAATGAATAATTTCAACATCTGAAATCCACAAAATGTAGAAGTGATTGGAACCATTTTCTAATCTTGGTTTATTTATAATGCTAACTTGTGCATGGATCAAACTTTGTTCCAAGTGCAAACTGGCATTATGTGTACAAGTGAACATGCAACCTGGAATGTATTTGGAAGTCTAATTTCATAAGTGTCCTCTCCATAAATTTCTGTAGATGATGTCATTTCTGCAGGATGGAGGTGCTGGATTTCATTCAGATTTCTATATTACTTGAGTTAGAGTTGGCTGGGGTTTTTTTTCCTAGCAGAATCCAAGTCTTCCCAAAACCTGGTTTCTTTGTAACTGTGATGATAGGTAAAAAAAATTGAGTTGTGTTTGTCCTGGTTTAGCAAAAACCAGGAGTGGTTGGATCGCAGTTGTATTTTACCTGAACTCTAAAAGTTCAAAGGACCAAGCTAAACTGTCTTGATCCGTCTAGTCATTAGATTAGACTGTGAGGGTGAGGTAGAGAATGAGACCCATTCTTCAGTGGGGCTATGGACAGGCTACACAATGTGCAGTGTGGCTCTGTTCTGGTAGATGAATGTTGCAAATGTTTCAGTAGTCAAAGTACCTCTTGTATCAAACACAGTTTGACAACCAGACTTGGCAGTTCCTTCTGTACCTGTCTGTGTTGCCCAGGACAAGGATGTTGAGACGTGCTTATGATGTGCAGGATATGACCCAATCATATAATTTACTGTTATTAATCAACCTAGTCAATGAGGTAAAGTTGAAATTCCCAACATGAAGGCAACAGTCTTTTGGCCAACGCTCATCACAAGGGTTACACAATGGAAAGGACGGTATCTTGAGGTCAAGGGAATCAAACACCCTTCCCAACATTTGAAAAAAATAAACAAATCTGTGTTGTCACAATTAGCGATGGCTCCAAACTAATCCCTGGACACAGACAGCCCCAAACATTTGAGGTATGGGTTGTGTGGGTTGAAAGATGGATCTGAAGTTCGCAGTTAGGGCCTGGTCCAACTCCTGTTAAAGTAAGTAGCAAGACTCACATCACTTCCAGCGGGAGCTGAGTTACACTCTTGGAGCTCATCTCTGATGGCAGTGCTGGACACCATAGATGTGCAAGTGTTGGCGTCTGTTAGTCTCGAGAGACGATGGATATGTGCCCATGGGGAATGTTTAGTTGATGGTTGTGCAGCGTCTATTGTGGCTATAGAGCCCCACACGACAGTGGCAGTCTCGATTGCATTTGCTGCATTTGAAGGCAGTGTCAACTGTGGGTTGGAGCTGCTGCTTCCTTTTTCGTTGAACCCACTTTTCCTCGGCAAGCTGCCGCAGCTTGTCTTCACCAGTTTTCAATCCAGTGGTCAAAGCGTGTCTCCATCTGCATCTGTCCTGGGCGAGCTCTTCCCAGCTGTTGATGTCGATTTGAATAGTCTTCAGGTCCCTCTTACAGACATCCTTGAAGCGAAGGTGGGGCCGTCCTGTAGCTCTGTTTCCAGAGGCAAGTTCAGCATACAACAGGTCTTTGGGGATCCGTCCATCTTCCATACGACTTAGATGGCCAAGCCATCTGAGGCGGCGTTGACGGAGGAGAGTGAACATGCTGGGGATCTTGACACATTCCAGCACCTCGTTGTTCGTCATTCGATCACTCCAAGTGATCCCGAGTATGGGACGGAGGCAGTGCATGTGGAAGGCGTTCAGTCTCTTTTCTTGCGAAGTGTAGAGGGTCCAAGTTTCGCTGGCGTAGAGAAGAGTGTTTAGCACACATGCGCAGTACACAGCGACCTTTGTGTTGATGGTCAGCATGTTGTTGTTCCATACTCTCTGTGACAAACTGGCCAAAATTGTGAAGGCCTTGCCGATTCTACAGTTGATCTCAGGGTCCAGTGAGAGGTTGTCCATGATGGTAGATCAGAGATAGGTGAACTGACTGACCACCTCTAGCACATAGTCATTGATGGCAATGCTTGGATGTTCTGCATCCTGGGCCATAACTTTGGTCTTCTGAAGACTGATTGTCAACCCGAACTCTTCGCAAGCTCTGGAAAAATGGTCACTCAGACGCTGGAGATCGATTTCTGTGTAGGTAGCCAGGGCAGCGTCGTCTGCAAACAGCATGTCTCTGATTGTTGCCTCCCGTACCTTGCTTTTGGCCTTTAGTCGAGCCAGATTGAAAAGTCTCCCATCAGACCGGGTGTGGAGATAGACTCCCTCTGTGGAATTTCCAAAGGCACGTTTCAGCAACGCTGCGAAGAAGATGCTGAAGAGTGTGGGAGCGAGAATGCAGCCTTGTTTTACTCCACTGTGGATGTCGAAGGCATCGGACGACAAGCCATCATACAGTACTGTGCCTTTCATGTTGTCGTGAAAAGACTGGATCACGCTCAGCAACTTCGGTGGGCAGCCAATCTTTGCCAGGATCTTGAACAGCCCATCTCTGTTCACAAGGTCGAAAGCTTTGGTCAGGTCTATGAAGGCAAGGAGTAGCGGCTTATGCTGTTCTCTGCATTTCTCTTGCAGCTGCCTTAAGGAGAAAACCATGTCGGTTGTGGATCTCCCTGCTCGGAACCCGCACTGTGACTCTGGGTAAACTCTGTCAGCAAGCTTCTGCAGTCTATTCAGGATCACACGTGCGAAGACTTTACCCACAACACTCAGGAGTGATATGCCTCTGTAGTTGTTGCAGTCGCTTCTATCACCCTTGTTCTTGTAGAGGGTCACGATGTTGGAGTCTCTCATATCCTGAGGTACTGCACCTTCATCCCAGCACTGACAGAGGAGGTCGTGGAGGTGTTCTAGGAGGACGTTGATGCCACACTTGATAACTTCTGGTGGGATGCCATCCTTTCCTGGAGCCTTTCCTGTGGACAAGCTCTCAATGACTTTCTTCAATTCTTCCATGGTGGGCTTCTCGTCCAGCTCAATTTCAATGGGAAAACCATCCACGGTATTAAGGGCAGCTTCGGTGACGGTGTTTTGCCTGGAGTACACTTCAGAGTAGTGCTCCACCCATCTATCCATCTGCTTGCCCTTGTCCTGGATGTTTTCACCTGTTGCAGACTTTAGTGACACTCTCCACTTCTTTGTGGGTCCCATGGCCTTCTTGATGCCATCATACATTCCCCTGATGTTTCCAGTGTCAGCAGATAGTTGAATGCTCCGGCAGAGCTGGAGCCAGTAATCATTTGCACACTGTCGAGCCAGTCTCTGTACTTTGCTCCTGGCAAATCGATACTCTTGTAGAGTCCTCTGACTGGGGGAACGCTTGTACTCCAGGTGAACAGTGCGGCGTTCTTCAATGGCTGGAGTGAGTGTGGCGGAATTAGCCTCAAACCAGTCATTGTTCATGTTTCATTTCTTTCCAAAAACTTTCATGGCTGTGCTGTGTACTGCATCTCTGATGTGGCCCCATCTCTCTTTGGCGCAGCCACCGGGAGGCATACAGTTCAGCACCTCAGAGAGCTCATGGGTGAATTTCTCTGCCTTGTCTGGGTGTGCGGTCTTGCTCACATCAATGCGGGGTTTGCCCTCTGGTCTAGAGCAGTGGATCTTCTTTGGCTGTAGCCTCATCTTGCTGCACACCAGCGAGTGATCACTGTCGCAGTCAGCACTGTGGAAGGTGCGAGTAAGCAGGACGCACTTCAAGGCAGACCGCCTGATGATAATCAGGTCGAGTTGGTGCCAGTGCATGGAGCGAGGGTGTCTCCGGGACACTTTGTGTTGAGGCTTTGTCTGGAAGAATGAGTTGGTAATGCTGAGGTCATGATACGAGCACAGTTCCAGAAGTCGTTGTCCATTCTCATTCATTTCTCCAATGCCAAACTTTCCAAGACAGGATGGCCAAAAGTCGTGGTCAGCGCCCACTCTAGCGTTGAAGTCACCCAGTAGTATCAAGTATTCTTCTTTAGGGATACTCCTGATGATCATGTCTAACTGGTAATAGAACTTGTCCTTGGTATCCCTGGTGGCGCCGAGTGTTGGTGCATACACGCTGATCAGGTTGACGGGTCCAGTGGATGTGTGGAGTCAGAGTGATAACTGTCTTTCAGTTCCTTGTTGACCAGGTTCCACCATCCCCAGTAAAGAATTTCTCACAGCAAATCCAACACCACACTCTCTGATTTCTTCGGCACGCTTCCCTTGCCAGAAGAACGTATAGTTCTTTTCCCTGAGAGTCCCAGCGTCTGGCAGCCGTGTCTCCTGCAAAGTGACTGTCGATTTGTAGTCGTGCTAGCTCATCGTTGATGACTGCAGTCTTCCGAACATCGCTAATTGCCTGAAGATCTTGTGATAGGCCAGTTGTCATGGTCCGTACATTCCAGCATCCTAACTTGAGGGCTGGTTTCTTAAATGTTTTTGTTGTTGCCTGGTGCATGGTTCGCAGTCCACTTGTTGGGTACTCATGTACACTAAGCCCCACACACCCAGTGAAGCAGGTGAACTGTGGCGGGACAACACCTTATTGGCTGGGGGCTGCCCAGCTTGAGGCGGGCGATAGTTGTCCAGTGAGACGTGGTGATCCCTCCCACCATCGGAAGCAACCCCTGGCACCAGCTCTACGCCAATCGAGCAGGAGGCTTATAACCGGTAAACTGTTGCTTCCCACGTTGTGTCAATGCTGTGAGGCGAAGCTGGAGTGTCCTCTCCAGGGCGCAAGCCAGGGCAGGGTGATATGGAGGAACAGCTGTTGCCCATGCAACAGAACCCCCCTCTCCACGCAACTGATGGATCCAAGGGAAAGACAATGTCGATACAACTTGGCACCAGTGGCGTCGCAGGAGTTGCCGGAATGACGTTGAGGACAATGTCAGACCGCCATCGGGACTCCGACACTGGATTTGGTTTCAGGGTTGACTCCCTTAGCCTTTCCCATGAGTGGGTATTGCCACAAGGCAGCGGAGGTTTTAAATCAGAGTTTTCCTTCTCCTAGGTGGGCTGCCTTCCAAGGCTGATGAGCCCCACCTGCCCAAGTGTACCGAAGTAATATGGTCTGATTTTTTGATGGCGCTGAGCATGGACACATCTTAGTGAAGTCGATGGGAACTGCAGATGCTCAGTGCCTTTGAAAATCAGGCTTTGGGTTTTTTGCGGGGAGGGATGTTGTTGTTGTTGGCATCCGTTAGTCTCGAGAGACGATGGATATGCGCCCATGGGGAATGTTTAGTTGATGGTTGTACAGCGTCTGTTGTGGCTGTGAAGCCCCACACGAGAGTGGCAGTCTCGATTGCATTTGCTGCATTTGAAGGCGGTGTCAGCTGTGGGTTGGAGCCGCTGCTTCCTTTTTCGTTGAACCCGCTTTTCCTCGGCAAGCTGCCGCAGCTTGTCTTCACCAGTTTTCAATCCAGTGGTCAAAGCGTGTCTCCATCTGCATCTGTCCTGGGCGAGCTTTTCCCAGCTGTTGATGTCGATTTGAACAGTCTTCAGGTCCCTCTTACAAACATCCTTGAAGCGAAGGTGGGGCCGTCCTGTAGCTCTGTTTCCGGAGGCAAGTTCGGCATACAACAGGTCTTTGGGGATCCGTCCATCTTCCATGCGACTTAGATGGCCAAGCCATCTGAGGCGGCATTGACGGAGGAGAGTGAACATGCTGGAGATCTTGGCACGTTCCAGCACCTCGTTGTTCGTTATTCGATCACTCCAAGTGAGGGGGGAGGGATAGCTCAGTGGTTTGAGCATTGGCCTGCTAAACCCAGGGTTGTGAATTCAATCCTTGAGGGGGCCATTTAGAGATCTGGGGCAAAAATTGGGGATTGGTCCTGCTTTGAGCAGGGAGTTGGACTAGATGACCTCCTAAGGTCCCTTCCAACCCTGAGATTCTGTGATTTCCCTGAACAGCTCAAGGTACTTTTTAACAGTGAGAATCTTTAGCCATTGGAACAATTTACCAAGGGTCATGGTGGATTCTCTGGGTTTGCTCTTCCACTTTGTAAAATCTTCCTACATGATGACTTATTTTTCACATCACACAAACAGAGAAGTTTAGGGTAACCAGATGTCCCGATTTTATAGGGACAGTCCTGATATTTGGGGCTTTTTCTTATATAGGCTCCTATTACCCCCCACCCCGCCGTCCCAATTTTTCACCCTCGCTGTCTGGTCACCCTAGAGAAGTTAGCTGAAAACAAAACATTGTTGCTGGAAGGCTGCATAATTACATTACTTGATTCTTTAGAATTTGGAATGATAAAACAGAGAGAGAGAGAGAGAGAGACAAAGCAGGATGCTCCCTAAAACAGAGGGGCACAACTCCCCCCCACCTTACCCTGGGTTGTCTGTCTGCAGCCTAAATGCTGAGACCCAGAATAACAGGCTTCACTGCAGAGTCCCCTAGCCTGCAAGCAGGACCAGGCGGCCCCTGCCTCCCACTCTGAAAGTGATAGCTTGCAATTCCAACACAGTCCTCAGACCACCATGTGACTGACCCAGTGTTGCCATTGTTATTGAGATTTTTATCACGAGGCTAGCAATTTTGGGGTGTTTTTTCACTGATGAAAACATGATAAAACATTGCTAACTTAGGGTACGTCTATACTTACGCATCGCATCGGAGGAGTCCAATCGATCTTCTGGGTTCGATTTATCGCGTCTTGTCTAGACGCGATAAATCGAACCAGGAAATGCTCCTCCGTCGACGCTTGTAATCCTACTCCGCAAACGGAGTAGGCGGAGTCGACGGGGGAGCCTGCGCACTGCTTGTGGACCCCGGGTAAGTACCTTTTCATTCGAACTAAGATACTTCGACTTCAGCTACGTTATTCACGTAGCTGAAGTTGCATATCTTAGTTCGAATTGGGGGGTTAGTGTAGACCAGCCCTTACATTATTGGCAATGGGGCTGAAGCCAGCAAGATAGACTGTAGGGAAATGGAGGCCAACATAAGAACAACCATATGGGGTAAGACCAATGGTCCAACTAGCCCAGTTTCCTGTCTT
Source organism: Macrochelys suwanniensis (assembly GCA_033296515.1). NCBI lineage: Eukaryota > Metazoa > Chordata > Testudines > Chelydridae > Macrochelys > Macrochelys suwanniensis. The sequence goes on from CM065775.1 coordinate 15,760,315, forward strand.
CCGACAGTGGCTGGTGTGAGATGCTTCAGAGGGCATGAACAGAACATGGCAACTTATCAAGTGATCCATTCCCTGTCATCCAGTCCCAGCTTCTAGTAGTCAGAAGTTTAGGGACACCCAGAGCATGGGGTTGTATCCCTGACCATCTTGGCTAATAGCCATTAATGGACCTATCCTTCATGAACTTAACTCCTTCTTTTGTGAACCCAGTTATACTTTTGGCCTTCAAAACATCCCCTGGCACTGTCTGTTGTATGATAAAGTACTTCCTTATGTTTGTTTTAAACCTGCTGCCTATTAATTTCATTGGTGACCCCTGGTTCATGTGTTATGTGAAGGGATAGAGGTAAATAACACTTTCACTTTCTCCACTTCATTCATGATTTTATAGATCTCTGTCATATCCCTCCTCAGCTGTTTCTCTTCCAAGTTCCAGTCTTTTTAATCTCTCCTTATATGGAAGGTGTTCCAAACACCTAATCATTTTTGTTGACCTTCTCCGTATTTTTTACAATTCTAATATATCTTTTTGGATATGTGCCAACCAGAACTGCATGCAGTATTCAAGGTGTGAGTACACCATGGATTTATGTAGTGGTATTATGTTTTTTGTCTGATTATCTATCCCTTTCCTTATGCTTTTTTAACATTCTGTTTGCTTTCTTGACGGCCGCTGCACATTGAGATGTCTTCAGAGAACTATTCACAATGACACCAAGATCTTCCTTGAGTGGTAACAGCTAATGTAGAGCCCATCATTTTGTACATATAGTTGGGGTTATGTTTTCCAATGTGCATTACTTTGCACTTATCAGTGTTGAATTTTGTCTGCCATTTTCTTGTCCAGTCACTGTGTTTAGTGAAATGAAAACAAGAAAAATACCCGTAGCACCTTAGAGACTAACACATTTATTTCAGCATAAGCTTTCATGGGTTAAGAACCCACTTCATCAGATGCATGGAATGGAACATGCATCCGATGAAGTGGGTTCTTAACCCACGAAAGCTTATACTGAAATAAATTTGTTAGTCTCTAAGGTGCCACAGGTATTTTTCTTGTTTTCTTTTTGCTGACACAGACTAACACGGCTACTACACTGAAACTTGTGTTTAGTGAGATTGCTTTGTAACTCTTCACAGTCAGCTTTGGATTTAATATCTTGTGTAGTTTTGTATCATCTGCAAACTTTGCCACATCACTGTTCACCCCTTTTTCCAGATCATTTGTTAATATGTTGAACAACACTGGCCCCAGTACAGATCCTTGGGGGACCCTGTTTACCTCTCTCCACTGTGAAAACTAACCTTTTATTCCTACCCTTTGTTTACTATTTTTAACCAGTTACTGATCCATAAAAGGACATTCCCTCCAATCCCATGACTGCTTATCTAAATGTGGAAGTGAGGTTTCCCTTAATAAAGATGGCTTCTACCTCCCACTGTTTTCAGTGAGACTCGAGCCACTGAATGGCTGTCCGTCTATGGGACAAGTGGCTCAACAGAATGCTTTTGGGACTTAGGGACTGTGAGGAGCAGCAGAAGTGCTGTAAAAGGTGCATGGGAAGGCTGGGGGTACAGGAAGCAGAGTGAGGGGTTGCAGAGGAATTGGGGGAGGGGTGTGGGAGATTACTTAGGGGAACAGGGTAATGTGAAGAGCAGAAGGGAGACTGAGCTGAGTGAAGAGGATAGTGATGGGGTAAGAGATGGAAGGGATGGGATGACAGCTCCCCCACCCTGGGGGTAGTGGAGTGTAAGGGGAATTCCTTCCCAGCACCCAGTGGGAGGGACCCATTTTTGCGTGTGTATCTGAGGTAGCTTTCCCCTAAAGCAGTGGTTCTCAACTTGTTTCAGTCCATGGACCATCAGGCCAATCAAAAAAATTTGTGGACCACCTCCTTTTTATTTATTTATTTTTTGTTGAGACATGATTAAAAAGAGCAGACACATTTTGGTTTGAAATGTATTTATTTCTTACTAGATGTTTGGATTCTCTTCTCACTGACAAGCTTTTCAGTGTTTGGAGTGGTACTTGATAATCCACAACGAATATCGCTTTCCACTGTGAGCCAATTCCTCTGTTTGGACTTAACATGCAACAAACATGAAAATCCCGTCTCACACATATAAGTTGATGCAAATGGCAAAAGAAATCTGACTGCATGTGCTGACAGATTTGGGTAACTCCTGGTCGTGCTGGCCCAAAATTTCTCTGATAGACTGCTGGTACACGTCTTGGGTCGCAAAATCATTTTTCAGATCCAAATATTCCTCCTGCAGATCCTCTGGAACACTATTAACATCTGTTGTGAATGGATTCCTGATGAAAGATAATCCATCCTGTGTCCTGTCCACCTCTGGAAAGTACCATTGGAATTCGTCTTGTAGCTTCCGTAAATGATTAAGAATTTGTGTCCGAATGGTTTCCTTTTTCCCGAGCATGGCATCCACATACGGAAATTGAACCAAATTATTGCATTCGACTCTTACGATCCAGAGTTCCAATTTGTCAAGAAAAGCCTTGATGATGCTTTGGTGAGAGAACAGATTTGCACCTTTCTCTTGCAGCTGAAGATTCAGTTTGTTCAAGATTCCAAAAATATCAACAAGATACACAAATTCTAAACTTGACTGCATTAGCACATTTCGGAATTCCTCTTTTCCTTGAGCCTGGAGAAACAAATCCAACTCCTCTCTCAACTGGAAAACTCTGTTGAGTATGTTCCCTGTCGACAACCACCGTGTAGAACAGCAACACATCAAAGTCAGAACCCATGTCCTGGCAAAATCTTTTGAACAGCCTGGTGTTCAGAGCTGATGATTTGATGTAATTCACCAATTTCACCAACCCTTTAAAAATGGTGTTGAGTTGATCAGGCAATGTTTTTGACGCCAAAGCTTCCCTATGAATGAAGCAATGAACTCCAGTTACCATTGGAGTGCGCTGTTTCACCAGCGTTTGGAAGCCTGATCTTGAGCCCAGCATGGCAGGTGCACCCTCAGTGGTGACACCCACAAGATTTGCCCAATCCAGACCATGCGCTTCAAAGACATTGTTAACAATTTCCATCACATCCTGAGCCGGTGTGGTGGTATCAAGAGTCTTACAAAAAAGAAACTCATCTTTGAAGTCTCCCTCAACCATATATTGAGCGAACACCAATAGCTGAGAGCACAATGCGACTCATCCAATTGTATGGCGCACAATGGAGAGTTATTTATTTCATCCACAACTTGTTCATTGATGTTCTGTGATATCTCATTTATCCGTCTCGATATTGTGTCGTTAGAGACAGATATATCATTCAGCTTTCTTGCTGCTTCCTCGCCAAGAACTAGCCGCACCATCTCTACAGGGGAGCACAAGTTGTTCTACAATGGTATGAGGCTTCTTGGCCTGTGCAACTTTGTATGCAACAATGTAGGAAGCGGTCACTGCATTGGTTGTATTTTTGTAGAATGCACCTGTTGAATCGAGGCGCTGTCGTTTCAGACCTGATAACCGCCGCTCAGAATAATCTTCATCCATTTGCAACAATTTTGGATGACACTTTTTGAGATGGAGTTTCAGCTTAGTTGAGTCATTCCCCAAGACTTTGAAACAAATAACACTTTGTGGCAAATTCATGCCTTCTTTTTCTTGACAAGTGAAGCCAAATTTGATGTAGTCCTTCGAATACTTGCGCCTGACATTCCTTCCTGTCATTGCCATTATCTCAGATCTGTGGGGTTACAATGAAATTTAGATTTTTCGAACAGACAATTTATTTTGGAAGATGTATAGTAATTATAAATCACTCAGATAGATGTCCCATTTAGCACAGAATGAACAACACAACAACCACTCAGCAGGACGGCGGGAGCTACACTGACGCGCAGAGCCTTAGACGGAAGTTACTGGCAACACAACGCGGTCACGTCCTAGAGGATGCTATGGATGACACGCTGCGTGCTTGTGAACTTGGACAATATTTGGGTGGACCACCAAAAAAGTCACCATGGACCACCAGTGGTCCATGGACCATCAGTTGAGAACCACTGCCCTAAAGCTTCAAAAGCTAGAAGGCAAATACACTCCCCATTTATTATTTTAGAAAAATCTCATGATTTTCAAGCCCATTTCCTGATTTTGGGGGGTCTGACTTGTGACTGTTGAATGTGTGGAGCTGGCTGTACTGCCAACTGAACTTCTAACTAAATCGAGGGTAGAGAAATGAATGAGCCACGGGCTGGTTTTGCCAACAAGTTCCATGCTGTTGAATTCTCCCTGCCCGGACAAGCCAGGTAAATTCCATGGCCTTCCCTTGCACATCTATATTCCCTGTAAGGCCCTGTATCTCCTGCACTGTCAATCTGTCAGGTTTAACAGATTATTACTACATTAAAACCATACACTGGAAATCCTGTAACCTTTGCCTGTTGTTATTTCAGGTGCGTGTGCAGAGAGAATTTAGGAATTAAAGAGGATAAAGTTACTGAACAACCTGGAACCTCACAGCTGCTGTCCAGACTGAGTATGTTAAGTAAGGATTTAACCCCTAGAAAATTGTGATGAATGAACATATTTATTTTACGGTAGTGCCTAGAGGCCACAGCTGAGATCACAGCCTCATTTGTGCTAGGTGCTGTACAAACCTAGCAGGGATTTGTTGCTATGTGACCTTAGTAATCAACACCACAGGCAAGGATGCTTGTCCACAAACTGCTCTCCATCCTGCCTTCTCCAAGTCCAGTCCCTAACCATTCTCCCAATTGGCTAGTCCTCAAGTACCCCAACCTCACCCAACTAAGCTGTCACCCCACCTGCAAGCTCTCTAACAAACACCTCAAACTAGTAGTGGCTGCCTTAGCATACTTACTGCTTGTATTATGGAAAGGCCCACCATGTGCTAGGTGCTGTCCACACACATAGTCTCTGCTTCAGACCAGTTGAGCAAACAGATGGGAAGTTTTGATGCTCTTGGGGAAAGTTGCAAGCTCCACTGAGGCCAGAAAAATACACGTCTTGCCAACGTTTGCCAAGGGGGTTGGACTAGATGACCTCCTGAGGTCTATTCCAACCATAATCTTCTATGATTCTAACCGGTATAATGGGATGGAATGAAGAGAGGGAAAATGTGATGTGAATATCGGGAACCACCTCCCGAGAGTATTTATTCTTTGTATCTAATCCCATCGCTATGGAAACTGAGCACCACAGTATCTCAGATGTACCTGGCTCTGGAATAGCCTCCGCCAGAAGTGGTGGAATCCCCATCACTTGGGACTTTGAAAACTTGACTGGACAAAACACTAAGAACAATCCCATGGTGGCGGAAGGGCTGGACTGGAAGGTCTAATGGGACTTTTTCCATCTCTAGAATGTGAGACGGGGGTTCTGGTCCTTGTACAGTGATAAGATCTTCCATGTCTTGCCTTTTTATCTCCTAAACAATATGACGACACTCCAGGAAAGGAGGAGAAGAAAATACCGAACTAGCCCATTTCTCCTTGTGCTGCTCTTACTCCTGTTGAAGTCAGTAAGAAAAGAAGGCGGATGGTCTGTAGGGTGCTAGCTTGGGATTTGGAACACACGGGTTCAAGTCCCAACTGTGTGACCTTGGGCAAGTCATTTACCCTTTCTGTGCCTCGTTTTCCCCTCTGTACAATGGGGGTAACAGCCCTGCCCTGATTCAGAGGGGTGGTTGTGAGGGTAACTACATTAAAGATTGTGAGGTGCTCAGATACTCTGGTGATGGGGCAATAGACGCACCTAAGATCAGGTATAGGTCAGGGCGCATTATGGCAGATGCTGGGGTAAGCATGTGTCTCTGGCTTGCTGCTTACCTCACAGGAGGCTACGGTGTTTGCCAGATTTACCTTGGCCACAGCGATGGCGTGCGGTTTGTATGGAGTCGCTGAAATGCCCAGGATGCCTGGTGAGCGCCAGTCAAAATAATTGCTTGGCTGCTTTTCTGGGGTAGCCGCTGGCTCGGAGACACTTCTGGAAAGAGCTCTGTGATGAGCCCATCTGCAGTGTCTGAATGATGGGCTCGGGGAGCAGCTTTTTGGGCTGGAGGAGTGAAAAATGACTAATTTCCTCCATGTGCCAAGTGAAGAGAACCATTCCCCTGTGGAGTTTTATGAGGTTGCAGGCCCTGGAAATTCATTAAAGGCAACAGAGCCCCTCATCTGAGGAGGGAGAGCGAATGAAAGGAAATGAGTTGCTGAAGCTTCATGGAAAACTTAGAAAAACTTTCTGTTTAAAAACACTGGACCTGGGTCTGTTCTGACACAGTGGAGAGTAACTCCAGTGACTCCAATGGAATCAAGTCGTGTAGTCCATAGAGGCCAAATTGCAATAACCGTTGGGCTGTGTTTCCATGCCCAGTTTAGGAAAAAGCTGACAATCTGAATAAGGGCTGGGGGAAAGGAAAGATTATTATCCCCAGTTTATAGATGGGAAAATGAGACCCTGAGAGATGAAGTGACTTGCCCACGGTCACACAGGGCATCTGTGGCAGAGGCGGGAACTTAGTCCCAGCCCAGTTTTTAACCACAAGACCCTTCTTGTGTCCCAGAAAACAATAGTCTTTTTCTATCGACTAAAGTACTTATATGGCCTTATATGGAGATGGCACCATAGTATCTGAGCAGAACAGGAGAGCTAGGTTCAGGTCTCCTAAATCCTACACGAGTGGCCTAACCACTGAACCATCCTACCTCTCCTTCCACTACCTGTCCTAAACAGTTGGGCAGTGTTTCTGTGCGCAGCAGCCGCTGCAGAAAAGAAGCCAAGCTATTATTTTGACTGGCACCCTAGGATCTTGATCTCAGCTGAGGCTTCTAGGCGCCACTGTTATTCAACAGAGCTGGGTGAAAAATGGAAACTGTGTGTGTGGAGGGGGGAAATGAAATGTCATGTTTAGGGTCTTTTTTTAAATCAGTTTTTCTTTAAATTATTATCAACAATTTTAATTTGCCAAAAAAAAATCTGATAACATTATTGATAATATTTTTGAGCAATCTTTAACAAAAAAAAAAAGTTCACCATTTTTTGAGGGGGAGGGAATTGTTTTTTATAAACGGCAACATTTTCCCATGAAAATGGTTCATTAAAAATTGTGTATATTTAAAACCGGTCAAATTTTTTCAAAAGTACCCAGTTGAAGCTGCAGGCGTTATTTAGAAAGATGGAGTGTAATTATCCAAGCTGGAATGGAGTCAGGGCTCACTCCAATACTACTTTTGCAGAAAGTGTCAGAGGATCTTTAATGAGCAAAAGTGGTCAGGACCTCAGTTTTGAATCTCATTTGAAAGCGAGGAATCTTTGCTAATTGGTTAAGTCCATTCAGTGATTTCACCCATGAAATGCCAAGTACTTTGTCCATGTGTTAATAGAGATAATTAATATTAATAACTATCTCTTATCTAGTACTTTTCATCTGTGAATCTGCACTTTACCAAGGAAGAAAGTAGTAATGTCCCCATTTTGCACATAAGGAAACTGACGAATGTGGTGAAAAGTGACATGCCCAAGGTAATCTAGCAGGTCAGTGGCAGAGCCAGCTATAGAATGGAATTCAGGTCTTCTGAGACCTAGTCCAGTGTTCTACCAATATATCACTGCCACCTCCAGTTTGTGTTTAGCAATTTCTTTTTCTGCTGGAGAACTTCCTTGGGTGGAAAGAGCTGACCCACAGCCAACATAATGTTCGTGGAGAGTTTCCTGAGTAATGGTTCTGTCACCGTACAACCGCTAGCAAGAACACTTTGCAAAATGTTGCAATCTTTAAAATTGACCTGTTGACGGCACCTAGCCAGTGGTTTTACAAGCATCTGCTGCAGAATAACAGGCCCTGGAACTCAGTGCTGGGTGAGCGAAAGAGCAACTAAGTCCTGTGCAAACTTCCTTTCGTTCCAAGTTTTTAATCTTAGCACATGGCCTTGGGGCTTGATCCTGCAAATATTTACCCAGGTTAGTCAGCCCACTTGTGTCAGTGGAAGTTGCAAGTGCTCAGCACCTCAGGTCACTTTTATTTCGGTGCCTGAATATGGAGTTACAGACCTGACTTTCATTTGAATGTGGCTGATCCAAGGCCACCAAGCTACTTAGTGGCAGAGCCAGGTTATGAATTCAGGAGTTGCATCTTCACCCCGCCACCAGCCTTACATACCCACCCTCACCGTCGGCCACTGGAACCCGCACTCACCGCTGGTGGGTGGGTGGCTGGCGAGCAGAAATCTGGCCAGCAGCAGGACCTGCCAGTACTGGTGAGAGGAGACAGAAAATACAGGCGTTTGCTTGTTTTTAAGAAAAAAGTTGGGACATATGCAGGAGAGCTTAAATATGGGACTGTCCCTTTAAAAACAGGACATCTGGTCACCCTACTGTTGCCAATCCTCTGAGCCACCCAGTCTCTTCGAGACTTTATTATTACTATTATTCATTCTGTAGAAGGCAGCAGCTCTTCAGTTGTGCTGGGACAGGGAGTCACAGTCCCTGCCCCAATGAGGTTACAAACTAAAAGCCAAACAAACAGATGAGGGGGGATAGAGAAGGGGAACAACACAAGAAAGGTTGGCCACATCTTTGATGGGTGTGTTTGGTTGGTTGGTTAGTTTTTAATGTGATGTAAAAATGTAAAAGTACCCCTCACTGCCCACTATGAGATGGCTAATTTCTTGTAGGCACTGTAGCAGAAGTAGGTCTGGATGGGGGATTAGAGTTCAGGGAAGGCATTAGCCTGGAGTTCCATCTCAAGAAGGGGATTTCATGCATAGGGGAGGTGGGACACTAGATGGGGAGGGCTCTGAGTTACTCCAGAGAATTCTTTCCCAGGTGTCTGGCTGGTGGGTCTTGCCTCTGTGCTCAGAGTCTAACTGATCGCTGTATCTGGGGTCGGGAAGGAATTTTCCTGCAGGTCAGATTGGCAGATACCTTGAGGTGCAGGGTTCGCCTTCCTCTGCAGCACGGGGCACTGGTCACTTGCGGGTTTGAACTTGAGTAAATGGTGGATTCTTCATGACATCAAGTTTTTAAATCATGATCTGAGGACTTCAGTAACTCGGCCAGAGGGTATAGAGCTACTGTGGGAGTGAGTGGGTGAGGGTCTGTGGCCTTGCGAGGTGCAGGAGGCCAGACTAGGTGATCATGATGGTCCCTTCTGGCCTTAAAGTCTGTGAGTCTTTAGAGGCAGCATGGGAGAAAGTATGGAGCTGGTTGTGGGAGAAGGAGACTAACAGGGCGTGGAAGACAGCATTAACAGGATGCTAAGAGACTAGGGCGGGAATGTAGACCGAGGCAGCATTATACAGGGCCTTGAAGATCGGCACAAGAAGCTTGAACTTGATGTGCGTTAGGCCACACCATCCTCGCTGGCTCTGAGTGCAGTTACTGGGTCACACCTTTGGCTCTTTCGGTGGGGAGTTTCATCCTGAGTGAGTATACATCAGCGACCCCGATGTGCAAGTCATTAGCACCTTACACCACAACATTATGACACTATAAGAGCGTGTTGTAACCCCTTGGTTGAGTGTTGGTTAATTTTGGGGACCCTGGCAGCAGGTTAAATTTCCGTTGTCCGAGAAATCCATGCCATGAACTTAGGTAGAGTGTAACTCCCTTATTTATGCTACATATCTATATCATGGCTTCTCTCAAATCAGAGGTGGACTGGTCTGCCCAGAGGCGAAGCTCTCCGCCGAAACCTCTGCTCAGTTACCACTGCCCTGATGCCCTTTGTCCCATTTCCTCTTGGTCTTCAGCCACCGGGAGACGCTGTTTCCCTCACTGGCCCAAACCCCTGGGCTCTCTGTCTGGGACACCTCCAATCCAAAGCTCCTGCTGTGACAGCAATGATGTCATAACATTGTGTATGATGATCCAACATATAGTAAAGGAGCCTGGGCTTTTGTCATAAATATGAAGGGAAGGGGGAGAGGGTCTGATGCAGTGCTATAAAATCCTCTTTACAGTAAAGGGTTAAGAAATGCAGGTAGCCAGACTGACACCTGACCTGGCTGGCATCTGACCAATAAGGGGACAAGATACTTTCAAACTTTGGGAGGGGGGAAGGTTTTAGTGTGTGTCTTTGTCTGAGAGAGGGTGATCTTGGAAGACAGAAGGAACCTACAGAAAATCAAACCTCCCTTTTCTGAAGTAAGTTTAGATAGCATAGTGTATAGATTTCTGTTTAATTTTGCTTGGTGTATCCCCTGTGTTAGAAGGGGCGGGCGGGGGGGGGTTATTCATGGTTTTCTGGAACTTTAAGGTTTTGTCCAGAGCGGGAAATCTCTCTGAGTTTGGAAATATAGTGCCCTGTAAAATAGTTACCATCCTGATTTTACAGAGATGATTTTACCTTCTTTATTTTTAATAAAATCCTTCTTTTAAGAAGCTGACTGTTTTCGATGGTGTTAAAACCCAGGGGGTGGGTTTTTAGATCACTGTGTAACCAATTGGTTGGGAGATTGTTCTCAAGCTTCCCCAGGAAAGGGGGTGTACGGCTTGAGGGGGTATTTTGGGGGGGGGGAGGGAAGTTCAAGTGATTCCTTTCCTGGATTCCTGTTAGATACTTGATGGTGGCAGCGAGAAGCATTTCTCAGGGTGCAGGGAATTTTGTACCTTGGGGGATTTAACCTAAGCTGGTAAAAATAAGCTTAGGGGCTCTGAATGCGGGTCCCCACGTCTTTACCCTAGAGTTTAGAGTGGGGAGGGAACCCTGACATGGTGGCAGAGCGGTGGGATATATTGAACCAGAGATTTTTTTGAACCAGACACAGGGAGTTTAGAATTTTTTTTCTTCTCTCTGACTCTTCCCTGTGCTGCTGGAAGCAGGGAGGGGGGAGGGGTTAAGCTGCTAGGAGCTAGAGTATCTACATATGAAAGCAGGTAGTTAACCCCTACAGGGAATACCCAAGCAAGTTTTTTTTTCTTTTCTAACTCTATCGGGTTAAGACAGATTAAAAACAGAAAGGCTAAGATGACTGCCAGTGAAGCAGCTATTAAACTTGAGATAGCCCGGCTACAAGCTGATGAGGAGGAGAAGAAACATGCAAGACTGCTACAACTTAAACAGATGGAGATGGAAGAGAAAGAAAGAGAGAGGAAGCATGCTGAGGAGGAGAAAGAAAGAGAGAGGAAGCATGCTGAGGAAGAGAGGAAGCATGCTGAGGAGGAGAAAGAAAGAGAGAGGAAGCATGCTGAGGAAGAGAGGAAGCATGCTGAGGAGGAGAAAGAAAGAGAGAGGAAGTATGCTGAGGAGGAGAAGGAGAGAGAGAGGAAGCATGCTGAGGAGGAGAGGAAGCATGCTGAGGAAGAGAGGAAGCATGCTGAGGAGGAGAAAGAAAGAGAGAGGAAGCATGCTGAGGAAGAGAGGAAGCATGCTGAGGAGGAGAAAGAAAGAGAGAGGAAGTATGCTGAGGAGGAGAAGGAGAGAGAGAGGAAGCATGCTGAGGAGGAGAGGAAGCATGCTGAGGAGGAGAGGAAGCATGCTGAGGAGGAGAAGGAGAGAGAGGAAGCATGCCCTAGAGATGGAGAAGACCAGGGTGGAGCGGAATCTACCGGATAACACTAATAATCCTTCCCCAACAACCCACAAATGGGAGCGACTATGTCCACCGTATGATGAATCCCGTGATATTGCTGAATATTTTCTCACCTTTGAGAGACTATGCAATCTCCATCACATTCCTGATGATCACAAAATGACCCTATTGGTAGCAAAGTTGACTGGAAGTGCTCTGGACATATTCAATGACATGCCTATTGATGAGGCTTCTGACTATGAGAAATTCAAGGATTTGGTTTTAAAACAATTTCAAGTTACACCTGAAACTTACAGAGTAAAATTTCGAACCCTTATCCGAGGGCCTGGACTAAGTAATGTAGCTTATGTAAACCGGATAAAGGAGCTGTTAAAAAATGGGTCAAGGGAAGGAATGTTACTAGCTTTGAAGGAGTGTGTGATTTGATGGCTCAGGAACAATTCCTGAATATGTCCAAGGATGATATAAGACAGTGTTTATGGGATAAGAAAATGGACTCAGCAGACAGCCTTGCTGCTTATGCTGATCAATACGAACAGTCCCAGATCAGCAGAGGGGCAAGGAAATTTGGCACACAAGGGGTGCAGGAAGCAGAGAGGAACAACCCTGGCCATAGTTTGGGGAGATACCAGAAAGGAAAACCCGAGACCACACCCCCCTCACCAGGAGCAGCCCAAGGCCCCACAAGGAAAAACCCAGACCCCTTATTGCCCCACCACCCCATTCTCCAGCAACCCACCTCGCCCCACTGACCAGTCAGCTGGGCGATGTTTCAAATGTAACGAATTGGGGCATGTGAAGGCCAACTGCCCCAAGAACCCCAACAGAATACAGTTCATTGCACTGGGGTCACACCAAAGGTCCTCAGGCCCAGATGCCTCCCAGATACCCTTGGAATGAAGGGAAACGGTGAGTGTGGGCGGAAAAAAGGTTACAGCGTGGAGGGACACCAGAGCACAAGTGTCGGCTATCCACAAATCCTTAGTGGACCCCAGCTTAATCAACCCAGAGGCGCAAGTGACAATTCTACCCTTCAAGTCCAACTCTTTTGATTTACCTACAGCCGTGTTGCCTGTCCAGTACAAGGGCTGGTCAGGAAATTGGACTTTTGCAGTCTATGATGATTATCCCAGTCCCATGTTGCTGGGGGAAGACTTGACCAATTGTGTGAAGCTAGCCAAGAGGGTGGGAATGGTCACCCGCAGCCAGGCTAAGCAAGCTGTCACACCTAGCTCTGTTCCTGAGACTTCCACCAGAACCCCATCTGTACTACCAGAGACCCGGATAGAGGTGGTGGAACCGGATACCCTGCCAATGACTGCAACAGCCGTCCTAGATCCAATCACAGAAACCCGACCCAAGCCAGTCTCGGAACCGGAACTGGCAAAGCAACCAGCACCAGAACCATTGCCAGCACTGAGTCCAGCGCTTGCAACCCCATCTACAGTGCCAACACCCGAGGGCACCACCGAGCCTGCAATGGCAGCAGCAGCCGATAACTCAATACAAGAGGCTCAGCCAGAGCCTGAATTACCACATTGTGCACCAGCGGAGAGCGGTTCACAGTCAACGGAAACAAACCCATCACCGGCATCGCTTCCAGAGGGACCCAGCCCAGGTCCACAACCCAGTGAGGAACTGATGTCTCCAGCATCTAGGGAACAGTTCCAAGCCGAGCAGGAAGCAGATGAAAGCCTACAGAGAGCTTGGACAGTGGGACGGAGCCCCCCACTGCCTCTCAGCTCTTCTAATCGATCCCGGTTTGTTATAGAAAAAGGACTTCTATATAAGGAGACTCTTTCTGGTGGACACCAGGAAGACTGGCGTCCTCAGAGACAGTTGGTGGTTCCGACTAAGTACCGGCTAAAGCTCTTGAGCTTAGCCCATGATCATCCTAGTGGTCATGCTGGGGTGAACAGAACCAAAGACCATTTGGGGAGGTCATTCCACTGGGAGGGAATGGGCAAGGATGTTTCTACCTATGTCCGGTCTTGTGAGGTGTGCCAAAGAGTGGGAAAACCCCAAGACCAGGTCAAAGCCCCTCTCCAGCCACTCCCCATAATTGAAGTTCCATTTCAGCGGGTAGCTGTGGATATTCTGGGTCCTTTTCCGAAAAAGACACCCAGAGGAAAGCAGTACATACTGACTTTCATGGATTTTGCCACCCGATGGCCAGAAGCAGTAGCTCTGAGCAACACCCGGGCTAAAAGTGTATGCCAGGCATTAACAGAGATTTTTGCCAGGGTAGGTTGGCCCGCCGACATCCTTACTGATTCAGGAACTAATTTCCTGGCAGGGAGCATGGAAAGCCTGTGGGAAGCTCATGGGGTGAACCACTTGGTTGCCACCCCTTACCACCATCAAACAAATGGTCTGGTGGAGAAGTTTAATGGAACTTTGGGAGCCATGATACGTAAATTCGTAAACCAGCACTCCAACGATTGGGACCTAGTGTTACAGCAGTTGCTCTTTGCCTACTGGGCTGTACCACATCCCAGTTTAGGGTTTTCACCATTTGAACTTGTGTATGGCCGCGAGGTTAAAGGGCCATTACAGCTGGTGAAACAGCAATGGGAGGGGTTTACGCCTTCTTCAGGAACTAACATTTTGGACTTTGTAAGCAACCTACAAAACACCCTCCGAGACTCTTTAGCCCTTGCTAGAGAAAACCTAAAAGGGGCTCAGGAAGAGCAAAAGGCCTGGTATGATAAACATGCCAGAGAGCGTTCCTTTAAAGTAGGGGACCAAGTCATGGTCTTGAAGGCGCTCCGGGCCCATAAAATGGAAGCGTCATGGGAAGGGCCATTTACGGTCCAAGAACGCCTGGGAGCTGTGAACTATCTCATAGCATTCCCCACCACAACTCTCAAGCCTAAAGTGTACCATGTTAATTCTCTAAAGCCTTTTTTCCCCCGAGAACTGAAGGTTTGTCAGTTTACTGCCCAGGGAGCAGAAGACGCTGAGTGGCCTGAAGGTGTCTACTATGAAGGGAAAAATGACGGTGGCGTGGAAGAGGTGAACCTCTCAATGACCCTCGGACGTATGCAGCGCCAGCAAATCCAGGAGCTGTGCACTAAATTTGCACCGATGTTCTCAGCCACCCCAGGACTGACCGAACGGGCATACCACTCCATTGACACAGGTAATGCCCACCCAATTAGAGCCCGACCTTACCGAGTGGCTCCTCACGCCAAAACTGCTATAGAACGGGAGGTTCAAGACATGCTACAGATGGGTATAATCCGTCCCTCTAGCAGTGCATGGGCCTCTCCCGTGGTTCTAGTCCCCAAACCAGATGGGGAAATACGCTTTTGCGTGGACTACCGTACGCTAAATGCTGTGACTTGCCCAGACAACTATCCAATGCCTCGCACAGATGAACTATTGGAGAAACTGGGACGTGCCCAGTTCATCTCCACCTTAGACTTAACCAAGGGGTACTGGCAGGTGCCGCTAGATGAATCCGCCAAGGAAAAGTCAGCCTTCATCACCCATGTCGGGCTGTATGAATTTAATGTGCTCCCTTTCGGGCTGTGGAATGCACCTGTCACATTCCAGAAACTGGTAGATAGTCTCCTAGCGGGATTGGGAGAATCGGCAGTTGCCTATCTTGACGATGTGGCCATATTTTCTGACTCATGGGCCGAACACCTGGAGCATCTCCAGAAGGTCTTCGAGTGCATACGAGAGGCAGGACTAACTGTTAAGGCTAAAAAGTGTCAAATAGGCCTCAACAGAGTGACTTACCTTGGACACCAGGTGGGTCAAGGAACTATTAACCCGCTACAGGCCAAGGTGGAGGCTATCCAAAAGTGGCCTGTCCCAAAGTCAAAGAAACAGGTCCAATCTTTCTTAGGCTTGCCCGGATATTACAGGCGATTTGTACCGCACTACAGCCAAATCGCCGCCCCTCTAACTGAGGTAACCAGAAAGAACCAGCCAAATGCGGTTCAGTGGACTGATGAGTGTCGGAAGGCCTTTAACCAGCTTAAAGCAACACTCATGTCTGACCCTGTGCTAAGGGCCCCGGACTTTGATAAACCGTTCCTAGTAACCACAGATGCGTCCGAGCATGGTGTGGGAGCAGTCTTAATGCAGGAAGGACCAGATCAACAATTCCATCCTGTCGTGTTTCTCAGCAAGAAGCTGTCTGAGAGGGAAAACCACTGGTCAATCAGTGAGAAGGAATGTTACGCCATTGTCTACGCTCTGGAAAAGCTACGCCCATACGTTTGGGGACAGTGTTTCCACCTGCAAACCGACCATGCTGCACCACAGTGGCTTAATACCGCCAAGGGAAATAACAAAAAACTCCTTCGATGGAGTTTGGCTCTCCAAGATTTTGATTTTGAAATACAACACATTTCAGGAGCTTCTAACGAAGTGGCTGATGCACTCTCCCGTGAAAGTTTCCCCGAACCAACTGGTTAAAATCGTCCTTGGAATGTGGACAATATTGTTTAGTCTTTATCCGGTTATTAGTATATTTGGAGATTCATGTGTCTTATTACTTTGTTTTCTTTTAGAGCTCCAGGAAGAAATCACAGCCAGTGTTTCACACTATCGGTGATTTGGGGGGCGTGTCATAAATATGAAGGGAAGGGGGAGAGGGTCTGATGCAGTGCTATAAAATCCTCTTTACAGTAAAGGGTTAAGAAATGCAGGTAGCCAGAGTGACACCTGACCTGGCTGGCATCTGACCAATAAGGGGACAAGATACTTTCAAACTTTGGGAGGGGGGAAGGTTTTAGTGTGTGTCTTTGTCTGAGAGAGAGTGATCTTGGAAGACAGAAGGAACCTACATTAAATCAAACCTCCCTTTTCTGAAGTAAGTTTAGATAGCATAGCGTATAGATTTCTGTTTAATTTTGCTTGGTGTATCCCCTGTGTTAGAAGGGGCGGGGGGGGGGGGGGGGGGGTTATTCATGGTTTTCTGGAACTTTAAGGTTTTGTCCAGAGCGGGAAATCTCTCTGAGTTTGGAAATATAGTGTCCTGTAAAATAGTTACCATCTTGATTTTACAGAGATGATTTTACCTTCTTTATTTTTAATAAAATCCTTCTTTTAAGAAGCTGACTGTTTTCGATGGTGTTAAAACCCAGGGGGTGGGTTTTTAGATCACTGTGTAGCCAATTGGTTGGGAGATTGTTCTCAAGCTTCCCCAGGAAAGGGGGTGTACGGCTTGAGGGGGTATTTTGGGGGGGAGGGAAGTTCAAGTGATTCCTTTCCTGGATTCCTGTTAGATACTTGATGGTGGCAGCGAGAAGCATTTCTCAGGGTGCAGGGAATTTTGTACCTTGGGGGATTTAACCTAAGCTGGTAAAAATAAGCTTAGGGGCTCTGAATGTGGGTCCCCACGTCTTTACCCTAGAGTTTAGAGTGGGGAGGGAACCCTGACAGCTTTCATAATCCAGTTCTACCCAATGGGCTCTGTATCTACTGAGAAATTTTGTGGCAGGGGAAAAAGTAGTGAGAGTTGATATTAAGAATTAAACAGAGGAGTGTCCTGGGTATGAATGGTTAGTTCACAAACCTTGCCCTATATCAGATGATAACCAATTGCCTCTGAAGATTTACTCTGAAGGCTTTTGGTAGGCAGACAAGTCACCCCCGGGATACCACAGTAACAATAATAGTGATTAGAGCCATTGGTTCTCTGGTATCGTTCACCATCCAGACTGGAAACCTGACATCTGATTAAGGCAGTTTATGACTATAGAGGGCCTTAGGAGGGATTTTGCAGGGGGCTATCATTGCAAATAACTCAGCCACTCATAGGTATGTCACAGTAAATCTTCCTCAGCCTCCCCACCATGATCCATTTCCCTGACTCTGGGTCCGGTTGGTTTTAGGCAAATCTTTGATGTTCCTCAGCCACAGTCATAAATATTTAGTACAAATGTCACCTAAGGCCTGTAGGGGGTTCTGCCAGCGGAGGGAACCCCAGGCCCAAGCTCATAGTGGCCATACAGGAATGTCACCTTTAGGTCTTTGAAATGCAGGAGGAGAAACCTGGAAAATATTACCCCTTTGCTTTCCGGTATGCGTTATAAATAAGCAGTGATGGGCTGGAGACGGGGTGTCTGGCTCTGAATCCAAACTCCCTAAGGGGTCGGTGGGCAGGAGTTTCTCTGTCCGACCAAACTGCTCCCATCCAGCTAACCAATGCTCTGCAGTGAGACAGAGCTGATAAACCTGCAGCCGCATCCGGGAGAGTGGGGGTGAGGGAAATGGCAGTAGGGACAGGCTAGAATGCTACCGGCATTATATTATTAGTGAGTTATTTTTTGCATTGCAGTAGCATCTAGGAGCCCCAATCATGGACCAGGACCCCATTGCGCTGGGCGCTGTACAAACACGTGACAAAAAGCCAGTCCCCGCAATGTTTGTTGCTCATGCCCCATGAGCTGCCAGGGGCCCCATGGAGAATCAGAATCTCTCTACCCCCTTTATCAGAGCCCTGCCCAGGGCATGTTACAGGTTCTCCCCGTTTTGTTGCTATTCTCCTAACTCCCTCACAGTCGCTCGTTTATGCGCAGCACGGTAACAGCTAGAGGCCCCATAGGGTCAGGGTCCCATTGTGCTGGGTGCTGTACACGCAGACAGTGAGAGACCGTCCCTGCCTGATGAGCCTACAGTCTAAATGGGCAAGACAGCCTGAAGGTGCGAGAAAAGGGAGTAGTAGTATTCCCATTCCACAGCTGGGGAACTGAGGCACAGGAAGATTAAGTGACTGGTCCAAGATGACACTGGATGTCTGTAGCAGAGCCAGTGTTTTAACCATAAGACCATTACGATGTCGTCCTATCACTAGCTGGGACATTAATGAGAATAAAGGCAGAATACTGAGCGAGAGAACAAGATTTACCAAATACTTGAACACAGGAGGTTATTTAATCAGTACATCTTCTACCTTAGATTAATAGTTTTCAGGGAACTGGGCCTTCAACCCACTGGTCTATAGGTCCCTTCCTTGGGAGCTTTCGGCTTTCCCTACTGCATTCATCTTACTTTTCACTTTGGAAGCAGTGAAGCTTGACTAGATCCATCATGAAAATATATGGAGGCCCAAAAGGATCTTTAATAATTGCTACCACCTTGGGCCCTTGCTACTCCATTTGAACCAGGGGTTCTCATGCAAGCTGCGTTCTGAAGTGGAGCTAAAGTACTTTCCCACAAGGATTATAGCTCCATTTGACTTAATTTTCCTTGATATTTTTCTAGTCACGTCAACTGCTTCCTTGGAAATGTTCTATTATATAGCTGAGAACAAGTTTATTATTTCCTGTCAAGGGGTAAATAAAGCTATGGCATCTCTGACGAAGTCTATAATGTATCTGCATAATGTGAAGGTTAAAATAAATCAGTAAAAGAGTTACTCTCCTGGGGGCAATATACTGCAAAATATTTCATCAGAAGGCCTGGATATTATTATTCTTGTAATTAATCTTCCCCGGTAATAGCTCTGATTGTGTTTCCCTATCATTAGTTGGAGCAGTACCTGCCGTGGACACTAGGTGTCATTTGTTAGTCTCTAAGGTGCCACAAGGACTCGTTTTTGCTGATACAGACTAACACGGCTATCACTCTGAAACCTATACAGGGTAGCTTTGCAAATGGGAATTTTCCTGAAGGGAGGATGGAGGTAACTGGAATTCTTGGAGTATAACAAGTGTAGAGTGTTTCTGAATCAGAGGTGGAGTCATTTCCTTTGGTCATTAGATTTTAAACTTAAAAGTTGACCTGCATAGAGGCTTCAATACATAGCAGAATATTAGCTGCGTTAATTGTCCTTAGTATATAGCAATGGGTAAGGCTTATTACAATGCCAGTCATAGCTTAGTGATGCTGTTATACTAATAACAACACTTAGTACTCTCATCCCTTCAGTGGCTTCTCTCACCGTCTGCATCCGAATAGGGTGATTAGAGAGCAAGTGTGAAAAATCGTGATGGGCGGGGGGGGGGGGTGGGGGGTAATAGGCACCCATATAAGACAAAGCCCCAAATATCAGGACTGTCCCTATAAAATCAGGACATCTGGTCACCCTCCATCAGAATCATCCTTACTGCAACCTCACTGGATTTTAAACATACTCTTACCTGATCGTTTTTAGATTTTCAATTCTTGTTTTGCGCTGGTAATATTATTCCAGCCTAGTAGAGCTTGTGCATGCCAAATGAACGATGGGTACAAATCTTGTGCCTCTAACTGCTTGATTTGTACCTGCACTCAGGGGACCAGGACTCAGACTGGTACCTGTGATCCAGTCTCAGGTGCAATAACATGGGCATGTGTTTTGCTGGCATGTCTGGCACCCAGCAAAACAAGGTTGCATTTCTGTCTAACTGTTACACACACCTGAAACTAGGATTTGCAACCGGGCCCGGAAGTCCCTACCGCTGTGACTTGTATAGGGTTTTGTTTGGAAACCCCAGATCTAAAGCTGTCCATAAGATTCTAAACCCCAGATTGGATCCAGAACTGAAAGGGTGACCTTTTCTGGTTTGTGTGCAGTGAAAATCTCATGAGTACAGCTGTTTTCCTGTAACTTTGCTCCAAGGTAGTGGGAATCCCATGAGAATAAATGATCTAGTGAGATTTCCGGCATTTGGAGGTGAAATCTTGCAAAAATAGCTCACCAGCTTTTGGCGCTGTTAAATCCAAACCTGAACCCCAGGTACTGCTGAGGTACTGTGCTGATGAATGTGGTATAAACACAGAGAGAAAATAGATAGAAACCCTAGCTCGCCCTACCAGCACTGGACCACCCACATCTAGAGTCGGCACTGCCCATCCTATTAGCTGTGAATCAGTTGCCTCTTGATCTCTCAGAAGGTATGTTACGGCTATTGACTCAAAACCAGACATTATTTATCATTTATTATCTACCTTGGGGTTTTTTACTACTGCCAGATAATGACCATAGTGATAATGCAAATATATTTGCAGAGATCCCTATAAATATTGTTCTACTTAATATATTTTAGTAGTTTTTTTCAAAGACAACAGTAAATTTGTAGAGAAATGATGGCAGAGGGAAAGTCAGCTGAGGAAGGATGTAATATCTATATTTCCTAATGAACCAGTCAAACTTTTGCCCAAAATATGAACCATTTTTTTTCTGTAGAAGCGACAAAGGGTCCTGTGGCACCTTATAGACTAACAGAGGTATTGAAGCATAAGCTTTCGTGGGTCAATACCCACTTAAGTGGGTATTGACCCACGAAAGCTTATGCTTCAATACCTCTGTTAGTCTATAAGGTGCCACAGGACCCTTTGTCGCTTCTATAGATCCAGACTAACACGGCTACCCCTCTGATATTTTTTTTTCTGAGGTTTAAAAAAATCCCATTAACTCGTCTCTGGTTATTTTTAGTTGTGGGATCTCACTGCATCCCCAGGTGCCAGGCTGGAGAAATGAAAGCAGAGAAATGTCATTAGGGAACCAGCCCTTGTAAAACTTCCAGATGCATTATGAAGCTCTTGAGCCTGGTTCTCCACATTATACCATTTGCCAACTGAGCAAAGTGAGTACGGAGTGCTAGCAAATTCAAGGGGTCAAACTGACTTTAACTGGAGCTATGCATTCTCATCTCCTCTGAAAACCAGGCTACTTATGTAGGCACCTAAATCTGGATTTGGGCCTCTAACTTAAGACACCCAAGTTGGAAAATATTCACCTAAAAGACTGGCCTCAAATCACACAGTGAGTAATTGGCCAAGGCAAGTTTGGAACTTGGAGATAAAAAGGTTAACATTGTTCACACTAAAAGTTTGTTTAAAAAAAAACTGGAAAAGTTGTTGATATTGAAATTTGCAGGGAAAGGCAGCAGGTCCAAACCCCTCTGGCCGATGATGGGTGGTACAGTCTGCCCCAGTGAGCGGGGGCTAGATGGGGACTGGCAGTACCCACTGAGGCGAGGTGGGGATAGAGGGTTGCCGGGAGGGGAGACCCAGAGAGAGTCCCGGACAGCCAGCAGGAGGCGCCGCAGGGGTGAGTCGCGCATTGCTACAATGCACACCAGTGTTCCAGAGCTGCAAGTGGCTCAAAGGGCTCGTGAAGCCTTTCCCCCATTCGTTCAAGGCCACCATGCCCTCATAACGTCAGACAACATCAACCGTCTTTTACATCAACAAACGGAGGAGCAAGATCCGCCCCCATGCGTGCAGAAGCAGTTAGTCTGTGGAACTGGTGTATTGGTAATCAGATCCCCCAGTGGACAGTCTACTTGCCAGGAAACCAGAATATGCTAGCACACTCTCTCAGGAGACACTTTGCTGTCCATCATCAGTGGGAGCTACGCGACTTGGTGGTGAACAATATTTTTCGCTTGATGGGGGACCGCAACCAAGGACCTGTTTGCCTCCCACACAAACAGGAAATGCAAAATATCCTGTTCCTGAGGAGGCCTAGATCACCACGCACAGGGCAACACTACTCCTTCCAAGGTCAGACCATCTGGGCTATGCCTTCCCTCCACTGCCACTCCTGCCTTGAGATTTGTGCAAGATTTGGCAGGATAGGGCTTAAGTCATTCTCATTGGCCCAAACAATTTTGGTTCCTGTATCTCCTACTCATATTGTCTCAGGCACAGATCATTATTCCAACAGTTCCTGATCTCCTGACCCAGGGGAATTGCAAAGTCAGGCATCCCAGCCAATGGCTGCTTAATCTCAGGGCCGGGGTTTTGGATGAGCTTCGTCCTTTGAGTGACTATGTTCTGAAGCTGTACAGAGCATCCTTTCTAATAGTAGGAAGGGCGCCACTTTACAATTTTACCTAGTCAAATGGAAGCATTTTTCTATCTGGGTGCATCAAAGATATATATAGATGCAGATATTCCTTTCATTCTTGGCTATATTCTTTCCTTATAGACAGCAGGTTTGTCCATCATCTCCTTATGGATCCACTGGGCAGCAATCAGTGTATACCATCCACCTTCACAGGGTACCTGATCTTCGCATACCCACTGAACACCAGATTTTGGAAAGGCCTAATCAGAACTTTTTCTGCCTATAGAAAAGCCAACTCCTCAATGGGACTTGAACCTTGTTCTCTCAGTACTCACCTATTAGCTTCTTGCTCCATGTCTCTCCTATCCATGAAGGTTGCATTCCTGGTTGCCATCATCTCAGCCAAGAAGGTTGGTGAGCTTGGGGCGTTGATGGCGGATCCTCCTTACACTATATTCTATAGCAGGGGTCTCTGAGCTACGGCCCGAGGGCCAGATCCGGTCCACGGCTTCAATTCGTCTGGCCCCCCAACCAATTGCTGCCGCTGCCTCGGCGGCACTTCGGCGGCAGCTCAAGCGCTGCTGCCGCCTCGGCGGTATTTTGGCAGCAGGGCCCCATTGAAATCGGGCCCCGCACTCCCTAAATCCGGCCCATGAATCCCCTTCAAAAATCTAATGTGGCCCTCATCTCCTAAAGTTTGGAGACCACTGTTCTATAGGGACAAGATTTCATTATGTTTGGACCTTAAATTCACCCCCAAAGTAGCCTCTGAGTTTCACCTGAACCAGTCAATTCATTTATCTTTGTTCTTCCCAAAACCACACGCCTCCTTGGAAGAAAGGGCGCTCTATTCCCTCGATATTCAGCGAGGCTTATCCTTTCATCTGCAGACAACAAAACCTATCAGGAAGTCTCCTAGACTGTTTGTCGCTATAGCAGCAAGGGTCAGGAGTCAGGTTATATCCTGACCAAGAATCTCAGAATGGATCTCGGGCTGCATTTTGCTCTGCTATCAGCTGTCGAATCTTCCCCCTCCTCAGTCACAGGCAGTGGTAGTACTGCTCTATTCAGCGCTGGTTAGGCCTCAGCTGGGGCACTGTGTCCAATTTTGGTCACCGATGTACAGAAAGGGTGTGGAGAAACTGGAAAGGATCCAGAGGCAAGTGACCAAGAGGATCAAAGGGATGGAATGCAAGCTATACGAGCAAAGGCCGAAGGAACTGGGTGTGTTTAGTTTGGAAAAGAAGAGATTAACGGGGGACATGATAGCAGTGTTCAAATACTTGAAAGGCTGCCATAAAAAAGATGGAGTAAAGTTCTTCTCTCTTGCCACAGAGGGCAGGACAAGAGGCAATGGGTTCCAACTACAGCACAGGGGATTTAGATTAAATCTCAGGAAAAACTTCCTAACTGTAAGAACAGTAGGACAGTGGAACAGACACCTAAGGAGGTCGTGGAAGCTCCTTCACTGGAAGTTTTCAAAAGGAGGCTGTCCTGGATGGTTTAGACACAACAAATGCTGCATCTTGGCAGTGGGTTAGACTAGATCTATGGTTCTCAACCAAAGATACGCAAACCCCTGGGGGTACGCAGAGGTCTTCCAGGGGTACATCAACTCCTCTTGATATTTGCCTAGTTTTACAACAGGCTACGTAAAAAGCACCAGCGAAGTCAGTACAAACTAAAATTTCATACAGACAATGACTTGTTTATACTGCTCTATCTACTATACACTGCAATGTAAGTACAATATTTATATTCCAATTGGTTTATTTTATAATGAAATGGTACAAATGAGAAAGTCAGCAATTTTTCAGTAACAGTGTGGCTGTGACACTTTTGTATTTTTATGTCTGACTTTGTAAGCAAGTAGTTTTTAAGGGAGGTGAAACTTGGGGGTATGCAAGACAAATCAGGCTCCTGCAAGGGGCACAGTAGTCTGGAAAGGTTGAGAACCACTGGATTCGGTGACCCTTGTGGTTCCTGCTTAACCAAATGATTCTATGATCTCTCCTGGTGCTGGGGCTGTAGCTTAGTGTATAGTATTCCCCTAATGCTCTCCCAGCATAGTGTGTCCATGAAAGACAGAACAATATGGGGCTGACATTTCCCCTAATGTCAATATTTGAAATAATATGGCGTGGGGGGATGTTGAGTGTAGGGACTTCATGGGTGGGGAAGAACGTGATGGATGCTGCCTGGAGGTGTGTTTTACAGGGGTTGTGTTTCTTTCTTGCTGTGGAGGATTTAGTGCATTCTGAGTTTTTTTCCCAGGTTCTGAGCACAATTTTAAAAAAGACTTCCCTGTTAAACAGCTGCTAGCAGCTTCTTTAGCTCAGTTAGTCTGGATCTGGCTCCAGGGCCGGCCCTAGACCAAATGGCGCCCAAGGTGAGGAACACCTTCGGTACCCCGCCCGCCATTTATTAAACTTTTTGAATCCCTTATTTTTTTTATTGCATTTGTAGCTCATTTTACAACTTTGCACGATTTGCATGCATGATTTATCCTTGTCATATAAGACGATAAATGTGCACTCTAGGATCTGCAAATCTGTATTTATTCATGCCATATATAAACAAATCAAATTTAAAAAAAAATCATTTCCTCTAAGCTTATAGAAACGTCTTAATTTTAAGAATAACTGAAATGTACTAACATCAAGAAATTGAACCGTGCACCAACATTGGGTGGACCAGTATTAAATAGTGTTACAGTAGGGAAAACAGATAGAATTAGGGAGTGCAAAAGTCTATGTTCCACAGTCTTAGAAAATCATCAAACATTATGTGTTAAGTGTGGCAAAAGAAGTAACAGTATTTCTTTTATATTGATGCGTAGATAGGGATTCGAGAGATATCTCTGGTGTCTCCTGAAATATGTCCTTTATTAGTCACTACTTACACTCTGCAAGCTGTAAAACACAAGTACACTTTCACAATTACACAATAAAACAAGGTTCACAGTATCGCAGCTGGGCTCTCATTTCACTTCCGTTCCCGTTCTTGTATCTCACTGACTGACTGCATAGCTCTCAAAAAGTCTGGAAGGTTCCACAAGATTCTACAAAGGCCCAGACCATTCTAGGAGGTTAGTGAAAAATGAATCCACCTACAGAATACCTGAAGCATGTTACTTCAAACATTCTATAGTCCCTTTTGTCGCTTAACAACAAAAACAGCACCCCAAGCCTGGTGCCTCCCAAGCCTTGCACCCTAGGCGGTCGCCTGGGCTGCCTGCCTCTAAATCCGGCCCTGCCTGGCTCCCTGTGATGGTGTGTGACAGTATATAATATAGTGCTTGGCCCTTTAAGAGCTGTAGGGAATGAGTGTGCATATTGCACCTGTAAGGTTTGGAAAATTCCATAGGGTGGAGTTTACATCTTGTCTATTGCAGATGGGCTGGAAGCGGGAACCCAAAGATGAACTAGGGCTGACCGTAGATTGCAAATAAGGGACCCTGACACCGTGCCAACTTGATTCATATTTGCCATTACTTTCCTTCATGTTGTTCTGATCCCAATTGAAGTTAAATAGGAAGGCCTGGTTGGCTTGTTTGTGCCTGGAGATACAGCACGGTGGTTGTGGCTGTTGCCAGCTGCATCACACGTTTATCCATGCAAGAGGTCCCTTTATGACTTGCGTGTTATGCTCTGTCATGTCACTTGGATCCTTTTTGCCCCTCTAGCTTTCCGCAAAGCGGAATGAAAGTATTACATGGCAGCCCCGAAGGGACAGGAGGGCCCTCATGACAGCATGGCTTCGAGAAAGATCTAATCGCCCATTGTTATGCTGCAGAATTCCTCATCCAGTTGGGATTTCTCCCGGAGCCGATTGGACATGATGGATGGTGGTAATTTTGTAGCTATGCATGCTCTTAGGTTTGCAGTTTTCCATGTTTTCTACGGGGGGGCTGGCGTGGGGAGAGAATGTTTCCAATCAGCTCCAAGTCAGAGGCCTATATTTTATCCGGCAGATTCCAGCTGATGAGGTGTTTGCAAATGAAGGACTCGTGTCTGCAAACAAACATTAAGTGCTGTCCGGTTTTACCTCCATGCACATTGATTTATAGGGACCTTCCACTGGGTCGGGATGCAGATGTTTCTTTGGCTGCATTGGGCCTCAGGCAGCTTAAACATATTTCAAAGAAATATGATGGTTTGCGTGGTCCTCCTTATAACACCACTTCCTCTGTGTAAACACTATTGGCATGGGTCACCCCTGCAATGAATTCTTTGCTATAATTTTTCCCTATCATAGGACTAGTGAACTCATGATCCTAGCGCCACTGAAGTCCACATTAATCACAATGCTGCCAGCTCTCCCATAATGTAAGAACAAATTTCTTAGCGGAGTGTACTGTCCCTGCTGTGTAAAGACTCCCATTGACTTCAGTGGGTTTTGGATCAGGCCCTGTGTGGTTTAGCCTTGTTCTGTGGAAACCCACTCTAGATAAGAAAGGTGTTATAAGAGTGGATCTGAACCTTTTCAGACTACTGTCCCCCTTTCAGGAGTCTGATTTCAGCCCCGGGCGGTGGGGTTTGTTTGAGCCCTGGGTGGCCGGGTTGGGTTTCGGCTTCAGAATGTATCTAGCTTCACAGGGCCCCTGCTTGCCATCCCCTAATGCCGGCCCTGCATTTGTGACCCCCATAAACCCATCCCATGACTCCTCTGGGGGTTGCCACCCTCAGGTTGAGAAACACTGATATAGTATGTAGAGCAGGATAAACAAGTCATCGTATGAACTTTTAGTTTCTACTGACTTCGCTAGTGCTTTTTGTGTAGCCTGTTGTAAAATTAGGCAAATATGTAGATGAGTTGATGTGCACCCTGGAAGACCTTTGTGTAGTCTGGGTTTCGAATCACGGTGTTGGACTTACATAACTGTGTCTGTGGGGGCGTTCGTTAATACAAAGAGCGCCATCTATTGGCACATAAGGATAGGTAACTTTGCTCATAAGCTTAATAGTTCTGGCCTCATGCTCACACAGCCTTTTGGTTTTCCTAATATTCCGTCTTAATTTCCCTTTTGCTCAGTTCCGCCCTGTTGTTCACATTATGTGTATTGCCATAGCACCAAGGAGCCTCAGACCTGGGCCAGGACCCCTTTGTGCCAGGCACTGTACAAACACAGAATGACAAGACAGTCCCTGCACCAGAGGGCTGACAATTCATAGTTATGGTCCTTGCCTGCAGCCTCAACAATGCATATCCCCCAATGGCCGTAGTTCCCTCTGCTGTAGATTGAGTTGCTGGGAATGGATGGGGAATGAACTGGTTGCAGCTGAAAAGCAGAAACCAGGCCTGGGAAAGAGAGACCACTTCCCCCTTAATCCTTAAAGCCGGGGGTCTGTTTAAAACAAGAACCCGATGCAGCAGAGGAGTTTCAATCACAGTAATTTAATAAAGCAACTTGTGTGTTTTTTGTTCTGCCTGGTCTCAGGCCTGTGGGTCGGGGCTGCTCACTCTATTAGCTGTTCCTGCACATTGTCCGAAGCAGTCACCCCGTAAGTACCTCATTAATCACCAGTCTGAACAGTGCTGTGTCTCTGTCATGTGTGACTCCCATGTGCCCTGCTGGAGAAGGGGGGATTTTATGGTGTTTTTTTATTGTATTTCTTTATTTTGAAGCAGGGGGTGTGGGGGTGTTTTTGTGAATTTTTACTCCTACTACTTATTATTTATTATTAAGCACCAACAATTTCCTCCCTCCCCCAAGCCTTCTCAAACCCTTCCTTCTGTCCCAAAGACGATAGCTTCCTGGCCGGGCTAGCACTAGAAGTGTGCATAGAATCCAGTATTTGTATTGTGACCTGTCCCTGCTCTGAAGAGTTTGTACTCTAAACAGACAAGACAAAGGGTGAGAGGGGAAACAGAGGCACAGAGAAGCGAAGCGACTTGCCCCAAGGCACTCAGCAGAGCTGGGGCTAGAACCCAGGTCTCCTGAGTCCTAGTCTAAATAAATCATCTAACCATTTTGTTTTAGCAGTTGCTTGTTGTTGTTGTTCTCCCTAATAAATGCCTATTGTTAGAGGAGAACAATGGCTCCCTATATAACGAGAGAGATATGGAGCTAGGTGCTATGAGGTGGATTTTCAAAGGTACACCACAGGGGGCGAGTCGACAAAGACATCAGCTGGTGCAAATTGGCCAGGCTCTGTTGACGTCAGTGGGGTTATGTTGCTTCACACACCAGTTGAGGGGCTGGCTCCTGGTTCTTCACTTGTGTGCAACTGATTCCAGTGGAGCTACTCCTGATTCACCCTGGCAAAAGTGAGCAGGGATTCAGGCCCGGTCATTGATGTCTTTACCTGTCGTTAAATAAAAATAGCCCTGCTGCACCTTGCTGTGCACTGTCCTTAGCTGAGTAGCAGCAGCGTCTTATTGTTCGACCCCCTGTCTTGCCTCCCCAGTCCGCACCCAGTGGTTTGGCCATTGTCCAAAATTCAACTGTTAAAAGAATCTTAGGGGCAGGGACTGTGTCTTTTGATCAGCACTGTCTAAGAGGCAGGCTGAGCCAGCCAATAGGTCACCAGGCTGGGCTTCAGAAGACCTGGCTTCTATTCCTGGCTCCGCCACTGACCTACTGTGAGACCTTGGGCAAGTCTGGGCCTCTGTTTCCCCATCTGTCTTGTCTATTTAAACGGTAAGCTCTGCGGAGCAGAGATGATCAATTACTGTGTGTTTGCACAATCCCTAGCGCAGCAGGGCCCTGATCTGTGGTTGGGGCTTCTAGATGCTTCCCACTGAAAAATCAAAGGGACTTAGAGGTGTGGGTGTGTATATGCACCATGTGTACCGTTGAGAATCCCCTGTTAAAATCCCTAGGAGAGAGAGAGTAGAACAGGTCCAAATGGTTTGAATTGAGAGATTTCCACGAACTAAGGCAATTTTCCTGCTTACTAAGGCAAAGCTGGCTTTTCCTGGGGCATGCCCAAGAGAAACACATAGGGAATTGCCCCTCATCAAAGAACATTGCTTCCTCCCCTCCTTATCCTCATTTCTAGTGGAAACCCCAGTGTGGGCAGCTCATTGTGTTTGTGTCCATGGACACTGGCTAACTCAGGATTGATTGTGCTTTTCCCTCCAGGCTGCCAGGTCAAATTCATGCCCGGTTGGTGGTGACTGGATGTTTATACCAGCTGATAGTAGCTTGATGATCTAGGTGAAATGTGTTCTGTCCAGGGGTCCACATCACAAATTAAAGGCACTGAGTTGCACCATTGGCAGTTTCAGAGTTAATGACGAGAGGCACTATGGAGGTGGTGCACTTCCAGGTGTGGTCCCTCCGGGTCAGGGTTGAGGCGTAGGCACTGGTGGTTGTTCTCACATGTATGCTTTTTTGGACAGGAGCTGTCTTTTCGTTACCTGTGTACAGCACCTAGCACAGTGGGGTCCTGGCTCCCGATCAGGGCCGGTTGCTTCGGCTTAATAAAAATAATACTTTGTGGGGCTAAGGAAATAAGGTAGCATTGCCACTGCCTGTCCTGCTCTATGGAGTTCTCTCCCTGAAGCTGCCATTCCAGCAAAATTCATGAGCAGTGTTGCCAACTCAAGGTTTGATTGCAAATCTTGTGATATTTGGTGTTTTTTCTTAAAGCCCCAGCTCCTGGAGTCATGTGAATGAGTGAAAAATCTCAGCTTTCATTTAAAAAAAAACAACCCAAGAAGTGTGTCTCTAGCCCTCAAGGTTGTGGAGAAAACCTTGAAGGCTAAAGACTCAAAAACAAGACAACATCTCAAAAGAATCCAACGTTGAGTCTAATCTCACGATTTTGAATGCTTGGCACCAGCAATACTGCACTGGTGTTTCTACTTAATGCGTCCTTCCAAAATTTTCTGATGCCAAACTCTAACAGCCACTTAACATACTTTCTTTTTCCTGTTCTTTATCCCTTGTATGCACATGATTATCGTGCTCATGAACAAAGAAGTCATGACGCTCGTTAGCACTGGATCAGTGACTAGATCCCAGGTCTCCCGACTCCCAAGCCAGGGCCCAGTTTGCTATGCCACACTGCCTCTCCCATAGAAGACAGGGTCACCTTCCATTCATAGATTCCAAGGCCAGAATGGATCACTGTGATCCTCTGGTCTGACCTCCTGTAGGAGAGGCCATAGAACTTCCACACAATAATTCCTAGCGCAGATGTTTTTCTAAAGCATCCAATCTTGATTTAAAAATTGGCAGCAATGGAGAATTCACCGTCACCCTTGGTAAATTGTTCCCATGGTTAATTACCCGCACTGTACACCTTATTTCCAGTCAGTGCATTCGCACCATTGCGCCAGTAGCTAGCTGCACATTCTACTATTTTGGCCAGGGCTGGGGCCAGTCTGGCTTTGACATGAGAAGTTCCAGCCCCCTTGCAAATTTTAGCTCTGCTTGAGTGAAACCCACCCCCACCCCCCTGCATATTGGCTGTCTGCCTCATTGTCCCACCTCCTGGAGAAGAGCAGCCCACCAGAGCTGATTTCTCTCCCTTTCCCTAGTCAAGAGCTGACGTGGATCTTGACAGAGGCCGAGGGAAGGGGATTGAAGAACCTCAGGAGCTGTAGGAGAAACAGAGATGAGCAGGTGGGCTGGGGAAGGAAGAATGATGTGGGGGCAGAATTAATTGCTGGGCAAGGGATGGGCAGATGTTGGGGGGAAGTTCCTGGAGCAGGGGTCCAAAATCACCATATCCAATTAATTTGGGCGAGTGGGCGATGCTAATTGTCACACCCACACACTAGGGATGGGCAGGAGAGTTAAAAAAAAAAAAAGTCAAGACAGACCAAAAAACGACAATATAATCTTTGTCAAGAAAATCATTAGGGTTTTTTTTTTATCTCACGATTTGTTCGGGGCTGACTCATGATTTCTGCACCTTTGAGGTTGGCAACACCGCTGACTGGCCACGTGACCTTGTGCAAGTCATTTTGCCCCTCTCTGTGCCTCTATTTCCCCTTCCACTCTTTGTCAATTTAGGATGTAAGCTCTTCGGGGCAGGGACTGTCTTTGTACACTCCCCAGGACAAGGGAGGCTGTCATCTCAGCTGGGGCCCCTAGCTGCTACTGTTCTACAAATGATCAATCATAACAACGTGCCTGGAGTCTAATTTACCAGGAGAACGCCACTGAAGAGATTATAATCACAATTTCAATACATTTTCTCCCTCCTGCCCCCCGCTCCATGCAAAATCAGGTTACAGGAAATTCCGAACAGCTCTGTGGCGTAATTAGGAGAGATTAATACTACGGTTTCCCGTGTTTTCCCATTGATCCACTCGCCAGCACCTCCCCTTGTAATAAGAAGCATTCCGTCAGCGCATTCGGGACTTAGAAAGTTTCCAGTCTTGTTTCCCTTTCTCATTGGATGTGGATTTATCTCTGCTTTGCAACACCCTGGTGTTTATTCTTCTGCTTCCTAACGCTTCCCCCTCCCCTAGCTGGTCCCTTTTGCTCGTGAATGAAAAGATCTATATTTTTTAAATGTTTGCGGCAATTACGTTCATTCCCCAACTGCTCTCCAAGGGAAGATCTACCCTTGGCTCCACCTTCAGCTACAAAGCCCTTTTCAATATGTCAAGGGCTTCCAGCTGAACCCTCGTCAACCTGAAATATTGTTAATGCTTCCCTCCTCCCCCTTAGTTCAAAGTTTCCCTGCAGGGTGCTAGCCATTCCTGCAGCATTTCTCCGCTCACATAAATATCGCTCATTGCCGTCCTTCTCTATCTAGATGAAAGGTGAAATTCACCCCTGGGCAGCAAAAGGTCCATGTGCCACTTAAATCCATGTTAAGCATTCACTATAGGGCTTAAGTGGGACTTAAGTGGTGTCTTTGTGTGGCTCTCTGCACATAGGTCTATTTCTCCATTAGAGTGCAAAGCAATCACCGTGGAGCCATGCCTGAAACAGAGCCAAATGATTAACGAGTGGGGTTTTCAAAAATCCCTCCCAGTGTAAACAAAGCACTTTTTGTTTGTCATCATGACTTAATGCTATGGCAGCCAGAAACATGCCTGATCCAAAGCCCAGTGAACTCAAGGGTGAGACTCCCACTGACTTCGATGGGCTTTGGGTGAGGCCCTGTCTGAATAACTTCTTTGCACCCTACAGCAGTGGTCCCCAAACTATAGGGCATGCGCCTCATGGGTGTGTGGAGGAACGTTTGCGGGGGAACAGTGGGGCCCAGGTCAGCCCTCATGGGGGACGTGGAGGGAGCGCCACCCAGCCCCACCCTGCCCCCAGCTGCACTCCTGCTCCCGGCCCCAGCCACAGCTCCGGCCTCAGCCCCTGTACCCCAACTGTGGCTGAGTTCCAGGCTGCAGCTCCGCTCCCGGCCCCAGCTCCTGGCCGCAGCTCCAGTCCTGCTCCCGGCCCTGGCCCCCCACTGCGGCTCCTGAGGCGGCACAGACAGATTCCATTACAGATAACAGGGACGGGGAGCAACATAAACATTTGGGGACCACTCACCTCTCACTCTTTTCCATGAGCTGCTGTCCCATGTCTTGTCTTGTGCCTTACCCTATGTTTGTCTTGTCTGTATTAAAATGTAAGCTCCTTGGGGCTGTGTATATACAGCACTATGTGCATTTATCGTTCCATAGAATTATTTTTATTGATACTAAAGAGCCATTTATTGAGTATTTAGTATCCACTATGAAATATTTAATACTGGTTCCATGTTTATGAATTTTCAAAGGGACAATCTCTCCATGAAAGTAGCACAGTCTATTTGAATCCCTTACCTCTGATACTAATCAGACCTTTGATATTTCAACCTGAACTGACTTTAACAATCCAATCTAGTTTTCACCATTTATACTGTTTGTTTGCTGTGTGCATTTCACTTCGTGAAGCCAGGCTGGTCAGTTTCAAATCCTGGTTATAGTCAGTTTCACTTTTCCAAGTCTGGTATTAATTCAGCTGCAGAGCAAATTTACCCAAATGATTTCCCCTGAAACACAGATAGCAACTTTATTCCTATGGGGCAAAATTCTACTCTCGATGCTAACATGCAAATCCCTTTGGCTGACATCCTTACAACCACTTACGTTAACTGAATTTACACATGGTCGCATTTGGCTCAGAAGCTTTGGTTAAAACTCCACTCCCATCCCAATTTTAACTGGGCCCCTTTAATTCCCCCCCACCACAGAGATCGCCCCTATAGCTTTCAGAGCAGATTGTGCATGGAAGAATTAACCAATTTGCTATTATTTACATGGCAGAGTTTATGTGACTCATTGTGTAAACATATCACAGCATCTTAGAGACAGGACCAAATGACGTTTAAGTAAACTGAGGCAGGATATGGGCATTTAAAGGGTAAACAGTACGAATGTGTCATAGACTTTTCTGTATATACCTTATCTCTGGGAGGGCTGGTGTGAAGTCACTGAGCAGATTTTTTATTATTATTAGAAAGGCCGGCTGCCATTCCAGACATAAAAGATATATTATATGTTGCTCGTTCCTTGGGTTGCAGCGTGCATGTTCCAGAGCCTAATGGATTCTACCACAAAGGAATTTCCCGAGGGCTGTAGTTTAATTAGACTGATTAATGGCAGCTTCCCCACAGAGAATCCTATCATACAATTGGGCTTAGCGAGGGCCTGGTGTCAATACAGAGGAAGCTTTCCATATTTTCCATATGCATTCTGCATACCTTTAATTTTTAGAGAGAGACCAGGTGGGCCAGGTAATATCTTTGATTGGATCAATAAAAGGATTGATCATGTATAATCTCCACTTTTGCGGCTAGTCCCACTCAATCCAATGGAGCTGTGTGATAAACGCACCCTTCTTACAGGCTCCGTGAAGGAGCAATCAAGCCCCTCTGTTGTGGTAGAGACAGCTGGAAACAATGGAGGCTACTGCCTGAGTCACTAGGCTGCATGACAAAGCCTGAGCGAAGTTATGCCAGGTAGATTAATAGGGGTTTGCCATCGCAGTGACAGCGTTTGTCCTGTGGGGGCCCCTACCTGTATGGAGGATGCCATTTTCTTCTACAAAATGGCGTCCTCTGCACACCTCGCATGAACAGCATGGAGGACGCCATTTTGCTCGGGGCTCCATACAGGTAGGACGCGTTCCGGCTCCACTACAGCTGTGCATGGGTTGCATGTGCCCAACACACCACTCAGCAAACACAGGGAGCAGGAGTTTGGCTTTGCAGGCTGTGTGGTCGTTAGATGCAGAAAGCCTGGAGAAACAGTTGTGAGGGGTAGAGCCCTGCCGCGGGACTCGGATCCCGCAGGACACGCTGCCATCATAGTGGAAGCAGATAAAATGTCCTTTGTTGAGGGCGGGATTGGGTGGTCAAAAAAAGCAGACTGCGGTAATTTGCGGGAAAATACTAAATCTCTCAGCAGTTTGTCATAAATAGAATTTCAGCAATGTAAAGCAAGTTTTTCTTTTTTGTAATACTTAAATTTAAGCGAGATTTGATGTTTGTTATCACAAGAGTAAAAGTATTTTTTACATGGTTTAAGCAAGAGTTGTTTTCTTCTTTTAGTGGTCAAAATTGTGTCTAAATTCTGTGTGTATGTGTGTGTATATATATATATATATATATAATATTAACTGACCATTGTGGGTCTTATTTATTTATTTTTGTAATAGCTTGGGGGAATCTGTCTCTCTTGCAGGATCTAAGGTTTTTGTGGTGGGAGTGGGGTCAAAATGCAAGAAACAATGCGGGAGTGGGTGGGAGTGGGTATTGCGGGGCAGGACGGGAGCTGGATTAAAAAAATAGTCCCGCGCAGGGCTCTAGTGAGTGGGACCCTGAGAGGAAGCAGAGAGACGGAGATTCTTGGGCACAGAGGTTGCTGGAGGGGCAAACTTGGGGATTTCTGAGCAAGGAAACTGCCTGCTGTTGTTTTTACACTGTGTTCAGGGAAGCATGATTTGGTGTATGTTCTTTGTAAATACACAAGATTACCCCCAAAGAAATTCCTGACTCATGTCATTGATTTCTTCTCCTAACAGAAACAACCCTGCCAGGCCCTGAATACTGGCTAATCACTCGAGCCACTGGGTTTGGAAGTGTCTGGTTTGAGAATTGGATCTTGCAGACACGCAGCACAAATCTCACCTGCCTCCTCCACCATCTGGGAACAAATGGGATATTGTAGGAGTGAGGGAAGTGAAGAACAAAGGAACAGCTTGTAGCGCCAACACAGGGAAAGAGCGAAATGCACAGATTTGCTCATCTACAAAGCCTTGGCTGGAGCAGTAAGAATTTAAAATAAATGTACAGCAGGCAGAATATGCCAGGTCGCCATAACAAACAGCAAGAGATAAAAGGATGAGTTCACTACAGCTTCATCCTGCCAGACTTCTGTGATAAAGCAAACGTCCAGAGAAAGGTAATGAAAATGATTAGAGGCAATGGAGTTATGGGGAGGGAGGTTGGGACGAGGAGAGATTAAAACGTCTGTGTCTCTTTGGAAAAAGACAAGTAAGACAGGTTATGATAAAGCTGTATGAAACAATGCTTGGCAGACTGATGCTCTGTGTACCCTTTCCCATAATACAAGGGCAAGAGGTGCTTGGGATAATCTGTCTTCTCTGTTTAGATGTTCAACTCTTTGACACTGGGGCTGTCTCAGTGAATACACAGTGTGCGATACAATGGGGCCCTGATCACAGTTAAACCTCTACCCTAATCGTCAGCATTTCCTGTTTCCTGGGTAGGGGTGACTTCTAGGCTTTGATACCTACACTGCTAGCCACCTCAAGTGTAGGCCCATTTTACAGATGGAAAATGAGGCACAGAGAGTCTAAGTGACTTGCCCAAGGTCACACAGGAAGTCTGTGGCAAAGCAGAGACTTGAACCCAGTTCTCAGGTCAGTACCTTAACCACTGGTCCAGTCTTCCTCTCCATTACTATAGTACAAAAGATAAATAATAATCCATCACACCTGTGATGGGGTGGACCCCGCTTTTGGGATGCCACTTGCTGTACTGGGGTTTCACTGGGTACCTCCTGCTCCACCAGCCTGGATTCCCTCTCCTTGTTTTGCTGAATTAGGCTCTCCGGCCTCTTTCAGCACACACCCACAGGTAGGGCCACACCCAGCTGCAGACACAGAGTGAAGTCAGCTCTGTGTGAGAGGATTCACCCAGCACTCATGTGCACACCCCCTTTGGGGAATAAACCCAAAATAATACTGTCTTGTGCTATATAGAAAGATCTGCACAGCGCAAGCACATACAAATTCACCCTCTCCCTCAATGTGATAAGACAGCTATTATAGAATCATAGGATTGGAAAGGACCTTGAGAGGTCATCTAGTCCAGTCCCTTGCACTCATGGCAGGACTAAGTATTATCTAGACTAAGTATTATCTGACAGGTGTTTGTCTAACCTGCTCTTAAAAATCTCCAATGATGGAGATTCCACAACCTCCCTAGGCAACTTATTCCAGTGCTTAACCACCCTGACAGTCAGGAAGTTTTTCCTAATGTCCAACCTAAACCACTCCTGCTGCAATTTAAGTCCATTGCTTCTTGTCCTTTCCTCAGAGGTAAGAAGAACAATACTTCTCCCTTCTCCTTGTAACAACCTTTTATGTACTTGAAAACTTATCATGTTCCTTCTCAGTCTTCTCTTTTCCTATCTATCTATCTATCTATCTATCTATCTATCTATCTATCTATCTATCTATCTAATCACTTTTCTACTTATTGGAGAAGTACATAGAATACAGCTGAACCTGCTACAACAACTTTACAGGCTTCACACAGGCTTTGGATAGCATCCAGCAGAAAGGGCTGTAGCGAGTTTTGAGAATGTATGGTATCCTTGAGAAACTGATCAAACTGATAGAAAAGATCTACAGCGAATCAATGAGTGTGATGAGAGTAGACAGAAAGCTGATGGAATGGTTCAGGGTGACTGTAGAAGTGAGACAAGGATGCACGC
The DNA here is from genome assembly GCA_033296515.1 of Macrochelys suwanniensis. Taxonomy (NCBI): domain Eukaryota; kingdom Metazoa; phylum Chordata; order Testudines; family Chelydridae; genus Macrochelys; species Macrochelys suwanniensis. The sequence goes on from CM065775.1 coordinate 15,797,492, forward strand.
TATCATCAGCTTTGTTCATCTTGGTACTGGAAACATTAAAGGCTGCAGAGAGATGAAATGGGACGAGTCCTGTTGTGTGAAAGGATAGTGAATAACCTTAAATTCCCAGACGATATTGACCTGATGGCACTGACCAAGGAGGATCTACAGAGACTAACTGACAAGGTGGACTGGGAAAGCAGAAAATTCAAACTGATGATCAGCATGGAGAAGACAAAAATTCTGGTAATTGGAAGACAAGAGGAAGAGGTAACAATCAAAGCTGGAGACAAAGAATTTAAATAATTTGTGTATTCTGGAGGACAAGTGTTGAAGAATGGGAAATGTGAAGATGACATAAGAAGAAGAATCAGACAAGCTGTTACTGTGTTTAGAAAAATTCGGAAGGTGAACGAGATTTTGATAAAATTGTAGATCAGCATATGTTAGACAACAGTCATGCCAGTACTGCTATGTGGGTATATTAGGAAAGTCGGTGACCAAAAGGTATCGACTGCAGAAATGAGCTGGCTGAGGGGAATACTGAAAATTTCAAGACTACGGAACATAAAAAATGAAGTGATAAAAAATGGCTAAGGCAAGAAATCAGAAGATTCATGACAGATGACTGCCATGGCTTGGACATATGTCAAGAATGGACCCAGAAAGGATACCACACATGGCAATACATGCAGAGTGCAAAGAACCAGAAACAGAGGAAGGCTTCTGGGTAGATACAGTGAAAAATGGCATACAACAAAAAGATCTAAAGCTGCGTGAAGCCATGAAGCTGATACAAGACAGAAAGTGGTGGAAAGACTTTATTCATCTCCATTGTTGCTGCTGAGCTTATACGTCCATAGATTCTAAGGCCAGAATGGATCATTGTGATCATCTAGTCTGGCCTCCTGTATAATTGCCCAGAGAGGTTGTGGAATCTGTAATTGGAGATTTTTAAGAGCAGGTTGGACAAACACCTGTCAGGGATGGTCTAGATAACACAATAACCCGAGTGCAGGGGAGTGGACTAGATGACTTCTCGAGATTCCTTCCAATCTTACGAGTCTATGATTCTATAACACAGGCCAGAGAACTTCCTCAAAATAATTCCTAGAGCAGATCTTTTTGAAAAGCAGCCAATCTTGATTTAAAAATTGCCAGTCATGGAGAATCTATCACAACCCTTTTGTAAATTGTTCCAATGATTAATTGCTCTAACCATTAAAAATGTACACCTTATTTTGAGCTGATGGGCAGGAATCAAAGAGGAAGACACCAGGCTGAACTTTTTCTATATAAATAATGCTCATTTTCTCTACCATGCAGTGTGAATATATTCACTTCACTTCCAATGAAAATGGAGAGAGATCCAGATAGGAACCAGCTGCAAAGCTCAGGTGTGAATCCACATTCCTCAAAGTTCTGCCCTGGGATTTTAGCTTTGATCAATTGATTGATCTATGCAGCTCAAATTTAAAAATAAAATATTTAATTCATATGATTTTCCTTTCTGTTTTTCTCTCACAGAAATGGTTTTTCTTTTATTTCTAGTCTCGAATGAACAAGAAGGCATTTATTGGCATTTTAGACCCCAACTCAAGGAAACAAAGACTTTGTCTCCAGTTCAGTTCTCACAGAAGTCAATAAGAGTCTTCCCGTTGTCTTCAATGGGAGCTGGATCAGGCCTTGAATAAGGCTGGGGCAGGGAGAGGACAGAGCTTTCAGTGTAATAGACGTGGAATCAGCATAGTCAGTGCATTAGACACTGAGAAACAGAGACGTGGATCCTATCCCCAAGCTCTGCATGAAGTCACTTCATCTCTCTGCACCTCTTATTTTTTCCTACCACCCTATTGTCCTGTCTAATTAGATTGTAAGCTCATCAGGGCAGGAATTGTCTCGTACTGTGTACTTGTACGTGGCCTGGCCCAATGGGGTCCCCATCTCAGTTGTGGCCTCTAGACCTTACCATAAAACAATACTAATGTAACATGACAGCTGGAGTGTCCATGTCTTGGCACAGCAAATTTCTGGAGGCTTCTTGTTAAGGGCTAGGATTGCATTAAAAATGGCAGCTTTTTCCCGGCTGGGGAACGAGAGCCGATCTCCTCTTCTACTCTTGGATGTTCACCCGTAGACTGTCTCTGCGAAGAATGTGAATGCTCCCCACAGGGCTGCCTTCATGTCAGTGCGTAATTAGTTTCCTGGCAGATATTTTGTGCATGCGGTGCAGATTCCTGATAGTGTAGCTAGAGTTGTTCTGTTACACTGGAGGTGACTTGTGAACCGGATTCTCGGCTAGGATTGTCATAGGTTTGTCATGGATCTGCTGTTTACAACTGTAGGTGGCGCTCCCCCTTTTTTGTTCCATAGTACTCTGTACTCACACAGATGAAACTCATATTGAGGGCCCATTGGCTACAGCAAATCTGAAGGCTCATGTACATATTCCCTTGTTCTTCCTCGCAGTGGTAGAACCCAGAAATGTGGGTCAAGTATCAGAGGGGTAGCCGTGTTAGTCTGGATCTGTAGAAGCAACAAAGAGTCCTGTGGCACCTTATAGACTAACAGACGTATTGGAGCATAAGCTTTCGTGGGTGAATACCCACTTCTTCAGATGCATGCAGTGGAAATGTCCAGGGGCAGGTATAAATAAGCAGGGAAGAGTCAGGCTAGAGATAACGAGGTTAGTTCAATCAGGGAGGATGAGGCCCTCTTCTAGCAGTTGAGGTGTGAACACCAAGGGAGGAGAAACTGCTTTTGTAGTTGGCTAGCCATTCAATGTGGGTGTTCACAAATGTGGGTGTTCACAAAGAGAAGCTAGGTGCCTTGACAGCTGATGTATGCTTGGTCTGGTTTAACGGCACTGCCTTGACAAAACAGCACAGTACGATGGTGAAAGCACAGATCCGGGCAGCACGAACGATTAGACTGTGTTAGATGGTAAGCTCTAGGGGATGAGGGTTGTGTCTTTGTGTGCCTTTATGCAGCATCTAGCAGTTCCAGTGAGCAGCAATGCACCTTGAAGTTAGAAGCAACAGCCACCTTTAAATATGGCTACTGACGAACCCAAGGCATCTCAACATGGAGTGTGTGTAATGTTCCTGTTTATGAATGAAGACCATTCTAGGTAGAATAGGCATCCTTCAGTCTTGAGAGGCCATGGATATGCACCCCTGAGATGCAAAGAATTAACTCAGTTGATTTTATGGCAGCCGTGGCTCTGGCTAAAGAGACCCACTCAATCGAGACAATCTCTGACTCATCTGTTACTCTCAAAGGTGGTGCCTCGACCCTTTGGGCTCTGCCTTTTGTGAGCTCTTTTCTCCGCTGCTAGGCTGGACGGGTTCCTCTCGGAACTCCGGAGACCTTGGGTAAGCTCTTGTTTCCAAAGGCTGCGGTCCTGAGTGTGATCATCCCAGTTATCCACATCCAGGTCCGTTTCTTTGAGGTCTCCTTGAAACACAATTGTGTGCGTCCTTTGAGTCTTTTTCCAGATGCCAGTTCACCATAGAGAATGTCCTTTGGGATGCGCCCATCATTCATTCGGCACCCATGCCCAGGCCAGCGGAGGCATGCCATGCTAGGTACATAGGGCTGAACTGCAAGCTGAAGGAAAAGGTGGAAAGATTTGCTTGGTAACTGGAGTCTCTGATCTGGAGGCACCTGATCCTGATCGGGGTTTCTTGGCGCTGCTGAAACACAAATCATTATGCTCATAAATAACAGAAGTAGATCAGACACCATAAATGAAAATCTTGAACTGGGAGGATGTGGGGTGGAGAGGACTAGAGGACCTCAGAGGTCTTTTCCCTCACTACATTCTGTAACAATAAAAGCATTTGACTGCTTCTACAAATTTATGGCCCAATCCTGGAAGAGTTGTTTATTTATTGTTAGTGTGAGTCCCTCAATGGGAGATCTGCACACGAAGCTCTTGCAGGATTGGACTAGGAATATCTTCAGAACAGGTGTCTCAGCTTTGGAGGGGGCAAGAGCAATGACGTTTCCTTTGCACCCGATATAAGCTTAGAATTGTTGGCTGGGACTTCTCTCTGCCATTTGGCCCCCCGCCCCCTCTTTTGCACCCCCTCTGCCCATTTCTTTATTCTCCTCCTTAGGCAGAAGTATATCAGCGTCACATCAGGCCAGGGCAGATCCAAATAACTTTCTTTCACTGCCTGATTTAGAGTGAGAGGCAACGGATCATTACATCCTTGGAACAGAACCGTCTGTTGTTCTCACACATCCATCCCGACAGCCCCCCGAAGACCTTTGAAGAAGCCCGCTGGCATGTGCGGAATGGCTTGGCTCAGACTGCACAGAGAGAGGGAGAGTCATCTTACAGTGCTGGGGCCCGACAGGGCAGTTTGTTGATCAGTCAGTATTTCACTCCACATGGACCGCAACATGACAACCCCATCATAATATTTGTGAGGAATCGCTTCCTCGGCATCTTATGTTACACTAACATCAACGCTTTACAGTTGCAATGGGAGTGCTGGGGTTATGTGTTGCTAGCTATAGGTCACAAAACATAACAATCTGAATTCCTTTTTTTCATTAAAACATAACAACGTATGGTGAACAGACTGTTTCATTACAGCGGGGGCTTTGGAGGGGAGAAATACTACTGCCTTGAAACAGATGGACTGGCGCTGCCTGGAGTCTGCTTACTGAGGACTTGATGCCGTTATTACACAATGGCTAAGGCTTATTAGTCTTAAAAGGCCATTCCTGGCTAATGGACCTCATCCCGTAAGAGGTCGGGAGAGCCCCCCCCCCCCTCGACTCCTGTTGATTTCAGTGGAAGATACGGGTGCTCAGCACCTTTCAGAACTGAGTGCTTAGGTCCTGTCTACAAAGGTAGTTGCTATCACTGTGTCTAGGTACTTATATATTGGCTTGACAGAATTTGATCTGTATTTTTTTAAAAATTTTTTTTACAATTTTGGTGGACAATATTTTTGTTTGTTTTTTTAAGCCTTTTTTATTTTTATCAATGTCAGTGTTTGCAGTTGTGCAAAATTATAGGTTTTAAGCATTTTTTATTTACTTAATTTTCACAGTGGAGGGACATTATAGGGCAGGGGCTCAGACAATAATTATTTGATGACCGTAAAGGTTGAGATTCAAACAGCGAAAGCTTTATAATGCTTAAAGCACAAATTGTCCACATCACATGTCCAAATATGCAAAGTAAAGAGCCTTAAATCAAACTCTAATACGTTCTCAAGCAGCATTTTTTGTACTTTGTCTCACTGCAAATTGCAATTATTACTGATGGAACTGTTCCGTCAGTTTGTGTGTGTATGGTGAAATTGACATTTAGCAACAAAATATCGAATCCTTCCAGGCCTAGTTATGTGGCCTTCCTCACCATAATATTTGAGTGCCTCACAATCCTTTATGGATCTTACCCTCACAACACCCCAGGCAGTAAGGGTATTATTCCCCTGGGAACTGAGGCACTGAGGGGAGATCAAGGGACTTGCCTAAGTGAAACAGGGCATTTATGGCCAAGCCAGTAATTGATCCCAGGCCAATGTACCATCCTCCCTACCTACTTATGTATACAGGTAAATACTAGAGCTGTCGATTAATCACAGTTCACTCACGCGATGAACTCAAAAAAATTAATCGTGATTTAAAAAAATGAATCACGATTAATTGCAGTTTTAATTGCACTGTTAAACAATAGAATACCAATTGAAATGTATTAAATATTTATAGATGTTTTTCTACATTTTCAAATATATTGATTTCAATTACAACACAGAATACAAAGTGTACACTGCTCACATTATATTATTATTTTTATTACAGATATTTGCACTGTAAAAATGATAAACAAAAGAAATAGTATTTTTTCACAATCTCTTTATTGTGAGAATGCAAGTTACAAATGTAGATTTTTTTTTTACATAGCTGCACTCAAAAACAAAACAATGCAAAACTTTAGCGCCTACAAGTCCACTCGGTCCTACTTCTTGTTCAGCCAATTGCTAAGACAAACAAGATTGTTTACATTTACAGGAGATAACGATGCCCACTTCTTTACAATGTCACCGGAAAGTGAGAACAGGGGTTCGCATGGGACTTTTGTGGCCGGCATTGCAAGGTATTTACATGCCAGATATGCTAAACAGTCGTATGCCCCTTCATTCTTCGGCCACCATTCGAGAGGACATGCTTCCACGCTGATGACGCTCATTCAAAAAATAATGCACTAATTAAATTCGTGACTGAACTACTTGGGGGGAGAATTGTACGTCTCTGGCTCTGTTTTACCTGCATTCTGCCATATAGTTCATGTCATAGCAGTCTCGGATGATGACTCAGCACATGTTTATTTTATTTGTTCATTTGCTGGAGATTTGACAAAACGCAAAGAGGGTTCCAATGTGAGATTTCTAAAGATAGCTACAGCACTCAACCCAAGGTTTAAGAATCTGAAGTGCCTTCCAAAATCTGAGAGGGATGAGTTGTGCAGCATGCTTTCAGAAGTCTTAAAAGAGCAACACTCCGATGCAGAAACTACAGAACTCAAACTACCAAAAAAGAAAATCAACCTTCTGCTGGTGACATCTGACTCAGATAATGAAAATGAACACATGTCGGTCCTCGCTTATTTGGATTGTTATTGAGCAGAACCTGTCATCAGCATGGACACGTCCTCTGGAATGGTGGATGAAGTATGAAGGGACATATGAATCTTTAGTGCATTTGGCATGTAAATATCTTGTGATGCCGGCTGCAACAGTGCCATGAAAATGCCTGTTCTCACTTTCAGGTGACATTGTAAACAAGAAGCGGGCAGCATTATCTCCTGCAAATGTAAACAAACTTGTTTGTTTGAGCGATTGGCTGAACAAGAAATAGGACTCAGTGGACATACAGACTCTAAAGTTTTACATTGTTTTATTTTTAAATGCAGTTATTTTTTGTACATAATTCTGCATTTGAAAGTTCAACTTTTATGATAAAGAGATTGCACTACGGTACTTGTATTGGGTGAATTGAAAAATACTATTTGTTTTTACAGTGCAAATATTTGTAATCAAAAATAAAGTGAGCACTGTATACTTTGTGTTCTGTGTTGTAATTGAAATCAATATATTTGAAAATGTATAAAACATTCAAAAATATTTGAATGTTATTCTAGTTTTGTTTAACAGTGAGATTAATCGCGATACATTTTTTAATCGTGCGATTAATCGTGATTAATTGTTTTAATTGTGCGATTAATCACAATTAATTTTTTAATTGCCCTAGTAAATACCATTTGTGGAGCGAGTCCTTCTGCAGGTAATGTCAGATAATGGAACTATTGGATGACTGCATCACACTGAGGCGCTGTAGCTGACCTGTAATACTATATATCAGTGGGTCTCAAATTGTGGCCCAGGGAGCACTGTTGATCCACAGAGCACTTGCTGGTAGTTGGTGGAAAGCCGGTAAGTCACGTGGTTCTAGTCCCACCTTTGTTTCCAGCTGCTAGGTCACGTTATAAAACATAGCTTGTGCGTATACTCGATGCATTCATAATGTTGCTTTTCTGTGTGAGCAATTGCTATGGTTTCTGCTGGGATATTATTATTCAGTCAGCCAGTTGGGAGGTGGAGGTGTCCAAGAGACAAACTCTCCAATTAAACTGTGATCAGAACTATGGCAATGTGAGAACCCCTGCTTTTATATGAAGAAATCCCTTTTCCACACATCCTGAATAAAGAGCTTGGGTCCTACACAGGCTAAGCTCAACTCTATTGCACGTAGAAGTAGCTTCCAACTTTCTACATTAAAAGAATGCCAAACGGTATGGCTTAAATAGTTCTGGGAATGATAGTGAGGAATCCATCAGTCATATTTAAGAGGCCGTCATCTAGTTTGGAAAACAGATGCTCCTCATGTTCTAACTGCTTAAATAATGCACTCTGGTCTGTTCACTTAGGCCCTGATTCTCCACCCATTGAGGCTCATGGGAGTTTTTCTAGTGACACCTGTGGGAGCAGAGGTAGGTCAATGGTGAGATCTTTTGAAAAGATTCCACCTACCTGCTGTTGGTTACCCTCAGGACTGCCATGTCTAGTGTATATTGGAATTACCATGGGGTTTCCAGCATCAGTCCCTTTTAGAATTATATGGCAACTAAAGGCTTGATTCACAGCCCATCAAAGCCAATGGGACTGGCATTGGGCACTGTCGGCAGACAGGATACTGGGCTAAATGGACCTTTGGTCTGACCCAGTGTGGCCATTCTGATGTTCTTATGGCTCTCCATTCAGGTGAATAGGCCTTGGATGAGACCCCATACCTGTAAAGATGTGCATTCTTGACCATCCCCTTTGCATCTTTGGATGAGACATAAAACCAAAGTACTTCCCACTTGTGGTCAGCAAGTATCTCCTGGGGTTTCTCAGAAGAGTGGGAGTGTTACTATACCGTGTGGCTAACAATGACACTTAACACAGTGATGATGTGAGCTCTCCGAGATCTAATTAGACAGGTTAACCCCACTGTTTTACTGCTGGCCACATTCTAGGAATCTGCCTGCCTCAATATCTCCTGCAGTTTCAACTGCACATGCTATTGCTTTCCACTTCCTGTCCTACACTTCTGGGTTAACTGCCCAGCGCATGTATGAAGGGTTGTCGAGTGGAGCAAAGATGGAGCTGGGGGGCAGGCATTCCAGAATTCCATCCTGGCTCTGCCACTGACGTGCTGTGTGGATTCAGTTTCCCCATTTGTAAAATGGGGGCAATATTGCTTCTCTCTCCCTCATTCGCCCTCTGATGGGAGAATAGATTAGCTAATGGAGCCAGATAGCACAGCTCCCAGAAGCCTTTCAGGTGTAACCTAGGATTGAATTTGGCCCTGTGTTGATAAATGCCTTGTGATCCTCTGATGAAGGATGCCATAGAATTATGACATATTATCGTTACTCATTTTATTTAACGATTTATTTTACACAGGGTGCACCAGCTAATCCTCCAGTAATGCCAAAATGGTCCCTGGTTCCACTGCGCATCAGCTGAGCCTATTACACTTCCTTAGTATCATTTCCTCACTTTATCTCTTTCCTGCTTCCATTTTTCCTGTGCTCTGTCTTTTAACTGATTGACACCTCTCATTTTAATCTTCTCCCTCCTTCTTGTGAGACAGAGGAGACCAGGAGTCAGGACTCCTGACTTCTACACCAAGGTCTGTCACTGACTCCTCCCAATAAATCACTTAACCTCAATTCCCTTATCTGTCAGACAGATAAGGCTTAGCCACTTGGCATGAAGTTTAGTGAGGGTTCTAATTACGGTTTGTGAGGTGTTTTGAGATATTTGGATAGAAGGGATTACAGAACTGCTAGTATTATTATTATTAGCTCCTCCACAGTGTGTTTCTGTGACACTGGGTCACAATATCCTAACCGATATAATGTGCCTACTGTTCATATTAAAGATATAATAATATATGATATTGTCAATGACATTCTCGGGAAGGGGAGTTGTTCACTTGTTTACACTTGACTCTGCCTCTTTATTGCATGCAGAACACAGGGCCTTCACCACTCCCTTCCACCTTTGGCAGTCTCTTGCTTCTTCCCAAGTCACTTTAATAGCTTTGATGGCTTTCAGTTCTGCTTCTGTTGTGTGTTTCCAAGTTGTCCGTTATCTACTCTGCTTCCTCTTGCCCTGGGGATTCTAGTTCAACATGTGTCCTGTCTTGTTGTTTGATTCTTTCTGCCGTGTGCGTCCTAGCCATCTCCATTTTTGTTCCATAATTTCCTGTCCGATCAGTTTGTTTCGTTGTCCTCGAAAGCTCTTCATTTGGGATTTTTTTCTGGCCATCTGATACTGAGGATTTGTCTCAGGCAGCTGTTTATAAAAACTTGGAGTTTTGAGCGTAAGCTCTTGAGAAGTCTCCAGGTTTCAGTGCTGTATAGTAAGACAGACTTTACAATGGTGTTAAATAGTCTAAGGTTAGTTCAGAGGGCAAGGTTACTGTTTCTCCAAATCGTTTTTTGGGTTGTAAAGGCATGTCTGTCTTTCACTAATGTGGCTTTAATGTCTCCGTCTGTTCCACCTGTTTTGCTTACAATGCTATCATGATATACGAAGTATCAGACCTCTTCTCTGTCACTCCCAGAAAGTGTTATTGGTGCTTCTGTGCGTTGATTCTCATGGTTGATTTTCTCTGTGTTGATTTTCAGCCCAATTAACTATGCATAGGTTTGGAGATAGTTAGTTTGTTTTAGCACCTATATCTCTTTGGTAGATGTTGTCTGCGGAGTTGAGGTCTTCTCGATACTTTGTGAACATCCATTGTATGCTCCTTGGTTGTTCTGGGGTCTTTCTCTTTACCTAATCAGTTATAGGAAGGAAGGTCATAGGCAACATAAGACATCCTTGTCTGATGCCTGTAGTTACCTTGAATGACTTTGTCAGTTCGTTGTTATGCATTACTTGGCATGTCATATTTTCATAGAAGCTCTGAATAATATTCAGACATTTCTAGGGGATTCAGTAGTGTTGTAGCAACTTCTATAAGACTGTCTGCTTTGTCAAAAGCTTTTGGTAATCTACTAAATTCATGTAACACAGTGATTACCATTCAATCAACAGTTCTATCATGATACATAGAGTTACTATTTGATCTGTGCCTGTTTTCACCTGTCTTCCCATTAAATCTACTGCTTTCTTTAGTCTGTCTAGGATAATGCACTTCCAGTTTTGGCACTGGCAGAGGTCTCCTGTCTTTATCAGCTTCACTATATGACCATTTCCCCACTGGTTTGGTATTTTCTTCTTCCCATATCCTTTGTAAGAGGCCTATCAAAATGTTTGCTGTGTTCTTTGAGTCTGCCTTGAGGACCTCTGTTGGGATGTTGTCCGGATTTGGTGCCTTTCCACTTGTTAATTGATGGACTGCCCTCTCTACTTCTGCTCTAGTGATAGTTTGACATTCAGATCTTCTACTTCTTCTGGGTCTGGGGGGTGTTGACCAGTAACTCCCCATTAAGTAGTTGACTAAAGTACTGCCATCATGTACTTAATTGTCCTGATGTCTTCATTGTTAAATTACCCTCTTGTCTTGGGCAGATTGATTGATATTTATTCTTCCTGAAAACTGTATAGTGAGGTTGTACAGTGTTTTCATGTAATTTTGTGCTGTGTCGATCTATGCATCTATTGCCATTTTGTCTATAAAATCTTGTTTGTCTTTCCTGTCATTTTTCTTGACCCCTTTGTTCTTTGCAGTATATTCCTCCGAGTGTTGCTCTTTCTATGTTCTTGCTTGATTTAGTTTTTGATTTAATGTCTGTCTTTCAGCATTAAATTGGGAAAACACCACAACTAGGATTCATAAACCAAACTGTGAGCAAAGACCAACCCCAGCAAATTGGGCCACGTCCTTTTCCTTTGGTTCTTGAGTCCAGCAACCCAAAAATCACCCAAAGTCCCAAGAACCCAAAAGTCCAGTCCCAGAGTTCAAAAGTTCATCTGCAGAGTGCTCCCCCCCCCGCCCCAGTCTGGGCAGAAATGGGGAGGGGAGAGGTAAGGGGCACCTTATGTGGCTCAAAGCTGACTCCCTCATCACTCCAGGGGGCTTCACTCTGCTCTGCCAGCCATCCCACAGGCCACTCCGCTCCACTAGCTGTCCTGAAAGCCGCTACAGCTGTCCCACCAACAGCTCCGCCAGCTACTCAGCAGTATATCTTCAGGCTCCCCCACTACTTAACACAGTGCTCAGTGATTTCAGCTCATAATACTTTTAGCTCTTTAGTGATTTCAGCTTGTAGGGGAGCCTTAGTGCTCATTTGCACCATTAGCCCAGAGTAATTTCAACTCAGCAGCCTGTAATCAGATTCCCAGTGAACTCAACATTAACTCTGATATGCCACAGTGGAGAGAGAAGAAGGTGCAATTGGTGTCTCAGGTACCTGTCCCCAGCCTCTCTCAATTCACTGGGTTTTGGAACCCATGCCCCTTGCCTAGTGAGTGCTGCTTAGTTGATGGCGAGTTCCCCTCCATCATGACAAAAGGCCAAGTACAGTTCCACGGTCCTTGATTTACATAATCAGTATAAAGCAGTTTATTCTTCCTGCCCCAATACATAAAAACTGGGGATCCTACAGCAGCCCGAAGTGACCATTTGGGCTATTATGGGATCATGCTAGGCGGGGTGGGTGTGCCTATGCAAATGAGATCAGCCCCTGAAGTTCTTTGCCACAACTCACCACCAGATGTTAGGGTGGGGCTCATCCTGACTCTGCTTACATCTACCATATATCCTCAGACAACTGTTCATTGTGGTGTTTCTTTCTGAATCCCAGCACTTTTCCCACAGGTTTTCCTGTAGGCATTTCCATTTGCCTTCTACTGTTCCATTGTCTTTTTCTTCAAGCGCCTGAGACCTGTTTGCTAGTGCAGTTCTAAACTCTTGTAGTGATGGTGTCTGTTTTAACTGCATGATGTTATGTGGGCATCTCCTGTTGTAGGGTTCTAATTTTTAGTCTCAATTTAGCTACCACTAATGCATGGTCTGTTCCCACACCTGCCCCATTCCTACTATGTACATCATATGAAGTTCTTCTCCATTTGGACCAAATTGTAATGCAGTCAGTTTAATTCCCTGTTCCGTGGCCTGGTGACCTCCAAATTGTCTTGTGAATAGTATGGTAAAGGAAAATGACAGGGTAATTTACTCTACCAAAATTAGCAAACATTTCATCATTTGTGTTCCTTTCACTGAAGCCTTGTTTCCCCATAATTGCCTCCCTGCCAGTATTGTTGCTCCCCAGTTCAGCATTCATGTCTCCAATTACTCGGAGCACATCCCTTTTCGGGACCTTGTCTTCTATGCTCTGTAGTTGTTCGTAGAAGTTTCCTTTTTCCTCTTTGTTGGCATAGCATTAATAATGGACAGTTTCTGGAACTTTGAAGTAAATCACTGTTGTGGGGCTGATACACCCTGTCAACCTTTGGGGGCAGGGGAGAGGTGCATTACAACCTGTGGTTGAGTCTGTAGGGCTGCCCCCAGTCTCTGGGCTGCATGGCCCTGTGGCCTTAGTCCGCAGCCCAGCCCTTGTGCTCAGGGCAGTGTGGTCTAGTGGTCAGAGTCAATAGCCCAGCCCTTGCTATCAGGGCATTGTAGAGTTGCCAATTTTGGTTGCACGTATTACTGACAGTTTCATCACATGACATAATCTTTAATTAAAGATTAATCTTTAATTCCTGGAGACTCCAGGACAATCCTAGAGGGTTGGCAACCCTACGACAGTGCGGCCCCATGGCCAGAGTCAGTAATACAGTTCTAGCTACCAGGGCGGTACTGCCTAGCAGCCAGAATCAGAGATATGGTCCTTGTTATTGGAGCAGTGCGGCCCAGTGGCCAGAGTCAGCGATATGGCCCTTGATATCAGGGCAGTGTGGCCTAGGGGCCAGAGTCAGTGATACAGCCCTTGCTCTCATGGCTATGCATCCTAGTGGCCAGAGTCAATAGTGTAGGTGAGCTGGGCCACCACCCCGGAGTGGGCGGTGGTTAGGATAGGGGGATCCGGGCCCGCCCTCTCCACCAAGTCCCAACCCAGGGCCCTGTGGGTGGCAGGGTTGCCCACCACCAGCTTGGTGGCGATCCTAGCGAAACATGCCAAGCCTGTCTCTGGTTCTACAACCGCTTCCTTGCAAAGTTTCCCTGGGTCACTTCCTACCCGATTCTCTGCAGTTTGCCCCTGATCCACCAATGCGGGGCTGATGCACCCCATCACAACCATGATATTATAATTCTTTGCAAAACCAGTGTCCATTCTGACAGGCTTTTAGCTGCCCTCCTTGATAGTATCAAACCCACACCATCTCTATGTCACGGGCATTTGGTTGCCAAGAATATAGTAGGATGTATCCAGTTGATAAAGTTATTTGTTCTGATATTACCAGTCCCACTTCAGTTAGGGCTAGTACATCTACTTTATATCTGCCCATTTCTTTTGTTACTTGGGCAAGTTTACCTAAAATGCATAGTAGCCACATGTTCCATGTACCAATTGTAGTTATGGATTTAGGAGAGAGGACATTCATCAATGGAGTGGCTTCCTTGTGGTTTGGTCCCTTTGCATTGTCATCTCTCTAAGTCTTAGCAGGTTGAGTTGAGTTTGAGATGAGCCATAGTATAGGCTTCTGTAACAGCTTTTTGTTTTTTACAGGAGAGGGTCATTAATACACTTTCAGATCCCTGTCACGAGGAGCAGTGAACTGCCTTTGGTCTGGCTCCTACACTCGACCTGTATGGCCAGTTATATTTCCGCAAGCATAGGTCTCAGGATTGTGGGAGCAGGTAGTCCTCCCCACCATGTCAAAGCACAGTCCCTGGGGAAGGATTTATGTTATCATCAAGGATATATGTTCTTGTCGATGACATTATGGGGAGGGGAAATTCTTAGCTTTAGCTTGTTTACATTACTCCCTCCTAAACCGCTACACTCCACTGATACCGTCCCATGTTTTCTTCTTCTACCTGAACTGAGCAAGTGACATCTCCGGACACAACTCTGAAACCCCTGCAGCTAGACCCCTTCATGTTTGACTTATTTCACAGAATGCAGTGGGCCTTATTTTCCTCCCGCATTCTCCTGGTTTTACACAAGTGTAACTTCACTAATATCAGTGGTGTTATCCCAGCGTAAGCGAGGTTCGGTGAGTCCTAAACACCACATTGTGCAATAAGCCACATCTTTGTGGTAGGGTGTTCTCTCACTTCTTCAGCCAAGATATGAGAGAGAGAGAGAGAGAGAGAGAGAGAGAGAGAGAGATCGCTATTCTCTGGCATCACTCCCACATTATTAAAGCCAGAGACACTTGGGTCCTGGTTTTCAGATGTGTTGGGCACCAGGTTCTCCTGTTGAGGTCAATGGGAGCTGTGGGTGTGCAGTGCCCCCTGAATATCAGGGTCTTTCTGTCTATTTATGTCAGTGCTTCATTGCAGCCAGAGGGCCAGATTCTGTTGCCCATCCTCCTATGGAGTAGTATCTTTCTTCATGACTGCTCCCATTGGGACCATTCACGGTGGGAAGGTTTTATTAGAAGGATATCAGACTCTGGCCCAGCTGGAATAAAGAGCTCTCCTCTGCTGGCAACCTGTGTCCTTCTAGTGTTTTAATGAGACGTAAACACAGGATGCAGGAGAATGCAGTGACTGTGTGTGTAATAAGTAAACATTTAATAATAGCATTTTCCATTTTAAAAAAAATTGCTTACAAAAGGAAATGGGCTATTTAATTCCTAGGGTAGTGGGGGGGAGTCCACTGGAGCAACAAAAGGCCCCCCTCCTTCAGATGAGGGAGGGGCCACAGAACCCAGCATTTAGGTGGTTACAAGGGAAAAGGAATGAAAAGCAGGGACGGGGTGTAGATCATAGGGTCAAACAAAGGATCCCACCAGGGACATGAGGAGAGAAACTTCCACAATGCCCACTGCCCCAGGAAGGAGTCACTGGATGCCACACAGAGGTTGACAGCGCTGGAGACCAAAGTCCTGTGTTTGCAGAACAGGGACAGTGCAACAGTGGTAGGGCAGGCCGTACCCACCAATACGCATCATCCCTTTTCCAAAGGGACCAGCTCTGGGGAGAGACAGTAGTTTAGTCTCCTCGGCTAATTCAGTCTTTGGTTTCTGTGCCAAGACTGCTGAAAAATGTAACAGTGGTGTGAAAACCTAGTCACTGTGTGACTCAACCAGCTCATTTCATACAGACCACCAGACAGCCATCAGCAACTTTTAGGACCAAGTGTAAGGGCTAGAGTCAAACCAGCAACCTTAGGATGAGAGGCTGTAGAGCCTCTAAGCCAGCCAGGCAGTTTCCCTTGTGTTCTCCCCTATATATTATTCATTTAGAGTTGGGATAGTGCAGATTCTTTATTAAGATCAATGGTTTTCTGGGCGGTATTAGAATTTCTGCAGATGATCATCGCCGATTCTTCGCACATGAGAAAAGCATATGCAGCTAACACTTGGGCTTTGCAACAGTTGTCTTTGAAATTGCCCTGAAATCCTCATCACCGATGACGTGCAGCTCACTTCCATGCAATGCTAATATTTATACATAGAATCATAGAAGGTTAGGGTTGGAAGAGACCTCGGGAGGTCATCTAGTCCCACCCCCTTCTCAAAGCAGGACCAACCCCAACTAAAACATCCCAGCCAGGGCTTTGTCAAGCCTGACCTTAAAAACCTCTAAGGATGGAGATTCCACCACCTCCCTAGATAACCCATTTCAGTGCTTCACCACCCTCCTAGTGAAATAGTTTTTCCTAATATCCAACCTAGACATCTCACACTGCAACTTGAGACCATTGCTCCATGTTCTGCCATCTGCCACCACTGAGAATATCCAAGCTCCATCCTCTTTGGAATCCCCCTTCAGGTAGTTGAAGGCTGCTATCAAATCCCCCCTTACTCTTCTCTTCTGCAGACTAAACAAGCCCAGTTCTCTCAGGCTCTCCTCATAAGTCATGTGCCCCAGCTCCTGATCATTTTCTTTGCCCTCTACTGGACTCTCTCCAATTTGTCCACATCCTTTCTGTAGTGGGGGTGGGGTGGGGTGGAACAAAACCTGGACTCAATATTCCAGATGTGGCCTCACCAGTGCCGAATAGAGGGGAATAATCACTTCCCTCGATCTGCTGGCAATGCTTCTACTAATGCAGCCCAATATGCTGTTAGCCTTTTTGGCAACAAGGGCACACTGCTGACTCATATCCTGCTTCTCATCCGCTGTAATCTCCAGGTCCTTTTCTGTAGAACTGCTGCCCAGCCAGTCGGTCCCCAGCCTGTAGAGGTGCATGGGATTCTTCCTTCCTAAGTGCAGAACTCTGCACTTGTCCTTGTTGAACCTCATCAGATTTCTTTTGGCCCAATCCTCCAATTTGTCTAGGTCACTCTGGACCCTATCCCTACCCTCCAGCGTATATACCTCTCCCCACAGCTTAGTGTCATCTGCGAACTTACTGATGGTGCAATCCATCCCATCATCCAGATCATTAATAAAGATATTGAACAAAACCGGCCCCAGGACCAACCCCTAGGGCAGGGGTCTCAAACTCAAATTACCATGAGGGCCACATGAGGACTAGTTCATTGGCCCGAGGGCTGCATCACTGACCCCACCCCCTCGCTGCCCCCGGCCCCGCCCCCACTCCACCCCTTCCATTAGGCCCTGCCCCTTCTCCGCCCCTTCTCCACCTCCTTCCCTGAGCGCGTGGCTCCCCACTCCTCCCTCCTCCCTCCCAGAAACCGTAAAGCCACCAGACAGTTGTTCTGGCAGTGGGAACTGCCTGGGAGCAGCGCGGAGGGAACGGGGAACTTAGCGATCTTAGCGGCCACAGAATGTAACTGGGGGCGGGGGTGAGGGGAGTTGGCGGCCATAGGACGTAACTGGGAGGTGGGGCGGGGGGAGCCCTCCTCCCCTGTGTGCGCGCTTCCCGCTCCTCCCCCCTCCCTCCCAGAAACCGTGAAGCCGCTAGACAGCTGTTCTGGTGGCGGAACTTCAGAAAGTAACTCGGGGGAGGGCGGGGGGCGCGGGGAGCCCGGCGGGCCACAGGGAAGCACTCCGCGGGCCGTGTGTTTGAGACCCCTGCCCTAGGGTACTCCGCTTGATACCAGCTGCCAACTAGACATCGAGCCGTTGATCACTACTCGTTGAACCCAGCAATCTAGCCAGCTTTCATGAATAGCCTCTTCCAACCAACAATTGCAGAGCAATGAATTTACGTTCATGACACCTTAAATGGCAAGCATTATCTCCATTTTACTGATGGGTAAAATGAGGCACAAGGCAGTTAGGCAACTCATTCAAAGTCAGATTGAGACCAAGTGAGATGAAGACCCCCTGACTCCCAGGCTTGTGCCTTAAATCTGTCTCTTTACTGTGCCAGATACTCAGGGCTGTACCTTTCTGCCAGTTGACCCCTCTCACTCTGCCAAATTCCAAGATAGATGAGACTTCTGAGTTCAAGACACTGCACCATCAATAGGGCTGAGTGAAGCGCTGGCCATTAAAGATCAGGTTCATTTAGGCATCTTGTAGTCAAATTCAGGCAGAATTGTATTAAATGGAATATATGGACTAAAGATGTTAACATAACCCTGTTACTGTCCAACATTAAACAGTGTTAAACAAAGTTTAGTGTTTAGTAGACAGAGAGCTCAGTCTGCTTAGTACCCTGGGAAATGCACCATTAAAAATCATTTAAACCTTTTATTAAAGATAAAGAAAAGAAGGAAAAACAGGTAAAGCACTTGAAATATAAAGTATGGAATAAGGCTTCCATTTTAACACCAGCCCTTGTTCCCTTTCCCTTTGGCTGGAGGGAGTTTTTAGAATGGAAAAAGCCCTTGTCTGATAGTCTCTTAGATGGTACCAAAAATGCTCTTAGATGGTTCCAAAGATTGTACCAAAGCTGCCCTGCAGGGAGGGGGCCCGGCGATACCATATGACCAAATGGGGCCAGAAAACCCAGGCAAAAATCTAGGGGGGCATGTGACCCCGGGTGCCCCCCCCACATGCGTCATCTCTGACTTCTGCCCAGTCTGTGTGTGTGTGTGTGGGGGGGGTGTTCTCATGGCTTCAGCCCCGTGGGGTGCACCTGCCAGGCTCAGGGCTTCAGCTCCACTCCTGCTGAAGCCCCAAACCCCAGCAGACACCTCCCTCAGGGCTGAAGCTCTGAGACCTCTTCCCTGCTTAAGGAAAATAGCTACACCCTCAGGCAATCAAGCGGCATCCACACAGCTTGAGTTCCAGTTTTGTCTCCCGTGTTTAACCAGAGACCACATCCAGTCCGGAACTCCACAGCTTGCCAAGGTATCTAGTGGCTCATATACTGCAGATAAACAAGATGATTATTCAGTGTGTTCCAACAATCTGAACCCAGACATTGCACAATTTGGCTGGAAATCACATGAGAACATGCTTCTTGCAAGTTTTCCGGTGCTTGCTGCTCACATTTAGGCTGGGAATATCAGACGGTACAGCCTTCATTGAACTATTTCAGCATTTCCAGTCCCAGATGGAACCCAGAGGCACAGAGAATGGCAAAGATGAAATAATGCAGTAAATCAGAGACGGACCCAAAATTAAATTTCCAGGGGGAAGGAAGGAGAAGGGCATTGTTGGAAATCCAGTTCTGCATTTTGTGACTTGAGGCCATTGCTAAGATGAAGATAACTTTAAAAAATAGATTAGCTAAACGTTTCAGAACTTTCACAAATATTAATTTAATGAAAAGTTAATCTAATTTAGCCATTCTATGCTCACCACTCACATACGTTTGAGCAAGTCATGGTGGTGGTGGGAAACATGAGGATCTCATTTTTCACAAACTCCTAACCATCAAGTCACAGTGAGCACCTTAAGCAGAAAGGCCCCAATACAGAGCAGGAAGCTGTTTTGATAGATGACATCGACAGAGATCCGGTCATGCTGCAGAATTTGGGTGAGGATCCAATTTTCCCCGAGGACTAAAACTTTAATGTTCTGAGGGATTTGTCCAAGTCTGTATTTGTTAGATCAAGGAGCATGCAAGGAGGAAGAAAGATATCATACTCAAAACCAGTCCATGAGGACAACAGAACACTGGCCAAGATTGATTTGGGCACCTCCATTTTTGGTGTCAAATTTGGGACCCCTTACAGGGGCTTGATTTTCAGGAAGTACTGAGCATAAGCAGCTCTTGGGCATAACGTTATCAAACTTCTAGGGGACAAGAAGTCTTGGTTTGGAGGAGGGTGGCGAAAGGAACTGCCTGGAGCAGTTCATGTGAAAGAGGCTAAATCCAGGAAAGCTGAGTTGCACTGAACCAGGGCAGCCTTGCTGAATCACAGCAGCAGCAAGTGCATTGGTGGCAGGGAGTTTTATTTAGGTGCTCAGACAAGTGGAGTCTAGACAGAAAGACCTGCAATGTTAATCTTAGTATGAAAAGTTCATTCCTTGTGTGGTACGTTTATCACTCCGCCCCCCCCCCTCCCCGTCCCTCCTGGAGGAGATGGAAGGGAATGCTAGTGTGGAGGTCAGGGGAGTCTCAGACAAGGGAGGCAGTTGTGCAGGTCACGTCTTCCAAGTCTGAGTGATTTATTTTTCTTCTGGGGCACATTGAAACTTCCAAGTTGAAATTAATGGGATAAAAACACTTTCCAGGTGCTCAGAAGTGCAAAAATACCATAAATCAGGGCAAGAGTCTAAGGAGTCTATAAGCCAAGTCATGAGGGTTTTTTTTGGTGTGTGTGGAGGTGGGTAACACACAGAGAAAGCTAGGACAGGTTTGGTGGGACTATTTTCCTCCTTCAAGTGTGAAGTCAGCAAGAGGAGAATGACACCCTAAGAAACACCAGGGTTCCCTCTTCCCAAAGAGCAGTGAGGGAAATCCAAAGCCCTGTGTGGGCTCTAATAGCTGAGATATTGCCCCTCCTCCATAATTACATTTGTTTTGTTCCTGTTGAAAGGAAATAAAACCAATTTTCCGGGGAGATGGGCCCAAGGTGTGCCCTAGGAATTGTTTGGGGGAAGTTCTATGGTCTGTGCTATACAGGAGGTCAGACTAGATAATCACAATGGTTCCTTCTGCCATGGAATCTAAGAAACAAGATCTGGATCTGGATTTCAAAGCTCTGCTCCCAGAGTTCAGGAAGGCTTGGATCTGGAGGTTTGGTTTGGGCACTTCGCTAGTTTACAGAGAAGGACAATTAATTCCTATCTCACTGATGAACTGTCACTCTTCTTATGTAGGGACCCATTTGGATTTACATCATTTTTGAAGGTGCTTAGATAGCACAGATGTAGCATAAACACATTGCCCTTGATCCAGCAAAGCACTTAAGCCTAGGCTTAACTTTAAATGAGCTTAACGGTGAGCACATGTTTAAGTGCTTTGCTGGGTTGGGGAGGTAGATTGGGTTGGTTACATTAGATAGATGGTGATCTGCTTCATCCAGGGGCAGAATTTCTTCTTGGTGGTGTGAAAATGGGAGGTAGAGCTGTTATCCTGCTGGCAATCATATGGTCTTAAATGGTTCCCTGATATAGGCGGATCAGAGGTAGAGCCGACATTATCAAAGCTTTCAATTGTTTTTCACAAAACTTTCTGTGATATTTATAACGAGCATTTTATTGAAATCATTTTTGATATCAGTAGCATCTTTTTTTAAACCAAAACCCATGTTTTCTTATTGACAACTAGGTTTTCAGTTAAAAAGAAAAATTGGTAAATATCATGGAAATGGGCCCATTTTGGACCTTGAAAAATGAAAACAATGTAGACTCTTTTTGTGAAATTGTTTTCCCATTTTAAAACCAGCTCTATTTATTATTGTTTATTATGTATTTGTATTGCAGTAGTTCCTAGGAGCCCAGCCCTATGTGCTGTACAAACACAGAACAAAGATGTGATCTAGACCCTATTTTCTATTTCTCAAACTGCACTGGGCTTTGACCTAGTGCATGTGCTGGCAGCTGTTGTCCACAATGGGTCAGTTTCATACTTTAGATGACCAGTCAGTCATGGTCCAACATAGAAAAAAATGTGGGCAACAAAAAGAAAACATTAATGAGCTAATGGTAGCTGAAGGGGAAAGAAGAGCTTACACAAATATAGGTGAAAATGAAAACATACGCTTGCTCGTAAAGAAGGATGAGGATGAAAATACTGATGGCTCTAAAATCACTGAGATACCAAATTCCTTTTGGTCAGTCTCAAGAAAATAATCAGCAGAGTTAATAAGATGGCAAGAACTCGCATGGAAATTTCAAACATTTCAGTGGGTCTGGCTGACATTTCTCTTAGCATATTAAGGGAATTAACAAATGAACTCACTGAATCACAAATAACATTTTTTTTTTTGCAAGCAGTGGATGTATTAGCAGGCTACATAAAAGCAAATTATTATTACTTATTATTTGCATTTCAATAGCACCTAGGAGCCCCAGTCATGGACCAGAACCCCATTGTGCTATGGGCTGTGCAAATACAGAACAAAAAAACTGTCCTTGCCCTAAAGAGCGAGTACAACCTGAATGTGGTATTGATCATCGGAAAGGAAAGAAGAGTGATCCTAGCAACAGGAGTGAAATGGGAAAGTTTAGACTGGAAAAAACTAATCTTCCAGCTTTGGAAAAAGAATGTAGCCAAGAAAAAAATTAGTGAACAAAGCAGTGGGGAAATGGTCTGTAGGGAGCAATGCTGCATGGGAAAGGAGATGAGCTAGATCACTCAGGGCTCAAAGCAGTCTCTGGTAATTGTTAGGTCAATCAATGAGGGAATTTCATTATTTTGTTACAGAATTTTAGGCCTAGGACACCCTGCTCACATTCATTTATGATGCCCCTTTACCAGCAACCTGACAACCCCACAGACCTTCATTTATTTGTTTTTTGATCCCCTTGAGACCCAACATACTTTAAGCCCTGGCTGATCCTATTGCTTTGAGATGTAATATTTTAGTCCCCTAAGCTAATGATTTAACCATTGAGTTTGTTGGGATTTAAGCATGTGCTTATGTACTTTGCTGAATCGAGGCCCTCATGAACAGTATAAAAAGTGCAAGTGAAATTGCTTCTTATAGCATCCCGGAGTTCCTGAGGACTGAGGAGTTGACATTAGCACAACATAGATTCCAAGGCCAGAAGGGAGCATTATGATAATATAGGCAGTCCTCCTGTATAACATAGGCCATACAACTTCCCCAAAGTAACTCCTAGAGCAGGTCTTTTAGAACATCGTCCAATCTTGATTTCAAAATTGTCAGTGATGGAGAATCCACCACCGCCCTTGGTAAATTGTCCCAGTGGTTAATTACTCTCACTGATAAATATTTACCTCTTATTTCCCATCTGAATTTGTCTAGCTTCATCTTCCTGCCATTGGATAGTGTTATACCTTTCTCTGCTAGATTGAAGAGCCCAATATGAAATATTTGTTCACCAAGTAGGTATTTATAAACTGTAATCAAGTCACCCCTTAACCTTCTCTTTGTTGTGCTAAATAGACTGAGCTCTTTGAGTCTATCACTATGAGGCAGGTTTTCTAATCCTTTAATCGTTCTCATGGCTCTTCTCTGAATCCTTACCAATTGATCAACATCTTTCTAGTAGCTTTGAAGGCCTGGCTGATGCAGCACACATTAGGATGTCCTGGTGTCCAGTGCTTTGACGGAGGAATCCTACCTACAGGGTCTGATCATCACTGCTGTTGAAACACTGCTGTACAATGTAGTGTATGTGACTGCTGGGGTGAGCTCTGATACTAAGCTGTAGAGTTTTTCCTTAACAATGCACACAGGGAAGAATTACAAGGATGATTTAAAGACTGGAAAGTGTGCCTTATAGTGAGAGTCTTGAGGAGCTCAATCTATTTAGCTTATTGAAGGGAAGGTTATGAGGCAACTTGATCATCAGCTATAGGACTACACAGAGAGGATATCTGAGAGTAGAGAGCTCTTTAATCTACCTGAGAAGGCATAACAAGACCCAATGCCTGGAAACTGAAGTTGGATAAATTCTAACTGGAAATGAGACACAGAGTTTTAAGCAAATGTAACTGACCAATGTGGTGGAACCTCCATCAGTGGAATGTTTAGATAGGGACTGGCTGTCTTTCTAAAAGATATGCTTTAGTTCAACCATGAGTTATTGGACTAGATACAGGAATTACTGGGTAAAATTCTAGGGCCTGGTGATGCAAGTGGTCAGACTAAATGATAATAGCGATGACTTCTGGACTTAAAATTCGATGAGTCTAAGGGACTGCTTCTGCACCCGTTGGCTTTTTCCATCAATAGTCTAGTCCATCTTTTTACCAGTGTACAACACGTGGGGCAATATTTGGCAACTTTGCTGGGTTTTTTTTTTTTTTGCTTTTGCTTTGTTTTTATTAAAGCAAGCTTGATCTCTTTGTTTGAGCTTTCATATGTGGCTCGTATCTGCCCTGCAATTAGAGACAATTTCGATGGGTGATGTGCAGAACTAACTGAGGATAGAAAAGAGAACCAGTAACAAAGGACTCTAAAGAGAGAGTCAAACTCTTAATAAATTATGTCCAACCTCCACACATTGTAGCAAGGCAGACAAAATGAGCTGCCATGCAATGTGTCTGATAGTCTGGTTGGGATTTGTTTTAATATTTTACCCAGAGAGAGGTTCTCAGCAATGGTATAACATTTTCCTTTCATAGAATCATAGAATCGTAGGACTGGAAGGGACCTCGAGAAGTCATCTCGTCCAGTCCCCTGCACTCATGGCAGGACTAAGTATTATTTAGACCATTCCCGGTGGAGAAGGGGGTGGGTCAGTAGGAGGGACTCAGTGGGGGCGATGGGGTCAGTGAGACAGGCAAAGAAGATGACCTTAGTAGTGGCATTGATTTTAAAGCAGAAGCAGTTGATGCAGGTGCCAGGGAAACCATTGAGGAAGTGGTTAAATCCCTGTGGGATGTGATGAGACCTTGTAGGAGAGTTTTAACTGTATGGATAGAGAGACAAGGACAGACCTTAACATGATGGGTAGGAAGAAAGGTCAAAATTAGACATTGCCAGGATACGCGGGAAGAGGAAGAGAGACAGAGAGGAATCAAATATGACCTGCGAGTTAAGGGATTGACAGACTCTGACACAATGGGACTCCTGGAGAGGTTTGCAGAAGAAATATCATGAATTCAGTTTTGGCTTGTTACGTTTAAGTTGAAAACAAGATGAGGTCAGGAGGAGCTGGTCCTGTGGTTAAGGCTGTGGACTGTCTAATGGACTGGAGAGGCAAGGTGGGTGAGCTGATATCTTTTATTGGACCTGCTTCTGTTGGTGAGAGAGACGCGCTTTCGAGCCACACAGAGCTCATCTTCTGGTATGGGAAAGGGACTCCTAGTGTCCCAGCTAAATGCCAGTTGGAATATAAATAGTCAGCACATATTCTCAGGGACTATTTAAGGGAGAGTGGCTCCTTAACACTTCTGCAGTTATGGGACAAAAAAGAGGAGGTTAAGAAGAGCACTATGTGGCTTGAAAACTTGTCTCTCTCGTGAACAGAAGTTTGTCCAATAAAAGATAATACCTCACCCATCTTGTCTCTCTAATATCCTGGGACTGACATGGTTACAGCTACGTTGCATACACTAATGGACTGGAAGTCCATTAATTAAACAGGCTGTGGATCAGGCCCGAAGTGAGGAAGGGGGAAAAGAACCAGGCCTGACTTGACTTCATATAGATTTTAATTTTTACAGTAACTACAGAGAGTAAAACTTTAAGAACTTGTTTTTCCCCTCACATAAGTCCTCCCTGAGTAGAAGGACTTCTATTGTTTTCAGTGGCCATCGGATTGGTCCATTATGCTGGCTCTACCCTGCTGTAACTCTATTGGCTTCATAGATTCCAAGGCCAAAAGGGACCACTGTGACCATCTAGTCAGACCTCCTGTACAACACAGGCCATAGAACGTCTGCAAAACAATTCCTAGAGCAGAGCTTTTAGAACAACATCCAATCTTGATTTAAAAATGGTCAATGATGGAGAATCCACCACGACCCTCGGTAAGTTGTCCCAATGGTTAGTGACTTTCAGTTTCAAAAATTTATGCCTTGTTTCCAATCTGAATTTGTCTAGCTTCAGCTTCCAGCCATTGGATTGGGTTAGACCTTTCTCTGCCAGACTGAAGAGCCCATTATTCAATATTAGTTCCACTGGTAGGTACTGACAGACTGTAATCAAGTCACCCCTTAACCTTCTTTTTGTTACACTAAATCGATTGAACTCCTTGAGTCTACCACTCTAAGGCAGGTTTTCTAAGCCTTTAATCATTCTCCTGTCCCTTCTTGGAACCCTCTCCAATTTATCAACATCCTTCTTGAATTGTGAGCACCAGAACTGGACACAGGATTCCATCAGTGGTTGCACCAGTACCAAACCCAGATGTAAAATAACTGCTCTGCTCCTATTTGAGATTCCTCAGTTTATGCATCCGAGGATCATATTGGCCCTTTTGGCCACAGCGTCACACTGGGAGCTCAAGTTCTGCTGATTATCCACCATGACCCTCCAATCCTTCCCAGGATAGAATCCCCCATCCTGTAAGTATGGCCTATATTCTATGTTACTAAGTGTACACATTTACATTTAGACATATTAAAATGCATATAATTTGTGTGCGCCGGTTTACCGAGAGATCCAGATCACTCTGAATCTGTGACCTTTTCTATCACTCTGAATCTGTGACCTTTTCTCTTCATTATTTACCACTCTCCTCCCCACCCCCTCAATTTTTGTGTCATCTTCAGACTTTCTCAAATGATGATTTTATGTTTTCTTCCAGGTCATTGATAAAAATGTTAAATAGTATACGGCCACAAACCGATCCCTGCAGGACCTCACTGGAAACAGATGATTCCCCATTTCCATCTTGGGGGGGTCGGCTTATAAACGAACGGACTAATGAACGAGTATATACGGTGTATATATATATTACTGGTCTGCTTGCACATTATAAATTGGGTCAAGTCATGATCACTTGTACCTAAGCTCACATTAATTTTTAGTTCTGGGAGCAGTTCTTCTGTATCTGTTAGGACAAGGTCTAATAAAGAATTCCCCTGTGTTGGCTGCAACACTTTTTGAGTTAGGAAATTGTCATCTGTAATGTTTAGAAATCACAAGGATGTTTTAGTACTGCAGCGTGAGATCTCCAGCATGTGTCACTCAAATGAAGTACACAGCTTTTCCCCCCTACACATTATAGATAGGTGCAGTAAGGAGCCGATCACCCTGTTCCCTAGTGTGACTTGGTGGTCTGTAGCAAAGCACAAGATGGGGTATTAGTTGGTGTCTATCAGTTAGGAAATTCAGTGGCGTCATCTTTATTGCAGCATTGGGTGGGAGACCAGATCATGGCTTCCCAAATTTGTGCTAAGGTGGCAAATGCTGTCCCTAGTCCATGGCCACAGAAGGTCCGAGGGCAGCATAATTTGGCATTTGAGAAGCCTGTGCACAGGGTGTATCCTTACACCCCAACTTTCAGCGGGGTCGTTGGAGCAGGCATGGGAGGGGCGAGGCTGATAGAGCCACCAGCAGTCAGCCATTTTCTCCCCATGCTGAGGATGAGTGCAAATGGCCCAGACCCTATGCCTGCCCTTTGCCCCTCCATGGCCTGGGTGGGAGACTTGCATCCCTTCTGGCCAGAAGGAAATCCCCAGTGTACGGGGCGACTGCTTGTGCTGTTTTCTGGGATGTGAGTTTGGGGCCATGTGCTGATTATTTATTTAAACGCTTTGTTATTGAACTTAACAATGGCAGCGGCTCTGTCTCTGTTACAGGGTTAGACACCAATGTGTTTCTAATCAATTCATATTCCAGTAACATTTAACAACTGTCTCATTAAATCGCAATTTTAGAGCCCTTCATGAGATTGTTACCCCCCAACCCCCGCGCCCCACTGCCACTCTTGATTCCAGGTTCTCACCCCAGCAGGATAAGCCTTGACCACATGGCTCTGCCCCCCCAGCTATTCCAGCAATGTTGCAGAAATCCTGCCCAATCAGTTCCAAATGCCAAAGACTCCCCATAAACTGCCTTCCTCGCCCTCTGTTGATGCGGCAGATGCTTTTGGATGCTTTCCCAGATTCATCAGGTCAGTTCTGGGAAGGCTGGAAATTTGTATTTTGACTTATAGTCTTTAAAAAAAAAAAAAAAAAAAAAAATATGCCCGCCTCAGTGCCGCACATCAGAAACATGTGGACTGTTAATATATATTTATAGGCACATGGTTACTGGGAACAGCTTAGATTACCTCGCCTCTTTATAGACTTTTACACTTTCTGTTGCAAGTCACACCATTTTTAAATGCAGAGGGTCAGACTCTGACCTGTGCCTCCAGCCTAAAGGAACAGGGGGCTAAAATGGCTTTAAGCCATCTTTGTGCTGCCCAGTGTAAAATAGAGTCACTCCAAGGGCTGTTCTAATTTCCAGCAGCCTATGGGCTATACCAGGGCCCAGAATCCCCCTAGTGAGCTGTGCTAAGGGTCGCCCTGGGGATGCCCTCTTCCATGCTCTGTCCTGCCTCTGTTAGGGCTTGTAAGGGCCAATGGTACTGGCTCTATGCTGCACCTGTACTGGGAGAATTCTCTCTTTTAGCCCCTTGCGGCACTTTTATCACTCCCCTGTATCGCTGGGAGCTTTCACTGCTACCGTGGGGCCGATGTGCCATTTGGAGCCATTGTTGAATGAGTCTGTAACGTGTCCCAGTGTCCTAATCTCCCTGGGTTCCAAGAACTGGCAAGAGACCTTAGTTTGCTTGCTGGGCAGTATACTTTACTTGATAGCTTCAATGCACGTCTGTATGTAACAAGAATGGTGACATTGTCAAAAGCCTACACTGATTGCTGTAAACTATGGGTCAAATCATCCACAAATCGGCATAGCTTCATTGAAGTCAATGGCACTGAAGTCAGTGGATCTTTGCTGACTTACCCCAGCTGAGGTCAAGGTTCAAGAGTTGGGTTTTTGTTTTAGTACCTGAAGGGTCACCCAGCCCTTGTAATCGTCTTTCCAGTGAGAAAAGCACTTCAGGTCTGACTTGATTCTATTTGTGCAAGAATCCTTCAGACGTTGAATTGGTACCTCTGTCTCACAGCTGCAGCTCTCTTGCTGGTAGAAGGGGGATGGCTAAGCATTGCGAGGCTGCATATGGACCCCATTGACCGGGACTCAGGAATCAAGGCCTTGCTTTGGTTTGTTTTCATTGGAGAGGCTGGGGGTTGATCTTGGTCTTGATTCTCACCTTGCCACCAAAAAGGGTCGGGAAGTCAGCAGCTGAACCTGGCTGGAGAGCAGAAACCTGGCTACTTCTGAAACATATATCAGCCATGTGAGATTCACCAAGGAGAGCCGGGTTACAGAGCCTGTAGGGAAGGCATACGTGGCAGAGGTCGCATGACCAGGTTATGCTCTGAAACTGACATTTATGGTGTCTGCTAATCTTTCTTCTTTGAAGAGCGCTGGATCATGTTACTCACTTAGCAGCAGGAGATGAGGATAAACTAAAACTGGAGGCTGACAATGGCCCCTTAAACTGGCCAGCATGACGGCTTACAGCAATTCTTTTCACTAAAGCAGTGGCCTTCACGAGTCTCCCCCCTTGCGGCCTGAACCTGCTAGGTAATGAACGCCTCCCTGAGGGGGCTCAGCACTGTGAGCTGTTCGATTGCCAAGTCCTAGAACTGGTTGAAGAAGAGGAAAATGATTTCACAAAAACGTTTGTGAAGGTGTTTCTGTTTTGCAGGGTTTGAAATGGACCCGTTCCTGTTTTCCTCAAACTCAGTCAGGCCTCTGGCATAGATAAGTCAATGAGTGAGGAGAGACTTCAGCAAGGGCCTGGAGAAGCTCCTTCAAGCAGGCCTTGAGATTCCAGGGGAGAAGAGACTTCAGCCAGGGCTGGGGCTGGCCTGCCAAGCAGAGGAAGATTCCAGGAAGGTGGGGCAGGGAGGGGCTTGACAGGGGTGCAGGAACAATTTGTATTGTGGGGGTGCTGAGAGCTATTGAATCAACTGTAAACCCTGTATATAATGGAAATCACTTCAAGCCAGGGGGTGCGGCAGCACCCCCCAGCACCCTTAGTTCCAGCGTCTATGGGGCTTGATGAAGAGTGGGGAAAGTTAAATATATGAAATCTGGACTTTGAACTATACAAACTTGATTTGGACGTTAAAGGCTATATGTTGAGTGGCTTATGACAACTGAAGGGGGTATTACTGGCCAGGAGAGAGAAGCCTGTGTGGAATTTATTGGGGAGCTCTGAAAAGAGAGAAACTGAGGATAGGGTGCCTGCAGGACCACTCCAGGCCAGAAGGGGGCACTCTGTTGGTGGTAACCCTGTTGCAGGGGTTTATTTTGGTAAATGAACCATTTCAATAATGATCATGATAAACTTTCAGCAAACAATAAAATGGAAAAGGGGAAATTTCAATAACTCCAACAAGCGTACATAAAAAAAAGGAGTCATTGTCTGACTAAAATCTTTAATGTTGTCCGGCTCTGTTATACCCCTGCACAACTCCATCACTGCCTGCTCCTCCAATGTAATCTCTTGCTGCGTCACCTCCTACTGTGTCTCCCTTTGCCCCTCCTGAGATGTCAGCTTTGAGGCTGGCTTCTCCCACAACTGTCTCTGCACTGACCCTCGCTGCCTTCCAAGAACTGGTCTGAAAGACCATGATCCTCTCTGCATTGTAATTATCCCCCCACTCCTTCACGAGCCTTTCTGCTCCCACCACACCACAGGGAGCAAGTCGACAAAGACATCAGCTGGTGCAAATTGGCCAGGCTTTGTTGACGTCAGTGGGGTTATGTTGATTTACACTGGTTGAGGGGCTGGCTCATGGTTCTCCACTTGTGTGCAACTGATTCCAGTGAAGCTACTCCTGATTCACCCTGGTGAAAGTGAGCAGGGATTCAGGCCCGGTCATTGATGTCTTTACCTGTCGTTAAATAAAAATAGCCCTGCTGCACCTTGCTGTGCACTGTCCTTAGCTGAGTAGCAGCAGTGTCTTATAGTTCGACCCCCTGTCTTGCCTCCCCAGTCCGCACCCAGTGGTTTGGCCATTGTCCAAAATTCAACTGTTAAAAGAATCTTAGGGGCAGGGACTGTGTCTTTTGATCAGCACTGTTTAAGAGGCAGGCTGAGTCAGCCAATAGGGCACCAGGCTGGGCTTCAGGAGACCTGGCTTCTATTTCCAGCTCTGCCACTGACCTACTGTGAGACCTTGGGCAAGTCACTTTCCCCCTCTGGGCCTCTGTTTCCCCATCTGTCTTGTCTATTTAAACGGTAAGCTCTGCGGAGCAGAGATGATCAATTACTGTGTGTTTGCACAATCCCTAGCGCAACGGGGCCCTGATCTGTGTTGGGGCGTCCGGATTCTACTGTAATACAGGCAAGTCTCATCTTAAACGCGGAGGTGCCGTTCCGCGGTTAGCACGTGAAGCGAAAACCGCATATAGTGAAACACTCATTGAGTTGAATGGCGGGCGGAATCGCCCGCACTACCGATGCAGTTTTAAAATTGTTTTTTTTTCTTTTTTTGTGTGTTTTTGCCGACTGCGCAAAGCTGAATTCGCGCATGTTAAATGCGCCTAAGATGCGACTCACCTGTACCAATAAATAATAATTGTTACAGGCCTGGTCTACTCCTGGCAACTGCTAATCAATAATCATGATACTATGATGCTGACAAGAAGGGGAGGCGAGGAGTTGTTTTTAATATCTGCATCAGTTATGTATTCCTCAGGGCTCTCTGGTGTCTAAGACAAGAAGGCATTATAGCAAGTAATGATAATAACATATATGTGGGTGGGTGGGGGGATAGTTCATTCATGGAAAGCTATCAGTTCCCTGTGCAAGCCAGGTATTTATTTGTGACAGCATTTAGTGCCCAATCCAGTGCCTGCTAAAGTCAATGGAAAGACTCTTGTTGGTGTCACTGGTTTAGGATTAAGCCCTTCCTGTGCTGTCCCCGTGCTCCTTATGATGGGGGCGCTTAATGACATTGTACATTGGTAGGAATGAATGGACTGCATTCCGTTCCTATGGGGTATACGCTGTAACATTTGGATGGCACCAGCTTAGCTTAGCATGAAGGGAAGGGCGGTGTAGGGGTTAGACCAGGGATCTGTTTATTAAGACTCCTTTATTCTATTACCAACTTTGCCACTGGGTTGCTGTGTGACCTTGGGTAACTCACTTAACTCCTCTCCATCTCAGTGTCCCTAGCTAGTAAAACAGGAAAAATAGCCACTGTCTGCCTCGCAGGGGTGTTGTGAGCTTACCTCCAGAGCTGTTGTCCCAGCACAGTGTTACAGGGCACTTGGGGTCATTAACGAACTCACAAGAGATTTTATTTGCAAGAGTTAAAGGCATTAGCCCAGACATCCTGGCCTAGCAAAAAAAAAATTCCAGCTCATATTCTGCTGTTGTGATGAAAAGGGACGTGTCAGCCATAGAAAATGCATGTTAAGCAAGAAAGAGGAGACTTCTGGGAAAGCACTTCTCTGCTGCAAAATTAGTTTTGTTGAGTTTACAAGGTGTCGAAGGCTATTAATGCTGCATGCTTTTGTACCATGAGATGGTAAACAAAGTTAGCAGTGTGCCTTTCTACAGAACAGTTTATCAATCTCTCTCCTTCCCTCCCTGGCTTCCTTCCATCTTTTTTCATTCTTTTGCTTTGTCTCCTGGACTTCTTCCCGTTCTCTGGCCTGTCTTATTAATTTTCCTCTTTCTCAAAGAAAACCAGGCTTGCGGCCTGGAGACTTTACAATATTCTCTCATTGTCCTGGATTTAAAATGCCTGACTGGGGGTCTGTAATGGACTGACACTGACAGACTAGACTTATTATTAAACTAATATTCCTGGAATTTTTATGAACTACAGAACTCTGCAGTCGTTTCTAACGGCATGGCATGGTTGCCGAAGAATTAGTGGACTTCGGTGAACCTTAAAAGCTACTGTAGCTGCTCTTGGCAGCTTTGTCAACACCTGTGAGAGCTGCTGCCTAGATGAATGACCAAGAAGAGAAGTTTCAGAGTAGTGGCTGTGTTAGTCTGTATCCGCAAAAAGAACAAAGAGTCCTTGTGGCACCTTAGAGACTAACAAATTTATTTGGGCATAAGCTTTCATGGGCTAGAACCCACTTCATCTGTATGTTCCACTCTATGCATCTGATGAAGTGGGTTCTAGTCTTTCAGTTCTTAGTCTCTACGGTGCCACAAGTACTCCTTGTTCTTTTTTCAAGAGAAGGGGGAGGATGGTGGAAAACAAAGGAATGTTATCAACAGCCAAAGGCAAAGTTTATCTGATTGAGCCTGTTTTTTCTCCTTTTCCTCTCGTGTGTTTGTCTGGTTTTATCCCAGAGTTAAGTGTTGTAACTGGGGGAAATATCATGACGGAAGATG
This sequence comes from Macrochelys suwanniensis, assembly GCA_033296515.1. Taxonomy (NCBI): domain Eukaryota; kingdom Metazoa; phylum Chordata; order Testudines; family Chelydridae; genus Macrochelys; species Macrochelys suwanniensis. The sequence goes on from CM065775.1 coordinate 15,830,432, forward strand.
GGCTACTCTGGTTAAAGCTGGGTAGGTTCCATGCGTCTGTTTCAATTTCCCTTATGGAAGTAGAGAATGAAGGCCAAGATTTTCCAATGTGACCAGCCATTTTCGGTTCCCATCTTGAGACACCTTAAAGAGACCTGATTTTCAGAAGAGGGGGGAGTGCACAACGCTTTCTGAAAATCAGGCCCCTTTACGGTATCTCTAGTTGTGCCTCCAAAATCACCAGTCACTTTCAAAACTCTTGCTCAAAGTTAGTAACCTCAAAATAAGTTGTGTTAGGGAGTGCTTTGAAAGCCAGGGTACCATCCACTTTATTTAGTAAAATACGACCACTCAGCATGATGCTGCTCACCTACATCCCCACTGCAATTGCAATTTGGATAGGATGTGTTTCAGTTCATGTCTTAAACAGCTGGGTAGCCAGACTGGGTGGTGTTAAACAGATGCCATGTTTCATTTCAGAGGTGGAGGCATTTCAGTGGTGGGTGTCTGTCTGTACATCCTTTTATAAAGCTCATTAATAACCTTCAGGAGGAAACATGATATATAAATGTAAGGTACTCTGCTATTCATCGCTGAGGAAAGGCCTGTTGCAGTTTAGTGTCAGATGGTCAATCTTCTTTAATGTGATTTATAATATTGTTCTGGTTGCCATCTTATGAGATGTTTCCTTCTACGGCAGTAGGATCGTGGGTCTTCCACCCACCCTCTGTCTGTCTACTTGTCAATCTGTCCATCTTTAAATGTTTCCTATCTAGAAACAGTAGTTTTTGAGGAAGACATCACGTGGAGAGCTCTTAAACATACTGGGCCACATTCTTCATCCATTCATGCCTGTGAAGCTACATTGATTTCAATAAGGTCACGTGTGACCTGAGACAGAAAATGATGCACTATCTTCTTCAATGTGGTTGCTGGAGCGCTATCGTAACATCGGGGGTATTCTGTGGGGAACAGACACACGGTGCTGAAGATGCAATACTGGATTCTATAAAAAGGGAAGAATGGGTAAAGTGAAAATCTCCCACCAGGTAATCGGCAACAGCTGAGAATTATGGGGCGGCCGCAAGATGTAACCCAGCCATAGCAGTGATTCATGCCACGTCCCACATTGTTGCTTGCCTCTCACATCTAAACAATCCGACGTGTTCTCTCTTAATGTGCACATATGGCTTCCTTACGCGTGAGATTCCGGTTGCTCATCGAGACAGATGGCTGAGGGAGACTCAAGATTTTTTTTTTTTTTACTGTAACTCAGCAAAGAGGCTGGGAAAGAATGAGGGGTGAGGGTGGTTTCCGATGAGTCTCCTGAGGTGAGAAATGGGTCTTTCTCTGTCCGTCAGTAGCACGTCAGGATAATTGGAAACAACAAGGCTGCATTGCAAAGCACCCGCATGGGTATTAAAAGCAAAGCCTTAGTGGGAGTAACTTACAGAGGGATACAACAATTGACAGTCGCTATGGATGTCTGACATGTCGGGTTGCTTTTCCCAGCTCCCTCACTGAGGCCAGAAATGGAAAAGTTAATGCATTTGGAAGGATACAAGTCCCAGCCTTTCTCTGGAAAACAAGAGGCAGAGGGGCTGTTGAATGATGGTCATTTTTAATCAGTGAAGGAGCCTCATTGCAGAGCCAAAAATGCAATACACTTCTTCAAGTGCTCGCACGTGTCCATTCCACTGTCTGTGTGTGCTTGCCTAGTGCATAATTATCAGAGAACTTTCTTTCCCTCAGCTGTCTGACACCACTACATGCTGGTATGAGGGGGAAGAGCCACCCCCAACCCCTCTCAGTTCCTTCAAACCACCAGTGATGGTTGTCGGAACGATCTTAGAATACTTATCATAAGTTCTTCCCTCAGTCCTTTGTACATATACCCTCTTCGCGTTAGGAATTAGATAGCTAACTAGCTAGTTATACTGGTAGTTTAGTCTTGGGTCTTTGGACTAAGTTTCCGTTTCGGTACTGGGTTCAGTACTACAATGCTGTGATCACTGGGGTTTAAGTCCTTCTGCACTTGCGCCAAACCCAGGCTGGTCAGTGATCCGCATGCAGACCATTTACAGGGTTTGGAGAATCCCATATCTGTGACAAATGACACATCTGCATGTGATTTTCCCAAACACGGTAAATGGACTGGCGCTCAAAGAAGGGTAAAGTGGCGAGGCTCAAGTGTTTACTCATTGAGGCAGTACTTCGGCCCCTCTCGGACTCATCTCAAGAGGTGAGCGCTCCAAGTATGTTGGCCTTGGTTCGGAGCATGGCAGAGATGTCCGTGGTGCACTGGTCTCACTCGCCAGTACTGAAGAAAAGGCTTAGGCCTTCCTCGGGCTCAATATTGCGCTTGGTTGTCTCGGTGCCTAAGGGTAGGAAAGGCAGAGACGCCAGGAGACAGGATGGGGAGTCTCTCTCGCTGGAGAAATCTTCAGCTAAAAAAAGAAGGGATTGCTATCTCTGGAGCCTGTGCCAGGTCCATCAAGTCTCTCTCGGACAGAGCGATCAACCACTGCTGCTCCCAATCACCCCAGAAGCATACCCAGCCACACGAGACTTGCTTAGCTTCTTGGACCAGCACTCCTGGCGGTGCAAGAAGGCTCAAGGTCAGTAAGAATATTAAAGGAACTGGCACATGAAATTGCAAGCCCATTAGCAAAAATTTTTAATGAATCTCTAAACTCCGGGGTTGTACCGTTTGACTGGAGAATAGCTAATATAGTTCCTATTTTTAAGAAAGGGAAAAAAAGTGACCCGGGTAACTACAGGCCTGTTAGTTTGACATCTGTAGTATGCAAGGTCTTGGAAAAAATTTTGACAGAGAAAGTAGTTAAGGACCTTGAGGTCAATGGCAATTGGGACAAATTACAACATGGTTTTACAAAAGGTAGATCGTGCCAAACCAACTTGATCTCCTTCTTTGAGAAAGTAACAGATTTTTTAGATAAAGGAAACGCAGTGGATCTAATCTACCTCGATTTCAGTAAGGCATTTGATACAGTACCACATGAGGAATTATTGGTTAAATTGGAAAAGATGGGGATCAATATGAAAATTGAGAGGTGGATAAGGAACTGGTTAAAGGGGAGACTACAGAGGGTCATACTGAAAGGTGAACTGTCAGGTTGGAGGGAGGTTACTAGTGGAGTTCCTCAAGGTTCAGTTTTGGGACCAATTTTATTTAATCTTTTTATTACTGACCTCGGAACCAAAAGTGGGAGTGTGCTAATAAAGTTTGCAGACGACACAAAGTTGGGAGGTATTGCCAATTCAGAAAAGGATCGGGATATCCTACAGGAAGATCTGGATGACCTTGTAAACTGGAGTAATAGTAATAGGATGAAATTTAATAGTGAGAAGTGTAAGGTTATGCATTTAGGGATTGATAACACGAATTTTAGTTATAAGCTGGGGATGCATCAGTTGGAAGTAACGGAAGAGGAGAAGGACCTCGGAGTCCTGGTTGATCACAGGATGACTATGAGTCGCCAATGTGATGTGGCTGTGAAAAAAGCTAATGCGGTCTTGGATGCATTAGGCGAGGTATTTCTAGTAGAGATAAGGAGGTGTTAGTACCGTTATACAAGGCATTGGTAAGACCTCATTTGGAATACTGTGTGCAGTTCTGGTCTCCCATGTTTAAGAAGGATGAATTCAAACTGGAACAGGTACAAAGAAGGGCCACTAGGATGATCCGAGGAATGGAAAACCTGTCGTATGAAAGGAGACTCAAGGAGCTTGGTTTGTTTACCTTAACCAAAAGAAGGCTGAGGGGAGATATGATTGCTCTCTTTAAATATATCAGAGGGATAAATACCAGGGAGGGAGAGGAATTATTTCAGCTCAGTACCAATGTGGAGACAAGAACAAATGGATATAAACTGGCCATCAGGAAGTTTAGACTTGAAATTAGACGAAGGTTTCTAACCATCAGAGGAGTGAAGTTCTGGAACAGCCTTCCAAGGGAAGCAGTGGGGGCAAAAGACCTAACTGGCTTCAAGATTAAGCTAGATACGTTTATGGAGGGGATGGTTTGATGGGATAACATGATCTTAGTCAAAGGTCAATTAATTGCCATCAGTGGTAAATAGGACCAATGGTCAATGATGGGATGTTAGAAGTTACTACAGAGAACTTTTTCCTGGGTGTCTGGCTGGTGAGTCTTGCCCACATGCTCGGGGTTCAGCTGATCGCCATATTTGGGGTCGGGAAGGAATTTTCCTCCAGGGTAGATTGGCAGAGGCCCTGGAGGTTTTTTGCCTTCCTCTGCAGCATGGGGCACGGGTCACTTACCGGAGGATTCTCTGCATCTTGAAGTCTTTAAACCATGATTTGAGGACTTCAATAGCTGAGACATAGGTGAGAGGATTATTCCAGGAGTGGGTGGGTGAGATTCTGTGGCCTGCATTGTGCAGGAGGTCAGACTAGATGATCATAATGGTCCCTTCTGACCTTAAAGTCTATGAGTCTATGAGTCTATGAGTCTATGAGTACCGAAGCCTGAGGCTCCTACCTCACTGTGTCAAGAACTCATAGTACTGCTATCTACCAAGCCTCTGCAAAGGTCTGTGGAGTCTAAGGGCAAGCCTGCGATGATTTCTCCAGTACCACCTTCCCCAGGCTTGGGGTACCTGTGTCCAGGAGCAACTGGTTCTCCTCCTCCAGTGGTGGACAGTTCAGAGTCTTCATCATTGGATTCACTCTTTGGCATACCACCTAGGACAGAGGACAACTCCTCCTCCAGAGACATGGGAACCATGGGCAGTTTAGCCATCTCAACACTGGCCTGCTTCTTCTAAAGGGCAATGGCCTGGTCAAGGTTGGGTCCCAAGCCCATATCCCGGTCATTCTGGACACAGTGGGGTGTTCCTCTTCCTGCTAGGTCTTCCCTCCAGCCATCTCTAGTGCATTGGGCCCTCTCTGGGGACACTGACATCAAGTCAGTGCCCCCAGAGAGCTGGAGTGTTCTTGATGCCCCAAGAACACCCAGACCCGTCTCTGGCAGCTCCCCCACCGCAAGTAACGGAGCAGCCACCACTTCAGAATCCTGAGGCATTTTGAGGAGGCAAAGCAATTCCAGAACGCAGAGGATCACGGGGCTCACCAAGTCCTATTGAGAAGGGCGGCCTCTGTTCTGGATGTTTAGGCAGAGGAGTTGTGTGAAAGCTCACACAAGCTGGTGGACATCTTGGTATCGGCGGCCCCGGCTGATTAATGAAGCCATTATGGAGCCAGTCAAGGCATTATGGCAGACGCCATTTTCCTTACCTCCCACAGCAAAGTGAGCTGAAAGGAGGTACTATGTCCCCTGTAAGGGATATGAATATTTGTATTCCCACCCTCCCTTGGGTTCCTTGGTGGTGATGGCTGTTAATGAATGGGAGAGACGGGTACCAAGCATCGATGCCAAAAGGCAAAGACGCAAAGAGGCTGGACTTGTTTGGACTCGAACTTTATTCTACAGGGAGTCTGCAGCTCAGGACTGCAAATCAACAGGCCCTCCTGAACCACTACAAATTCACCCTCTGGGAGAACGTTATAAAACTTAAAGACAAGCTGCAGAGGACTATAAGCAGGAGTTTGTGGTAATGGTAGATGAGAGAAAGCTGGTCACCAGAAGTGCTCTCCAGGACAGATTAGACGGTGCAGATGTGGTGACTTGAACCATAGCATCCACTATGGCACTGAGAAGATGTTCATTGTTACTGTTCTCCGGACTCGCACCGGAAGGCCAGCAAGCCAAGCCTCCCTTTCGAAGGTCTCTCTTTGTTTTCCGATAAGACGGGTGATAGGCTCCATAGCCTAAAAGATTGCAGGGCAACCTTAAAATCTCTTGGAATCTATACTCCAGTGACAAAGAGGAAACAGTTCTATCCGCAACAGCCATACAGACTCCATGGTTTCCTCCTCAGTTTCAAGATCCAAGAAGAAAGGGGAGGGGTTATAGAAGGCACCTACCATAGCCCTGCACTTCAGCTTCAGTGGGCCTGTTCCACCCACCCACCTTGTCCAAACCAACATTTTGATATGTTGGTTGAGGACCGTATATCTGTGTCCATGCTTCCCTCTGTTTCCCACCCTTTGTTTTCCATCTGCTTATCCCACTTCCTAAGAGCTTGGGCCCAAATAATATCAGATCAGTGGGCCTTAAGTAGGGTAGAACCTGCATAATCCCTGCCATTCATTTCTACCCCTTTGCCCCATCCCTCTTCAGGGACCACTCTCTTGAGATAATCCTTTGGCAGGACATCCAGTTATTTCTTCAGTGAGGGGCCATAGAGGAAGTTCCACTGTCCCTCAGAGGGAAAGGCTTCTATTCCTGGGACTTCCTGATCCTCACGGTGAAAGGGGGTCTCAGGCCTATTCTAGATCTAAGAGAGTTAAACAAATTCTTGAAGTTCCACATGGTTGACCTAGCCTCGATTATTCCCTCCCTGGAACACAGGGACTGGTACGCTGCCTGTAGCTCAAAGGATACCTACTTCCATGTCACGATACGACACAACCAGTTTCTCAGATTTGCGGTACATGGGTCCCATCAGTTCATGGTGCTCCCATTCAGCCTCTCAGCTGCTCCGTGGGTGTTCACAAAGTGCATGGCGGTAAGGGCAGTTCATCTGTGAAAATCAGGAGTCCACGTGTTCCCATACCATTAATCAGAGGTTAGTCCAAGGCTTAGGTGTTATCCAGCATCTCCACAGCCCTGTCCATGTTCGATGCACTGGGGCTCCTAGCGAATTGGGAGAAATCAATTCCCAAACCTGTGCAAAGGACAGAGTTTATTGGTGTGGTCTTAGACTCCACAAAGGCCAGGGCCTTATAACCACAAACCAGGTTCGAGACACTACGGGATCTGGTGCTATATCTGAAAGCATATCCTCTTACCACAGCACGCAGCTGCCGCTCCCTCCTGGGTCAAAGGGCAGCATGTACCTATGTGGTCCAACGTACCAGGCTACAGCTCAGAAAGCTTCAGACATGGCTAGGGTCTGTGTGTATTTAAGATGACACCATTAGGACAAGATGGCTTGGGTGCTTATATCAATTTAGTCATCCCTTGGTTGGTGCATAGACCCTCTGAAACGTTGTGAGGGTCCCTCTACTTTCCCCCTCTCCCACCAACCCTGACTTTAGCCATGGACACTTCAGATCTGGAGTGAGGGGCTCACATGGGGTCTTTGCAGACTGAAGGTCTGTTGACATCTCAGGATCTAATGACTCTCATAAATGGCAGAGGTAAGAACTGTGTGACTATCCTGTTCAGCCTTCCTCCAACATATAGCAGGGAAGAGCTCGTTCATGCTAACAGGCAATTCTGCAACTGTGTTTTACATAAAGAGGCAGGGAGGGGCACAGTTGTCCCTGCTATGCCGGGAGGCAATCTGCCTCTGGAACTTTTGCATAGCCAATTTAATTCATATCAAGCAGCTTCCCTCCCAGGGAAGCAGAACATGCTGGCAGATCGACTGAGCAGGACCTTTTCCGTTCACCGTGAGTGGTCTCTACATGTGGACATCGCCAGATCCATCTTCTTGCACTGGGGAGGTTCCCAGTTGGACTCGTTTACAGCAAAGTCCAACAGAAAATGCCATCGGTTTTGCTCCCAGAGAGGTCTCAGCCCAATCTTCTTGACAAATGTATTCCTGCTGCCCTGGAAAGGCCCCCTCCTGTACACCTTCCCTCTGATTCCCTTGCTGCCCATGATCTTGTGCACGGTCAAGCAAGACAAGGCTCATCTCATCATTATAGCACTGGCATGGCCTCAACAACACTGGTACTCAACTCTCCTATCCTTGTCAATCACACCTCAGCTGTCTCTCCTGCTGGATCCAGACCTCATTTCTCAAGACCACAGTTGCCTGCTCCATCCCAGCCTACGAGACCTTCACCTCACAACTTGGATGCTTCATGGCGGTGCTAGACAAAAGATCTTCTTATAAGGATTTCCTGGAAATACTCCCCAATAGTAGAAAACCCTCGACTAGAGGCTAAGTGGAAGCAGTTCTCCATATGGTCCCAGCAGAAAGATGTATCCCCAGATAATGCACCCCTGAGCCTTGCACTGGACTATCTTCTTCACCTGAAACATCAGAGTTTACCGATTAGCTCTGGAAGGGTGCACCTGGCTGCCATCTTGGCTTTTTCACACCCCAGTGGATAATAGGTTCCTTTTTTCCAACCTAATCATTACCAGGTTCATGAAGGGCTTGATCAGACTGTACCCACAATGCAAGATCCTCTCCCCCTTGGGATCTGAGTGTGGTCCCAGCGAAGCTAATGGGACTGCCATTTGAATCCCTCACAACTTGCTCTCTCTCTATGCAGGTAGCATTCTTAGTGGCCATTGCCTCAGCCAGAAGTGTGGGCAAGTTGAGAGTCCTTATGTCAAAGCTCCATATACAATTTTCCACAAGGACAAAATTTATCCCAACATTTCCTCCAAGGTAATTTCTGATTTCCATGGTAACCAGGCAATCTATTTGCCAACATTCTTTCCAAAAGCACATGTGCATGGGGATGAGGAGAGGCTTCATTCACTGGATGGTGAGAAAGGCTTTAGCTTTCTACCTGGACTGTACTAAGTCTTTTAGATCCTCCACACAGTTGTCCATTAAGGTCGCTGACAGGGTCAAAGGCCAACTGGTCTCCACTCAGAGGATCTCATCCTGGATCTAATTGTGCATTTGCTTGTGCTTCCAGTTAGCCACCAGCTGGAGTATTGGCGCATTCTACGAGAGCACAGGCAACCTCGGTGCCAATCTTAGATCTTTGCAAAGCAGTGACTTGGTCACCAGTCTGCATTTTTACTTCTCATTATGCCATTTCCCATCAGTTCAGGGATGGTACCAGTTTCAGACAGGTTGTCCTTCCATCACTATTCAGGTAGACTCCAAGCTCACATTCATGTTTGTCTACTGGTGAGTCACCTACAGTGGAATGGACACATGCAAGCACTCGAAGAGGAAAAAACGGTTACCTACCTTTCTGTAACGGTTGTTCTTGGAGCTGTGTTGCACATGTCCATTCCATGACCCACTGTCCTTCCCTTCTTTATTAGTCCATCCAATAGGAAGGAACTGAGGAGGGTCAGGGCAGCTCCGCACTCTCATACCATCATGTAGTGGCGTCAGACAGCAGAGGTGACTTGAGCTGCCCCGACAGGCACCGCTGAGGGGAAAAAAGTTCTCTGATAACTGCACACGAGGCAAGCACACACTGAGAGTGGAATGGACACATGCAACACGTCTCGAAGAACAACAGGAACAAAAAGGCAGGAAACTGTTTTTTCTCACAGCTGACATCCGACAAATAGGAGTAATGACTGAAAATGATCAGGAGCAGTTTCACATCTGCAAAGGAGTAGCTTGTCACAGCAAGATCCATTAGTAAAATGTAACATAGCTGCACTGGACACCAAGATCCTTTAGGCCACAGTCCTGCAATCAGATCTTCATGGGCAGACCCTTGTGCCACACAAAAGTCCATGCAGGTTAACGTTCCATCCATACCGACTCTATTGCAGCCTAGGGGGTGATATAAGTCAATTTCTACACTCATAACCCAACTATGTCACTACACGCTTTTTGGGCCATGATCGTAAGTATCTCTTTAAATAAGGATTGTGAACATAACAACGGCCATATTGGTCAGACCAATGGTTCATGTAGCCCAGTCTCCTGTCTTCCAACAGTGGCTGGTGCCAGATGCTTCAGATGGAGTGACAGCATAAGGCAATTATTGAGTGATCCATCCCCTGTCATCCAGTCCCAGCTTCTAGCAGTCCAAGGCTTAGGGACACCCAGGGCATGGAGTTGTAGCCCTCACCATCTCAGTTAATAGCCATTGATGGATCTACTCTCCATGAACTTACCAAATTCATTTTTGAATCCAGTTATACTATTGGCCCTTACAACATCCTCTGGCAAGGAGTTCCACAGTTTGACTGTGCGTTGTGCGAAGAAGTACTTCCTTATATTTGTTTTAAACCTGCTGGCTATTAATTTCATTGGGTGACCCCTGGTTCTAGTGTTTTGTGAAGGGGTAAATAAAACTTCCTTATTCACTTTCTCCACACCATTCATGATTTTATAGACCTCTGTCGTATCCCCCCTTAGTCATCTCTTTTCTAAGCTGAACAGTCCCAGTCTTTTTAATCTCTCCTCTTATGGAAGCCGTTCCATACTCCTAATCATTTTGGTGCCCTTCTCTGTACTTAAGCCAATTGTAATATATCTTTTTGATATGGGGCAACCGGAACCGTAGGCGGTATTCAAAGGGTGGGCGTACCATGGATTTGTACAGTGACATTATGATATTTTCTGTCTTTTTATCTATCCCTTTCCTAATGTTTCCTGTCTGTGTTCCAAGAAGATTGATGTCCTCCTTTCGCTTTAAAAATGGCTCACCTCACTTGCAATCTTCCTGCTTTGTGTTGTTCTTCACTGGGAGTTATATGAACATGCTGCAAAGGGATGGAAAACAAAAGCTTTCAACCAGACAGTGTCGTATGTTCTGGCTGGCAGATAATTCCTGCCGGGAAAGCTTATGAAGCTCCAGACCCCAGCACTTTGATCACTTTGTGAAAATATGGTAGAAGCGAGGCCTCAGCTGATGACCCGCCGCCCAGGCCCAGCAGGGTAGATGAAAAATGATGAATTAGTCTGAGGTAAGATGTCCTACTGAAAAACACATGTTTTATAGATTTCCCCACCTCCACCCTCTCAGTACTACTTGAAATTTGTTATGGTCACTGGATTTTCTTTATGGTGAGGTATCGTCAAAATGTGCCCTGGGCGTAGTGATCCCAATGAGAGTGTGATGCTGCTCAGCAGGGTCTCTTTCAAGTCAGTCTCCATGGCAGGTGAGTCGTGCTTTAGGAATGAAAGCCATGTTTCTCATGTGGATGTCTGATTCCTGGTGGCGGGGTCCACCAGCTCTGCGGGGGAGTGCAGTCCTTCCCGTGGCTGCTTCCTACGAAAGCTCTTGTCATAGGAGAGTGTGCCTGGATCTCCGTTCGCTTATAGCCTCATAGACTTTAAGGTCAGAAGGGACCATTATGATCATCAAGTCTGACCTCCTGCACAATGCAGGCCACAGAATCTCACCCACCCATTCCTGTAATAAGCCTCTAACCTATGTCTGAGCTATTGAAGTCCTCAGATCATGGTTTAAAGACTTCAAGATGCAGAGACCCCTCCAGCAAGTGACCCATGCCCCACACTACAGAGGAAGGCGAAAAACCCCCAAGGCCTCTGTCAATCTGCCCTGGAGGAAAATTCCTTCCCAACCCCAAATATGGTGATCAGCTAAACCCTGAGCATGTGTGCAAGATTCACCAGCCAGACACCCAGGAAAGAATTCTCTGTAGTAACTCAGATCCCACCCCATCTAACATCCCATCACAGGCCATGGGGCATATTTACTGCTAATAGTCAAAGATCAATTAATTGCCTATCATACCATCTCCTCCATAAACTTATCAAGCTTAGTCTTGAAGCTAGATAAGTCTTTTACCCCCACTGCTTCCCTTGGAAGGCTGTTCCAGAACTTCACTCCTCTGATGGTTAGAAATCTTCGTCTAATCTCATGTCTAAACTTCCTGATGTCCAGTTTATATCCATTTGTTCTTGTGTCCACATTGGTACTGAGCTGAAATAATTCCTCTCCCTCCCTGGTATTTATCCCTATTGACTTCAAGGGAATTGCTCCTGCTTCATGCTGGTGTGAGGGGAGCCACGCCTGCGGGCTCTGTGGTAAACACACATTCTGCCTGGCATTGCATGTGGGCCAAAGACACATTTCTATTACAATAGAGCCTAGAGGCCCCAACCAAGGAACTGCATGTACACACATGAAGAGACAATCCCTGCCCTGTTGTATATAGACAAGACAAAGGGTGGGAGAAAAGATGTATTATTATCCGCATTTTACAAATGAGGAGCTGAGACACAGAGAGATTAAATGACTTGCCCAAGGTCACACAGCAGCTCATTATCAGAGGTAAGCTTATCAGTCTCCTGAGTTCTGAGCCAGTGCCTTACCCATTGGGCCACCTTGCTGTTCAAACAGGTTAACGCTCAGTCTTCCTATTGAAGGGTGTCTCTGAATTCTCTGGCTTTACTACTGTTAACAGAGGATGCAAGAATGGGCCAATATGTGAGATCCAGTATAATCTCTCAGATGACAGTAGGGAAACGTACTCCACTGATAGCTTGTATTTTTGGCTGTGTCTGCACTAAAAGTGCCACAGTGGCACAGCTTCCATCAGCCTAGTAGTGTCTACATAGGGGCATAGGTTGGCTTAACCAAATTATTCACAGCCCTGAGCAATATAGTTAAGCTGACCTCAACCTGTAACGTAGACCAGCCCTAAGGGAGCAAGAGAAAGAAACAGAAATAAGGTGGGAAAGGGAAAGAATAGGGCTCATGTTTTTCAAAAGTGACTAACGATTCTGGCTGTCCAACACTGAGACACCTTGAAGGGGGCTTGATTTTTTAAGGACTTTCAGCACTCTCTGAAAATCAGGCCCTTTTACGGTATCTCAAGCTGGGCACGCAAAAGTTAAGGCACCCAAAATCACTAGTCACTATTGAAAATCAAGGCCAGGTATCAATATGATACCTTTCTGCCTCCTGGCATGCTCCCTGAACTGATAGGCAGAGGTAGATCTGAACCAAACCCAAAGAAAGAGGCCCCGAGTTCTTGTGTGTTCAATTTCTGTCTACTAGACACTTTCTCTTTTTTTAAATTGAGTGGGTCTAATATAAAGGAAAATAATAGCAAAGCCTAGGCTGATCTATGCCTGGATGAGTTTGAAATGGCAGCCCCCACAGCCTCTGTTTAACGTGGCTTTTGATGTTACCTAATGAACTTGGACCTTCTAAAAGGCTCCATTTAGAGGGCTTAAATCTGGAAACCATTTGACAATTAAGCCAGAAGACGCGACAGGGTGTGTTTTATGGGCCCCATTTATGGACGCCTCGGGGTGTGCTGCGGTGTGGCCTCCTGCCTTCACCTACCCATGCTGGGTATTAATGGCCTGATAAAACTCCCCCCAGAGTGTTTTATTGCTGTGATATCATTTAAAGGAGTGGGGGTGGGGGTGGAGATCAGCTTATTGTTCTAAGGGCAAGCACAGCCAAGATTTAAATTTTTTTTAAAAGAAAAGCAAATCCAAACAACACGGCTTCTCTCTGTGCGCTTTCCGAACACGCGCAGCAGATACAGCGCCAGCCACTTATTTGTGATCAGATCCCTTTGATCCGAATAATAGCCGCTGGGGTCATCCGTGCGATCGCTGGGGCTGCGTCTCAGCTGGCATTGCACGTATTGCGCACCCTAGAATGGCCACGGCGGTGCCTGGATCGCATGTCTTCCCTGAAGGCGTTGTCTCCGCTTGAGCGTTGCCTTTTGCAGAGGGTCACAGGGTATCCATGGATGACGCAGGTGACCCCGGGAAGCCGAAAACCCTTTCGCCTCGCTGCTGCGCTTTGCGGCCTGGAACTGCTGGCATTAGGCCTGACCCTGCAACGTGCTTCAAAGTGCTGAGCGCTCCCAGTCAGGGGCATCAGAACGGGGGGAGGGGCAAGGGACCATCCACTTTTAAAAGTGGGGTGGGAGAGAGGAGTGAGCGGGGGGGCGGGGTATTGGAGGGAAGAGGCAGCATGAGGATGGAGCCTCAGGCTAAGGGCGGTGCAAGGGTGGGGGCTTAGAGCAATGGGTGGTGTAAGGGCGGGGGCTCGGGGAGAAGGGGTGGCGTGGGGGTGGGGTCTCGGGGGAGAGGGTCTGGCCCTAGGGATGGATCTGTGCACTTATTTGTTGGAGGCGCGCCGCATCTAGGGGAATGGCGCATTCCTGTCTGAGTCATTTCCCAGAGCCAGCCTATCGCCCAATGGCAGCATGGCTCTGGCCAGGGAGCTGCTTGGTGGGGTGGGACCCATGCTGCCGTGTGGCACCCATTCCTGCGAGCGCATGCTGGTGGCAGCTGTATGTACAGCTGCCGGATGGACACTGGCCATGCTCCCTTAGGTAGACTGTACCTCCATGTGCACGAGGGAGTGGGGTCCATGCCCCTACTCCCAGCACGGTCTTGCCAGCTTTCCCATGGCTGGCCGTGATAGAAATGATCGACTCATACCTGATGAAGAATATGGGTAGAACCAAGGGCAGGCTTTGTGCTCTGTGGAATACAGATGGGGTGGCTTTGAAGCCCTCTCCTGCTAACCAGCAGGTCCATGTGGCTGTGGAATAGCCTCCCTGAGGGAGTGGAGGCAACCCCAACACTTGGCAAATGTAAAGACAGACCAGGCTTGTAAATGTACAACGGGGAACAATCTGGCACTGGTAGGGGGATGGAATGGATGGTCAAATAGGTCTTTCCTCTCCCCAGCTGCTATGGGCCACGTAGACTGTGACCTTTAGCCCAGGCCATAAGTGCACATCTGCATTGCCCGTGGAGGAGCAGCTGGGAGATAGTGCCTCTGGCGTGTCTAATTTCCTTAGTGCTGATTCCTGTGCATGAGGGGTGAACAATTTGCTTTGTCCATTGGGCTGGCATGGAACGTTTATCCTGGGGCTGACAGGGATAGTATCATGGCCCTGCCTTCTTACTCCTCTAGGCCCACTTTCAGCCATACGCATTGACCTGGTTTATTGGGCTGATGCACCAGTCTGAATCCAGCTTGTCGCCAGTGATTGGAATTCTGTCTGGAATTCTGTCTGTCTGGAGCCCTTGGTCTAGCTCGCACTGAACTTATGTAGGGCCTTGAAGTCAAGGGCAAGAAGTTTAAACTTGATGTAATGGGCCATAGAGACTGAACTGCTTTGTCACCCTAGAGGTGGGTTCTCCAGGTCAGGTTGAGGCACTTCAGTGTTTATATCTTGCTCTTTGCGGCAGCTCCTCAGCACTACGGTAATACAAATAATAATCATGGATAGAGGTGTGGATTTCCAAGGCTAACTTCTGAGCAGGCTGTTATCCAGTTTCTCTCATTGCACCCACTATAATCATGTGGTTATAATTTTCCACCCCTGTTTATTGGCAGAAACTTAAAAATCTAAGAACCTGATTGTGGCCACAAACCAGGTACCTAGATAATCAAGTGACAGTAATTGTGGACATGATCATTGCAGCACCAAATTGCACCTGTGCTTCTTTGCACCCATATTTAGATGTTTTCACAATACAAATAATAATAATTGGCTCATGCAGACATTATACAAGTTCTGTGATGAGAGGACTTCAGTCTCCAGGAGGCCCTCTCTGGTATTGTTCCCACTACTAAATTCACACAGAAACATATCACAGCGCAAAGGACCTAGGCTGACACACACAGGATTGTAGGGTGACGCAGGCTGTTCCATTCCACTTCTGTCTGTGGCTGCTGAGCCACGGGGCTGTGAAAGGTTACTCAGTTTGTAGTCCAGGACGTGAATACGTTTTCTGTTTGGAAAGCGTTCGGAGACGTGCCAAAGCTGTTTCTTATACAGCCGGGGAAGGGAGCCATCAGGGCAAACATGCCTGAAAGGAGAAATTGAAAACAGCCTAGAAAGAAAATGTGTATACATGTGGCATGACATTTATTTATTATCCTGTGCTGCAGCATTTTTGCCCAGGCAGAGTTAAAAGCTCCTTAGTGAAAACGGTGGATTTTTCTAAGCTTTTCCAGGATTTAGACCCTCCAGTGAATGTATAAACAAGGCAAATTTTCAAAGCCCTCTTTGGCTAATTATTTGTACCTATTTTAGGGACCTGCCCATTCTGTTTGAGTGACAGCACTGAGAACAGAAAATGAACCCAGAGTCCAGCCTTTCCACTCCAGGACTTGCCTAACAGTGCACACAACACACAAACCAGTTTTCAGCCCCTACAAAATTGTTTTAGCACCAGCTAGGTAGTGGAGAAGCTTAGCGGGGGGAGATGGAACTTTTTATCTCTAGGTTGTATTCAAATTCCAGTCCTTGTTCATGGTCTGTGAAAGTTAATACCATCTGATGGCTGTGTGAAATAAGTTGAAGGTCCAAGACTAGTACCTACCGGGCCAGTGTCCATCCACCATTTCAGCTGAAATTCTTGCTAGCAGCTTCAGCAGATGAGCCAAAGGCTGCATGGACTGAGAAATTGGAATAGCTATAGGGGAGAAATTGATTTTATGGTTTAATCCCAGGACTGAGAGTCACAAAACTTCGCATCTCTGCCGTTGATTCCTTGTGTGACTGTGGGTGAAATCACTTAGTCTCCCCAAGCCTCAGTCTCCCCATCTGTAAAATGGAGATAATCATCTTTTATCCACCTCCCAAGAATGTTGTGAAGCTTAATTGATTAACACTGAGGGGTTCGCAGGCGCTATGGTAGTGAGCACTGTGAAAAGGCACAGAAATAGGAGAGCCTTGTATCTCCTAGATGTCAGGTATTCCAGTTCAGAATCGAGGCCCATTGGCAGGTTGGTTTTGTGCTTTCTGTGGGTGAATGGAGGACTTCAGCTCCAAGAGCTGTCAGTCTGGTTCCTTTCCCTTGTCCGGAGTTGTCTGCTCAGTTTCGCCCTCTAGCATCTTTCTGCTGAGCTCCCATCCCTTCCCTTCCTGAGTTGTCCCCAAGCGAGCAGCTGACCCCAGTCTTTATTTAGCTGCTCTTCTTCGCTGAGGGTGGGCCATTGTCACCTGTGCAGGAGGGCCCTTGCCTCCCTCAGCGGCACTCAGATTGACTGGCACTTTTCTCCAGCACTACATTCAGGGGGAGGGTGCGTGAGTCCATTTCCTTCTTGAAGAACAGGGCTCCCCAAATGTCCGTTCCCACTCAGAGTTTTGAGACTCTACTCCTCAGTGTGTTGACTGTAATGTAGCCCTTTGATGATGATCAGCCAATGTTGCTGATCACGACTGTTGTCCCTTTGGCCCAAGCGGTGAGCCAACTTTCGAAGGCTTGCAGGATTGTTTGTGTTAGGAGAAGAAATTTATGATACGAGTCAGGTGTATTCTTGGTGTAACTTTATTAATTTGCGGGGGAAATGACACCCGGTCTTGTTTCCCTGAACGCAGCAGAAACAAGCAGGAGGTGGTTTCCTTGTTCAGAAATCCCCTCATCTGCCACTCCAGTGAGCTCTGTGCCCAAACAAGCCCTGTCGGTTTGCTCCCTCACAGGCTCACCACAAAACTCCTTGGCTTGGCTTGGCTTTCTGCCTCCAACCCCCAGAGCGTGTAGCCAGTGTCCTAGCCACTGTGTTTGCACCCAGGGAAACCCCTCAGTTCACACAGCTTAGTTCAGACCTTCCATGCAGCCTAGTGTCTTGGGCAATAGACCCACTATTTTCACTACATAAAGGGGCTTGATTGCTCTTTCTGCTGAGCCTGAAAGAGTGTGACTGGCCCACCCATGAGGACTGGGATTGTCTTTGGATCCAACACTCACCTGCAGTGCTGGCAGCTTTCAGCACGACAACTACCATCCGGATCATTTCAGCACATCAGCCTTGGACGACAGGAGAAACACTGGCCCAATCTCCCCCTGCCCTTTTGGTGAGTTGCCACCTCACGTTTATTGTTTAAAAATGTGAAAACCTCTCCTGGAGTGGGAAGCCTTGGACAGTCGCAGTCAGATTTTGTAACTACTCGTCTCTCGGCTGTCTATCCTGCCAGGCAGGAAAGGCCTTGCTGAGACAACTTTACCTTAATGCCTTCTTAAAGTAAACCAGCGTTACAGGTAAGGAAGCTATGAATTGTTGCTAATGCTCAACTGAACAAAGCTGGGTATTAAGCAATAGAAATATAATCTCTCTGATGTTTTACAGATGTTTTAGGTCTTTCTGTCATAATCTGCAGCATTCCCCTCTGGGCCTGTAGCAAAGCACCTTTTTCTCTGACATACAGAGTGGGGATTTTTTTGTATTGCCAAATCAGATGTACACAGGCGGCTTTCTGCTGGTAGTTCCATGTCTCTACGGGAGTCCCCCATTTGTCAGTCTCGATCCATCAGGCTCACGAAGGGGGCTTGAGATTTCGCATTAGCGTAGTGTGCAATGTGAGGGTATGTCTACACTGCAATAAAAAACCTGGAGCACCGAGTCTCAGAGCCCGGGTCAGTTGCCATGTAGGTGGTCAAGTTTGGGCTCTGACATCCCCCCCACCCACCCCACCCAACAGGGTTTCCGAGCCAGGGCTCCAGCCTGAGCCTGAATGTCTACATTGCAATTTTCAGCCCTGCAGCCCAAGCCTGAATTAGCTGACCCGGGCCAGCTGAGGCTGTGCCATGGGTCTTTTAAATCGCACGTTCAAGTCCCAAGCCCTTCGTCCTCCTGCGGTAGGTCCATTCAGTGCTATGCTATTTGCCCAGTGTGACCTCATGACAAGACTTTGCTGACTGAGCTTCTGTGTGGCATCCCCCAGTGTCCTTGTCTAAAACCTCTCACTATTATGCATGCGCAGCAGATAAGGCATTTGGCTGGGACTCAGGAGAGCTGAGTTCTGTTCCATTCTCTGCCACAGACTTCTGTGGCCTCAGGTGAGTCACTTAATCTCTCTCTGCTACAGTTCTCCATCTGTAAAGTAGGGATGCTCCTTATCTTCTCTCCCTTTCTGCCTTGTATATTTATATTATATGCTCTTGGTGAAAAGGGCCGTATCTTACCGTCCATGTACAGCTCCTAGTATCTTGGGGCTCGGAGGTTCTGCCATCGTACAAATAATGCACTCTAAGCTAACTGGCCAGCTTTCCCCCACAGCCACTCACAGAACAGCCATTTGAAAGAAATACTCTTTTCAGTATGATGCAATGCATATAGTTTGTGGTGTACTTTGGCAGCGTTTGCGGTGAAAGATTCTACAGAAATCCAAAATAACAATCACTGGCCTCTTATTCACCATGACTGACATAGGAGGAACAAAGTACAGCAGTCCCTATATTATTCGGATTAGTTTGTAGATAACATTGGCAAATGGAATCATGTGATTTTCCCTCATAAAAGTTGGCTTGGGCAACATTTCTTCACTCATGTCACCCTCACCTGTGATTTCATTGGATGGCTGATGCTAATCAAACATGGGCCTGATGACCAGTTGCAGTCTTGTTCCTGCAAAGTGTTATGCACCCACAGCTCTGACTGGTCTCCAGGTCTCCAAGGAAAATCCAAAATCCATTGATCATCCTTCACGTAGGAACAAATGACACAGCTAGATTCTCACTGGAACGAATCAAGGGGGACTATGCCAGGCTGGGAAAGGCACTTAAGGAAATCGACGCTCAGTTGATCTTCAGTGGGATTCTGCCTGTTCCTAGAGAAGGGAAACAAAGGTGTGACAGGATTATGATGATCAACAGATGGCTCAGGGATTGGTGCTATAAGGAGGGCTTTGGGATGTATGGCCACTGGGAGGCATTCATGGACAGAGGACTGTTCTCTTGGGATGGACTTCACCTGAGTAGGGAAGGAAATAGACTTCTAGGATGGAGGCTGGCACAACTGATCAAGAGAGCTTTAAACTAGGAATTTGGGGGAGACGGATGGGAGATGTCCAGGTAATCTCCACACTGGATTTTAACATTGAGAGGGAAGACAACGAAGTAAGAGAGGATATAGCCGGGGGTAGGAGAATGGACATAAGGAAGAAGGGCAGAGTGGATACTAGTCAAATAGGTCATACTGGCTGTACAATGTCCATACCAAATTGGGTAAAGAATGTGAGTGAAGCCAAACAGCAAAAATTAAGATGTTTGTACACCAATGCGAGGAGCCTAGGTAACAAAATGGAGGAATTAGAGCTACTGGTCCAGGAAGTGAATCAGATATTATAGGAATAACCGAAACATGGTGGAATAGTAGTCATGACTGGAGTACAGGTATTGAAGGGTATGTGCTGTTTAGGAAAGACAGAAATAAAGGTAAAGGTGGGGGAGTAGCATTGTATATCAATGATGAGGTAGACTGTAAAGAAATAAAAAGTGATGGAATGGATAAGACAGAGTCTGTCTGGGCAAAAATCACATTGGGGAAGAAAACTACTAGAGCCTCCCCTGGGATAGTGCTTGAGGTGTGCTATAGACCACCGGGATCTAATTTGGATATGGATAGAGACCTCTAATGTTTTTAAGGAAGTAAATACTAATGGGAACTGTGTGATCATGGGAGACTTCAACTTCCCAGATATGGATTGGAGAACAAGTGCTAGTAATAATAATAGGGCTCAGATTTTCCTAGATGTGATAGCTGATGAATTCCTTCATCAAGTAGTTGCTGAACCAACAAGGGGGGATGCCATTTTAGATTTGGTTTTGGTGAGTAGTGAGGACCTCATAGAAGAAATGGTTGTAAGGGACAACCTTGGCTCGAGTGATCATGAGCTAATTCAGTTCAAACTAAATGGAAGGATAAACAAAAATAAATCTGAGACTAGGGTTTTTGATTTCAAAAGGGCTAACTTTAATAAATTAAGGAAATTAGTTAGGGAAGTGGATTGGACTAAAGAATTTATGGACCTAAAGGCAGAGGAGGCCTGGGATTATTTCAAGTTAAAGTTGCAGAAGCTATCAGAAGCCTGTATCCCAAGAAAGGGGAAACAATTCATAGGCAGGAGTTTTAGACCAAGCTGGATGAGCAAGCATCTCAGAGAGGTGATTAAGAAAAAACAGAAAGCATACAAGGAGTGGAAGATGGGAGGGATCAGCAAAGAAACCTACCTTATTGAGGTCAGAGCATGTAGGGATAAAGTGAGACAGGCTAAAAGGCATGTAGAATTGGACCTTGCAAAGGGAATTAAAACCAATAGTAAAAGGTTTTATAGCCATATAAATAGGAAGAAAACAGAGAAAGAAGAAGTGGGACCGCTAAACACTGAGGATGGAGTGGAGGTTAAGGATAATCTAGGCATGGCCCAATATCTAAACAAATACTTTGCCTCAGTCTTTAATGAGACTAATGAGGAGTTTAGGAATAGTGGCAGCATGACAAATGGGAATAAGGATGTGGGGGTAGATATTACCATATCCGAGGTAGAAGCCAAACTTGAACAGCTTAATGAGAGTAAATCAGGCGGCCCAGATAATCTTCATCTAAGAATATTAAAGGAACTGGCACATGAAATTGCAAGCCCATTAGCAAAAATTTTTAATGAATCTCTAAACTCAGGGGTTGTACCATTTGACTGGAGAATAGCTAATATAGTTCCTATTTTTAAGAAAGGGAAAAAAAGTGACCCGGGTAACTACAGGCCTGTTAGTTTGACATCTGTAGTATGCAAGGTCTTGGAAAAATTTTTGACAGAGAAAGTAGTTAAGGACCTTGAGGTCAATGGCAATTGGGACAAATTACAACATGGTTTTACAAAAGGTAGATCGTGCCAAACCAACTTGATCTCCTTCTTTGAGAAAGTAACAGATTTTTTAGATAAAGGAAACGCAGTGGATCTAATCTACCTCGATTTCAGTAAGGCATTTGATACAGTACCACATGAGGAATTATTGGTTAAATTGGAAAAGATGGGGATCAATATGAAAATTGAGAGGTGGATAAGGAACTGGTTAAAGGGGAGACTACAGAGGGTCATACTGAAAGGTGAACTGTCAGGTTGGAGGGAGGTTACTAGTGGAGTTCCTCAAGGTTCAGTTTTGGGACCAATTTTATTTAATCTTTTTATTACTGACCTCGGAACCAAAAGTGGGAGTGTGCTAATAAAGTTTGCAGACGACACAAAGTTGGGAGGTATTGCCAATTCAGAAAAGGATCGGGATATCCTACAGGAAGATCTGGATGACCTTGTAAACTGGAGTAATAGTAATAGGATGAAATTTAATAGTGAGAAGTGTAAGGTTATGCATTTAGGGATTGATAACACGAATTTTAGTTATAAGCTGGGGATGCATCAGTTGGAAGTAACGGAAGAGGAGAAGGACCTCGGAGTCCTGGTTGATCACAGGATGACTATGAGTCGCCAATGTGATGTGGCTGTGAAAAAAGCTAATGCGGTCTTGGATGCATTAGGCGAGGTATTTCTAGTAGAGATAAGGAGGTGTTAGTACCGTTATACAAGGCATTGGTGAGACCTCATTTGGAATACTGTGTGCAGTTCTGGTCTCCCATGTTTAAGAAGGATGAATTCAAACTGGAACAGGTACAAAGAAGGGCCACTAGGATGATCCGAGGAATGGAAAACCTGTCGTATGAAAGGAGACTCAAGGAGCTTGGTTTGTTTACCTTAACCAAAAGAAGGCTGAGGGGAGATATGATTGCTCTCTTTAAATATATCAGAGGGATAAATACCAGGGAGGGAGAGGAATTATTTCAGCTCAGTACCAATGTGGAGACAAGAACAAATGGATATAAACTGGCCATCAGGAAGTTTAGACTTGAAATTAGACGAAGGTTTCTAACCATCAGAGGAGTGAAGTTCTGGAACAGCCTTCCAAGGGAAGCAGTGGGGGCAAAAGCCCTATCTGGCTTCAAGATTAAGCTAGATACATTTATGGAGGGGATGGTTTGATGGGATAACATGATCTGGGATGTTAGAAGTTACTACAGAGAACTTTTTCCTGGGTGTCTTGCTGGTGAGTCGTGCCCACATGCTCAGGGTTCAGCTGATCGCCATATTTGGGGTCGAGAAGGAATTTTCCTCCAGGGTAGATTGGCAGAGGCCCTGGAGGTTTTTTGCCTTCCTCTGCAGCATGGGGCACAGGTCACTTACTGGAGAATTCTCTGCATCTTGAAGTCTTTAAACCATGATTTGAGGACTTCAATAGCTGAGACATAGGTGAGAGGATTATTCCAGGAGTGGGTGGGTGAGATTCTGTGGCCTGCATTGTGCAGGAGGTCAGACTAGATGATCATAATGGTCCTTTCTGACCTTAAAGTCTATGAGTCTATGAGATTTTGCAGGATCTTGGAGCTCTTCCTTCTGAGCCGAGAGAAACCAAGGCGTCCTAGCATGGTGCTTGGGGTAGCTGTGCTCTTGGGGATGCCAACTTTCAAATGGATGTAAAATCAATGCCCTGACCATACATGTTCCTTGAAACAGCCTATAGCACTTTTGGATGTGTTGGGGTGTCTGGAAAAATTCCAGCTCCCAGCATGTTCTGTCTTCTTTATATTCAACTGGCTCTGTGTTTTTCAATTTCCTTTCTAAAAAGTGTTGTGTAACTGACACAGAGTGGCTAATTCATTCCACCCAAGCTGTATTAGTGGGGGTGGGTGAATGATCCCTCTTATGTAGAGTCTTTAAAGCACTTCAGGATGAAAAGCACCACATAAATATAAGTTATTAGAAGGCATCTCCGGTGAGTAACCTTATTTTGACTGGATGGCTGAATTTAAAACTATAGATCTATCTTTCATCATCTACATTTCTCAGGTTGTATCTGCTCAAACTCAGGATCATGAAGAATTTTCCAACCTTCCTTTTCAGTCGCTGCATTCAGGAGAAATTCATACAGCTTTGTTTAAAGGGGTGGTGGTGGTGGTGGTGGTGGTGGGGGGAGCAATGAAAGACAGAAAATGAAGACACTTTTCATGCCAGACTAGATTTTTTTGAAGTTTTCAGGGTTTGGCAGTAATAATGACAGAAAGTTTTGCTTTCAGCTTGGAAGGAAGAGAGTGAGTCTGAGGGGCGGGGGGAATCTACGGGTTTTATTTTATTAATTAAGCAGATGAGCTGGTTTTTATATGACACTTTATTGAAGATTAAGGCCAACATTTTCAAAAGTGGCTTTTGGTTTCAGATGCCTCAATTTTTAGGTGCCCAGCGTTAGACACTAAAAGTCTGATTCTTCAGAGGGACAGCTAGGTTTAATAAATTAGTTTTGCGTTTGGGTCTGAAAGCAGTGAGGTCTGTGATTGTTGTTACTGCTTGCAGGAGTGAGTCCCAGGCTTGCCAACTCTCATGATATTTAGTGTATTTCTTAGTCTCAGCTCCTGGAATCTTGTGAATATGTGGAAATTCTCAGACTTCATTTTTTTAAAAAGTAACTTTCTAGTTCTCATGGCTGCAGAGAGAGGCTTGCAAAGGTGAATATGGTGCACCCTAAAGGTTCAAAACCCTGAGGGTAAAGAAAAAAACCCCAATTTAATTTTTTTAAAACTAATGATTTTTAAGCCAATTTCATGATTTTGGGTGGGACCTGTGAGGAAAGGTTAAAAAACTGGGTGTGTTTACTGTCAAGGAAAGGAGATTAAGAAAAGACCTGATAGTCTTCAAATATGTCAAGGGCTGTTATGAAGTGGACGGGGATCAATTGTTCTCCATGTTCACTGAAGGTAGGACAAGAAGCGATGGGCTTAATCTGCAGTAAGGGAGATTTAGGTTAGATACTAGGAAAAAAATTCTAATTATAAGTGTAGTTCAGCAGCGGAATAGGCTTCCAAGGAAGGCTGTGGAATCCCCATCATTGGAAGTTTTTAAGAGCAGATTAGAGACACCTGTCACAGATGGTCTAGGTCCTGCCTCAGTGCAAGGCGCTGGGTTTGATGACCTCTCAAGGTCCCGTCCACTTCCAGCCCAACGTGTCTATGATTTCTGTGGCTTTTGTATGTGTGAGGTTGGCAAAGCTGGAGTTCTATAGTCTAGGCCCAGCTCCTGGGGAAGTTCCATCTGCTACCAGCTGGCAATGTCATGGCTCCAGCAGAATGTCGCTGAGTGGGAGGCTATGGTCACAGAGGGAGACATGATCTGTCAGGTAGCTAGAGACAGTCCTCTCTGAGTCGTCAGGCAATCTCTGTTGCTAAGCCAGCTGTTCTGTACCCGCTGAAGCTTTTCAAAGTGTATGGCTTTGTTCTTAGACATAATCATAGAATCATAGAATCTCAGGGTTGGAAGGGACCTCAGGAGGTCATCTAGTCCAACACCCTGCTCAAAGCAGGACCTACCCCAACTAAATCATCCCAGCCAGGGCTTTGTCAAGCCTGACCTTAAAAACCTCTAAGGAAGGAGATTCCACCACCTCCCTAGGTAACCCATTCCAGTGCTCCACCACCCTACTAGTGAAAAAGTTTTTCCTAATATTCAACCTAAACCTCCCCCTCTGCAACTTGAGACCATTACTCCTTGTTCTGTCATCTTCTACCACTGAGAACAGTCTAGATCCATCCTCTTTGGAACCCCCTTTCAGGTAGTTGAAAGCAGCTATCAAATCCTGCCTCATTCTTCTCTTCTGCAGGCTAAACAATCCCAGTTCCCTCAGCATCTCCTCATAAGTCATGTGCTCCAGCCACCTAATCATTTTTGTTGCCCTCCGCTGGACCCTTTCCAATTTATCCACATTCTTCTTGTAGTGTGGGGCCCAAAACTGGACACATTACTCCAAATGAGGCCTCACCAGTGCCAAATAGAGGGGAATGATCACGTCCCTCGATCTGCTGGAAATGCCCCTACTTATACAACCCAAAATGCCATTAGCCTTCTTGGCAACAAGGGCACACTGTTGACTCATATTCAGCTTTTCGTCCACTGTAACCCCTAGGTCCTTTTCTGCAGAACTGCTGCCCAGCCATTCGGTCCCTAGTCTGTAGCAGCGCGTGGGATTCTTCCGTCCTAAGTGCAGGACTCTGCACTTGTCCTTGTTGAACCTCATCATATTTCTTTTGGCCCAATCCTCTAATTTGTCTAGGTCCCTCTGTATCCTATCCCTACCCTCCAGCGTATCAACCACTCCTCCCAGTTTAGTGTCATCTGCAAACTTGCTAAGGGTGCAGTCCACACCATCCTCCAGATCGTTAATGAAGATATTGAACAAAACTGGCCCCAGCACCGACCCTTGGGGCACTCCACTTGATACCGGCTGCCAACTAGACCTGGAGCCATTGATCACTACCCATTGAGCCTGACCATCTAGCCAGTTTTCTATCCACCTTACCATTCATTCATCCAGCCCATACTTCTTTAACTTGCTGGCAAGAACACTGTGGGAGACTGTATCAAAAGCTTTGCTAAAGTCAAGAAATAGCACATCCACTGCTTTCCCCTCATCCACAGAGCCAGTTATCTCATCATAGAAGGCAATTAGGTTAGTCAGGCATGACTTGCCCTTGGTGAATCCATGCTGACTGTTCCTGATCACTTTCCTTTCCTTTAAGTGGTTCAGAATTGATTCCTTGAGGACCTGTTCCATGATTTTTCCAGGGACTGAAGTGAGACTGACTGGCCTGTAGTTCCCTGGATCTTCCTTCTTCCCTTTTTTCAAAGATGCACACTACATTAGCCTTTTTCCAGTCATCCGGGACCTCCCCCGATTGCCATGATTTTTCAAAGATAATGGCCAATGGCTCTGCAATCACATCAGCCAACTCCTTTAGCACCCTTGGATGCAGTGCATCTGACCCCATGGACTTGTGCTCGTCCAGGTTTTCTAAATAGTCCCGAACTACCTCTTTCTCCACAGAGGGCTGGTCACCTCCTCCCCATACCGTGCTGCGGAGTGCAGCCGTCTGGAAGCTGACCTTGTCTGTGAAGACAGAGGCAAAAAAAGCATTGTGTACACTAGCTTTCTCCACATCCTCTGTCACTAGGTTCCCTCCCTCATTCAGCAAGGGGCCCACACTTTCCTTGACTTTCTTTTTGTTGCTAACATAACTGAAGAAACCCTTCTTGTTACTCCTAACATCTCCGGCTAGCTGCAACTCCAAGTGTGATTTGGCCTTCCTAATTTCACTCCTGCATTCCTGAGCAATATTTTTATACTCCTCCCTGGTCATTTGTCCAATCTTCCACTTCTTGTAAGCTGCTTTTTTGTGTTTAAGACGAGCAAGGATTTCACTGTTAAGCCAAGCTGGTCGCCTGCCATATTTACTTTTCGGGGTGATTTATTCCTGCAACCTCAATAAGGATTCTTTAAAATACAGCCAGCTTTCCTCGACTCCTTTCCCCCTCATGTTATTCTCCCAGGGGACCTTGCCCATCAGTTCCCTGAGGGAGTCGAAGTCTGCTTTTCTGAAGTCCAGGGTCTCTGTTCTATTGCTCTCCTTTCTTCCTTGTGTCAGGATCCTGAACTCAACCATCTCATGGTCACTGCCTCCCAGGTTCCCATCCACTATTGCTTCCTCTACTATTTCTTCCCTGTTTGTGAGCAGCAGGTCAAGAAGAGCTTTTCCCCTAGTTGGTTCCTCCAGCACTTGCACCAGGAAATTGTCCCCTACACTTTCCAAAAACTTCCTGGATTGTCTGTGCACCGCTGTATTGCTCTCCCAGCAGATATCGGGGTGATTAAAGTCACCCATGAGAACCAGGGCCTGTGATCTAGTAACTTCTGTTAGTTGCTGGAAGAAAGCCCCGTCCACCTCATCCCCCTGGTCTGGTGGTCTGTAGCAGACTCCCACCACGACATTACCCTTGTTGCTCACACTTCTAAATTTAATCCAGAGACTCTCAGGTTTTTCTAAAGTTTCATACTGGAGCTCTGAGCAGTCATACTGCTCTCTTACATACAACGCAACTCCCCCACCTTTTCCGCCCTGCCTATCCTTCCTGAACAGTTTATATCCATCCATGACAGTACTCCAATCGTGTGAGTTATCCCACCAAGTCTCTGTTATTCCAAATACATCATAATTCCTTGACTGTGCCAGGACTTCCAGTTCTCCCTGCTTGTTCCCCAGGCTTCTTGCATTTGTGTATAGGCATTTAAGATAACTCACTGATTGTCCTGCTGTCCCAGTATGGGGCACTAGCCCTCCCCTCTTGCACTCACCTACTTGTGCTTCCTCCCAGTATCCCACTTCCCCACTTACCTCGGGGCTTTGGTCTCCTTCCCCCGGTGAACCTAGTTTAAAGCCCTCCTCACTAGGTTAGCCATCCTGCTTGCAAAGGTTAGCCATCCTGCTTATCAGTGGAAACGATAAAGCCTGGAGGTCATGAATGCGTGGATCACCAGGACCAGATTTCTGTCTAAGCCCAGGGCTACACTAGGGGAGGGGGTCGATCTACGATATGCAACTTCAGCTACGGGAATAGCGTAGCTGAAGTCGGCGTATCGTAATCGGCTTACCTGGCGATGAGGACGGCGGCGAGTCGATCGCTGCCGCTCCCCCGTCGACTCCGCTTCCGCCTCTCGATGAGGTGGATTGCCGGCGCCGATGGGGAGCGCGATTGGGGATCGATTAATCGCGTCTTAACGAGACGCGAAAAATCGATCCCCGATAGATCGATTGCTACCCGCCGATCCGGCGGGTAGTGAAGACCTGCCCTAAGAGGAAGGGGCAAAATCTTCTGGCCAGGCACCGTTGGAAGTGGGAGTGTTTTGCCTCCATGCTATGTGGGCACCGGTAGCACTGAGGATTCCAAAGAGGCCTGGGGGGCTGTGGAGCTATGGAGGATGAAGCAGGAGGACAGGGAACTAGAGCATGGATGGAAGAACTGCTCTGAACCCAACAGGCTGCATCACATGGGGTGTGTATGCTCCTGTGCAGAGGCTGTGAAGGAACATCCGTAGCTCTTGACCAGCAGAGATGTTGAGTGTGTACACAGAAGGCTAAAACGTCAGCTGGTGTAACTGAGCATAGCCCCATGGAAGCCAATCCTAATTTACAACCAGCTGAGGGTCTGACCCTCTTTATTTAATGCGTTGGAATATTGCAGTCAGTTTTCTCTGCTCTGGGTTTCAGAGAGGATTCTCAGCCGTGATGCTTTGATGTGAATTTCCCCCAGTGCTGAGATCTGGGATTCCAACTCAGTCCTGTCGCTATAGCATAGGAAGTCAGATAGAAAATGATGCACAGTTGGTCTCCCACAAGGCTTTCTTTGAAATATATGTCAGACTCTGGAGGAGGAAGAAATATTTCCCTTTCTGTGATCAGCCGAGCAAAGCCAGTGCTACATTCTTCTACCTCTGATGGCCCGGAGCAGGCTGTGTTGATAGACAGAGGAGCTGTGAGACAGAGGTCTGTTTCTGGGCTTAAATGTTTATGAAGAACCGACGGATAGTTGCACAGACAGGCTGCAGATACCATTGGCCTCTGAAGGGTTTTACCTCTCCAAGCTATATTCTTTTTCTCTTTTACTCTAAACATTTCCTAGCAAGCCCTTCCCTACACATAATACTTATGCAAACCATAGCACCATCTACAGGCCGTCTCCAGTATTGCATTATTTCAGTGCTATAAAACTCTCCACTTAAGTCGATTTTTCTAAATGAATAGTGGTATCAGGATATGAACAGTTTATCAGTAATTGATGATGCTTCTGTATTATACCCATTATGTATCGGCAAGAAAATGTAAAGGGATGGTGCTTAGAAAAGCTGTATTGCTTTAGGGGTGTTTCAGTGGCTGGGCGCTAAGCTGCTCCAGTGTCAGAGACTTGGAGTCCCCATTGTCAGGATTGAAAACCTTCCGTTAAGCCTGATGACTTACCGGCTGAGCCTCCAGACAGATTAATGAGCTCAGCTGGGTTGCAATAGGACTGCCTGATTGCCCGGACCACCTGATTGACTGAAGGGAGCCTGCAGGCCTGCTTTTCAGCCCAGCAGTAGGTAGCTGGCTGCTCAACATTTATGCCCACAGCTGCGATTGCTCCTGTGCCTGCCTTGTTCCCAGCCTTGCTGTAGCTTAGACCTGCCTTATTCCCGGCCTCCCTCCAGCCTTGTTCCTGCCCTGATTCAGTCCGCTCCAGCCTTGCTTGATCCTGACTCTCGCTCTGACCTCTGTCTCGACTCTTACCTCCCAATTCTGGCTCTAATCCTTGGCATGACCCTGGCTTCCGACTCTAGCTCTGATCAGTAGCTCCTGACTCTAGCTGTAGTCATTAGGCCTGACCCCCTGTGTCCCCGTCAGGATACCCACCTCTGCAAAGTCCAGTGGGAATCAGATGAAGTGCAGTAGTGAGGCTTTTAGACTTGTGCAAATATATATATATATATATATATCCACACACAGGGCTGGCCCACAACATTTTGGCCCCTGAGGCAGGGAGCTCAAATGACGCCCCCATGCTCCCTCACTTGGGGCAAAACTTTGAAAGGTCTCTTGTGCCCTCCTTCCTCCAACACAGCACTCCACCATCTCTGTGCATTCAGAGCAGAGAGAACACATATGCACCAACAACAGACACAATTTTCTACACTCTGGGTCCTAGTGGCGCCCCTTCCCCCCACAGTCTGGCACCTGAGGTGGCTGCCTCAGTTCACTTCATGGTAAGGCCAGCCCTGTCCACACACATATGCATATGGGGAGTTGATATTTCACCCATGTGCAGAGGAGGGGCAGCACTGGCCTATGCCCCATTTAAGTCCCACTTACGCTTCATTTTGAGACATTTGAAAGAGGTATAGGCCTTCTGTTAGCCCTCTGTGTGGGGGTAAAATTTCATGCCCTGTGAAATCGGCAATTGGCCAAGCTAGAGATGTGCAGCTGTGAATGGGTTGTGTTGTCTGCACTGCTATAAAAGGCCTTTACCCATCTTAGGTGGGCCAAATTCAGAGGTGAAATCAATGATGGTTACACATAGATAAGTCAGAATAAAGAGTGACAAGTGGGTGTAACTTACATGCCCAGAGGCCAGAACAGAAAGGCATTGCAGGTAAAGCAACTAATGTAAAATGTGTAATGTAAAATGCAGAATGGCACTAACAAGACAAAACACACCTGCAAGGGTTTGTGATGGGATGGACTATGCCCTGAGGCCCCCTACTGGAGGCCTGGTGGTCCTGCCACACCCTGCCCCAGAAAAGGGCAGTAGAGAGGTCATCCAAGCTGCCCAGAGCGGCTGTGTGGGAAGCAGCCAATCAGGACACAGCAGGCTAGTATAAGATGAGCTGCAGGGCTGCATGAGTTCAGTTCCTTGCTGGAGTTGAGTGCATGGTGCTCCAGGCTGGCTGCTGGAATTCTACCAGGACAAGGCCTTGGGGTAAGAGTGAAGAATGTGCTAGAGCCACAGGGAAGTGGCCTGGGGAATTATAGCAGCAATTCAGGTTTTTTTAAAGGGACATTATGAATGGCTGCTATCTATAGAGTCCCTAGGCTGGGACCAGAGTAGAAGGTGGGCCTGTGTCCTGCCCCACAGCCACTGGGAAAGTGGCCTGGACTTTGAGGCACCTTGAAAGGGGGACTGAACTGTAGTGGCCCAGCTGAAGAGCTGTGGCCAGAAAAGACATTGCCTTCAGGGAAGGAGCCCTGGGTCACTGCTCTATTCTGGAGCAGGGACAAACTGAGACACATTACAGAGGGCACTGAGAGAGGCCCCTGTTGGACTTGTACCTCGAAAGGGGTTTGCTTTGCTTTTATCTCACAGATAGACTGTGTATGACTTGGTTAGAGGGCTGAGTCAGCGAAGACCCACCACAAACAGGTAGAGAGAGAGTGCAGGCACATGCACTTGGCCAGGAGGCACTCATGAGCGGTGAGTGCAACCCCGTTAAAGGGTTTAATTCTAGACACTGGCTTAGTCTGTTCCTTTTGGCAGATGATCAAGCTGCCGGGAGGTGTAGCTAAGCTTGTCAGTTGGCATTGCATTTGGATCTTCTCCTTGGTCAACTGTGCTATACACCCAGTATGGAGAAAGGTGGGTAGCTGTTATTAAAAGGGTGCATTTACTTCAGGGGTGCTCCTTGCAGCATGGAGTTGGTCAGTGCTTGGGGGGTCACTCACTGTATGGATGGTTAAAGTAATGTAGAACTTACAGATGACTGGGGAGAGTATCTGTAAATTTGGCATCCGGCACAGGCAGGACCACAATAAACCTTTTAAAATATTTTTAATAACCATGTATTGCTTTTAAAATGTACTATTTAAATGTGTCAAAATAAATCATTGAGGGGGGGAAGGGTTTGAATCTAATGACGGAGCTGGTTCAAGGGATACAGTCCCTCCCCTTAAATGGGGCTGGGTGTCAATATGCAATGGGCCAGCAGCACTGGTAGAATTCTTTATGCTGTCGGGGCATTTTTTTAGAAAGGATGCTTGGCAGCTATGCTTTGGTTTCAGAGAGAGCACAGGATTTAATCAACACCCGCACACCAGAATCTGCTTTGCAGTAATCCCAAACATCTGGTGAAGCTGCAGAAAGCAAGGCTGTTCAGAGTTAATGCCGACTCTCTGCAATAGGGCCTTAACACTCAATTCCTTTGCCATGTTTTGGTTCCCTTCCTGAAGCCAGATAACTTGTCCCCACCCTTTTACTCTTCCAAACCCGATTCCTGTCCTCCACCCCTAGTAGAACTAGGTACCCCACCACCATCTCTTCTTGCTTATTGGCCCTTGTTGCCATTCAGATTTGCGCTCAGTTAGCGTCTAGCCTCATTCTGAAAAATATGAATGGTCATGTCTCTAAGATAAAATGTGACTGACTAGACATACAAACATGTATATTAAATAGCTAGGATCTGATCCTCAACTGGTATAAATCTGTGTAGCTCCATAGACTCCCTGGGCACTTTCTGGGAAGTCAAATTATGAAAAATAAACCACAAGTCATCATCAGAAGCTTGCAGAGGGATTTGGGGGCTCAGCAAAAATGATCTGCTTCACATCAGCCCTCTGGCCCATTCATTCCTCTATCAACAACAGGATGCTCTGCGCTCAGCAGAGAGGAGGGTGAGTGAACCATGTCTTCCTGGCTTACCGAAGCTGGTTTTAGTTAGTTCTCTGGTAGTAAGTGAAGGTTTGTAGGACAAAAAGAAAGTGACAGAATAGAAAATTAGGAGGAGAAAGAGGAAAGGCTAAAGTTTGTCAATGCCTTTTCCTATTTCCTGCAATTACAGGAAAATTATCTAGTGAGATATGCCCACCTGATCTGAGCAGATGAGCCTTCTTCATAGGCCATAGAAATTAGGGTTAGAATAGACTTGTTAAGCCATCCAGTCTAGCTTCTTGCCAGTAGAGGAGTAGTGTATTTGGGGTACATGTAATAATGCTTTGTCCAGTGTTAGAGGGCATTCCTATCACCCCCTCCTCTGGTTCTTGTCTAGGGTGACCAGACAGCAAGTGTGAAAAATCGGGACATGGGGTGGGGAGTAATAGGTGCCTATATAAGAAAAAGCCCCCAAAATCGGGGCTGTCCCTATAAACTCGGGACATCTGGTCACCCTATTCTTGTCCCGCAGAAGTCCAAAGTGCAGGCAATGCGATGTTTATTGGGGTTAGTTCCAAGCAAACATATCAATAGCTCTACACGCCGGCAGAGCCTTTTACCCAGTGTCCCCGTTCCTGGCTCTGATGCCGCCGAGCCTTGCCTGTGTCTCCATTCTCATTTTCTCCCCCCCCTTCTTAGCAGGCCCAAATATACCTGCAATGCACACCTACAGTCCCACCCCTTTTGTACCCCATGGGAGGGGTGAGGTGGTGCTGGTCAGGGACAGGCATTTCTTTGGTCTTAGTATTTTATACCTTCCCCCCACACACACACCCTCTTTTGCCACTCCCAATTGGTTGCTTGACCTTGCCTTGAGATGGGGGTTGAGGCAATCTTAAAGCGTGCTCTCCAGTAACATTTTAACCACTTTTATCTGTTCCCATCAATGTTCCCTCTAATTTTTGACAGGCCGTATGCGCAAAAAATTTCTTCTGTGCAAATTTTTGAAGCAGAGTTCAAATTTGTGCGCCATGAGGCAAATGCACCCAAGCAAGTAAAATGCTTATACGAGGAGATGTGTGGGTCCCGACCATCCCGACGTGATCAATGTTCCACGTTCGAAATGCTGGCAGGGAGGGGTACGATTCATAGTCTCCCTTTCCCTTTCCTCCCCCCTTGCCAGCTAGTAGAATCTGGCTGTGTTGATAGATGGCGGCCGAACAATGTCAATGTAGAAGCGACAAAGGGTCCTGTGGCACCTTATAGACTAACAGAGGTATTGAAGCATAAGCTTTCGTGGGTGAATACCCACTTCTTCGGATGCAAGCAGTGGATGAAGCTTATGCTTCAAGACCTCTGTTAGTCTATAAGGTGCCACAGGACCCTTTGTCGCTTCTGCAGATCCAGACTAACACGGCTACCCCTCTGATACTTGAATGTCAATGTAGTCGTTCATTTTTTGTGCGCGCGGTGTTCTGCCGTGTGTGCGGGGTTTAGGATCTGTGTGCACGCGCACAGCTTAGAGGGAACAGTGGTTCCCATTGTACTAACAAACCGATCTGACTAGGCAGAAGCAACATACGTCTTTGTCCTTTATTCACACATTAGTATAAGATATAAGAGTATCAAAGTCCAAACCCAAAATTCTATCCCAGGCTAGCAAATAGACCTATATACTAACATCCAGTGTCATTTTTAATGTACTAAGTGATTGATGTGGCTTCCATCACATCCATTGAAAGTCTGTCCCAAGGCCTAATAGATCACACCGTTAAATTCCACCTTAAGGTATAAAATCCATGCACTGGGGAAAATGTCTTGCCAACGACAAGTGTGGCAAGCAATTTTACCTTGTGGTATGAACAGGAGTTGCTGTGGCTGCATGTCTAGCCCCAAGATACTGTTGGGGTCCAAGCTGTGCTAATGGCAGCCCCTATGGCTTGATGGTTACTTGTTTTCTTCCTCTTTCCTAACCCCGCACTTTGGGAAGGTTGAATAGAGCTGTTTGTTCAAAGGGGATAAGACTTTGGTCCAGAGCCTTGGATATTCCCTCTTTGCTTCCTGCCACTCTCCTTGCAGACAGTGTCTGTAAAACCTACTTAACCAGCTACTCAAGGACCCTCCTTGCCTAGGAGAGAGTTTGGGTGGCAAAAAGTCATCAGAGTGGCTCCCACACTGCTCCCAGGTCTAGGAGGTGTGGCCAGGATGTCTCAACTCTCCAGCAATCCCTGGCTGCTGGAATGGGCTGTTAGGGACCAAAAGCAGCTGGGGTAAAGTTGAAGCCTCAGGCTGCTCTTGCTTTTGGGCCTGATAGTTGAAGAACCCCAGGACTGGAGGGATACCAAGACACCCCTCCTAAGCTGGGGTGGTCTCTGCTCTGTTGCAGCTCAGAATATGAGCCTTTGTCCTGTCCCTGCCACTTTGTTCACATCTCTGCTGCGTTTCCTTTTGGGCTGGAAAACAACCTGCTCCCCTTCCTAGAGGCAACAAGTCAATTTCCCCTCGCCACGGCTCACCAAGCACATTCCACTGCAAAGCAGTGTCCTTGGAGACGGGGGCTGTTGGGAATGTGTCTAACCGCTCAAAGGAACATGTGGGAAGGCAGTGTACCGTGCCCACTAATCTGCTCCCTCTGCTTCTCGGTTGTGCTAAATATATTTGGGTTGGATGCTAGTTATTGGTATGGAAAGTTTAAACCTGCTTCTGAAAGCCTGTTGGAGGCTATGTTGTGTAACAGAGTAGTGCAATAAGTCATCAGAAACAAGCTAATCCTTTCCAGTCCGATACTGGATGTCATTGTGAATGTTGTTTTTAACCCAGCCACTAATTATACATGGATTTTTTTTGTTTAAAGCAGAGTGTAGCACTTGTGATTGATGCTGGAACAACCACCCTGGAGCTTGCAGTTCTTCGGCTGTGCACAGAATAGATAGAGCATTGGGCAGCTGCAATTCATGCTTCCCTTGGACCACCAGTGTGGCAGAAGATTTGCCCTGGCAAGACCACTGCTATGATTATCTATATGGCATCATAAGTTTGCATAGCGGTTTATGTACCTGTAAGAAGATAGATTCTTGACAGCGATTACTATCTAAAAATACAGTAGGAGATCTCTAGGGGTGAAGGAGTAGGTTCTATGGTTCATTGATGATTTGGCTTCCCGGATGGGATTGCCAAGTTGGGGCAGTTTTCTCTAATAGGAAGTCATTCCACATTGGTCACCAAGTAGTAATCACGGGTGACAAATAGTACTTACTGTGACAGGTTGGGATCACAGAGACCCGCTTGGTGCTGCCACCTGGTGTGCCAAGGCTACTTCTGCCCCTGCTTCTAGGCCTTTTCCAGCTTGGGACTCCCGAATCCTGTCTGTTTTGAGCCAGATTCCACTGATCTGCTGCAAACACAGACCCAGGTCCGAACCAAGTTCACTAACAACTGTAAGGCTCCTGGAAGCGCTCTTGCCTTTGACACCCAGGTGCCCAACTCCCAAGGAGGTTCACACCCTTAATAAATCCGTTTTACCCTGTATAAAGCTTATACAGGGCAAACTCATAAATAGTTCGCCTTCTATTTCAAAGATAGAAAGATATGCACAGCTGTTTGCCTTCCCCAGGTAACAACTTGTACTCAAGGCAACTTAATAAGTAAAAAGTGATTTTAATAAGTACGGAAAGTAGGATTTAAGTGATTCCAAGTAGTGACAGACAGAACAAAGTGAATTACCAAATAAAATAAAATAGAACACGTAGTTCTATGTCTAATCACCCTGTGTACAGATAACAACCTCACTAGGTCCAGTAAACAGGCTCTCTTCCTCTTAGCCTGGGTCCAGCAATCACTCACCTCCCCCTATTGTCTTTGTCTTTTGTTCAGTCTCTTTTCAGGTGTGTCCTTGGGGGGTGGAGAGTCTCTCTCTTTAGCCAGCTGAAGACAAAATGGAAGCGTCTCCCAAGGGCTTTTATAGTCTTTTTCCCCTCCCCGTGTAACATCATGTTACCATGGAGTTTTGGGATCACATGGGCAAGTCACATGTCCATGCACCCCTCGGTAACCAGTCCGACCAGTTGCATTCCTGACCAGGCCCCGATGTGGATTGGGGTCTGCAACTGCTTTTGTCTGTTAAGTGCTTGTACTTAACTTGCACATTCTTTCCTCCAAACATGCTCCCAGGCACTTACAAAGGCTATGTACAAAACCAGCAAATATAAAACCAATCTTCATAACTCCAACTACAACAATGATACATGCGTACAAACAGGAGGAATAAATTCAGTAGGTCATAACTTTCACAGAGATGTTACATGGCACATGTAGCATAAAACATATTCCAGTTACAGCATGTATATGTTTATGAGCCTCTCCCCATAAAGCTTTATGGGGTACACCGTCACACTTACCATTCACCTAGGCTGGATTCAAAGTGGGGACCTAAGGGCTCTGTAGTCTACTACAAAGCCACGTAGTTACCTGGCCATAGGTGGTTTGTGTTATGATTTGTGAAATGTCTTCAGTATGGATGGCGGGTATAATAGGCCAGGGAACGCTTTGTCTTCCCTGGCGCTGCTGCCAACCTGTCACTGGGCTGCGGAGCCCCCCCTTCCCCAAGACCCCCCCCCCACCTCCTACACTCTACCCCCAAAGGTCCCTTCTGCTCTCCGCATCCTTCCTCCTTGGGACAGGGGAGTGAGGAAAAACACGGAGAGCTGGCGGAGTGAGGAGGCTCGGCCGGGCGCTGCTGGGGCTGGTGGCTTAGCCGGGGAGGGGTGGGGGGGCGTCAGGGGTGGGAGGAGCTGGCACTCAGGGAGGCTGTCAGCAACTTGGCTCTACCCGACTCTGGCCTGGAGGGGCCATCAGGGGCGGCGGCGGCTCAGCACGGTGCTTGGGGAGGCTGCCAGCCCGACTCTGGCAGCACTGGGGCCGGCCCGGCAAGTGGAGGGGGGCGGTGTGTGGAGGCTCAGTGGGGCCGGTGGCTGCTGGGGTGGGCTGGGGCTCCTCTGTTTGGGGGGGCCCCTCAGGGCTTTTCCTTGGGGGGGGGTGTTTTGGAGCTCTGGCATCGGGGGAGGGAAGGCTTTGGGCAGAAGGGGCAGGGCTGGCGGGCTGGCAGGCTAGCCTCCCAAAGTGGGGGTTCACCCACCGCCAATGGTCTTCAGGATTCTCCTAGTCTAAAGATTATTGGGCCTTCTTCACCCAGAAGGCTGACGACATTCTAGCCTTTCTCTAGCAGTGCAAAGCAGCCCATTTAAGCACCTACTGAGGGATTCTCGTTGTGGCACAGAGCTGGTTGGTACAGCTGGCCCTGCCTCTCCAATTACTCGAGAGTAGAGGGTGGGTCAGCCTGTGGCTGAGGCCATCACCACTACACTCTGGCTGTCCCCAGCTGCAGAACTGACGCTTTGGGGCTGTTGCAGCCATTCTGAGTATAAAGCAGCCTTGAAGATGCTTTCATTTGTGCTTGGGGCTGATTCCGCCCCAGGTTGTAAGAGGGCAAAAAAGGTGACGTAAAACCACTATTGTCCTCCCCACTCTCAGCCGTGCCAAGTTCTGCTCCTGCTCTGTTCAGGATCTAGCTCATAGTCTCTTGCCAGAGAACGAGGATAAATAATTGTCCCTGACTCTCAGCAGAACCTTATACAACATTTTCCTGACAGCTAGAGGCAAGGATCACAGAATAGTCGAAGAGGATGACATGCGATAGCTTCATACATGCATTTTTCTAATGCATATGCTAATAATCTTTTTCACTGGGTGGCACGGGGGAGGGGGAGTTATAAACAGGGAATGACTGCAGAAAATAAACACTCCTGATCAAGTTCAGGGCCGGCTCTAGGCACCAGCAAACCAAGCATGCGCTTGGGGCAGCATATTTTCAGGGACGGCATTCCGGCCATTTTTTTTTTTTTTTTTGCTTGGGATGGCAAAAGCCTGGAGCTGGCCCTGGCAGCAGCAGTGCGTCGTGTGCGGGGGACACCCTGGGGCCGCTGTGGTTTGCACTGCGGGCCAAGCAGTTGGGGAGAAGCGCCCACACCGTGTGGCCGGGCGAGCTCCAAGCGCAGGACACTCGGCCTGGGGGCCGCCCTGCAGGGCGCACGGAGCTGCCTGCAGGTGCTGCAGGACGGCTGCCCCCTAGCGCCGCAGCCGGGGCTGGGCAAAGCGGCCCGAGCCACCCAGGGGCTGCAGCAGCAGCAGCGGGGCCATAGAAGGGACCGGTGCCCAGGGTGCTGCCATGTGGGGCCTGCATCCTGCTCTCTGGGGCTCTGCTCCCTCTGGGGCTGCCCTGCCCCGGCTCCTCAGCCCCCTGCCGGGGTGGTCCCCCCCGGCTCTGCCATCCCGGGTCCCAGCCGGTCCTGGAGGCAGGAGCCCCGGCTGGAGGGACCCTGGGCTGAGACACAGCCCAGGAGGCCTGCTGCTTACCCCAATCCTGCCAGCGCTGGACTGGCTGGATGCGAGGGGGGAGCAGGCAGGGTTAGCACTGGTCAGGGGGAGCCCAGGGCTGGGGCAGCAGGGGGTGCAGGGGAGAGCCCAGCGCTGGGACGGCAGGGGGTGTGGGTGGGGGAGGGCACGGGTGGGGGTGAGAGCCCAGGGCTGGGGTGGCAGGGGGTGTGGGTGGGGGAGGGCACTGGTGGGGGGTGAGAGCCCAGGGCTGGGGTGGCAGGGAGTGTGGGGGAGGTGGGGAGCCTAGGGCTGGTGGGGTGGAAGCCAAAGTTTTTTTTGTTGGGGTGGCAAAAAACCTAGAGCCATCCCTGGTCAAGTTAATGATAAAGCTGAAGGGAAACAAGGTTCCCCGGTTAAAATGCTGGACTGTAGTATTGGAAAACCGGAAATTTCTCTGATACGCAGCTTGATCGTCATCTTGTTGCTTAGTGACTTTACTCCCCTCTTCACCCCCTGAATGGTAGCACCGTGATCCAACATACATAGCATTAGGGGTGGGCTAGAGGTGAACTAACCACGGCCTGTGGCTGAGGTTGAAAAGGCCAGAGAAACCTGACAACCATGGTTAGAGGTATGACAGGCACATAGGTACAGTGCCTAGCACAATGGAGCCCAGAGCCTGGCTGGCACCTTTAAACATTACTGTAATATGACTGATAATGTAGTTTAGGAACCTAATTTCACGTCCCTGTCTGTACATGAGGGAGGGAGAAGAGCTCCAGGAGCTAAAGGACAATGTTGGCACAAGAACAAAGGGGGATAAACCACCATTAGCAAATTGAAGATGGAAATTAGAAGGTTTCTAACTATTGGAGCAGTGAGAATCTGGAACAGTCTCCAAATAGGAGCTGTGGGGGTGAGAAACCTAACTAGTTTTAAGATGGAGCTTGATAGGTTGGACCAGGATATGTGATGGGGTTGTTTGTGATAGCAGGGGACTGGACTCACCCAGGAGGTCCCTTCCAGTCTTGTGGAGTGAGGGGGGCACTGATGCTGCTTTGTTTCCCAAGCCCAGATCTTGCATGTAATGATGCTTCTTCCTGTTCCTTTCCGTTAAACTATCATGTCTCTTGTTTCAAAATCAGTGTGAATTAGCTATTTCCTGGCACTCCCAATTGTCTGGCTGCTCAGAGCTGACGCATAGTAATCGCTAAAGATAACCCAGGACTCCCAAGGAAACATACGGGCCCATCTACCACTCAGGAGAACTTAAAGAATGACAGCGTTCTAAAGCTCTAGTGTTAATGGATTTGGGACACTTTCTCCCCTTTTTCATAATATTATCTGACATGTGGCAAAGGGGTTTTGGAGCAAAAGAATTCACTTTGCATTTAACGTCTTAATTGCTGGGGCTGATTCTCTTTCCACCCTGGTGCAAACCAGGAGTAGTTCCATTGACATCCGTGAAGTTACACGGGTGTAAGTGAAGAGCAGAATCAAGCCCTTTGCTACAGGGACACTGTAGATTCCTTTTTATAAAAAGCTCAGGCCTATTTCATAGTCACATGATGGTCCAGATCCTCAGCCAGTGTAAATCGATGTAGCTCCAACGACTCTGCCAGTTTACACCAGCTGAGGATCTGGTCCTTGCCAAACTTTCTGGAGTGGCTCAGGAGCATGAGAAGAGTCTGCCCTGAGGTTGGTACAGTAAAGAAGCAGGGCACAAACCCAAAACTGAACTCCTCAGGCACTAGAACAGCCTTAACTTGGAGCCAAAGACAGTCCCCTTGGGTACTCTGGTCTATCTTGCCACCCCGGTAAGCTTGTCTTAGTGAAAGATGGTCCCTTACCAAAAATCACAACACTATTCAGTCACTTACCCCAGGTCCTTGCACCTTAGATTGTACACCAAAGACAAGGCTTGTCTTCAATCCTATAATAAATTAACTAAAGATTTATTAACTAAGAAAGAAATGAGTTATTTACAAGGTTAAAGCAAGTAAACACACACACAAATGAGTTAGTCTTAGGCTTCGAAAGGTAATAGAAGCTGCTGTAATATGCAAGTTCTATATGTCCTCTAGGGCAAACCCAAGCTAAGCAGCTGGGGATCCCTTGCTTATGCTTAGAAATCTTTCCCTCCCCAAAGTCCAATCATCCTAGAGATCCACTTTCTTGTCAGGGATTTTTATTCCCTTCCTCCAGAGTTCACATTGATGGGATGAGTCCTAGTGCATGAAGAGTGGGTGTTGTGGGGAGAAATCAACAGTCTTTGTCCTTTGTTTCACAATGGTTCATTTGGTTTCAATGGGCCTTCTTGGGTGAGGAGAACTGAACACCTTCTGTAGGAAGCCAGCTTTTATATTAATTAATGTTTCTTTCCTGTTTGGTGAGTTACACAATTACAGACATTTACAATGCAAATACTTAATATAACCTTATAACATGGGGTACAGCTGTTAAGTGAGATTAATACGTACAGCATCCTACAAGCATTTCATAAAGACTAAACACGTGTTTATAAATCTAATACCTATTTTAATAATGCAAACACACACGTGAGCCAAATTCATTTCCAGCTCTGCATTTGTCAGTGTTTGGCTGGGGCGTGGGGGCCTTGGCATAAGCTGGCAACCCTCAAAGGGGTGGTCTTTTTTCTGTATTGTTGGGCTAATAAAAATCCAGATGTCTGGAGATATTGAATTGTTTTGCTTCTAGGTTTTGCTAGGTTTAATTCTTAAACCTTGCTTGGTGGTCATTGTCTATACTGAGTGTAGGAAGTCTTGTGAAATCCAAAAGCCTGTTATTGATGTAAAGTGGACAACATGTACTCACCATTATAGTCAGTACTGTTATTTGTTCTTATATTGTAAAATATTTGGGGTGAGATCTGCAGTTGATGTTCATCAGCATAACTCCTTTTAGTCGATGGCGCTATGCCAATCTACACAAGCTAAGGACCTGGCCATTAGAAGAAGCCGATTAGTAGCTTAATTCTGACCTCTGTTACATCAGTGTAAACCTGGATTAACTCTTGGAGGTAGTGACTGTCTGTTGTTATGTGTTTGTGCAGCACCGAGCATAATAGCACCCTGATCATGGTAGGGGACTTTGGATGCTACCGTAATGTTAATAATATTGCCGTCCATGGAGTTTTGCTGGATTTACATGGTGTAACTGACAGCAGAAGCTGGTCCCGGGTCTCCAAGATGGTATTTTGTGCAAAACAAAATAATCACTTACATCTGTCTAATCTGGTCTGCGGATCACTTGCTGGTGGTCTGCGGAGAGCTGGCTCCTCCTCTGTATTTCCAGCTGCTAAATTCCAATAAATTAAGCTCAAATATACTTTTAAAATACTTTCCTAATATTATTTTAACATGTAAAGCAACTGCAATCATTCCCCGAGGGGGCCTTCTGTGATGGGAGGGGGAGGTC
This sequence comes from Macrochelys suwanniensis, assembly GCA_033296515.1. Lineage (NCBI taxonomy): Eukaryota > Metazoa > Chordata > Testudines > Chelydridae > Macrochelys > Macrochelys suwanniensis. The sequence continues at coordinate 15,872,706 of CM065775.1, forward strand.
ACCCAGGAGACGATCTCTGTATTAAAATGTAGTCTATTCTGTGTAGAAGCTTGAGAACCGCGGATCAATGTAATAATTACTATTTGTGTTACAGTCCCACTCAGAGCCCTATGATGTTGAATGTTGTACAAACAATTATTAAAAAGATGGTCCCTGCCCCATAGAGCTTACACGCTAGGTTACAATAGTGGATGGGAAAGTAGAGGTGGAAAACAAGGTAACAATAAGACAAGCATATTTTGGTACAGTGAGCATCAGTCATGTCTCATCTGTCCACTGCTGCTGTCTTGTAGGCATCCTGGCTTGGATCAGCCATCATGTGACACAACTAAACTGTATCAGCTACGCCTGCCATTCCCCTGCTGGGGTTTCCGGTCAGCAGCTCTGATGAAAATGTCTTTTAGACTGACCTAGCAACCTGACCTGGAAGAGCATCTGGCCAAGATTCCCCAAATAAATGGCTACTTTCATCTCTCTGCAGGAGAGACTAATTGGGGGGTTTGTATAGTGCTCATCCCAGTGCCCATATGGCATCTTGCATCCTAGTGTCTTTCATTGCACATCTTGGAAAGTAAGCACTCAATCTGCAAACACACCCACAAATAACTTTACTTATCCCAGTTGAGCCAGGGGCTTGCAAGCATATGCGTTTGTTGGCTCGCACCTTTAGGAACTACTTCCCCCGCCACTGAAATGCAGCAGCTATTTACCAACTTGCAGCAACTCTGTACAAGAAGGCGAGGGTGGAAACTGCAGAAGTAATGCAAGGAGACACTCGTTATCCACATTGAGGTCTTGTGGCCAACACCTGTGTTCTTGTAAGGAGTGCCAGGGGATAGCTAATAACCACCAGACTCTGACTTCTCATGTGGCAGACTGAAGCTCCTACAACACTTGAAGAGCATGTTGTGGTATTGGTTCAGGTCTGACTCAGAAAAGTGCCACCTGCTGAATCAATGCTACCCTGGAGTTCTCCCATCCAGCTATTAGCCACACCTGTCGCTGTGTAGCTTGCAACCTAGCAAGGCCAAATCCGGTGGTGATATGATTACCAGCAGTAACTGCTAGTTCCTACATGTATGAGTGAAAAGGCATGAACTAGCAATGGCCCTGTATAGCTTGCACAGGGGTGATTGTCCTAGCGAGGGATAGGACACTAGTCTAGGAATCCGGATGCATTAGTTCTATTCCCAGCTCTGGCATTGCTCTGTTGAGTGACTTTAGACAAGTCGCTTCTCTCTCTGCCTCTCTTTCTACTCCCACCTTTTGTCTCTCTTGTCCATTTTGATTGCAATCTTTGTGGGCTAGGGACAGTCTTGTACTACATGTACACCATCTGCCACAATGGGTTTGCAGCACCTGCCTCAGTGGGGCCCTGATAGGGGTTGGGGTCTCTACGGGCTTGTCTACATGAACAGTTAGTTTGCAGCAAGCTGGGGTGTGACACTCCCCTGCACTAACTGCCTGTGTGGACCCTGCTGACGTGCATTCACAATTTGTTAATGCGCTTTGATGTAGTCCTCTTTGAAATGGGACCAGCTCAAAGCACATTAATGAACTATTAATGCGTGTCCGCGCGTTGCATGTGGACAGTTAGATCACAGCAGGCTCGTGTGGAGGAAACGTACACCCAGATTTCCCCAAGCTAATTGTGTTTTCAAGCCCTAAGTACTCCTGTAAAACAAATAATAAATTCAACCGCCAAAGTCTGCCTACAGTGCAGTGCAAAAAGACGGCTCCACACCTTAGGATCTGGCCCTATATCTTACAGATTCTTTGGGTCAAATTCTCTGCTGGTGTTACTCCACTGAAGTCAATGAACATGCACCAACAGGGAATTTGGCTCTTTGTTGTAGTGTTGTACTCTGTTGTACTATTCAGTGATAGTTCAGATAAGATGATTGACTTCAAAATTCAACTCTCTGCCTTTTATGTCTGCTGCTAAATGAAAACCCCAGTAACTAATGGGCCACTTTAGTGCCAAGGGTAACATGCTACTTTTGTTACTTATAACCCGATGTAGCAATTCCGATGTAAACGACCAAAAACCGAGAAGATTCCAAATACACCAATAGATTTGCCACATGTCGGAATGATTTATGAGCAAATGATGAGAGAACTGAGATCTAAAAAACAACTAGGAATGCTTTTTATGGGTGAGGGTTTCCCCCTCCATTTTACTGGTTTTTCGAATGGAGGTTGAATAGAAATGGAGAGTTAGGGGAAGGGGGGCGTTAAATGAAGCAGGACTTGGTTCCTATGTCTTTAACACCTCAGGATTTCCACATTCTGGGCATTGAGTTTAGTGGTGCTGCTCAGAGATGAATCCAGTACGCTGTTGCAGTAGTGTCTGGGGGCCACAACCAAGACGAGGGCCCCATTTTGCTAGATGCTTCACATATCCATAGCAAGAAACAGTCACTGCCCTCAAGTGCTCACAGTGGACAAGACAGACAAATGAAGTAGTATTATCTCCATTTTATTAATGGGAACTGAGGCACAGTGGGATGAAGTGAGTTGCGCAAGATCACACTGGAATCCTGTGTCACGAGCACCAGTCCTAGCTCCTTAACCCCAAGACGATCCGTTCTCTCTTCGTTTCAAGTTTTTTCAGATGTCCCTGAGTCACAGAGAGAGAGAGAGGACTTGCCAGTTTTCCATCTGCATGATATTTACTTGTCAGTGGTGGGTCTGTCACTGTTAGGATCATTCTCAAACCAGGTCTGGTAGTTCAGACACTGGTCTTGGCAATTTTTGATTTGGGTTTTGGCTTCTTTGTTGGTATGTCCTGCATACTGCATGTAAGACGTTACTTCATGGAAGAATGCGACAACCCACCATTTGAGAGGGTTTGACAAAGGTTTTCATGGAAGTTTGTCATTGTCTGACACAAGAGTCCGGTTGGGAGGATGGGATTAAAAGAATGTAAGAATGAAGCAAACCACCAAGCTAAAACCTAGTTCCAAGGGGAAAATATGAAATGTAGACAGAGGCCCAGGCCCTGCCTTTGTTTTCATTGAAACTAAATACTGGGGCGGGGGAGGGTGGGGGGTGGGGATCCTCTGCTTGTGAAAATGTATCCAGGTGCTTATATGGCCCTCAAGGCATGGTGTCTGAGCGCTTCATGGTCATGAATGGATTTTATCCTGACCGGAACCTCGCGAGGCAGGGAAGTATCCCCATTTTACAAAAAGGGGAATGAGGTGAATTGACCAGTCTGGGTTGAACCCAAGCCTCTGAATTCCTAAATGGCGGCCAATTCCACTGGTGTCCCTGGAGCTACACCCAGCATGGCTTGTTGACGTCTGTCATGAGCAGCAGAAACTGGTGCCTTTCCTTTTAGGAGCACTGAGAAGCCCCTGGCTCGATCTTCCTCTACTTCTCACTCTGGTCATCCCCTGACGGGGGTGGTTCCACTGAGAGGAGTTACTTCAGTTTGCTGTCTAATCTCTAATGGGAGAACAAGGTCAGTGCAGTCCTATGATGCCCAAGCACAGAGATGATGTATCTACACAACTGCGATGAAAGACTCACGGCAGGGCCGCAGCTGGCCCAGGGTTTGGGTTGCAGGTCTATAAAATTGCAGTGTAGACACTGGGACTCGGGCTGGAGCCTGGGCTCTGGGACCGAGTCAGCTGACCCAAGCTAGCCACAGGTCTTTTATTGAGGTGTAGACATAAGCACTCCACTGATAAGACTATTGTATCCAATTCCAGCAGCTCTGTAGGGGGAGTCTTAGGAAAGGAAAAGGCCATTGAACTTATTGTGGAGCTAATGTGGATTTTTTTTTTCATGTTTACCGGCTGGGCTGCTTTCACTCTTGAGCCTATCATCCAGGGAACAGCTCAGTCTGGATTTTCTTGGTCCTCTCTCTCTTCTCCCCCTTCTTCCCTCTGCCCGTGCATTCTTTGCACAGCGGTGGTTGACATTGTGCTGGATCTTGTTACCCGTTAATGCTCACAGCGTAGGCGTCTGGTCAAGTTAATGCGGTTGCTTTTCCCGGCTTTGATGGGCTTGGAAGCGCTTGTCCGTCACCTCGGTGGCTCAGGTGTCAGTGGTACCACCGCCCCTCCTGCTGCTACTTCTCCTCTGAGCTAGTGAGTCGTTTGTCACGTTCACACAGCGTTGGAAATTGTAGCTGCTTGCACAGCGTCTTCCTCCAAAATTCGTCCGAATCCTTTTGACGGCGGTGGGAAGGTGGCAGAAGCCTAGGCTGCAGGTTTTCCTTTGCCCACGCTTGTCGATGAAGTGCTTACACTGTAAGTCCTTTGAAGAAGGGACCATCTTTTGGTTCTGTGTTTGTACAGTACATAGCACAGTGGGTCCCGATCCATGACTGGGGCTCCAAAGTGCTACTGCAATGCAAATAATTATAATGGCCTCAGCTGACTACTTCCTGGCTACGTAGTAATGTTGTAAACAGCAACAAAAATTAAATCTCTGTATATTTAAGTCAATGTAACTATACAGGACCAGATCATCAGCAGCTATAAATCAGTGCAGCTCCATTGAGGTCAGTGGAATTTACCACTAGCTTATGATTTGGTCCTTGTTCATTCATAGTTTTCCTGTTTTGTTAGTATCCTCAGTATAAGGATCAAAACATAAGTGCCTGTCAGAATGGTCTTGGATTTCACAGCAAACCATTGCCAGCATCAGAGCCCATGTCACCGTGAGATCAGAGCTAGAACCAATGTACTATAAATATTTAGACTGAGCATTGTTAGCAGACTGATTGCAATCATGATACTTTACACGAATCTTCATCCTGAAGGTTCCCAAAGCTCATTACAAGCTTAAACTAATATATAACTTCTACACAGGGACCACAGAGTCTAGTCAAAACTTCGAGAAGAATCTGTAGTATGTAATTACCCTGGCTGAAATTTGGCCAGAAAAAAAAACAGGCTAATCGTCTTCATACCCTGTTGTTCTTTCACCAAATGCCACTAGCTCCATATCTCACCAGAAAGGTCTCACCATATCTCACCTTCAGCAGCTCTGTCCTCTAACAACATGGGAGGACATAGGTTGAGTGCCACTCCAGACCACCATCAGCACCTGAGTAAAGCGTGTAGGTCTCTCATCCAGGTACTGACCCTGTCCTATCCTGTTTAACTGTAGCTATGGCAACAACAAGATGACATCACTGCATAAATATGAGATGGGCAATGACTATCCAGAATGAGTGTGATCAACATTTCATCCCTCTGACATTCCAGGGTGCAATCCACACCAGTGAAGGGCTGTGTCTCACCTCTGCCCTGCAAACTTGGGTGCCTCATGTTGCTTAGATGCTGTAGCTCCCACCTGGGCTGCTTGCAAATAGCCTTCCAGCATGCAGGTAACATCCTGAGTGTCTGTGTATAGCTGCAGCCTGCCAGTCACACTTTGGCTTCCACCAGCCTTGGTTATCACTTGCAGGGTGACCTCAACACCCTCCCAGTCCCAGATTTTCCCCAGAAATGTGTGTTCTGCACTGTCCGGCCCTCTCCTGTATAGTCCAGATATACTAGGTCCATTGCCCCTCTAAGGGGATCAATATACAACAGTTTGCTACTTTAAATGGACTTACCCACACAATTCAGTTTAAACACAACACTGGATTATTTTTGATTAACGAATAAAACAAGTTTATTTAACTACAAAGAGAGAGGTTTTAAGTGATGTGACAGACCCAAACCAGTGGGGATACTGATAAAACACTTCCTAGTACTAAAATGTAACAAACTAGACTTGGTTCAAGGAGAAGTCCTTTACCATGTGTTCCCAGTAACCCTGCTGACCAAATTCTCAGGCCAGGATCTGCTCCCGAAGTCTGTTTCTTTTGTCTTCTTAGGTGAAAGGGAAAGAGATGGATAGGGAGAGAGAACTTGGGCTGTTTTTGCACCCTCATTTTGCACCCTCACTTTTGAAAATGCATTGTCCTAAGGGTTATCCCTAGATTAACCTCCCAGTGGGAATGAATTTGAGTCATGGCATCTCGTGGTGAAAGAAGTTCCATGCTGTTGTTTGGTAAGATGCCGATTTGTTTGTTCCTGCTCCCTTTCCTTGCCAAAGAATGGCCACTTGAGTGCCCATCAACTTTGAAGGCACCTGCCTAGAGGCATCAGCTTGTGCTTTAGTCTCTGAAAAACTGGTTTACCCTGACTGGTCTGGTAAACTCATTTCAGACCTAATTTCAACTTGTGTTTAGAACTTGACAGAGAATGTTGCTACACGCATTTCGTCATGGTATGATTGACAGAGAATGTTGCTACACACATTTCGTCATGGTATGATTGACTAGTGCGTTAGTTTTCAAATGATGCCTCAGAAGGCATATTTTGTACAAGGATTATTACAATAGTGTGTTTGGTGTGACTACAGGGGTGCATTCAGTCACAATCTCCCACGCTGTTGTTGAGCTCTTTATGGGGATGCTTGGATTGTATTGAAGTTGTAGCACTTGTGTTAGAGAGTCTTGTGATCTGTGGCAAATGCTGCAGACCAGAAAAGACTGGCAAGAAAGGAGAGAGGATGCAGAGAAGACAAAAAAGCCTTGGAGATGGTAATAGGGAGGGAAAGAGAGTGATAGCTGATGGGATTTCCCTATGTAGTATGTTTTTCCCAGGAGTGAAATCCTGGCTCCAGGGAAGTGGATGGGGAATTTTGTCATTCACTCCAATGGAGACAAGATTTCCCCCCAGGTTTTTAAAGTTAAGGGGCCAGATCTTCAGCTGGTGTAGTGACATAGTTCCATTGACTTCAATGGAGCTATGCTGATTTAAACCAGCTGAGAATCTGGCCCATTGTTTAAATAACTAGGTCCCAGGAAGAAAAGAAAGCAGAGACCCTTCTGAGATTCCTTCTTTTGTAACATCTGGATTCTGCGCTGTCATTATGCAGTTGTTGTCAGCATAACTTAAACATAGGCTGATTCTGGCAAATATCTTTAACTGATGCCCTCCATGCTCGCATCCATTTAAATAATTGTCAGTGTAGGAACCTCAGAGTCATTGCAATAAATGTTCTGCAGTTACCATATGAGAGCAAAGCTGTTTGCATTTAGCTGGTGAAAAGTTAATCCTCTAGCACCTGATTTATCTGCAGTCAGAGGTGGTGTGTTTTTGTTTGGGTTTTTTGCTTTTCACTCTGAAAGCCTGCATGTTTCCTGTTGTTCAAATCTTACATCAAGAGACTTTCCTTGTGCTCATGGTGTATACAGCTTTGCTTGCTCACCATCAGATAGCTCTTTAGTGGCTTGTGTGTCATGAGTTGGTAGCCTTAGGGTGGTTCCTAAGACCTGAAGTCAGTGTACTTGTGAAGGACATGAATTCCACACCGTGTAGAGGTCAAGCATAGGAGTTTATTACGTCAGTGCTGCCGGAGTGTCACCTGCTTATTAGGCGAAGAGACACTGCCAATTAATTGATTACAATGGAATATATGGATTTTCCATGGGCGGGGGAAAGTGACGAGGTGGGCAGTCCACACCCCAGGATAGGCTAGCAGCAAGACAAGATAAGCACATTAGCCCAATGGTCAAAAGGTTACATAATGTCTCCACCCATGGTTTTAAGTTCACAAATTAACATTTAATTAGTACTTTAATAAAATGTATTAGTAACATATATGTATATGGATCTGCTGAAAGTCATTTCTCTAGCCATATACATATATCATTAATGTGTATGAAGTTATGACAATTGTGTAGAATGGTTGTCACTAAAACATGCTGTAAGTTTGGGGGTGAATCAGCCAGTTATTGGCTCCCCAGAGGCAACAGCAAGGAAAGTAACTAATGCCCGGGCAGGATGTGAAACAGCCCATCAACAGCCATTGTCCAGCAAGGAAGCTACAATGCAATGACTCACCTGCATGAGGCCACACCGGGGGAATTGCTCAACCTTGCTTGGAGAGACTCAGCAATGCCCCACAAACATGCCGGGACTGAAAGTATAAAACAGACGGAGTGGACACATACTGGGCCCTTCTCCTGCCCCCACCTCTGCTGCAAGCAACCAGGACACTGAGAAGAAGACAAGACTCCAGCACAGGAGATTGGCCCAGGTTTAAGGATCAAACCTGTATATTAAGGACTGAAATATCCAGTGGGGTGAGAAACTGCTTAATCTAGTTGCTGCCAGGTATTGGGTCGAGAGTTTAGACTGTGTGCTTATATTTTATTTTTGGTAATCACTCTGACTTGTAATACTTTGACTTATCACTTAAAATCTATCTTTATAGCTAATAAATCTGTGTGTTTATTTTACCAGAAGCAGTGCATTTGGTTTGAAGTGTGTCAGAGGCTCCCCTTGGGAGAACAAGCCTGATACATATCAATTTCTTTGTTAAACTGACGAACTTATATAAGCTTGCAGCATCCAGTGGGCATAACTGGCCACTGCAAGACGGAGGTTCCTAGGATTGTGTCGGGGACTGGAGATATTGGCTAGTGTCATTCGCTTGCAAGTAGCTGGGAGCAGCTTACATGCCAGAGGCTGTGCGTGAACAGCCCAGGGGTGGGGGTTCTCCCAGCAGAGCAGGGGGAGGCTGGCTCCCAGAGTCAAGGATTGGAGAGGCCTAGCAGATCACCGGTCCGGATAACACCAGAGGAGAACATCCAAGTACTGTAAACACTTCCATTGACTTCAATGGGCTTTGGCTTAGACCACTGCACAAATATCCACGTTGCAGAAATGACCATCACAAAGGCAGTCGTTGGCCCCTGTTAGCAATTTCAGTCCAAGGAGGCCAAGCAGTAAATATCCATGCAGATTGTTCTACTCTCTTATGACTCAGTGGGGCCCCAGCTGGTCAGCAACCAGCCTCAGTCCTGAGGAAACATAGGCCAAATGTGTACATCAGCTGCCCATGTTGTCTATTCTGTGGCTATATAGCTGAAGGGCCTGAAGACTTCTGTATACCTGGCACCTTTTGCCAGCACTAAATTCATTTCAAGTACCAACTGTCAAGCCCAAGACAGGATGGCCAGGCCTAGTGGCTAGCACAGGGCAGGAGCTGAGTTCCCATGCCAGCCAGGGTTCAGAACAGGACATGAGGTCTGGGACAGAGTCAGATACCAGGAATCAGGCCAAGTCAGGAAACCAGGGGTGAGGGTCAGGAGATGTAAAGTACCAGTAACCAGGCCCAGTACAAGAAACCAGCAGGAGAGGGGAGGTCACGAGCAGATAGCGCCGGGTGAGCGGTCCAAAGCAGGGTGGAACCCAGTTGTACAGATTTCCTGTTCTTCCTCATGGCTTAAGTCAGGGGAGTGGGTCAATGAGGAGCTCTGGTGTTCCACCAATCTGGGCCCAGAGATGGAGCCTTCTATCTGAGCTGGGCTTCAGGAAGGCCTGATTCTAGTCAGCCATTGGGTGGGGGGTTGGAGCAGGATGACTGTTTCCCCAGGAACTCTGTGGATCTGGTTGAGACCCAGGGGTCATGACACCCACTACACTAAAAAACCCACTGCGGCCTCTAGACTTTGCCTTTAGTGGTGGTTTTCTGCCTTCCCTTTTATTACTAGGGACAGATTCCCTGTTCGAGGAGACAGTCACTCTGAGCTATCACGCTAAAAGTAGAGCAGGGCAGTGGGAAAAGCTAGGCACGCGGATGCTCAGATGTTTCATGGAACTGAGAGCACCATGGTCCCGACTTCCAAACCCCTGCATGCTAAGATGTGGCTTTAGCATGTACCCAACTTGAACCCAGGTGTCCACAACTGATTGAACTTGCATCCGTGTTGGTAGTCCCCAATGAGGGGACAAGGATTCCATGGGACGGGGCACTACCAGCTCATATTTAGGGTTGTGTAAACCTTTTAAAAAATCCAAGGACTGATAGGTGGTCTTGCGGTTAAGGGCTTGGATTGGGGCTCAGGCAGTCTGGGCTCTGTTTCTAGAGCTGCCCCAGACTCCCTGTATGACCTTGGGCAAGTCATTTGATCTGACAGTGATCTGAGAAAGAAGGGTGTAGGGGTTTGGGCAGGGGTGAAAGTAAAATTTCTCTTACCGGTACGGGGGGCAGCTTTGCTTCCCCCCCCCCGCCCAAGAAGAGGCGGGGCCTCAGGCAGAAGGGTGGTGCTGGGGATCAGCATGTCTGTTCCATCCGTCCCCCCCGTGCCGCCTGGGGCTGGGTAGCTGCTCCTTTTGCCCCACCTCGTTAGCAGCCTGGGGGGGGGGCACAAAAGGGGTAGCGCTTTAAGCAGGGTCCTTTAAAGCGCTGCCGTGTCAGAAGGACCTTGCTTAAAGCACTGCCGCGGCAGTGCTTTGTAAACCTGGGCAAATATATAGATGAGCTGGAGTACCCCCTGGAAGAGCTCTGTGTACCCCCAGGGGTACGTGTACCCTTGGTTGAGAATCACTGGTTTATTTCATACTATCATTGTGTGAAAGGAAAAAAGACCCAGCATCGATGGGCCAGATGCTCAGTTGATGTAAGTTTGTATAGCTCCTCTGAAGTCAGTGGAGCTTTGCTGATTTATCTGGAGCAACCGATTTCTTTTATAAGGGTCACTGCTGATTTTTTATTTTTATTTATTTATTTATTTTCCAGAGAATGAATGAATGAAGTCATTTTCAGTTGGTAAAGTGATCAACTTCCATATTCTCGTTGTAGGGATGGTGACATTGGTTTTTCTCCAGTGAAAAACATGAAAGGAACAGGGCAAGAGCCGCAGGGAACAAATCATTGTCTGACTCCAGTGGGGATGGAAAAGTGGCTGAGATTTCAAACGGGGATGAAAAAATCCTTGAAGAGCAACGCCGGCTGCTGCAGAATTTATTGGCTTTCCCCTTCTGAACGAAAGGCTTGACATCAATGGCACGCCTCCATCCCTCACTTGTATCAGCAAAGCTGCATGTGACTGAGAAGAGCTGGGATGTAAAACCCCCTGCTACATTACCGTGCTAAAAGGCGGGACATAAAAATGCTGAGATGGTGTCTCTGAAAGTGGCTTAATGTGGCTCCGGAGAAAAGAATGATCATGGTAAATGGAGTACCGGTTACAGGGGACAAAGCAAACGGGGAGGCTACATTGCTAACGAAAAAAGAAGAAAAGAAAGGAACTAATGAGGAAAGGAAAGGGGGAGTGCACCACATGTTCTCCAGAGAGCATTTTAGTTGTCATCAGCAAGCTTTCCTTGCACATTTTCAACCCTCTGGGCCAAATTCAGCCCCTGCGAAGCAGGCACAAGTCCATTGATTTCAAAGATTAATTTGACCTTCTCACTGTAAGTCATGGCGAATGATGTCAATTCAGTTTAGTGAGAGAGGGAAATCACCAGCAAATCAACAGCAGCCGTGGCAAATCAGCAGCAATTTGAGCAGTTCTGTGAAAAGACTGAAGGTCCAGGAGGCTGATTTTTCATAGATTATAAGGCCACAATAGACCTTTGTGATGCTCTAGGCAGTAGAAAGCCGGCCCTGGGGCTTGCGTGACTTACGCTCTAGTTTGAACTAGAATTTATCTTTTGAGGTTCCATGTTTTGGATCAGATGTTTGCACCCAAACATTTGGATGTCATTTCTAGTCTTAAAAAATAAAAAAGGCCAGGAGCAGGGTTTGGGCTGATGAGTGCAGCTGAGGTGAAGATTTTGAAAGCTCAGTACATGTGCCATCCAGTGTTAAGCATCAGTAGGAAGTTCAAAGTTGTCGCACAGCCTGGAGGTCACTTTTCAGCGCCATGCTTCCTGTTGTCTCGTGCACGTAGAACTGCCAAGATCGAAGGTCTGTCTACATTGCAATCAGCTGTATGATTGCAGCTCAGTCAGCAGGCTTGCGCTAGCTGTCATTTAGCTCAGGTGGCTAAAAATAACAGCGAAGACGCGGCGGCACAAACCCTAGTCTGGGCTAGCAACATTAATAAGTAGCCAGACTCCTGGGTGGGTTTGTACAACCCATGCTGCATCCTGTGCTGTTCTGTTCACAGTATACACATAGAGAAATTGGATAAAAACATAAAACACTCTTGCTGGAAGTTTAAGAGCATAAGACCAGCCATACTGGGTCAGACCAAAGGTCCATCTAGCCCAGTGTCCTGTCTTCTGACAGTGGCCAATGCCAGGTGCCTCAGAGAGAATGAGCAGAACTGGTACTCAAGTGATCCGTCCTGTCGCTCATTCCCAGCTTCTGGCAAACAGAGGCGAGGGACACCATCCCTGCCAATCTAATAGCTATTAGTCATTGATGGACCTGTTCTCCAGGATTATATCTAGTTATTTTCTACAATTTAACACTGTTTATTCTTATAATCCACAACAATAATACACAGTAGCCAAAACCAGAGAGAGAGACACAAAAGGTTGTTCCCTAAGGCAACGATGCCCAACTCACCCTGTGATGCTGGCAGAAGAGGTGCCAGCTCATGCCAAGGCCCTTGCACCTCACTGAACACTGTATATCTGGAAACCAGTCTGGCTCACCTGTGTGTTAGCACTGTGAAAATAGAGGTTGCGTTTATAGGGATGTGTTTAGGGTTTAGACTTGATGAAATGCTTGTAGGATGCTGCATGTATTGATCTCATCAGTAGCGTAGCCAGGGTGGGAGCGGAGGTAGCGGCCGCTCCCCCTGTGAGCAGAAGCGGCGCCTTAAAAAGGAAGCAGCGCCTTTTTTTTTTTTTTTAAAGGGGGAGCGGAGCTAAAAAAGGTGCCGCTTCTTTTTAAGATGCTGCTTCTTGCACTCACCCGGCGGCGCTCCAGCTGTTCGGCAGCATTTCCTTCGGCGGCATTTCAGCGGCGGCTACCACCGAAGACCCGGAGCGAGTGAAGGACCTGCTGCTGAAGTGCCGCCATGTGAGTACAGGGGGAGACGCCTTTTTAAATCTCCGCTCCCCCTGTACTCTAGACCTGGCTACGCGGCTGCTCATCACATCTGCTTTCCATGGTATAAAGTTATACTGTGTGTTTGCATTGTAAACTTCTGTAACTGGGTAACTCTCCATGAATTAATGCTGCTTTCCTTTTTGGTAAGAGCTGATCCTGTGCACAAGAAGGCCTGCTGAAACCAAATGAGCCATTATGAAACATCAAAGGACAAAGACTTTATTGATGGCGCCCGTCTCATCAGTATGGGTGGTGGGGGGCAAACACTTGTCCCATCAGTTTGAACTCTGGAGGAAGGAAATAAAAATCCCTGGCCAGAAGGAACTGTATCCGTATGCTGCTTCTCCTCAGAGGGGGCAAGACTTCTAAGCATAAGCATGGGATCCTCAGCCGCTTAGCCTGGGTTAGCCCTAAAGGACATAGAGAGCTTGCTCATGACAGCAGCTTCTAGCACTTTTTGAAACCTAATACTGAACTCATTTGTGTGTGTGTCTGTTTACCTGCTTTAACTTTGTAAATACCTCTCATTTCTTTTCTTAGTTAATAAATCTTTAATTATGACTGGCAGCAAGTGTTGTCTTTGGTTTGAGATCTGAGGTGCAGTTGACCTGGGGTAAGTGACTGGGCCTTTGGGACTGGGAGTAACCTGAATGTTCCTGTGATTGATTGTTGGTGTAAGGCAGTGGTTCTCAACCTTTCCAGACTACTGTTCCTTTCACGAGGCTGATTTGTCTTGCGTACCCCCAGTTTCGCCTCCTTTAAAAACTACTTACAAAATCAGACCTAAAAATACAAAAGTGTCACAGCGCACTCTTACCAAAAAATTGCCGACGTTCTCATTTTTATCATATAAAATAAACCAATTGGAATATAAATATTGTACTTACATTGCAGTGTATAGTATATAGAGCAGTATAAAGAAGTCTCTCTGTATTAAATTTTAGTTTGTACTGTACTGACTTCACTAGTGCTTTTTATTAGCCTGTGGTAAAACTAGGCAAATAGCTAGATCAGTCAATGTAGCCCATGGGAAGACGTCTGTGTCCCCCCATGGGTACGTGTACCCCTGGTTGAGACCCACTGGTGTAAGGGGCCATCTATCACAAAGGCAGGCTTGCCTGGGTGGCAAGACAGAGTGAGTGCCCAAGGGAACTGCCTGTGATGCTATGGTAAGGCTGTTGTAGTGTTTGAGGAGTTCACACTTGACACTAGGGTGGTGAGATCTAAGTGTGGAACACACCCAATTTGGGGGTTGTGCCCTGCTTAACAATCTGCCCTGAAGTTGGCCCTTATGTGAGCCACTACAGACAGCATGACACACCCCTCCTTGTTTTAGAGTGGCTATTTGCCATCTGACTCTGCATGCTTCCTTGCAGAGCCCCTCTAGCCTGCAAGCAGGAGCAGGGGAACCCCTGCCTCTCCCCCCCCCACACACATTCTTAAAGTGAGAGCTTGCAATTCCAACACAGCCCCCACACATGCCACTACGTCGTCACTGCTATTTTTAGCCTCACAAGCTCGATTAAAGCTAGCGCGGATTTGCTTCCCCGAACTGCAGCCACGCCTCTGACTGCCATGTAGCCGTATCCCGAGACAAAGACTGCAGCCAGGCTAGCTAAGCGGGGCATCAGGACTGGGTTGAATCAGCTATTGTTTCTTGTTTAGCTGAGTATGCGTTACCCTGAAGCTGGCCTCAATCCTCTTGGAAACGCTGTAGTGTAAATATCATTGCAGAAGTCAAGGTGTGAGGTCACGAGCGTGTGCCAGGAATCTTGCCGTATCAAAGTGAAACTTGGGGCCGTGTGAGATGTTTATGAGGCGAGGTCTGCACATGGGGAACGGGGATAGAGGAAGAAAGCTGATATTCGACTCTAAACATAAGGGACCCCTTAAAAACTTGCCAGTGTTGTCTTAAATTAACTTACTGTACGTCCGTATTGCCAAAAATGCCATAAATACTTAGCACTGGGGCTACCTGGGAACATGGCAACTCCTGGAGTTCTGTTCCGTAGGCACCATTCATAAGGGTGACCACTATAGTTGTGACAATCAAACTAGTGGCAAGAAAAGAGGGCAGAGAAAACAAAGGCAATTGGGAGGGGTCTGAAGAGAAGTGAATATTTAATAGGAGGTAATCGGCTTTCATCCAAGAGGAAACCGGGACAAGACAGGGTTATGGATATACAGGGGAAAAGAGAAATACAACGGCATGTCACCAGCATATAAAAGATATCCCGGGCTGTGAGCTGAGTTAATGTCCCGGTGGAGAATTCGGTTATAGTCAGAGTCCTCGTCCTATTCAGCTTCACTGTCTCTGGCATCTTCGCTATAGATTGTTGGAAGAGTTCTTGTCTGCCTCAGTTTCCTGCTGTTAGCTGGGGAAGGGAGGGGTGACGGCCAGTAATTCAGCAATGGTGAGTTACAGCGATGGGGCAGGGAGAGGGTGATGCCACAACGGCAGCTTGCTTTGCCACATCCAAGATGCAGATTATCAAGCAGCGCCCGCTGTCAGTGACTGGTCCTGGCTGAGCCAGCTGGGCTCTAGTAATCACTGACCCATGCCGGCACTCGGAATCTTTTCTGAAGCGCGCGTGGGTCAGATACGTGTCTCCTCCCCGTTTGTGTCAACGTTAAGCAATTCTAAACTCCCTGCTGCTGGGCTGGGTTGGAACCACAAACACCACCACCACCCAGAGGGAGATTTTACACTTGGTGTCTAACCAAGATTTTCAGTCTGGATAAGCATCCAAACTTTTCACTGCTTATCGAAACTAGACAGAGCTACATCTCTATTGGGGGGGCAGGGGGGGAAGCCCCTCGCTAGTTGAGACCAGAGAACAGAAGATGGCACGTTCCCAGTAGAGAGTAGGGATCAGCGTTAGCACCAGTTGCTGATCTACTACCTAATTTTCAGGCCAGAGTATAGGCAAGACCATGACGGAAGCAGCATCGTCTAGTCTACTAAGCATCAAACTGGGAGTCAGGGATGCCTGCAGTCTAACCTTAGCTCTGACACTGATTTACTGGTAAAGTTTTCAGATGATACTAAGCTGCTCAAGATAGTCAAGACCAAAGCAGACTGTGAAGAACTACAAAAAGATCTCACAAAACTAAATGATTGGGCAATAAAATGGCAAATGAAATTTAATGTGGATAAATGTAAAGTAATGCACATTGGAAAAAACAACCCCAACTATACATACAATATGATGGGGGCTAATTTAGCTACAACTAATCAGGAAAAAGATCTTGGAGTCATCGTGGATAGTTCTCTAAAGACGTCCATGCAGTGTGCAGTGGCAGTCAAAAAAGCAAACGGGATGTTAGGAATCATTAAAAAGGGGATAGAGAATAAGATGGAGAATATCTTACTGCACTTATACAAATCCATAGTGCACCCACATCTTGAATACTGCGTACAATTGTGGTCTCCTCATCTCAAAAAGGATATACTGGCATTAGAAAAGGTTCAGAGAAGGGCAACTAAAATGATTAGGGGTCTGGAACGGGTCCCATATGAGGAGAGATTAAAGAGGCTAGGACTTTTTAGCTTGGAAAAGAGGAGACTAAGGGGATATGATAGAGGTATATAAAATCATGAGTGGTGTGGAGGAAGTGAATAAGGAAAAGTTATTTACTTGTTCCCATAATAGAAGAACTAGGGGTCACCCAATGAAATTAGTGGGCAGCAGATTTAAAACAAATAAAAGGAAGTTCTTCACACAGCGCACAGTCAACCTGTGGAACTCCTTGCCTGAGGAGTCTGTGAAGGCTAGGACTATAACAGGGTTTAAAAGAGAACTGGATAAATTCATGGAGGTTAAGTCCATTAATGGCTATTAACCAGGATGGGTAAGGAATGGTGTCCTTAGCCTCTGTTTGTCAGAGGGGGGTGATGGATGGCAGGAGAGAGATCACTTGATCATTACCTGTTGGGTCCACTCACTCCGGGTCACCTGGCATTGGCCACTGTCGGTGGACAGAATACTGGGCTGGATGGACCTTTGGTCTGACCCAGTACGGCCTTTCTTATGTTCTTACTCTGTAGCACTGGGCAAGTTACTTAATAATAATAACAGCTAGCTCTTAAAGATCTCTTTTTCTGCATAGATCTTAAACCACTTTACAAAGGAGATCAATATAACAGTCTCCATTTTACAGATGGGGAAACTAAGGAGCATGAAGGTAAAGTGACTTGCCCAAGATCACCCACCAGGCCAGTGGCTGAGCCAGGAATAGAACCCAGATCTCAGGCCAGTGCTCTAACCACTTGGCGACACTGCCTCCCCTTCATTAATGGATTTTTATCCTCAGCAACCCCCTGTAGAATAGGGAAGCATTGTCCCATTTTACAGATGGGGAACTGAGGCACAAAGCAGATTGAGTGTCCTGCCCAAGGTCACACTGGAAACCAGTGGTTGAGCTGGAAATTGAACGCCAGTCTCCTGAGTCCAGTCTCCTATCCACTAGACCTTTATAGCAGGAAAGCTTCACTGAACGGTGGTGTTTTATTGTGGATGGGACTAACTCTGACTGCCCTAGGTCTCAGCAGCCCTGAGTGTGGAGGAAGTTCACATCTCAACCTGGATCTGAACTCTGTGACTGGCCCATAGCTCTGGGATGGGTCAAACCCTAACCCTGGACCTGAACCCACTTGAGTTTTGCGGGTCTGTACGCTGCCTCTCATGCCCCTCTCTGGCTTTCACTGTAACAGAGAGTGTTTCCGAGTGCTGAAGAAGCAGCATCACTTTGGTGTGCTGTCCGCTCGAGGAGCCCTGCATTTTGTCTCCCTTTGACTGGAAGGAGGAAGCTAAGACCCAGTAATACGGTAGCTGTGCTACTTCCACTAGGGCCGCTGACTCCCGGCCAACCTGACAAACCACTGCTGAGATTTGTCCATTGATGGTGGCTGTTTTTCCTCCATGAACGATGGAGAATAATGATTCTGCCTGACTTTCTTTCGCCACACCAGGCAGTAGCTTGCAAACAGATCAGCGGGCCATGAGCAGTCATCCGGCCCCTGAACAAATGGTCAAATCAGGGATGAAGGGTGCAAAGCACCACACCAGTGAATGACTTCGCTTCGGCCAAACAACACTGCGATCTTCATCTGGTCCACGATTAACCTGTTCCATGGTAGGACATGTCTGAAATACTCTATCTGCCTGCCTCTAGCCCAAGGTTCCTTTGTGAGATAGGACCTCACCATGCGGGATCAGATGCTTCCCAGAAGAGGCATGCATTGAAGCACATGCCTGCAGCCATTATAGAATCATAGAATCTCAGGGTTGGAAGGGACCTTAGGAGGTCATCTAGTCCAACCTCCTGCTCAAAGCAGGACCAATCCCCAATTTTTGCCCCAGCTCCCTAAATGGCCCCCTCAAGGACTGAACTCACCACCCTGGGTTTAGCAGGCTAATGCTCAAACCACTGAGCTATCCCTGCCCCATTCCAGTGACCTTTGCTGCTAGACAGGGTCGGTACCTGAAAGGAAACCTCAAGGGGAAAATTGTGACTGCTGGTGAGTCAGTTATGAACCAGTGCCCCAGCCTGGTGTCTGCAGGTGCTGTGCTGTCATTGAGATGAGATGGGCAAACTGCAGGCTGGAGCTGGGCAAAGTTCAGTGGGTTGGGTATGCCTGGACCTTGGGGAACTTTGTTTCATGGGGAGTTCACATCTGCTGAATTTTTGTGCTGAATTTCAGGCTTGAATGAATCCCCAAAGCGAAACTTGGGCAAAGCTACCAAGCTCCAGCTGGTGTTTGAAATCACAAATGCTTCACTAGTGCACGTGGAGAATGACTGGAGGGTTGGGGGGAACTGCACCGGTTGGCCCAGAGGGACTGCTGGGTAGCAAACCAGGGCTGAGTTAAGGGCTTATTTAAAAAAATGTTTGCACAGTTCTCCTCTAGCACGACTGACTTGGTTCAGGGCCAGCTCTAACTTTCTTGCCGCCCCAAGCAAAAACAAAACAACACCGAGTGCCGCCACCTGAGTGCTGCCCCGCCGCCCCAAGATTGGCTGCCCCTTAGAAGGTGCCGCCCCAAGCACTTGCTTGGTCGGCTGGTGCCTGAAGCCAGCCCTGACTTGGTTGCAGGGCCGGCTCTAACTATTTGGCTGCCCCAAGCAAAAAAACCACAAAAACCCCAAGCACCACCCCACCAAAACAAAAAAAATCAACCCCCGCCAGCGCCCACGGAACCCCCCCACCCCGTTGCGCCGGCCAGCCCAGCCTCCGCTCTTCCGGCCACGGCCGGAGCGGCGGGGGCGGGGCAGCCAGCCCGGCCCGGGCCCCGCTTTCCTGGACGCGGCTGGAGCGCTGCGGGGAGGGCGGCCAGCCCGGCCTGGGCCCTGCTCTCCTGGCCACGGCCGGAGCACCGCGGGGAGGGCGTCCAGCCCGACCCCGGCCCCGCGCTCCCAGCCGCGGCCGGAGTGCCGCGGGGAGGGCAGCCAGCCCGGGTCGGGCCCCGCTCTCACAGCCGGAGTGCTGTGGGGGGGCGGCCAGCCCGGCCCCGGCCCCATGCCCGCGGCTGGAGCGCTGCGGGGAGGGCGGCCAGCCCGGCCCGGGCCCCGCTCTCCTGGCCACGGCTGGAGTGCCGGGGGCGGGGCGGCCAGCCCGGCCCTGCTCTCGTGGCCGAAGTGCTGGGGGCAGGGCGGTCAGCCAGCCCCGGCCCCGCTCTCCCAGCCAGCCCCGAGGGTGGCTCCATAGTATTTAAAAAAACAAAACAAAAAACACACACACCTGAGCACCGCCCCCCCTAAGGTGCCGCCCCAAGCACTTGCTTGGTAGGCTGGTGCCTGGAGCCGGCCCTGCTTGGTTGTTGCCTGTTTCCCTAGCTCCCACTGTTGGCATTACTTCATTAACCTCTTTGGCCCAAATGCTCATCTGTGCAGCATACTAGTAAGCAACTGCCAATTAATAAATAAATGTCCAGGTGCACAATGAATCCCAGAGATCTGAGCTATACAACTGGGGAGGTGTAGGCGCTATCTGGATTGTGCACCCGGCTAGCATTGCTGGCTGGAGTGGAGGGGCAGGGCCCACCTTCCCCTTAGCCACTGCGCTTTCCCTTTGGGTGGCTTGTGCCTCCAGGAGCGATGCATGGCCACAACCTGGCCTTGTGTCACTGTGAATTCCTACTGTGAAACCTTAATTTTGCATTAACATCATTTGACCCTTGTAATATGAAGTTTGCAGTGTTTGCTGAACATTTGGGGTGAAAGGCCCCATGTGGATGTCTGTTATGGTAACCTCACAGAAAAACACAGAAGAATTGGTGGATGGGTTAGTCAGGGGGTTGTTTGATATCATGAAACCATCATTCCAGTTAAGCAGGTTCACTTCATTGGGACACTGATGCCTGGAGTAACTGGCGGTGGATTTCAAGTAGGGTCTGGTGATGAGTGAAGCTCAAAACATTTAGAGGCTTGGTGTGTTGCAGAGAAGCACCGAAAGCTTTGCATACTTATCTGAACCTTTTTGTTCTGCGCCATAAATACAAGACTCTTTGGATCTGCAAAACAGGGCTGTAAATCTCCAAGACCTGGCTTTTTCATGAGGTTTCCAGTTGTTCTGCAAATGCCATAAGAACAGTCTTTCTCAGTGCGTTTGTTTCCAGCTGAAAAGATAATAGAATAAAAGGTTGGTTTGCCCTATCCTAAGCTGGTCTGGGGTGCATTGGCAGAAGTACATTGGGGAAATTTACATGGACCTGATGTTCTGTCTGGGATTGAGGAGAAAGTGAAGAAACATAGGAGTGGCTGGTCTGTGTGAATTCCTGCATTATGTCTTGCTCTGGCAGAGACTAGTGATCCCCTTACTTTTACAATCACAAGCAAATTTAAAAGAAAAACAGCCATAGGGCAGATTTTCTAGAGTTCCATCCCAGACTGCACGTAATCAGAGCCCTAATATTGCACCTCTCCTGCAGGAAGGCAATGCCTTTTTTTAAATATAGGAGCTCAGTGTTATTCAATGGGATTCAGCCTGCAGTGAAAGAAACCTCCCTGCAGGACAAATGAACTTCAAAGTTCCAGAGCCCTGCCATTGTTCTTGCAAATTAGGGAGTTACCAAGGGCTATAGCCAGCCTTGGCCTCTTTTGCACTCCGTTATTTGTGAGTGCAAATGCTCAGCCGCTTGCATACATCAGGCACACGACTGCAGTCCAGAACACCCCACAAATTCAATCCTGGGTGGCAGAGACTTGCAAATATTTAAGGCCCTGTTCAAGGAAAGCACTTAAGCATTTCTTAACTCCATCCCTGTTTAGGGGCATACTTAAGCACATTCCGGTGTAGGGATGCTTTCCTGAATTGGGGCCTTACCTGCTACTTGTTGCAAGCAGGAACGTTCCTGCTGCCAGAACGAATCTGACCTCTACTCTCTATTCCCTCTGCAGCTTTATTCCCCCACTGCCATAAAATTCCATCCTGTTTGGTTTCTGAGATCAGAACCAGCCTGGTGAAATGAACAGCAACCATCAGCGTGACAGCTGCTGAAACCATCCACCCTATTAGAATAACCCCGATGCACAGGCAGCAGCTTGTATGCAGCCAACCCGACCCATTGGGGCGACTTATGAATATAACCACAGCAAGGAATGAAATCACCCGTCATCCCTCAGGGTTTCCACGTGAACTGTGAAAGATCTTTTTAAAGTAATTTTTTTCATATTTCAATTGTAATAACTCAATATCCAGAAAACAGATTTTTTAAAAAAAATCTACCGGTTTCAAGGTGGGTTAACAATGTGCAAAGCACATGCCAGAACACGTGTTATTAGCAATAAAAAAGTCCTTTATTTGCCTCCCTTGAGTATTTCTTTCACACTCACTTTTTTAACTATCTTTATTTGTTTCCCTTCTTTCTCTCTTCCCCCCTCACAACCAGATCACTTAAATAAAACAAAGTTTTATTTCATTCCAGTCAGGGACTCCTGCCAAAATCTGGGCCTCCCTTTATACATACACACACACACACACACACACACACAGACCAGTGCTGAAAACACACACACATCCTCCTCCCCCCAAGCCAGTGGGGTGACAGATGAACAAGGCATAGGGTGAATTATCCAAATGGTGCTGCAAAGGAATGTCTTTTACTGGCAGAGGTGAATATATTTTTGCAAAGGTTTAGAGAAATTCCTCTGTTTCTCTTGGAGTTTTTTCATGGCTGGAAGTTTTAGTTTGGAGAAGAGCTTGACGCCTGATGTTTCAGATATCACAGGCAAAAGTTCCCCCCCGTTTGTTGCTTTGAATCTTTTATTTCCAGTGTTGATCCCTGTGGCGTAATTTGCACTAATTCCGCAGCAGAAATCCCATTCGCTGCCACTTTCACTGCTAAATACACCACCGAGATTGGCTCCACGGATATAAGAGATCAGGTCAGCGAAGAGAACGTTGGCTTTAAATTTCACTCTGTATTTCACGTCCACTTGAGGCCCTTGTACTACTGGGTTTGTTACTGTCCCATGCGTACAGGCTTTTTCCATAGCAGATTGTACCATCTGTCCATCCAGTCTGGTACCCTAGCCCTCCCAATGTCCAGCATCTGATGGTTTAGAACAAGTTGCTACATTCTCAGAATGCACTTAGACAGCTGCGGGCAAACCTCTTCTTCCTGGTCCCTTGAGGTGATGGGCCTGAGGAGCAGTGTCTGTGCGGTCTGTCAACCAGGCTTTCCTGAGTTCTTACCCCACTGCTACCTTCCCCACTGCCGCCTCAGACCAATCACCTAACTGCTACAGGTCTGGGGTTTGCTCTCAGTTAGACTGATCTAAGTCGGGATTAACTCTGCTAAGGTCAATGGAGTTACACTATGGTAAACCAGATGTGAAAGCAGGCTCTGGACCTACGGCTCCATTTCCTTATTTGTAAATTTGAGATAATACTATTTGCCCACTATAACATGGGCTTTGGGGCTGATCCAGTTCCCCAGGGGACCACTCACGGGGGGCATTCAACTGGGTCCTGTCAAGTAGGGCTAATTTGTTACCATGGATAAGATAAGAGCTAGGTAGTAGTCTGAGTACCCTTAACTTAGCACACACACACACACACACCTAAAAAAAAAAAAAAAAGTGTTTTCCGCAACATATTCAGGAGTTTTCACTTGACACATAAGCACTAAGGAGACTCGGTTTCGCAAGGCAGCTGAATTTGAGGGAAACACATACTCAAGGACAAGCACCATATGATACTTGGCAGTAACAGGATCATCGTTCCATACCGGTGCCAATACGTGAGTGTGAGAGCTTAGTGCGTGCACTCGCTCGCTGAAAGCATTCAGACAAGTAAAAGTCAGCTGCTCAAACAGTGGTGGAAAACGAATGCATGAGAAGGGCAGGAGGGCGTGCGAAGCAACTACATTGGTCAAGCTGAACATAGACTCCTGAGAATGTTTGGGAGAATTTGCCTAGCTCTGCAAGTCCTGTAGGGCCAGAACTTCACATGCTCATTACTCACAGTCTGGGGCAGATTTTCAAATGAATTTAGTTCCCATTTAGGCATCTAAAAAAGGTTTAGGTTTTCAAAGCCGCTCCCATTGTCACACTCACGGACAGATTTTCCCAAGGAAATCGTGCTGAGCTCTTCTGAAAAATCTGTCCACCTACTCAGCTCCCATTTAGGTACCGGGACTCTCTTGAAAATCTGACCAGTAGTATCTCTGACCCTGTGCACACTGACTGCAAACTGGCTGCTGGCAATTTTGCTCTCTTGTCAGCTAGACCTGGAGCAGGTCTGGATGGCATGGGGCTTTAAAAAGCCAGCAGCCAGTCTGGTGCTAGAGCAATGGAGGGAGAATTTGAGAAAAATTCTCAGTGTGTGTAGATGCAGCCTCTGTGCTTTATTTTCCCCATCTTTAAGATGGGGACAATGCAAACCTACCACTGCTGATTGGAGCACAGAAGTAATCTCTTCTTCCTTACACTGCCTGCCCTTCTAGCTCCTCACCATTATTTTCCTTTCCTCTCCGCTCCCTCCAACTCCTCATCTCCCCCTCTCACTTAGTGTCCCTTTCCCCTTCCTTTCTTTTTCCGACTCCTTGGCTCACATTAACACAGCCTATTTCTCCTCCGTCCACCTCAGCCTCCATTAACCCCCCTCCAGCATGTAGCTGGCAAGACATGTGCTGATCATCCTGCTCATTAACTTGTATATGTATATCCCTGTCCCCTGCCTGTCATCTGTGCTTGTGCATTTTAGGGTCTGAGTCGTCTCTCACGGAAATCAATGGCAAGACCCCCATTGGCGTCAGAAAGGCCCTGTGTTTTCCTGGCAGTCAGTACAATGGAGCCACAATCCTAACAGGTACTTCTGGGTTCCACAGCAGTATAAATAATTGCTCAGCTGATTGCATACATCAGGCACACAAAGAATTCCTGGGCAGCAGTGGTCACAGCACAGAGGGCTGAAGTCTCCATCGACAGTGCCTTTGCACTTCTGAGGCTATGGCAGCAAGAGTGATCTTGTTTAAGGTGACGGGATATTGTGAAGCTTAATTGATTCACCTTTGCCAAGTCCTTGGGTTGAAGGGACTTCAGAAGTGCCCAAAATGATGGTCTTTTTCCCATCGCAAGTTTTTGTGAGCAAACCACTTTATAAGAAGGCTGACTTTAGATGCCAGGATAGAGTGGAGGAGCTGGGGAAGACGGGGCGGTTGAATTACTCGCATTGATTGGGATAAAAACTAACATGGGGGTGGAGCGAGGGGTGCCTGTTGCTAGAAGGAATGTCAGGACATGGAAAGGGAGCGTCGCTTATTTAACAGCCCACATAGTCATCAGGCGTTCTGGACTTAATCCTTGGTCTGAAGATGAGGGGTGTCTAGGATCAAGTGGAATGTTGTCAGATTTGCAAAGCACGTGAGGAGAGAAGGAGTGGAGGAGGCAGCAGGGAAAGTTGTTGACCTCAGCTACACTGACTCTGAAGGAAAGTAAAACACCCGGAGGAATTTTGATTGGAATCCTAGAACGTACGGAGAATTTTACTGCAGAAGAGCAGGAGTGCTTGGGAGAGACAGCAATTAAAATTCATCATTTTTAAGTCTAAACAGCATTAAAGGGCAACAGAGGCCACCCGGGCCTGAAGGGAAGGGGAAGATTAGCATAGGAGGGAGAGTTGGGAGGCCTCTGAAAATAAGCAGAAGCAAGTTCAGAGGATAATTCAATGAACAAATAAAGGAATACACAAGAGAGCGAGAACGGCAATAAATGCCAAGGAAAAATAATACCGGCCTAGACAGAGGATTGAAGAAAACACATTTTTTAAGAAGACTTAGTGCGGCCTTAAGCAGGAGCTGAGGATTTTCTATGGGTATATCTACAGCAGGGAGCATGGCTCATAGCTCAGTCTAGACAGAAACGCACCAGTGCTGTTCGAGCAAGTGCACTAAAAATAACACTGTAGCAGGGGCTAGCCTCCTGAGCCCCAAACCCACCTGGACCGCCGGGGTATGTACTTCGGTGGCTACCCCTGGCTACACTGCTGTTTCAAGTTAGCACGTGTCTGGCTACCCGAGCTGGGAATCACGAGTGTAGCATACCCAAGCTGTCATAGGCACTTCCCCTCCAGGGTAAGCAGTGTCCCGGCATTGGAAAGGGTAAGCCAAAGGCCCCATAAGGGTTTTTATCTGCCAACCCTGAGACTGCTCTAGCTTGTGTGTTGACTCACTCTCCAGGATCGGGGGTGGGGGGTAGAAAGCCACCCATATCTCCCCTCCCTGGTCACACTCAGCTCTGCTCCGGCACTTATCCCTCATCTGCTTGAGTTTCAGCTAATGTCCCCTGCTGAGGTCCTGTAGGTGCTGGGGGATGTGAAGTTTGTGAGTTAGATCTGTCCCCCTCTTAGCAGGTGAAGGCCAACGGGGCCATTACTGGAGTAGAACGGTCAGTGCCTCCCAGCACAAGGGCTTCCTCGCTCAGTAAACCACCTCTTTACGCCGACACTTTCTCTTCAAATATCACCTTGGCTCAAAGCTTCCTTTTTGGTGGGAAAACAACTGAGAAGGTTGCAGTGAGGCAACTCCCACCATATCTGAAGTCCTCAGTAGTAGCGTAGCCAGTGGGGGAGCAGGGGGAGTCGGTGTAAAATCACTGCTGATCAAATATATGAATGACACAAAGATTGGCAAAGTGGTAAATAACGATGAGGACAGGACAGTGATACAGAGAGGTCTGGATCAGTTGGTAAGCTGGATCCATTCAAACAAAATGTATTTTAATACAGGCAAATGCAAAATTACACATCTAGGAACAAGGAATGCAGGCAATGACTACAGAATGGGGGGTGGTGCTGCATGCTCAGAAGTAGTGGCTCTGAAAAGGATTTAGGGGTTGTAATGGACAAGCAACTCAACATGAGCTCACAGTGTGATGTTGTAGCGAAAAGGGCTAATGCAATCCTTGGATGTATCAAGAGGGGAGTAGTGAGTAGGGAGGTGATTTTGCTTCTGTGTACGGCATTGATGAGACCGATACTGGAATAGAGTGTCCAGTTCTGGTGTCCCTGTTTTCAAAATGATGTTGAAAAATTGGCAAGGGGGCAGAAAAAAATGATTTGAGGCCTAGAGAAAATCCTTATCATGAGAGACTTAACGCACTCAATCTTTAACGTATCAAAAATAAATGCTTGAGAGGTGCCCTTATAAGGAGAAAATACCAGGCACTAAAGGGCTCTGTAACCTAGCAGAAAAGGCCTAACAAGAACCAAAGGCTGGAAGCTGAAGCTAGACCAATTCAAATGAGAAATAAGGCACAAATGTTTAGCAGTCAGGGTGATAAACTATTGGAACAAATTACCTCGGGAAGCGGTGGATTCTCTGTCTCTTGATGTTTTCAGATCAAGACTGGACGCCTTTCTGGCAGATCTGCTTGAGCTGAACACAAGTTATTGGGCTCAGTGCAGAGGTAACTGGGTGAAATATATGGCCTGTGTTCTCCGGGAGGTCAGGCTAGATGATGTAATGGTCCCTTCTGGCCTTAAAGACTATGAATCTGTGTTGCCAAAAGCATTGCACTTGCAGCTTTTTTGGGGAGTTTCAGTTGCTGGCTGTTAGTCCAATATATGTGCATTCGAGTGATATTATATAGATGTTCCCAGCACCCAGAATGGATGTATGTTTTACTTACATATGGCATCCAGCCAAAAAGTTTCTTCTCTTCCCCCAAAATGTGGAATACCCCCCTCAAAACTACAGTGTGGGAGGAGCAATATTTACTCAAGGACCCCATGCCACCAATTCCCTTGATTTTATTGAGAGTCTCTTTGTGAGTTTTTTGAAGCCCCAGCTGCTCAGGAGCATCGGCTACATATGCAATGAATGCATCGCATGCCCCAGAGCCGGCTGTGCCCACGGGATGATTCCATCCAGTCTCCAAATGTGCATGGACGACGCCATTTGGGAGAACAAAATGGCATCCTCCCCACAGCATGACCTCGCATGCACTGTATGTGTGAGGTCACGCCTTGCATGCCTTACTAAAAATGTCAAGGCACGCCACTGCAGCTGCTGGATTAAAGAGATTGCCTGAAATCCCAGCTGTCATTTAAAAAAACAAAAATAAGTTTCTAGCCTTCCTCACTGCAGAGAGAAGCTTTAAAATGTGAAGCGGGTGTACGCTGAAGGCCCAGACACCAGAAGGCAAAGAAAAAGAGCCCGGCATTTATTATTTTTAAAAAATCTCTTGATTTTTTTTAAAACCAGTCTCTTGATTTTGGGGCCTGACTCATGAGTTTTGAATGCTTGGGCTTGGCGATACTGAGAGGTTTAAGGTCCAATGTCTCGTGACACATCCAAGCTAGAAAGGGATGGTTTAACCACTGGAAAGAGAAGGTTCCCAGCTTTCCAATGATATACATAGCTCTTGTTTCTAGTCCTGGAATGTCCTGTGATGGTCCTTAAAATAACGGCATTAGGCATGAAAAAGCTGCTTTCGGTCACTTTCAGAGGTTTCTACAATGTATTAGTTATGGGGACCGATGCTCTAACTTTGCACCGGACTGGGTGGAGGAGGGAGAGGCAGCTTTGCAGCTCCACAGTCCATGCTGGTGGCTAAAACCAGTGCAATTTCGAGCCTCCCACTGGATGGAGTAGATTGCTCCTCCGCTGTCCCACAAGGAGCACCACTGCTCTGAGGCACCATCTCTCCACTGCTCTTCCTGGGATGAGGTAGCTCCACACACCCCCTTACTGTAGCTTATCCTAGTCTTTAGGCCTAAGCCACAGCCTAGCCCACTGTCCAAAGTGCCTCAGTAGTCTGGGCAGTAGAGGTGTTAAGCATAAGCTGCAGCCAAATAAATCGGCTTATTCTTCACTGCGAGTGGCAAGGATTTTCAAAGGTGGCTAGTGAGTTTGGGTGCTTTTGTTTTGGGACCTTTTAAGGGGCCTAATTTTCAGAGGGCGAGTGCTCAGCACTTTCTGAAAATAAGGTCCCTTTAAAGTACCGCAATTTGGGCACCCAGAATCACTAGCCAGTTTTGCAAATGTGTTTGTAAATCCACAGGGTTGTAGCCTGTCCCCTTTGAAGTCAATTGGAGATTTGCTGCTCTACTGAACAAGTGAAGAGTATTGAGCCCAGTAACTTATGGCAGGACTGTAGAAGATCTAAAGGTCCTTGTGATGTTGCTCTAAATGCAATCAGCCGACTTTGCCTTCTCATTTACCTGCCGTAAGGTTAATTGGCTCAGACCAACAACAAGAAAATAAAGTAACAACAAAATAAGAGCACAACGAGAGGGTCCTTGTTTACCCACTATATCCAACCCTGCTTTCTTTTTTTAGTGTTGGGGCTGCAATTCCAGAGGCCACTCAACCCAATCTGTCACCTAGGCAACACTTCAGTGAGCTGCGGCCCACGTCGTTCAAACATGGCCCTGCCGTCCCTCTGCCGTGACCAAACCGACTCTGAGCGTGTGGCAGTGTGACCTGGTGCCCAGGATCGCAGCACCCCTCAGGTTTAACCCCGTGTCTCCTCCGTGATGACGGAGGTGTGGCTGGGCCAAACCTGCCCTCCTAGCAACTGCCCAGCCCTCTGCTGCCTTAGGCAGCTACCCAGCTACACTGGCCTTTGTGCAATTCCAGCTGCCTTGGCGAGCCCTTTGAAATCCACCTCACAGAATGCTCCTGCCCTTCAAGCTACAGTCACCACAGTTCTGAGTGCTCCATACACCACGGCAGGAGCTTTCATGGGCAGGACCATTAGTTCATCTAGTCTGACTTGTATGTTACAGGCCATTAAGTTTCACCCAGATACCTCTATGCTGGGCCCAATCACTTGAGTTAAACTAAAGCGTTTCAGTCCTCAGGAGACGAAACAGTTGTGTGCCACAGGAGAGACCGAGGTGTGTCAATGCCCGAGGCCCCTGCAGTAGCAGGGAATTGATTAAGTGAGAGACACTCAGATGATCCCAGCAAGTGAGGAAGGCAAAACAAACAAACAACTAACCCCAGAATCCTGGCCAATCTGACCTGGGGGGGCGGGGGGGGGGGGCGAATTCCTTCCTGAGTCCAAATCTGGCCATCAGTTAGAGCAAGACACACCAGACAGGCATCAAAAAAAGAGGATTCACTGTATCACATCAGATCATTAGTCTGCCTTTTCTAGTGTCCTGTCTTCAGATTAAGCTTCAGAGAAAGGGGATGGGAAATAAGAGGATCTATCTGGTCAATATTGCATCGGGGTGGTGGGGGGGGAATCCTTCCTGAGCCCTGAAGGTGACCGACTGAAGCCTTGAAGCATGAGATTTGTTTATAACCATTGTCTTAATGCAGAGCTGTAAGTGTTACGAGCTTGCTGAGGGCAATGCAAGCAATCCTTTTCTCCCCAAGGCCCAAGAAGGAAGGGGATGATCGGGGGAATTAATGGATTCACAATCTCCAAGGTCAGAAGGGGTCATTACAACCATCCAGCCCAGCTCCTCCTCTTCCCCTTCCCTGCCTGGCTGTAGAATTTCTCCCAGAAGCCGGATTAACGCGTGTCTTTTAGAAAGATAGCTCATCTTGTCTTTTTTAAAGCTCCATAAAACACCTGTTTGTAACTGGGTCACAGAGTAAGTAAAGCCACTGATTTTCAGAAGTGCTGAGCACCTGTTACTACAAAGGAAGTTAATTGGAGCTGTGAGTGCTCAGCACTTCTGAAAAATCACCCCTTAAGTGACTTGCCCCTGGTCTGTAGCAGAGCTGCGGAGACAACCTGGCTCTGGTTCCCTGGTTTGTTCTTCAGCTCGAAGGCCATCCTTCCCTGCTTTGAAAAGGGCTGCAAGCCCTGGGGAGTCTTGGCTCAGGTGTGGGGCAAATAGCTTGCTCAGTAGAAAACTGGCTTGTGACCAGAAAACATTGAGAGGCTGTATATGGTAACTTCTGTCACAGGGAAGGAGTGTTCAGGTGGGGAGAGAGGAAATGGGAGAAGGTAATGGAGTGAACTGACACTGACCATAAAGTGGGATGTGATACACTTACACTTAAATCTGACCTTCTTTAGCGAAGAACTTTTTCCCTCTACAGCGATTCCTTAGGATCTTTATTATCCTGCAAGCCACGTCGGTCATGCCGTAAGCTTTTGAAGAAGCTTGTTAGCACACAGCCTTTCTTGTCCCCCGTGTCCCCCCGGTTAAGCAGCCAGCCATTATCTTACAGGAAACATCATAACCAATCAGCGCCCGGCCCTGAGAGATGCTGAGTCGCTTTGAAGTATGTGAGAGCCAATGAGAAGTGAGGGCCCTGGGTAGGTGCTCAGCCTCTCACCAGATTAGGCCCATCAGTTGATGTGGGAACCAATGGTTTCAATTTTGAGCAGACTGCTCTCCTCACCCGATCTCTTGGAATTTGACGTATTGCTTCAATACCGCTCGTTTTATTACACCTTTCCTACAGGGTCAAAGGGCACATTCCGTCTATCTACCCTGCATGCAATTTTCATTCTCTTGTCTTCAATGCTTTATAGAACCTTTTCCCCCCCTCCTCCTCCAGGATATTGTGGGTTATTACCTCAATCCTTTTTCAGCTGAGGAAGGCTTGAGGTAATGACCTGAAACTTCCTGGAAGAGATCCCACAAAGCCCCGAATGGAAACCACATGCAACATATTAGGGACTTTCATTGTACAAAGAAACATTCTTTCAAGTAACAAGAACGTACATTGATCAGCTACTTATCTCCCAGCTGGCAAACGCCTTCTATGCTCAACAAGGCACAGAAACTGGTAGGGGGGATTATTTGATACGCAGAAAGTTGTAACAAGGAAGATTTTTTTTTTAGTTTCCTTAATTAACTTCC
Organism: Macrochelys suwanniensis; assembly: GCA_033296515.1. Classification (NCBI taxonomy): domain Eukaryota; kingdom Metazoa; phylum Chordata; order Testudines; family Chelydridae; genus Macrochelys; species Macrochelys suwanniensis. Next base: position 15,903,789 of record CM065775.1, read on the forward strand.
CTAGTCAAAGCTCAGCTGGGCCCAGTGCCTATGTCTCTGTGGTAGCTGGGATTGTACATGAATCTGGAACTGATCCATGAAACTTTCATGATGTAAAGATGTTGTCCATTAATGAATCCACGGAGTCCCATTGATACTTGCTTGACGCTATAATATCAATGAGGAAATGGTATAGAATTTTTGTTATTATTACCCAAGGGAGAAAAGTCTTTTCTTATATACTGTGCCTACAGAAAATAATATCCTTTTTCATCACTAGCAAAAACATTTTTTTCCTGAGATCCTTGGTGGCTTTAGGGAGAAAGGATGAAAGAGGTTGAGGACAATAACTAAAATATGAAACAATCATCTCAGCATTGCAGCATCAGAACCTCAGCTGATGTCAATCACACTGTGCTCTCTCATGGAAACTTTACTTTTGTTCTTTCTTGTTTAGTTGTTGCCGATAATCTAAATCACATCATTGAGCCTGAAAGTAAATGGCTCTTCTTTGCAAGCATGTGGCTGTTGCCCTCCAAAGGCTTCAGCTACATCCTTCCACTAGGGGAAGGCGCTTGTGGGTCGATCTGAGACTCAGAGTTGAAGAGTAAAGTTTGCGCACAGCAAACAGAGGAGGAATCTGTGCTTAGTTAGCAACACCTGTCATTCTTAATAAAGATGTGACAGAAGCGGATAAGGACTAAGGGCCTGATCCAAAGCCTGTTAAAGTACCCTAATTAAGGCAGTAGAGGGGAACTTTGTAGGGGAAATAAACAGTACGGTGCCTCTGTAGGGAAAAAACTCTCATTTTAAACTTCTATTTATAGACTCATAGACTTTAAGGTCAGAAGGGACCATTATGATCATCTAGTCTGACCTCCTGCACAATGCAGGCCACAGAATCACACCCACCCACTCCTGGAATAATACTCTCACCTATGTATTCCTCTCTCTCCCATCCAAATCAAATGTTACAGCATGTCATGCAAGATAGTGTACATTAACAAGAGCAAAACACTGGCTTTTGAAATGTAAGGTATACAGTGTCGCCAGCGGTCATGACTTTATCATGAGGCTTTTAATATGTATCGGGTTTTTTATTTTAATGTCACTGCTCCAGGAGCTGCAAATCTCAACTTTTTTTTTTAAGTAAGTGTCTAGCCTACATGGTTGTAGAGAAACGCTTGAAAATGTGATCCGAATGTAACCTAAGGGCTCAGAAACCAAGGAGTCAGATAAAAAGAACCAAAAATCTATTAATTTGTCATGATTTTTAAGCCCATCTTGTGATTTTTGAGGGGCTTGACTCCTTATTTTTGAATAATTGGGACTTGCTATCCTGGGTAGAGGAAATGAAAGAAGACAATGTAGTCTAGAAAGCAAATGATTGGAAGGTGGGACTGCTGGGTTCTTGTCCTGGCCTTCCATGAGTTGCTAGGAGACCTTGGATAAGTCACTTGATTACATTGTGCCTTTGGTTAGCCATCTGGACAAGGTATATAATGTCATTTTTCTGCAGCAGAGGTAGACATATGAAGCTCAATTGGCAAAGTGTCTGGAGATCCTTGGATCAATGTGGTTGTATTGTTGCAAACTATTATTATATTTCATTTTATTAAATCAATTAATGCCACCTCATTTAAAACCTGATGCACTGTTAGATTTTTATTACCTTCATTTGGGTCTTTGTCCCACATTTGAGACTTTGTGCAGGTTAAGAGGCACGAAATAAACAGATAATAAAGGGAGCCTTTTTTTTTTTTTTTTTTTTTTTTTTGGTGTAAATGGCAAAGAAAAGGGGCCTGGTGTCTGGGCGGAAACCTCCCAAAGCATCGCCCGAGGAATCAGCCCGTACGCCAAGCCGAACAGCTGTGAGAAAGCTATATGAAAACTGAAACACTCAGCTGGAATAATTTATCCCGGCTGGTTTGCAGAGATAATAACAAAAAGAAGTCCAGCTCTTTTGTCTGCCTTTGCAGTGCTACAGCTCCCGTGCCAGACTTTTGAAAAATGTAATTTTCAGACGGCAGATCTAGGTTTACCTCGTCGGTGCTGAGTGGGTAAACTGATGGGTGCAAAGGGTGTCTGTATCTATCTAAGGTACCACATCTATATGCCTCCTTTACTGGAGCATCTAAGTACCTCACCATCATTATCTTCATAGGCGCCGACTCCGTGGGTGCTCTGGGGCTGGAGCACCCATGGAAAAAAAATTGTGGGTGCTCAGCGCTCACCGGCAGCCCCCCGGATCAGTGCCTCCTGCCCGCTGCAATCAGCTGTTCAGAGGCAGGCGGGAGGCACTGGGGAAGGAAGAGGTGGGGGTTTGGGGAGGAGTGGGGGTGGGACCTGGGGCAGAGCAGGGGTTGAGCACCCCCGGGGAATGGAGGAAGTTGGCACCTATGGTTATCCTCACAACTCCCCTATTGGTATAGGTCTATCTAAGGTACTTCTGTGGCCTCCATTGCTGTAGCATCCGAGTGCCTCACTATCTGTCTCTTCACACCACCCTAGAGGGAAAGATTTCCATCCCCATGTAACAGGGGCACCGACAGACTAATTGGAGGAAGAAGATCATAGTCTGTGGCAGAGGGTGGGAATTGAACCTAGATCTTGGGAGTCCCAGGGTAGTACCCAGCCTAGGTAGCCTCTGCCCTCAATTATCCCAGGTTCCCCAAAGTATCCTCGCCACACAGGGAATCCTGACTTGTGCTCAAGGTAAAGCCATGAGATGCTGCCGTGGTCCACAGCTTCATGAGGGTGTGGTCCGTCAGCTAGAAGCATGTCCACCACAACAGCCGGTCAGCACGTATACTGCCCTCTGCAGCTGGCGTCTCCCTCTGCTCCTTTTCAAAAAAGGGGGAATCCACTGCCTCATGCAGCTGGCCAACTTAAGCCACCCTGCCTCACACTGCTAAGAAGGCTCTTTTACCACCAATCTGCTTCTGCCCAGTGTGGCTCCTGTCAGTAAAAGCTGCCTATTTCCCCCATTATCTCCACTCATTTCCGTGCAGCGTGCAGCCTCTTTCCAGCGCTGGTGTCTCTGTTGTTGATTCACAGGGGCTTGACTCATCCGTCCGCCCCAGTTTTAAACTTGGGTGACCACTGATTCCCCGCAATAGTTCTTGACTGACAGGAGCAAAAGGCGAATCAGGCCAGGAGAGCAGGCTTTTCGAAATGTCAGTTATGTTAATCCGAAAAGCAGTGAGTACGGGTGGAAACCAAACCAAACCAAACCAAACAGTTCCGCTCAGTTAAGAATCTTTTGAACGTTCACCCCAAACTTATCTGGGACGTAATCCTCAAACCCTTCACAAACAGTCAATTAACTTCCCGTTAAAAAAACACTATTTGTCATCTTCACAGGGTTCTGCACTTCCAGTGCTAGCCAAGATGGGAAGCAAAAAGGGCCAAAATACTCAAAGAAAGGCTGATCCTGCCATACTACTGGCCCCGCCAGAAACAGAAAAGTCCCTGAAATCGTGTGATGCAGCTTGTTGCTCCTCAGATTTCCAGGCTGGGTTTTGAGTCTTGAGAAGTTTGGAGACTTGTGAAAGTCTCAGGACAACAAGATCCTGAGAAGTGTAACACCGACAGACCCTGGTCACCGATGGGAGGAATTGAACCTGGGCTCTCTGGAGCTTAGTGCATGAGCCTCTACAGCATGAGCTAAAAGTCAACTGGCTGGTAGCTAAGGCTGTAGAGCAGACTCATATTCATTCATATTCTCTCTCTCTCTCTCTCACTCACTCACCCCCCCCCCCCCACTAGATGGGACAGAACACCACACCCAGAAGGTGTGTGGGTTACAATAAGCATCTGACCTTTTGTGAACTCAAGCCTGACTCCTTGAGATTGTCCCATCAGGATTGCAGCTGGAGCCTAGTGCCACCTATAATTAAGGCTGCTGAACACACTTTCCATTATAAACCCTATTTTCAGTTGCTTATAATTTTGCCAAACTTCAACTATTCGGGTTTTAATTTTCCATGCTGGGTCTCTGCCTCAGGCTGAACTTTCCTTGGAAAGTTTCATAAAAACCGTTCACCCATTGCTGAGAATAAAGGGAGGGGGAAAATAGGTAGCATTGCCAATGTCAAAACCCGTTGAGCTTTAAGGTCAGAGCCTCAGCTGGTATAGATCAGCATAGCGCCATTGACTTCATTGGAGCTAGGCCAATTTCCACCAGCCGAACATCTAACTAACCCATAGTTTGTGTTAACTGTGCATAGCATGAGCTAGTCAGAGAACAGTATGTTTTCATGAAAGTGACATTTCAGTTTTCAGCTAACCATGGTCAAATATGTTGCCATAGGACTTCTGTTCTGCACAGGCTGCCCTTCTGAATTCAATGCATAGGGGACACGCCTATCTTTTGATGCTTTGGTTTGCATATTTCATATAATGTCTCGCTCTTTTTTTTTTCACTCTGAACGTTGCAGTGTAACTTACAGATTGAGGGCCCAAATTCTCATCTCAGTTACATCGGTGCAATTACCATTGACGTCAGAGGAGGATGTGCACCCACGTCATTGAGAATAGGATCTGGCCCCATGGGTATCAGACAGCTCTTAGCTGGAGCTCCTGCTGACATGCATAAGAATTGCACATATGGAATGAAAGCATATGGGCCTAAATGTAATTTGAATGTACAGATTTTCCTCTTTCCCAAGTCAAGTACATTTTCCTCCCCTCCAGTCAGAACTTTCAGCCTTAGTTTATGTTTTCTACAAATATTAATCTTTGGTTTAAAAGTCACGTTTCAGCTGTTAAAAATAATCTTCTCAGAGGCTGAAAAAGCTCTAATATTAAACAGATTTTTCCTATTAAAATACATGTATTCCACGCAAGGTCAGTCAGTTCAATCTGCGCACTGCAGTAAAAGAAAGGCTGTAATGACTGTACCTGGCAAAAAATTAACTGCACTCAATTATGCCTATAAGGCACTCTAGGGGGTGGGGTTGTAATGTGATAACTGCACACTCAGGGGTACTTGTGCAGCAGTAGGTGGAGCCAGGAGTCTTAAGTCATCCTAGCTGAGCGGTTATCACATTATTATAAAGTAGATAATAGATTTGTTAACATGGAAACAAATAATTTTTCAGCTTTATGTGCTGGCTTTATAAACGGCCCGATAAGTGGCGGAAACACAGTGCAACAGCCACTCACCATCAGCCATTTACATAACGTCTTTAGTCAAGTTCTGATACTCCCCCCTGCCCCCGACACAGTAGTGTGTGAGCGCCTTCCTGTGCCGTAGTGATATGGCCAGCATCTGTCACACGTGGGTCGTTCTTCCTCTCCACTGAAGACGATTGTCTGGGGATTGTTTGATTCACCATATTATAGGCACGCTGTTCTGGGTGTTTACGAGTGTCCTGAAATCTGCCAGCGGTAAGCCCTATAGAAGAACTAGGTATTATTGGAATTTGATTACATTAGTAAAGGGAAGACTGGAGAAGTGAGAAGAAGGATGATCCAGTGGCACCTGCCTGGGACAGCTGAGTTCAAGTCTTCGCTCTACCAGAGATGTCCTGGGTGACCTTGTGCAAATCACCTAGGGCTAGGTTCACAAAAGTACTAAGAACATAAACCCCTGACTCGGGTGCCTAAATCCCAGTTTTAGGCCATGCTGCCATTCATAAAACTCCCGCTGAACCCTGTAAGCGCCTAAACTCACTCAGCGGCTACATTTTTGCAGCAAAAGTTCCCTAAACTCTTATGTTTGTGCTTCTGGGTGCGTGTGCTGCCTGTCTGGGCACCTGTCTCCTCCCTAAGCCCTAGAGCAATTCACAAGCCAGGGGATGTTATGTTTGTCTGCCTCGGTCATGTGCAGGGCCCGGTCTGGTAGGGCAGCAGCATCATTTCCCTCATAACTTTTAGCTCCTTGGTTAGGGTACACCCAGGATGTGGGAGAACCCCCAGTTCAAGTCCTCCCTTCACCTGATGAGAAAGAATTTGACCAGGGTGTCTGACTCCAAAGAACGTGGCTGTGAGTCGCTAACAGAGATAGGCACCTCGGCTTTAGGCACATACCCCTCTTGTTGGCGTCTCCCATAGGCTATCTGAGCTGGCTTCCCACCTAGCACCCTGGCTTTTGTGCGTCGCATTCTAAAGTGACAGCTATCCCCATTCATTGTATACGGAGCCTAGGCCCCAAATTTCAGGCTTTGTGAATCACAATGTGTGCCTGTGGTTTTCTATGTGACACTTAGCATCACCGCACCTACGTGCCTTTGTGAATCTAGGCCTTTGTCTCTCTGCGCCTCAGTTCCCCATCTGTAAAATGGGGCTATAATAGCAATTCCCAACCTCACAGGGCTGTTTCAAGGATAAATGTGTCCAGGATTGTGAGGAGCTCAGATACTATGGTGATGGGGACCATCTAAGTGCCTAAGACAGCTAGATGTGGGCCTTGCCCTGGCAACACAAAGTGGTGAGGTTTGTGGTGGTGTGTAGATCTTGTTTAAGCAATGACGTGTAAGCGAGGGCAATAGCACACAACAAGTGCTCATCGATCAGAGGCACCAACAGTGCTTGTCCAAACCCCTCTCCCTCCCATCCCCAAAATGTTGGGAGCGCGGGTAAAAAGAAGTGATTGGGAGCCATAGCTGCTCAGTGCCTCTGAAAACCAAGCTGCTTATTTAAAGGGTTCCATATGGATTTTAAGTGACTCACGTTAGGGGCCCACGTTTGAAAAGTTTGGCTGACATTTTCAAAAACAAGTTCCTAAACTGACAGGTTTCAGAGTAGCAGCTGTGTTAGTCTGTGTCAGCAAAAAGAACAGGTGTATTTGTGGCACCTTAGAGACTAACAAATTTATTTCAGCGTAAGCTTTCGTGAGTTAGAACCCACTTCATCAGACGCATGGAATGGAACATACAGCTCCTAAATCCACCTTTAATTACTTAAATCAGTGGCTGCGAGTATCAAAAGGCTCACCCTGACATCAAAGGGAGTACTTGTGGAGTAAGGCTGAAGCACTGGGTCCTTACAGAGAGATTAGGTTCTCAGGTCCAAATCCTCCAGGGTACTTTGGTGCCTAACGCCCATTGATTTCAATGGGAGTTCAGTGCATAAATACTTTTGAGGATCTGGGCCTCAGCGCCTCCCAGGATGTGGCCTTCCTGCCTCAGTTTCCCATCTATAAAATGGGGATAACTGTAATTACCTACCTCATTTGGGGGTTGGGAAAATGAATTAGTTACTGTGTTGAAAGGGCTATAAAAGCGCTAGCTGTCATAGGCGGGAGGCAGCTTAGTCAGGCCACTAGAGTGGACCTCAGAAGAGCTGGGTTTTATTCCCTGCTCTCTCACTGACCTTCGTTATGATACTGACTCTCTCTGTGCCTCTGTAACTCCTTCAACCCTTTGTGTCTGGCTGAGCTAGTTCGAGTGTAAGCTTTTCAGGGCAGGGCCTATCTCCTACTGAGTGTATGCATGCTTCCCAGCACAGTGCAGGAGAGGGCATCGTCTAGGTTCTGCTGTACTAAAAATAATAATGATTGTGTTTGAGATGGGTCTACCGAGAAGGCAATACCACAGCTGCTAGCGAGGAGGATCTGATCCTGCTTGCACTGAAGTCAATGGGATCTTTGCCAGGGAACAGGATGGGGCCCAAAGCTAGACACTGGTGAGAGATGTCGCCACTTTAGTCAGCTTCTGTATTTGTCCCCACTTGCGATTCCCCGGCCTCCCTCCCCTCTCCCGTCAGCCTACTTTGGTCAGATAAATAAATAAATAAAAGCCACAAGGCGATCATTGTCGACATCCTCTCAGCAGTGAAATAATTCCTGGGCTAGGCATGGCGTGTGCTGTCTCCCCGCCCCTCCCGCTGCCCTTTTCCCATCTTGAACAATGTTCAAGAGCAATATTGAAGTGGTAGGTGAACAATATTTTCTATTCATTCCGACGAGCGATGATGTCAAAGAGAAGCGAACCAGTTTCAACCGTTCCCCGGTCCGCCCTCCGCTGCACATGATCAAATATAGCTTAAACATGTCTGCACCGTGCTGGAGCGCGTTCGGCCTTCAGTCACTGGTCTGGCATGGGCCACACAGCGTGCATTGTAGTCTCCTGTTAATGCTGCTTCGTCTTGCCAAGATCTAAGCCATCTGAAATATCAGCTTTTTGCAACAAGGACCAGACTCAACCAAAAAACGGTGCCAAGTTTTTCTTTTCTCATCTGTTTTAACACTTGCCATTGAGAAAACGCGGACTCTGCAAGGGCCACAGAAGGTCCTGCTTTCTGCAGCTCTTCTAGTCAGGGCACACTGTTCTGTGGTATAACTGTACAGGTGTTTTGGTAAAGGTGGCCATTCTCAATGCCAGAGACAAGGTGGGTGAGGTGAGATCTTTTATTGGTGAGAGAGACAAGCTTTCGAGCTTACACAGAGCTCGTGTTAGGTCTGACCTGAAGACAAGCTCTGTGTAAGGTCAAAAGCTTGTCTCTCTCACCAGCAGAAGTTGGTCCAATAAAAGATATCACCTCACCCACCTTGTCTGTCTAATATCCTGAGATCAACACGGCTACACCACCACTGTATTCGCGATGGCAGACTTTTTAGTGTTACGACAAGTGGCTCCTTAATGCGTCCCCACCCCCATAAAGGAAGGATGGTGCAGTGGTTAAGGCACTCACCTAGAAAGTGGGAGGAATGAGTTGAATTCTCTGCCCCACCACAGTCTTCCAATGTGATTGTGGGCAAGCCACTTTGTGGAAAATCTTCAAGAGCGTTTGTGTGCCATTGATTTTTCACCTTAGGTAAAAGTGGAAGACGAGCTGCTTCAGTGATTCACCTCCTTCCTTTCCAAATGGATCTGATATAATTTCAATGTGATTTGATGCCACCATCAGTAGTTTCCAGGTGCTTTTGTATGTAATATCGTTCTATTCCCTGATTCAAGCATTTCCTGGGCTAGTTGCTTGAACAAGCAGGGTCCTCAAATGTGGTCTCCATCCTTCTGGCTACAGTATAAAATGATGAAAGGAGCTTTCAGCGATCAAAATCTCGATTGATGAACTTAGTGAGCCTAACTTTTTCAGCCCTCAAAAATGGGTTTATTGATATGAAAAAGGTTCAGAGGTAGGAATTTCTACCCTCTTTATAAATCACAAATCACCCTCCTTTGTGTAACTACACCAGGAACACAAATGCTGTGTGCTGGGCTTGTCTGCATGTATGTATCCCAATTTTCTTGCACACAGCTGAGTTTTGTGACTGGTTAGGGCTCTGGTTATGTAACACTCTTGCATGGTGTGTAGTGTGTCCCCTTCTAGTTACTGGCATTCATGGAGGATAACAACCTACTACTTCTGCCAGCTAATAGCATTATTCTTTTAGCTGAAGCAGAGTTCTGCACTTTGCTGAAGTTCTGGGGTTCAAACCCCATGGATAACGCATGCTGGGGATTATAATAATTACAGGCTCATTGAATCATTTTCTGCATGCATTGGTTTCTGCTAATATTTCAGGTCCAGCATAAAAAATCATATTGGTTACTAAAGTTATTACCTAGGTAGCCCCTCCCTAGGTTTCTGAGCTAGATAGTTATTTTCACTTCCCAGCATGCACTTTATAACGACTGAACTATATAACAAATATAGGGGGGAGGGATAGCTTGGTGGTTTGAGCATTGGCCTGCTAAACCCAGGGTTGTGAGTTTAATCTTTGAGGGGGCCATTTAGGAATCCGGGGCAAAAATCTGTCAGGGGACAGTACTTGGTCCTGCTAGTGAAGGCAGGGGACTGGACTTGATGACCTTTCAAGGTCCTTCCAGTTCTATGAGATAGGCATATCTCCATATATATTTTTTTTTCAGGGGAGGGATAGCTCAGTGGTTTGAGCATTGGCCTGCTAAACCCAGGGTTGTGAGTTCAATCCTTGAGGGGGCCATTTAGGGATCTGGGGCAAAAATTGGGGATTGGTCCTGCTTTGAGCAGGGGGTTGGACTAGATGACCTCCTAAGGTCCCTTCCAACCCTGATGTTCTATGAGTCTATGGTTGATGGGTTCTGGACAGTTCCCCATCAGACAGCAGGTGGAAGAGCTATCCCTAACTCTGCTCCACTGCTGTGGACTGGTTTCTCTGGGCAGTGATCCCATCGACTGCCTTTCACCCTTTGGAAAATCATAATGTTTAAGTTAGCCGTCGCGTGATGCCCCAGCCTGGCTGACTTGCTCTCAGGTCCACTGGGCGGAAGGAGCAGAGCAGAACATTTATTGTTTGATTGGGAATGACGGGTTGTTGAATGCAAGTTTGCTTCCTGATAATCAAAGACTGGAGGAAAATTTGGGTCCACCAGAGGCCCCATAACAATAAAACTTACAAGAATGTGATTCTTTCTCCCCCCGCCCCCTCATATTTACTAAACATATTTCTGCCCTTAATTACGTCTATACATTAATAGATTTTAAGGCCAGAAGGATTCATTACAAGCTTCTAGTCTGACCTCCTGTATAACACAGACCATAGACTTTCACCAAGTAATTCATGCATCAAGCCCATTGTGACGTTACGCCCCCATATTCTTCATAGAAATATTATGATATGAATATGGCCTAACTAAGAAATGTTTTATGCAAGAGATGTCATGTGAGGTATCATTGGAAAGGTTATGAGTTACAGAATATGATTATCCTATTTGTATGCATGTATCATTTCTGAATCTGAAGCTAGGAATATTGACTATGTAACAATTACAACTGTGTGTGTACTTGGGGAACGCCCACCAGACAGTAGGCAATCAGCCTGGATGGGCCATTAGGAAGAACAATAGAACTTTGAAGATACTAATCTCCCCCCTTCCTGAGAAGCTTCCTGGGATGCTGCTTTGACACTGCAGGATCATGTGATCGTGTCACCTGGTACTAAGCCCCTGTCTTGGGCTTCCAGTGTTTTTCCATTAAAAGAGGATGGGGGTCAGAATGGGAAACAAAAGTTTCCCGCCATATGTAAGCCCTGTTTAAGGCTGGGGGGTGAATTAATCAAGGCTCTTCTCCATTGCCTCCATTCCCAAGAAGGAAGACTGCTGAATACACCTGAAGAAGCAAAGGAACTAAGCTGGGGGCAGGGGCCTGAGTCCAGGAGAGACAAATCAGCCTGTAAAAGGAATCCCTGGAGATTTAAGCTGCAAGAGGTGCAGTTTACCTTCAAGAAATTCTGCAACCTGCTTGAAACACCATTTTGGGTGAGAAACTATTGTAGCCAGTATCTCTTAGTGTATTGAGCTTAGTTTTGTTTTATTTGCTCATTAATCTGCTTTGTTCTGTTTGCTATCCCTTATAGTCATTTAAAATTTACCTTTTGTTGTTAATAAACTTGTTCTTTGTTTATTCCAAAACCCAGTTTGTGCAATTCATAACTGGGGGGCAGGGAAAAAGCTGTGCATATCTTCCTCTGCATTGAGGGAGGGGGCAATTTTCATGATCTTACACTATATAGATCTCTATACAGTGCAAGACAAGACCATTTTGGGTTTACACTCCAGAGGGTGTGTGCACAGGAGCGCTGGGCAATCCCCTAGCTGAGTCCTCCCACACAGAGCTGATGGCAGAGTCTGTGTGATTCTACAGGTGGGTGTGTCCCTACTTGTGTGTGTGCTGGAAAGGGGCTTGAGAGCCTGTCACAACACCACGGAGTAAGCGGAGCCCAGGCTGGTGGGACAGGCAGGCTCAGTGGGACCCCAGTACATCTGGAGTCCAACCCGTCACACCCATATCTTGTGGCTGAGCGGCAGCCTGTATTTTAGAAAGGTAAGCAACCTTGATTTAAAGACTTCAAGGGATGGAAAATCCACCACAGCGCTTGGTAAACTGTCCCAACGGTTAGTTATACACACTATGAAAAAGTTTTTCCTTATCTCTAGTCATTGGATATTATTGGGCTTTTGACTGTTAAAGGGTTATGGAATCTCCCCGGAAGTCTGTGGAGAGGTGTCACTGAGGGCAAAATGCTGCTTGGTGGTTCCAATCATTCCCTTTCATTTAAAAAACATACACAGAGAAATACGGAGCCTGATTTCTCATTTACACTAAGGCTTTTTTATGCTTCTAAGATCACATAGCATCCATGAGAATCGGCTCCAATATGTCCAAAACATTGCGCTGAAACAGAGAGTGGCACATAATATTTGCACTCTCACTGAGAGGATCATCAGCCTGCCCAGTGGGCAGCAAGGACGGGGACGGGCCAACTTGGCCACAGCTTGCCCACATAAGGGTAAAGTGATGTTGTCAGATGAGCTGTAAAAGGACCAGCAGCGCTCACGGCCACAGGAGTAACCCAGACCTACAGTGGGAGGCATCACAGCACCTACTGGACCACTGTAGCTCTGTTAATGTCTATGACTAGGCTGATTTACAGCAGCCTAGGATCTGGTGCTACAAAATATAAAGATTCAAACCCTGGATCTGAAAACCTCCAAACATCAGGGTTCTTGAAATCCAGCTCTCACGCTCAGTTTTGCAGCGTGGCTCCATGGCTAGTGTACATTTGTTGCTTAGACAGACCTGCTAAACAACCAGGATGCTGTACAATCCCTTAAAATCACTCAGATTAATAGATTAAAAAAGCCATGACCCAAAATATAAAATACCTTGGGTGGAGTTAATGGAGAGGGCTAGTCTGAGATAGACGATGTCTAGAGGGATTGCAAGTTTCAAACCCAGGGTTATTTCTACATCCATTGGTCACTCAGTGTCAGAAGCAATGGGAAGTGGTTCTCTTCTCCAGCGGTTGAGTTTATTGCTAAAAGTTATTATTGTGGTACATATGCATGTGTGTGAATGAAGGTGTGTTTGTGTGCACATATGCACTGTAGGAAATTATAGCAATTAAACAATAGACAAAAAATATATATACACTTACACACATGCAACAATGCCGAAGCTTTATTCCTGTGTTGTTGGCAATACATGTGATAATACGTAGCACATTAAGTGCTTCTGTTCAGTGGGAGGATCCCAATGTTAAATTCACAATATCCTCACATTATATTGTTCTATTTTATCTTTTTAAAGAGCGTTTTCAGTAATCAAGTCTCCTGTAGGGTTCTTTATAGCCTCTGCTAGTGCACCTTGTGGCTTTATACGCTAGAGATCTTAACTAAGTTCCTTTCCAAACTACGAGCTAAATTAATCGTTGGTGGAACTCTACTGGTTCAGCAGAATTACACCAGGGATGAACGTGGCCCTAGGTATTTTAACAGTAAACAGAGCAGTGCTCATGATACAAAACGGCACACTGCTTTCCTGACCTCTCACTTCTAATCGACACTGGACCTATTTGTCCTTACTCCAGGAACATTCATTACATTCTAAAATCCCCAAACAACAACGCAAGGGCCAAATTCTCCTCCATCTTACACATGTACAGTCTCACTAAAGTCAGCTAAGGTTGCGTTAGTTAATTAAGTTATATGGGGTGCAACTGAAGGCAGAACATGGGCCAAAATGTCTTGTCACTTACAGGTCTCCCACTGTCTCAGACACAGCAGTTCATTCTGTGAATACAATAATAGTGTCTCTATCTTATATGTCACTTTTTATCAATAGGTTTCACAGCTATTCAACAGTGTTTAATGTATTTAATCCTCACAGCGGTCCTCTCAGTTAGGGAAGCATTATTCCCCTCATTGCACAGATGGGGAAACTAAGAGGCTAAGTGACTCATCCAAGGTCACATGGGAAGTAGTGGGCAGAGGAGGGAATTTAACCCAGGTCTGCCACATCTCAGGCCAGTGCCTTAACCATTGGCCCATCTTTCCTTCATAGATTTTTCTACCCAATACAAATACAAATTAGTGATTAAATTCTGTTCTCAGTTATATCTGCACAGCTCGACTGATTTAAATGGGATGGCGACTGAGAGAAGGATTTGATCCAATCCTGATTGAATGGGATTACTTACAAGAGTAAAGGTTTGCAAGACTGAAGCATACCTCTGAGCTTATATTTGATCTATGCTCAGACTGCTTGTTAACATCAGGAGGTTGCCAATTACATGTGCTGCAAATGGGACCCTAAAGAGCTATATTATATGTTCATCAAAGGCTAGCTCAGGGGATTGGTAATGGGCTATCAGGCTTTCACCCTAAGATTGCTACTAGAGCTGTGTGAATAACGGCTTTTGTGGTTCACTGATAACGATGAAAACTTGGGGAAAAAAACCATTTGGGGTCAAATCGAAAAGGAAATTATTTTGAAACAATTTGGCAACATTGACTCACACTTGCGAAATATTTCACTGCCACTCAGGCCGCATTTTTCGCCAAAGAACGTTTCAGTCAAAAAATGTCACCTGGCTCTAGCTGCGACTGCAAATTCAGCTCACGTAGGCAGGGACCAAAGACTCTGGAGGGATCTCAATGGCCAAGTGTCTGCACCCCAAAAACCAGCTGCATAGGACTTGGCAATCTGAATGGTGACCGTGGATCTGAATGGGCCTGGGGACTGAACTCAGTGGTAATCCTGCTAAGGATACTGCTACAATGCAGATGGGAGCCGGCTTCCCAGCTTGGCTAAACAGACATGCACTAGATCTGCTTGAGCTAGCATGCTAAAAATAGCAGATGGTAGTACAGGCAGCAGCTTGGGCTACCTGCCTGCGCAAAAACCCACCCAGACCTGCTGGGTACATACTTAGGTGGCTAGCCCAAACTGCCACCCATGCTACCCCAGTTACACAGCTATTTTCAGCATGCTAGCTCAAGCAGAGCTAATGGGTGTTTGTCCAGCTGAGCTGGGAAGCAGGATCTTGGCTGCAGTGTACATTTACCTAAGGTTACGTCTAGTCTGCAATCGCAGGGTGTGACTGCAGCTTGAGTAGACGTAGCCAGGCTAGCTAGCTCGGTTACGGAAGCAGTGAAGGCGTGGTAGCATGGGCTTCCGCGCAGGCATTGCCCGGGGTTCCAGGCGGGCTTGTACAGCCTGCCCAGAAGCACGCATTGTCACCGCTTCACTACTCCAATGCCCGAGCTCACTAGATTTAAGCTAGTTTGGGTGCATCTATTTGAGATGCAGTCACACACCATGCAGTGTAAACATACCCTAAGTATGGTGTTGAGGCCCAATGGCAGGGTAACTGGAATTCTGCCTTGCAACTTTCTGTATGGTGTTTGTTCTGTGACTAAATCGAGGACTTGTCAATCCACCTTCTTTCACAAGAATTTTTTGCCATGCGCAAAGAGCAACCGCATTCTTTCCACCTGAATGACTTCTCATTTTAGATGGAGAAAACAACAAAGAACAAAAGTAAAGTCTCCATGACAGAACAGTTTGTTTCTTTTGTCTATAAAAGGCTTCATCAACTCTAGGAACAAAACTGCAGCTCTTTATAGGGAGTGCAGTGCGGCCTAGTGCACTGCTGGACTGGGATTCTGGAAACGGGTTTTCTTCCCAGCAATGGATGACTAGGTGATGTTAGGCTTCACCGCACCATGCCTCAGTTTTTCCATCTCTTAAATGAGGAGAACAATACTGACTCACTTTGAGATCTACTGATGAAAAGTGCTAGCTAAAAGGCAGTTACTATTATTCTTTGCATGCAAATAGAGCTAATCCAAATATGAAGGTGCAGCATAGAGAGACCAGAAGCTGTGGTTTCATAGCACAAATATACACGTGACAAGAATCTAACTATAAACACAGAAATACAAATGTCTTTTATAAAATAAGAAGGAAATCACTTCTGCATCGAAAAATGATCTCAGATCAGAATGGAGTGACAGACAGCAAATCATTTAAGACACATGCTGCAAAATGACCATTATGTCTTATCTGTCACTTCTCACCTGTTGTTATGTTTCCTCTTCCTTGTGTTTGTGCGGGGTTTTGTAGCTACGTAATATAGTTGCTTTTGTTCGAGAACCAGACAGTTTGCCCCATCTTGTAACCAGGACTTTGTCATAAATAAGCAAACATCTGTTAAATTGAGCTGTACTGTGTGGGGGGGGGGGGCGGGGGGGGCGTTTAGAGGGGGAAAACACAATAGAAAATTGAGTGGGTTTCTTGTGCAGCATATCCAGCAGGATATACTCAGGGGGAGATTTATAATTTGTAACCTGTTGCAGTTAAGTGTCTGAAAGAAGCTGAGCAGAAAAAAGAATCGACTGAACTGATCTGTTCTTCTGCAGGGCTGTGTCGTGCTCCAGTGGGAAATGCCCCTGTTTCAGTGCACAAAATGAGTGTATGGCACAGAGCATGAACAGTGTGAGTCACTTGCAGAACAACTAAGATGACACTAATTGTTGAGAGTAAAATTAAGAATATTATCCCTTTCATCTCTGTGTCCTGCCTTTTATCTACGGCCGCCCTGGTCCAGATCCTCAACGGGTGCAAATCAAAGTAGCCCTGTTGATTTCAATGCAGCTATGCTGATTTACAGCCGCTGAGGATCTGGCCCCAGCATATTAGCAAAAAAAAAAAAAAAAGTGTTGATTCTAAAGCGAGAAGGAACCATTGGGATCATTTAGTGATCTCCTGAAAAACACAAGTAAATGAACTTTTCCTGAATTAATTCCTTGGGAACGAGAGCCTCTCTTTCAGAAAAACATCTTGATTTAAAAATGTCTAGTCTAGTAGAATTCACCATAACCCTTGGTGAATTGTTCAGTGGTTAATTACCCTCCCTGTTACAAATTTATGCCTTATTGTGATTCTGAATTTGTCTTGCTTTGGCTCCCAGCCATTGCATTTTGCTATGCCTTTGTCTGCTAGATTGAACAGCTCTATAGTATCAAATTTCTATTCCCCACCTAGACTGTGATCAAATCACCCCTTAACCTTCTCTTTGTTAAGCTAAGTAGATTGAGCTCCTTGAGTCTTTCACTATAAAGCAGGTTTTTTAACCCTGTAATCATTCTCAGGGCTCTTCTCAAACCCTCTCCAATTTATCAACTTTTTTCTTGAATTGTGGGCACCAGAACTGGACACAGTAGCACTTGCACCAGTGCCAAATACAGAGGTAATATAACCTCTCAACTCCTACTTGATATTCCCCGGTTTATACATCCAAGATTGAATTAAGCCTTGGGCCGAAGCATTGCATTGTGAGCTCATTTTCAGATGATTTTCTGCCACAACTCCCAGTCATTTTCAGAGTCACCGCTTCCCAGGATAAAGTCACACAGCCTGTAAGTATGAACTGCATTCTTTGTTTCTACATTTGGCCATATCGAAATGCATATTGTTTGCTTGTGCATAGCTTACCAAGCGATCTAGGTCTTTATTAGTGACCTGAACAACTGATTATTGACCATAACCTCAATCTTTGTGTCATCTGCAAACTTCATCAGTAATGATTTTTATGTTTTCTTCCAGCTCATTGTAATTCAGAAAAATATATTTCTAGCTTTCCTCTTTGTGGTCCCAATTCTGTTCCCTTTGGAGTGAATTGCAAAACTCCTTCTGACTGCAGCATGTGCCACATCAGACCATATGAAAGGAGCGTGTCATCCCAATACAGTAATACCCTGGGAAAGACTGTTTTTAATGGCTGTATTTTCCATAGGTGACACTATAACAGGCTTTACATAGGTGATTACTGCCTTGTGCAACCATGAAACTGAAATTCACTAGCAAGTGCTCTAGCAGGTTTGGCACTCAAGTACGTACCCAGCGGGTCTGGGTGGGTTTTTGCGCAGGCAGGTAGCCCGAGCTGCTGCCTGTACTACCCTCTGCTATTTTTAGCATGCTAGCTCAAGCAGATCTAGTGCGCGTCTGTTTAGCCAAACTGGGAAGCTGGCTCCCAGCTGCACTGTAGCAGAGATAGAGTCTCAGGAGGAGAAAACAGCTCACCAACTTTAAGATTACAAGCCTGAGCCTGCTTCCATTGAAGTCAATGGCAAAAGTCCCACTGACTTCAACAGAAGCAGAATTAGGCCCTTTCTGTCGGTGTCTAGGTACCACTTCAAAAAGTTAGATCAGCTGAGCCCAACTGATTTCCAACCTCAACCTCCCTGGATTCTCTTTGGGCACAAGACAACGATCTTAACTATTATTGTTGTTTCACCCGCTGAAGGTGGGGAGGAAGTGGGAAGTGAGGGTTTTTTTTAAACCTTTGTTTTCTTCTCCCAGTGCTAATGCTCATTTCAAAAACGGGCAGTGCAGACGGCTGTGGAACCATCCGCCCCCGGAGCTTTGGCAAAGGATGAATAGAGAGAAGTGGTGATCATAATGAAAATGCCGTAAACCATTTGCCGAAGGTTACGCCATGAGGGAGAAGTCAGCATCTTCTCCTCTAAGGAGCACGGTGAGATGACCGACATACTGCATTGTTCATTGTGTTCAATCAGGCCAGATCTGAGGGCAACTCATAAACTTATCTGCATGAAATTAAATCGCCAATTCCCTACCCCACCCCCAGATCGGCTACAAGCATCAAGCCAAATAAAGATAAATGCATGACAGAGTTCATTAAAATGATTGAAAATCAAGATGGAGCCTCACATTTTTCATCAGCACTATCCCAGGAAATAAAGATAAATTCCCCCACTTCATATTTTAACATAGCTTATCATAATCACCAGTAATAGCAACCAAATGTTTTTCATTTGTTACACTCGAAGCGGGCTGGGGGAGCAGATTCCTGGTTTTAGGCTCATCCAGTTTAATTTTAAGCTGGTGTCAGGGGTCACTTCCACATTGTGTTGTGTTTTTGATGAGCGGTTTTTGCTGGAGTTTGTACATGTGTAATACCTGGGCTGGATAAGCCACTGTAGAGAGAAAGTGGCTATAGAAAGCAAGGGAGGAGGAAATGGTTTATAAAAGAAAAAACAAACAAAAAAACCCCAAAGATATTGCAAGGCTCACATGTCAGAGATTGTGTTCAGGGACCAATTTATGGCGTGGCAGGGACGAGAAGTCTGGGATGGACATTGGTGTGATAGGATGAACTAGGTGATACTTTGCACATGGACATCTTTGCTAGGGAGAGCAGTGGGGAACTAGGGGCCAGGAAATCCTGAGTTCTAACCCTTGCTCGCGTGTGCCTTTGGGAAAGTCATTTAAACTGCTCGGAGCCCAGTTTTCCCTGTCTATAAACTGCCAGCAGTGACAGCTGCCTCCTGCAATGGAGCGTTGTGGTGATCAGCATGTGAAGTGTCCTGAAGATCATAGATGCTAAGTTCTGCGCTGGATTGCACCCTCTTCTGTTAAAATCTGAGGGAGGAGGCTATGAGCATAGGCACCGACTCCGTGGGTGCTCTGGGGCTGGAGCACCCACAGGGAAAAAATAGTGGGTGCTCAGCACCCACTGACAGCCCCACGGGTCAGCGCCTCCCCCTCTCCCCAAGTGCCTCCCACCCATCGACGGCCCCGCCAATCAGCTGTTCAGCGGCATGCAGAAGGCACTAGGGGAGAGGAGGAAGAGGAGGAGTAGGGGTGGGTAGAGGAAGAGGCGGGGGTGGGTGGGGGCAGAGCAGGAGTAGAGCACCCCAGGGGAACAGAGGAAGTCGGCGCCTAGGGCTATGAGAGAAGAAATCTCAGTGAGGAACCCCTCCTGGGCTTTCCATCAGTGAGTCAGGGATCCGCATGGCTGGTAGCTCCTAGCTGTGTCCCCAGCACCCCCTACTCCCTGGTGGTGTGGCTACACTGGAGCTGTACTGCCAGGTGCTCCCTCTGGCTGAAGTAATCCACAGGATCTGCACCCCTTGAAGGGCAATCCCCACCATGGACGAGTCGAGGTCCATGTGCAAAGTATCCCGTCAGGGTGTAGACATGGAAGGCATGAGCTGGCCCATTGCAGCGAACAGGCCAATGTGTATGTGCAACTCTGCCTTCTGTTGGGTAGACTCCCAGCTGCTGAACTGAGTCATAAGCCCCACAAGCGGGATACGGGCCTGTGCTTTTGGCACCAGAAGATCCGAGATCCAATCCTGGTGCCACCATGGAATGGCCATAGTGTGTAGCCATGAAATCCTAGGTAGTCCCCGTATTCTGATCGTTTCCTGTTTTAACAGAAACATTCTAAAGCAGATTGACACCATTAACAGAACTACAGCAAGTCCTTCTGTCCAGCAATGAGAAGTCATTCTAATGAACTTTGCATAATAACACACAGGCTGCAGATCTGAGGGCGGGGGGAGCCAAAAAAACTCAACCGTTTCTAAGCCTGGCAGGAGGAGGATTCCATATTTCAGAAGTGAGCAAGTTGCATGGTAGCAGGGAACTCCACTCTTGTGCATTCCTGCCAAAACCAAGACCTTGTGCATAGGGGAGAGTTGGAGCGTAGCAGTGCAATAACCTTACACAATTGCTGAATTGTTTTTAAACCTAGACACCGACAGAAAGGGCCTACTTCTGCTTCTGTTGAAGTCAGTGGGACTTTTGCCATTGACTTCAGTGGAAGCAGGCTCAGGCTTGTAATCTTAAAGTGGGTGAGCTGTTTTCTCCTCATAGACTTTAAGGTCAGAAGGGACCATTATGATCATCTAGTCTGACCTCCTGCACAATGCATGCCAGAGAATCTCACCCACCCACTCCTGTTATAAACCCCTAACCTATGTCTGAGCTATTGAAGTCCTCAAATCATGGTTTAAAGACTTCAAGGTGCAGGGAATCCTCCAGCAAGTGACCCGTGCCCCATGCTGCAGAGGAAGGCGAAAACCCCCCAGAGTCTCTGCCAATCTGCCCTGGAGGAAAATTCCTTCCCAACCCCAAATATGGTGATCAGCTAAACCCTGAGCATGTGGGCAAGACTCACCAGCCAGACACCCAGGAAAGAATTCTCTGTAGTAACTCAGATCCCACCCCATTTAACATCCCATCACAGGCCACTCTATCTCTGCTTCATTACAGAGAAACCAGGGTGGGGGACCAAAACTCGGGGATACCACATGCCAGACTCCAACCATAAATTTCAGTAGTTTATAAAGCAATAATAATACTAATAAAAAAGGGCTTTGGAACAGAACATCCATCTGTTGCATCAACATCTGGCATGGTTTTGTCCTGACTGTGGATTGGCAGCAATAATCCACGGGGGACAAGAGAGGTCATGACTGGACAAGTAGGGGAGTATTTTCTTAAGGCCAGAGCAGGAAGAGTTGAAAGGTAATATCATCTGGTGATAAGCTACTACTACTTTACCTTCTGGCCAAACACACAAGAGAGAGTGAGGGGAATAGAACAATTAAATCTTGGGAATTCGAAAGGATAAAACAAGAACAGAACTGCTGGTTTAAGAACAATTTAAACCCAGTCCTTGATTTTTAAGCACTCATGTTTCCAAGATGTTGGTGATCTGGGTAACTGAAGGGGATGTGATATAGGGCTGGATTCAGCTCTCAGTGAAGTCAGTATGAATCTGAAATAACTATTGACGTCAATGGAGTTATTCTGGGTTGAAACTAGTGTTGTCAAGGGCAGAATCTTACCCACAGGTCCCCATCCGTCAGCATGTAGCCACGTGAGAGGAATCAGTAAGATGGCATGTGAGTAAAGGCTGCAGGACAGAACTGTAGCTCTTCTAAAGAACATCCTAAGAGGTTGGGCAGCTCTGAAAGTTTGATTACCTTGTTTTAAACATTGATCCACCACCCTCTGTTTAGAAAACTTATAGCCGAAGAGAGAAAATATTCAGTGGCTAAAATGGAACGCTTGCTTGGAAAGAACAGTGCATCTGGAGTGCAATGAGGCCGTACACAGCGGTTCTACAGGACAGGAAGTGAGGAATATCTTATCCAGCTAAACCTGCAAAAGGAAATTTGAGGTAGGCAGATTGTACGGTACTTATCAGAGACGAAATTTTTGCCAGGATATTGAGGGTAGCACACATACACTTGCAAAGAAAAGTGGCCTGGATTCTGTGCTGATCACAAGTGATCAGGATCTTGGCTTTACATCTCATCCAAAAGACACCTCCAGTAGCAGTTTTCCTTAACACTACGCTGGGGCATGGGTTCCGTCCTGGCTCAAAGGGACGAATGAATCCCCAATAAAACTTCCCGAAGTCCTGTCTGTGCCATTCACAGTGACTCAACCCACACTCCTTACTTTAGTGAACATGGAAGTTGGCAGCTTTTCATTAAAAAGCAAACAACAACATCACAGCAAGGTGAAAATGATCTATTCCCCACCTTTCTGTTACTCGCTAGATAAAATGTACTGCAAATCTAGAGGTGCAATATATATTATGTGATGTGATTAAAAATGCATGTTAAATAATATATTTACAAGTCATAAAGTTGGGCCAGATTCCCTGTCTGATTTTTCATACCACTCCTGGCCATGGGATTTGAACCCACTGTTGCAGTCAGTAGCGTTACTCTGGATTTATGCCAGGCTAAATGAGAGCAGAATCTGGCCCACCAGGTGGTAGACATTTTAGATGTTTATCCGCTGCGCTTTTAGCTGACTATTGAGGGATGGTGATGAGGGGGTTGACGGCAGTCCAATGTAGCTAATGAGATGAGCAGGAACAGTTTGCCATGCTGCCCAACTGAGCATCTTCAGCCATTTTCAACTTCTCTTAGGTGCCCAGTGCTAGAGCAATAAGCCCTGACTCCATCTCTAAATCAATAGATACACGGCTCTTCAATACTGACCCAGGTCTAGGTTCCCTAAGAGACCATTTCATCATCTCTGCTCCCCCTCACGCCACTTGCGTTCATTAGGAGCACTTCCGCTGTCCATCCCCAGGGTGAACCTAGCAGACGTTGGAGGCAGGGTGTTCTTGATAGCAGTCTCTGGAATGTGCTTCCCCTGGAAGTCTGTACCTGCCTGCATCCACGACACACTGCAAGAGGGCTCTCTTCGTCCAGACTCTCCACTAGCTGCAAGCAACGGAATCTCTGGCATATAGTGTCCTCACTAGATTTTTCTCATCTCGATCCTTTTAAAGTCACTGTGCTACAGGGATTTGCAATGTATTTGCTCCCTGTATTTGGGTGATGTTTACTGCTCTGCATCCAAAGCAAGTAAAGTGCTCCCAGATACTATAATGTCGTACTCTGGCTCTGAAACAGTCACCACTTTACACAGAATAAACCAGAAATAATCCCGTTAAACACAACGGGCCTGGTTCTAATCACACTTAACCCAGTTTTTACACCAGTTTATCTTCACTGGGCCAGAATCTCAGCTGGGGTAAATTGGCACAGCGCCATTGACCTCAACAGAGCAACTACACCTGATTACACCAGCTGAGGATCTGGCTCCATGACTTCAGTGGAGTTACCCCTGTTTTACACCAGCATGAGGTCAGACTCTAAGCCAGTGGAGCAACAATGGTGAAAAACTGATATACATGAGAGGAGAATCAGGCCTTGTTTTAAAAAGCCATATGAAAGTTAACTTATTCTATAATATTCTGTGAGACATGTATTTGATATCAATGAAGGTGCACCTGCATAATATATGGAGATATGCCTTATCTCATAGAACTGGAAGGACCTTGAAAGGTCATCGAGTCCAGTCCCCTGCCTTCACTAGCAGGACCAAGTACTGTTCCCTGACAGATTTTTTTTGCCCCAGATCCCCAAATGGCCCCCTCAAGGATTGAACTCACAACCCTGGGTTTAGCAGGCTAATGCCCAAACCACTAAATTAGCTCTTTTATTATGCCATAGAAAGAGGAAGGATCAAATTGTATCTGGGCCCATTAAACAGAACCCACACCACTACATACAAGTACCTATCTCCGCCCCCTCTCCACTCATTGAGCTTTGGAACCCATGTCCCCTGCCTAGTGAGTGCTGTTCAGTTGAGGGCGAGTCCGTCCATTGGGGTGTGCCAAGTACAGTTCTGCTGCCCTTGGTTCACACAACAAGGATAACAACCATTTATTACTCCTGCCCCAATAACAAGGAAACTAGGGATCCAACACCAGCCACAAGTGATCATTTGGCCAAGCAATCCCATCATGCTGAGCACCTAGGCAGGGTGGGTGTGTCCATGCAAACAAGATCAGATCCTGAAGTCCTTTTCCACAGTTCACCACTAGATATCAGGGGAGAGCTCATTCAGACTCTGTTTACATATTCTATCACCTATATGTTACAAGGATATACAAATCCTCCTAAAACACAACGCAACAAACACTGCATCTGAAAATGGGCCTATGGATCGCTATAGTCACATTACTTTCTCTTGCGTGGCTCAGAACATCAGTCTTTGTTGGCTAGGGTGAATTAAGCCCAGAAGGGCTTTGCTAACTGAAGGGGGAGTGAGTTTGAGAGAGGAGTATGTTATTCTTTGCATCTTGAGCATCTCGATAACCCGTAGAGAAAGCTCAGCACAATGTGAGGAAATACAACTTTTCACGTCCTTCAACGCACCGTGTCTGTAGAAGCACCCCGTTCCCCCGCAGCTCTGACGGCTAATGCATGCTGAATTCATGGCACCAATCCCAGGTCACCCTGAGATGAATGGTTTGGGAGAGTTGGCAATACACTGCACGTGGCATCAAAGGGCTTTCGCTTCAGACAGGCCTGCACTGTGTGCAGCGTGGGCTCACATAGTTGGAAGCGAGAACTGAACGCTCAGATTTATTTGGTCGGGAGGGGTTTTTTTAGAAAGAGAAGTAGAGAAAAGGAATGTTTGGGGGAGGAAAGGGAGGTTGGGCAACAGGATGTGATGAATGCTTCGGAAATATTTCTTAGAGACAGGTTGGTGGGGTCCTAAAACCAGCAGATAATTGAGCTTTGGCCCTGTTGTGGTAGCTACAATACTGGGTCATCTACCCACTAGCTGAACTAATAACAGGTATTTCGTCCTCACCTGGGCCAGATTCTGCTCTGACAGCAGTCGAGCCTGCATTCTCCTAATCCTACCATGGGGCCAGATCCTGAGAGCTGCTGAAAACCTTTAAATTAACCCATTGATTTCAGGGAGAGCAAAGGGCACCCAGCACCTCTCAGGGTTAAGCCCTTCAGGTATGTCTACATTGCCACCGGAAGTGAACCTCCCAGCCTGGGTAGACCAAGTCATGCTAGCAAGGCTCAGACAGGAGCTTGGGCTCTCAAGCCTAGGGAGCTGGGTAGGATTGAGAACCTGAGTTCCTGCCCGGACCCCGACATCCACGCTGCTATTTTTAGCATGCTAGCTCAAGCCCTGAGGGTCTGTCTACCCCAGTTGGGAGGCTCACTCCCAGCTTCAGTGTAGACATGCCCTTAGAGTCCAAGCCAGTGCCCACCAAAGTTCATGGGAGTCTTTCTGTGGGTGTTCGATTGGGTCTCCGGTTGCTTGGCAATGTGGTATTATGAAGAAGACCTCATCATCCTTGTTTCCTGGGCTTCTGGGAAACCAGGAAGGGATGTTTAGGGAAGATCATACGGTGACCTCCTGAGGAGAAGAGTTCACATCACGCCTCAGAAGCCTGTGACAGCCAATCGATCCACTGTACGGTAGGTGGCTGCACATGGTAAGGAGTACAGGAAGGGGGGTGGGTACTGTAGCAAACAAAATGCCATTTCCATTAACAAAGGGTCAGATGAAAAAATAGATCCTGGGATCTCGCTTGGACACTACCCAGACTGAGCCAGAAGGGTCACAGATGGGACATTTCCATCCTGCTCTCTGCTCTAACGCTGAATGATTAAATCCTTCGAGGCGCAGAGATAATTCAGTCCTCATGCTCAAAAGGGCCCTTCGTGAACAGACCAGTTATTACTATCGCTGAATCATGGGCGATAATTTTTGGGAACTGAGCTCAGAGCAGCTGACCTCTCATTGTACAACAAGACCTCAAGCCAGGGCCAGGGAGGTTAAAGAAAAAAAAGAGTGAGCGAGAGAAGCAAATGCTTCGTTCTTTCAATCATTCAATCCTCAGGAGCCAGGACTAGCTTAATCTTCAGTGCAGAGGCTGATGATGAATGGTTTTATTACCAATAGTAATTCAAGCCATGTGCAATGCAGGGTGTATTAGCTGCTTGTTTCACGGCCATCAGCCAATGGAAGCCTGCTCCACTATGGGGATGCCATGTGGGGTTGGGTGGGGAGTGGCGGGGGAGCAGGGGGGAATCATTACAAAGTGACTGAGACACCCCCAAGAGGCCCTAGTTGCTTTGGGTTCCCCCCCCACCCCCTTAAATCACTTTCCTCTCCTTAAAAACATGCCAGACATCTTAAAAACATTTAGAAGTACATGTCCTCTGCTGTAATCCATTATCTAAGGCTCCCATGTGGGCTCCATCATCAGAGAGTGCCAGATTGATAATGTGGTTTGTACGGGGCCCCAGACGAGGCGGATTAGAAATAGGATTATAGCACTCGAAACGTCCCACGCGTTTCCACCTTTGTTTGAAAGGGGGGAATGGATCGGCCAAGGGGAGGGGCCTCAGGAGGTTACAGAGCAGTATATGGCATATAAGGCGATTTGGAGACTCTGGGAAGTGGGAAATGAGTAGGGGTGTGTGTGTGTGTCTATGTGCAGTTTCACGCTGAACTAGTTAAAATGTCAATATTCCCGCCTGATTATTTTCAGCTGTTTGGGTCCATCTGGAGACGCCGGATTGTTGTGTTATTAAATACTATCAGTTGGCCATAAAAGCTTTGGTGCCTTCAAAGCAACATACACATTAGAGATGAGCATGAAATGAACCCCTAAACTGAACCCCCCACACATCAGGGAAATTCGAGTTTAGATCCAGATCGAAACTATGTCTCTGTCTCTGTCTTGTCTCAGAGACAATGAATCTATATGGTGGGGTGGGGTGGGTGCTAAGGTATAAAGGTTCAAAATTCAAGATATGTTGCTATAGTTGTGATTGATCAGATAAGTCCCACGGCATGGTGTCTGTTCCCTTATGGATGGATGATCAGCATGTGTTTCTGGAGTAAATACACTTGTGTAAATGTAAAATTTGCTTTCTGTGAATACTCATATGGTCATCTTTGAAATTCACTTTCCAGGAACTTTTGTGCCTGTAATACTTGATCCGATGTTGCAGCGCTTGAGATTTTTATGGTAAATCTCATGATATTTAGTGTTTTTCTTGATGCCCTGGCTCCTAGTCATGTGATTACAAAAGAATCTCAGCTTCCATTTTTAAACTACGTTTCTAGCCTGTCTGGCTGCCGAGAAAAGATTGAAAACTTTAACTCTGAAGGGTCAAAGCTCAGAGGACAAATGAAAAGAATCCTAATGTATCACTTTCTAAAATCTCATGATTTTAAGCCAAATCTCACAATTTTGGGGGATCTAATTCTTGATTTTTTGAATGCTTGGGGTTGTGAATTCTATTGATCTTACAGACATTTATGGAAACTGAGAAGGCATGCAAGTAACCCAGGGTGTAACTACCTCACGCTAGCTTGCCACACACCAATTGTCTACGTGAACCTGCTGCTGTCTACTCTACTTTCATGTTAAGGAGCTTTCAGTGGATGGCAGCAGTGTCCACATGGACAATAAGTGCGTGGTAGGCAAGTGCGAAGTAGATTTATACTCCAGTTTTCTATGCATTCAGTTTGTCTAGATAAGCCCTCAGTATCATGATTCTAATCATACAGGCTTTGGAAGGAGAGGAAGATTATTCTTTCCAGGGTCCACTACCTTGCATGTCAACAATGAATTTCACCTGCCATCACAATGTTCATTCACCAAACTTGTTAGATCCCTCTGGAGTTCCTCACAGTCTCCTCCAGACTTGACTATCCTAAATATTTGAGTGCCAACTATTCTGTAGATTTTGCCACATCACTGTTCATGCTCTTTTCCAGGTCATAATAGATTAAACAACACCATCCCTATGGAATCTTGTGACACTTTATTGATAACCTATAGCCAGGCTGAAAATTGACCATTTAGTCTTACTCTTTGTTTTCTGTTTCTTAGCACACTTCTAATCCATGACAGCACTTTATCTCTCACCTCATGACTACTCAGTTTCTATTCTATTCTTACACTGCGCTCATCAGCATAGTATTTGACAATCATAGCCTCTTAAAATGAAATTTGTAAAAAGCCTAATTAAATTATATCAACTGGTTCTTGTTTATCCACTATTTTGTTGACATGCTCAAAGAATTCTAATAGATTTGCGAGGCACAGTTTTCTCTGGAGAAGCAAAGCAATTTATCTGTTACTAAAGGGAGGCTCTGGTCTGAAATTTGCAGGTACATTTGATTCTTGACGGAAGAATCCCATGCACTGCTACAGACTAGGGACCAAATGGCTGGGCAGCAGTTCTGCAGAAAAGGACCTAGGGGTTACGGTGGACGAAAAGCTGAATATGAGTCAACAGTGTGCCCTTGTTGCCAAGAAGGCTAACGGCATTTTGGGCTGTATAAGTAGGGGCATTTCCAGCAGATCGAGGGACGTGATTATTCCCCTCTATTCGGCACTGGTGAGGCCTCATTTGGAGTACTGTGTCCAGTTTTGGGCCCCACACTACAAGAAGGATGTGGATAAATTGGAAAGAGTCCAATGGAGGGCAACAAAAATGATTAGGGAGCTGGAGCACATGACTTATGAGGAGAGGCTGAGGGAACTGGGATTGTTTAGCCTGCAGAAGAGAAGAATGAGGGGGGATTTGATAGCTGCTTTCAACTACCTAAAAGGGGGTTCCAAAGAGGATGGATCTAGACTGTTCTCAGTGGTAGAAGATGACAGAACAAGGAGTAATGGTCTCAAGTTGCAGAGGGGGAGGTTTAGGTTGGATATTAGGAAAAACTTTTTCACTAGTAGGGTGGTGAAGCACTGGAATGGGTTACCTAGGGAGGTGGTGGAATCTCCTTCCTTAGAGGTTTTTAAGGTCAGGCTTGACAAAGCCCTGGCTGGGATGATCTAATTGGGGTTGGTCCTGCTTTGAGCAGGGGGTTGGACTAGATGACCTCCTGAGGTCCCTTCCAACCCTGAGATTCTATGATTCTATGATATAGATAGGCGCAACATTTGCTGCCCTCCAGCCTTGTGGTTTAGGAGCTGATTTTAAAAAGAGATTGCATATTTTTGCTAGCTAGTTCCTACAGAATATTGTGTAGTCCTGGGGGCTTGTTGCTGTTTAGCTTATCAGGTGCATGAGTAGCTATCTCTTATCATGCTAGGTAGTAACTGGCAGGGGCTCAGTCCAGCATCTACTGTTTGTACCTGAACCCCTTTGAGGAAGACTTGGGAAGCTTGATAACAGCAAAGATAAGGTTTATTCCCCTCTTTCACAGAGCTCACATTCTTCCTTTCTTTCTCCTCCTACCCCAGTGCATCCTGGGAATTGTAATTCCTTGACTCAAAGCGACAGGAACCACCAAGGAACAAACTTACAAACACAAACTGGGGTAGCTCTCTGGCCCTCGCTAGATACAACAGAACACTTGTATATTCTTCTGTATATCTAACTGAAAAGAAAGGAAGTAGTGGATGTACAGCTAGTAACATAATTTGTCACTAAACATGTATCAGAACCAGGGCGATTGTAATTTCATTAGTACCATCAAAGAATGACAGTATCTGATTCTGAATCAAATTCTTACTGTAACCGCATCACACACGATTCTTTGAAAATGTAAAAGCCAAACCGAGCTCTTCTGTAACCTGGTGAAACTCCTCTCAGACAGATTCGGACCTGGCTGCATTACGTTCAGTAGAACTGCTTCCACTTACACCAAGTCTGATATTTGTCCCAGTAGAGTCGCGCCCATTTATAAACCACTCTGAATTTGAGCCTATATGTTTGTTTTCTGTAGGTTGAGAGGATAGTCAAGTGGATAAGGCACTGGACTGGAATACAGATGACTTAGGTTCACTTCCTGTCTGAGTCCTAGACTCTCTGTGTAACTGTGAGGAAATCACTTCATCTTCCCCCTGTTCCTCCATCAGCATCTTCCCCACCTCACAGTAGTGTTATGAGGTCTAATGATTGTGCTCAGAGAATAAGATGATGAAGACCACAGCTGTCTCTGCAGTTGATGCTCCAAATATAAGCCAGCATTTTAACTTTGCATCGCAATGAGTTGTTTCTAAGGCTACATCTACATTTGCTCTGAGAGGTGTGATCCACCCACGCTAGCTCTGGTTGAGCTAGCGCACTAAAAATAGCAGTGTAACTGGGAGGAGCATGGGCAGCAGCTCGAGCTAGCTTCCTGAGTACGTACCCACCTGGACCCGAGTGCAGACTCACTAGCCCAAGCTGCTACCTGCGCCACGCCAGCTACACTGCTATTCGAGATAGCACAGGTACATCGATGCAAGCTGGGAATCACACCTCCCAGCTCAAATGTAGATGGGGCCTAAATGTAGTTATTCTCTAGTGTGTGTGATTTGTTTATCTTGCTGGATGGGGGTTGAGACTAGTTGCAGTAAAAAGTACTGCCTGGGGCTCTCAGCACTGATATTTTAAGTGTCTTTCTGCATCCAAACCCTATGAGGGCTTGAGTTCGGGGCGGTCTCTATCTTGTTTCCATCTTCAGACTATGTCGGTTAGAGAGGGGACTCGCCATGCTCTGAAGCAAGCTGAATTTAATTCAGATTAAGATTAATCTGCAGTGAATTCACTACATAATCCTCTTTCAAGATTCCACCTGCCACCAGACATGTATTAATAGAGCTTATAATGAAACCACTGGAAAGAAAGCAATGAATTAGGACCCTGAAAAGAAAATTATTTCTGATAAATAGAGATGGGCCCAGCACCAGCTCATCTCTGATCTTTGGGGGTGTTTTGAAATTCAAACCCACACCTGGATCCTTATTTTGCAAATGGCCCCTGTACTGTTATTTGTATTAAGGTGGCCCCTTGAGGCCCTAATGGAGATTGGGGCCCCAATGTGCTAGGGACTGTCCATACACATAGGCTATGTCTACACTTGGAGCTAAGGATGCGATTCCCACCTGAACCGGACATACTCGTGCTAGCTCTCATTAAGCTAAAAATAATAACATAGCCACAGTAGCCCAGGGAGTGGCAAGCGGCAGCATGAGCTAGCTGCCTCAAGTACACACCCATGAGGTCCAGGTGGGTTTGGACTCGGCACAGCTAGCCTGTGTTGCCGCTTGCCACTGCTCGAGCTACTGTGGCTACACTAATATTTTAGCACACTAACTGAATGAGAACTAGTGCGAGTCTGTCTACACAAGCTGGGAATCACACCCCCACCTCTTAGTGTAGACCTAGCCATAGGGGGAGAGAGTCCCTGCCCTGAAGAGTTTATAGTCTAAATAGACAAGATATACGGCTGGTGGGAAGGGAAACAGAGGCACAAAGCAGTGAAATGACTAACCCAAGGTTATACAGCCAATCAGTGGCAGGGCCAGGAATACCACCCCCGCCCCCCCGGTCTTCTGAATCCCAGTCCAGTGTACCAGCCATTTGACAATGCCGCCACTCTATTTTGATAATGGGCTGGAACCCAAAGCCAAGATTCATCTAACGCTGGACTTTGGGGTGTTTGAAATCTGGATCTAGATCCTAATTTTACATCTAGAACCCCTCACTTCTCCCAAATAATTCTCCAAAAGGCAACTCCTCCCCTTCCCACTGCTGCATCAGGCCTCCGCTGCTCAGAACTGGTGTAATTCTGCTGTGGGTGGAAGAAGCCCAGGCATGGGGTCTGCACCTCCTGTGATACTCCCATACCAATGGGAAGCGATGCCGATATATAGGGTAATGCCTGGGAACGTAGAGAACTCTACTTTCAGGAAGTGCTTGATGAGAGAGGACTGCATATGAGGAGGAAAGAATAAAGCCTGAATGTTGCATTGTCTCATATCTCTCTCTTATTATGCCTGAACACTGAACGTGGTGTCAGAAGTGCAGGTGTGTGAAAAGCAGGAACTAAGAATATTGCAAAGCAAACAAACAAGGGGAAAGCAGTAATCATGACAGGGATCTTGTTTCGCAATTGGACATTCTTTAGATCACAATGGGAAAGCTACGACATTGCAATAGGCTGGATCAAAAGCAGTGGGGAAAACAGCAGCCCCGTCATTAGCTGTAATGGGCAAAGGCTGCCACGTGTTCCAACAGCATCCAGATGTGTCAACAGCAGAGTGGGAGGATCCAGGGAAAATTCTAGAGGCACTCTAAAAATGTTTTCAGCCCACAGAAAATGTCATAGATGAAAGGTATCTTTTCAACAATTGCAATCAAGAAACTGGAGACCCAACAGTTCGGTGTATTGTCAATTTATGCAAAATGGCGAACTCATGCAGTCAGCAAATCTTCAAAGATGAACTAATTTATGATACGTTAGTAATGGAGACGAAAGACACAGAAGCGCCCATGAGACTGCTCACAGAGCCCACACTAACTCTCCCGTGAGTTAGAGACCTGTGCAAAGCTAGTGAACATGCTCATGTCCAAATGCAGAGCATAAGGGAAGCAGACACAGAAACAACGTTCCAAAGCATGAAAATACAAGAGGTGAGAAGCCCCACCTTCCTCTTGGGAAATGATTGAGACAAGAGCTATGGAGACACGCTGAGTGCACAAGATAGCATCGCATATTCAGGCAGTTGCATCATAAAACCCAGCTAACCAAGAACAGAAACTCTCTCAAGAATACATCAGAGCCATTGTGGAACAGAAATCTGTTTCCAGAAAGCCAAAAAGACCATATACTGTCCAAACATGACCAAGGATTTCCAGACCTGGTGAACAGATGTGCTACATGTGGGGAAATACAGGCCAAGCAGCAAGAAGAGACA
The DNA here is from genome assembly GCA_033296515.1 of Macrochelys suwanniensis. Taxonomy (NCBI): domain Eukaryota; kingdom Metazoa; phylum Chordata; order Testudines; family Chelydridae; genus Macrochelys; species Macrochelys suwanniensis. The sequence continues at coordinate 15,936,346 of CM065775.1, forward strand.
ATGAAAATACACAGCATCCCCAACAGACCTTGGAGCAAAGTAGGAATGGATCTTTTCACTGCAAACCACACAAACTGCCTCATTATTGTAGACTACTGTTCAGACTTCCGGGAACTAGATGAATTATCAGACACTACCACAGCAATCATCACAGACAAAACAATAAAGCATTTCAGTAGGCATGGTACCCCACACCATGTAATGTCAGACAATGGGTCCCAGTTTACTTGCAGTGAATTTGTGTAATTTACCCAGGAATGGGAATTCGGTCACATCACATTATTACCAACTCTCGCCAGTCAAATGGCAAAGCTGAATTGCTAATTAGAATTGCGGCGTCGGAAGCCCCAGCATTACTCTAGCTGGCAGCGGTTGAAGGAGTAACAGAGGCAAAGGAAGAGATACACACAAAGGCCAAAGCCTACTACGCCTGACAAGCTAAAGACCTCCCCAAACTACTAACAGGAGACCCTGTCAGGAGCAAATTATTTCCTCAGGATAAATCATGGGCTTGGAAGCAACACATTTGTGTTGAACAGATACATTCTCGTTCACACAACATAGCAATGGATGGGCGGATATTTCCAGGAAACTGTAAATACACTCATCCACTAAGAATACAAGACATACGCATGGTCCTGGAGGAGGGTGAAATATGCACATGGCTGAGACTTGGTCAGCAGGACACAAAAGGAACGCAGGCCGATGAGTGACATCGGAACAGAGGCTCGACACACCACGCTCCACCAGAAAAACCAAGTGCAAGGCATTCTCCTGGTGTCACAAGCAACACTTGCACTCACTCTAACATCTAACTGCCTGAAAGGTACGCACAGGACTTTGTACAGTACAAAGCATGAAAGAACAACCCTCCCAAACCCAGAAGGGCAGGAGAGTGTGTTCACGGGACAAAAGCAGCAGCAACTACTGCAGTCTTGGAGTAGCTTCAAAGGCATTCTGATGCTATGGCTGGAGGAGAGGGTTCCTCCTCTGAGCCCTCCTACACCAAACCAAGCTACTTGGGATTGGGGTAGAGAAAGGTTTTTGGCTATCTAGCTATCTAGCCCGGTTACCATGAGATAGATAGATTGATTGATCTATTACAGAATCTTTGCATCTAAGCATGACAGTTTTTTCTCATTCATACAGCAGGTTTAGCGGGTAGGAAATGATCATATGCAATGATTTTAAAATGCTTACGGCACTGAATAATGCTCTGTAAGACCCAGGGATGGTGGAGAATGTTCATTAGTGCAACAGGCCTAGTTGTATGTTTAACAGTAATGGAACATATGAAACACAATTGGGACTCACCTGTTGAGAAAGGCAGATAAAGTCTCCCTTCAAAATGTCACAGTTTTATAAATAGTTCAATCTTTCATGGCAAGGACTCCAGAATAAATCCCCTCTGTTACTCAGTATGAGGATTACACTACTGGGATTATCTAGAACGATAAACACTGTGGTATGAAAACCCTTCTATGTGGGGCTGTGTATATCTTTTCCAGAAAGTGACTAAAGCCAAAATTTTCAAAAGGGACAGGAGATTTTGGGTGCTCAATTTGGGGCACCCCCAGGGCCGGCCCTACCTTTTTGGCCACCCCAAGCAAAAAAAACCAACCCCACAAGCGCCCCCCCCAATGCCGGCCAAAACACCCCCCCCAACAACGCTGCCCAGCCAAAACGCCGGGGGGGCCGGCGGGGAGGGCGGCATGCCCGCCGCCCCGCTTGCCCTGCCAGTGGGGAGCGCGGAACGCATGCCGCCCTGCTGCCCTGGCCGTCGGGGAGCGGAGCACGCCTGCTGCCCCACTGCCCCGGCCGGGGCGCCGGCGGGAACGTGGCACTGTGCACGCCAGCGGCTCCGCTCCCCCAGCAGGGGCGCCAGAGGAAAATTGGGTTTTTTTTGTAAATTTAAAAAAAAACCCAAAAAAACCACCTTGAGTGCCACCCCCCTCCAGATGCCGCCCCAAGCACATGCTTGGTAGGCTGGTGCCTGGAGCTGGCCCTGGCGGCACCTCTAAAGGGGCCTGATTTTCAGAGGGGCAGGTGATTAGCACTTTCTGAAATTCAAGGTGTCTCAAGTTGGGCATCCAAAAATCATGGCCTCAAAATCACTAGCCACTTCTGAAAACTTGGCACTAACTATTAAGTGGAGGAAACTTGTATAACCCAGTTATATATGCCTAGAGGCATTTGCAATGCATTTCTTCATCTCTCAAGAGATGGAGGAACCCTGGGCAAATTTTGCCATAGGTTACTGGACATGAACTCAGTAGATCAGTGGCGAAATCCTGGCCCCATTGAAGTCAATGGCAAAACTCCTATTGCTTTCAATGGAACCGACTTGAATGCATCTAACTTACTGAAGTATTCTTTAACCAGTTCTTTCCCTAATTTGGCTTGTGTTCCTTCCCCCTTGTTGTTAATATCAATTGTGTGGAGTATCTGGTCACCATTAACCTTTTTGGTGAAGACTGAAGCAAAATAGGCATTAAATACCTCAGCTTTCTTGATGTTATCTGTTATTAAATCTCCTTCCCAAGTAAATAGAGGACCTACAGTTTTCTTCAACTTTCTCTCCTCGTGCTATTTCCTTGCTAGGTATAACTCACGTCCCTTGCTAGGTATAACTTATTTTGTGCCTTCACCTTTCTGATTTTGTCCGTACGTGCTTGTGCTATTCTTTTATACTCCTCCTTAGCAATTTGTCCACGTTTCCACTTTTTGCAGGATTCCTTTTTGATTTTCAGGTCATTAAGAAGCTCCTGATGGACCCATATTGGCCTCTTACTATTCTTCCTATCTTTCCTTCACCTCGGTACAGTTTGTAGTTGTCCAAACTACATATTAGTCTTGAGCGTCACCTTCAGGCACCTTATCATTAATTAAATATTTGCATATATGTGTATATATAGATCTGTCTCATTTATAGAGCATGACTGTACCAGAAATAACCAAGGGGCATCTTTTCAGATGAGTCTAGAAGACTAGTCCCTCCTCCCCGCTCTCCCAGTCACCAGAGAACTCTAGTGAAACCGGGGTTATTTTCCCTGCTATTTTTCACCACTCTAAAAAGAAACTAACCCATGAGTGAACAATAATCTGACTCTCCTCTCACAATCAGGTTGACACCAGTGATGCTCCATTACCCAGAATGCTCACGCAGGCCTCTATTGCCTCCCTATTATTCCTTCCTCCCTCCTCCTTATTTCTGAATTCGGTCCTTGAACATATGTGTAAACATTAGCAGCAATGGTAATAGGAGTAATAATCAAATAGAGCAAAGCTAGTCATAGCACTGGTGGGTGATGACACCCCGTCTTCCGTGACAAAGGCCCCATTGCTTATTTGAGTCAACGATGTTAATTTTTATTTATGAATAAGCAATTTTCTAGGGGATGAGAAATGATGAAGTCAACTCAGGCTTGGAGTCAGCTGTCTAGGGATACAGGAATCCACGCTAAATGGGTTCCATCCGTACAACTGTTAGTGTAAATTAAGCAGTTTCTTGTTTAAGTGCCCTGAAATACACATGCTTGTCAGATACTAATAGTTTTAAGTAAATGATGACCCCAGTGAGACTGTGTAATCTCTGTCCAAACCCTAACATGTCTCCGAATCATTCAGACCTTGATCTAAGATCCGCTAATTGGAAAAGTCTTTCTGACAGACTAAATATTTGCAGATTCTCTTTCCCTGGAGTTAGAGTCCAACTCTGGAATCTGTAGCACTGACATCCTCCTGGCTTTGTGTCTTAGGTACAGTCCCAGGGGAGGGGAATATTGAACTTGGAAATTATTTAGAATTGATTAGCATCAGCTCTTCTGGCATTGATCCCAGTCTTTCTCTCCATATATCTTATGTGCACCTTTATTTTCATTTCCTCTAAAAACAGGAATATTTTGTGAGTAATCAGACAGCGCAAGTGAGGCTCCTTTCAAGCGATCGCTGAGCTGGTTAACTTTTCTGAGTTGCTCTTTTTGGGGGAGGGATTTTTTTTTTAAATTATGTTTCAGTGATTTTAGTGCCGGTAAAGGCATCAGCTTGACCTACCTCCCAGCTGGTGTTGTCTGGTGAGTAACTTGGCTCAGAGGAAGGTTTAGCTGCTGGACTCTAGAGCAATCCTTCTCACGCTGTGGGTTGGGACCTCAAAGTGGGTCACGACCCCATTTTAATGCTGTCATCACGGCTGGTGTTAGACTTGCTGGGGCCCAGGGCCTGAGCCCGAGACCAAGCCCCACCGCCTGGGGCCCAAGCCCAAGCCCGAGCCCCACCACCTCCTTCAGCCCTGGGCAGCGGGGCTCAGGCTTCGTCTTCAGCCCTGGGAGGTGGGGCTCGGATTACATGCCCCTTCCCCCTTGGGCTTCAGATTTGCTCCCCCCACTCCCTGCTTGGGGCAGTGGGGCTCAGGCGGGCTCAGGCTTCAGCCCTGGGGTCGTGTAGGAATTTTTGTGGTCAAAAGGGGGTTGCGGTGCAATGAAGTGTGAGAACCCCTGCTCTAGGCTGCTGTGCTCAATTCCCAGCACTGCCATAGACCCCCTCCTCCGTGACACTGAGAGAGTGAATTTATCTCTCTGCCTCCATTCCCCAACTGTGAAATGCGGTTCAAACATCCTTTCCCCCAAACCTTTGCCGTGTCTATTTACAGTGTAAGCTTTTCGTAGTAGAGACGGTCTCTTACTGTGTGTCTGTATGTTTTCCCCACACCAGCTCCACCATTCTGGAGGAGGGGCTTAGAAAGTCTTTTATTTTCCCTGTTCAGGTCAATCCTTGGCATTTTGGCTGAGACTGTAGGCTGGGGCAACAACTAGCGCCAAATGTGATGACAGTTTTGTGGTATGGACCAGTGTTCACTAGAAATTGGGTTAAGAAGACCAACAATTCATTTCACATTGGTAGCCAAGCAGACATTAGATGGAAACAGCTTTCAATCACTACTAACCTCAAATACAAAAGGCTCTTGTGATCCATTAGCTGATCCCTGAGCCACCTGGCCCACAGTTCTCAGGATTGCATCTGGCTTCTAGTGAAAATTGCTGGGGACAAATAGTAAATGTAGAATATCCATAAGAATCCAAGGGGAAAAATCTGTATCTGCTTCACTTGTACTTTCTTCATCGGTTTAAACAGCGTGTAAGCACAAGCGTTTCCATGCAATACCTAGTATCGCTCTATTCCCAATGTTTAAAGCCAGAAGGAACCATTAGATCATTCTAGGCTGACCTCCTGTATATCACAGGCCATAGAATTTCATCCTGTTAATCCTGTCTTGAGCCTAATAAGTGGTGTTTGACTAAAGCATATCTTCCAGAACATCACCCAGTCTTGATTGAAGATTTCAACAGGTAGAGGAGCCACCACTTCCCCTAGTTTGAACTAATGGTTAATTACCCTCACTGGTTTTTTTTTTAAATTTTTGCCTTAATGCTAATTTTAATTTGTTTGGCTTCAGCCACTGGTTCTTGTTGTGCCTTTCTTCACTAGACTGAAGAATCCATGAGCACAGTGTTTCCTCCCAATTAAGGTACTTACACACCATAGTCAAGTCCTCTCAATCTTCTGTTTGCTAAATCAAGCAGATTGAACTGCTTATAGAAAGCATTGACTCGGATTCTCCCCATATCTCGTGGTGTCCGATCTTGCAGCACTTACATGATGCCAATCCGCTGCAACTGCATGGGACTCAGTTTCCCAGAGAAGGACGAAGGGCTAAGTCAGTGCTGCAGGGATTTTTATTTATTTATAAATTTTTATAAATTTGAATCTAAGGAATCTACATTTTTCAAACCTACGCTTAGATCACTCGACGATTAAATAATAAATAATAAAGCCAGGTCCTGCTCCGTTGGAGTCAATGGCCTCAATCCAGGAAGGCACCCCTATTCTGGAACCCACTTAAGCATGTGCTTAACCGAAGTGCTTTCCTGAATGGGGATGTACTTAAGTTTGTGGTTAAGTATTCTACTGAATCAGGGCCAAAGTCACTGGGCCAGATTTGGATTTCATTTACACCAGAGTCATGGTGATCAGAATTGACTTTGATGGGAGGAGGAGGAGAAGGCCTTGTCTATCATCTCAGTGAGTTCCCATTTTACTTTGTCTCTATTTGCTGTGGGTGGGTGCATACACACTGTTAGTACCAGATCCTATGGTGATAGCTGCTAGATCCGATTAGAGAGCCTATTCCTGTTCCCCCCTCAATATGACACAGCACGTGGTTTCTGACTCTTCAAGGGCAACGCTGTTCTGGTTACTGTAGATTATTTGACCTTCCTAGCAGAGCCCTAGCAGTGCATTATCTGAACTTGTTGCTCAGTTAAGCTCCAATTAACAGTTGTAAACGCACTTGCATGTATTTTTTTTCCTTTTCCCCCACTTTCGGCATCAGCCTTACCTACAGCCTCTTCTGAAAGCCCATTGCATTTTTCCACTGACATCAATGGGCTTTGGATCAGGCTCCCCGTGTATTTTTTCAGTCACTGTCTGTTAGCCCTCAGCTCAGACACAGCAAAGCTCTAGATTCCTCGCATGCTCACCACCTAGTTTTACTGTTAAATTCCCAGTGACGTGACCCGAGTCTCATCCTGCGGAATGGCTGCAGATTCCTTGCTGCTTCCCACATTGCCAGCACCCCAGCATTAGCACCTTGTTCCTGTGTCATTGCAGCAATCACCAACACGGCTGCACAATCGCTGTTTCGGGGGCCCCCCCATAAAGCAGAGCCAGCCATGTGCATTATCTGGCTCTGTTTCAACTAGCAGAAAATAAAAACTGGGAACCTCTGGTCTTATCCTTTAGGGACAGGATTCCTGAATTAATAAGTCACCAACATCTAATTCACTTCTCTGGCCTTAGGAGCAAATGTAATAATTCCCTCTAACAAAAGCAATAAAACCCCTGAACAATGCATTTATGCTACTAAAGCCAATAAGTGAAGGTACACCCATGGTCTTGAAATTAAAGCAATCCAGACAAACAATATGTCGAGATGTGTCCTGCTTCCTGGTGCAGTTATTCCTAACATTTGGACCCAGATCAGAGGCAGCAGCAATCTCTATAAATACAACGGTGGAGTGGAGAGCTATTTCAAACAGAAACGCATCCCAAATCCTGCCAGGAATTTATGAGGCTGAGAACAGGCCAAGAGCAAAATATGTTCTGGCTCGAATGACGTTGCAGAGGTGGCTCTGACTGGGGTTGTCAGTGAGGAGATGAAGGAGGAATCCTCCAGACGGAGGAGTGCAGGGACATTAATTGATTTGGAGGAAAAAAAGAAAGATGAAAGCTACAATGAAAAAGGCACCAGCACTTTAAAACTCAGGTTTCAACAGACAAGGCTAGTAAGGAAATGACATTAACGAGTCTCGATCCCATTATTCCTTTTATTGTTTGCATTATATTAGCACCTACAGCCCTCAGTTGAAATCAGGAATCCAGGGTGCTGGGCACTGCACAAATACCTAACAAGAGGTCGTCATGGCCCTGAAGAGTTTTGTAGTCTAAATAGACACAAGATGGGAGGGGAGACGGAGTGATGAAGTGACATGCTGTCTCCCCTCATTCCTCGCAACTTCGTCTTTCCAGGCTGATTGTTAACAGTCCCGCAACGGTGCTTGCTACCTTTAAAACCATTGTCCCAACTGTGTTTCTGAAAACAAAGGCTTGGTTCTGTAGCCTCCTGCCTCGTTAGCCTTTACCTCGAGGTTAACGAGGCTAGGGGTAAAAAGGGAGAACCCTCTCTCCCACCTGTGTTGTTTTAGGCTGCGAACCGTGCAGCTTCAGACAGAGAGCAGACTCCAGCAACTGACAACTTCTTTAATGAGCAACCTGTTAACGTAAAACAGCAGCTCCCGCCTGTCATTCCGACAGCTCTCCTTAGGGCAGGGTAAGTCTCCCGTGTCTCAGGGGTGCCACCCCACCTGCAAATTTAGTAGGGCTATTTCTGCAGTTTGCGGGTGCAATGAGATATCTGGGTTGCATGCCTGGTTTTTGCAAGGGTTGCATGGGTCCTAAGGGCTTGATCCTGCAGTCCTTACTCGTGGAAGTAGTCCCTTTGATGTCAATAGGGCACTGCACCTAAAGAAAGGAGTTACTGCAAAGTTACTGGACCACACCCCAGCAGGGCATTTCATTCATTATGTCAGGAAAAATAACTGGCAGCTGTCTGGTGCGACATGATTTTCAGCAGTCAAGCTCTGCTCGGCCAGGGACATGCACCACCAAGACCAGGGGTCTCAAACACGCGGCCTGAGGGCCACATGCAGCCCACAGAGTTATTTCCTGTGGCCCACCATACGTGCCGACACCACTGGCAGCCAAGCTCCAAACATTACTGAGTGTTTATATTTTATTAAAACCCCTCTGCATTACAGTTTTTAAAAAGTTAATACATTGACTTTTAATAGAATACTATATTACTCTTCATTTTTTTCATTTTTGACTATACTTTTGTATCATTGTATGAAAAGGTTTCAGTGATGCGGCCCTCAGGCCAATTTACCAGTTCTCATGTGGCCCTCGTGGTGATTTGAGTTTGAGATCCCTGACCAAGACTAAGCTTGATACGTTTATGGAGTAGATGGTATGATGGGCAATTAATTGATCTTTGACTATCAGCAGTAAATATGCCCAATGGCCTGTGATGGGATGTTAGGTGGGGTGGGATCTGAGTTACTACGGAGAATTCTTTCCTGGGTGTCTGGCTGGTGAGTCTTGCTCACATGCTCAGGGTTTAGCTGATCGCCTTATTTGGGGTTGGGAAGGAATTTTCCTCCAGGATAGATTGGCAGAGGCCCTGGGGGGTTCTCGCCTTCCTCTGCAGCGTGGGGCTCAGGTCACTTGCTGGAGGATTCTCTGCACCTTGAAGTCTTTAAACCATGATTTGAGGACTTGAATAGCTCAGACATAGGTTAGAGGTTTATTGCAGGAGTGGGTGGGTGAGATTCTGTGGCCTGCGTTGTGCAGGAGGTCAGACTAGATGATGATAATGGTCCCTTCTGACCTTAAAGTCTATGAGTCTATGAGATGTGCATTTTTGGTGCGCTCGTGCAAGTGATAGAACCTGCACAGGCAAAACCTCTTTAGCCAAATGTGATTCTTTCTTGCATACAACTCTCCCTGGGCAATGCAGGCCTTTATTATTATGTGTTATTTTTATTACAGTAGTGCGGAGTCCCCAACCAATAGCAAAACATCATTGTGCTAAGTGCTGTACAGTCCCTGCCCGAAAGAGTTTACAATCTAAATAGACAAGGGAAACAAAGGAAAGATTCTTATCCCTATTGTAAATATGGAGCACTGAGGCACAGAGAGATAGACCAAGGTTTTTAAAAGCAGCTAGTGATTCTGGATGCCTCATTTTTTGGGTGCCCAGTTTGAGACACCTTAAAAGACCCTGATTTAAAGAAATGTCTCAGCATCCACCTTCTGAAAATCAGGCCCTTTAAGGTGTCTCAAATTGAGCACCCAAAAACTGAGGCTAGTCACAGTCCAGTACTTTAAGTGCAAGGTCATCCTTCCTCTGTGCTAGATTCTATCAGCTTTCAGTGCACATGCAAAGTTTCACAGACCCAAGCAAAAGCCAAATGGAGGCCTGGCTGAAAATCAAACTTTTAGCTTTCTTAGCATTTGAATCATCTGGTGAGAGAAGCAAGGGAGCAATGAAGGAAAAACAAACTAATACTAACTGAAACAAACATAATCAAAATTTAAAAGGAAAGACCTAAATGAAAAGGAAACTGAATTGCACATCTGAAGACTTACCGGTATGGGGGCTGGGGCTGGTTCCGGCCCCCGGAAGGGGGCGGGGCCTTAGGCAGAAGGGGCGGGGCTGGGATCAGCATCCCCCAGCCAGCCCTTCTAGGCCACCTAGCCCACGCTGCCCGGGGTTCCAGTGGCGATTTAAAGGGCTCGGGGCTCTGGCTGCCATGGCAGCAGCCAGAGCGCTGGGCCCTTTTAAATCGCTGGCCCCGGGGCAGCTGCTCCCTTTGTCCATTTCCCCCGTTGGTGGCTGGGGGGGGCGGGAGTCGGGGGAAGGGGAAGAGAGGTTAAAGCGTTGCTGCGACAGCGCTTTAAAGTGGGCTGCGTACGGGCTGGTACCGGCTTCTTAGCAGTACGCCGTACTTGCCCGTACCAGCTCACTTTCACCCCGGTCATATTTGGATGAATGGAGATGTCAAACAAAGCCGCTGGCAAACACCTTCCTTTCCTATCTACTTGCAAAGGTTGTCGCATACAGGACTTCAAGCTGGAGTAATTTACATGCTGAAGGCCCAATAGAAAGGGGTATAGCATGAAAGGGAGGATGTAAATGAAAGTAGCCCTTACCCCAGAACAAAACTCCGCTCTTGCTTAATCTCTTGGCTTCAGTGGGATTACCGGACTAGAACGGAGGGCAGACTTCTGGCTGATATATATGCACTTGGGATTGCTCAGCTAAGCAGGTGACTACCACCCGCATCAGCCCTCTCCCCACTGCACTTCCCTTTCACCTGGCTGGGGAAGGGTCCTGAGCCAGGAAGTGGCAGGGCTCTGTTGGGAAGGAGCAGCAGCCGCACGGCAGAGAAGCTGGACGCAGAGAGGAACCGCCACGAGCCGTGCACAGAGCCGTGTGTGGACAGGCCGTGACTGCTGGCAGTGATTTCCCTACACCCCCCCTGAATTTCCCCAACACCCCCCCAGTTTTGTGAACTAGTTACATGCCAATTAAGTGACCCCCCTGTAAATTCGAACACCCCCCCCCCATTTCAATTCCTGGGGAGGCCGCTGACACATCACAGCTGGGTGCAGGTCAGAGTGGGACTCATGGGGGAGCAGTAGCAGGGAGCAAGTGCAGAGGGGCTCCAATGAGAGACACTAACTGAGCCTGGCCTGGAAAAACACAAACTATTTGCTTGAATAAAGGCTGGACAGGAGAGGACACCCCAGTGATGAAGCCTGAAGAGCCCTGACCCTCAAGTGGACTGTCTCAGGGACCCAAACATTTACTGCTGTTGCTGACCTTGAACTGTGATTGTTTAAGCCTCTGTACCTTGGGTTATCTGCAACCTTCCCCTTTCCTGCCAGCCCTAGCAATATGCCCTTTCCCTTAGCCATGTATTATTGGCTGTAGTACACCGGGCATGCTGCTGGCACCCTGCGGGTTTGGTGCTCTGGCACTGAGCAGCCTCGATATTTACATATTATAACATACAGTGGTGCCATAAACACCCTTTAGTTACGGGTGAATAACAGCTTCTGCATAAAGCTAACTTGTCTAAGTATTTTATCCCAGTTTGTGAGGAGTTAATTTGGTTCTGCTGCACAGGCACATGGATTCACCTGAAGGGCAAATATTGCCCAGACTCACTCCCCTTAGGCAGCGGGGTTGTACAAGCTACACAAACCTCCTCCTGGACCCTCCGTGGGTAAGTTACATGCATTTAGCCTCGGTTGCATTCACCGATGTGTAACTTATACCACCGGATGTGTCACCTCTGAATTTGGCCCATAACTTTGCACCATATGCTTCCTTGCCCTGTATATCCCATTACACAATTTCTGTCTCATAATTCTTGGTTGCGCTCTTTGCCTTTTTCATGAACTACATTATACAGAGCGTTCCCATCTTTTCCCCGTATTATTCCAACCAGACCTTTTATTTGTGGGGCCAGTCTGTAATGTGTAATATTCTTCTCTTGTTCCTGCCAGATAGATCTTTATTAGTCTTGCTGTATGTGTTGGATCATTGTTGGGCTCATTACATGATCCAAGTCCTGGACAATAAGAAGTTTCCATACACTAGCTAGTGTTTCCATAATTTTTGCCAGCACTGAAAACTCCTCAGTTAAAACAAAAAAATTCAATTGTTGCCACTGGCTTGCAACAGTCACCTTGCTGGTGCAAAAATGCCCTTATCCTCTGGCTTCAGATGTTGCAACCCAAACTCAATATTTTCTGTTCCCTTTGACAATACTTTATTGCCGTTTCCTTCAACGCTAGTCAATATTTGCATAATAACAATGACCTGATGCTGGAGCCCAGCCTACGCTTTTGGAAGCGAGCCCTGACTCTGATGGGAGTGCCTCTTAGAACAAGAGAGGTATTACAATTTCCTTAATGTGTGCAGGGATTTCCCTTCTGGTCGCTTAGCTGACCCCAGTGGAATATTAGCTGGAGAAGATGCTGTGCCCTGTTATTTTATTCTCTGGCGTCGCTCTTCATACTTCAGGTCAAGATTGAACAAGCTGCAGCTCTGAACTGAAGGGAAATCCTTGAGATAGTCGCTGTAAAGGGACAATACAAGAAGCAGCTGGATTTTTATAAAATAAGCCACAAGGGAATTTGCTCCGAATGGGTAGGATTTGGGGAAATTCCTAAAGGCTGGGAAACTGTGTGGCACTTCTAAGGTACAATCTGATTGTGAATTAGAGGGCTATTATTAATTTGTATTATGATAGCACCCAGGGGCTCCAGTCAGATGGGCGGGGGGGGGGGGGGCGGGCGGGGCAGGCATTGTGCTGAGTGCTGCACAAACAGATAGGAGGGGAATAGCCTGTGCGGGACTGGATAGTTTGGGGGATTAGCAATTGGCTATGAAGCATTTTGATTGCTGGGTCAAATCTAGGCCTGCTTGGTAGTGGGCAAAAATTGTCGTTGACTCACTGTCTGGCCTGGGTTCAGTACCAAGAAGACGTGTATCCTCACAAACCCAAACTCCACTGCTAAGCCCCCTCGTTGGCTGTTATGCAACTGGCCAAGCAGAACTAATTCCCCTCTCTTCCCTAGAGGTCAGCACTGAGGCACTTTTGTGGAAAGAAGCTTTCACTGCCCATGGTGTACCTGTTATTTGGCGAAAGAGGGTCTGTCTACGTGGCAATCGGAGGCGTGCTCGCAGCACGTGTAGACATATCGGAGCTAACTTTAATCTAGTTAGTTCAGGTACCAATAGCTGCGAAGCTGCAACATGGTTTCACTGTTATCGGTACCCGAGCTAGCTAGATTAAAGCTAGCTCAGGTATGTCTACACGTGCTCTGAGGGCAGTGTAGACATAACCTAAAAAAGACTTCACACTTCACGGTGTCAACTGAGCATCTTTCACCAGCATCCGATTCTCATGAAATACAGGTTAAAGTCTGTGGGGATTTTAAAAGTAAAGACTCCAAAACAAACTGTACAGTTACTAGAGACACAAATCACGCTGATCCAAGATAGTGAGTGTCTTGGCTGTAATGACAGTCACGAGAGCTTCAGCTTGGGTTGTTTGCTGCAGAGAAAGGTACGACGGGATCTTTTTGTAGCTGATGAAGCGTGATGGTTTGGTGAATGATGAGCCGTTTGAACTGAGCATCAACCTGCAAATGTATAGAAGGGTGGTCTTGTGGTTAAGGCATTGAGCTAGGACTCAGACACTCTAGCTTCAATTCCTGTCTCTGCTACAGTATCCCTGGGTGGATTTGGGCATGTCACTTAATTTGTCTGTGTGCCTCAGAACTCTACCTGTGAAGCGGACTCACTGGTCTGTTTAGACCATAAGCCTTTTGGGGCAGAGTCTGTCTCTCTGTGCATGTACAGCACCATGCACAATGGGACCTGGATCTCAGTGGAGGCCTTTCAATGCTGCTGCAATATAAATAATAACAGGGCGTTCCTGGAAAACTGAAAGCTCCACATTTTGGATTAAAGACAAGTAGGGCTTTGTGTCCCAGAGGGTGATCAAAGTTTGGAATCCTCTCCCCCCAAGAGGTAAAATCCATCATTACTGAGATGTAAGGAAACTAATTGTATCTCAGGGTACATAGCTGTAGTGGACACTTAACCATGGATATTTAAGTATACTTGACCATGCTGATTCTTGATCACTTCCACAGGTCTTACCAGATCATCACATTTTGGGGTCAAAAAGAAATGTTGGGGCATCCTGGTAGGGGATTTTCACCTTCTGAATCACTGAGTGGTGGAATCATCCAGGAGAAGCAGATGGGTGATTGAAGGGGCCTTGGTAAGTCTTCACTTTTTCCTCTCTTCGATGGCCATATTTCTATGTCAAAAAGTACCAGCAGAAAGTCCTGTATTCATTTCACATGTGGGCTCTCTCCTTGTGTCAGGTTCAGAACTTTCAGTATGATCACAAAAGTGAACCAGTCTCATGTCACAAAATACATCTGTCTAAGGTACTTAACTGGCCCGCATTACCATGGTATCTAAGTTCCTCACAATCTTTAATTTCACAACCCCCCTGTGAGGCAGGGCTGTGCTTTTATCCCCAAGTTACAGGTGGGGAATTGAGGCACAGAGAGGCTAAGTGACTTGCCTCCCATGTCTTACATCTGACACTCCTATTAATACACCCCAGAATGATTTTAGCTTTTTTCCCAGCTGCATCACATTACTGATTCATGTCCAGTTTGTGATCCCCTATAAAGAAAACTAATGTTTTGCCAATGTTTAAAAAGGGTAAACGGGATGATCTGAGTAATTATAGGCCTGTCAGTGTGATATTGCTCCTGGGCAAGAAAGCACTGATATGGGACTTGATTAATAAAGAATTAAAGGAGGGTAATCTAATTAATGCCAATTATGGGAAATAGAACCTGTCAGACTAATGCTATTTTATCAGTGACCTGGAAGACAATATAAAGTCATCACTGATAAAGTTTGCAGGTGACACACAAATTGGGGGAATGGTAAATAATGAAGAGGGGGACAGGTCACTGATACAGAGAGATCTGGATCACTTGGTAGGCAAGCAAACAATAGGTGTTTTAATACAACTAAACGTAGATGTAGACATCTAGGAACAAAGACTGTAGGCCACACTTACACGATGGGGGACTCTATCCTGGGAAGCAGTGACTCTGAAAAGGATTTGGAGGTTATGGTGGATAATCAGCAGATCAAGAGCTCCCAGAGTGGCGCTGTGGCCAAAAAGGTTACTGCAATCCTGGGATGCAGAAACAGGAATATCAAGTAGGAATAGAGAGGGTATTTTACCGCTGTATTTGGCACTGGCGCAACCGCTACTGGAATATTACGTCTAGTTCTGGTCTCCACAATTCAAGAAGGATGTTGATAAACTGTTGAGGGTTCAGAAAAGAGACACAAAAATGATTAAAGGATTAGAAACCATGTTGTACCGTGATAGATCTCTTTAGCTTGACAAAGAGAAGAGTAAGGAATTACTTGATCACAGTCTTTGAGTACCTACTTGGGGAGCAAATATTTGATAGTGGACTTCAATCTAGTGTTGGTAGATTCTCCATCACTGACAATTTTTTAAATCAAGATTGAATGTTTGTCTAAAGATCTGCTCTAGTTCAAAAGAAATTATTTGGGGGGAAGATCTATGGCCTGTTTTACACAGGTCAGACTAGATGATCACTACGGTTCCCTTCTGGCCTTGGAATCTATCAACGTATGGTGTAAGTCAATTATTTTGTATAAATCTAATAATAATACATTGATTTACACCAGCTGATGATCTACCCCCTACTCTGATGCAAAGATGGCCTAATACATCTCAAATGCCCTTACTGGTTTCTGACCCATAGCCTGGCTAGTGAACACTCAGCCAAGGATTTAGTAGGAGCTGTTTGCCATTTCTTTTACTCCGACCGACACTAAACAACCTCATACGTCCAGATCATAAAATGTCTTCTTAACCCAGCAGGCTGTTAAAATGTACGCCTGTGCAGATTTACTGTCACATCTGGAGAAGCCAATGCTATCTTAATGGCTGCAGTACCGTTTTCATCATAAGACACATGGAAATTAGGCTGCATTCAGCAAATCCCCTGCAACCCATTCCACATAAGGCAAATAGTGTCAATTCATGGTACCTTTGGGACAGCTTTAGGGCTACACAAACCCTGAGGTGTTTGGCTTGGGCTGCAAATGGGTCCCTAGGTTTGGGACCAACCCTGCGGACTTGCACTAAGGTTTGGGATTCTGCAGCCCCACAATTTCCAGGAAAACCCCCACTTATCCCACTCGCCTTGGGCTACTGAACCTTACTATGGTCTTCAGTAGACTGGGGTGTGATCCCTCCTGCTGGCTGCTACCCCTTCCTAAAGGGGTTTCAGGGGAAAACTCAGGCTATGCCACTGCTCCTTTAGTACTCCATAGGCTGGTCAGGCCAGGAGACAGTCCCTCCTTCTGCTGCTGGCTGTTCTATTTGGGCTAGAAGCACAGGGCACCTTAGCAGCCCATGTACTGGGATGTTTGATAATACAGTCATTAGGGAACAGCTGGTTGTTCCCTAGGTACTCACACACCATGAAATGATGCAAATACAATTCCTAGAGCTGGGTGAAAGTGACATTTCATCCAGATTTGTTCACATCATTCTGGGACATTTTGCCCCTTGGAACTCTTGTTCTCCATGTTATGTCACCAGCATGGCTGCTTCCATGGCGAAAATGTGAGAAAACTTGACATTTCGCACATTGTTGATGCAAACGGATGCCCGTCCATAATAAAACTTCCAATTCCAAAAGTCAGATGTTGGAAATTGAATTTGGTTTTTGCTCAGAATTAGGCTCCGTTGTTAGTGAAAACAGGTGACTTTTCCTCCAAAGTCTGGTTTCAAAGTGGAAACTACAAAAGTCATTCTTGAAACTGACCTTCTTTTGAGACCTGGAAATGAAATGCAAGGTTTTCAAATTCCATTACACATTTCTCCTCACTTCACCTCCAGCGCCCGAAACCCCCAAGGCCTGAAACCTTTTGGCTTGAAAAACAATCAGATTATATTTTAAAACACAATCTTGAGAAGCAATCTGTAACTCCATCCCCCTTTGCCTTGATTGTTGAACTTTCTTCTCTGGGGTCTCCTCAGTTACCAACCCTCCTTACTTCAGCATGTACGTAATGCCGTCTCACACAGACAGAACAATCCAGTCCCATCTACATCACTCCATCCTCAGATAACTCTGTTGGCTTCCCATTCATTTCAAGAGTCACGTCAAAACTGCTTACATTGGTTTTAAAGCCCTGCCCGGACTTGCTTCAGTCTAGGTCACAAACTCGAATCGACTCTCGGGGCCTGATACTCGTTTTAGTCACTTACGTTGGTGCAAAGCAAAGGGAGAGAGGGTGTCAAATGCCACCATTCTAACCTGATGACATTTCACAACCCCTGTGTGGGCCTGACCGCACACAGGCCAAGGAAGTAGAGAACCAGGCCCAATCGATCTTCCTTTCATCTAGGTATTTATAGCTCCCCCAACCCCTTCAGCGCTGTCTGAGCACTTCTCTTCTTTGTGCTAGGCCCACAGCTGCATGACAATGGGTACTTCAGACAATGGGTACTACAATTGGGGGCCGATCCAGCCCTGTCATTCGCTGGCAGCTCCCCAGCCCACCCTGCCGCGCAGCTCTTGTGAGGGAAATTCCAAACTTGATTCCCAATTTTTAGCCTAACAGTTCGGTTCCATGATGTGTCCGTCTGGTTCCCACCCGTGCCCCCCTGGCTGCATTGGATTTTGGGGGAGACTGCTCCCTCTGCTCTGCTTCCCCTTCTGAGGCGCTTGCAGCGGCTGGTGCCCCTGCAGGCTTCAGGGAGCGAGCGAGGCTGCGAAAAGCCAGAGGCAAAAGGAAAGGTCTGTGTCTCCTGCTCCCCACTTCTCGCATGTCTCGTTGGGGGGCTTGGCCAGCTCTGTGGGCTGAGAGCGGCTCCCCTCGTAGCTCAGTCTGAGTGAGGTCGTCTTGCCCCCCCCAACCCCTCCCCAGCAGGAAAGGAGGCAGGCAGGATTGGAAAAGAACTGGCTCCACAGAGAAGCAGCCCCATCTCCATAAGGGAGGTGAAGCCAGCAGGGCAGTGCACCAGATGGAAGATGGCGCCCAAGTCCCTATCACTTGCACCAGCAGCTGCCCCTCTGGCTGCAGAGCTCAGCCGTCTCCTCCCCACAGGTCACAGAGCAAGCAGCATAGGCACTACCAACACTGGAGAACGTGATGAGGGGCCTTTGGACCCAGTGCGCTCCTGCTGCTGCCCCCTCTCTGTCACTTTAGCGCCCTGGTGGCCAACGTGGAGTCTGCTCTGCAGGCAGCTCTGGCCAAGGGAAGGCACGCGCAGGAACAGAGCAGGGAAAGTCTCTTCCACTGCAGGGCACCTGTTCCAATCCCCACGGAGTGAACACACACATGCCAGAATAGTACAATGAACACAGGATATTCACAGAGGGATAAATGGAGGTAAAAAACAGGGGGGAAATATAGGGGAGCGGTAAAACAGGGTTGCATTCAACACAAGGCCCCACAGGCCCAGTGGTACCACAGTAGGAAAGGGCAGACACCGAGCAATGTGTCCGCACACAGAGTTTAGCAGTCCTGGGCAGAGTTCCAGCCCGGTGCTGAGTCTTGTGTGCTCCTGGTTGTCTTCGGCACCAGTAAAACTTTCTGCAGCAAACCCCTCCGGACCAGTGCCCTCTTCTGCTGCTCTCTGCAAAGCCACACAGAGTGACACTTAACTAGCTACAGCCTCTCTCTTTATTTCCAATGCAAAGTCACAAGCCCCAGTACTCTCGGCCCCATACAGCTCTGGGCAGCAGTGATACTGGGTCCAGCTTCAGTTTGTCCTTCTCAGGAGATTCCTCCCTGGCCCAGTGCTCCTCCTGGCTCCTGTCCTGAGGCGTCCCCAGTCGACGGCTCTGTCCCTCACAGGCTTCAGACAGGTTCTCAGCTGCTTCATTCTGTAGAGTCAGGACCAATGTTCCCTCTAATTTGTAACAGGCCATGTGCGCAAAAAAATTTCTTCTGTGCAAATTTTTGACAGGCTGTGAGCGCAAAAAATTTCTTCTGTGGAAATTGTGCTTCTGTGCAAATTTTTGTGCGCGCGGTGTTTCGCAGTGTGCACGGGGTTTAGGATCTCTGTGTGCGTGCACACGCGCACAGCTTAGAGGGAACAGTGGTCAGGACTAGGACTTGGGTCTCCTAAGTTACTGTCTAGTGCTCTAGCCACCTCAGCCATTGACACAGGTCATCATGCCCTTGTCTAGGTTTATTGTTCCCAGCTTCTGTTAGCAGGTCACCATGCCTTGCCTCCACCCCCTCCCCCCGGGATACAGCTATAGTGACCCAGACATGGAAAACAGTAAGGGGCCTCTTGACTCTCCATTTATTTATTTCTACCTCACCCTTCCCCCAGTACCAGTGCACTCCAGTCTCTGCCCCACCTTCCCTATAGCTCTCCATCTTTTCCACCGTTCTCCAGAACAATACAAAAGATAGCAACAGGAGAGCAGCAGTGAGACTGGCTGAAGAGTGTGTGGCTCTCAGGCCTGATTAACCTAGCATTCGATCTGCAGATGATCCTATCTCCCAGAGGAGATCTGCTATGGGAAACCAGTCCTGTTCCAGACTCATTTAAAATCAACATCTGGTTGAGGGGATTGTGGCTCTCCTGGACCCCAAAAGGGAATTCAACAAAGAGAACTTATTCTACTGGCCGATACAAAGTCCACAGTCCACTGTTAAACTAGTGAAACATAGGCTGGAGTTCCTTCAGGAGGGCTTTGTGGTGGGTGTATAAGAGTGCCCAAGCACAAAGGGCAAGTCTCTATTGTATAACGCTCTCAGCATGGTCAAAAAAAGGATTTTTTGAACAAATCCCAGCATGGAATGCTTCCGTAGGGCATCCACCCTATTGCCATCACACACGGACATACTGGACGACCTTGGAACCTCATCCTGCTTCTTCTAGCCCTGCCCAGATTGAATCCCTATAGGAGGTGTCTGGCATCCAGATGGCTACTATCTCGTCTGCACAATTGCCATAGCATTCATTCCCTAAGTAAATCTGGTAGATATTCCTCCTTTCATTAAGCATCAAAGTCCAGTTCTTAGGAGCACTGACAATCTCCGGGCACAGTAGTCCTGTCTCCTGGATGGCCACTGGTTCATCAAATTTTGCATATCGGTCATCCAGTCTTAGCCAATGCCTTAGTGGAAAAGTCTTTTCCATGCCTTAGTCTCCAGGAGAAGATGGACAAGATATTAATATATCATATACCTAATTTTGAATGCCCATATTTCAAGGATGATCCTGCTGCCCAGCCTGGAGGCACATTGCTATGAAAATCTCATTGTAGTGGATCTCATTGACGTTAGCATGAAGAATAGGAAACATTTTCTGTGCTTACCTGAAAATGTCCTTTCTTCGAGGAATAAGGTCCACAGATCCAGCCCACCCTGGAGAAAAATGGGTCATCCAGAACAGAGATGGAAATGGACATCCAAGGATTTGGGTTTGTTGTCATCAGGTGGAATTTACCATGCTCTGCAGTAGGAGAAATTGTCATGTTTTTCCTCAAAGAATATCTAACACCATCT
The DNA here is from genome assembly GCA_033296515.1 of Macrochelys suwanniensis. Taxonomy (NCBI): domain Eukaryota; kingdom Metazoa; phylum Chordata; order Testudines; family Chelydridae; genus Macrochelys; species Macrochelys suwanniensis. Next base: position 15,956,654 of record CM065775.1, read on the forward strand.
CTAATTTTGGAAACCAGATTTGTATCATCCTGGCTATAAAAGTTACCTCAGCTGGAGGAAACTTCAGGAGGCAGGTTTTCCCCTGCTGTCAGTACCTGATATATCAGGTTCTCTCACAAGCAGGTTGACGCATCCATTGTCATGGATCTGTGGACCTTATTGCTCAAAGAAAGCAAATTTTCAGGTAAGCCCGGATACATTTTCAGATTCTCCACCCATCTAGCGTTGAGCTCCTCTCTGCACAATCTCACCTTGGGTGGTTAGAGACTTATCTCCAACTCCTGCCACCTTGACCTCCCTACCTGGGGCCCAGTCCTGCCAGGTTCTCAGTGCCTCCTCTGGCTCATTATATGCCCTTATCTACCACTGCCTTCTACGGGAGTTGAGCTGTCAGTATGTCATAAGAAGCATTCAGCACCTCAAAGTTAAATGATTTGCCCGTGGCCAAACAGGGAGCTTGAACCAATATTGTCGGCCAGTGTTTCAACCACAGAACCATCCTTCCTCCCACGTTGTTTAGTTATGCGAAGGAGTTTAGGATATAGTATGTATGAAACATACTCCATAAAATAAAACTGTATTGATATTGTTTTAAAAAAATTGTCTGTGGCTAATATAATATCTCAGCTGGGTGCACGTCACAAGACAGACATACTAAAAACACCACGGGGCAGATCCTTAACAGCTATAAATCTCTCTGCTGATTCTCACCAGCTGAGGACTGGGCACCAGTTTCCTCATGAAATAGATTCCTTTGAACAAAACATCCTGAAAAAATAGAGCTCAGAATAATTATCCATCATTAGATTAAGTGTTTCCAAAAAAAGTATTTTTTTATTCAATTTGGGAGTTTGGTTTCTTTCATTTCAGTTTGTGAAGCACAAACTAAATCACTTGGGATGATAACAGGGTGATAAGGGGAGCGGTAAAATTAACGTATTGGGCTGAGTTTATCTGATTCTGGGGAAAGTGGATATTGCTGAATGCAGCTCAGACGGCACTGTTCCTGACAAGACACCCAGTTCAAACGCAAAATTACATTAAGCAGATGTAGCCCATTAAGAAGCGGAGTCTGAAAATGTACTTTAATCTGTCATGGCAAATCCTAGTTGAAAACTTCGGCCCTTTAAAAAAACGTCGTGGGAAGATGTTCTTCCTCTGTTTTTATGACTTTAATCTATTTCCCTGTCAGTTCCAGCTACAGGATGATGATAAATATGGGATCACCTCAGATGGATCACTAACATATTGTAGCTGTGTTACCTACCACTGGCTAAAGCGATGCAAAACTCTTATTGTGAAACCCAGCAGAACTGGTTCTGGATTTCATTGCAATCCAAAGCCTAGGTCAGGTTCACAAACTTGGCCAGAGTTTTGAATAAAAACCAGGTGAAACTTGGTTTTACGAGGTTTCAGCTCTAGACCAGGTGAAATTCAACTTCACTAGGAATTATGGCATAAAAAAGGGCAGCACATTCAACCCATATAATGATATGTTTCTTTTGCAGAGTAGTATTCACCCACTGGGTATATTTGCATGCTATAGAGCTAGGTTTGGAAAGATTAGATTTGTATCTGTAACCCTTCTGCCAGGTGGAGCCGGCAGCAACTAGGGCCAAGTTCAATATTCCAAGGGGGGAGGGATAGCTCAGTGGTTTGAGCATTGGCCTGCTAAACCCAGGGTTGTGAGTTTAATCCTTGAGGGGGCCACTTAGGGATCTGAGGCAAAAATCTGTCAGGGGACAGTACTTGGTCCTGCTAGTGAAGGCAGGGGACTGGACTCGATGACCTTTCGAGGTCCTTCCAGTTCTAGGAGATTGGCATATCTCCATTTATATATCTGTGGGTTCCTTTTCAACAATACAACACAGAACCAGCTCAAGCCCCCATCCAGTAACCTGGGAAAATTACGCACCACCCTTGGGCGCCTCTGAGATGCAATACTTCCCCACTCGCAAGCACAGAAACGTTTAATGAAAGGAGGGAAGACACCTGACATTAATTAGGGAAAATGCCACAAGCAGGATTCATAAACTTAAAACTGTGAGCAGAACCCCCACCCCAGAGTGTGTGGGGAGAGTCTTCTGCCTCATGTTGTTGAGTTCTACAACCAGAAGTTCCTCTACTCTGCTCCCCTCTGCTCCCCCACTCACAGTGGTTGCCCTTGGTCAGTGAGGATCGACGTTTCAGACGTGCAACTATGTGAGTTCACATCCCACCTGGGGAAGAAGACACCGGGCTTGCTCTGCCATCTGAGCACTTGCTGTGGCTGGCACCTCCCGCCAGCTGCTGTTCCTCACTAGCCAATTGCTCACCACTTTTGCCGGCCAAATGCTCACGACTTTCACCGGTTGTTCCCACTGGTGGCCCATCAGTCACCTCCTGCTGCCACCTGCCTGTCTGCTGTGACCTTTGTAAGTCAGTCTGTTAGTGATTTTTAGCTTTCAGAAGGCTGGGTAGAAACACTGCCCCACCATACGTGATTTCAGCTCTCGTTGAGTACTTAACATAACAAAAAGGCTCCTAACGAAGCCTATTTAGCCCTATCTTTGAACAGTGGGGAGGAACAGGCTAAACCAGACTGTGATGCTTAGGGCCTGTCCACAGCTCCTGGCCAGGATACCTATCCCCATCCCTCTTACTTTCACAGGGCTCTGGCATTTGAGTCCCTGGCTTAACGAGGTCCTTTCAGCTGAAGGTGACCCCCTCATTTGGGACAGGTTACGCTCAGTTCTGCTCCCCTTTATTCTTACAATCAAGACAACAACATTGATAACAGCATCTCACTACCCCTGCATTCAGTACTAACGTGATTTGTAACCCACCACCAGCCAAAGTTGATCACTTTGAGCAACACAGCTCTATCTGCTGGATATCTAGGCAGAGCAGGTGTGTTCATGTAAATACAGTTTGCTCCTGAAGTCTCTTCCACTCTCAGTTAGCTGTCAGGGGAGTGTTCATTCAGACCCTGCTTACATATCAGATAAATGTCATTAAACATCAATTTCAACTTACACACACAAACTGAAGAAAAAATATTTTCATAAAAATAATCAAAATTTACAGATAGACAAAATAAGAAAAATGGTGCTTGAGAACTTTTATTTAGGGATATTTACTTTGTGTCTTTTGACATGTGATGTTGACAATTTGTTTTAATGATTACAAAGCTTTGACTTTTTGACTCTCAACATCTACTGTCATTAAATAATTATTGTATGACTCCCTGCATTATTTCCCACAACAATGAAAATTAAAAAAGATATAAATTGAAAAAAATGCTTAAATATAAACACTGATATTATACATAGAAATTATTTTTAAAAATTGACTTCTGCCAAGTCTATAGATAGCATCCCAAGTAGTATGGTCATTGGTAAACAAGGATGACAAAGTTGGGACTTGAACTGTGTTGAAGCCTGTTTGTTTCTGTTGGAATTATGTAGTTGTTTTCTTTCATAAACATGTTGGGTGAAATTCTAGCCCCACTGGAGCCAGGATTCACCCCTCCTGTTTAAGCAGGATTCTGGTTCCTTCTTATGTCATGACACAGTGTCAGACATAAACCTGTGAAGGACCACTGGCTCCTGACTACAAACAAAGGGTAAAATTTTCAAAAGTGCCTAAATTGACTGTGGGACTTAGGCTCCTAAGTCATTTAGGCACTTTGGGATGCCTTCAATGCCTAAGCTTGTTGCTCCAGAGTGTTTCAAACGCATTTTCTTTATGGTTCCCTAGATCATTCCTGACATACACTTTGGCTGGTATAAACAGTGGCTAAAAGAGGAACATAAATGCTTAATAGTATTAGAAGGGTATAAGCAACAAGAATGGAGATGAATTTTGAGACTGGCCCAAGGGATCATAGCAAGGGATAAAAGGATGAAATTAAGAGGAACATTTCAGCTGACTTTCAGGAAAGGTTTCCAAACAGTGAGGTGTGTCAGCTCCCTTCCTTCTCCCCACTCCGGCCCACTGGTGGTCCCCGTCGATCATCTCCTCCCCCTCCCCCCCTCCCCCTCCCTCCCACTGCCTCCTGAACACTGCGGAACAGCAGGAGGTGCTGAGGGGGAGGAGGGGGATGGGGCGCACTCGGGGGATGGGGCGGAAAGAGGCGGGGAAGAGGCAGGGTGGGGTGGAGCGGGGGTGGGTCCTTGTGGGAAGGGCTGGGGTGTGGGCGGGGTGGAGCAGAGGCGAGAAATGGCTGGGCAGGGGTGGGGCATTGGGGGAAGTGGTGGAGTGGGGGCAGGGCCTGGAACTGAGTGGGGGTTGAGCACCCCCAGGGAAAATTAGAAGCCAGCGCCTGTGGTGCTGACCACTCTGGCTCTGATACAGGAAAACATTTAAGCACATGCTTAATTTTAATCATATGAATAGTCTCACTTAAGTCAGTGCTGCCACAGTTAGAACTGGCATAATATAAAAGAAACTTAATCCATTTATTAAGGGTGAAATTCATCCTAGTAGAGAGGGCAGTACAAGGTCTTGTGTTGCCAGCTCTCACAATTTTGTCACAAGTGTTGTGCTACTTGGTGTTTTTTCTTAAAGTCCCAGCTCTTAGAGTCATGTGACTATGTGAGAATCTCATCTATCATTTTTATATGAAATGGAAATTTCCAGCCCTCATGGGTTGTGGAGAAAAGCTTGAAAATGTGAACCCAAAAGGATGAATAACCAGAAGGATACATAGCCTTTCAGGTCAGAAGGGACCATTAGATCATCTAGTCTGACGTCTCGCAGAACACAGGCCATAACATTTCATTCACTTATTCTTGTATTGAGCTCATGTACAAGACAAATAAAAAAAACCCAAAATGTACTTTAAAAAAACCTCATGGTATTTAAGCCAATCTCATGATATGGGGGCCTGACTCAGGATTTTTCAATGCTGGCAGTTGGCAGCAATATATGCACCACTCAAGTCCTAACGATAGGACTTCTCTTAAGTGGTGTACATATACCTTGTGCTGTTCCCCCTCGACAGGGTGAATTTCATGCTAAATGAATAAACCATAACTCTGCTGAGATGTTTAATCAATGCCTTCTGAATAATGAAACTGGTCCTAGGGAAGAAACATGCTGTACCTGTTAAAGTCATTAATTCCATATGGATTTCAAGCTTCCTGTTCCGCCTCCTGCTTTTTTTCTTTCTTTCCTAAGTGTGGCCCTCGTTTTTTGTTCTTTGTCCCATTGTTTCAGAGGTCAATGTTTCACGTCCTTTGGATCAGGAGATCACAGTAATAAATCTGAAAGCACAGCCACACTGTTTGATGTCCTTCTTCCCAATTAGTGAAATGCAAATGTTGTGTTTGTGGGTAAAATCTGCAGAAAGCCAGCGTAGGGTTTCGTTGCAGCCTTTTGCGATAAAGAGAAGTGCATGGTGAGATTTTAATCTGGAAAAAAATGAATCCAGACAGTGCACAAAAGTTCCACTGCACTAAGCTTCATTTCCTGCTTGGATTTTGTTGAATGCCATGAAGGATTCCATTAGAAACATATTTGCAACAAGCTCTGAGAGAAAGCAAAGGAGGAGGAGCTGCCTCTATCTCTGCTTTGTATTGCTGCTGCATTGGAAGGTAAAGAAAAAGCACATGGGTTGTAATACAGAATTGTATTCACCTGTAGCTGGGTAACCACATACCTCCAGATCTCCCTTTTCAACCGTTTGCTGAGCAGGTAGCAGCAGCAAGAGCAAAGTGGCTGGATGTGTTTTTCAAGCAAGCACCAAACAGTTGTTAACTTAGAAGACATTAGCAGTTGTCTTCCGGGTCTGTTTTCTAACAGGAAACAGGGATGTTCCCTCTGGGACTCTTTTATCACTTTCCTGACAAAGGCATTGTTAATTGTATTCAGATTTTGCCTTTTCCCGCCCCCCTGTCAAAGGCCTTTTGTATTTTGGTGTGGAACACCCTTGCCCTGTCTGCTGCAGTATGATTAAGGCACTTTCCATCTTGCAGTCTAAAATAAACAAGCGGTTGGGAGTTTTCTATAACAAATGTAATCCATGTAGACAAGGAGAGCAGCCTAAATAACATAAGATGAAAAGGGAGTTGAAAATACACCACAAAGACAGAGCCAGCTGGATGCATGAAAAGATCTAAACCCCAGGATTTGCTCAATAACATTAAGGACAAATCATTTTATTAAAGCTTGAATAATATTTCAAACAAATGCTATGCAGCCACTGACAAATTTCTGTCCAAAACAGCTTTACCATTCTGAAATAAAAATGTGTGTGAGAATACATTGGAATAGTTATATATCATGGGCCAGATTCCCGGCTAGGGTTAATCATCATGGCTCCACAGAAGGCAATGGAATGTGACCAATTTACACCGGCTAAGAGGAGCTGGCTAAATGTGTTATTAGAGGCAGAGTTGGTGGCACAACCTAAAGTTAAGGTTGCTTAACACTTTCCAGTATAAGTCCCTGTTCTCAGTTGCTCATTACTTTGTTGAACTTCAACCATTCAGGTTGAAATGTCCCACACTGGGTAACTATCTTTAAAAAAAAAAAGAGTGAGAGAAAGAGTAGGTCAAAATATGTGTTTTGCCTATGTTAAAAAAAAATACCTATCACCATTTTGTTGAGACGCTCTAGTGCCTTCTGTAATTTGGAGCAAGGGATTATAAATTTGGATAGCTGGGGGAGGGGAGAGGAGCCCTGTTGACAGGGATGTGCATTTTGCTATGCCTGTGAAAAATCCACTGAGATTTGGCAAAGTTATGAGCCTCCAAAAATCTCAGTTCACACACGTTCAGGAGAGACTTGTGTGGCAGCTAAAGTCTCCAACGATTTCATCTGCACTGAGCATGCTCCATCCCAAGGCTGCAGGAGCTGATCATTACTTTCCCTTCAATTGCTCTTCTCAGCAGCTGTAGTGCCAGGTACTGGAACTGAGACTAGAGAGAGTGTCTGTCCTGTGCTCTCAGAGTTTCCCTCTTGGTTCCCAGGCAGTGTAGAGGAGGAAGAGAAAGTGGAGACAGGCTGCAGGGGGATAATAGTGCAGACTGGCTGCAGTCAGGCAGTGTAGATTCCACATTATACAGTTTCTTTTTTCAGTTTGCTTTTTTAAAAACCAAGGAATTATATCCCTAAAAAAACTACTTTAATAGAACATTAAGGTTGCAAAGTCCAGCACTCAGACATTAGGAAATGCCAAAATTAAGGTTGCCTGTGCAACCCGAATTCAGACCCCTTGTACGTTTGCATTATGATACAGTCTTTAATTACATGATCACATGCTATTTTTTCCCACGTGACCCCTGCCTCATTCAGTACACATAATGGATGGTGCTCTGTGGATGCATTAAGATTGTGCAGTGAAGGAGGTTGTTGTATCTAGACCTCTGCCTCATTTGTTGCAGAAGCTGGAAGGCGTGCAGTGAATGAGACATGGGAGTGCAGGAAAAGAGAGGATGGTCGTGTGGTTTAAATGGTTGAATAGCACCCGGAAGAACTGGATTCTATCCTTGCCTCTGCTACAGAATTCATATGGGATTAGGGTGACCAGATGTCCTGATTTTATAGGGACGGTCCCGATTTTGGGGTCTTTTTCTTATATAGGCTCCTATTACCACCCCACCCCCATCCCAATTTTTCACACTTGCTGTCTGGTCACCCTATATGGGATGCTGGGCAAGTTAATTAAACCAACCTTTTCACTAGGGCCACTACTTTCATGGGCAGCGGGTATAATAAGCTAGGGGAGGCTAAGTCTCCCCAAACAAGATGTGGTGCCCCTCCCTTTTGAGGCACGCCACCGGCCTGCCACCTTTGGAGCGCCATGGCCGAAACGGCGCCTGGACTGTGGCCCCGCCCATGTTCCACCCTGAGGCCGCGCTCCCACGTCCTGCTCTTCCCCCACGGCCCAGCCCACACCGCTCCGCCTCTTCCCCCAAGGCCTCCCCCACCTGCCGCTCATGCTTCTCTGCCCCTTTCCCCTGAGGCCTGCCTCTCACACCTCTTCGGCCCATCCCCTGTGCCCCCTCCCCCCTCACCACTCATGTCTCTTCGCCCCCTGAGAGGCAGAGAGGTGTGGGTGGTAGACAGGGGGCCTTTGGGAGAAGGGGCAGAGAGGCATGGGTGGTGGGTGGGGGGGTTTCTCAGGGGAGGGGGCTGAGCAGGAGCAGGGCCTGGGGCAGAGCAGGGGGCAGGGCCACGGTCTTGGCGTCGGTGGCCCCCACCACACACTTCTAAGGAGCTTCAGGCGCTCAGGCCTGGCCTCCCCAAATGTGGGAGTCACGCACCTGCCATGGCTACTTTTGTGTTTCTCCTTTTCTGGGTACCCAACTTGAGACACCTTGGTACGTCTACGCGGCAAAAAAACCCTCTACGGCAGCAAGTCTCAGAGCCCAGGTCGACTGACTCAGGCGCTCACTGCAAGGCTAAAATAGCTGTGTAGACATTCAGGCTCAGGCTGGACCCTCGGCCCTGAGACCCTCCCCCCTCACTGGGTTTCAGAGCTTGGGCTCCAGCCTAATCCCAAATGTCTATATGGCTATTTTTAGCCCCGTAGTGTGAGCTAGAGTCAGCTGACCTGGGCTCTGAGACTAACTACAGCAGGGCTTTTTTTTGCTGTGTAGACGTACCCTTGAGGTCTGGTTGGAAGCATGTACAACTGCAAGTGACGACAATGGTAACTGCACTCTGAACATACAGCGTGTGAGAAAAATGCTAAGTACTCTGAAAAGTCATGCCCGAGGGGTTTGAAATTGGCATCCAAAGTTAGTGAATGCTTTTGTCAGTTTGGCTTTTAATCTCTGTGCCACTGGCCCCAGGTATAAACTAGGGATAATAAGATCTCCCTACCTCACAAGAGCATTGTGATGGTAAATTCTTTACATAGAAAAGCCCATGAAGAAATTAATAATTCTGTGTTCAGTGCCTGGTTTGGGTGGTTTTCAATAAATAAGGCATGGAGGGAGGAGGGGGCCCATATCTTGTGATACAAAGAACTATTGAACAGCTAGCCATTCAGTGAGCCCCATCCATCCTTTGCAGTGAATGAGGCAGGTTCCTGTGGAAAAAACAATATGTGATCATGTAATGAACGACTGTATCATAATGCATGTGCACAAGAGGGCTGAATAAATCTCTTTGAGTGCTTTACTTTGCACTCAACCTTTTTGTGTGTATATATATACATAATCAAACTCTATTAAATCATCAGAATAATTCCACTGAAACTGACTTCTGTGGAATTACTCCAAGATAAAATTGATGCAATGGAATGGTGAATCACGCACGATGTCTAACATGTTGACTAATTCCTTGAAATATGGGGCATCGCTAACCTACCTGAGTAGTATTTTTTGGGATACAGAAAACTGTATTGATAAATGTGCAAACTTGATTTTAATGACACTGATTCTTCTGAGATGGGAATTACCATCCTAGAAATCCCAAGCAGGGACTGCTGAATTTGGTTTGTCATTAGAGGTGACCTCCAATGCTCTGTGGGTGAAATTCATCCCAGTCAAGAAAGCCTGTACAAGTCTCTCTGCCCGCAGTGAGTTTTTCTTAAAGGGCCACACCATCAACTTGAGAATTGCATTTCTGTCTGCAAATTTTGTACATGTAACACCTATGGTAGTGAACAATGAAATACATTTAGTGTGTGGGGAAGAGATTTTTCTTTTCTCAGTGTGGTTCCTTTGTGCATTTGGCGGCATTTTGTGCATAGTCATTTTCATCTGTCTAGTCAGCTACCTTTTCCCTTTCTAAAAGACCCTTATAAACATCAACAAAGGAACAGAAAAACCCTTATAGACTAAAATCTAAGCAAATGTGTTTGTCTTAAGTCAGGACACCCTGTTTATAGGAACACTCTGAGAAAGTGGATTTTTTAAAAATAACTTTAAAAAGTACTTGAGCTGCCAGTTTCTATGTAAATCTCAAGTAATGGGCCAAATTCTGGTCCCAGTGAGGCACTGGGGGTCCTGCCATTAAATGCAGCTGGATCCGCATTTGAACCTAAGGGTTTCCATGGTTCACAGAGATTTGCATGGGCCCTCCTTCCCGGGGTGAGTTACACCTTTTGTCAATGGGGCTTTGGAGGATGATAACAAAACAACCCAGGGATCAATTCAGCCGTCTTTTTTGCCCATGTGCATCAAAACAGTGGACTCAGTTGTCTGCTGAGGCTAAGCTCTGCTCAGTGCAGCTGAAGAGCAGCGGGTAAAGGTAGCTCAAAACCACCTTTGTAGCTCCCTGCCTCTGGGACTTCCCCCTGCCCCAAAGGCTGCTCTAACTTACGCCAACTGCAATGGTCCCTAAGGGATTGTCACACCTGTTAAAGGATCAATGAAATGAAGTAGTGCTCCACACATACTCCCTTTCCCTCTCAGCCACGGCCCCATCTACACGCATGGGGACTGCAAAGAAGGGGCGTCATGTTGGCTGGGCACCACCCAGGGACTCCCCCATGATGGGTGAATTCTCAGCTAGCTGGCTAAGCTGCCTTTACAGCCCCTTTGCACTCCCACTGTGGTGCAAAGGCACAGTAGCATTAACTGCAATCTGGGCGTGGGGCTTCAAGGCATTTAAGAATCTGAAGCATTCATGGGGTTCCCAAAAGACCTCTATATGTTATGCATAGAATACAGTATTTGACAGTTGGTGAAATTCTGTTGTCCCTCTAAGGGATTTAGAAATTGCATACCACTCAGTTGCAGTGTCTTCCTGAGTCTGGTTTGTAACAGGAAAGGCTGCTGTTTATAGATTCATAGATTTATTTTAGGGACCGTGTGTGTTGTGTATTTATTGCAGGCAGGAAGCCATCTGCCCCTGGGACACTCATGCTGGTATTGAACGCTGCAGCATCTCCTCCCCAGTGTGGGCTGCCACCAGCGCATTGCACCCATCTTCTGCTCTCTGCCCTGGCCCCCGATAGAACACAGAGCCATGTTGACGGCCTCCGTCCTTATCGTCAAGGCTCTCAATGGCCTGGGCCCAGGATATCTAAGCCCTGGTCTACACTAGCGGGGGCAGGTGTCGATCTAAGGTACGCAACTTCAGCTACGCGAATAGCGTAGCTGAAGTCGGAGTATCTTAGATCAACTTACCTGGCCGTCCTCACACCAGGGAATCAACCGCTACCGCTCCCCCATCGACTCCGCTTGCGCCTCTCGCAAGCTGGAGTACTGGAGTCGACGGGGAGCGCTTTCGGGGCTCGATTTATCGCGTCTAGACGAGACGCAATAAATCAATCCCCGAAAGATCTATCTCTACCCTCCGAGCCTAAGAGATTGACTGAAGCTCCAGGATGTAGACCATTGTGGACAACTCTGCTTCTCAGGCACAATGGAACTTCCTACCATCAGGGGTGCTGGAACAATTTGTATAGTGGGGGTGCTGAGAGCCATTGAACCAAACTGTAAACTCTGCATATAATGGAAACCACTTCAAGTCAGGGGGTGTTGCAGCACCCCCCGCATCCCTAGTTCCAGCACCCATAGAATCATAGAATTGTAGGACTGGAAGGGACTACAAGAGGTGATGTAGTCCAGGTCCCTGCACTCATGGCAGGATAAGTATTATCTGGACCAGTGGTTCTCAACGTTTTTTTTTTTTTTGCGGACCACTTGAAAATTGCTGAGGGTCTCGGCGGACCACTTAATGATCTTTCCAAATGTTGTTTGTACCGTTAGCTAACTATTGTAAAGCGCTTTGGATAAAAGTGCTATATAAAAAAACCCATAATAATTTACTTTTTTGTTCTACAAATAAAAGCACAAAACTCATATTTTAATACAGTAGTTTGACCTTTCTAATGCAATGGATGTGCCCTCTCTCCCCCACCGCGGCAGCCCCCGAGCTGGGGATGGGAAGGAGGGGGGTCTCTCCCCCACCACAGCAGCCACAGAGCTGAGGCTGGGAAGGACGGGGGGTCTCTCCCCTGCCACAGCAGCTCCTGAGCTGGGGTTGGGAAGGAAGGGGGGTGGTCTATCACCCGCCAAAGCAGCCACAGAGCTGAGGCTGGGAAGGAGGGCCGTCTCTTCCTGGCAGCCGCAGCCCTGGAGCTGGGAAAAGTTGCCTCTTTCTTTGACCACTGCAGCCCTGCATGTCCCAAATTCCCCCCATCTCCTCCTCTCACCCCACTGCCCCCTCCCACCTACCCCCTATGGCCACCACCTCACCTTACATGTGAGTCTTCTCCAGGGTCCAGGCACCTAATTAGTGGAGCTGTGCAGACGTGGCTAATTAGTGCCTGCACAGCTCCACTAATTAGGTGAGTGGCCCTTCGTTCTCTCGTGTGTGGCCACCCAGGCGTGCACCTTAGAGGGAACTATCCACGGACTACCTGAATGGAGCTCACGGACCACAGTTTGAGAACCTCTGGCCTAGACCATCCCTGATAGGTGTTTGTCTATCCTGCTCTTAAAAATCTCCAGTGATGGAGATTCCACAACCTCCCTAGGCAATTTATTCCAATGCTTAACTACCCTGACAGTTAGAAAGTTTTTCCTAATGTCCAACCTTAAACTGCCCTTGCTGCAATTTAAGCCCATTGCTTCTTGTCCTATCCTCAGACTTTATTAATATAACCTGTGACCGTATAGCTCATTGGTGCAACCACAGTTATATATTTGCAGCAAATATTGTACAAAGGTTGTCGTGTAAAGTGTCTATGGAAAGGTTATGATTTGCTAATTATAATTATGCTATCTGTATAGGTGTAACATTTTTGTAGTTGAAGTTATGAATATTGGCTAAGTACCTGTATCTCAATGTGTTGAATTCTATATAGTATTAGTGAAGCATTTGGTCAGCTTCTTGAGAAAGGAATTTGCAAATTAAGTGCACAATCAAGAAACACTTAACTGACAATGGACCTTGGAAGACTCCAATCCACATGAGAAGTCTTCCTGGAAACATTCAAGATAGAATGTAAGCAATGGCTGCCACCTGTAAAAAACTGAGTCATGTATGGACATGTGATGTGCCCATGTGACTCCAGACTCCATCTTGCTACTGTGATTTTCCACAGTAAGAACAAAGAGGTAGCCTCTCACAGGTAAATATAAAAAGGCCCTGAAAACTGCCATCTTGTCTTCAATCCTGCTTCTTTGCCTCTGGAGGGACTTTGCTACAAACTGAAGCTCTGAACAAAGGACTGAATGACCCAGCCCAGCTGTGGATGTATTCCAGAGACTTGATTTGAACCTGCAGTTTATTCTATCTCTGCTACAAGCCTGAACCAAGAACTTTGCCATTACTGTATGTAATTGATTCCATTTAACCAATTCTAGCTCTCATCTATTTCTTTTTCCTTTTATGAATAAACCTTCAGATTTTAGACTCTAAAGGACTGGCAACAGCGTGATTTGTGGGTAAGATCTGATTTGTATATTGACCTGGGTCTGGGGCTTGGTCCTTTGGGATTGGGAGAACCTTTTTTCTTTTACTGGGGTATTGGTTTTCATAACCATTTGTCCCCATGATGGGTGGCACTGGTGGTGATACTGGGAAACTGGAGTGTCTAAGGGAATTGCTTGTATGACTTATGGTTAGCCAGTGGGGTAAAACTGAAGTCTTCTCTGTTTGGCTGGTTTGGTTTGCTGTGGTGTGCAAAGGAACCCCAGCCTTGGGCTATAATTGCCCTGTTCTAAACAATTTGTCCTAAATTGACTCTCTCAGAAGTGTCCCACCAAGGGCAGCATCATTACATAAGGAGAACAATTTTTCTCCTTCCTCCTTGTAACAACTTTTTATGTACTTGAAAACTGTTATCATGTCCCCTCTCAGTCTTCTCTTCTCCAGACTAAACAAACCCAGTGTTTTCAATCTACTCTCATAGGTCATGTTTTCTAGACCTTTAATCATTTTTGTTGCTCTTCTCTGGACTTTCTCCAGTTTGTCCACATCTTTCCTGAAATGCGGTGCTCAGAACTGGTCACAATACTCCAGTTGAGGCCTAATCAGCATGGAGTAGAGTGGAAGAATTACTTCTTGTGTCTTGCTTACAACACTCCTGCTAATACATCCCAGAAGGGTGTTTGCTTTTTTTGCAACAGTGTTACACTGTTGACTCATATTTAGCTTGTGATCCACTATGACCCCCAGGTCCCTTTCTGCAGTACTCCTTCCTAGGCAGTCATTTCCCATTTTGTATGTGTGCAACTGATTGTTCCTTCCTAAGTGGAGTACTTTGAATTTGTCCTGATTGAATTTCATCCTATTTACTTCAGACCATTTCTCCAGTTTGTCCAGATCATTTTGAATTTTAATCCTATCCTCCAAAGCACTTGCAACCCCTCCCAGCTTGGTATCGTCTGCAAACTTTATAAGCGTGCTCTCAGTGCTATTATCTAAATCTCTGATGAAGATATTGAACAGAACCAGACCCAGAACTGATCCCTGCAGGACCACACTCAACATGCCCTTCCAGCATGACTGTGAACCACTGATAACTACTCTCTGGGAACAGTTTTCCAATCAGTTATGCACCCACCTTATAGTAGTTCCAACTAGGTTGTATTTCCCTAGTTTGTTTATGAGAAGGTCATGTGAGACAGTATCAAAAGCCTTATTAAAGTCAAGATATACCACATCTACCGCTTCCCCCGCCCATCCACATGGCTTGTTACCCTGTCAAAGAAAGCTATTAGGTTGGTTTGGCACAATTTGTTCTTGACATATCCATGCTGACTGTTACTCATCACCTTATTATCTTCTAGGTGTGTGCAAATTAATTGCTTAACTATTTGCTTCATTATCTTTCCGGATACTGAAGTTAAGATGACTGGTTTGTAATTCCCCGCGTTGTGCTTATTCCCCTTTTTATGGATTGGCACTATATTTGCCTTCTTCCAGTCCTCTGGAATCTTTCCCATCTTCCATGACTTTTCGAAGATAATTGCTAATGGCTCAGATACCTCCTCAGTCAGCTCCTTGAGTATTCTAGGATGTATTTCATCAGGCCCTGGTGACTTGAAGACATCTAACTTGTCTAAGTAATTTTTAATTTGTTCCTTCTCTATTTTAGCTTCTAATCCTACCTCATCTTCACTGGCATTCACTATGTTAGACACCAATCGCTACTAACCTTTTTGGTGAAAACTGAAACAAAAAGGTCATTTAGCACTTCTGCCATTTCCTATTATTGTTTTCCCCCCTGACTGAGTAAGGGTAAAGCTTTTCTGTGCTGTCCCTAGACTGTGGAATGAACTCCTGCGGGGACTAAGCACCATCCCAGACACACCACCATCCACTCCAAGTGCCAGATGCACTTCTTCAATCTTGCCTTCTCTAATCTAAACACAGAGCAGTGTGTACAATAAAAAAAAATCAAAAAACCCCAAACAAAACACTCCACACTATGCACACAATTGTCCCCCTGGAGAGAGGATGTGAGAGAGAACAAACCAGATGGGAAAGATGTTAGACATGTCACTTAATGTACCATGTGAAGGCACTCAGGTATTATGGTAATGAGGGTGGTATAAGAACCTGTAGAAAATAGAATAGTTTCTCTCTTTTCTATTGTGTATGTATCTTTCTCACTCAGCTAAATGTTGGTTACTTCTGCTTCAATTAATCTGTGATTAATCTTTTTTAACTGATCATATGTAGGAGATAATGGACTGGGGAGACAGGGAATGGTGGAACATACTGGTCTTAGTCCAATGAATATTTCCAGCAATATTCTAACTGCTCTTCTGGAAGGGAAAATTAGACATCTGTCCAAGAAGAAGACAATGTTATAGATTTAGATATAATAATAATAATTATAAGCTCTTTTCTTTGCACTGTTGAGTAATTTCAGCATTTATTTCATACTATTGTTAAGCTTGTTTATAATAGATATATTTATATATAAAGTAGAATAGAGAAAAGCACAAGATATATTTTATAAATATTTCTGTATGTTCTGCATACAAAATAAAATATGTACATCCACGGATAGTGGTTCTGTGCTGTTGTCACGGCAGGACCATACTTTTCATTCACATACTCCGGCTAGGTCTGCTTAGAATAGCTGACATCTCGCCTTGTCTGGAATTTCTAAAGATGTAAACACACCTCCCGCACTGCTGGTGTCTTGGCAATTTCTTGGCTCTGAGTTTATTGCTTTGTTGAGGGAGGAGGAGGGATGGTGCCATATTTATGTTAGGACTGGATGGGACAAGGCATCGGAGTAACAGTGAATTAGGGAGTAAGATCCAATGGTCGAGAGAGAGAGGAAAGGGATACACATGAGTCGATTTTCCATTTCCATTTTACTTTGACTTCACTGTGTATTTCATTACGTCCCATGGCTGCTCTCTGGTCACTCTGCCCTTGTGTCCAATGGGCTCCTCTCACTTCACCCGGTCACATTCACACTGGGGTCCAATACATTTTTGTGAATACTTGAATTTGACACCCTAGAACAATAACTTCAGTCTCAGCCCTGGACAAAAGAAAAGTGTTAAATTGATTTGCATGTGTTTTCATTGCAGGGGCAGAACCAGGAATGTTTCTGGCTTTATCATGCTGAGTGGATTCTCCTGTCCTAAAAATTTAGTCTTTGGAAACAAATACAATGATTGCTTTAACGTTATAGTGCATCCCTTGTCAGGGATTGTCCTGTCAGCTACTGGAGAATCCAGGCCCTTTGTGATAGGATGCATGAGCAGATGTTAGCCTGGATTATTTTCAGCCAAAGCTGTTTTTCCTCCCCGGGAAAGTGTCTCTTTGTTTCTTACAGTACTAAAGGCACTTGTTAGCTGGACATTGTTGGCAACCATACGGCATGTTTTTGCAAGAAGGTACAATCCAAAATGAATTTTGGTTTAAGCCTCTTGTCTTCTCAGGAAGAATTTGATTGGTGGGAAAACCTTCCCCTTTTTACATTTTAAAAGTCAATGTTATTTTAACTGTTGCAATTGAATTCTCTTTATATCATCTCCAAGTCCATGTCTTTGCAAGATAAACGATGTCTAGTCCAGGAAAGGTTTCCTCCTCTATGAATAGTGCTTTGGTGCCATTGGCATCTAAGCTCTTTGACCGAGTGGGAGATGTTTCATTTGCACACGTATCTTTCAACAGTCCTCTCGCATTTTTTACAGGTCACGTAGCAGCACCAGTGGTATTTGCAGTGGCACCGCTCCACCACCTTGTCCATGTATGGGTTGTAGCCTCGGCCACAGCACATCAGGTCGCAGCTGTCGCTGCCGTTGGAGGTTTTGTTGCATTGCCTGGAATAAAGGAGATGGGGGAATTAGTGCAAATCATCACAAAGCCGGTTTAGAAATGAAGTCATCGTCTGTGTCTGTAATTGTGGCTTGGCTTGTGCGGATGTGCCAGGCATGGAGAAGGGGCCATGGGACTGATCTGCAGCTGGGCTAACTGGATGCTTAAGCCACCTGGGGATCTGCCCAGGGACCACGCTGCACCTGCAGAGAAGCCAGATAAAGTCTCAGTCCCTGTGTTCTGGAGCCTGATCCAAAGCCCATGGAAGACAACTGGGAGTTTAGAATCCCCTACTATGCAAGCGCTGGGGATTCTAGCCCCAACAAGAGCACTAGTAACCCCACGAGGGTGGGGAGGGATGAGACTAAGTCAATACCCTTGTGCCATTGCCCATATGCCTGCTCCACATTGGCCAGCAGCACTGGGCTAGCAGAGGAGACAGCACTGCCAACCCTGAAAAGGGTTCAAAAGGGACTGCAGAGGCCAGGTGCATAAATGCCTGAGACTGGGAAAGTCACCTCCCTGTCTTAAGGCCATGATCTAGCCACAGCTGTGTCAGGTACATGACAGCTACTCACACCAGGGTAATCCTTTGCACTGCTGTGGGGCCTTCCAAATGAGTATCTCGCAGCCGTGTACAAACACTAGCGTGGCAAGCCTTGCCTGGCTCTGACATCCCATCTCCTAGCAGGCAGCGGGGCACATGAGTATTGCGGGATGATACATGTAGCTTATCATACAGATTTAGTCCTTTTCTTTCTTCCGATTTTAATGAAACCCATCCTCTTGAGAGTCAGTCTGTACTTCTGTATGGTTCTCTTGGGTTGTCTGCTGGAATCTTTTAACCATGCTGGCTTAAATTTTCAAAAGTAACTGGTAATTTTGAGTGTCACCTTGAGACACCTTTAAAAGGGCCTGATTTTCTGAGGGTAGATACCCAGCCTTTCCTGGAAACCAGCCCCCACCCCTTAAGGTGTCTTGAGTTGGGCATGCAAAAATCACTAGTCACTTTTGAAATGTAGTCCCCCAGGTAGTGGGAAGTTCCTGTCCACCAGAGTTTTGCATGGCTCTGAGGCTGGCATCACACACTGCAGTGATAAAGCACCCCAGTGAATAAAACCAGCATGTGGGGAAAGCTGGGCTTATGGCTAAACTACTAGCTGGCCACTCAAAAGCTTTGAGTTCAACTCCTGTCTCTGCTACAGATTCCCCGT
Organism: Macrochelys suwanniensis; assembly: GCA_033296515.1. NCBI lineage: Eukaryota > Metazoa > Chordata > Testudines > Chelydridae > Macrochelys > Macrochelys suwanniensis. The sequence continues at coordinate 15,975,046 of CM065775.1, forward strand.
GTGATTTTGGACACGTTTCTTAATTGTGCTCTGACTCTGGTTCTCATCTGAACAATACCAATAATGTTTCCTGAGTACTCAGAATGTAGGCTCTTACTATGTGTACTTAGCGCACCCAGACCCCAGACTTAGCTGCGGCCTCTAGACGCTAATATCAAGTGAGAAGCATTTCCCTAGGAAACGGCTCAGACGTCTTTTCTAAATCACATTTTGCTTAGGTTATTTTGGCCAGAAGTATTTTTACATCAGGCAGGGGAGGAGAGAGGAGAACGGAGAGTGAGGAGGGAGAACTGGACTCCTGTGCTGAGCACGCCATTAACAGCTGGAAATGAATCCAAGTGATTTATAGGAATTCCTCATGAGGTAATGCTTTATGAGACGTTATAGGATTAATGAAGTGCTGGGAATTTTGTTCTTGTTCTTCCCTTATTTATTTCTGACTCGGTATGACCTCCTGTTTGTTATTTCTGACCTCCATTCATGGCCAAGTTCCATTTTTAAAGTTTCCCGACTCATTCCCCCACTTTGGGAGTGCGTGTACATGTTTACAAACCTCTGGAAGGTTCACCAAAGCCTGCTCGTAATTGTTATGACCACCAGTCAAAAGCTCAGTCCATAACCACACTGTGTGTGTTTACCTAACGCTGAACGAACGGCATTGTCATATATGCCTGTGACCCTGCGCCCCCTCCAACAGGAAACCTCAGAATGACTCCTCGTAAACATATTAGTCAATAAGTTAAATATTTAGAGCAAAGGTTCAAATACATAAATATTAACATTACGGAGGGGCTTTAAAGGCTTAGTCAGCTTTGACGGAGGTTGGGAAGGTTGAAGCCACTGGATTCGTTTTCCAAAGCTCATGAGTTCATAACAGGCCATAAAATTCACGTTTGGGTATGTGATGCATCCATGCCACCTTGTACAATTCAGCGGGAGCTAAGCAGAATTGGGTGGGGCTAGTACTTAGATGGGGCTCTCCAAGACACACACAGCTGCTTCAGGAAGTGGCATGGCTGATTTGGTGTCACTTTTTCCTCTGAGTCATTATGGAACCAATACCCCAGTATAGTGTCAGGGACACTGTGTCTTATAGGGACACTCCTATGGCTCTGCAGTGAGATATATTTAGCACATTATGATCAAAGTTACCCTCAAATTAAACATGGAGCAAAACTGGTACCATTTATCTGAAATCTCCCCCTTTCTTCCCACCAAAAGACTGGAGGTTTGGATACAAATGGAATCCAATCCTGTACTACCTGTACAGTTAGGGTTTTCCAAAACTAAATCCACCCCACTTGATCTCATATAAAGAGAGGGGAAAAGAAAACATTATAAGAGATTGCCAAACTTCCCTTCAAATTGCTCAGAGCTGAAGCATTCTGCTGTTGGTTTCGCAAAACGCCAGCCTGTTAAGCCCACCTCTACCCCAGACATGCTTTTTGAACGATTTTGTGTCAATACCATTAAACAAATATCTCGTTCTGTGTTGCAAGTGTTGGGATTGGGTGAAAAATACCCAAATCTTTTTACAGACTGAAACAGCTGCTGGTACCTACAGTATTTCTTCCAGACCTATGTGTATAAGTAGCTAAAGGTGAACAAGGACAGGACCTTCTAGTTTGTCCAAATGAGCAGACAAACCAAGGGGTGCATGGGATCAGTGAAATTCACCATATTTTATATACAGGAACAATTCTTTGATGTTGGCTTGTCACGGAGCCTGGTTCGAATCTTTCCCAGCTAGACTGAGCCTTATTTGTACTTGTGTAAATCCAGTGCAATTAGACTGATACCAAAGCAATTCCATTGACACCAGTGCAATTCCATTGCAAATGAGACTCTGGCCCATTGTCTTCGAACCTAGCACTGTAATTCTTAGAAATATTTGCAAAAACCATAGAAAATAAGGTACCAGTCACCTCAGATGAGACATAAAACAAGCCCCTGACCCAACTGGGCTCCTTAAAGATGCCATGGGATTTTTGCAACAAGAGGGGAGGTTAGCCAGTAGCCTAGCCAAATTTCACTCACATTCTGCCCATCTAAAGTTTCCCTATAATGCTCTTTAAATCTATCTCTAAAAACACTGCTGTGTAGTATTCCTTGGTTTGGAACAGCTTCATCTGCATCCCAGAAGTGACTGTATTGCAATGGTGGGCTAAGGGACTCTTGAACCCACAGGGTCACAGGTTACTCCTACGCGAGTCTTCCCACAGACAGCAGCGTCTAAGAAAGTGCCACAAGCACAAACTCATGGAGAATCCTCTGAACCATTCACTCTGGGCCCCCTGTGGAACTGGCAGGTGGTTCCACCATGTAAACTCCCTGATGTTCTGAGATCTGTGTGAATCCCAGACCACGCGGAGGGGAAATGGCCATTAGCGTAAAGACCAAATGCTCTACCAGAGCTCCCTCAAGGACTAGGCTGCCATGTGCTCCCTACTAGTGGCCTTGCAGCAAAGGAGGGATTGTCGTTCCTTCAAGGAGTCCCTGCTGCTCTTGCAGTCAGATTCCCAGTTAGAAATCCAGCCATGCCGGAGGGGGGAGCATGAAATGGAAAGCAGCTGCCTCTAGCTCCACCCACTCTGAACCACTCGCTCCCACTCCACAGACCATGGAACTCTGACCATGCAGAAGGGCTTCTACAGTGTCTAGGGCCCAGGGCAAAGAATGCATCAGAGCCTCAGCTCTCCTCCTAGTTGTAGATATGCATCATTTTTAGCCACACCTTGCTGCTCTCTGCACCATGCTGCAGAGAGAAGGTAGCATGTAGCCCAACTTCTTCAAAGCACTTGGGGATGACAGGTACTATATAAATAATATAAAAGATTATTACTCTTATTATACATGCTAGTCCAGTGAGAACTTGAGCAAGCTCTTCTAAGTCAAATCAAATTAGAATAACTCTTTCAGCGCTATCATGTCCTTTTTGTGTATATATGAATCTGCTGGATGGTGCTCTAAGGAGCTGCTGTATGCTAGTTTCCAGGGCCGGCTCTAGGTCTTTTGCCGCCCCAAGCAAAACAATTTTTGGCTGCCTCCCCCCATCCCTGGGCTCCCCCCTGCACTCCCTGCTGTCCCAGCGCTGGGCTCTCCCTCCCCTCCCCACACTCCCTGCTGCTGGGCTCACCCCACCCCACCAATGCTGACTCTGCCTGCTCCCCCCTCACCTCCAGCCTGTCCGGCACTGGCAGGGTAAGCAGCGGGACTCCTGGGCTGCCCCTCAGCCCAGGGTCCCTCCAGCTGGGGCTACCACCTCCAGGACCGGCCAGGACCCGGGAGGGCAGAGCTGGGGGGACCGCCCCGGCAGGGGGCTGAGGAGCCAGGGCAGGGCAGCCCCAGAGGGAGTGGAGCCCCGGACAGCGGGACGCAGGCCCCGCACGGCAGCACCGGTCCCCTCTATTGCCCCGCTGCTGCTTCTGGCTGCCCTGCTGCAGCCCCTGGGCAGCTTGGGCCGCTTTGCCCAGCCCTGGCTGAGGCGCTGTGGGGTGGCCACCCTGCCACAGCCCCTGAGCGGCTCGGGCGCTTCGCCCAGCCCCTGCTGCGGTGCTGGGAGGCAGCTGTCCTGTGGCACCTGCAGGCAGCTCCGTGCGCCCTGCGGGGCAGCCCCAGCCCGAGTGACCCAGTCCTTACCCAGTCCTTTTGCCGCCCCAAGCAAAAAAAAAAAAAAAAAAAAGGATGGCCGGAATGCTGCCCCTGAAAATGTGCTGCCCCAAGCACGTGCTTGGTTTGCTGGTGCCTAAATCTGGCCCTGCTAGTTTCCTATGACGTATTACACAGGAAACAGGAAACTTAAAATCATGTCACTGTTTTTTTAAAAATTGTATAACTTCAAGAGTGCTGGAAGGAGCTGTTCCAGTTCATAATGACCTGGAAATAATACCAACTTTTAATATGATATAAATTGTTATTTTATACATCAGGCCAAAGCCAGAGGCCAAAAGAGCCCTTGCAAGATAATTCCACAAGATAATTTGTTTCTCTTACTTTTAGTACTACTGTGAAATTGGGGGGAGAGGAGGAGGGGATGGAGGGTGGGGAGGAAGACATTTGGGTTGAGATTTTCAAAACCATCTATGGGATTTAGATACGGAATTCCCATAAAAATATAATAGGTGCTATGTGTCTCAATCACCTAGGCAGCTTTGAAGATCTAAGTAGAAACAAAATGGGGCAACTTAGTTTGTACAGCACCTAGCACCGTGGGGACCTTGTCCATGGCTCCTGAGAACCGTAGTAATACAAATAAATAAATAAATGTTAGAAGAACAGTTTTGTGAGCTGTCATGTTTATTGTCTCTAAGGGAGCCCAACTCACATCAGTTCAGTCTGCAAGTTATAAAGGCAGATTTTTCTAGTTCCAGCTGAGATCTCTCTGTGCCTTACATGATCCATCATCAGCAATAGGGACATAACTGACCATTGTGTTGGTAGTAGAATAGGAGTCCACAAGGGTCTTTGCCATTGCTATTAACTTTATGTGGAAGGCACTCAAATGACAGTGTTGAGTGGTAGTATCAAACTGTTAGAGAGAGGAGCAGCTAACTCTCCCATCATAGAATATCACAGTTGGAAGGGACCTTAGCAGATCATCTAGTCCAACCCCCTGCTCAAAGCAGGACCAATCCCCAATTTTTGCCCCAGATCCCTAAATGGCCCCCTCAAGGATTGAACTCACAACCCTGGGTTTAGCAGGCCAGTGCTCAAACCACTGAGCTATCCCTCCCCCACTCCTTCAGAAGAAGTGAAAACAAATGCAGTCTGGTAAGATGTACAGCAAACGATCCCTACCATGTAAGCCTTGCAGGGCAGGGCAACAGGTGACTGGGATGTGGATGGTCATGCCTAGTGGTCGGAGCAAGAGTCAGGCCTAGAGGGGAGAACGGGAGTCAGTAGCCAGGAACCACAACCCAGTTTCAGAGCCAGAGTCAGAGGCCATGTGCCAGAGCTGGAGTCAGAGACCAGGTGCCAGAGCTAGAATCAGAGACTGGAGCCAAGGGTCAGGACCGGGTTACCTGCAGCGAGGCAAGGCTGGGAACAAGCAGGCATTGGAGCTATCACACCTATGGACAAACGCTTGGAGCAGCCACTGAACAACAAGAACAACTGCTGGGCTTAAGAGCCAGTCTGCGGCTGGCCCTTCCATCCAGTCAGGCAGTGTAGCCAATCAGGCAACCTGCTGCAGGCCAGCTGTGCGCATTGGGGTGCCTGGAAACTGCCTTCGCTGCAGGCTCTGATTCCCGACACAGGGTTCTGTCTCCTTATGTTTTCCTAAGAGGATAACGCTGCATAAATGAACAGAGCCTGTCATCATGCTCCTGGTGGGATGCAGAGAGATCCTGAATGTAATTAGCAGCACTGGGATAACTATTCATCATGAAAACGATACCCAGTGTATTTTCCCTATTTGTGAACTTACTCTTTCTGGCGCCGATATATTCATTATTTGCAAAGTATTTGCTGAATAATTCATGGCAGAGCCCAGAGGGCATCCAAATTCCACTGAGTGAGATGTACCCAACCCCCCCAAGGCAGAACCAAGGCCAATGAACCCAGTAAAGTGCATATGTTCATAATCTGAACATCTTAACTGTCTATTGTGAGCGATGTCTCGGGTAGGCAGAACTTGGTGTGTGGCAGAGCTTGAGAGAGTATCACTACTTATATATTTTCAAATTCTGCCCTGGCTTATACAACCAAAGTTCAGCCTCTGGGAAGTTTGCAAAATAAGTATGGGTATTCATTATTCATTGGGTCATGCTTTATGAAAAGTTATCTATCTATCTATCTATCTATCTATCTATAAACACATGATATTATGTTAATAAATGATTGATACAAGTTATAAGTGTAAGCGGGGGAATAGTCCCGCTCTTGTGGGGAACTTTCCTCGTCTCTGCACTACCCCGGTGAAATGGGCTAGCGGAAGGATCTGAGTCCTCGCTCCCACCTCCTTTACCCAGAGGCCTCCCTGCCCTCGAGGACTCCCCTTGCACTCTCCTGTCTGGCAGAGTCCTCGTAACCCCAACAAGGCTGGGCCCAGGATTCCTGGGGGGCTCAATCCCCAACCTTGCTGTGGTCACCTAGGTCAGGGGCTAGGGTGTCCCCACTCCGGGGTGTACTCTCTAAACAGGATGCTTCCCTGACCCACTGATCACTGCATACAATTCAAAGCAAAGGCAAATTATTTAATTAACAATTAATTTGTAACAGGAATAAGGAAAAATGGGAAAGACTAATGAAAACACATCGCCCCGCTCTGCGGCAGGGAACATCCCAACAGTGTCTCTGCAATGTCAGGGCAGTTCAGTCTGTTCCTGTGTAAGTCCCAGGCTCCTTCTCAGGCCTTGGCTGTGCTGCAGGGACGCTGTGGCTTGGACACTTGCTCTGGCGGTGGCCACACGCTCGCAGGCTCTGGGTGGCAGGACCCTTCTTCCCAGCGTTGCCCCCGCCCCGTCGGGGTTACGATCCCCCTGCAAGTCTGGCCTGCAGGGCCCCTTGGCTGAGGCCTCTCCCTGCGCTGGGCCCACTGCCCAGGGTTCCCCTCGCTCTCCCCAGCTGCTCACCGCACCCGGCTCCGGACTGCTCCAGCCCCAGCTCCACCGCTCTGCCTCAGCTCCAGCTCCTCTGCCTCAGCACGGCTGCTGCTGCTGCTGCTCTGCCTCCAGCTACCTGGGCTGCTGCCCTGGCCCCTCTGGCTGCTGCAGCTTCTCCCCCCAGGGCAGGTCTGTCTCTGGGCTGCAGCTTCTCCCCCCAGGGCAGGTCTGTCTCTGGGCTGCAGCTTCTCCCCCCAGGGCAGGTCTGTGTCTCTGGGCTGCTTTTCTGGCCCCTCCAGATCTGGCCCAGCTCAGCTCTGGCCTCTCCTTAGCTCAGCCCCACTCACTCTGACTCAGGCACCTTCAGCTCACACGGAGGACGGGATTCACCCCTGACCTCCTGACTCCCTGATTCGCCTGCCCGCCCTGTCAATCAGGCTGACCTGGAGCATTGGCCTCTCCCCATTGCCCCTGGGGACTGTCAGTCCCATTGACCCTTCCCCTTTTGGTACTGGGAGCTCTGAATGTTAGTAAGGGGATAACAGTCCCCTTACATTCCCCCTTGCTAAAATTCTGCCACAATCACAATGTTTACACTAATACCTCCGGACCCATTATTAACAACATATACCCACATCATATCAAACCCATTAACATCAAAAGAACATTTAACATATTAAACATTTCACATCTACTTCTTCATACTATACATAACAATATTAATTAAAACACTACATAGAACCAATCACATAATCATCTCTAAATTTAACAGGCAGTACATCCTTATTAGCCCTCTGGGACCTTCTTAAAAATGGTGGTTCATTACTCATGTTTTCTATTTCCCTGTCCTCGGGTAATACTGGGTCAGCTTGAGGGATCTGGCCATTCTTGTTAGGGTTTGTGTTTGCCCCACTCTGTTCCCCTCTGTACTCAGTTTGTGGGACTAGAACCATCCCCCAATTGGTTTCCGTCTCCTCAGGGTGTGCTGATGTACGCCTCCTATGGTCCCTGACTGGACTAAGAGTGCAATGTTTTAGTTGATCCCTATGTACTAGTCTCTCAGGACCTCCTCGCTCAGGCCGGATGGTATAAACTGGTAGCTCGGGATTGTTGTGAGCAACTACAATGTGGGGATTTGACTCCCACTTGTCCTGTATTTTATTACGCCCCTGTTGTCCATGGTTACGAACTAGTACACGGTCACCAGGCCTGATGAGAGCCCCACTGGACTTGCGATCATAAGTCCTTTTCCTACTTTGGGCTGTGTCTTTAGCTGTACTGAGAGCAACTTTGCTGGTTGTCTTTGGCCTGTAATGGACACCTTTGACCCAGTCATCAAAATTGGTCACCTCATCCTTAGAAAAGGCTACTTGATGCTTCTCTGGCAACACCCTTAAGTTAGCCACCTGTGCAGGAATCAGCCCTTGGCATACCGCTTGAACTGGAACTGGCAGTCTCCCACCACATCTTTCTTGAGGAAAGGTAACTTGTTCTCCCTTCTCCCCAAATGTTATCTTCATCTGAGGGATCGCCTCCTCAGGCTGCAACTCCATAGCCTTCACGCTTGGGTTTAAAAGACTCACTGGTACTCTTCCTTTGATGGCACTAGTCAATACATTGGCTGACTGAAGTCCCTTAGGTAGGCTTGACCCAGTTGTAGGCTCTACCAGCACTCGATATTCATTGGTATTTCCTGGCATCCAGCAGCGTTCATGAAGGATCTTCTCTCTCCAAGGAGAAATAATGGTCTTCCGGTTTCTGCCAACTTTAACATTTCCAATCCACCTTGTGGGGCCCAGGGAATGACTCTGCCTCTCCGCTCGAGCCAGTACTCCACTCAGCACAGCATTCCTCTTAGAGTGCCCATGACGGTTCATCCTCCTGGTTCCTTTTACTGGCAACTGTAGCTCTTTCAGCTCACTAATGATGTTCATCCCCAGAATCCCTGGGACTCCTTCTCCTATATGGCTCCCTTCAGAGGCCTTGTCTTTCAGGATGAAGATGCATTTCCCTGGCAGTGTCTGGCCCATGTAGTCGATGTCTGCTTCGAGGCATCCCACCACTGGGATTGCCAGTCCATTAACTGCTGTTAGATGTACAAACTGTGTGTTGTGCGTGGTCAGCTCCTTGTCTTTCAAGTATTTTTGAAAATGTGATTCAGTAATGGTGGTGACTTCTGAGCCAGTATCTAACAAACATCTGGTTTTTACCCCTGCTATACATACTTCAGCAGTTAGACAGTCTCCAAATGCTCGCTTACAGAAGTCGCTAGATATGCTGGTCCTGCCCATGTTCCTCCCATCACTGTATGCAGAGTGATTTTCCACGAAGGAGAGGCCTAGGAATCCTTCTGCCACTGCTTGGCCTTCTACTGTAGATGGACCACTCGCTCCTGGTGCCCCACCGATTTCGAGTGCCTGGGACTCTGGTCTCCTTCTCAGTGTACAATCTCGGCTAGTATGTCCTGGCCTTTCACAGGTGTAACAAATGTACCTCCCTAGCTCATCCTTCAGTGGAGATCTTCGGGATCCTGGAGCTCTTGGATATTTTGGCACATTAGTGGAGGTATTTCCTTTCATCACCTCAGTCATCACTTTCAGCATCTCCCCCTGTTGGACAGCCAGTTTTTGGACAGCTTCACTTAGGCTTTCCAATGTTAGCTGTGTTTGGGGCAGGGCCTTTTCCCCAGCAGCTGCATTCACTAGGCCCCCACTTTGTGTATGGGGTTTAGGCTTGGCCCTCTCTGCCCCAGGAACTTCCTCTTCTTCTGACCACATAATGGCAGCCTGCATGAGTTCATGGAACTTTTTACTGGGCTCTTCCTTAAACCTCCTTTTCATTTCACGTCGGAGGGAGTCGTCCCGGAGCCCCAACACCAACTGCTCTTTTAGAAACATATCTGGGTCTGGAACTCGTTTAGAGTCTCGCCGCTCCACTTTGCTCATTCTCTCCTGAAGGTCATATGCGTATGCCCGGATAGTTTCACCGGGCTCCTGCTTTCTCTCAAAGAACTCCTTTAGTCGAGTTCCAATAGGTACCTTGTCTCCGTACACTTCCAGGAGGAGTTCAAACACCTTTTTCACATCTTTCTTGTCTGCCATTGCCATGAACTTTACAGTGGCCTTCGCCTGGCCCTTGAGGTGTTCCTCTATGAAGTCCACATGGTCTTCCTCAGGTACTCTTAGCACACGCAGAGCCGTCTTCACAGACTTGACCCACTCCTCTACTGTAATGTCTCCTGCTCTGGTCGGGAAGCCACCAAACTCTGTGACCTTCTGCTCCCGTGGGACATAAATAGTAGGGGGTTTCTTAGCTTCTGCTGCCTGTTGGTCTATTACAGCCTTAGCCAGTGATAAGGCTTCTCTCTGTTCTGTTCTAGCTTGTTGTAATGCCTCAGCTTGGTCTGACAATCTGCGCTGAAGTTCAGCAACCTGGGCCTTTAGTTCTTCAATTCGAGCCATGGTAGGTTTCTTGACCAGGCCTGGACAGTGCTACCAGAATGCAACCAGTAAACCAATGGGGTGGACCCTGTGAATAGGATCCTGTTCGTGACGCCAATTATGTAAGCGGGGGAATAGTCCCGCTCTTGTGGGGAACTTTCCTCGTCTCTGCACTACCCCGGTGAAATGGGCTAGCGGAAGGATCTGAGTCCTCGCTCCCACCTCCTTTACCCAGAGGCCTCCCTGCCCTCGAGGACTCCCCTTGCACTCTCCTGTCTGGCAGAGTCCTCGTAACCCCAACAAGGCTGGGCCCAGGATTCCTGGGGGGCTCAATCCCCAACCTTGCTGTGGTCACCTAGGTCAGGGGCTAGGGTGTCCCCACTCCGGGGTGTACTCTCTAAACAGGATGCTTCCCTGACCCACTGATCACTGCATACAATTCAAAGCAAAGGCAAATTATTTAATTAACAATTAATTTGTAACAGGAATAAGGAAAAATGGGAAAGACTAATGAAAACACATCGCCCCGCTCTGCGGCAGGGAACATCCCAACAGTGTCTCTGCAATGTCAGGGCAGTTCAGTCTGTTCCTGTGTAAGTCCCAGGCTCCTTCTCAGGCCTTGGCTGTGCTGCAGGGACGCTGTGGCTTGGACACTTGCTCTGGCGGTGGCCACACGCTCGCAGGCTCTGGGTGGCAGGACCCTTCTTCCCAGCGTTGCCCCCGCCCCGTCGGGGTTACGATCCCCCTGCAAGTCTGGCCTGCAGGGCCCCTTGGCTGAGGCCTCTCCCTGCGCTGGGCCCACTGCCCAGGGTTCCCCTCGCTCTCCCCAGCTGCTCACCGCACCCGGCTCCGGACTGCTCCAGCCCCAGCTCCACCGCTCTGCCTCAGCTCCAGCTCCTCTGCCTCAGCACGGCTGCTGCTGCTGCTGCTCTGCCTCCAGCTACCTGGGCTGCTGCCCTGGCCCCTCTGGCTGCTGCAGCTTCTCCCCCCAGGGCAGGTCTGTCTCTGGGCTGCAGCTTCTCCCCCCAGGGCAGGTCTGTCTCTGGGCTGCAGCTTCTCCCCCCAGGGCAGGTCTGTGTCTCTGGGCTGCTTTTCTGGCCCCTCCAGATCTGGCCCAGCTCAGCTCTGGCCTCTCCTTAGCTCAGCCCCACTCACTCTGACTCAGGCACCTTCAGCTCACACGGAGGACGGGATTCACCCCTGACCTCCTGACTCCCTGATTCGCCTGCCCGCCCTGTCAATCAGGCTGACCTGGAGCATTGGCCTCTCCCCATTGCCCCTGGGGACTGTCAGTCCCATTGACCCTTCCCCTTTTGGTACTGGGAGCTCTGAATGTTAGTAAGGGGATAACAGTCCCCTTACATAAGCATGTTAGAGAGACAAGTAGTATGGTGCAATTATTAGTTGTGTATGATTGGTCCTCATTACATCCTTTCTGCTTCCTGGTTGGATGACTGAAACTCCTTAAGCAGAACAATAATTATAACAAGTAGCAAGAGCTGCTGTTCACACACAAATACCCTTGTCTACATGCAAATGCTGGTGCTTGTTCTAGAAACAGCCATTCCCCAAACAAGAAAACCTTGTTTGCACTAATGTTCATGAACAGAGGGATGGAAAGAGACACAAAAATGACTGAACCAAACAGCTACTCATTCAGAATTCAAGAGAATCCTCCTGGGCCCTGTTTTACAGCATTCAACCAGCCCTACTAGTTAGCCTCCAGAAAGCTGCGGAATGATTTTCTGCAGCCCAGAGACCTCTCCCTCAGCAATGAGGAGTGGCATCCGCCGGGCTCCAGGACCGTTCTGGGACAGATCAGTAATAAACAGCTCACTAATCTTTGTGGGATTCTAGCAGTACAAGAATTCTGTGTGCATGGCAATATTTCCCTTTCAGTCACTCTCTGATAGGACTTAAAACAATATATGAAATATGACACATTGCACCCTAATGGTAAAGAAAGTGAATTCTTTTGCCTCTTTTCTCACAGACTGGATCCCAGTCTCATAATCTGGTATAATTTATCTTTTATTTGAAACTGATAATGAATTTTCTGAAATACCTTATAGAAGATACGTTATAGAGTGTTTTCTCTCAAGATCACCCCAAAACTTTAAACCATCTTTTTCTGTGGTTCAATTTGTTCTAGTTATTGACAGTCATAAATTCGGGGACCTGCTTCGTGTGTCAGCTGCTCTGGATTTTTTTTTTTCTCAAGACTATTTTTCCTTTATATAAAAAATGTGGCAGTGATGCATAGATTAATGTGTTCTGTCTAATGTTGATAAGAACACCGATCCATTGCAAGACAGTTGTTAACAAAAATGGACTCGACCTGCAAAATTCAGAGCCTGCTCCAGATTTTGTACACTTCAAAGGTCTGGGAGTGTTCAGATCTCAGGTTTGAAATGAGGTTTGAATTCTGTGGGTTTTGATCCAACACCATTTCTAGTTCCAACACAACAACATAAAATAGCCCAGTCAGGGCTGGCTCCAGGCACCAGCGCAGCCAACGCGTGCCTGGGGCGGCAAGCCACAGGGGGGCGGCCGGCCGGTAGCTGCGAGGGCGGCAGTCAGGCAGCCTTCGGGGGCGTTTCTGCGGGAGGTTCGCCGGTCCCGTGGCTTCGATGGCAATTCGGCAGCGGGAACGCCGCCAGCGCGGGACCAGTGGAGCGCCCGCAGGAACGCTGCCGCTGACTGCCTGACTGCCGTGCTTGGGGCGGCACAAAACATACCGCCGCCCTTGAGCCCAGTTTGACTTACAAATGATCCCAGGTTCATTCAAAATAAGGCCCAAGATTTCATTGAAAGTTTTTTGATTAATCCTGGGCTCAGGTCGAAGTGAAACATTTCACACAGCTCTGCCTCAAAGAAACTTGATTCATCCTGCCACTCCCCAAACTCCATGATTCGTGTAAGCAATGGGAGGGGTAACTAGATAATTGTAGAAGTTAGCGATGGAAAAGATCTACAGGACTATTCACGCCATCCACCTGTCAGCCAGTGCAGTATTGTTCCCTACATATAATGAAATCCAATATTCAGCGCAGTAGAACTTGGGCTATAAACCTCCCATTTTACATGATCAAAACTTATTCGGATTCACAGGACATTGAGGTACCGCTCTTTTTCCACGTGAGCCAGAAAAGTCCCTCCCCTCTTTTTATATTGAAAACTAATGATCCAATTTTTAAAAAAAAGATTCCTCGTGAAGTCTGCACTTAACAGAGTTTTATGAAAATTATATTGTTTAAAAGCACCGTACATGGTTTTATTTCCCTTTCCCCCCCTTTCTTTCTGCTTTGCCTTGTTAATTTCACTAGACTCTCTAAGTTAGCAGCACAATTAGCAAATAAGTCTTGGGTTAAGGGTTTGGGAATGAGCTCATGTAATGCAATCTAAAATAACAAGCGGGAACACAGAATGCAGGCCTTACTTGTCAAGGGAGCTGCAGCGTGCCTGTCTCCTCCATGCACTTTTAAACGTAGCCAGCGGATCTGAAAAACTATCTGCCAAAAAAACTTCGGGCTGGAGTTCTCTCAGTTTGTAGCTGGAAAGGGGGTGTGATGTGCTCGGTCATCAGGATGGACTGTGTGTGATGGAGGGGTGTGAGGTAGAGGAGAGGATGCCCTGGCTGCAGTGTGATTATAACACCTCATGTCTGTTGATCCATGAAGCGCTGTTGGCAGCACCGCTGAAGGGAAACATTTTTCTTGTTCTAGTGGCCAGAAAAGAGGCCAAAAAGTGAGTGAGAGTGGGTAGGTGCAGAGGAGATGGGAAACAGGCGGAGGGACTTCACTGAAATTCCTTTTAATTACATTCACTTTCAAGTTCCTTCAAAAAATCAGGCTTGAAGGAAATAGGGAAATCTCCTGAAAGTTAAAGCGTAGAAGGAATAAAATATTAAGATGCCTTTGGGACCCTACTTATCAAATAAATCCTCTTTGGGATATTTCCAAATTAACGTTATACACCTTTGTGTAGTAAATGCAAACTATATATATATATATATATAACAGCAACTGGTTTTTGCTTCTTTCTCCTCATCTCTGTCACTAGGCACTTCTCTCTCAGTTACATGCCAGGCTGGAATGGGGCCACCGTATTTAGAAGATATTAAAAGTGTTCTCTTTGAAAGGAAAACTGAAAAAAAGTGGTCTGGATTAGCTACTGCAACCCCTGAGGGGCACAGCAATGATCTGGAAACGCACTGTGGGGATTTTATACCTATTTCCTTGGCTAATTTAACATAGAAACCATGCTGCTATGGCAAAGCCTCTATTACATGGTACTTTGCATATCCTAGTTCTGAGACAAAGGGTTTTTTCTGCAGAAGCAGCCACTAACAACTGTGAACATTATTTTATATATATACAGTCAGCTGATAATACTACTTAGCACATGCTACACCTACAAGTCAACACTGCAGCCCATCTCTGTCCTTCCACCAGCCTCCGAGTCAACACTGACCTTGCCCTGTCTGTGAAAAAAGGGTATCGCTTTACTGGGCTCCCTTCAGAAGTCATCGCCTCCTTCCTGCCTTACCACCTTGGCTGTTACTGGACTCATGACAATAGCCCTTGCTTGATCCCTTCCTCACTTGCTAATTACTATTCCATCTTCAACCTCAGGAGTATATGAAACCCAGCACACCAGCTTGGAAAAGGTAGATGTGGTCTGCCATGCAGCATCGCTTGGATAAGGTACCTTTTCTGGAACTCTGTGAGCTCTCTAGCACATGGACCTCCAGTCCTGGCTATAACTTTCTGTTCCAGTTGGCAATATGAAAAGCTAGTTACCATAAAGTATCAGAAAATCAGACAGGTCTTTTCTAAGATGTGCATTACGTAAGCATCTTCTGGTCTGCTCCAACAGGCCAATGCAGAATTGTTCTGTGCACTGACTGGGTGATAGGGAATGACCATGGATCTGGAGAGAGGAGCCATTACAAAACGAATGTCTCCCAATGCCCAGCTGTGTATTTCCCCCCATAGTCTCTTCCCTTCTGCAATATGATGCCCATGTACTGGAAAAAGCTACCAGACAGGATATATGTATATAGTTTATTTAGTATCTGCTACAGTTGCATTTCTTTCTACTGAATCCCTCTGGGCCGTCTACACACTACACAGTGGTGTGCCCACCACCATCAACGATGGTGTTCCTTGAGTAAACAGACTGTGGCCCTGGCCAAAAAAGACACACACCTTGTGTTTATACAGGTTCAGGTGCCTGTGAGTGGGAATGTGGCAGTTGTGTAAGCGTGCACAGCAATACTACACAACAGGCCAGGACAGGGAGTGAAGAGGATTATGGTATCTAACGAGGACTGAGATAGGCAGAATGTAATTATCCAGACTGGAATCTAGCCATCTAGCCAGGATAGCACTCTTAACTAAAGGGATCTTGAATGGCTACAAGTGGTCAGGACTTCAGTTTTCATGTCTCATCCGAAAGACAGCACCCCCTGCAGCACAGATCTTATAACCTCCTACTGGGGTCTTGGTTCACGTCTGGCTCAGCAGAAACAATATTCCTGTGGAGTGACTAACACCATTTCCCACAGCACACTGGATACACACACAGGGCACATGATATCTGGCTAAGGTGTTGCCACTCACTTACCAATTCTCAGACTCCAGTAGCATAGAATTTATGTGGAATGAATCAAATGGACCATAGGAAGGAACAAGCACTCCACTGTGCCTGATGGAAATTTGGAATCAAAAACCCAAGAGACTTGGCAATATAGCTCAACGTCTCCGTTGTTAATGTTGCTGGGGAGTGTTGGCATTAAACCGAGTCCTACCTGCCCAAAGGGAGGAGCATGTACACCACAGCAGCTCCCACGTGAGCTATAATTGTCTAGAGCAGACAAGAGGGGCTTAGTGAAGCATTAAGTCGGGGCTTGATCATCGTAAATTTCCAAAGGGACAAGTTCATTCCGTTACAGTCCTATGGCATTTCAATAAATAAGTCACATAACACAAGGGTGGGAGTCTACATTCCAAGAGCCCTTTGCATAAAATAAATCTCTTGTAGCTGCCTTCAACTTCAATAAAGAGGTGAATCCTGCAGAGATTACAGGTCCCAGCAGACATTACTCCATTTCATCCCAAACAGCCCTCAGCATGGATCAAGATTTGAGATGGGTCAGAACCAAAACCCTGGATCTGACCAGCCATGAACTTGGAGATGGTTTGGAGCTAGATCCAAACTGTGCCCATCTATCATCCGATTGGAGCACTGCATGCTGGGATCTGTAGTTCCCATTGGCTGTTCCAGTATATTAAAGACTTGGGCAGCTGTGGACCATATTGTCAGTTTCCAGGGGTGGCATTAGCCCAGTGAGTGGCACTTCGACCACCCCGATAGTAAATGCCACCTGCACAGAGATGTTTACACTCACATCACTGCTATGATGCACCAGCTGAAAACAGAAGAGTACAATTCAAATCTGATTTGTGAGTCTTTACCTGTCTTGTGTCCCGTGTGACCCCACTTTTTCATTCTTCATGCAGAAGTCAGGTGAGCTTTGCAGGTAAATCAGCTCTGTCTCTTTAACTGGCCTGATGTCAATATCCTTTGGCACTAATTGCTTGCGTGTGCCCATGGGTCGGTGGACCACCTTTGTGGCTGACAAGTACTTGTTTTTGAGGTCCTGTGCAATGTCTCTCAATTCTTGAAGACCCTTCCAGCAGGTCTTGATAGAACAGGAACCAGAAACTCCATGACACTTACATTTCATTTCAAGAGAGGCTTTCAGGGCCTATGGAAAAAACAACAATGAGTTATGAAGTGACCTTCTCTTTACTTAAACCTCCCACAGAATTGCTAAAGGAGTTAATGTCTTAACTGGATCGCAGTAAAGAGTATTCACTACTCTGGTTTCTGCACAACCAGGTTAAAGTACCTACTGTGCAAAGTGAAACACAGCTCACAGCTCCAAGACTGCTGTCAGCCTGGGTATTATTTTTACTGTGGCACCTGTTAAGGCAGCACACAGAGCAGCGCCACAGTTTTCTATGATATTCCCACAGTGCTGGACACATCCTTTAAACTCCTGAGGAGCTGGAAGTTGAAGTAATTTGCAAATAAATAATCAATATGAAATTTGTGCCTTCAGCATATTTATACATTTGATAATGTAGATTTCAAAGCTTAGATTTATCCAATTCCATGTGCAATGACCATGTTTCGACATTAGCTGTAGTACAGAACGGCTATATTATGCATTATATCGTTTCCTTTGATTTTGCAGTTTGCATAATTCCCAGAATGCAATAGGAAAGATTCTCTGGGGGTGAGAATCAACAGAGCGGTGTCCCTTTACACCAGACAAGAGTTTGCCATAGGGGCTTAACCTTTGGAATTGAGACATTAAGGAGCTAATAGAAAGAGAGATGTGGTGCAGTGCTGTTAACTCTGGATCCAGTGACTCCCTGTGTGGCCATGGACAAGTCTCTCAGGAGCAAATTTTATGACTGGCACTAGCGGGAGTAGCTGGGCCAGCCATTTGGGAAACATGCAGGGGAGGGAGAGAAGACTCTTCTCCCCCATGTCTACACTGCACACTCAGCCGGGGCTCTGACTCAGGTTTGAGTCCAAGCCTCATTCCTGTCTACACACAAATCAGTCTTGGGTCAGCAAGCACTCGGGACCCGGGTTCTAGGACCCTGGCAGGGGAGTGGGTACAAGCCTGAGTGCCACTGTGACTTGGGTCCACAGACTCGAGTCAGAAGGTCTGTGTAGTGCAATGTGGGTCCATTAGTATGGCTGGGAACCCCGGGGCAGCAATGGTAAGCCCAGGTTTACAATGCAGTGTGGACATTCAAGCATGGGCTCGGACACCAGGTTTACAATACAGCGTAGACATACCCTGAATGGTTACAGAGGTGCGCCACACGGACTGTCCCAGCGCAGTGGCTGGAGCAGCCTCCAGAGCCGCCCACAGGGGAGCGGGAGGACAGGAGGATCTGAGTAATGGCAGATCTACCAGCTTTGCCCCTGTCTATCCCCCACCCATTGAGCCCTGAGGCACAGGGAGCCCTGGAGGAGCTGAGCTCCACCCCACGAAAAATGGGTGTTCACCCTCTCAGCAGGCAGGCATCCAGCCTCCTCTCGAGCAGTGGAATCCACTGGAAGGGAACTTCTGCAGCCACAGGGACAGGAGCCAGGTTTCCCCTCGAATCTCTCTGAAACCATTTCTCCATTTGCGGAGGGCTGTTGAGGGGATTCGTTTGTTAACGTCTGCAAAGCGCCACGTTCATGGGATTCGTTAATTTGCAAGTTAATTTTATTGGAGAAAACTAATCCCTGGGCTCACTCAGGCCTGGTCTACACTAGGAAATTAGGTCGGAATAACTCCGCTGCTCAGGGGTGTGAAAAATCGACACCCCGAGGCGGTGCAGCTAAGCGAACCTCAGCCCCAGTATAGACAGCACCAGGTGGATGGGAGAAAGCTGCTGCCTCTCGGGGAGGTGGGGTACCTATTTGGTGGTGTCTTCACTGAAGCGCTACAGTGGCACCGCTGCCGCTTAAGTGTAGACAAGCCCTTAGACACTGTACTCATCACTGACACAACAATTGAAAAGCATCCACCCTACTGACCGTACTGACTCAGCGTACCGCTAGTAATCCTTTCCATGTACATGGCACTTTACATGGGCAAAGCACTTCACAGACATTAACCAATTAGTTCACACAACACATCCCGGGGAAACGTCATCCTCACGTTACGGATGATGAAACCGAGGAAGGGAAGGGAAGTGGCCTGGCTAAGGTCATATAGCCAGTCAGTGGCAGAGCCAGGATTAGATCTCAGGACCTCCTAACACCCAGTCCTGTGCTCATGCTTCCCAACCCATCTATCATCCAAATGAAGATACTGAGGCAGAAAGGTTAGGTGATGCTCCAGGCTCACAAAGGGAGAGGAAGGATACTCCAGTGGGAGAGGAAGGATGGTCTAGTCATTAGAACACTACTCTGGGACTTGGGAGAGCTGGACTGAAGACCTTGTTCTGCTACTAGGGTGACCGAATAGAAAGTGTGAAAAATCGGCACAGAAGGTGGGGGGCAATAGTCACCTACATAAGAAAAAGCCCCCAATATCGGGACTGTCCCTATAAAATCAGGACATCTGGTCGCTCTATCTGCCACAGACTTCCCGTGTGACCTTGGGCAAGTCACTTAGTCTCTCTGTGCCTCAGTTCCCCAGCTGGACAATGGGGAGAACAGCACTGCCCTACCTCCTGGGGTGTTGTGAGGATAAATTCATTAAAGATTGTGAGGCGCTCCAACACTATGGTAACGGGCCACATAAGTCTCTTACACAGATAGTCCAGGTCAGAACTGAGACTTCAGGAGTTCCCGGTGCCCAGCCAAGGATACATGACCACGCCTTTCTCTCTGCTGCTCATGCCCATGAGTACTTAGAGGAATTACATTTCTAGAGACTGAATTATATTGTCAACGCATATGCAGGCCAAAGGAGTTTAGCGCGCTCTGGGGAAAGGCCTGTTTCCATAGCTAGTTGGTAGATACACTGAACTTTCACAAAGCCATCAACCACAACAGGGGATTGTACAATGACAGTAGCTCTCTTTGGTTTGTTACCTGTCTCCCTACTTCACTGTTGTGCAGATGCATCAGCTTATGGGCTTGTGATCCTGATTTTTTCATCTTCATGGGAGCATCTGAAAATTTGGACCCCATGACAAGACCATAGTTGAGGTTGTCAGCACATCCTCCCCATCGATACCCAGGTCCAGGTGTCTCACCTGGGATGGGACCGCAGGAGCAGCCAGGGAGGTCCCCGGTGGTGCAGGCCCTGGCGATGGTGTGGCTGATTGCTGCAGCAGAGAGGGCATACACAAATGCTGACTCCCTTGTACCTGCAAGACAGAAGAACTGCGACTCAGCCACCAATCCCAACGCGCTGGGTGCCTTCCAAAGAGAGGACTGCACAACCCCTGCCTCAGAGAAGACACGTCTCAAACACGCAGAGTAGAGAAGCGCGGCTGGAATATTTTCTGCCGTGCAACCCAAACTTGGTGCTCTACAGGAGTACCTTGGAGCTTCCGTGTTATGAGCGACTGACCCAAGCAGCACAAGAGGAGATAGCCGGGCAGGCTGGGCTGAGGGCACGTGTCACAGGGGGTGTGGGAGGGATATGGGTGAGGCCAGAGCAAGGTTTGGTCAGGCCCTGTGTGATCATGTTACTCCAGTGATGAACCCAGGATAAGCATGTATGCAGAATAGGAAAGATATGCAGTTCCTTCCCTGCTTATAACGAGGGCCCCAGCCCCTCTGCGTAGCACGGTAAAACTTGCCTCCCCCACACCCCCCCCCCACACCTCTGACTCACGTCTCCCTGAGCCCTGCAAAGTGCGCTCCGACGGTTACCTCTCTCCAAATCCAGCAGGTAGTTGGGGGCCAGCTCAATGGAGGAGCAGTTCCACCGCATGTCGGAGAAAGCTCTGCGGCACGTCTTGATCACGTCCCGGGCTGCCTGGATGATGGTTTGCATGAGCTCCAGGTTGCTGCGGCACAGCTGCACTTGAGACACTACCAGGCCTTCGAGCTGCTTGCAGTGCTGGGTCTGATTCAGAGCAAGGACGGAGGGAGTCTTGGACAAGGCTCTGGGAACAAAAACATCACCAAAGCCATTAGAAAGTTCACCTTCCGGTTGGCATTAGCTTCTCCTCTGTCAGGCTGGCCAAGAACCACCTGCAAACACTTTGCCTTTTACACGCCATCCCCCGTCCCCTGCCTCCTTTCTAACTAACCATTTCAATCCATTCAAAGGCTCTCAGAATGCCATGGGCATCGAACAACATAGATGCTTTGGGAATTCTTTGGGGCATGCCTCCCCTGCAGCTGGGAGCGAGATAGACTTGTGCACAGATAGACTTGTGTAGAGGGGCTCACATTAGCCAGCCAAGCTCAAGCCAACCCTACCCCCTGGATCTGAGCTCAGGTGGCTAGCCTGAGCCTCCACTGGTGCTGCAGTGTCCGCACGGCTATTTTCTGTGTGCTAGTGGAAGGATCTCCCAAGCACTTGGAAAATGACCCATCAGCTCCATAACGTATAGCTAGATCTTCCTATGGCTTTAAGAAAGCAAGCTACACAGGCACCATCAGTGTTCTGCATTCAGAATCCATCTCACACACCCACAGAGGATTATGCTAAATGTCCAAGTATGCAATTACAGGAGAAGAAATCTGTTGCTTAGCCTAGAAAAAAAACTACAGAGTTTCCAAACCAGATGCTTCAGCTTCACCCCTGAATTAAAGCAAACCGCTCCACCAGTGTAATTACCATGACACTTAGATAAGTTAGTGTCAATATCTTCAAAAATCAGGTGCAAAAGTAAAATGACAGTACTGGAAAGGCAGCATCCTGGAGAAAGCTGAGAGCTAGTCCAAAAACACCAGTGTAAACATTACCATGAAGCAACATAGAAGGCAACAATACACCATAGACCACTGGCCCACCTACTCTGGTAGCCTTCCTCCAGCAGTTGCCAACATTTGATGCATCAAGTGAAAGGAAAACAAGGGAACTGATTATGCCAGTCAGCATCTTTGGGCATGTGATTCTCCCCTAGCCACCCACAGGTGGTCAGCTGAAGAACAGAACATGGCTGCCTTTGTATCTTTATGATCTTCCTAGTGCAGCTGTAAATGTTCTTCCTGACCATGAAACTAGTTTATAACTCACTGCATCATTAACCGGTGAACAACCCTGCACAGGCTGGCGATATGCTGCCGTAAAACATATCTCCTTCTATCCGCATTTAGTGTGCTGCCTTTCAGTTTCATTCTACACCACCCTGTCCTCCTAGGTGAATTTTGTTTATTAATGGGCACATTTATTTTATTTACTGCTACAGCAGGTAAGTGATCCACAACTTAACCAAAAAACCCAAAACAGATTTAGAGCTGGGCCCAGCAATTGCTCATTGCGCCCAACTCTGATGCCCACCTTTGAGGCATTAATATCCACATTTGAATCTCACAGAACTGGCCCTTACCTCAACTATGAGCTGAACCGAACCCGTAAACTTCCTTTGTGCCCTGGGGCTGGGACTTTAGTTTTTCTGTGCGCCAGGTCCCTAGTTGTGGATAATAGCAGTGCCCCACCTCACAGGAATATTGTGAAGATAAACACATTAAAGACTACGAGGAGCTCAGATACTATGGTATCTATGGTTGATAGATAGCATTCTACATCACTCGAAACGGCTGCCTGCTTTTCAAGGGTAAGCCCCAAGCAGAGTGCTCTGCAGAAATCCCTAGTCAGTTTTCACCATGTTCTTCATTATCAGGTTTCGTCTATAACGTCCCTATGTGCAGCTGTGGAAAATAATCTCATTGCTCCTCCTTAGTTGGCAGGAGGAGGAATTTCCTGTTACCTCTGCATCATACTGAGTGATATGGAACGAGGTAACCATGGGTTACCTAGAATGGCCTGGCAGCTGGGAAGATAATGCATCACCTCATTATAAGCATATGAACTACTTATAAGGAGGAACGGCCCTGTCTGAAGACTGGCACAAGTAGATCCAGAGTTAAAGTCAACTGGAGCTACAGGTGCTTAGTAACTTGGAAAATCAGGCCCTTGGGACCAGATCCATCAGCAAAAGATCTGCCTCTTGGCGTCTAAAAATTGGCATCCAAAAACCCTTGAAAATTTGACCCAGAATGTCTACCAGCAACTCTCAGGAACTGACTCAAAAACTAGTTAGGCGAGAGGTCAAAACTAGTGTGAGATTCAGATCACACCTAATCATAAATACAACAAAGGTGATGGCCACTTGGGAAGCAGTATATTCCAAGCAGCAAAATAAACAAACATATTGGGTACATCTACACTGCGGAAAAACTCCACGGCAGCGAGTCTCAGAGCCCAGGTCAACTGACTTGGGCTCGCCGGGCTGGTGGTTCGGGGCTAAAAATAGCACTGTAGACATTACTGTTCAGGCTGAAGATCCTCCAAAGATCCTCCCCCTCACTCCAGCCCAAGGGGGAACATCTACACCACTATTTCTAGCCCCATAGCATGAGCCCTACAAGCCTGAGTCAGTTGACTTGGGCTCTGAGACTCGTTTCCTTGTGGGGGGGGCGTTATGGGGTGTGTGTTTTGTTTGGGTTTTTTGCAATGTAGACGTACCCAATAAGTCTGATCAAGTAAAGGAGTTCTGCAAGCCTGGGCTTGAAGAAAACAGGGACTGTCCCAACTGCCCTAGGGAATCTGGGCATGGAAGGTTGGATTCATTTCGAGAGAAAACAGGTGTGTCTGAAATGTTGAAGTTCAGGCTGGGACAACTTCGAACGGATTTGATCTGTTGCTTGATATGGCTGGGAAAACAGGACCACGGAGACATGAAAGGCGCCTGCTGAAATATGGCATTGCTCCAGATAAAGTGGGATTATCACCAGCAGGGAAGAAGCCACATGAGTGAGTATTATGCAACAATGTGGAATAAAGCAAGATGTTTATATGGAAAGGAAGCTAGAGCATTTCAGGGACCCAGCCAGCAGAAATTGAGGTCACTTAGAGAAAGCAATGTTGCAGCCCGGGAGAGGCCCATCAGAAGATGAAGGGAAAGCAAAGGAAAGATGGCTGGAAAGCATCACAGGTTATGTCAGTGCTAATGGTGCAGTGGAAGGGAGTGATATGAACAGAGAGCTCATAGTGAAACGTGGTACCACAGCACTTGCTGATACTGATGGTGAATTTTATGGATAAAATGTTTCAAAGTGACTGTGCAGTAAATAAGAAACGAGGAAGAGTGGAAGGATTTGCAATAAGGCAAAGAGAAATGGATGCATTATAAATCCAAAGAGAGGAATTCAGTAATTGGAGGCGATCGCTGTTTCTTGTTGAGTAAGTTGCGCTCTAGGGAGCCGGCCATGAATAAAACACAGGATGCAGAAATGTATTTTGTGAACATCTCTCATACTTGAGCTTCATGCCTTAGCGTATGAGAATTTATAACTGGAAACATCTCCGAGCGTCAGAAGGAAAACGAAGAGAGTAATGGAGATGGAAAAGAAAACTCATGTTTATTGGAGACGCTTGCAAAGAATGAAATACATATTATAAATCACGTAGATTAGGGATGCAAGAGACACGTTAGGTCATCTAGTGCAACAGTTCTTAACCTTTCTGGGCTCAGAACCCATTTGTAAATGTTTATGGCCTGTTGCCACCCAGTAAACAGCCTGGGGGTGGAGGCCCTGGGGTGGCTTCAGTCGGCGTCTACCCCCCTGTGGGGTTGGGCCCTGCCCGGCACTCACCCCACAGTGGCAGCTCCTGCAGTTCCTGTGCTGTGGGGCTGGCTGGGCTTGGCTCTCCACTCCCGGTGTTGCCACCTCCGGGGTTGCAGCCCTGCTCAGGTTTGGCCCTGTCCCTGATTGGACCAAATGTGTGTGAGTGGAGTTGTGACCTGGCCTATGGGGTTGCAGCACCACTCACTCAAATTTGGCTTGCCCGGACTCCCGTCATGATGATGGCTGGGCCAGACCTGAGTGGCGCTGGGACCCCAGAGGTTGCAGGGTGGTGAGCCCAGCAGCCAGCCCCATGGGACAGGAGCCCCAGGAACTGCCACACAACCCTTTAAAACATTCTGGCGACCCAATTTTGGGTCCCGATCCACAGGTTGAGAACCCTGATCCAGTGCGTGTCTCGGACAGTGCAGGTTTGGTTGATCTCCATTGCGCAGCCACAAGTGTTTTGTCCCCAGCCAATCTAATTTTAAATAACTCCAGGAACACCGCATCAGCGGGCTGTTCCATAGCATAACTGACATTTTATGCTCCCTACCTTTCCCGTTTACAATGACAGTTGGTGTCATTGGCGGAAAGGCCGGCTGTGCCTCAGAAGGACGCTTGTCTGCCATGTTGTTGTAGCTGTGTCGGTCCCAGCATATTAGAGAGACAAGGTGGGTGAGGCAATATTTTCATTGGACCAACTCCTGCTGGTGAGAGAAACAAGCTTTCGAGCTACACAGAGCTCCTCTTTGGGTGTCAGATATTACCTCACCCACCTGGTCTCTTTAGAAGGACACTGTGAGGTAAGGGAGGGCCAAAGAAATAAAACCCACATTATCTGGTCGTAAGAGGAGCCCCCACTGCATAGGGGGAGGCTTTGGTGGTGGGGAATCTCCATAGGAGCTCCTCCTCCACCCCTACCCCAGCTGCTGGCACAGGGGACATAGCTAGAGAAAAGGGGCAAGGATGGGATTTCCCTGCACCCCATGCAATCCCAGAGGTTGCAACAGTCTCTTGTGGGCAGGTGGCCCAGATTAACACAGCCTTCAGGCTGCTGGGATTCACACCAGGGGATGGCCCGAGAATTGGAGGGGCACAAGATTGCATTACAGCCACTCTTACCCCCACTCTCCTGCATGGACTTGCACAGAGAATCCAGAGCATGGGGTGTTATCGGATGTTTTCTTTTATAAATGTCACTTTTCACAATTTCATCATTCTAGCTGCCCTTCCCTTTACTACCCTAAACAACCCTTCATTCTCCAGGATGCTGAGGAGGACTGAGGGTTTGGGTTTTTTTTATTCAACCCTTCCCTTTAAATAAACAGGTTTCAAACCAAATTTATTCAGCCTTAAATAAAACATACTAAGGCTTTCAGTTGAAGTTATGGCTACTGACAGAAAACCATAAACATAATTACAGGGGAAGTATGATGCATGCTCAGATCATGACATTTGTTTATTCTTTTAATTATCTTGGACAGTTTTAATAAATTCATTTGGAAATATGAATAAGCTACAGTATTTAATGCTTTGGGCGCAATCCTTCATCCCCTGGCACTACACTACTTGCATGACAAAGAGCTACTCACATGAGTAAGGGTTTTTCAGGATTAGGCTCTGTCCAGTACAAAATCTCCATCTCTCCTTTATTGAAGTTTGTTGCAAAATCCCCCCCAGATCCCCCCCCTCCCCGGTCCTCACACCTCTGGTCTAATTTTGTTTAAATCTTTTTATTTTAACTGGATTTCGGGAAGATTAAGGTTGGTGGTTTCATTTTTTAGAATTCTCTTAAGCATGGGGGGAGGGATAGCTCAGTGGTTTGAGCATTGGCCTGCTAAACCCAGGGTTGTGAGTTTAATCCTTGAGGGGGCCATTTAGGGATCTGGGGCAAAAATTGGGGATTGGTCCTGCTTTGAGCAGAGGGTTAGACTAGATGACCTCCTAAGGTCCCTTCCAACCCTGATATTCTATGGCAAAGAGGAGGTGCTGGGTTTGGTTTAAATCAGCAGCCCCGGTACAGTTTCAGCACAGCCGTGTCTTCCTGGATTGTAGGACTGGGGGAATGCTCTCTGGGGAGAACCTGTGGGGAAAAGGAGGAATGGAATATCCTTTCACATACTTTAGAATATTTTAGAGCCCCGTGGGCTCTATCCTGGGCAAGTAAACAAAATTTGACAAAGCTACAAAGCCACACGGGCCCTTCTCTGCAACTGATCTGCCAATTCACAGCTGGCAGTGACTTCAGGGGGACTTGGATTTGAAGCCAACGGACTTGTGCTTGCAGTGGCAAACTTGGCTCCAGGTTGGAAGGCACTTCTTATTGTAAGGTTTCACTTTAGGGTTTTTCTTCATTTTATTTTTTACTATATAAATGCCACTTGTCTGTCCGAAAAAGCTTTAGTATTCATTTACCCATTGCAACAACGTGCCGAGGGACATGGTGGCTTCTCCTTCACTTGCAGTCTTTAAGTCAAGACCAGAGATGTTTCCAAAAGACGTACTATATAGCTCAACCTCAAACACAAATTATGGGCTTGATTCAGAGATTACTGGGTGAGGTTGTTTGGCCTACGTGACGCAGGCGGTTAGGCTAAATGGTCACAGTGGTCCCTTCTGGCCTTTAAATCTATGAACTCTTTGTTCCTTCGGGTTAACATTTTAAGTGATAGCCAGTGCAAAATCACTAGCCCTCCTTTGCTGAAGTTTGTTGCACACTTCACCCCCCTCCCACACACACTCCCAGTGTAATTTTATTCAATTTTTTTTATCTTAACTGAATTTCGGGAAGACTAAAGTTGGTGTTTTTGGTTTTTAGAGTTCTCCTAAGCACGGCAAAGAGGCGGTTCCGAGGGAGAGCTCTCTGAGTTTGGTTTAAATCAACAGCCCCAGTGCAGGTTCAGGGGTAAAAAGGGAAGAGCCAACTTCAAAGCAAAACTCCCTCTGAAGGCCCGATCCTGTAGTTTTCCCCCCATGCAACTCACTCATTGGCATCAATGGTCCTGATTCTCCCCTCACTTATGCCAGTTGAGCACAGCACAGATACTCCTCATTTACATCAGTGGGAGGAGAGATTCAGGCCCACTCAGAGGAAGAACAAAGTTCTTTTTTCCCCCCTTCTCTCTTGAAAGAAATGTTCATCTGAAAATCCTGGAAGGTGATTAAACTAACCTGTTTGCAGCAGATGGAAAGGGCCCAATCCTGCACTCCTTACTTGGGCTCAGTGTGGGGCAAAATCCCGTCCCCACTGAAACCAATGGGAGTTTTGCCACTGACTTTGATGGGAGCCGGATTTTACCCTGAGAGCTGCACAGGAATTAGGACTGCAGAATCAGGCCCCAGGCAACAAAATTTTAAATAACTAAAACACGGGATACCAGGGAGCTTGAGTCAGAGATAAATTAGTCAGAGATAACAGGAAAGTGTGAAAACAGGTCTGTGTAAGAGAAAACCTCAGAGAATTTTGTAAGTCGCAAGGCCAACAAAACACATCTTTGTGTCACCACAACTCCATTTACTGTGCGGCATTCAGTCTCTCAAGTGAATAGCTTGTAAAGAGCCTATTTAAACATCGCACCCAGTAAGAAGAAAATATGGTTGGGCCCGGATCTGCAGCTAGGGTGACTAGATGTCCCTATTTTATAGGAACAGTCCCGATTTTTGAGTCTTTTTCTTATATAGGCTCCTATTACCCCCCCAAATGTCCCGATTTTTCACATTTGCTGTCTGGTCACCCTATACTGCAGCTGTTTTGTAAGCCCTGATTTCAGCACAAGTTTCACATGCAGTGAAGACAGCATTGGGCCTCTATACTAGTTCTTTCATTAGGGTGAAATTCACCCCTCGGCAGAGGCACAATACACAACCTAGACACCACTTAATTCCCACACACGGGTGAACGTTCTACTTAGGAAACGTGAGTGATATTTTTTGCTGCTTTCAGCAGACTCAGTGCACCTTGTTCAATGCATTTGTGAGAGTTACCTGTCCTAAGCCTGTGCAATGCAACATGTGCAGTTGCACAGGGCGCCCTCTAGTGCTCCCCTCACTTGTCAGAGTCATGAACAAGCAGCTTGCCTGCCAATTGGTGCCCCCTAGGCAAGTCTCACTCTTCCTTGGAAAAACTGCAGGGCTTGATCACAAATCACATCAATAAAGCCATGGTGCAGGATGGCCCCTTGCAACGCGTGCTCTCGCAGATCGTTCATACATGCAGGGCTCAAGGTGGCTCCGGTCGACACTGATGGCAAAGCTCCCATCTGCTGCAATGGGAGCAAGGCAATGCACACAGCTTCTCTGATGATGAAATCTTATTTTGCAAAGAAACAAACAAACAAACAAACAAAAAACTTCCCTCGGTCTAAAGAATCTATGGGGAAAAGCGAATTCATAAAACAAAAATTCCCCGATGGGTGTAATTAGAGAGACAAGGTGGGTGAGGTTGTATCTTTTATTGGACCAACTTCTGTTGGCGAGAGAGACCAGCTAAAGAGCTCTGTGTACGCCTGAAAGCTTGTTTCTCTCACTAACAGAAGTTGGTCCAATGAAAGATATTACCTCCCCCACCTTCTCTCCCTAATATCCTGGGACCAACACAGCTACAACAACACTGCATACAACCTGGGGGTTTATAACTGTTTCTGAAAAGGCTGCACAGTAATTAAAGATCTGATCCTGTAAACACCCACGCTGGTGTAAATAGCTTTACACACACGAGTATTCCTCTTGAGGTCAATGGGACTACGCTCAAGCACAAAGTTTCTCATGCAAGTAACTGTTCTGCAAGGTCCAGGCCTTATACATATAGGACCAGATCCTCAGCTGGTGTAAAATGGCAGAACCCCAAGTCAGTGGACCCGTGCTGATATATGTCAGCTGAGTATCTCGCCCACAGTACCCATAAATATTATTAGAATAATTTAAAATAAATAGCTGCCTTTCATGGTTCTATTGCATTTTCCTCTTTTTTTTTTTAATTTACAGATGTACAAACGTAGCATAGAAGCCCTAAATAGCTTACCACAAAGCTTTGATTCCCCCCCCCACGTCCCCCGCCCTTACAGCATATTTTAAATCAAAATGCGCAATCAAAATCAACTCCGAGTAATTTAGGGCTCAGCCCCGCAGCCACTACTCAGGAGGAAATCCCACTGGCTTCACTGGGAGTGGCCCTTTAGGTCTAAAACGATTCTCATTGACACCAGTGTAAATCAGGAGTGACTCCATGGAGTTACACCAGTGTAACTGAGCACAAATTGCCTCATCCTGATGTGGACAAACAAGGGTGGGGGCCCGGGTGAAGATGGAGAGGGGAAATAACTTGAATAAAAAAAATAGTTCTTTCTACAATCCCAGCTGGCTCCCTTCCACTTATGAAAAGTGCACTCAGACCGTTAGTGCAGATTTCCACCGGGTTTCGAACAGGTGTGACTGGCGCACAGCAGGGCATCTGGATGTAGTTCATACTTCAAATGTCACTTTAATCTTAACTTTCATCTTCCGTACTAAAATTCAGATAGGGGGACACATTTGGTGGGTAAAGGCCATTCTTTAGATTGATTTTTTTCCTCCCCCAAAAACTAAACGTTTAACAACATAAATGCTGAAAGCCTTTTTTTCTGGCAGAGCAATTTCAGACCCCTCTAGCCTTCCTGGTGTTGATCTGGTTATAGTGCTGCAACGGAACTTCCCTGAACTAGGGTGACCATCTGTCCCGTTTTTAAAGGGACAGTCCCAGTTTTTTAGGACTTTTTCTTATATAGGCACCTATTACCCCTAACCCCCTGTCCCATTTTTTCACAGTTGCTATCTGGTAACCCTACCTGAAACCAACCTAATTCTTGCCTTTCGGAGGGCTGATTTCAGCACTCGCTCCACACATTTTTCTCAAGCAACACTCCCAATGCAGTTGATAGATGTGTTGCTTTGGGCTTTGCTTTAGTAGTTCACTTAAGAAGGTCCTTAACTTTAAGCACATAAGGATTACCATTGACAGTCAACGCTTAAAGTTAAGGACATGCTTAAGTGATTAATCAGGGCCTTAATAAGCAGTGAGCCAGTCATACTGAATAGAAAAGTGACGTTTGATACTATTAAAACCTAATTTTCAATATTAATATGTATTATTGCACCCTGAATTTTAGTTGCAGTACAATCGTGCCTAAGGTCCCCATTGTGCTAGCCTGTGTCCATACATGTAGCAAGAGTCAGTCTCTTCACTGAAGAGCTTACAGTCTAAATAGACAAGACAAAGGGATGGGAGAAAGAAAGGATTATTAGCCCCATTTTACAGGTGGGGAACTGAGGCACAGAAGCTAACTGACTTGCCTGAGGAGTCTGCGGCAGAGCCAAGAATTGAACCCTGATCTCCTGAGCCCCCGTCCAGTGCCTTAACCACAAACACCCAGCCTCAAACAGTTTATAGTCTGAATACAGATTATTTACCCGGCAACAGTTTCATTTCATTTCATTTTACATTTTATTTTACAAAAGATCATTCAGGACTAACCCGCATCATTTAATCTCTGTATGGCCTTAAATTCTATAAAAACAAGAGATCATTCACCAGCCACATAGATGATGAAGCCAGATGACTGTTCTAAGGGTTTGTTTGTTTGGTGATAATCAACTAATTGATTGTTTATTTAAGTGAAGAAAACGATGATCTTTTGCTGTTTGCATACTGTGCCAGGCTGTTACACTGTGGGGGAAATCCAATCCAGACTTTACAACTCTAGCCGGTTTACAGTCAGTATACTCTGCTCTCAAAATCCTACGGGTAAAAGGTTCACAAAAACATGTTATCTGTCAGCTATTCCCTTTGGCTAGAGATTGGCAGCATTATCTTAACAGCCTGCCCTATCACTCCTAGTTTGTGCTCTGCCTGATACAGTGCCTTGTGGGAAAGTGTTCTGTAGAAATTGACATTAAATGCTTCATTAAGTGGGTCAGACTAGTACAGTTCTTCCTTTGATGTAAATGAGGGGAGAAGTGGGCTCAAAGGATGTACAATTTAGAAATAAAGCATATACATATTGTTGTAGTGGGTCCGATCCTGCATTCCTTGAAATCAGTGGGACTTTTGGCGCCCTAAGGAATGCAGTATCAGTCTTGAAAGGTCTTTCCAATGTGTCCAAAGCCAATAGTGCTATACTTGAAGCTATGACTGTAATACAACAGCAAATATGACAAAAAACAAATTTAAAATACTGTGTTGCTCATAAAAATGTAGAGAGAGAGAGAGAGATACTTACAGCCATTTTATTCCAGAGCAAATCCCAGTCTGTAAAATGAAAGACAGAAATATTGCAAGACTCAGCTTCATTTTTCCACAGCCACCCACTTTCAGAAGGAAATCAACTCTTAAAAAGGGATCTTCACAATTTTCTGAACAATGTATTTCCTTTAGTTTAGATGTGGGTCCTTCTTGGAGCACAGCAACCTGAAATCAGGGAGAAAGCACAAAGATATGGTTAACACCCAAGTGTTGTGAGTCCTGGTGACAGAGACATTTATCATCCAAATTGCAAAGGAGTGGTTTATGAATCATGAAAAAGTTAGATTCCCTTCCCCCCAATTCTTGATAGAACCTTTACAGTCAACAGACAGACAAAACGTATGGCTTGAATTATGACTTGAGTTATAGTCTGATTGTACGTTTCTGGTTAACCCGGCATATGGCAAGACTTCATTCCCTGTTTCAATTCCTCCCTCCACCCCAGGTTCTGTAAATCTGCTTGGGGAGGGAAGAAATACAAATCTCAGGTCTCTGTTTGCTAATCCTCTTCGTTTTCACATAGATAATTTCTGAAAAAAGACATGTGTTGGCTAATGGAGGTGCCCTTGCTCTGCAAATGTTTCAGTCTGTCTGGTCTGTTACAAACAAATGTGTTTTGTTCCTTCCCTCCTGCTTTCATTCTCACCTCATTAACTTTGCTTCTCGCTTCTTCCAAATACACAAACACCTGGAGCGCAAGGAAGAGCCCGCCACTCTGGCTCCCCAGTAAACATTACAATCCCCAACTTGTCTCAAAGAAGCGTCCAGCAGCAAACAAAAGATCTCAAGGATCCTCTTTTCTTTGCTTTTTATTAAACTAGGGTGACCAGATGTCCCTATTGTATAGGGACAGTCCCAATATTCAGGGTTCTTTCTTTTATAGGCTCCTATTACCCCCTACTCTGTCCTGGTTTTTCACACTTGCTATCTGGTCACCCTACTATTAAACAAACAAGGCACATGACTCCTAAATTCTTACAAGAGTCCTCCCTGTCTCAGACAGGGGCTAGCCCTGCTCCCTGTAACAATGGTAGTAATAAGCCAATCGGGATCTCTCTCCCATCACTCATTCTAGACAACAGTGAGGGGCTACTTTTCTTCTTAGCCTCCGGTGGTTTTTCTCAAGGGTACCCAATTACGGCCAGATTCTGCTCCTCTTAAAGTCAACGGGCAAGGTTTCAAAAGCGGCTAGGGAATTTGGGTGCCCAAATTAGGGCCATTATTACACATTAGAGGGGGATCTGATTTTCAGTAACTACTGAGCACCACTCCACTTTCACATCAGGCCTCTCGAAGGTGTCTCAAGTCAGCCATCACCAGGCGCTTCGGAAAACCTTGGCCAGTGGCATTGAATGGGAGGAAGGATCCTGCCCTTCATGCTGATACTTCGATGCCTGCCTGACCCCCAGGTCTGGGGCTGCCTGAAACTCTCTTCCCAGCTGCGCTCTT
The DNA here is from genome assembly GCA_033296515.1 of Macrochelys suwanniensis. Taxonomy (NCBI): domain Eukaryota; kingdom Metazoa; phylum Chordata; order Testudines; family Chelydridae; genus Macrochelys; species Macrochelys suwanniensis. Next base: position 16,008,033 of record CM065775.1, read on the forward strand.
TGGAGGGTCAACTCTTTAATCCCCTAGGATAAAGAGGGCTCGAGTTCGGAAACCCGTTTAAATGTGCGAGCCCCCCCGCGGGATGCTTGCTGTGATTCCCAGAGCACTTTGGGTTTTCCTTCAGGGTGTCCCCAGGGGTGTAAGAATCCCGTCCCTGAAACACCGGTATCGGAAAAATAAGATTGTGCCGCGGAGCTTCATCGCTAGGAGTGAAATCCGGGCTCTGCTGAAATCCATGGCAAAACTCCCATGTACACCGTCAGGCTCAGGATTTCACCCGCCTCGATTTTTATTTCCTTGCTTATGTTGACCCATCATCCCTCGAAGTTGCAGGCAGCGGTGCCGAGAGGCATCTTCCCCGGTCTCCTGCGTCTGCACAGCGAGATATTTATTTCGGGGTCTTTTATCTTTTTTTAAAAAACGACAAGGACACACTTGAAACCTTCACCCTTGAATCCTGACCCTGCACTGAGCGGCCTGGGGGCTATTCCAGCCCAGACCCCTTATCTGTCTCTCACACGAAGTTGCTTCACGGCACAGACTTCAGTGTGACATTTGTTACAGCTTCCCTGGAAGAGAGGGAGCGACCTAGCCCGGCGCTGCAGAATTCCTGCGGCCCAAACCGGACACTGACCGAACCCGAACTCCGGTTCAGCCTTTAATGATCATCGGATTTCCAGCCTCTAGCTCCGGAACGGGTTGAATGTACAGCTTCAGGGGAAACTGGCAAGGGGGAAAAAAGTGATTCAAGCCATCAGGCGTGTTGTTTACCAGGGCGAAGAGCCCTAGGTCACAGATCAAGCCCGCAGCAGGGGGCTTGCCGTCTAAACCCGACCTGTTTTATCCTACAAGTCCTGGTTTGCTTTCCCCGGGTGTGTTTCCTTTTGCAGCCGCTTCCTCGGCTGCGTGCGTCCGCGCTGAAGAAAAATCGCGCACCAGAAAACGGACAAGGATTATAACAACTATCACCACACAAAAACCTCACATACCGTTTCCTTTCTCTAAAAGTCACCCCGCAGCGTGCCGGCCAAGGGGGAAAGAGAAACATCCCGGGTCAGTCTGACGCGTTATAGTTTTGTTGTCCCCATTCATTCCAATCAGTGACCGGGCTTCAAAACCCAGGGCGTGTGATTGTGTGTCACGTATGCTACAGCACAGACCCTCTTCTACATTACAGCCGAGCTGATAGCTATGGGACGTGCACACACACACACACACACACACACGTTAAAGGTAAACACGCTGGAAAGCTGGAAACCAGCTAGGCAAGGAGGGGTTGGGGGCGGGGATGTGTGTAATACCGATTGCACTACTCTGTCTTTTCCATCTCCGTTGACAATCCCGTAACAATCCAGGTTTGTGGGACACAGTCACAACCCCTCGCCTTGCACACATGGACCTCCCCCCACCCCCGCTTAATGGCCCCTGGACAGTGCAACATTGAAACACCCAGACTCGGGCTCTGAACCTCTTCTTGCTTTTCGCAGCGCTCCGCTGTAGGGTGACCAGATGTCCCGATTTTATAGGGACAGTCCTGATTTTTGGAGCTTTTTCTTACATAGGCACCACCTATTACCCCCCCACACCCCTCCTGATTTATCACACTTGCTATCTGGTCATCCTAGTTGTGTCATCTGCTCGGCAGGAATCACCCCAGACGGGATCCCAGCTGATCCTGTGGCCGTTTTGCCCCGCTCGGGGTTGGCTGGCGCTTTGGGAAGTTATGGGGCTTTTCTCCCCTAGCTCTGACCCTGTTGCTTCCTTCGTGCGAAGAAGCGTGAACATTTCTTAAGTCCTCGCCTCCCGAGGAAGCCAAACCTGCGTCTCCCTGGCAGCAGTGAAAAATAATCCGCTCCAGGACCTGGCTCCCTCTTCCCCTGATCAATCTGAACGGTGAGGGATTAGACAGGTATCAATCGATACCCACCAGCAGGAATCCCCTTCCTTACCTTGCCCGGTAAAGCTGCGCCAGCGCTCCTTCGCCTGGACCCCTTCTCCCAGCAAACACAAAGTTTTGCAGCAGCAGCAGACAAAACACTGTAGATACAGATCCCAACACTGGAGGTCAGCCGGAGGTAAAAGCTGTTAAACTCCGCTAAGGGTGGACAGAGAAGGGGAGGGGAAGGGACGAGCGACAAGAGTGAAAGGCTGCGTGAAGATGCAGCGGATAGTGTGTGTGTGTGTGTCATGAGCACATTGCCAGCTGCGCGTCTGCCTCTGTCCTCTCTGCTTTAAGAACCTGCTTATATGGGGTCCCAGTGGCTTTGATCTGTGGAGTGATGTCAGACTGCATTAGCATAACAAAGCACTCCGGATTTACTGCTTAAAACAGGACAAATGACTGTTTGAGCTATTCAGAAAAAAGAACGTGTATTTTCCAGTGTTCTCAGCAATCATCCCCCCCAAACGCACACTCCTTTCCCCCTCCTAGTAAATAAAAGATTAAGACCAGACGGCAGGTAGTTTCAGGATCTAGAGAATAGAGAAGTGACTTTAAAGTTCTTTGTAAGGGAGTTCTGTAGGGCTGATTCCACTTCATCTTATCAGCAAGGAAAATCAGACCAAGATGGAAAGGTTTACTTTATAAAAGCATCCTAGTAATCTGCCCTACAAAACAAGGACTAAGTACAACATTATGGTAAAGATAGTGGTGTTGGGGAACTGGCAAAAAAAGAGTTACTAGAATAAGCTTCAGCTAAAGTCAGGAGGAAAAAAATGATGAGCCTCTCAATTATGATTGGGAATTAGGTTCTGACTAGTTTGACTATCGTGTTTCCAAAGTCTCTCTTTTCTCTGGATTTCTGCACATGTATTGCACCAAACAGTAGCCCTGCTCGATGCAATTTGTCATAGAAAAGTCATAGTACAATTGCTATTCCAGTAATACGATTCCGAATAATGAACAGTTCATTATACATTTGAAGTTCAATTAAAAAAACCCCCCACAACACATTTTAGTTTAAATTGTCACAGTTTCCCTGAGATTAAAGGGTCGATTTCTCAAGGGAAAGATTGAGTGCATGAAGCTGGTAACTTCCTTTATTTTTATTTTTATCTACATGCACTAATTAATTGTATATTTATTTGTTTTTCACATAACATAGGTGATGCACAAAATGATAAAGCCCTCACAATATTTTAGCAGTATATACTTTCCAGTAGTCTTTTTTGCATTCTGCCTCTACAAATATATGTTCTAAGAACTACAAAGAAATAATACTAAGATTGCTATTACATTATTATAATGAATAGTTAATGATTAGCAACAATAACTAGTTAATATTTTAACCGGAAACCTTAAATGTTACCTTTACAAAGGGTGACCAGTGTTTACTGGTCTTTACGGCTGACTTCCCAAATAAAACCAAACCACATTTTTCATTTGGTTGTTCTGAACAGGTCTGTTAACTGGATTTCCTGTTCTGATAAAGCTAAGAAGTTGCAATTTGACAGTTGGAATAAAAAGCATATTATGTGCCTGCTTTATTGAATCGTACTGTCAACCTTCAGCTTTCATGATGCTCCGTTTATTTGATCTTTCTTTAATCAATGGCAAGTTCAATTTTTTTTTTACATCAGGTTCTTTTTCTTTCAAGACAGTCTCAGCAGATGAGGGTTTAAGATTACTGCATACTTCAAACGGGCCTCAAGTGCCTACAGAACAGGACAAATCTGGATTTAGAGCCCCCATGTCAGCCATGAATTCAGAACAAATTGGTACAAAAAGACTCTCAGCTGCTATAATATCCATGCCCTTTTGCTCAATCAGTCTAATTGTGTGTTTCAGGTGAATGAGGAGGGGTAGGAATACTTAACAATACATTGCATGGGGTCTTAGGACCAAAATTTTGAGTTTTAAAGTAGGATGAGAAGAGTGTCCTAGAGGTATACCTTGAGAAAAGGCTTTTGTATGTGATGATGCTTTTACCAGGCTTTATCTTAGGAAGAAATACAGCATTTAAACACATATTAGCACTATTGATTTTTGCTACCTGACTTATAAAGCATCTGGAATCTGTGCTCCAAACTTTTCAAAGCCAATCTAGGATTTATTTATTCTGCCACCATCTTTACAGGGTGTCTGTTTTTGTTTGTTTAAATGTTTTCGGAGGAGTAGGTGATAGTTGCAGGTAGGCACTAGGACAGACGGAGACTCCTATTTTTCTAACTTCCTGGCATTCTGCTGTCCTCTAAAAATGTGCAGATCTTCAGTGTTCTGGATTCTCCACAGGGCAATTGTCTAGGGTCGCTATAGAGGAATAGCTTCCAGAATAAGACTGCTGTTCTCTGATTTAGCTTAACCCATGGAATAATAATTCTGGAATAAGAATGTCCACCCGGGGAGCTATTCTGGAGTAGTTTTTGCACTTTGAATTCACACCCCACCTTATTCTGGAACAACTTTCCTGTGTAGACCAGCTCTCTAGACCCTGATTCAACAAAGCATTTAAGCATGTGTTTAAATGGACTTCAGTGAGACTCAAGCATATGCTCTAAATGCTTTTCTGAATCAGGGCCATTATTACCAAAATATCAAAATTCTTTGAATCCTGTTTTTCTCAGGTAGATTTGGCCCTAGTTTGGGCCATATGGTTTGCAACGGAATAATATGGTTTCTCTTCAGATGTGTAGCCAGTAGGGAGCTACCTGGATAAATGTTTGTGTTTTTAATGTCTTCAAGCTGTACAGAGCTATCATGAAGATCTCTGACTTTTCCTAGAAGCCTTAGGGCCACAAATAGATGTGGAAGATACCTTGATTCAATATTTCCCATAGGTTTTTCAGAAAAGGATCCATGAAAGAATTGATCCAAGGAAGTCGGACACCCCACTCCCATAGAAACTCAATGGGATTTAGACACCTAACTCCAGTATGTTGCATATCTGGAGAGTAGTTATTTTCTGCTCTAAAAATTATTAGCACAGAGGTAAGTAGGACAAATATTCTCTTGAGTGCATATCCTAGTAAATATATATGTTAGACCCAAAGGGTTGATTGGGAAGTGGGAACATCGTCATTTTTCTGTGAATCTTCAGATTCATTTTTATGCATTTTTTTAAAAAAGTACACGGGAAAGTTGCTGGATTGGAAACTGAATTTGTCTGGTCATCCATTAGCACAGGTGCAACAGCAATGCAAGCGGCTGCCCACACTACTCTGTCCACCTGCCTCAAACGTATTATGGAGAGGGGCATTTAGTTCTTGACCCCTCGTGCCGACTGTCATCAAAGATCCTAATCATTTTGCAGGTCGTTGTTTTTCATGGGAATCCTTGACTACTAGAACTGAACTGAGATCACCAAACAGCCGTTAGACAGTGACAACTTTGAGACCTGGGTTGAATTAGAACCAGCAATGCAAATGTGGAAGGCTCTACAGTTCATCACACACACACACAAACATACACGCCACCTAAAAACAAACACTCAATGGGATTACTCGCATGGATAAAGTTAAACATGTGCATAAGAATTTGCAGAAATGTGACCTATGAGTGTGAACTCTTCCAGAGCAGAGACCATGTCCTTTTTTTAAAATCTCCAAAGCACTGTGCCAAATCATGGCACTGTGTAAATGTTTATTAATATGACATAGTTATGTATACTCAGATGGTGTGGTATAATGGCTTTATCAGCATGCATGGAAGATGCTGTTTGCTACAAGTGAGGTCATTGCACACGAGGGCCAGTAAAACATTTCTTCTCCACTATTGTGTGTTCTGCATATGACATTTAAAAAAGCAATTTTGAAAATATTTTAGAGTTCTGCCTTTTTAATGGAGCTATTTTTTCATATCCCTCCACCTGTAAAGCCAGGTGACATAGTTACTCTGGGTGTAATTCTCATGTACACCAAGACCCCTTTGTGCTGCTGGAGTGGTGTCAAGAGGCCTTAGTGTAAATGAGAATTAGACCCATCAATCCAATTGCACAGACCCCTGAAGGAGAGCAAAAAGAATGATTATTAAATGTTAAAATCTTTTACAAAAGTTCTTAAAATAGATACACATACAAACTTCATGACTTCAAAGTCCAATGTCTTATGCTGTTCCAGGGCGAGAAACAAGTGTTAGATCATATATCCAGCTAGGGAGCATGCCCTTTAGCACAACATATAGCACCTATTTCTGTCCCTAAGGGCTCATCAGATATCAGACTTTTAAAACTGTCACTGGTACCAGACTGAATATTGCCCATTCTAGTTTGTGCCAGTGTAACTTGTGGGGAGAAATTCCACATTTGTGGGGGAAGGAGGAGACATTTTTGTGATGGGATTATTAATATTTTGTAATGGTGGCTGTTGTGAAGTTGCTCAGTGCGCTAGCATGTTAGAATAAGTCCTGGCAGAGACTGAGTTGTCAGCAGAGTGAAGAGGAGGTGGACAAAGGTGTGTGATAAATGCAACTTATGAAATAGATATAACCCCACATAATAATATTATTACATGTGGGAGGTTGATTTTACTCTTATTATTTCTACAGTGCCTTGTGTGTACATGACAGGTACCACACAAACAAAGAAAAGGATTCCTGTTCCCAAGAATTTACAGCTAGAGCTGGTCAAAAACTAGAAACATTTTTCAGAAACTTTTTCATGAAAACACCTTTACTTTTTTTTTTCCTAGCTGAAATTTTGAATTTCAAATTTTGCCAAGTTGGTTGGAAAAACAGATGATTTTTAAAAAATTCTTCCTCCCCATCACAAAATCTGAAAATTTCAATCAGCTCTATTATTGTAATCTATCATTACAAACACTGGGGAGGAGAAGAAAAGGAAGATGATTGTGACTCTGATGTCTTAGATGGTGAGGATCACATGAGAGAGATTTAGATGGTGTTTCTGGTTGTTCTTGCAGAGGGCATGTTAATATTTTATTATGTGTGAGATAACACTTAAGAAAGAGCACCCCTGGAAGATGTGTGTTTTGAGGAGGAGGAAAGGGTGGAGGCAAGGCAGACTAGGCCAGGAAGGGGATTACATGGAAGAGGTTACATGGAAACCACAAGAGTAAAAGTGGAAGAAGGATGAGAAGTGCGTGGGTTAGATACACAACTTAGCCAGACAGGTCAGAGAGGGTTAAGTGGTGCAAGGCCTGAAGGGGAGGCAATTGAATTTCAATGTGATGCAGAAGTCAAGAGAAAGCCAGCAAGGAGGTGTGAGGAGGAGTTGGATGTGATCAGAGCAGTGAGCAAGGAAGATGGTTCTCATAGCTGCTGGTGGATAAGGTGAGACTCAGGGGGTTAGACAGAAGTGGGAGCTGAACAGGACTGGAACCAGGACTGTGCTAGTGGGAATGGAGCGGAACCAGCTGATTGTGGAGATGAAATGGAGAAATAACAATCGAGTTTGTCACAGCAGCCATGATGGGAGGGTAGAAAGAGAGAGACAAATCCATGAGGACATGAGAGAGGGAGGGTAGTGGAGTTGCTGACAGCAATGGAAGTGGGGTTTGGGAAGAGATCAGGGCCAATCAGAGGGGGGGGGGCAGGAGGGACATTTGGCCTGGGCCTCCAGCTCAAAGGGGGCCTCAAATTTAGACACTTGTTAATTTTCTGGCATTTGATAAGTTTCACAACTTGTTTTTATGCGCATCCCTATCAGACCAAAATGTGACACATTCTCTCAGCGTAGAGCTGCAAATTTAAGCAAATAAGAGATGTGATTTGGTAGAAGACATAATTTTTTTGTTATTTTCATTATGGCTAGCGGCCTCAAAAGCTGGAAGTGGCTCGGGCCTCTCTGGACCTCTGAGAGGGCCTGGAAGAGATGATGGTGCTGAGTTTGATTTGGTGGCCAGTGATCCAGGGGAAGACGGCTGAGGTGGGAGAGGCAGGTCTCACTCAGGAGAATGTTACATAAGGCACAAGCATGGTGAGTATAACAACAGTGGAAATGCTTGAGCAAGGAGATGGGGAACAGCAGATGAGAGCCCCAAGAAGGGCTGGTAATTGTTAAGCACCTTCCCAGGGAACAGTTGAGAGCTCAGTAGTTCTGACTATATTACTTATGCCCCCCAGCAAGTATCATAGTATCCAAGCACCTCACAACCTTTTATGTATTTATCCTCACACCACCACTGTGAGGTAGGGCAGGGTCATTATCTCAACGTTATAGATGGGGAACTAAGGCACATGGAGACGAAGTGACTTGCCCAGGGGTCGCACAGAAATTCGGTAGCAATGCAGGGAAGTGACCCAAGATTTCCCGAGTCCCAAGCCAGCACCCCCGCCATTGGACAATCCTTCCTCTCCTTGCTGTAGGTGGAATAGGTAGGTTTCAAAAGGAAGTGGGGGAGTTCAGGGGCAGAGGGGCCGGACAGCCTGTTCCAGAGATGCAGGAGCAGCAGCAGCAGCAAGGGATCAAGGTCTGACAGAGCAGTAGAAGCCAGGAGTGACAAAGCCGAGGGAGAAGGATTTCAGGACAAATTACACCACAGGGGCATACAAGCAAGGGGCTTCAACTCGAAGACAGCTGATCCCTTCTCTGTCATACCCCAGCTCTACCTGTCCTTTCTGTGGAGCAGCTGGTGAGAATGTCTACACACAGAGGACCCAGCATGGCAGTCCTTCCTCAGGCAAAACTCGACTCTGCCTGAGGCTTGATTTACCAAACACGCAGCCACGCCCAAGAAAAGAGGACTGCAGAAAGAAAATAACTTCATTTTTTTTTAATACCTAATTTTTAACACTCCACAAAGGCCTTATTAAAAGACATTTCACCTTTTAGAGTGAAAAACAAGGCTTTTGGTTGGTCCCCTGGGTGACTTACTCATTTGCTTGTGAATCTGCTGGGCTGCGCTTCTTGAGACTGAGGCGGCTGCAGTACCTCATGAAAATAAACAGCATCTTACACCTCGTGAGGTGATGGGTGGTGTTTTCTCCTCCTCCTGCCCCCCGCTCACATGCCCTGGAATAGTGAAAACAAAATTAAAATACAGAAATTCACAGTGCAGTATTAAACCTCCTAGAACGAAGCCCAACATGGAGGTGAAAAATCATGTCAGAAAACCACAAGCTGCCTAGATTTTGAAGGCTGAGGACCTGATTCTACTCTCACGCTGGTTATACACTGAGCTCAACAGAATTATTACAGCTTCCACCAGTGTGTGTGATAAGAGAATTGAGCCCTTAGTCCTCAACTCTAAAATGTCTGAATTTTTTTTCTGGGTATGGTCCTTCCCTTATTATTATTAATCGTTATTATTTGGATTGTGGTAGTGCCTAGTCACAGACATGGACCCCATTGTGCTCGGTGCTGTACAAACACAGAACAAAAAGGCAGTCCTTGCCCCAAAGAACTTACAGTCTAAGTATGAGACACAAGACAACATCAGGTGGCTACAGACCGACAGATGGGAGAGCACAAGGAAACAATGAGACTGCCACTATTTTCCACAGTCTTTGTACTGGGACAGTACTTTGTACTGGCCCTCGGTGGAGAAAGAAGTAGTTCGGGACTATTTAGAAAACCTGGATGAGCACAAGTCCATGGGGCCGGATGCACTGCATCCGAGAGTGCTAAAAGAGTTGGTCAATGTGATTGCAGAGCCATTGGCCATTATCTTTGAAAAATCATGGCAATCAGGGGAGGTCCCGGATGACTGGAAAAAAGCTAATGTAGTGCCCATCTTTAAAAAAGGGAAGAAGGAAGATCCGGGGAACTACAGGCCAGTCAGTCTCACCTCAGTCCCTGGAAAAATCATGGAACAGGTCCTCAAGGAATCAATTCTCAACCACTTAAAGGAGAGGAAAGTGATCAGCAACAGTCAGCATGGATTCACCAAGGGCAAGTCATGCCTGACCAACCTAATTGCCTTCTATGATGAGATAACTGGCTCCGTGGATGAGGGGAAAGCAGTGGATGTGCTATTTCTTGACTTTAGCAAAGCTTTTGATACAGTCTCCCACAGTATTCTTGCCAGCAAGTTAAAGAAGTATGGGCTGGATGAATGGACTGTAAGGTGGATAGAAAACTGGCTAGATGGTCGGGCTCAATGGGTAGTGATCAATGGCTCCATGTCTAGTTGGCAGCCGGTATCAAGTGGAGTGCCCCAAGGGTCGGTGCTGGGGCCGGTTTTGTTCAATATCTTCATTAACGATCTGGAGGATGGTGTGGACTGCATCCTTAGCAAGTTTGCAGATGACACTAAACTGGGAGGAGTGGTTGATACCCTGGAGGGTAGGGATAGGATACAGAGGGACCTAGACAAATTAGAGGATTGGGCCAAAAGAAATCTGATGAGGTTCAACAAGGACAAGTGCAGAGTCCTGCACTTAGGACGGAAGAATCCCATGCACTGCTACAGGCTAGGGACCGAATGGCTGGGCAGCAGTTCTGCAGAAAAGGACCTAGGGGTTACAGTGGACGAACAGCTGAATATGAGTCAACAGTGTGTCCTTGTTGCCAAGAAGGCTAACGGCATTTTGGGTTGTATAAGTAGGGGCATTTCCAGCAGATCGAGGGACGTGATCATTCCCCTCTATTCGGCACTGGTGAGGCCTCATTTGGAGTACTGTGTCCAGTTTTGGGCCTCACACTACGAGAAGGATGTGGATAAATTGGAAAGAGTCCAGTGGAGGGCAACAAAAATGATTAGGGGGCTGGAGCACATGACTTATGAGGAGAGGCTGAGGGAACTGGGATTGTTTAGCCTGCAGAAGAGAAGAATGAGGCAAGATTTGATAGCTGCTTTCAACTACCTGAAAGGGGGTTCCAAAGAGGATGGATCTAGACTGTTCTCAGTGGTAGAAGATGACAGAACAAGGAGTAATGGTCTCAAGTTGCAGAGGGGGAGCTTTAGGTTGGATATTAGGAAAAACTTTTTCACTAGGAGGGTGGTGAAGCACTGGAATGGGTTACTTAGGGAGGTGGTGGAATCTCCTTCCTTAGAGATTTTTAAGGTCAGGCTTGACAAAGCCCTGGCTAGGATGATTTAGTTGAGATTGGTCCTGCTTTGAACAGGGGGTTGGACTAGATGACCTCCTGAGGTCCCTTCCAACCCTGAGATTCTATTATTCTATGAGAGCTAGCATAGTTGTTCAGCAGAAAATCAGAAGCCAGGACTCCTGGGTTCAGTTCCAGACTATACCATTGGTTCACTGTGAGCAAGAAATGTAACCTTACTGAGCCTCAGTTTACCTAATCTGTGAAATGGCTACAATATTTCTGTAACAAGAAAACCACCAAATACCACAGGCTTAGCAGTGGAAATATGGGATAACCAATCAGCAAGAGTCGAGAAGGCTTTTGAATTAAACAAAACCAAATCAAACCTTATAAATCTTGGGTAGCAGATGCTTCTATGATTTAAGGATTGTTATCTTTTATGTAACACCTTCTCCGCCCACCCACCCCTTCCTTTTGCCCTTAAATAATAGTTTTCCTGAGTTTTTTGTGCATTGGTAGTTGTTTACTAAAGGGATGTTATGATGCAACATAGCATCAACTCCCGCCCCCAGCACACAGCTTAGGGAACAATGCTAAGAATACTGGGAATCTCCTTCGGTGCTGGAGAAAGGAGGGACCATCCGCCCAGAAAGCCTGGGAAGTCAGGGATTCCTGCAGCTCCTCTCTGCTGGGTGTGGAGGCAAGGGCGGCTGATGAATCCCATCACTGAGCAAACCCCTGTGGAAGCAGGCTCTGCAGCATACACAATCCCCCAAATCCTCCCCCTGCCCACCCAGTGCAATAGAGCCATGCTGCTTCCACAGCGGGCAGGGCCCTTCATGTCTGTGGATTCGGTGGGGGAGGGGGGGCGACGACAGGAATTGACCTTGAATGGTCCACAGGAGTGTCCACACAGCACGATATACTGTAGTTGTGGGCTTTTATTCCAGAGTCCCTGTGAGAGGGATGCCTAAACTTTCAGCAATCATGTCTGGTTCCCCAGGGGATGCTGCTACACCACCAGGCCCCTAATGTAGATTAAGCTCAGAGGGTCTGGTGCTTCTCTCATTCACACCAGTGCAATACCACTGACTTCAGGGATGTGAGGGAGCCTCTTTAAAGCTCTGTGCCATTTGGCTGCCGACCATACAAGCAAAGGACCTTTCAGCCTGGAGTCTGTGGAGCGCATATTCCTCTCATGAAGCAAAGGTCCCATCCATGCCCCAAACACTGCCTTCTAGAGGCCTCCTTCCTTAATAAAAAACTCACTGTCAGGCTCTCTCTCCAAGGGGCACAGCCTGAACATCCCCTCCAAGGGGGGACAGGTATTTTTCCTGCTGTACAAGGAATCCCTCTTCCTTCCTTGCTGAGGTGCAGCGGGCACACAGACTCCACCACAGGTGTCCATCAAGCAGCTTTTGATGGACAACAGACGTGCAAAACCCTCGGTCCCCCCAAGTGAGCTTCTGGTGGTTAAAAAATGACTGAGCAGTTGAACATCATTTTGCCACCAGGACTAGAAGTCGCATAAAAGAACGAGACTGTGCCGTTATGCTTACCCATGAAAATATTACCTGTCTGATGTACAATTCTGTGTGAATGACAGGTGGAAAGTACAATGCGTCTGCTCAGGACACATTTGTTAAGCTTCATTATCACTGCTAGTTTCTCTTTCAGGTCCCGATTCTCCACGTTGTCCCACGTGGCTGAATCCATGCACCTGTGTGGAGCCCCAATGACTTCTGCCTGCACAAAACTGCAAGATTGGGGCCTTAATGGTCAGAGTTGCCTAAAGGCCAGATTTGCGGCAGAGCTCAGCTCCAGTTTATCCATGTACACAAGGGCCAGCTTTTCAAAACAGCTCCACACCAAACACGCTGAGCTCCTGTGAAAATACGGCTACTTATTTTGTTGCCTAACTGGGAGCTGAGCTCTTGTGCAAATCTGGCCCTGACAGTGGAGGTTGAGCACATCTGGCCCCTGAAATGATGAGCTCCATTTAGGAAACAATTTTCCTGTTAGAACAAAAGTACATTTGGAAAAAAAATCAAACTTTTTTTTAAACTTGGAAATCATAATAGCTTTGTAAAATAGCTTGGTTACATCTGAAGCCAGTTTTTCTGGCAGAATTAACCACGCCACCCCGCGCCCCCACCACCACCAAAAAAAGGCATTTAAATATTAGAACTTGTGACAGAATCTTTATTCTAATTGCTTGAGCAGGGCCCTGAAGTATACACATATAAATGTTACAAGTACATGTTTATTAATGATGGTTCTGATCTTGCTGTGGGCTCCATGAGGGCTTTTCATTATAGGATTGGGGCCCACATTTCTCATGGGCGGGGTTGCATAGTTGGCTGCATCTTCTATTTCTGAAATGTAAAACATACATCACCAAGGTGGGGGAATTACGAAGTGGTGCAGAGTTTTCCTGCCTCAACAAAACATTCCTCTGTGTAGCCTACAGGGAAATCTGTATATTCTGGTGGAGGTAGGGGGGAAGGTTAATGGAGATCACCATCAACATATAACTTAAGGTGACAATAACTGTTAAATGTGAACAAAACACTGTAATTTAAAACTAAATGTAGAACATTTTGGAGTAGGAAATCCTTTATCAGCTACACACTTGGCTATGTAACCATATACTGTACAGGAGAGAGTTAGGTTTTTATTTGGTTTTCACTTGTAAAACTTGCTTAAATTTGTTAGGCGTTAGCTTACATCCCCCCCGGTGCTGTTTGAGGCTCTCACCGCTGCCCATCCTTCTCACATTGAGGTCAATGGCAAAACTCCTGCTGACCTCAGCAAGAACAGGATTGGGCTCTACTGGGGCACATTTTCAAGCACTCAGCGCACACAGTCAGGGCCAGATTTTCAAAAGAGCTCAGCTCCCATTTAGGCACCACAGCTGAGCCGAGCCCTTTTGAAACCATGCCCTTAAGCCTTACAATGGGAGCTGCTGGCCTTTGGAAACGTGCCCCCAATTGCAGGTGTTGTGCCTCTGAAAATCAGGCCCCATACTTTAAAGGCTAAAACACATTGGTCCTGATTCCCATTGATCTGACCCAGTATGGCCATTCATATGTTCTTCTCTGCATGCCCCTAATCCTCTGACTGCCAGAAGCGGGTAGTGGAGGACGGGATGGATCACTGGATAATTGCCCTGTCCTGTTCATTCCCTCTGGGGCATCTGGAATTGGCCATTGTCAGAAGACAGGAGACTGGGCTAGATGGACCATTGGTCTGACCCTATATGGCCGTTCTTATGTTCTCTATAGGAAATAATGAAGAAAAGCTGTTCCCCAGTAACACCAACCATACTTTCACTGTTAGACAAAACTACCTGGAAAATTTTGGAGGATTCTTTTTATGACAGCTCAGATTTTTCTCAGAAGCAGCATATGTTCTACTACCTGATTTCAATTTGACTGTTTAATTAGCATTTGTGTTTACTTAAATATCTGATTATGTTGTTTCGCTGGCTGGCTGGCAGGCACACACACACACACCTCTACCTTCTAAACAAACTAACCACCCAGAAAGTGAAACTGAATTTTGATGTATGTCTGTGACGTCATAAAAAAGTGTGTTCCTATTTGTGTCTGAATGACAAGGAATGCCATGATGGATTTCATTGTTCTTCTGCATGCCAAACATTTTCAAAATAGGAACACACCAAAGCATAACAATTTTGTGGGCAATTTAAAGTTTCAGGGTCTAATTGACCACTGTGTTACTCCAGATTTGCCCCTCCTTGTAGCACTGCTATGCTACCACTTGGACACCTTCCCGCTCTCAGGCAACCCAGGCTATTACGTATCAATGTATTCACTTAATTGTGTGGAATCTGCAGAACAAATATTCGTTTTAACTAAGGAAATCTACAGGGTAAATATTCATGAAGCTTATTCTCTCTTAGACGAAGTGCAATGGTGTTTGAAATCCATCATTGCGTCCCTTGAAAAGAAGAGAGCTTGACAGGAAAATTATAAGTAATTCATCAAGGTAACATTCTGAGAAGAAAGATATGGGCCCCGTTTAGCTCTCCTTACTAGGCAACATTCCCTTTCTTTCTCCCTCCCACCCACTGCTGAGGTCAATGGGCATATTGCTGGGGGAGGGAGTGCTGACTGAGGTCCTATGGGAGGGATCTGCTATGGGAGAGAAAAGGCTTCCAAGATTTCTGAGGTAAATCAAGAATGAAAAATAACGGTGTGCTTTTCTTACGTGCCAAACTCTGTAATATGTCTCTGGAAGTCTCTGAAGACCTCAGCCTTGAATGGAGAGGCTGAGAAGGTAGCGTATTGCAAGCATGTAAAGCTCAAAATAGCTCTAAAACCTGTCTGGAAATGTGAAAGACCCCACCCACTGGACCCAATCCGCCAGCCCTGCCGCACGCATTGAAGGATTTCTGTTGGTGTTTGACCTGAATAACGACTGCAGCAAGGATCAACCCTTAGTAATCTACACATAATTTTAGAAATGCAATGGCCAGGCCTTTGATCCTGTGATCCGCTTGTGGTGAGCTCCTACATCCATGGATCTCACTCCTTCTGTGCAGAAAGGGGGGTTGGGTGTCTCCATGGCACCATCCCTCTTGTCCCCTATAGGGGGCTCTCCACGTAGTCCGGTGTCTGTCCATGAGGCGGAGGGGGAACATGGGAGGATGTACGTTGTCTCCAGCCCCCTGAAACTTCCCTGGAACAGTTCATAGAGCCCTGACTCATATTCACTGCTCTATGGATGTCTGGCCCCCCACCCCTTGCCCCGGAAGAAGCCACAGCTAGAGGGGGTCGCTGCCAATATAGCTCTACTGAAGTTACACTAGCAAGTATTCAGGTAGCAGGGCTTCTGTGCAGATGGCACTGGCCTCCTGCAGATGCCTGGGATCCTCTGAGCCACCCTCCTTTAGTGGCTGCACCTCTGTAAGGAAATCATTGTAGCATCTTTCCCAGAAAGAAATGCCCTTTCTCTGCAGGAATGGACAAACTGTGCCAGTTATTGTGATCGTCCACTGCAATGAGCAAAGAACGAGCTCTCCACTTTCAGAAATGGAAAATTCATTCTTTGGGCGGATGCCCAGTCTGCATTAAGGAAAGTCACGCCAGCGTAAAAACAGCATAGATTCCAAGGCCAGAAGGGACTACTGTGATCACCTGCCCCATCTCCCGTATAACACAGGCCATATGTCGGAACAGTCACACTGCTGCAAACCCCTAATGGACGGGTGCCCATCTTTGGTACATGAGTGGGTCAACCTGCCTTGGTATAAGCCTCACTGTGCACCAGGGCAGTGCATCTGCTGTAGGTGTTTGCAGCAGTTCAAATTTCCTTAGACAGGGCCTTAGCTTTCCCTCAATTGATTCTTCGCATATATGTATAGCGAACACAGCCACCTGTAAACAAACCAGCCAACCAATCAAGCTATAGCTCCAACAGACTGTTATCATAAGCGTAGTGTAACTGAGAAGAACAGTCTAGTGAGCAGAGCCCTGGGCTAGCCCTCAGGAAACTGGTGTTCTAATTCTCCTGGGCAAGTTGCTTCACTTCTGTTTCCTCTTTCACTAATTGTCTATTTAGACTGTAAACTCTCTGGGGCAGGGACTGTCTCCATGTGTATGTACAGCACCTAGCACACCAGGGCCCTGATCATTACTGAGACTTTAAGCGCTAGCAAAATATAAATAATCATTTCTATTTTTAAAGATTTATCACATAGATACCATGGTGTCGGGGGTCATAGAATTACCTAGGTAGAGAAATGGCCAGAGCTATATTATTGCATATTTTGTTGCTGTTATCTCTAAAGGGAATGCGTGTATACAAATGATTTGAAACAAGTAATTTGTCTTTTACTGCCCGTCATCTCTAAAGGCTTGATCCTGATAAGATGTTTCCAAAAGATATGCCACAGCTCAAAGAGACGTTATGGGCTTGGTGCGTTAATTACTTGGGTAGGGTTCTTGGGCCTGAGTGGTGCAGGTCAGACTAGATGATCACAGTGGTCCCTTCTTCCCTGAACATCTAGGAATCCTGTACTCACTGAAGTTAATGGCAAAGGACCATTGACTTCCATGGGCAGGATCAAGCACTAAAAGTTGATTCAGAGTCACACCCTCAGGTTTACATCAGCTGAGAATCTGACCCTACCTCATCTCCCTTCCCCCCCACCCCCGAGATACGTGATAACAGCAATGGTTTATGACTTGTTGCTAACAACATCCCTAAATTTGCCACCTTTTTTTTTAAGTAGATAACTGAGTCATCCTAATATTTTGCAGGACAACTCCCATGTTTTTCCAGTTAATAATGTTTGTGTTACCCACTTTCATGTGATCTTATTCTCACTGGTGCAAAAAATAATGTGTAATTGCTCCTTTTTTGTTTTTGTTTTGTTTTAGAAAGATCTGGGGGGAGGGGAGGAAGAGGAGGAGGACCAAATGTTTGTTTGAGAAACAGAATGAATTTGAGACAGACACTGAAGTGACAAGCCAGACATTCTCAAAGCACATGTGGAAGAAAGCATCTTTAAACTAAAAAAAGAAAAAAAAAAGAGAGGCAGAAAGCTCTTGTTCATTCCACCAGGCCAAAAAAAAAAGAAAAAAAGAAGAAGGTCTGGCAAGGAACAATCTGAGAAAGTGTCTAAAGAGTTGGAAGAAGGTTCTACATCACATGTAGGAGCCAAAAATGTGTTTGGCCACAAACTGTGTGATACATTGCAAAATGTTTCGCTAGGAGATGTTGAGAGGGTGGGATGGCTGGCATGAAGATTAAAAAAGGGGAGGTTCATTACAGGAGGAATATCTTTAGTCTTCAAACAACAACTACTAAAATATCTTGAATGCTGTGCCTCCCCAGAGGTGCTGAGCTTTAAAAGCCTTGCATGGAAAAGGTTTTTGGGGGAACATAACCTAATTTTAAATTCTTGTGGAATTAGGCTACTGCACTATTGTTGGTAGTAATTTGTTTTGTTGCATAAAAAAGCATTTAAACCTAGCCATCAATAAAGTCTCTTCCATTAAAGTATATATATTTGTTTTAATTTATTTAATTGGGAAAGTCAATTGAAACCCATAATTGTCTGTAATAAGGATGTGCCAGCCAAGACAGCAGCAGATAAAGCCTGGAGTAGCATAAATCATAGCTCTCATAAATCATTTTCAAGGAATCATTGGCGAATAAGCCAATAAAATTTGACCATCGTTTCTTTATTTTATCATTTGCTGCATTCAGTTTGTGCCAGAGTCACAGTACATTCAGCTTTGTATTATTTAAGTGATCCTAGAGGGGGCAGATGAACCCAATTTGGTCACCTAGAACAGACTCTAGGTTTGGAATCTGAGGGTTGTGAACAGGTCCCTTTCTTTATGGCTTGGTGAAGAGTGGAAGCCCTGAACCCTTTTTCTCTTATAACATTGGATCGCGGTATGGAAAAATTGATAACCACTGACTTAGGACATCTTCCTTGGGGGTCAGCGCAGAACTGTTCTCTACGATATACACGGTATCATTATGTACATTATAACTTGAGTTGATCAATGTATACCTGATGTCACTTTGTATTTGTCCTACGCATTTATTGTCCCTTTCTTAGGGCTGTAAAAAGGCTTTATCCAGACACTGACCTTAAATCCTGCTCCTATGCAGAGATGGGATTTGACAGTGGGTTGAAGGGGATACATTTTTTTAAACAAAATTCGTTTTGGCAAACAGCCTTTTCCTCCTCCAACGGAGGCCCCAACCTGTACTGATATTTGGTGGTGCAGACCATGGCAGCAGCCTTTTTTCTTTTACAATACCCCGCAGGATAATGCCAGTTTATAAGTATATTACAATGGCGCGGTTCCTGCTACTACGATTAAAGGTCTGTCATAATTTCCATTCTAAACCCCTGTTTTTCTGGGGTCTATAATTCAGCCATAAAAACTCACTCTGGGCTGAAATTCAGCTGCAAGGTCTTGGATGCAAACCAAATTTGATTTAACCCTCGGAATACCAAGCTCTCAGGTGGATGATTCCTGGGAACGAAATGCTGTAAGTGCTGGGAGGCCAGACTGGTGCGTGAGCTAGTGAGGGAGGTCAGGCAGGATTTCTGGGCATTCTGGATCCTTTGCCTAGAGGGCACGGTCCTTCTCAGCAACACTGCCTCCCACCTGCCTGAAACCTTTCCAGATCCCCCACACTAAGGCACCCAGATGACCTGCCTTGCCACTAGCTGGAAATATTCCTCATCCTCCCAGATGAATGACCCTCTGAGCTGTCAGCTCCTGAGTTCTTTGTTACTGAATTCTTTTACCTAGCTATGAAGCTGCTGACCTTAAAAAAAATTAAAAATCTACAACTGGTTCACTCCACAGCTGTCAGTTCAGCAACACAGGCCACCCAAGAACACACTGCCCCATGCTCCACTCTATCCTGGCCTCCCTGCTGAATACCAAACCAGATTCAAGTCCTCATTTACAAATCTCTCCATGGGATCCGTCCAACTTACCGGCAGGGACGGATTCACCTTGCAGGACTCTGACCTGCCCTGGCAGCTACATCCCACTGAAACAACAGAACTGTTAACTGAGAAGGGTGAAACTCGTATGTACAATCTTTGGGGCTTTATTACCATGTCAGACAGCTGCTCTACGAAACCAGCATCACTCAGTTACTAGTTTTTAATACTTACATTACGTAGTATCCAGAGGCCAGGGATCCACTGTTCAGAGCACTGCACGAACATATAAAAAGAGACAGCACCTCCTGCAGCACTTCAGTTTTCCTTGTAGGCTTCCAATCCATGTACTGACCTGGCCTTGCTTTGACTGCAGCCAGCCTACATTAGGAAGGCCTTGCTGGTGTGGCTATACCAGGGCCATACCAACAAAGCAGTCACAGTGCGCATGTGTATCAGCAAAACCGCACTTTTCCCAGGATAGCGCATTCCAGCACACACACACCCCCACACACAAATGAAATAAGCTATACTGGCAAAGCAAAGTTTTGCCGGTATAACTGTGTCTACACTAGGGATTTTGCCAGCCAAGCTTTGTCAGTCAGGGATCCCACCGTGTCACAGCTATGCCAGCAAAAGTTCGTAGTGCAGAGCTTCCTTTGAGCTCCAACGAGAATACAAGATGGTCCAGTGGTTAGGACACCTGTGTTTAATTCCTGGCAGTGGCCTTAGGCAAGTCACTTAGCCCCTCTGGGCCTCAATTACACATCTGTACAATGCGGGTAATAGCACCGCCTTGCCTCATAGGAGGCTTGTGAGGATAAATACATTCAAGATTGTGAGGTGCTGATATTATTGGAAGTGGGAGCCACATACGTACCTAACATAGATAGTACAAGGTGGCACGGCCGAATACATTTACCATCTATCAAATCAATAATCTGCAAAATAAAGCTGCCTAACAATTCACTCACCCAACAGATGGTAACTGAGTTAGGATGTATTCTGCAAACAGTTCATAAGAAAGGGGTATTAAACAAATTTACTGACAAAGCAGATTTACAGCTTACGACAGTGACCCTGAAGAAGTTAGGAATGGCATATTCTTCTGTTGGGGCCTTTAATAATAAAACTGTTAAAAAATTAAGTAGAAACTGCACTAAAGCTCATGAGAAAGTAATATTAAAGTCGGGTTTTACTCAGAAAAGTGACTATAAAATGGCATTGTGGGATTCTGTGTTTATGATGTCTCAATGACGTCATAGCAACTTTGCTCAGTTTACAAGGAAAAAGTTGCTTTTTCTAACTGCCCACACTACAAGTTCAACCTAGGATCTGTGATATCCAGATGTGTTCTTTCTGGCTCAGGTATCATCTCCAGTAACATGGAGGGACTGATCCCCCGCACTGCAAAGGCTTGCTGTGATTCTTCCCCGGATGAAAAAATCCAGACAGGTTTCTATGAAGTGAAACACAAACCATATAGTGTTTGACTCTAAAGTGAGATCAGCGGACTGATCACTAGCTGAGGAGTCAGGCTACCTGGTTCTACTCTCAACTCTGACACTGAACTGCTACGTGACACTGGGACAGTGACTTCATCACTCTGTATCTCTCGATACCGCTGTAGTACTTACATGGCTCCCATTACTGTAGTATCTGGTGCCTCTGTTTCCCCACTTCCCCTCATCTGTCGTGTCTATTAAAATGATAAAGTCTTTGGGGCAGGAATTCTCTCTCAGGCCAAGTCTACACTAGAACCTCTGCCAGTACAGCAATGTTGGTTAGAGGTGTGATTTTTGGCAGCATTTCTATACCAGCAAAAGCCCTGGTGTAGACAGAGTTATCACCAGTAGAAAAGTGTTTTTGCTAGGATAGCTTGTGTCACTTGGGGAATGAGTATAAGGTATACCACAAACACACTCTTTTGCTGGTATAAATTATGCCTATGCTAGGAGGGTTTGCTGGTATAGCTATACAGGCAAACCTTTTCCAGTGTAGACCTGGCTTCAGTATGCATATGTACAGTGCTTAGCACAGAAGAGCCCAGATCTCAGTTGGGATCTTTTGGGGGCTCTTATAATATAAACAATAATACGTATTGTCTTTCTCAGCCATAAAATGGCAGAAGTGTTGTCAGAAAAGCGTGGAAGTATATAAGCAAAACACAGAAAACACAATAATCAAGGACCCAGCCTACTACCTAATTAGGTACCCCACTCTTTTGTTTCTGTCCTTAGATATTGATACACTTTTACCAACTTACTTGCATTTTCAGCATCTAGCCTGTTACAAATTTGACTGAATCAGTCAGAATGTGCTGATTATTACCCAGTTGACTGATGCTGAGCTGACTGGAGGGGTAATAATGCAAGCCTACTAAAAAGTGTCCTAATTCAGATTTCAAATAACCTGTCTTCCATGATTTTACTTCCATAATCATGCTCCATCTTGATGCAGTGAACTGTAACACAACTGTCTTTGCAACAAGATATACTGTTTCATAGGCGCCGACTTTCTAATGTGCAAGGGAATGCTCCCCCTGGCTCCGCCCCAGGCCCTGCCCCCACTCCACCCCTTCCCCCAAAACCCCATCCCCGCCCCGCCTCTTCCAGCCCCATCCCCTGAGTGCGCCCCACCCTCACTCCTCTCCCTTCCCCCCACAGCGCCTCCTGAATCCTGCGGAACAGCTGATCCGCAGCGGGAGGGAGGTGCTGGGAGGAAGGGGGCCACTAATGGGTGCTCAGCACCCACCATTTTCTCCCATGGGTGCTCCAATCAGCACCTTTGTACTGTTTTAAAGGCCAGAAAGGAAGGAATGAACTCAGGACTACAGTCCATCAACTACATTTAAATTTTTCCTCCTGGTCTGGGCTGTGATTCCTGTGGAACTCCTTGCCTGAGGAGGCTGTGAAGGCTAGGACTATAACAGGGTTTAAAAGAGAACTGGATAAATTCATGGAGGTTAAGTCCATTGATGGCTATTAGCCAGGATGGGTAAGGAATGGTGTCCCTAGCCTCTGTTTGTCAGAGGGGGGTGATGGATGGCAGGAGAGAGATCACTTGATCATTACCTGTTAGGTTCACTCCCTCTGGGGCACCTGGCATTGGCCACTGTCAGAAGACAGGATACTGGGCTGGATGGACCTTTGGTCTGACCCAGTACGGCCATTCTTATGTTCTTATGGGCTCAACCTCAGACTTCTGTATTTGCGTTTGGTCATGTTGATTTAAGCCTGGTCAACGCACAGTTTTTGTATAACTATGCTGATTAGGGGTGTGATATTTTATCCATACGGTTATACCAGTACAACTAGTGTGGACACAGTTATACTCCTATAAAGATGCCTTATACCAATATAGCTTATTCCCCTTTCCATATAGCAATAGCTATACCAGTATAAATCCTTTTAGAACCACATACCTGTGTCCACCGTTAGGGGGAATTGTACTGCTTTAACAACACCAGCATAATTAAAGCAGGGCAACTTGTGTGTGTGGACAAGACCTAAATTATAGAGATTCTATAGCTCCAATTTTGGCTGTGTGTGATTCCAAGCCAGATTTCCGCTGAGCCTGCAACAGCGGTGATACCAACCTGCAATCCGTTGAGTCGCTCAAAAAAAAATAAATCTACTAGTGAGCTATGCAGTGATGCACAACACAAGGATTCAGCTGGCAAAACTTGTCACTCAAGGGTGTTTTTCCACACCTCTGAGCGACTTAAGTGGTAGTGCAGACAAGCTCCAAGTGAGGTTACAATATGCTCCTAACCTCCGCATCAACATATTTACTCTGGTGTAGGAACCACATCTTCAGCCGGTATAAATCAGCATAACGCCACTGCCGATTTACACCAACTTATGATCAGGCTCCTAATTCTTAAGTTATATAGAAAGCTGTGTGTGCCATCATTTTTAACCACAATTCTTTTGGAACCTAAAAATGCCTAGGGAGTTCTGCTTAAAAACCAATGGTACAATATGGCCCTCTGTTTTTAGCCTTTCAGTACACAGTGGAAGACGCATTTCTGAAATCCCTCCAGCATTTAGAACAGTGACTGGAATGTTTACAGGATTGAAACTAAATGGACGCACATATATATATTTGGCCTTGAGAAAGTCTGGACTCAAAGGTCTAGTATTAACAGACTTCATATTTGTGCATGATAGGAAGAGCCAAATAACCTGTGATATATTTTGTCTCTTGGGAACAAAATCACTCAAAAATTATCTGAGCCCTAATTCAACAACATTTTGTTCTGTTATTTTGCCAAGCTCCCTAGAAATATTTACAACGGCAGCTAACCTTGTAACTATCACCACAGGTGTTGTTCATTTAGCCCCTGTGCCATTTCAGGCCCCTGGTCTTCCAGGAACAAACTGCCAAAAGAAATGTTTTTAGAAAAGCACATGTGGTCTTTTCTAAGAAGTCTTGAAGGTATCTGGAATATAAATTTGTTGTAGTGTGTGGCATTGCTTATTTATTTGTACATTGTATAGTGTGGCTTGTTTAACTAGCTGGAAAGGCAGAATGCATGATTATTATTTTATTAGAGATCACATTCATTTAACACTAGTGTAACTCCATTGACTTGAGGAGGTAACTCCTGATTTACACTAGGATGCAGAATCAGGCCCCTGGTCTTTGCCCTGGGGAGCTGACAATCGAAACTGAAGGCAGGAAAAACAATGCGGAAATGTTACTTGTACTAGGAAAGGAGCAATGACAATGCTGTAGTCACAACTGGAAATGTGCAAAATAATCTTAAAGCCCAAGCAAGGCAAAACTCACCTGAGTTTGGAGGAGAGAGGTGTATAAAGTTGAAACTCTGACTCACTGAAACATTTGCCAAAGCTCACCAGCTCTGATCAAGACTCAAGCTGGCCTGGGTCCCATTTACAGCTGCAGGTGGAAACCATGCTAAACTCGTAGTTTTGACTGACAATCCAGCAAAATTTGGAAGTTTTGGTTGAGTTTCTCTTTGAGGTTTTGTTTTCTGTTGAACCCAAAATTCAGATTGAAACGTGGAGGGTGTGAACTGAAATCAGAGGAAAAAACAGGTTTTCATAGGCCCATGGCTCCCAAACCATCAAGCTTTGCACAGTCCCAAACTTGACTAAACAAAACTCTTTCCCCCAACCCACCTCTTTTACCAGTAGTAAAAGTTACCATCAGTGACAATGTAAACGGACTGTCTGTTTTTCCCCAGCCACACACTACTGCCAATCCAGTTTGCTTACCAATGGGAGAAAAGTGGCTAGAGCAGGGGACTGGGAGTCAGGACTCCTGGGTTCTATTCCTGGCTGTGCCACTGACTTGCTGTGAGATTTGCTGAAAGTCACTCACTTAACCTCTTGGTCCTCGGTTTTCCTCTTCTCTGTAAAAAGAGGATAATAATAATGCAGTTGTGAGAATTAATGCTTCCGGTGCGCTTGAGGATCTTTGGTGGAGAGGTGCCACAGAAAGGCTGCTCTTTACCATGCATCTCAGTCTTGAAATAGAAGCAGAAAGGAGCTTTTTAAGCATTTTCAATTTTATCTATCTATATCCACCCAAAAATTTTATTAAAGCTAATGTTAAAAAAAATATGTAATACATAGGTTGAGAAAAGAGTATCTGTACATCTGGGTATAGTGCTTAGATTAAATATCCAAATACTAGAACTAAAACTAACCCAATTCATGTGCAGATAAGGCTTTACAACATTTTAAAAGAAGAATAAAGATTACTTGTTACCCGAGACCAAGGAGCTGGGTTTGCAGGAGTTGTGTATAGACTCCACAGTCTAACACAGGGGTCTCAAACGCAAATTACCACAAGGGCCGCATGAGGACTAGTGCATTGGCCCGAGGGCCACATCACTGACCCCGCCCCCTTGCTGCCCCTGCCCCCGCTCCACCCCACCCCTTCCATTAGGCCCCGCCCCTTCTCTGCCTCCTCCCCTGAGCGCACGGCTTCCCGCTTCTCCTCCCTCCCTCCCAGAAACCGCGAAGCTCTTCCCATGCGGCCCACAGAGCTCTTCCCTGCGGCCCACCGGGCTCCCCGCGCCCCACCCTCGCCCCCCCATTTTTTATTTTTTTTTTACCCACAGGCAGAACAACTGTCTGTCGGCGGGAACTGCCTGGGGGTAAAAAAAAAAAATTTTTTTAAACTCCTGGGGGGAGTGTGGGGAGCCCGGCGGGCCACAGGGAAGAGCCGCATGTTTGAGACCCCTGGTCTAACATCACCTGCAGTGCTTGACTTTCCAAACAACAACAGAGACCCAACAGTGATATAAATAAGCAAGTTTGAATAGGCAGCTGTATATGAATGGGAACTTACTGAACTTAACTGCAAAAGTTTTCTAACCAAAGAACAGCAGACAACCACTGAGAAGAAAAGAGGTGTCAATGTCACTATTTAGTTAACTAATATAGCTTTCTCCTGTTGGCAAGTCTGCTTTGCTACTTCCTGTACGCAAAAGCCATACACTTTTTTTTGGGTGTGTGTGTGCATGTGTTAAAGGCAGGCCCATTGACACATTGAGTTCAGCATTGTGTGGGTGGGTGGGATTATTTCCCAGCCGTCTCAAGAAGTCACTTCCACAATCAATTTTGTCTTTTAAAAACACTTTTATTGAGATATTTTCTTACAGCAAATGCTCCAAGCTAAATATCTATCGCTATGAGCTCTGGAGCCCCAACTAGGGTGGGATTTTGGGACATGCCCAGCACTGACCTACCGCTAGTCCAGTATTATGTGCTTTTGGAAACCCTACCCCTAGTCAATACTTGGAAGTATTTAACTTAGGCCTTTCATCTTTCCAATGTCATCCATGTAATTCTCATTGCCCGTCAAAGACCTGATACTACAAATCATTAATTTTCAATGGACACATGGTCTGATACTGCTCCTAATGATGTCCACAATGAACGATTAAGCCTACAGACAGGGTCGGTGCAAGGAAGTTTCACGCCCTAGGTGAAACTTCCTTGCACCGGCCCTGCGCGCCCCCCCCCCCCCCGCAGCCAACACAGCCCCCCCCCGCACCCCACCGCCCAGCTAACACTGCCCCCCCCGCAGCCAACACTGCGCCCCCCGCAGCCAATCCACTCTCCTGCACCCTCCCCGGCCCAGCTAACACCGCCCCCCCCCGCCCGGCAGCCTCCCCCCACCCGTGGCCCCCCCAGCTCCCGTGGCCAGCCACGCCCCCCCCCCCCCCCCCGGCTCCTGTGGCTCAGCCGCGGAGGCGGGTGGTGTGCAGCAGCCGCAGCCAGGCGCCCCCCCCAGCTCCCGGCTCAGCTGCGGAGCTAGGCAGCGGGCGGCAGCGGTGGCCAGGCTCCCGGCCGCAGCCAGGCACCTCCCTGGGAGGGCGGGCGGCAGCCACGGCCAGGTGCCCCCCGCTCCCGGCTCAGCCGCGGAGCCGGGAGGGTGGGCAGCCGCGGCTAGGCGCCCCCCCGGGAGGGCGGGAGGCAGCCGCGGCCAGCGGCCCCCGGCTCCT
The DNA here is from genome assembly GCA_033296515.1 of Macrochelys suwanniensis. Lineage (NCBI taxonomy): Eukaryota > Metazoa > Chordata > Testudines > Chelydridae > Macrochelys > Macrochelys suwanniensis. The sequence goes on from CM065775.1 coordinate 16,034,848, forward strand.
TAGGCGACCACCTAGGGTCGCCTAGTGGGCGCGCTGGCCCTGCCTACAGAGCCAGATTTGTACAGGTATTTAGATGCCTAAAGACACAGATAGGCGCCTAGCGGGGTTTTCAAAAGCACCTGAGGACCGTCCTGCATCTTTAAGCATCTGGCCCATAGTGCTTACTCCCATGACGTCTCCTCAACTTCAACAGAGCAGCCACTCATGGTAGTAAGCAATACACCATGTAGTATTTACAGGATCAAGCCCCAGAGTAGAAGCACAAAGAAACATGCAGGTAATTAACTTCAGTTGTATCTGTCAAGACTTCATGGACACAAGCACAGAAAAGAGGAGTTTGTTATTTGCTTCCAGGAGTGTAACAATTATCTAGTTGTAAGAGGAACTTTTGCTCTCTGTGCGTCTTGTTTTCCTTTTCCATCCATTCACACATTATTTAACTTTTGACTTGGACACAGCAGGTAAAAGCATTTAACAGCCCAAAGAAACTTGGCTGCTTGTTCAAACGGCGCTGAGAAGAAAGGGGGTGTAACAAACTGCAGCTCGTCTACAATTTTTGTTTTAAATTTTCACATTTTCAGCACTGCATTCTTCTAACATGAGGGGGGTAACGAGGAAAGAAATGAAATTACATTCCACAGAGACGGCATAACATTTTCCAGTGTTATAGCATGTTCTCTATTGTCCTCAATTTTTGCTTTTAAGAAACATATTGATGCTTCTAAAGAGGAAAGGTCAGCAATAAATACTTAGCAAGGAGTAGCTCACTGTGCTTATGGGACATGGCGTATCAGGAAGAGCAATTTGGTTGACT